>CANJKZ010000979.1:0-1200000 GCA_947471745.1 Closterium sp. Naga37s-1
GTGGATCACAACGTCACCACGCAGTCTGAGCACAAGCAAGAAGGCCACAAGGCCAGTTCACATGCAGAAATATATATGTAACAACAACAGTACAGTGATATCTACCTACAAGAACAAGCATGCAGGAATACATATAAATCATGGTACAAACAAAGCCTACAGCAAGTGAGGAAGAGTGGGCACAAGGCCTAACAAAGTGCAGAAACGCTGATGATCACCAGCCGAAAGCGCCTTGGTGAATATATCAGCAGTGTTGGCCCGAGTGGCCACGTAGGTAAGACGAAGCTGGCCACGATGCTGCAGCTCTCGAGCAAGAAAGTAACGGAGAGCGATGTGCTTTGTTCTGTGCTCCAGTCTGTGCTCCTGACACAAGGCAATGGCGGCCTTGTTGTCGACGTACAGAACTGGAGGAGAACGAGGCCGCTCTCCCAAGTCGGTCAGCAGGTAGGTGAGCCAGCGCAGCTCCTGTGCAGCCATGGCTGTGGCGTAGATCTCTGCCTCACAGCTGGAGCCGAGAACTGAAGACGAACGTGTAGAACGCCAGGAAACTGAACCAGAACCAAGGCTGAAGGTGTAACCCTGTGACGACCGCTGCGTAGCCTGGTCGTCAACCCAAGAGGCGTCCGAGTGACCAGTGAGGACAACGTCACCCCGTCCTCCAAGCACGAGCCCCATGCCCGATGTACTGCACAAGTAGCGTAGTACCCTCTTGGCAGCATCCATGTGCACCTTTCGGTGCCGACCAGGAGCCACGTAGCGAGCCAGAAGGCCAAGAGGGTACGCAAGGTCAGGACGAGTGCAAGTCATCAGGTACATGAGGCAGCCCACTAACTCTGGGTAAGGACCACTCGGCTCTACGGACTCGTCCGAAGGTGGAGCTGAGAGCGAGTGACCTGTAGCCAGAGGAGTGGCCTGTGCTGAGGACCAGATGAAACTGAAGCGCTGAAGGACCTGCTGCACCATGCGTGACTGAGTCAGTGTGATGGTGCGCCGTGCTCTGTCCCGGGTGATCTGCAAGCCAAGGTAGCTGCGCAGTTCACCCAGTTCTGTGCACGTGTGTCTCTTCTGCAGCTCCGACTTCACCAGGGCGAGAGCCTCAGTGTTAGCAGTGGCAAAGACCAAGTCGTCGATGTACACGAGAACGTAGAACGGCGGCAGCGAAGTGTCGGTGCGCAAAAACAGCGACGGGTCAGCAGTCGACGGAGTAAACCCAAGAGCTGCAAGTGTCGTCCTCAGTGTGTCGTGCCACTCACGTGGCGCCTGGCGGAGACCGTAGACCAGCCGCCGAAGGCTCCACTGGGTACCAGGAGGGAACGACCCAGTGAAGCCAGGAGGGCGGCGCAGCCAAATCTCCTCGTGCAGGCTGCCCTGTAAGAAGGCTGCGCTGAAGTCAAGAGAATGAAGCTCGTAGTCACGCTGAGCGGCAACGTGCAGCAGCACCCGAAGAGTGGTCATCTTCGGGGTGGGGGAGAAGGTCTGGAAGAAGTCAACTCCCTCTCGCTGACTGAAGCCTCGAGCCACGTAACGAGCCTTGAAGACAGGCGGAGAACCTGGCGGCCGCTTCACCCTGAAAATCCACATGCCACTGACAATGTTCGCCCCAGGAGGGGGAACCTTGTCGACGTAGGTGCCTGTGGACATCCAAGATGCCATCTCTGCGTCCATGGCTGTCTGCCACTGAGAGGAGTACTCACCCGCGATCGCCTCAGCGTAAGAGCGCGGGGTAGGGATGTCTGGTGCATCCGGGTCTCCCTCAGGGGCAAGCAGCATGGATACGAGATGAGGCGCAGCGGCTGCAAGACACTCAAGGTCCTCCTGTCTGTCCTCAAGGACGTCCGTGCCAAGAGCACACTCACCCCCGACGGACGGAGGACAGACAGACTCAGACTCAGCAACAAGACTGGCGGCGTAGTCGAGACGACAGGCAGCAGCAAAGTCAACAAGCTCAGCGACTAAGGCAGACGCAGCAGCAGACTCAAACGACGGGTCAGTGACAACAGTGGCAAGCAGACGCGTGACAGTAGAGTGCTCAGCACGAAACCGGTCAGACACAGGGTCAGAAACGACAGGCAGAGAGGACGCAGGGGGGGCGGCAGAGGAACACGTGGAGAAGGAGAGGAAGGACGACGAACTACAAGGGGAGGGCCGGAGACAGCCGACTGGCTCTGACGAGGAACACGACGACCGGTACTGACAGGGGAGACAGGACGCGACGCAGGCTCACGACGCTCTGCAAGGCCACCAGGCTGCTCTGTGTACGGAGAAGGAGCAGGCAGCGGTGAGCCAGGCTGTAACAGAAGACCAGTAGACGAGGGAAGACTGAGAAACCTGGCGAAGTGCAGAGTCAGGTGGTGGCTGAGACGACGGAGACGGTGGAGCAAAGAACAGGCGCGGCTGAGCAGTGCCACCAGCACGAGTAGCACCAGCCCCTCCAGCAGCGCCAGTACCTCCAGCAGCTCCAGCACCTCCAGCAGCTCCAGCACCTCCAGCAGCTCCAGCACCTCCAGCAGCTCCAGCACCTCCAGCACCTCCAGCACCTCCAGCAGCTCCAGTACCCTCAGCAGCTCCAGCACCGCCAGTAGCTCTAGGACCTCCAGCAGCACCACCACCAGCCCAGCAGCTCCAGCACTCCCAGTACGAGCACCTCCGGGACCAGCGACACCAGCAGAAGAACCTCCGGCAGGAGAGCCCTGAGGTGCAGAAGTGGGACGCTGACGGCGACCGTACCAGTCGTGCAGCTGCTGGGAGGTGAGGGGCACACGCGGACGAAGACGGCTACTCCAAGGAGACCGCGTAACAGCAGTCTCAGAACCCTCAGGCGACTCACCCCCAGACTCAGCACCCCAGGCTCCGCACACACAGGCTCAGCACCCCCAGACGCAGCACCTCCAGACGTAGTACCACGAGACGCAGCACCTCCAGGCTCCTCACGCGCAGGCTCAGCACCTCCAGGCTCCACACGCTCAGCACCCCCAGACTCAGCACCCCCAAGCTCCGCACCCCCAAGCTCCGCACCCCCAGGGACAGCACCACTCGCAGCAGGATCGGAGTCACCAGTGACCTCAACAGGTGCAGGCGCAGGGGGGTCTACCTGAGAGACACCTGAAGGAGCAGGACCTAGCGCGGGGAGGGGGTCTACCTGGGGAGGACCTGGGGCGAGAAAGAGCGGCGGGGGGGGGCTAGGAGCAGTGCGGTAAGGGAAGAGGCGGTAAAAGGGGACCGACTCGTCAAAGGTGACGTCCTGAGACGCAAAGACACGGCGCGAGGCGGGGTCGTAAAACTGCCAGCCAGGCTCGTCAGGGACAAAGCCAAGGAAGACGCACGGAATGGCACGAGGGGAGAGCTTGTCCGCGATGGTATCGCGGACAAAGGCACGAGCACCCCAGACCCGGAAACGCGACGCGTCGCCAACCTTCCCCGTCCACAGCAGTGTGGGCGAGGTCTCTGGCAAGGAGACACGGGGCCAAAGGTTGAGCTGATGCGCGGCGTACCGGACCGCAAACGGCCACAGAAAATGGGGGCAGCCGCATGGATCATGGAGGTACGAG
This sequence comes from Closterium sp. Naga37s-1, assembly GCA_947471745.1. Classification (NCBI taxonomy): domain Eukaryota; kingdom Viridiplantae; phylum Streptophyta; class Zygnematophyceae; order Desmidiales; family Closteriaceae; genus Closterium; species Closterium sp. Naga37s-1. The sequence goes on from CANJKZ010000979.1 coordinate 3,549, forward strand.
GCGACCTCCATGACTAAGCAATGCGGCAGCTCAGCAACCCCATACTCTGCTGCGGAGAGGGGCCCAGGAAGCGTGAAAGTCTGGCGGATGCCGTGCTCTGTTACGATGCCCGGCTCCACTCCCTTCCCCTTTTCCCTACTCCCCCCCACAGCGACCGCCGCTGCACACAGCGAACAGCCGCGACTGGGGGGTGACGGGCATGGGGCGCGGGTAATGCGACGGGCAGAGTGGCAGCGGGCTACGGTGCTCCGGGGCGACGGGAAGCAGGGCTGGGGTTCGAGTGGCGTACGGGCGACGGGTGGGGTGTGGTGGCGTACAGGCGACGGGCAGGGTTGCGGGTTGCGGCGAGCGGAACGGGGGGGACGTAACGGGTGGCGCGACGCGACGGCGGGGCCCGCGCGGTTCCGGATCAACGAGAACGAGGGCCCGCGGGGGTCCTTAACTAGCGCAAGAACAGGGCCCGCAGGGGGCCCTTAACTAGCACAATATCGGGGCCCGCGCGGAGCCCTTAACTAGCGCAGAGAACGTGGGGCCCGCGCAGGGCCCTTAGCTAGCGCGAGAACGGGGCCCGCGGGGGGTCCTTAGGCTACAGCGCGAGAATGGGGCCCGTGGGGAGCCCGCGTTACGATACGAATGGGAGCGACGGAGCACGGGGGCGACGGGCTAACGGAGCCGCGGGGGCGGTGGGCCCATGTGAGAATCGACTGGCTTCTATACCCATGTTACGATGCGATCTTAACTGGTAACGCGGATTTAAGGATGGCCTAGGCTTAGTAGCCTAGGCAAGCTATTGTCGAGGTCAAGGCCAAGGGAGTGTCAAGAGAAATTGACCAAAACAAGTTTGGCTTCACTAAAGCAAAGCATACAAGATATAGTCGAGAAACACAACGCAAGAGGTGCACCACCACAGCAAAGACAATTACTACAGTAACTACAGCAAGCAGGATATATCTTAAATATAACTTTGACATGCTCTGCACAGAAGGCTGCCAAGAGGTCTGAGGAGAACTCACCACCTCTGTCCGAGGTGCAGACGCAGGACAGGGAAGTCCGACTGGAACCGCTCGCGAGCTGGAGACGAGTAGCGCGGATCCAGGGGATCAAAACATCAGGGACATCCCCCTTGCGTTGCAAGGGGAAGACCGTGGTGTAGCGCGTGTAGTCGTCGACAACCAGCAGGAAGTACCGCTCGTGGCCCTGTCCACGGACGCGGGCTGGGCCCCACACGTCCAGGTGGAGAGTCTGCAGTGGAGCCTCTGTGGGATGGGAACGAGGAGGAGTGAGGAGCGGCGTGTTGCCGCCCCTCGACGCAGGAAATGCAGGGCGGCGCAGGCGAGGGAGGGAGGGGAGGCAGAGACCTGGGAAGCCCAGAAACCAGGAAGCGGCGAGTGCATGCTGCGTAGGCGAGGCAGGGAGGTGTGACCAAGGCGGTGTGTCGCCACAGGAGAGTGTCGTGCGACAGCCGGCGACACTTCACACTGAGTAGCTACCTGAGCAGACGCGTGCAACTGGGGAGACAAAGGGGCGGAGCGTGACGCAGTGGTGAGGGTGTACAGACTGGACCCCGGCGCACGAGCGAACGTGGCCAGGTGGCGACCAGTCTGGGAGCACGTGCAAATCGCCACACGCTGCCGGCCAGGGGTGAAGGTGTCAACCCCCGCATCCTGGAGGACAGCGTTACTCACCAAGTTCGTAGAGAACGAGGGGAGGTAGAGACCAGATAGCTCACCAGACAGGATTGCCGGACACGGAAGCACAGTGGAAGACCGTGCAAGCACTGGGCCCCCAGAGGGGTCAGCCAGTAAGACAGGAACATGTGCAGGGAGGGGAGTGACTGTGGTACTGTCGCGAAAGAAACAGCGGGAAGCACCAGAGTCAAGTGTAAAGGTGTGCAAAGCCTGTGCAGGCGCAGTACCAAGGGGAGCAGACTCACAAGCACCTAGTGCTGCAGGGGCTATACCAGGGGTTATACCAGGATCCGGCGGCACACACAAGTAGCAGTCACCCTCAGCACTAACAGACAAGGCATACATAGCAGCAAGAATTGCCTCATAGTCAAGATCAAAGATAGGTACATCACGCCTAAGTAAGTCTGCCCAGTTGGGGAACTCAGTAGCATCAGGAAACTTGGCGCGCCAGGCGTCGCTAAGCGAGCGAAGCAGCGCTGCTCAGTGTGAAAACCTGTGCACTGGCGACCAGCGCGGGGACCTGTGCGGATGATATAGGGGCAGCGACCAGGACCCCCAGAAGCCCCACGCCCGGCATACCAGTCAAGAAGTTGCTGGGAAGTGGGGGTCTGGCTGCTGACGCTGATGCTGCTGCTGCTGCTGCAGCTGCTGCTGGCCCTGACCACCAATGCCACTACCGCTCCCTCCTCCCCCACCCGCCGCTGCTGCCGCCTCCACCGCTCCCAGTGCCTCCGCCGCCCCCACCACCACCTCCACCGCCTCCAACCCCCACGACCACCCCCACCACCTCCACCTCCCCCGCCGCCTGCCACCACTGCCACCTCCACCGCCACCCCCACCGCCCCTGCCACCCTGCCGCCCCTTGCCGCTGCGACGCTTCCCACTAGGAGCGGAAGCAGCTCCGACCCCCCTCAGCACCAAGGTAGTCGTGAGCCAGCAGCTGCGGAGGCGTAGGAGGGGGTGAGAGGGGAGGGGGAGCACCCTTCAAAGAGGGGAGAGCGAGGAGTGCCACGAGCAGCACCTACAGCGAGGATGTTCTTCTCTGCTGCGAGGAGGTGCTTCTCGAAGTCGTCTACAGTGAGAGTGGTGGGGTCTAGCGCTAGGAAGTGGTCCCTGACAGAGCTAAGAGTGTCAGGGAGGCGGGTGGACGAGGAAATAGAGAGTGAAGTACATCGGGGGGGGGTTTGCGGCGCAGAACTCGGCTGAAAGGGCGGCACGAAAGCGAGAGTCAGTAGCGCGCAGGTGAGAAACTAGGTCCTCAGCAGTGGTGAACGAGGAAAGATTGGGGAACAGATACGGTAGCATGATTCGACCTATGGCTGCAGTGGCCGGGGAGGAGTAGCGCGCAACAACAGCGTCGTACAGTGTCTTAGCAGTTCTGTGCTGGCTGAAATGTGCTCGCTCAGTAATCGGCAGGTGGTTCCTAATAGCTAGGCGTGCAGCAGCATCACGAGTCTGCCAATGGGAGCGTTCTAGAGCAGAGAGCATCAGCAGCAGGAGCAAAAGCAGTGCCAGAGACGTAATCAAACAGGGAAACGCCATCTTTGGCATCAGTCAGAAGGAACAGCTGGAGATCGTCTAACCATACAGTGAACTCGATGGGACGACCGTCAGGCTCGAACGCTAGAACGTTAGGCGTCGCCATATTGGCTTAAGGCAGGAGGGCAGCAGGCAGCAGGCAGCAGGCAGAGGCAGCAGGCACCAGGTAGGAGGCAGGAGGCAGAGGCAGGAGGCAGGGGCAGCAAGCAGCAGGCAGGGCAGCAGGCAGGCAGCAGGCAAGCTGCAGGCAGGCTGGCAGCAGGCAGCAAGCAGGCAGGCAGGCAGGCGGCAGGCAGGCGGCAGCAGGCAGCAAGCAGGCAGGCTGGCAGCAGGCAGCAAGTAGCAGGCAGGCAGCAGGCAGGCTGCAGGCAGGCGGCAGCAGGCAGCAAGCAGGCAGGCAGGCAGGCTGCAGGCAGCAAGCAGGCAGGCGGCAGCAGGCAGGCTGCAGGCAGGCGGCAGGCAGGCGGCAGCAGGCAGCAAGTAGCAGGTAGGCAGCAGGCAGCAAGTAGCAGGCAGGCAGCAGGCAGGGCAGCAGGCAGGCTGCAGGCAGGCGGCAGCAGGCAGCAAGCAGGCACGCAGGCAGGCTGCAGGCAGCAAGCAGGCAGGCGGCAGCAGGCAGGCAGCAGGCAGGCTGCAGGCAGGCGGCAGGCAGGCGGCAGCAAGGCAGCAAGTAGCAGGCAGGCAGCAGGCAGCAAGTAGCAGGCAGGCAGCAGGCAGGCTGCAGGCAGGTGGTAGCAGGCAGCAAGCAGGCAGGCAGGCAGGCTGCAGGCAGCAAGCAGGCAGGCGGCAGCAGGCAGGCAGCAGGCAGGCTGCAGGCAGGCGGCAGGCAGGCGGCAGCAGGCAGCAAGTAGCAGGCAGGCAGCAGGCAGGCAGCAGGCAGGCTGCAGGCAGGCGGCAGCAGGCAGCAAGCAGGCAGGCGGCAGCAGGCAGGCAGCAGGCAGCTGCAAGCAGGCGGCAGGTAGGCGGCAGCAGGCAGCAAGTAGCAGGCGCGGCCTGAGGGCTGCGTGAGGCTGCTGGCTGCATGTGGCGACTTGCTGCACGAGGCTACGGGCAGCGCGCGCGGCCGCAGGCTGCGTGCGGCGACGGACTGCGTGGGCTGCGGGCTGCTTGCAGCTGCGGGCTGCGCGTGGCGACAGGCAGCGTGCGCGGCTGCAAGATGCGTGCGTTTTGCGGGCTGCGCTGGGCGATGGGCCGCACGTGCGCGGCTGCGGGCTGGTCGCTAAATGCGGGCTGCGCTGGGCGACGGGCCGCGCTGGCGTGACCTAACCAGAATGCGCGCGGGCGGCTTAAGGGGCGCACAGGTGGGGCCGAAACGGGCTGCGCGGGCTGCTGAAACGGCGCACGTGGGAAAAAAAATGGATCGCCCGAGGCGCGCGCAGGCAGCCGAGGCGCGCGTAGGCACTAGACGAGGCAGGCAAGCGTGGTGGGGCCCTAATCCTAGGTCCTAAGGACCTATGCTCTATACCATGTTAGAATCTTACGGGAAAAGTGAGTGTCGACTATCGAAGGGCAAGGTACAAAGGAGAAACCTAAGGGGTTGTACCCCACAGTGAGTACCCCACTAAGCCTAACCAAACTATAACATATATACACATATGTTTGACACGGGTCTTATCGTTTTTTTACTCGATAATAAGACCCCCCCCCCTCCCTTTTTTTTTGTGAAATCAATAACAGCCCCTAGGGTCTTTTATCCGGGGGAATACGGTATTTAACACAAGGTTGCCCGATGTTATAAGGGCCGTGGTTGTTACACCGCACGACCGAGGAGCGTGTGAATGGGAATGCGACGGTGCCGAATACGCGGGGTGGTCATGCGACGGCGACGAATGCGACGACATGCGACGGTACGAGCGAGCGATGCGAGGAGGTGAATGTCGGCGAAGGGACAAATGTCCTGAACCTTCAGGACGAGATGTGTGTGGCGAGGGGGTATCAAGCAGCCACGCTTGGGGTGCTTGTTTGGTTGGCGGATGATGCTTGTAGTTAAGAAGGGATCCATCGTGGCACGCACGACGACGAACCGCAATGCTGTATGTGCGTGGCGCTCAGCGCCGAAAAAAAAAAAACAAGACTCGACGTTTATGTCGGAAGGGTTGCGTAGAGTTGTATCCTCTATGTAAGAAACATTATTATGGAGTATATTATACTTATAGAAGCAATTTACTAAGATCTTCCTAACTACAAAAAATGGAACAAGCTCGATAGTCACTTGGAAGAAATTTTATTTTCTAGATTTTTCTTCCCTCAAAATTGTTTTGAGTGTTAATTGACATGGTACAATTGTTTATGGAAATAAAATTGAATTGTTTTTACATATAGCATATGCTAGTGTTCTATCAGGTTACCATAGCGGGTTTTTATGTTTGCAACTAATGTACCGTATCTGATGTGTCAGCATGTTGAATGGCGTGGCACGCATGTGTTTCCACGTGACACTAGCTTCGAAGTCTAGTGTGAGCGTTTTTTTTGTAGTATTGCCAAGTGCCCAGGTTTTGTTTAAGCTTGCCATTCGCCCTTGTGCTCATACTTCTATGAATAGAGAAAAGTTTCGGTGCCTCATTCTGCGCTGGCAGAAAATTTCTCGCCAGCTCCACGACAAACCCAACCAAGCCCAAGGTATCTGTCCCTTTCACAGCTGTCAAACTCGAATTTGACGCTCTTCATTTCTTGATTCTGTTCTTGGTTCTGTTCTTGGTTCCTCCTGAGAAGCACCTGCTTTGCTCGCTACTTTTCCTACCCAACCCAATTTCTTCTCTAGCTATTTCTCCTCCCATCCCGCCGTCGCTAGTACCTCCCACCCAGCCGTCGCTCTCCCTCCCATTCCCGTATCCTCTCCCTCAATTTCCGCCGTCACCTCTCCCTCCCATTCCGCCATCGCCTCTTCCTCCCACCTCACAATCACTCCGTCCCACCCCGCCATCTCCTCTCCCTTACCTCCCCGCCGTCGCCTCTCCCTCCTCCCCCGCCGTCGCCTCTCCCTCCTCCCCGTCATCGCCTCTTCCTCCTCCCCGCCGCCGCCTCTCCCTCCTCCCCGCCGTCGCCTCTTCCTCCTCCCCGTTGTCGCCTCTTCCTCCTCCCCGTCGTCGCCTCTTCCTCCTTCCCGCCGTCGCTCTCTCTCCTCCCCTCCGTCGCCGCCTCTCCCTCCTCCCCGCCGTCGCCTCTCCCTCCTCCCCGTCGTCGCCTCTTCCTCCTCCCCGCCATCGCCCTCCCTCCTCCCCGCCGTCGCCCTCCCTCCTCCCCGCCCTCCCTCCTCCCCGCCAGGTGCCCGGAGCGCAAACGCGGATTGGTGCGCAATCGCGGGTTGGTGCGCAAGCGCGGGTTGGTGCGCGACCGCGGGTTGGTGCACGAGCGCGGGTTGTTTTGTGAGACACCGTGGTTATCAAGTGCGCGGGTTGTTTGTTTTTTTGCTTTTTTCTTAAATTTTGTGTGTTGGTTTCCTCTTGCATGGCACTTTCATTTGAAAAAGGGGAGAGACGGAGCGCGTGAGAGAGGGAATGCACGTGAGAGTGCGAGAGAGAGAGCGCGAGAGAGAGCACGTGAGAGTGTGCCTGAGAGTGCGCGTGAGGGTGCGCGTGAGATAGCGTGTGAGAGAGCGCGTGAGGGAGTGCGTGAGAGAGCGCGCGAGAGAGCGCGTAAGGGAGCGCGTGAGGGAGAGCGCGTGAGAGTGTGCCTGAGAGTGCGCGTGAGGGAGCGCGTGAGAGAGCGCGTGAGAGAGCGCGTGAGATAACGCGTGATAGTGTGCGTGAGAGTGCGAGTGGAGTGCCCGTGAGAGTGCGCGTGAGAGCGCGTGTGAGAGTGCGCGTGAGAGAGCGCGTGAGGGAGCGCGTAAGTGAGCGTGTGAGAGAGCGCGTGAGAGTGCGCGTGAGAGAGAGAATGCGCGTGAGAGTGCGAGAGAGAGAGAGAGAGAGAGAGAGAGAGCATGAGAGAGCGCGTGAGAGTGTACCTGAGAGTGCGCTTGAGATCGCATGAGAGAGCGCGTGAAAGTGCGCGTGAGAGAGGAGAAATGCGCGAGAGAGGGCGAGAGAGGGAGAGCGTGAGACAGAGCGCGTGAGAGTGTGCCTGAGAGTGCGCGTGAGGGTGCGCATGCGAGATCGCGTGAGGGAGCACGTGAGAGAGCACGCGAGACAGCGCGTGAGGGAGTGCGTCAGAGAGTGCGTGAGAGAACGCGTGAGAGAGCGTGAGAGAGAGCGCGTGAGAGTGTGCCTGAGAGTGCGCGTGAGGGAGCGTGGAGAGAGCGCGTGAGGGAGAGCGTGAGAGAGCGCGTGACAGAACGCGTGAGAGTGCGCGTGAGAGTGCGCGTGAGAGTGCCCGTGTGAGTGCGCGTGCGTGAGAGCGCGCGTGAGGGAGCGCGTAAGAGAGCGTGTGAGTGAGCGCGTGGAGAGCGCGTGAGAGTGCGCGTGAGAGAGAGAATGCGCGTGAGAGTGCGAGAGAGAGAGCACGAGAGAGAGCGTATGAGAGTGTGCCTGATAGTGCGCGTGAGGGTGTGCGTGCGAGAGCACGTGATCGAGCGCGTGAGAGAGCGCGTGAGAGAGCGCGTGAGAGAGAGAATGAGTGCGAGAGAGAGAGATCGTGAGAGAGCACGTGAGAGTGTGCCTGAGAGTGCGCGTGAGGGTGCGCATGCGAGAGCGCGTGAGGGAGCGCGTGAGAGAGCGCGTGGGAGAGCGGGTGATTATGCACGTAAGTGGGCGCGTGAGAGTGCGACGTGAAAGTGCGCGTGAGAGAACGCGTGAGAGTGCGCATGAGGGTGCGCGTGAGGGTGCTCGTGAAGGTGCGCGTGAGAGAGCGCGTGAGAGTGTGCGAAAGAAACTCTTGTTTTCTCATATTCTATACTCGTGCTCGTCCCTCGTCTCAGCGCGAGAGTGCGAGTGTGAGTGCGAGTGCGCGTGCAAGAGTGAGAATGAGGGTGAGTGCGAGATTGAATGCGAGGGTGAGTGCGAGCGTGAGTGCGAGGGTGAATGCAAGGGTGAGTGACAGGCTGATTGAGAGGGCGAGTTCAAGGGTGAGTGCGAGTGTGTGTGTGTGTGAGTATGAGGTTTGGTGAAATGGTGTGGGTGTGATTGCAATGGTGAGTGCAAGTATGATTGGAAGCGTGAGTGCGTGCATGAGTGTGAAGGTGAGTACGAAAGTGAGTGCGAGGGTGGGTGCGAGAGTGGGTGTGAGAGTGTATGCGAGAGTGAGTGTGAGGGTAAGTCTGACGGTGAGTGCAAGGGTGAGTTTGGGGTGCGTGCGAGGGTTCGTGCGATTGTGTGTCCATGTGCAAGAGAGAGCGCGAGCATGAGAGCAAGGGTGAGTGCTAGGGATTGAGTTTGTGTTTTAGAGAGAGTGTCTAAGAAAAGTTGAGTGTGCGTGAGTGGGTTTGAAAGTGAGTGCGAGAGTGAGTGCGAGAGTGAGTGCGAGAGTGAGTGCGAGAGTGAGTGTGAGAATGAGTATGAAGGTGAATGTGAAAGTGAATGCAAGGGTGGCTGCATGGTATTGCATGCATGATGGTGTGGTATGTGTGGTATGTGTGGTGCCACAATATTTTCTACTAAGTCACCTTGTGAGATGTCAAATTTGGTTGTTTTCATCACTCATCTTTTCTTTGTATATTGCATTATTCATCACCAATTTATATGGCGCTGGATTTGTTGCTTGTGCATGCAAATTATGTTTCTCGTGCATCGTGTGAGCAGCATTCTATGATTTTGTTTTCTTGTGCAACTCATGAAAAGTTGTATTCTCTGCTTTTGTTTTTGTTTGTGCAGGAAATGAGTCACATTTGCTGATTTTCCTGTTCCTGTGCAGGGAGCTCAAGCTGCAGCCTTCGTTTTTTGAAGAGAAAAGGGATGGGGGGAAGGGAGACGATGGAAGGAGGGAGGGAGGGAGGTAGGGAGGGAGGGAGGGAGGGAGGGAGGGAGGGAGGGAGGGAGGGAGGGAGGGAGGGAGGGAGGGAGGGAGGGAGGGAGGGAGGGAGGGAGGGAGGGGAGGGAGGGAGGGAGAGAGGGAGGGAGGGGAATGGGTGGCAGGTTATAGATGATTTATACATGGCTGCACTTCATTCGTTATGCTTGCATGCATATTAGCTGTATGTTTTTTTTTCGCTTTGTGTGCGTCTCTGTATGTGTGAGGCTGTACTATGTATGTGTGCGTACATGTCCATACGCGTGTTAGTGTTCGTGTCTGTTTCGGGGTATGGTGCTAAGTGCTTCGTGTATGCAACTGGGGTTGTGATCGTCGGTGGGGCAGCTTTGCTTGCCTCTTCCGTACCATATCAATCAGAGTTGCAGCATTGATGCATTTAGCATTTGCTTCGAAGCATTCACAATAATTGTCCTCTGTTTTTGTACAAGTTTGTGTGTTACCTGTCCGTGTTTGTTTCGGGGTATGGTGCCAAGTGTTTCGTGTATTCAGCTGGGGTTGTGAATCGTGATCTTCAGTGGGGCAGCTTTGCTCGCCTCTTCCGTACCATATCAACCACAGTTGCAGCATTGACGCATTTAGCATTTGCTTCGAAGCATTCACAGGTGCTGTGGAAGTACGTGTTACCCGTCTCTATGTTTCGGGGTAAGGTGCTAAATGCCTCGTATACGCAACTGGGGTTTGTGATCGTCGGTGGGGCCGCTTTGCTCGTCTCTTCTGAACCATATCAATCTCCGTTGCAGCATTGATGCGTCTAGTATTCACCTCAAAACATGTGTCATACGACTTTCCATTGTGGTTTGTGTACAAATTCTTGCATGGTCATTTGTCTACGTGTGCCTTTGAGTGCTTGTCCAATTGTTCCATTCGCCGTACTTATCGACGATTTTGGGATAATTGGATACAGTTGGTTTCACATTTAGTGGAACTGACGTGAACAGTGATTTATTCCAAAATTGATAGGGGGAAATCACTGTTCACGTCAGCCAACCGAAAAGCGAAAACAAATGTATAAGGTTGCTATGCAACCCAAAAAAAACCACAGGTCTAAGGTGGAGACGAGATGGGGTGGGCCTCCACAAATAGTACCACCATGGATGGATATGACCGTACAATGGTTGAGTCTGTAGGATGCAAGGTTCGCGAATGCACTAATCCTGGTTACTCCCCACCGTCGTCTCATCAATGAGTTTTGGGTCTGCAGAAGAGGGCGGCGGGGACCACTGCGACTGATGCGAGTGGCTAGGCCAGTATGGTGTGAAGCTAAACCTTCCATCCAGTAAACGAAAAGAAACACTTTCTTTCATACATCCACAAAATTCAATGCATGTAATGTGCGTGGGAAAGCAGCCAGACGAGAATTCCAAGTTTCAAAACAAACGCGCATTTCCACACACCCAATTGTTCCACACACTCCAGCAGCAAGAAGCTGCTACCGTAATAGCTTCTGTTGATAGAGGAAAGAGCACATGCTATCCTGCTCACTCTTTGAGTGCCAGGTACTGCCACAAACATCACACTACATCAAACCACACAAAGGCACGCTTATTGCATTATTAGGAAACGTTCCAAGGAAGCCTAACAGACGCCACGGGTGCCGCCATGTCATAGGCACAACGCTAGCTCATCCTACTGCATAGAACACACAACAGCACATACCTGAAACGTTCCAAGTTTCATAACAAACGCGCATTTCCACACACCCAATTGTTCCACTCATCCTTACTGGCCGACTCGTCACAACACCAACACACACTGCACGCACAACATTTGCGATCACGAAACACCAACACGCTCAGCCCTTATGGAGCTGCCCGCGAATGGCGCCGTTGGGGTACGAGGGGGACGTGACGAGCCCGTAGTAGGTGCGCGGCGCCTTGAGAATATCCATCATGAGAACATTCAGAGTCTTTCCCGAAGTCGTGGTGATGCTCTCCGCGTTTTTCAACACGCCTTCCAGCACATAATTGTAGAACTTGAGGCGGCGCGTGACGGGCTGCGGGGTGACCGTTCGGTTCTGCCAGTTGGTGGGAAGCTCGTACTGCACCGCGCCGTTGGTGCCGTATTTACCGGCGTTTACGGTGGCCATGGTGGGGAAGGCGGAATTTCCGACTTGCGAGACGCCCACGGAGTAGCGCACCCAGTACGTCTTTCCGTACCTGCGCAGCCGCGGCGCGCGGCGACAGAGGAGCGTTTGTTAGTGGTCAATGCGACGGCGGCCAATTCGACGGCGGCCAATGCGACGGTAGCCAATGCGACGGTGGCCAATACGACGGTACGAGCGAGCGATGCGAGGAGGCGATGGCGGCGAGGGCGAGATAGAAGCACTCACTTGTAAAGCCCCAGAGCCATGCTGCCCGTCGACTTCAAATCGCCCGTGCTGCCCACGACTTGCGCACCATTTAACGACGTCGACACGCGACCTGCGACGAGCAATTAATTCCCGGAGCAAAACGAACGACTCGTGACGAGAAATATCAGCTGGAAGAAGAAAGAGGAGAAATATAGCGGTGCACGGCAAGATGCCAGCGGCATTCGCGGAAATGTTGAGGCGAGAAAGGACGACGTACCGATCCACTTGCCCCTAGCGCTAGAGGCGCATGCCAAAAGGACGAGAAGCACAAGGGCGAACGGCTTGGAAGCCATGGTTACTCCCTCCTTCCGAATTCAAGGAATGTGATAGTAGGGAGCGGGGATTTGCTGCAAACAACCGACATCGGCACCATCACCATCAAGGGGAAGGAGGGGGAGGTGCTGAATGTGAAGGGTGTGCTTCATGTTCCTGGATTGGCAGCCAACCTCCCCTCATGCTCTCAGCTTGCTAGGCAAGGATACGCACGCACCTTCACCATGGGAGGGTGCACGGTTCGCAGGGGTGGAGCAGTGGTGATGGAGGCCAAGTTAGACAAGGGTATATACCTTGTTGAGCTGAAGCAGAACAGTAGTGGATAGGTAAATGGGGCGAATAAAGATTGATGATGGGTTGTCCTCTGACCCAAAGGGGTCATTTTAGAAAGCTTGCTTTCTTGTTGTAGCAATGGCATCGTCTCATTTCAAATGGCAAAGTACAGACATGTCCAAGCTAGCATGCAATTATTCTAAAGCAATCAACTATCCATAATTGGTCCCAGTTCTACGGGGTTGGGTGGGCGGGAAACTAGGCTAAGCCGTTTGAAAATGAAAGACGTGGGTGGAGGGAAATGACCTCCAGCCCACGTTTTGTACTCCAAAACGGACGTTTAGCGCGGTTCGCCGATGACATTGCTACATTACAAGCCGCTTCGCTTTCAAAATACAAAATTTTGAAAAGCGTTACAGCTTTTTTAAAATATTCATATTTTAGAAAGCTTGCTTTCTTGTTGTAGCAATGGCATCGTCTCATTTCAAATGGGTCTTCTGAGACATGTGTCTTGTTGGACGCCGTTGGCGCGCCACTGTCGTGGCGTGTTGAGCGGGGGAGAGGGCTCGTGCTGGGTCTTGAACTTGCTTCGAAGCCCCCACCAGTTGGTCTGCGGCAGGCGTGATGTACGTCTCCTTGGCGGTGTCGCTGCTCCACCTTCCTAGTCGCTTCAAGATGCGGTCTGATATTCCGGCGTTGGCTGCGACAGTTGCTGCACCTTTCCGAAAAGAGTGGGTGCCGAGATGCTCGAAACTAAGACCGATTTTGTTGAAGGCCTCTTTGCACCAGTTGCGGATTGTGGTGTAGGATGGCGACTTGGCGGCACCGTTTTTCCCACCCTCTGTTCCAAAGACGCGGATGAGTGGGCCTTGTTGCGATTGATCGTATCGTGCTAGGTGTATGAATCGTTTGGTGCACCGAAGTGGGCAAAAGGGGCCAGGGCTTGCCGCTACCGGGACCCATGTGCCTTCTCCTGCCTGATCCGTCTTGGAACGGGGTATTAGTAACCACATGTCTTCCGGCTCGAAATGAATCTCATGCCAGTTGATGACTGCAAGGTCGGAGTAGCGCAGAAACCCGGCGTACATTATGATCGGTATTAGCCCCTTCTGAAATTCGCGAGGGTTGTCTGACTGTAGAAATTCCGATGCCATCGCGTGGACTTGATGAAGCGACACGGGTTCTTTGGCCCGGGTAGGGTGCGGACATCGCTTCTTCGCAAAATCTCTGACTTGAGAGGTGAATGCGCCGATGGACGGGCATGATGCCCCGATCGACCGATGCGCGAAGCTGACTGCAGAGCATGTCAACTGAATTGCAGACACCGTAGCCTTGTGTTGAATGGCGTGGACCAGGTACAGCGCGAGCGTCATGTCAGTGCATGGGAGGAACTTGAGCTTGTGGTGTTGGCAAAAGGAGCGGAACTTGACCCAGTAGGGCTCGTATGTACGGATTGTGGAGTCGGCCCGCGTTTGCATGGTTATCTCGAGTAGGCGATGCTTCAGTTTTTCCAGCAATCCTGCATCGTGTGCAAAAGCAGTTAGCAGGTGAATGACACGCGTAGTGCGACCATAGGACTACACGGCAAACCGTCGCCGGAGAAGGCGCTGGAGTGATTGCCTGCCATCAGGCACTGGCTACCGTGCGTGAGGTGGAGGTGGGTGTGAATGTAGGTGGCCCATTGAGGAGGGGAGGGTTGCAGTAGGGGCCACCAACTTGCGCCAGGCCAGTAAGGCGTGACGAGAGTGATGGCGGCGCGCGTTCGTTTCGCGTGGTGGAGCACTGCTGGGATTAAGTGCGGTGGAGGGAATGCGTATCCCTGCTCGGAGGTCCATGGGATCGAGAATGCGTCAACTGCCGCTGCGTCTGGGTGCGGTGTTTTGGAGCAGAACCGAGGTAGCTTGGTATTGCTCCCATTTGCGAATAGATCGATTGAGTGCGGGCCCAGGCGGCGCTCGATGAGCCGGAACCAAGGTGTCTTTAGTGAGTAGTCGTCACGATCGAGCGCCTTGGAGAGTTCATCCGCCCGTGTGTTTAGTTCGCGCGGGATCCATTCGACCACGACCCGAATCCGAAAAGTCATGCATGTCTGGATGATCGACTTGCACGTCGCTGTAAGGTTGGTGTGCCTTGAACCACCTTTCCGAAGGATGAAGAAAACGCCTTGGTTATCGGTCCTTGCGAGGACGTGCTGGTCGCGGATTCTTTCTGAAAACGTTTGGAGTGCCCATAGAACGCCATCTATCTCTCGCTGCATGCTGGATGCCTCTAGCAGATGCTTCGGCATTGCCGCACTTGCCTCGACACGCCGTCCTGGGAACTTGTCCAACGTCGCTCCCCAACTGTGTGCGCTGGCATCCACATGGATGACGGCATTGTAGCTGTTGGGGACGTGAAATGGGGCGCCGTTGAATTTGTCGAACTCGTGGCGCCAAAAGTCCAGTTCTTCAATCGCCATAGGGTCCAGCAGCACTTTACTATTCCATGATGGTGCCTGCTGGATTGCCTGCAGCAGGCCTTGACTGAACGCTCGTGTCGTCGCCCCAAGAGCCAGTGACATGGATGCCAGCATGCCGGTGACTCTGGCGATGTGACGGACTGGGACCTTGCGTTCTGCCTTTCCTTCCCTCAGAAGGACTTGGAGGGTGGAGAGTAGTGAGGCTCGACGTTCAGCGCCGATAGAGAACTGACCACGGTCAGTGTCTAACTCGACGCCCAGGAAACGCAACTGCTGGGTCGGTTGTAGATGCGACTTTTTCGAGTTGATCACAAGCCCTGCCTTGTTGAGGTCATGTATGATTGATTGACATGTGGCTCGTGCTTTCGCTTCCGTGTCACAAAGGAAGAGGATGTCGTCGACATAAGGAATGACCCGTATGCCCATGGCTCGCCAGCGCCGAGCGAGTTGTTTGATCAGTTGTGTAAAAACGAATGGGGCCGTCGCGAGGCCGAACGGGAGCAAGCGGAATACGTATGTCTTTCCGTCAAATCGAAATCCCAGGTACTTCCAGCACGATGGGTGAATATCCACGTGGTGATACCCAGACTTTAGGTCGATAGAGAACATCCAGTCGCCCACGCGAGCGATCTCCGCAACCCGATTGAGCCCATCGTACTTGAATTTTGGAATGCGCAGGTGCAGGTTCACTTGGCGGAGGTCGAGGATCAGTCGGCATTTCTCTCTTTGGACCACCACGTTCAGTAGGCTAATGCATACTGTCTGAGCCGCGGGGGCAAGAGCAGCTGCGCCGCTTTCTAGGAGCTCGCTAATAGCCTGTTTGGTAAACTGGGCGTGGATCTGTGCGCCCGCGTGATTGTCGCGCTGGAACGGCGCTGGGGGGATGAGTTCCCACGGCATCCAGTAACCGTGAAGTATCACTGAGAGTATGAAGCTGCTGTCGCACCATGAGCTCCACCATGGGAATGCCAAGCGTAGCCGACCGCACATCCTTGTGACGAGCTTATCTGTGACCGCGTATTCGTAGGGGATGTGTCGCTCGCCCATCCCGCCATCCGGTGGATCTGTGCAACGGGTCGCAAAAAAGGGGACATGCTGTGAAGACGTTTTTTTTTTTTTTTTTTTTTTTTTTTTGCATCAGCTCTAGTTGCTATTAATACAAGTGCATGTACTAGCGAACAACGGGGCAGTGTATGGCCGAACCCTCACGAGGTAGGCCATTTACCCACCCTTCCCCTTCTCTTTCATATTGATACGTTCACCTCTCTCTCCCTTGTTGTTGTTGTTGTTGTTGTTGTTTTTTTTTTTTTTTTTTTTTCAACGCCTAATATACATGTCCTTAGGCTTGCCGTATGTGCACCCGAGGGCTCTCGATGTTCGACGAGCTCGGGGTGGGCTGCCGGATTGTGCTTTGCACATTTTTTATGATAACGTGACTTGTCTCGTGAGCTCTTTGCCCATCGTGTCAATTGCGCGTAGGAATATGCTTCGTATGCCCTCCTTGTGCGCTTGTCGCGCAAGTGGCCCTCTCGTGTCCCGTTAAATTGGGCTGGTGCTGGCCAAATAGTGTGGCCTCCTTAAGAGTCAACATCTTCATCATCTCACACTTCTCCTTGTCTTTCGTTCTTTCGCCTCTTCTCCCCCCCCTTTTTTTTTTTTTTTTTTTTAGTACCTCAACCGCTTAGGCCTCACTCTCCGAGGGCTGCTCGCTTCAATAATCCAGGTTCCAATATTTTAAATTTCATTCATTAAGCCACACATCAACGATTGTCCACATGACTTGCCAATCCGGCCCATATTTCATGCTTTAACACGCATACAACTCATGATTGCCACCCATGGCTAAGTCCTAGGACTCCTAGTCCTACTCCCTTCCCTAGGGGTCGGCTGGCGGCCATTCTACTCGCCCCGCAGGGTCTGGCCAGCGGCCTAAGCACACCATGTTGCCCATGCAACGTGCTCTCGGCGCCCCAAGTGGTTTCCCTCTCGTAGGGTCACACCACCGGCGCGGGTCCTTGGGCCCCTCGCCCATTATCGGGGCACATATTGGCCATGTGGCCGGGCTGTCCGCACTTGAAGCAGGTTCCACGAAAGCTCCTGATGTTGTTGTCCATTGGTGGACCACGTTTGTTGCCAAATGCACCGGTTCCTCGCCCTCCACCTCGTGCGGCGCAGCCGGGTTGCCTTGGGCGCGTTCCATGGCCGCAACGTCCGCCATGGCTTGCTTGAATGGGCGCGAGGTGAACAAGCTCTTCTCTTCATACATCTTGAACCGGTTAGCGACGCGGAAATTCGTGTAATCGGCGACGTGGAGAAGCGTGAAACGATTATTGACGAGCGAGAGCGCCTCCTCGAGGAGTTCGATGGCGCTTGCCGGTTCGTTGAGCCGCACTTTCTGCTCCGCATGCATCAGGTAGGCGCGCAGGTCCTCAAGGAGCTCGGCTTGTTCACGAACAGCAGCGTTCTTGAAGGAGGATGCGGTGAGGTTAGGGTTGGAGGTGGGGAGGGGGGGGAGATGCTCGGTGGTTGAAAAAAATGCATTATCGGCAGGTGCCTCACCAGCTTCGTCGTCGGAAGTGTCGCTGTCGGCGGGATTTTCTGGGGCCGGGGTAGCTTTTGCGGTGGTGCCCTCGGCGCGTGCGATTTTTGCCGTGCGAGCGCGTTTCACCGTCTCCCTTTTTTCCTTCGCGCTTTGAGCCGAAATTGACGTTTCGTTTGGTGTAGCGTTGGTTTCCGTAACGGCGGGAGCTTGCTGCTGTAACAGGGACAACAGCTGCTGCAGTTGGGCCGATGTGAAGACAGGCGAGGCCACAGGCGCGTCAGGGGCCTGAGGCGCGTCAGGGGCCTGAGGCGCGTCAGGGCCCACGTGCGCCTGAGGCCTCGCGTCAGGCGCGTGTGCCTGCCTGCGGCGCTGACGCTGACGGGGGGTGCCGGTCGCGCTGGCCGGCATTGACTTGGCGCACTCGTTGACTGCCGGCGCCTCAGGCCCCTCGGGGGCCACTTGCGCTCGAGGCACCCCAGGGGCGCGTGCCCCAGCGACGTCGGACAGCAGAATGTCGACGGCGGTCGGGGTCGACTCCTCGTCGTCTGCCCGACGCTTGTTCCGGCGTTCGCCCGCGGGTTCGCGGGTAATATTTCCGTCGTCGGGACGAATTGAAGCGTTGGCGTTGTCACCGTTCTCGCCGTTAAGTGCCATAGTCGCCGCGTTATGAGCGAAAATGTCCGAAAGGAGTGTGGACGGAGACTGGAAACGAGGTAGTGACTTCAATTTCGCCAGCTTGGAATTGGGAACTCGGAAACTAGGCTAAGCCGTTTGAAAATGAAAGACGTGGGTGGAGGGAAATGACCTCCAGCCCACGTTTTGTACTCCAAAACGGACGTTTAGCGCGGTTCGCCGATGACAATGCTACATTACAAGCCGCTTCGCTTTCAAAATACGAAATTTTGAAAAGCGTTACAGCTTTTTAAAAATATTCATTTTGTAGTGGGAATTCTTGAAGGAGCGGGGTCACACAAATTATGAATTGCGGCGTGCCACTTCAGCCAGCGCACGCAAACCGACCGCCATGGTGATTTGCGGCGCCTTGAGGCCGACCAAAAGAAGGGGCACCAGTTGCGAAGTTGCGTTGCGAATCTTGCGATGGAAATCGCCAAAACCGGAAACCACGGGCACACCTTGCGTCGTGTACCTGCGCATGCTTGCTCTGTCAAATTAACATGGTTACCGTGTTTTCTGTTTCTTGTGGGGTACCGGTATGGAAATGCTCTCTAATGTCTAACAGCTAAATGCTACTGATGTAGATTCTGGAAGCCACAACCAGTCGAATTTGCAACTTATTTCCTGGTGAATTTGTAAACAGCAGTCAGAAACAACCTTACTCTCAAAATGCATGTTACCCAGTGAATTCCCCAGAAGCTTTATTTCCATCTGACATTGAGGTACCGGTACAAGTTACAACCATGACCATCTAAGCAACAGCTACCTATCACCTGCTCCTAGATTCACCCACACATCTTTGCATCGTTGCAATGCCTCAGGACAACAACAATTCAGCTCCATTTACCGCACTCACTCTACAGCCCTCATTCACTCTCCCCATAACTTGCCCCCTGAACGGACAAGTCCCCCTCTGGCATAGAAAAATTGCATAACCACTAAAGCCATAGTCGAACTGCTAGCGGGAACGATGAAACTGGGCACGAATGGCACCGTTCGGGTGGGAAGGGGCCGTCACAAGCGCATAGTACTGCCGCGGCGCTGCGATAATCGCCTTCATTGTCACCTCGAGAGACTTCCCCGAGGCAGCCTTGATTTTCGCGACGTCGTGCCACACGCCCGCAATCACATAGGTGTACATCTTGGGGCGGTTGGGGCGCTGGTAGTTGCTCGTCATGTTGACCCATTTGTCGGTGGGAAACTCGATCTGAACAGGGCCCGTGGTGAAGCGTGTGCCATAATGCACGGTGGCTTTCTTGGGAATTTCGGGGCGGTCGAGCCGCCAGACGTGCACGGAGTAGCGGATGTTGTAGGTCTCTCCGTACCTGCATGAGGGCATGACGGGGGAGCGACGGATTAGCAGGAGCATTGAGGGTGGCAGCACTGCTGGATGGTAGCGGGCTGGCTTCTCAGAAGATCATATTCTTGGATGGAACAAGTAACGACGAAACGACCGATTTGGAATGGCAGGAAGCTATGCGCACAGGCATTGCGCGCCGTGTGCTGGCGCGAAAGGCAGGGGAGCTGAACGGGGCGAGCGACGCGAGAGGACACCAGTGGAGTGAAAAGTACCGGACTCCGTTGGTCGTGTCAGAAATGACGCGTCCGAGTCCTGGGGACTTACTTGAAAAGGGCGAGGGCGACGGTTCCCGTGGAGTTATAGTCGCCCCTACTGCCCGTGACCTGCGGGGCTCGCATCGCTGACGTCACTTTACCTGAAACGCGCCACATTCAGAACATCAGAAAAAGAAGAAGATAAAAATAAAAAATCAGGATGCGTCGAAAGGGCATTCGATTGGAAACGGGACGGGGGAGGCGAGCGAGGATGCTTACCGACACGCCGGCCGAGGTACTGCGCGTCGCACGCACACGCCGCTAGGGCAAGCAGCACAACGGCCAGAAGCGGCCTGAACGCAGCCATGGCTCAGAGAGGCTCGGAGCAAGGAGACGCGTCGGACGGGTATGCGGGGTTCACCGAGGGCTGCGAAGCTGTGGCAGTTGAATGAGGTGACGGTTTGATGCGAGAATAAATAGTATGAGCGGCCTCATTTTTCAAGAACCGTTCACGGTGAACGTTCAGTGTGAACCTTCATAACGAGACTTGTGGTGGAGATGGGGTCTCGTTTGGTCACGTTTCCGGGGCTTGTTTGATTGGCGGATGGTGCTTTCTTGATAAGAAGGAATCCAACGTGGCACGACGACGAACCGCAACGCTGGATGTTCCTGGTGCTGGGGCGCCGAAAAAATAAGACCACAGACCAAAGGAGGGGCAATAAGGGAGAGGAGGACCACTGTGTCTCTCTCTTTCCCTTTTTCTCTTTCTGACTAGGATCTTGAACTATATTATTAGAGGTGAAACTGCACCAAGGTTGAGGCTCTAGAAAACAAAGTTAGCGAAACCAGGAATGACGGTTACCCCGTCGTCGGGCATCATCTCGCCAATTTTGTTTGGCTGCTGTGGAAATTTTGAGGACGCGGTAAAAGTGGAGAATCGATCGCCTCAGGATCGTTTTTTAACGCGGTTATAAACGGTTGTGTACTTTTCGTATGCAAAACGCGGGGTTTCAGTGCGGTGACCGGATCAATCTCCCCCCGATCGAGCACTTTTACCGCGTCCTGAGGTGGGGGTCAACTGCGAGTGCTCTGGGTGGGATGAAAGTTCACCACTGCGTTACAAGCTCCCTCATAACGTTTCGGCATCCACATGCTACTTTCTCCTTTGAGTTAGTATACTGGTATATGAAGCTAGACCTTGGATAAAGAAAACAAGAAGCTCTTGGTAAGACAGAATGCATGCATGAACAGTCAGTTAGTGCAAATAACTGTGCACACGATAGGAAACAAACATCCGCACTGCAAGCAACAGCCATAACCACATAATCGGCAATAATTTCAATTTGCACTACTACCGGTTGTCAAACATATATATATACATATATATATATGTTGTAGTTTGGGTAGGCTTAGTGGGGTACTTACTGTGGGGTACAACCCCTTGGGTTCTCACTTTGTACCAACCCCCTCGATAGTCGAAACCACTTTTTCCTCTCGTAAGATTTCAACATGGTATAGAGCATAGGTCCTTAGGACCTAGGATTAGGGCCCACCGCGATCGCCTCAGTGTAAGAGCGCGGGGTAGGGATGTCTGGTGCATCCGGGTCTCCCTCAGGGGCAAGCAGCATGGATACGAGATGAGGCGCAGCGGCTGCAAGACACTCAAGGTCCTCCTGCCTGTCCTCAAGGCTCGGTACGTGGCTCGAGGCTTCAGTCAGCGAGAGGGAGTTGACTTCTTCCAGACCTTCTCCCCCACCCCGAAGATGACCACTCTTCGGGTGCTGCTGCACGTTGCCGCTCAGCGTGACTACGAGCTTCACTCTCTTGACTTCAGCACAGCCTTCTTACAGGGCAGCCTGCACGAGGAGATTTGGCTGCGCCGCCCTCCTGGCTTCACTAGGTCGTTCCCTCCTGGTACCCAGTGGAGCCTCCGGCGGCCGGTCTACGGTCTCCGCCAGGCGCCACGTGAGTGGCACGACACACTGAGGACGACACTTGCGGCTCTTGGGTTTGCTCCGTCGACTGCTGACCCGTCGCTGTTTCTGCGCACCGACACTTCTCTGCCGCCGTTCTACATTCTCGTGTACGTCGACGACTTGGTCTTTGCCACTGCTGACACTGAGGCTCTCGCCCTGTTGAAGTCGGAGCTGCAGAAGAGACACACGTGCACAGACCTGGGTGAACTGCGCAGCTACTTTGGCTTGCGGATCACCCGGGACAGAGCACGCCGCACCATCACACTGACTCAGTCACACATGGTGCAGCAGGTCCTTCAGCGCTTCGGTTTCACCTGGTCCTCAGCACAGGCCACTCCTCTGGCTACAGGTCACTCGCTCTCAGATCCACCTTCGGACGAGTCCGTAGAGCCGAGTGGTCCTTACCCAGAGTTAGTGGGCTGCCTCATGTACCTGATGACTTGCACTCGTCCTGACCTTGCGTACCCTCTTGGCCTTCTGGCTCGCTACGTGGCTCCTGGTCGGCACCGAAAGGTGTACATGGATGCTGCCAAGAGGGTACTACGCTACTTGTGCAATACATCGGGCATGGGGCTCGTGCTTGGAGGACGGGGTGACGTTGTCCTCACTGGTCACTCGGACGCCTCTTGGGTTGACGACCAGGCTACGCAGCGGTCGTCACAGGGTTACACCTTCAGCCTTGGTTCTGGTTCAGTTTCCTGGCGTTCTACACGTTCGTCTTCAGTTCTCGGCTCCAGCTGTGAGGCAGAGATCTACGCCACAGCCATGGCTGCACAGGAGCTGCGCTGGCTCACCTACCTGCTGACCGACTTGGGAGAGCGGCCTCGTTCTCCTCCAGTTCTGTACGTCGACAACAAGGCCGCCATTGCCTTGTGTCAGGAGCTCAGACTAGAGCACAGAACAAAGCACATCGCTCTCCGTTACTTTCTTGCTCGAGAGCTGCAGCATCGTGGCCAGCTTCGTCTTACCTACGTGGCCACTCGGGCCAACACTGCTGATATATTCACCAAGGCGCTTTCGGCTGGTGATCATCAGCGTTTCTGCACTTTGTTAGGCCTTGTGCCCACTCTTCCTCACTTGCTGTAGGCTTTGTTTGTACCATGATTTATATGTATTCCTGCATGCTTGTTCTTGTAGGTAGATATCACTGTACTGTTGTTGTTACATATATATTTCTGCATGTGAACTGGCCTTGTGGCCTTCTTGCTTGTGCTCAGACTGCGTGGTGACGTTGTGATCCACCCTGAGCTTGCTCTGCACTTCCTGACTGGTCTTGTGACCCTCTGTTTTCCCCCACTTTGCCTATGGGGGTGTGTCAAACATATGTATATATATATGTTATAGTTTGGGTAGGCTTAGTGGGGTACTTACTGTGGGGTACAACCCCTTGGGTTCTCACTTTGTACCAATCCCCTCGATAGTCGAAACCACTTTTTCCTCTCGTAAGATTTCAACACCGGTATGAAACGATCCAACACGAAACATACGGTAGTGAAGCAAGGCAAGCAGCACCTGGTCACCTTTCATGCTTCACATGATAGCTCAATGTCGCAATCACATGGTGCGTGGTGGGTAAGGCACTTTCGATAAGAGCTAGATTCCAGGGCGAGCTTTGAGTAGAGGTGAAGAGCCATGGAGAGATAAGAGGCATTGAAGTCTTCAAAGCGAGACACGAGTAAAGCCTCCCAGTCCACCTGAATGGAAGTGAAATGATGAAGGTATGGATAAAACTCATCAGTGACTGAAATCTCGCTGAAATATCCATTACCATATTCCCCCGGATAAAAGACCTCCCCATAATAATGTTCCCGGGTCTTTCATACGGGGGGGGGGGGGGGGGGGTATATTATTCAAGATTGTTTTCCTTATACCCCCCAATTGGGGTGAAATCATTATAACCCCCCCCCCCCCCCCCCCCCCCCCCCTCCCCCCAACCTCAAAAGTGTTCTTTAGAGGTTAATTCATGTCAATTAAGCAAGCAGTGGCACATGGTAGGCAACAGGAGTCACAAAATACAATCAAAGCAGCCTCTCAACACCCAGCTACCTCCACTCTTCACCCACCACCTTGGAATCTTACCATTGAATATGGGCCAATGAGCATGAAGCATTCAGATGCTTCATGGATTGTGCCCGGTTTCTCGGCTCAAGACATTCGCGGGGTGTTTCCTCGTTTAAAAAAACGCAAATATGCATTACAACACCCTTGCATTTCATTATAATTAAAAAAACATAGCACTTATAATAAGACCCGTTTCTTATCGGTTTTTTACTCGATAATAAGACCCCCCCCCCCCTTATTTTTGTGAAATCAATAACAGCCCCTAGGGTCTTTTATCCGGGGGAATATGGCTAGGATTGCCAGGACATGATCAGGCTGTTCGAATCTACTAAAGCCATCGCAGCAAAGTCTCGCAGCGATAATGGCGCATTTGAAATAGGAAAGGAGGAAAACTAGAGGGTACAAATTGATCACTACCATATTCAGAGTTGCTCCTTACCAAAAATAGATCATACGGTAATGATCCAGTTGAGAGATCTCAGTATCAAATATCCAACCAAAGGTTCCAGATTTTGCCAGTAGATCTGCACTGTGGATGCCCGATTGATCCTAAGGGGGTTACAGGCGCGTTCGCCTGGGGGGTTATGGGCGCACTCTGACCCGCTACTTAACAAGCCCTTTTATCCCAATGGTCTAGTGGTTGGGATTCTGACATGGTATCAGAGCGGTCTCGGGTTCGAATCCCAGTGTGTGCACCTCGGGCATCCCAGTGCGGGGGGGTGTCAGAGGTCCACTGGAGATCCCCGATTGATCCTAGGGAAGGGTTACAGGCATGTTGTCCTGGGGGGTTATGGGCGCACTGACCCGCTACTTAACAAGCCCTTTTATCCCAATGGTCTAGTGGTTGGGATTCTGGCATGGTATCAGAGCGAAGGTCTCGAGTTCGAATCCCGGTGTGTGCACTTCGGGCATCCCAGTGCGGGGGGGTGTCAGAGGTCCACTGGTGATCCCCGATTGATCCTAGGGGGGTTACAGGCGCGTTCGCCTGGGGGGTTATGGGCGCACTCTGACCCGCTACTTAACAAGCCCTTTTACCCCAATGGTCTAGTGGTTGGGATTCTGACATGGTATCAGAGCGGTCTCGGGTTCGAATCCCAGTGTGTGCACTTTGGGCATCCCAGTGCGGGGGGGTGTCAGAGGTCCACTGGTGATCCCCGATTGATCCTAGGGGAGGGTTACAGGCTCGTTGTCCTGTGGGGTTATGGGCGCATTGACCCGCTACTTAACAAGCCATTCTATCCCAATGGTCTAGTGACTGGGATTCTGACATGGTGTCAGAAAGGTCTCGGGTTCGAATCCCGGTGTATGCACATGTAGGCCGTTGCCGCTGTGCTCAGTCCTGGGCCTCCCAGTGTGGGGGGGTGTCAGTAGATCTGCACTGTGGATGCCCGATTGATCCTAGGGGGGTTACAGGCGCGTTCGCCTGGGGGGTTATGGGCGCACTCTGACCCGCTACTTAACAAGCCCTTTTATCCCAATGGTCTAGTGGTTGGGATTCTGACAGATTTACTAGTGCTCCATTTACTAATATAATTACGATAGCTGTCTATGTGGCTCTGTTTGTGTTGTGCACCTTCTGTCTTTGGTTCTGTCTGTATGGTTCTGTTCTGTCTCTGGTTCTGTTCAACAGGTTTTGTCTGTCACATCAGGAAATGCACACTATCTGGTGCATCAATTGACTAAATAACATGCTAGTCCATAGCACTAATTGTCTACATATGCCTGAACTAAAGCTGCACCTACTGCAGTAATAGTTTCATGGTAATTATCCAATCAAAGTTCCTAATGATGATCCAGATAAATTAGTAAATCATTGTACTACTATTGTACTACCCATGCACTGTAGGTATGCATGGGGGGTTCCTCATAGCCGCCAGGAGCAAGCTCCCAACGTTACACCCAAGAACCGCGGTGAGGTGGGAACCATCGCTTGGGACCCTGTTGGGAGGGGAGACAGAACACAAAAGGATACTGGATACTGCCCAGGGGTAGGTGAAATCTATTATGTGACCCTGTTGGGGGGGGAGACAGAACACAAAAGGATACTGGATACTGCCCAGGGGCAGGTGAAAATTATTATGTGACCCTGTTGGGAGGGTAGACAGAACACAAGAGGATACTGGATACTGCCCAGGGGCAGGTGAAAATTATTATGTGACCCTGTTGGGGGGGGAGACAAAACACAAAAGGATACTGGATACTGCCCAGGGGCAGGTGATAATTATTATGTGACCCTGTTGCGGGGGGAGACAGATCACAAAAGGATACTGGATACTGCCCAAGGGCAGGTGAAAATCAATCTCAAATCTGATGCTGCCTGCCTGGTCTTGCTTCCTGATTAGCTGTACAGTTTTGCTCACTGCAAAGCTTGCAGCAAAGAGCATGCAAAAGAATTTTGAGACGTCTCCCAAAACCCTGATTTTGCTCACTGCAGTTCACTGCAGCTAAGCTGCAGTGAGGAGGAAAGGAGAGTTTTGAGAGTGAGTTTTGAGACATCTCTCGAAACTCACAAGAGGGAACAAAACTGCCACCGGCAGTTCACAACTGGATTTGAGGCGCCTCAAACCAGCAAACGAGGTCTTACTCTGCTTCCCTGCAACCTGTGTTCCCTGCAAACTGCTTCACCCCCTGTTCTGCTTCGATGCAACATGTGTTCCCTGCAATCTGCTTCACCAGGAAAAACGAAAAAGCAACAACTATGCATCAGAACAAACAAACCAGCTAACGCACGTGCAAAACTATTAAAGCAACGACAATGCATCTGAACGAACAAACAAGCTAACGCAAAAAAGAGGAAAACCATTGGCAGCACATATTTACTCCACGTCTGTGCTTGTTCGCTCCATCGCTCCCTAAATCGAGAGCAGGAAAGGAGATCCTCACCGACAGTGGCAGGGGATTCTCCTTTGCCTCCTCTGCTCCTTTGCTCCTTCAAACTTTTGCACGCCTCCTCTCCTCAGCTGCTCCTCCTCCTCTGATGCATCTCCTCTGCTCCTCCTCCTCTGATGCATCTCCTCTGCTCCTCCTCCTCTGATGCATCTCCTTCACAGCTGCTTCATCTCCCCCTCCAGTGCAGCACCACTCCCCCTCCAGTGTAGCACCACTCCCCCTCCAGTGCAGCACCACTCCCCCTCCAGTGCAGCACCACTCCCCCTCCACTGCAGCACCACTCCCCCTCCACTGCTGCTGCCACTGCTGGTGTCACTGCTGGCCTTCTCTTTCTGCTCGCACTGCTGCTGCCACCGGTAGTGTCACCGCATGCCTCTCCCCTACTCCCACCGCTGGTGTCACTGGTGGCCTCTCTTCTGCTCCCACTGCTACTGCCACTACTGGTACCACTGATTGCATTCCCTTCTGCTACCACGGCTGCTGAAACCATATGTCACTGCGAGCCTCTCTTATGCTCCCACTGCTGCTGCCACCGCTGGTGCCACTGCTGGCCATGTCTTCTGCTCGCCATCCCATCACTTCACAGCACCAGCAGCAGCACGCGGGAGGCAGTAACAGCTTGCAGCTTGCTGGTGTCGATTTCACAGCCGTGCCTGTGTGCCTTCTCCGCGCCTTGCCTTCTCCACTCCATGCCTTCTCTCCTCTGTGCCTTCTCCCCTCCATGCCTTCTCCCCTCCATGCCTTCTCCCCTCCATGCCTTCTCCCCTCCATGCCTTCTCCCCTCCATGCCTTCTCCCCTCCATGCCTTCTCTCCTCCATGCCTTCTCCCCTCCATGCCTTCTCCCCTCCATGCCTTCTCCCCTCCATGCCTTCTCCCCTCCATGCCTTCTCTCCTCTGTGCCTTCTCCCCTCCATGCCTTCTTCCCTCCATGCCTTCTCCCTCCATGCCTTCTCCCCTCCATGCCTTCTCCCCTCCATGCCTTCTCCCCTCCATGCCTTCTCCCCTCCATGCCTTCTCCCCTCCATGCCTTCTCCCCTCCATGCCTTCTCCCCTCCATGCCTTCTCCCCTCCATGCCTTCTCCCCTCCATGCCTTCTCCCCTCCATGCCTTCTCCCCTCCATGCCTTCTCCCCTCCATGCCTTCTCCCCTCCATGCCTTCTCCCCTCCATGCCTTCTCCCCTCCATGCCTTCTCCCCTCCATGCCTTCTCCCCTCCATGCCTTCTCCCCTCCATGCCTTCTCCCCTCCATGCCTTCTCCCCTCCATGCCTTCTCCCCTCCATGCCTTCTCCCCTCCATGCCTTCTCCCCTCCATGCCTTCTCCCCTCCATGCCTTCTCCCCTCCATGCCTTCTCCCCTCCATGCCTTCTCCCCTCCATGCCTTCTCCCCTCCATGCCTTCTCCCCTCCATGCCTTCTCCCCTCCATGCCTTCTCCCCTCCATGCCTTCTCCCCTCCATGCCTTCTCCCCTCCATGCCTTCTCCCCTCCATGCCTTCTCCCCTCCATGCCTTCTCCCCTCCATGCCTTCTCCCCTCCATGCCTTCTCCCCTCCATGCCTTCTCCCCTCCATGCCTTCTCCCCTCCATGCCTTCTCCCCTCCATGCCTTCTCCCCTCCATGCCTTCTCCCCTCCATGCCTTCTCCCCTCCATGCCTTCTCCCCTCCATGCCTTCTCCCCTCCATGCCTTCTCCCCTCCATGCCTTCTCCCCTCCATGCCTTCTCCCCTCCATGCCTTCTCCCCTCCATGCCTTCTCCCCTCCATGCCTTCTCCCCTCCATGCCTTCTCCCCTCCATGCCTTCTCCCCTCCATGCCTTCTCCCCTCCATGCCTTCTCCCCTCCATGCCTTCTCCCCTCCATGCCTTCTCCCCTCCATGCCTTCTCCCCTCCATGCCTTCTCCCCTCCATGCCTTCTCTCCCTCCATGCCTTCTCCCCTCCATGCCTTCTCCCCTCCATGCCTTCTCCCCTCCATGCCTTCTCCCCTCCATGCCTTCTCCCCTCCATGCCTTCTCCCCTCCATGCCTTCTCCCTCCATGCCTTCTCCCCTCCATGCCTTCTCCCCCCCTCCCCCATGCCTTCTCCCCTCCATGCCTTCTCCCCTCCATGCCTTCTCCCCTCCATGCCTTCTCCCCTCCATGCCTTCTCCCCTCCATGCCTTCTCCCCTCCATGCCTTCTCCCCTCCATGCCTTCTCCCCTCCATGCCTTCTCCCCTCCATGCCTTCTCCCCTCCATGCCTTCTCCCCTCCATGCCTTCATCCCCTCCATGCCTTCTCCCCTCCATGCCTTCTCCCCTCCATGCCTTCTCCCCTCCATGCCTTCTCCCCTCCATGCCTTCTCCCCTCCATGCCTTCTCCCCTCCATGCCTTCTCCCCTCCATGCCTTCTCCCCTCCATGCCTTCTCCCCTCCATGCCTTCTCCCCTCCATGCCTTCTCCCCTCCATGCCTTCTCCCCTCCATGCCTTCTCCCCTCCATGCCTTCTCCCCTCCATGCCTTCTCCCCTCCATGCCTTCTCCCCTCCATGCCTTCTCCCCTCCATGCCTTCTCCCCTCCATGCCTTCTCCCCTCCATGCCTTCTCCCCTCCATGCCTTCTCCCCTCCATGCCTTCTCCCCTCCATGCCTTCTCCCCTCCATGCCTTCTCCCCTCCATGCCTTCTCCCCTCCATGCCTTCTCCCCTCCATGCCTTCTCCCCTCCATGCCTTCTCCCCTCCATGCCTTCTCCCCTCCATGCCTTCTCCCCTCCATGCCTTCTCCCCTCCATGCCTTCTCCCCTCCATGCCTTCTCCCCTCCATGCCTTCTCCCCTCCATGCCTTCTCCCCTCCATGCCTTCTCCCCTCCATGCCTTCTCCCCTCCATGCCTTCTCCCCTCCATGCCTTCTCCCCTCCATGCCTTCTCCCCTCCATGCCTTCTCCCCTCCATGCCTTCTCCCCTCCATGCCTTCTCCCCTCCATGCCTTCTCCCCTCCATGCCTTCTCCCCTCCATGCCTTCTCCCCTCCATGCCTTCTCCCCTCCATGCCTTCTCCCCTCCATGCCTTCTCCCCTCCCTGCCTTCTCCCCTCCATGCCTTCTCCCCTCCATGCCTTCTCCCCTCCATGCCTTCTCCCCTCCATGCCTTCTCCCCTCCATGCCTTCTCCCTCCATGCCTTCTCCCCTCCATGCCTTCTCCCCTCCATGCCTTCTCCCCTCCATGCCTTCTCCCCTCCATGCCTTCTCCCCTCCATGCCTTCTCCCCTCCATGCCTTCTCCCCTCCATGCCTTCTCCCCTCCATGCCTTCTCCCCTCCATGCCTTCTCCCCTCCATGCCTTCTCCCCTCCATGCCTTCTCCCTCCATGCCTTCTCCCCTCCATGCCTTCTCCCCTCCATGCCTTCTCCCCTCCATGCCTTCTCCCCTCCATGCCTTCTCCCCTCCATGCCTTCTCCCCTCCATGCCTTCTCCCCTCCCTGCCTTCTTCTCCCCTCCATGCCTTCTCCCCTCCATGCCTTCTCCCCTCCATGCCTTCTCCCCTCCATGCCTTCTCCCCTCCATGCCTTCTCCCCTCCATGCCTTCTCCCCTCCATGCCTTCTCCCCTCCATGCCTTCTCCCCTCCATGCCTTCTCCCCTCCATGCCTTCTCCCCTCCATGCCTTCTCCCCTCCCTGCCTTCTCCCCTCCATGCCTTCTCCCCTCCATGCCTTCTCCCCTCCATGCCTTCTCCCCTCCATGCCTTCTCCCCTCCATGCCTTCTCCCCTCCCTGCCTTCTCCCCTCCATGCCTTCTCCCCTCCATGCCTTCTCCCCTCCATGCCTTCTCCCCTCCATGCCTTCTCCCCTCCATGCCTTCTCCCCTCCCTGCCTTCTCCCCTCCATGCCTTCTCCCCTCCATGCCTTCTCCCCTCCATGCCTTCTCCCCTCCATGCCTTCTCCCCTCCATGCCTTCTCCCCTCCATGCCTTCTCCCCTCCATGCCTTCTCCCCTCCCTGCCTTCTCCCCTCCATGCCTTCTCCCCTCCATGCCTTCTCCCCTCCATGCCTTCTCCCCTCCATGCCTTCTCCCCTCCATGCCTTCTCCCCTCCATGCCTTCTCCCCTCCATGCCTTCTCCCCTCCATGCCTTCTCCCCTCCATGCCTTCTCCCCTCCATGCCTTCTCCCCTCCATGCCTTCTCCCCTCCATGCCTTCTCCCCTCCATGCCTTCTCCCCTCCATGCCTTCTCCCCTCCATGCCTTCTCCCCTCCATGCCTTCTCCCCTCCATGCCTTCTCCCCTCCATGCCTTCTCCCCTCCATGCCTTCTCCCCTCCATGCCTTCTCCCCTCCATGCCTTCTCCCCTCCATGCCTTCTCCCCTCCCTGCCTTCTCCCCTCCATGCCTTCTCCCCTCCCTGCCTTCTCCCCTCCATGCCTTCTCCCCTCCATGCCTTCTCCCCTCCCTGCCTTCTCCCCTCCATGCCTTCTCCCCTCCATGCCTTCTCCCCTCCATGCCTTCTCCCCTCCATGCCTTCTCCCCTCCCTGCCTTCTCCCCTCCATGCCTTCTCCCCTCCATGCCTTCTCCCCTCCATGCCTTCTCCCCTCCATGCCTTCTCCCCTCCATGCCTTCTCCCCTCCATGCCTTCTCCCCTCCATGCCTTCTCCCCTCCATGCCTTCTCCCCTCCATGCCTTCTCCCCTCCATGCCTTCTCCCCTCCATGCCTTCTCCCCTCCATGCCTTCTCCCCTCCCTGCCTTCTCCCCTCCATGCCTTCTCCCCTCCATGCCTTCTCCCCTCCATGCCTTCTCCCCTCCATGCCTTCTCCCCTCCCTGCCTTCTCCCCTCCATGCCTTCTCCCCTCCCTGCCTTCTCCCCTCCATGCCTTCTCCCCTCCATGCCTTCTCCCCTCCCTGCCTTCTCCCCTCCATGCCTTCTCCCCTCCCTGCCTTCTCCCCTCCATGCCTTCTCCCCTCCATGCCTTCTCCCCTCCATGCCTTCTCCCCTCCATGCCTTCTCCCCTCCATGCCTTCTCCCCTCCATGCCTTCTCCCCTCCCTGCCTTCTCCCCTCCATGCCTTCTCCCCTCCCTGCCTTCTCCCCTCCATGCCTTCTCCCCTCCATGCCTTCTCCCCTCCATGCCTTCTCCCCTCCATGCCTTCTCCCCTCCATGCCTTCTCCCCTCCATGCCTTCTCCCCTCCATGCCTTCTCCCCTCCCTGCCTTCTCCCCTCCATGCCTTCTCCCCTCCCTGCCTTCTCCCCTCCATGCCTTCTCCCCTCCATGCCTTCTCCCCTCCATGCCTTCTCCCCTCCATGCCTTCTCCCCTCCATGCCTTCTCCCCTCCATGCCTTCTCCCCTCCCTGCCTTCTCCCCTCCATGCCTTCTCCCCTCCATGCCTTCTCCCCTCCATGCCTTCTCCCCTCCATGCCTTCTCCCCTCCATGCCTTCTCCCCTCCATGCCTTCTCCCCTCCATGCCTTCTCCCCTCCCTGCCTTCTCCCCTCCATGCCTTCTCCCCTCCATGCCTTCTCCCCTCCATGCCTTCTCCCCTCCATGCCTTCTCCCCTCCCTGCCTTCTCCCCTCCATGCCTTCTCCCCTCCCTGCCTTCTCCCCTCCATGCCTTCTCCCCTCCATGCCTTCTCCCCTCCATGCCTTCTCCCCTCCATGCCTTCTCCCCTCCATGCCTTCTCCCCTCCATGCCTTCTCCCCTCCATGCCTTCTCCCCTCCCTGCCTTCTCCCCTCCATGCCTTCTCCCCTCCCTGCCTTCTCCCCTCCATGCCTTCTCCCCTCCATGCCTTCTCCCCTCCATGCCTTCTCCCCTCCATGCCTTCTCCCCTCCATGCCTTCTCCCCTCCCTGCCTTCTCCCCTCCATGCCTTCTCCCCTCCATGCCTTCTCCCCTCCATGCCTTCTCCCCTCCATGCCTTCTCCCCTCCCTGCCTTCTCCCCTCCATGCCTTCTCCCCTCCATGCCTTCTCCCCTCCATGCCTTCTCCCCTCCCTGCCTTCTCCCCTCCATGCCTTCTCCCCTCCATGCCTTCTCCCCTCCATGCCTTCTCCCCTCCATGCCTTC
This sequence comes from Closterium sp. Naga37s-1, assembly GCA_947471745.1. Lineage (NCBI taxonomy): Eukaryota > Viridiplantae > Streptophyta > Zygnematophyceae > Desmidiales > Closteriaceae > Closterium > Closterium sp. Naga37s-1. Next base: position 35,747 of record CANJKZ010000979.1, read on the forward strand.
TCCCCTCCCTGCCTTCTCCCCTCCATGCCTTCTCCCCTCCCTGCCTTCTCCCCTCCATGCCTTCTCCCCTCCATGCCTTCTCCCCTCCATGCCTTCTCCCCTCCATGCCTTCTCCCCTCCATGCCTTCTCCCCTCCATGCCTTCTCCCCTCCATGCCTTCTCCCCTCCCTGCCTTCTCCCCTCCATGCCTTCTCCCCTCCCTGCCTTCTCCCCTCCATGCCTTCTCCCCTCCATGCCTTCTCCCCTCCATGCCTTCTCCCCTCCATGCCTTCTCCCCTCCATGCCTTCTCCCCTCCCTGCCTTCTCCCCTCCATGCCTTCTCCCCTCCATGCCTTCTCCCCTCCATGCCTTCTCCCCTCCATGCCTTCTCCCCTCCATGCCTTCTCCCCTCCATGCCTTCTCCCCTCCCTGCCTTCTCCCCTCCCTGCCTTCTCCCTCCATGCCTTCTCCCCTCCATGCCTTCTCCCCTCCATGCCTTCTCCCCTCCATGCCTTCTCCCCTCCATGCCTTCTCCCCTCCCTGCCTTCTCTCCTCCATGCCTTCTCCCCTCCATGCCTTCTCCCCTCCATGCCTTCTCCCCTCCATGCCTTCTCCCCTCCATGCCTTCTCCCCTCCATGCCTTCTCCCCTCCATGCCTTCTCCCCTCCATGCCTTCTCCCCTCCATGCCTTCTCCCCTCCATGCCTTCTCCCCTCCATGCCTTCTCCCCTCCATGCCTTCTCCCCTCCATGCCTTCTCCCCTCCATTCCTTCTCTTGTCTGTGGCTTCTCTCCTCCATGCGGCCAGCAGCGTTGGGGGGAATCACAGCTGTGTGGTTCTCTGCTCCTCTGCTCCTTTGGCCTTTCCCCCTCCGTGTCTTTTCCTCCGTGCTCTCTTCTCCATCATCTCCTTTGCCTCTCCTTCCTCTCCTCTGCTGCTGTGAAATGGGAAGAGGCAGGCACAGGGCTGATGAGTGCATAATCTCACAGAAAGGACATAATCTCACATGACAAGAAGGAAAGGACTTTGAGCATGCATAAGGCAAGAAGGAAAGGACTTGCGAAACGAATAAGGCAGCAACCATGCATCTGAACGAACAGAACAGATAAATCAAGAAAGAGGATCACATATTTACTCCACCACTGTGCTTCTTCGCTCCATCGCTACTTTGCTCCTCGTCTCCTCTTCTGCTGCTCCTCGGCTGAGCCAACTCCTTTGCTTCTCCACCTCCTCTGCTCCACCTATGCTCCATCTCCTCCTCCTCGGATGCTTCTCCTCTGCTCCTCCTCCTCTGATGCATCTCCTCTGCTCCTCCTCCTCTGATGCATCTCCTCTGCTCCTCCTCCTCTGATGCATCGCCTCTGCTCCTCCTCCCCTGATGCATCTCCTCTGCTCCTCCTCCTCTGATGCAGCTCATGGGTGGGAGGTAGGTAGAAGCGAGGGAGATAGCAGCTGGCCTTCTCTTCTGCTCCCAGCAGCTGCCTAGTCGTCTCCTCTGCTCAACTGCAGTAGCACGCGGCAGTGAGGCAGCATCATCTGCTCCCACTGCTGCTCCCACCGCTGGTGTCACCAATGGCCTTCTCTTCTGCTGCTGCCTCTCCTTTTGTTGCTGGTCATCTCCTTTGCTCCTCCACTCCACTTCACCTCTCCTCCGATCACATCACACCAGCAGCAGCAGCACACTGGAGGGAGGTAGTAGTGAGGGAGGTAGCACCTGTCACTGCCAACACAGCAGCACCTCTCCACCTCCAACTCAGCTGTTTCGTAGCCCCAGCAGCAGCACAAGGGAGGGAGGTAGGAGCGAGGGAGGTAGCACCTGACGCTGCTGCAGTTTTCTGGTATTGCTGGTGGTCCCAATGCTGCCGCTGCTGCTGCCAACACAGCAGCACCTCTCCACCTCCAACGGAGCAGTTTCGTAGCCCCAGCAGCAGCACAAGGGAGAGAGGTAGGAGCGCGGGAGGTAGCACCTGTCGCTGCTGCAGTTGTCTGGTATTGCTGGTGGTCCCACTGCTGCTACTGCTGCTGCCAACACAGCAGCACCTCTCCACCTCCAATGCAGCAGTTTCGTAGCCCCAGCAGCAGCACAGGGGAGAGAGGTAGGAGCGGGAGGTAGCGGTCGCCATCACTTGGTAGCACCAGCTACAGCACAAGGCAGCAGCAGCAGGTAGCAACAGCTCCACCTTGCTCCTGTCAATACTGGCGCCTTCCCCCCTCCATAAGGCCAGCAGTGGTGGGGGCCAGTGCAGCTCTGCTCTCCTCTGCTCCTCCTCCTCTGACGCATCTCCTCTGCTCCTCCTCGTCTGATGCTCCGTCCCCAAAGGTGCATCTCCTGTGGGATGGGAAGGAAGGAAAAGCTAATGAGCACCCAGCGATTGCACCCGGAGCTAAAAACTGATTCGAAGTCAAAGCCAAGCGAACAGCGCAACAACCAAAGGATCAAGAAAACGAAGGCAGGAAAGAAGATGCTCACCGGCAGGAATTCTCCTTAGCGCCTCCTCTCCTCCGCGCCTCCTCTCGTCCGTGCCTCCTCTCCTCCGCGCCTCCTCTCCTCTGCGCCTCCTCTGCTCCGCGCCTCCTCTCCTCCACGCCTCCTCTGCTCCGCGCCTCCTCTCCTCTCCTCCACGCCTCCTCTCCTCTCCTCTGCTCCGCGCCTCCTCTCCCCCACGCCTCCTCTCCTCCGCGCTTCCTCTCCTCCGCGCCTCCTCTCCTCCGCGCCTCCTCTCCTCCACGCCTCCTCTCCTCCAAGCCTCCTCTCCTCCACGCCTCCTCTCCTCCACGCCTCCTCTGCTCCACCGCGATCGAGTGCTCCGATGCTCCACTTCTCCCTTCTGCTAAATAAGACAAACACGGACCATTAGTGGTAGTGGAGAACAAGTAAACCAAATGGACGAGCACTTACCGAGGGGGCTGGAGGCGTCTTGAAGTCTCGCGGCTGTCTGAATCGGGAAGCAACAACGACATCAGCGCACGTGGAAAACAGAAAGCAGAAACTTGGAGAGCACTTACCGAGGGGGCTGGAGGCGTCTTGAAGTCTCGCGGCTGTCTGAATCGGGAAGCAACAACGACATCAGCGCACGTGGAAAACAGAAAGCAGAAACTTGGAGAGCACTTACCGAGGGGGCTGGAGGCGTCTTGAAGTCTCGCGGCTGTCTGAATCGGGAAGCAACAACGACATCAGCGCACGTGGAAAACAGAAAGCAGAAACTTGGAGAGCACTTACCGAGGGGGCTGGAGGCGTCTTGAAGTCTCGCGGCTGTCTGAATCGGGAAGCAACAACGACATCAGCGCACGTGGAAAACAGAAAGCAGGAACTTGGAGAGCACTTACCGAGGGGGCTGGAGGCGTCTTGAAGTCTCGCGGCTGTCTGAATCGGGAAGCAACAACGACATCAGCGCACGTGGAAAACAGAAAGCAGAAACTTGGAGAGCACTTACCGAGGGGGCTGGAGGCGTCTTGAAGTCTCGCGGCTGTCTGAATCGGGAAGCAACAACGACATCAGCGCACGTGGAAAACAGAAAGCAGAAACTTGGAGAGCACTTACCGAGGGGGCTGGAGGCGTCTTGAAGTCTCGCGGCTGTCTGAATCGGGAAGCAACAACGACATCAGCGCACGTGGAAAACAGAAAGCAGAAACTTGGAGAGAACTTACCGAGGGGGCTGGAGGCGTCTTGAAGTCTCGCGGCTGTCTGAATCGGGAAGCAACAACGACATCAGCGCACGTGGAAAACAGAAAGCAGAAACTTGGAGAGCACTTACCGAGGGGGCTGGAGGCGTCTTGAAGTCTCGCGGCTGTCTGAATCGGGAAGCAACAACGACATCAGCGCACGTGGAAAACAGAAAGCAGAAACTTGGAGAGCACTTACCGAGGGGGCTGGAGGCGTCTTGAAGTCTCGCGGCTGTCTGAATCGGGAAGCAACAACGACATCAGCGCACGTGGAAAACAGAAAGCAGAAACTTGGAGAGCACTTACCGAGGGGGCTGGAGGCGTCTTGAAGTCTCGCGGCTGTCTGAATCGGGAAGCAACAACGACATCAGCGCACGTGGAAAACAGAAAGCAGAAACTTGGAGAGCACTTACCGAGGGGGCTGGAGGCGTCTTGAAGTCTCGCGGCTGTCTGAATCGGGAAGCAACAACGACATCAGCGCACGTGGAAAACAGAAAGCAGAAACTTGGAGAGCACTTACCGAGGGGGCTGGAGGCGTCTTGAAGTCTCGCGGCTGTCTGAATCGGGAAGCAACAACGACATCAGCGCACGTGGAAAACAGAAAGCAGAAACTTGGAGAGCACTTACCGAGGGGGCTGGAGGCGTCTTGAAGTCTCGCGGCTGTCTGAATCGGGAAGCAACAACGACATCAGCGCACGTGGAAAACAGAAAGCAGAAACTTGGAGAGCACTTACCGAGGGGGCTGGAGGCGTCTTGAAGTCTCGCGGCTGTCTGAATCGGGAAGCAACAACGACATCAGCGCACGTGGAAAACAGAAAGCAGAAACTTGGAGAGCACTTACCGAGGGGGCTGGAGGCGTCTTGAAGTCTCGCGGCTGTCTGAATCGGGAAGCAACAACGACATCAGCGCACGTGGAAAACAGAAAGCAGAAACTTGGAGAGAACTTACCGAGGGGGCTGGAGGCGTCTTGAAGTCTCGCGGCTGTCTGAATCGGGAAGCAACAACGACATCAGCGCACGTGGAAAACAGAAAGCAGAAACTTGGAGAGCACTTACCGAGGGGGCTGGAGGCGTCTTGAAGTCTCGCGGCTGTCTGAATCGGGAAGCAACAACGACATCAGCGCACGTGGAAAACAGAAAGCAGAAACTTGGAGAGCACTTACCGAGGGGGCTGGAGGCGTCTTGAAGTCTCGCGGCTGTCTGAATCGGGAAGCAACAACGACATCAGCGCACGTGGAAAACAGAAAGCAGAAACTTGGAGAGCACTTACCGAGGGGGCTGGAGGCGTCTTGAAGTCTCGCGGCTGTCTGAATCGGGAAGCAACAACGACATCAGCGCACGTGGAAAACAGAAAGCAGAAACTTGGAGAGCACTTACCGAGGGGGCTGGAGGCGTCTTGAAGTCTCGCGGCTGTCTGAATCGGGAAGCAACAACGACATCAGCGCACGTGGAAAACAGAAAGCAGAAACTTGGAGAGCACTTACCGAGGGGGCTGGAGGCGTCTTGATGTCTTCGTGACGGCTTAGACAAGAAGACGCACACATAACAACATTAGGCATGAGACAACACAAGAAAGCAAACAAGACTGCAGCTTACAACGGGTCCTAGCTGCTGCGTCCCCGTGTTGCTCCCGCCTTGGTGTTGCCCCTTAATGCTTGCTGTACCTAGAAGAGGGGCGGCACATAAATTATATCTTGAAGGCGCCTCACTTGAAGGCGCCGCTCCACCTCCCGCTGCTCCTTGTGTGTTGATTCTTTGCCCCCCAGGGGGTCAATGCGCCTTACTTGAAGGCGCCGCTCCACCTCCCGCTGCTCCTCTTGTGTTGATCCTTTGCCCCCCAGGGGGTCAAAGCGCCTCACTTGAAGGCGCCGCTCCACCTCCCGCTGCTCCTCGTGTGTTGATCATTTGCCCCCCAGGGGGTCAAAGCGCCTCACTTGAAGGCGCCGCTCCACCTCCCGCTGCTCCTCTTGTGTTGATCCTTTGCCCCCCAGGGGGTCAAAGCGCCTCACTTGAAGGCGCCACTCCACCTCCCGCTGCTCCTCTTGTGTTGATCCTTTGCCCCCCAGGGGGTCAAAGCGCCTCACTGCCGGCCCTCCTCCCGCTGCTCAACAGGAGAAAAAAACAACCACCACAGCCCACAACAAGTGTGAGTTTTGAGACGTTTTGCTCTCAAAACCCAAGTTTTGCTCACTGCAGAAAATCTGCAGTGAGGAAGGAGGGGGTGTGAGTTTTGAGACGACTCTCAAAACTCACCACTGCTAGCCTCCCTGGTAGCATCTGCTCCCACTGCTAGCCTCCCTGCTAGCATCTGCTCCCATTGCTAGCCTCCCTGCTAGCATCTGCACCCACTGCTAGCCTCCTTGCTAGCATCTGCTCCCACTGCTAGCCTCCCTGCTAGCATCTGCTCCCACTGCTAGCCTCCCTGCTAGCATCTGCTCCCACTGCTAGCCTCCCTGCTAGCATCTGCTCCCACTGCTAGCCTTCCCTGCTAACTTCTGCTCCCACTGCTAGCCTTCGCTGCTAGCATCTGCCACCACTGCTAGCCCTACTGCTGCCACCGCTGCTCCCACTGCTGCTGCCACCGCTGGTGTCACTGCTGGTCTTCTCCTCTGCTGCCAGCCACTGCTGCTGACAGCTGTAGCGTCATTGCGGGCCTCTCTCCTTCTCCCATGGCTCCACCACTGGTGTCACTGCTGGTCTTCTCTTCTTCTGCCAGCCACTGCTGCTGTCAGCTGTAGTGTCATTGCGGGCCTCTCTCCTTCTCCTACCGCTGCTGCCACCGCTGGTGTCACTGCTGGTCTTCTCTTCTGCTGCCAGCCACTGCTGCTGTATGCTGTAGTGTCATTGCGGGCCTCTCTCCTTCTCCAACCGCTGCTGCCACCGCTGGTGTCACTGCTGGTCTTCTCTTCTGCTGCCAGCCACTGCTGCTGTCAGCTGTAATGTCTTTGCGGGCCTCTCTCCTTCTCCCACCGCTGCTGCCTCCGCTGGTGTCACTGCTGGTCTTCTCTTCTGCTGCCAGCCACTGCTGCTGTCAGCTGTAGTGTCATTGCGGGCCTCTCTCCTTCTCCTACCGCTGCTGCCACCGCTGGTGTCACTGCTGGTCTTCTCTTCTGCTGCCAGCCACTGCTGCTGTCAGCTGTAGTGTCATTGCGGGCCTCTCTCCTTCTCCCACCGCTGCTGCCACCGCTGGTGTCACTGCTGGTCTTCTCTTCTGCTGCCAGCCACTGCTGCTGTCAGCTGTAGTGTCATTGCGGACCTCTCTCCTTCTCCAACCACTGCTGCCACCGCTGGTGTCACTGCTGGTCTTCTCTTCTGCTGCCAGCCACTGCTGCTGTCAGCTGTAGTGTCATTGCGGACCTCTATCCTTCTCCAACCGCTGCTGCCACCGCTGGTGTCACTGCTGGTCTTTTATTCTGCTGCCAGCCACTGCTGCTGTCAGCTGTAGTGTCATTGCGGACCTCTATCCTTCTCCAACCGCTGCTGCCACCGCTGGTATCACTGCTGGTCTTGTCTTCTGCTGCCAGCCACTGCTGCTGCCAGCTGTACTGTCATTGCGGACCTCTCTCCTTCTCCCACCGCTGCTGCCACCGCTGGTGTCACTGATGGTCTTCTCTTCTGCTGCCAGCCACTGCTGCTGTCAGCTGTAGTGTCATTGCGGGCCTCTCTCCTTCTCCTAGCCTCGTTGCTGCTTGCCTTAGCAGAGAGTCACGACACACGGCAGTCACAGCAGGAGGTGAGATGCCCATGCTTCCAGCAAGTGAGAAACCACCCTTTCCTTGCCTCCTTGCCACCGTGCCTCCTCCTCCCTCTCCTCCTTCTCGTGCGTCATCCCAGCACTCGCCTCTTCACTCGCCACGCTGCTTGCACTGCTCCTCCATGCTCGCTGCTGCTGCCGGCCTGTGGGTGTGCTGGCAGAGGGATGGCAGGATGAGGGATGCTGGCAGGAGGAGAGGAGAAGAGGGAAACAAGTGGACGGAGCAGACAAGGGAGGTGAGAGGGAAGGCGATTAGCACGGCGTACGCAAGTGACAGACCGGAAAAACGGCATGCATGCAAGCAAGGAAATATGGAAGGATGCAAGCAGTGAGTGTGTGAGTGCAAGCAAGCAGTGCAAGGCACGAGTGCGAGCGAGTGAGTGGTGCGAACTGAGTGAGATAGCTTAGCCGGATGGAAGAGGGTCGAAGGAGCATGCAGGAGTGCTCCTCTTGTGTGCGCTACCCTTGCACTCCCCTGCAGGCGCGCTCCCATTGCGTGCGCTCCCCTTGCCTCCTTGCTCTTGGACTGCCATAGCGCCATGGACTGCCATAGCGCCATGGACTGCCATAGATTAACGCCCTGCACAGTGACCAGAGAGCCGCAATCGCACAGGGAAGATTTATCCGTAAACGAATGCAATGAGGAAAAGACATCGGAAAAGCGACAAAGAAATCGAATGCCTTGAAAACACTGAAGTGAGTGGAAAACGCGAATGAGGAGGAAGATGGGAGGGCGAGGAGAACAAAGGAAGAGCTCCAGTTACTTACTTTCTTCTCAAGTCGCCACTTCTCCAGTTGCTGCTTTTCCACTCGCCGCTTACCCAACACAGCAGCACCGCTCCAACACAGCAGCACCGCCTCCAACACAGCAGCACCGCCTCCAAACAGCAGCACCACTCCAACATAGCAGCACCACTCCAACAAAGCAGCACCGCCTCCGACACAGCAGCACCGCCTCCAAACAGCAGCACCACTCCAACACAGCAGCACCACTCCAACACAGCAGCACCGCTCCAACACAGCAGCACCGCCTCCAACACAGCAGCACCGCCTCCAACACAGCAGCAGCACCATTCCGCCTCCAACACAGCAGCAACGCCATGCTTCCATGGACGCAGCAGCACCGCGCCATCACCAACGCCTGTCAGCCATCTCCTCTCGCCCGCACCAACGCAGCAGTCAGCATCTCCTCTCGCCCGCACCAACGCAGCAGTCAGCATCACCTCTTGCATGCTCTTCTCCCGCGGCTGCACGGACGCAGCAGCACCGCTCCAGCTCTTGGCGAGAGAGTAGCTCCAACGCAGACCAGGAAACTAGCTCCCGCTCCTGCACGGACGGAGACAGTTCAAATCACAACGAGTGAGTGAGATACAGACGCCATGATATATACGCCAGATTGAACGCAAACGAAACGCGAACGCCAAAAATAGCCACAAAACGTTTACCCTACAGATAGCACGTTGCCTGATACCTCCTCCGTAGTAGCTGCGCGAAAACTCACCGGCGAGCTCCTCCGTAGTAGCTGCGCGAACGTCGACGAATTCGCGTCCATGAAAACGGCCCCTTCGATAACGTCGACGTATTCACATCTGCTGAATTCACAAGATCCAGGGACGTCGCGAGCGTCGCACGGTCGTCGCACGGTCGTCTCACGGTCGTTGCATCACGACGAAGCTCCTTCGCGAGCTACCCCGCCGTCGTGAGTGTCGACGTGTGGACGAGCGGATCCGCCTGTTGCAAAGGACTCTCCTCTACTTTGCAGTAACTGGGATTTGTACTAATCACTAGAGCTCTGTCTTAGCTTTCCAACGAGCCGTCAATTGCGTCGATCGCCTAAGTATCGAGCGAGTTATGGCCTCTAACGTGAAAGCTATGCTCTAGGTTGAAGGATACGATGCTCTCTGGAATTTGTGTCGAGTTGAACCGTGTATAAGAAACTCTAATTTTCAGTATGAAACATGCAAACAAGGCGAGCATATTTATAGCCACTCAGTACATCGAGTCACGCATGTAACATCTAGTCCCTACGAGATGTGTCGCGAATATTCGTGTAACATTTCAAACGGGGTGAAATTCGGTACTCAAATTTCACCGAATGCTCCTTCAATCTCGAATGTTCCTGATGCTGCCATGTGGCACCGAATTGGTGGAGTCTTCCGAAGTCAAACTTCAACCTCACGCAAACCTGCAGCTCACTCGAAGGTGAGCACCAAAAACAACACCGCTTGGTGGTTGGGGGCAAAACCGCCCCACGCAACCTCCAACACTCCCCCTTGCACCAAAGCCACTAGGTGCTCAAGCCAACACGCTCACAGCATGCACAGAACGAGTCCTTAGGGAGTGGTTTGGTGAGGAAATCCGCCGGTTGAGCTTTGGTGCTCACATAAGTGAGTTTGACCTCACCCTTCTCAACCACCTCACGAATGAAGTGATGCTTCACTTCGATATGCTTGGTTCGCCCGTGAAGGAAGGCGTTGTGAGAGAGGCTTATGGCGGCTTGGTTGTCACAAAAGAGAGGAGTTGGGTTCGGTTGAGGATGCCCAAGCTCCGCTAGAAGACGCCGTAACCATATTGCCTCCATGGCACCTTGAGTGGCCATATACTCCGCTTCCGTTGAGCTTAGAGCCACGGTTGGTTGCTTCTTGTTTTGCCAACTCACGGCTGCCCCAAGAAAGGTAAAGACATACCCGGAGGTACTCTTGCACGTGCTCGGATCTCCCGCGTTGTCCGAGCCGGCATAGCCTTTGAGTTCGATTGGGCCGGCTTCATACACGAGCCCCAAGTTAGGTGTGCCTTGGAGGTAGCGTAGAACGCGTCCTCCCGCGTGCACATGCTCGGTACGAGGGTTGCTCACGACTCATCCAAGCACCCCGGCGGCGTATGCGAGGTCAGGACGAGTAGAAACGGCGGTATACATGAGCGAGCCTACTGGCGAATGAAACCGCTTCCCTTCGGCTTTGTCGAGGGTGGATTATTCCTCTCCCATGAGGCAAGAAAATCCCGTAGCTAGTGGTGTTCCCAACGGTTTGCTATTGCCCATGCCAAAGCTCTCCACTACCCCCTTCACATACTTCTCTTGGTGGAGGTGGATGGTCCCGTTGGCTCGGTCACGGTCGACGTGCATCCCAAGGTAATACGTGGCCGGCCCCAAGTCCCTCATCGCAAACTCCGCCCCTAGCCGTTGCTTGACCTCCCGAATGAGGTCTTTGGAGTCGGAGAAGAGGAGTAGGTCATCGACGTAGAGTAAAAGCACCAATTGCTTCTCCCCCTCCTTCAACACGTACAAAGCGCTATCACACTCGCTACGAGCGAAGCCGTGTTGAAGAAGAAAGTCGTCGATGCGCTTGTACCATCCGCGTGGACTTTGCTTCAAGCCGTAGAGGGTACGCTTGAGCTTCCATACCCTTCCGCTACCATCATCGTACCCCGGGGGTTGCCGCATGTAGACCTCTTCCATGAGAAGCCCGTAGAGAAAGGTGGTGCAAACGTCCAATTGCTCCACTTCGAGGTTGAGAGATGCCGCTAGCGCGAGCAACACCCGAAGAGTAGTAGCCTTAGCGACGGGAGCGAAGGTCTCACTATAGTGCTCCCCCTCCCGTTGAGTGTATCCTTGAGCTACAAGCCTCGCCTTGTAGCGTTCGACACTCCCATCAGCTCCCAGCTTCTTCTTAAGCACCCATTTGCACCCCACCAAGTTGGCACCCTTCGGTGGGTCGACGAGCTCGAACACGTCGTTCTCTTTGATCGAGGCTAGTTCCTTCTCCATCGCTTGCTTCCATAGTGGCGCATCCGGAGAAGCCAAAGCCTCCGTATGGGTGCGAGGGTCATCACCCAAGGTTGCGAAGCAATATGCCGCATGCTCCTCGTCCAACTCCCAAACGGCTACCGAGCGTAGTCGGTGTACTTCGTGTTGGGACGACGTTGCTCGCGGGTCAACGCCAATGGGAGGGAGGAATGTGTTGAGGAAGTTGCCGCCGTGGTTGATGGCACTTCCACCACGTCATCATCGCTCTCCTCGTTCTCTCCCCCTCCATTTTCGGCTTCCTTTTCCACTTGTGATGGAACCTCCATCGCTTCATCCTCCTCTCGTGCGGGAAGGACGACAGTGAGTTGCGGCGTTGGTTGTCCCTTCGGCGGGAACTTGTCTTCGTCAAAGACCACGTCCCGAGACGTGACGACGCGCCTTTCACCCAAGTCCCACACTCGCCACGCGTGCTCGTTCGCCGCAATTCTCAGGTAGATTGCCGCACAAGCTTTCGGTTGCAACTTGTGGCGAAGGGGATCCGGTACATGGTAGTAGCAAAGGCACCCAAAGGTGCATAGGCGGGATAGGTTTGGCTTCGTTCCGGTCCATGCTTCGAACGGAGTCGTTCCCGGGAGCACCTTCGTCGGCAAACGGTTGCGAATACATGCCGCCAACGAACTCGCATCACCCTACCACTCGCTCCCAAGCTTGGAGTGTTGAAGAAGTGAACAAAAGGCTTCCACCAACGTGCGATTAAGCCGCTCCGCTGCTCCATTTTGTTGGGGTGTGTAGGGTGTTGTGACGTCGTGCTGAATGCCCTTGCTCTTCATCCATTTCTCAAGCTCCGCATTCACGAATTCGCCGCCACCGTCGGTGCGAATAGCCTTGATCCGCTTCTTGTCGTCGTCGCAAACTTCAAGCGCCCACTCTTGAATCGCCTTGGTCACATCTCCCTTATCCTTCAAGAGCCGGGTCCAACACATCCGCGTCGCGTTGTCGAGCATCACCAAGAGGAACCGCGCTCCTCCCTTTGATGCATGCCGCATCGGTCCACACACGTCCATGTGAACAAGCGCAAGCGGGTTCTTAGCGAGGGGTGAGGTACGGCTACCAAATGGCTTGCGATCCATTTTTCCTTCGACACACGCCGCGCATACGCCCTTCTCGTCGTCGCCGGCGATCACGTCAAATCCCTTCGCAAGTCCTTTGTTGGCCAACTCCTTGACCGAGTCGTAGTTGGCGTACGCAAGCCGATTATGCCACACCTTGAGAGTCGCTTTGGAACCTTGCGCCACGTTAAATGAAGCCACTCTCGGGTGTGTCTTGAGTTGGTAGAGTTCTCCGTTGAGAACACCTTGCGCGAATTGCTTCCCCTTCCAAAAGAGGTTCATCTTCGAATCGTCGATAGTGACCTTCATACCCTTCTTCGCGAGTTGAGTGACGGAGAGGAGATTCACCTTCAACCCCGGGACATGAAGCACATTCGTGATGTCCACCGGCCCGCCATCGACGATGAGGCGCGTATTTCCAACTCCGACCACCGGTAGCGACTTGTCGTTTCCGAAGACGACACGCGTTACGTCTCCCGGTGCACCAACGTTGGTGAGGAACGATGCCAAGTGCATCATGTGTTGTGTTGCGCCGGTGTCGAGGAACCATGCGTCGCTTGGTATGTTGGTCCCGTCACCGGCCAATAATACGACCGACTCCCTTGAATCATCCGCATCGCCGGATGCCGTGTGCGCGTTGCCCTCGTGGTTCCGTGCCTTCGATGGAGTCGAATCGCTCGGGCGCTTCCGATACTCATGCCAAAAGTGCCTCGCCTTGCCACAATAGTGGCACTTGCTCGAGCCATTCGATGTGTTTCCCTTGCCGCGATCGCTTCCACCGGACGACTTCTTCGTCTCACCTTTGCTCCACGTGGACTTCTTTCCGGAACTCCCTCCGGAGAACATGGCGGCACCCTCGCTCTCATTAGCGAATTGTCGGTTACGCGATGCTTCATGGAGAAGCCGACCGACCACCATTTCCTTCGTCCAAGTGTCTTGCACGCTATCAAGTGTCGTAATCACCGTCGACCACTCTTCCGGAAGGCCGCATAGCAAGGTCAAAATCCAATCCTCCTCCGTGACCGTTCCACCGAGGTCCATGAACGTTTCCCCGAGTTCCTCCACACGAGTTGCATACCCGTGCATCGATTCGCCCGCGCGCATCTTCACCGTGTAGAACGCATTCCGGGCTAGGATCTTGCCGTGGAGAGTTTGTTCACGTGCATTGTCTCGAGCCGCTTCCACGCTTCATGCGCCGACGCTTCGAGCTTGATGCACATGCGCACCGAGCTCACGAGATTGATGCCGATGCGCGAAATCAACGTAGCGAACGCCTTTTGGTCCTTCTTCTTCCATGCTGTGATGTCTCTCTCGTTGTCCGGCTTCTTCTCCGTTCCATCGAAGAAACCCCAAAGTCCCCGCTCCATCATGAGCACTTGGAACTTAAACTTCCACGCGGAGTAGTTTTGTCCCGTGAAAATCGGTACCGCCAACGTGTCGAACATTGTCTCGGTTGCCCAGGGTTCGCCGGAATTTACAACGACACCATCCAAGGAAGTGCGGGAGGCCTCGCTTGACGTTGGCATGCTAGCTTCTTGTTGCGCGCGTAGACTCCTCCGACCAGCTCTGATACCACTGTTGTAAAGGACTCTCATCTACTTTGCAGTAACTGGAATTTGTACTAATCACTAGAGCTCTGTCTTAGCTTTCCGGCGAGCCGTCAATTGCGTCGATCGCCTAAGTATCGAGCGTGTTGTGGCCTCTAACGTGAAAGCTATGCTCTAGGTTGAAGGATACGATGCTCTCTGGAATTTGTGTCGAGTTGAACTGTGTATAGGAAACTCTGATTTTCAGTATGAAACATGCAAACAAGGCGAGCATATTTATAGCTACTCAATACATCGAGTCACGCATGTAACATCTAGTCACTACGAGATGTGTCACGAACATTCATGTAACATTTCAAACGGGGTGAAATTCGGTACTCAAATTTCACCGAATGTTCCTTCAATCTCGAATGTTCCTGATGCTGCCATGTGGCACCGAATTGGTGGAGTCTTTCGAAGTCAAACTTCAACCCCACGCAAACCTGCAGCTCACTCGAAGGTGAGCACCAAAAACAGCACCGTATGGTGGTTGGGGGCAAAACCGCCCCACGCAACCTCCAAAACCGCCGTCGTACTACCATCCACGGCCTCGCGAGCTCTTCGTGATCGACAAATAATCAGACTAAAAAAAGCTTCTCCGTCAATCATTTCGCAAGCTTAGTCGCGAACTCGCCGTCACGAAGAGCGTCCGTAATAGTGTCGAGAGCTCTCTCGCCGTTGAGATCTCTTCCATGCATCCATGCACTCGTGATCTCTATCGCCACCTCCTCACGAAAATCCTCACGTAGTAACGTCATTCGTCACCGTCAGGCGTCTTTGCATGGTCATCTTTGTTAACGTCGCAAGTGTCTACGTCGGTCGTCAGTGTAGGCGTCGGGCGTTAGCAGTTGTTGGAAGCGGTGTCGAACGTCAGCATCGGCGTCGGACGAACGGCATCGCGACGACGTCGTACGATGCATGCTGCGAGATCGAGATTCATGCGGGCTCTGCGAGATTCCTACTCCGAGTAATGAAAGCCAAATGAAACTCCTCCTTCCTTCGAGAAATGCTGAATAGTATCGTCCTACGACGAACCCTAACCACGCGAACGGCGTCGTAGGGCGAAGCATGACCCCGAAAAACGTCATCGTGGAAGGAAGCTTCAGGCTGCTAGCGTGACACGAAATTATGTCTCACGAGACTGCTGATTCGCGGAGAGAGGCTGACGTCTAATAATAAGACTTGATAGAAAAAGGAGTTGACGGGTCTCATTCGATGACTCCTAAGCTTCTATGATAGAAGTAACGTTTATCGTCGGTGAACGTGAATCTAACAGCCGCATCGCGGAAAAGGCAATCGCAATTTTTTGGCTCACGTAGGTTTTTCTACAAAAAAAAGCATACAGCAAGTCCCAAGAACATACAAAACATCCCAAAAGTTGATGTGATGGAAATGTCACACCCACGTAACGACAGAACTGCGACAAAAATGTCACGATTCAGTGACGCAAAGATGTTAGCCGCAAACACACTGGGTTGGTCTGGTTGGATCTGGAAATCAAAGTGGTTTAGAGCGTTTGAACGCGTTTGCTCTTAGTGTTGCTCACCCAGCTCATCTAACCAACTTTGTGTACAGTGATCGCGAGGCATGCGAACCCGCACGACCGCTAGCGAGGGAAAAAAAAAACGGGGCAACAACATTCGTTGACATCGTAAGAATATGACGGAAATACTTCTGCCACGTACAACATCAAATGTACACGTAAGCAAGGGAAGTGACAAAAGAAAAGCAAACACAACTACTCAAGCCCAGTGCATCACCCTAATCAAATATTTGGGACGTGCCACGTCACAAAATTGGTAACCACCCATATCTCCAGACCAATTGGCCGAACCTCGCGAATCCGTCCCAACCAATTGTTGCAACGCGCAAAAACAGAATCAACACCACAGCCCCCCCTAACCACCCACACATCAGCCAATCAAACCTCGAACCCACAGAAACCCCAGCCCCCCTCCACTCCCCTCTTGTCATACAAATGCTCTCTGCCTATCACGGTTTTCTTACTTTCTCTGCAAGTTGTAGGTTGGGTCTTCCGTTCAAGTCACACTCCTCAAGTCGTTATGCTCCTCACCAGACTCAGGGCTCCATCTCTTCAAGCTCGAGGCCTGAACTCTATGCCTAGAGCTTTCTCCATAGTTGATACTTTTGAAGCTACCCTACACTCCGCATCCACGCAGTCCCTAATGATATTGCTATTCGTCAGCTACTCGCAATTTCAAATGTCACCCTGAACCCACCCCCCTCGCCTTCCGCCCTGCCCTCCCACCTCCCTCCCCCCTGTAGTTCATCCTCGCATCACGGGATACCGCCGCGAAAGCAGTCGTTTTGGAAGACGGTTCTGGTTAGTGCCCTGATGCCACTTATTCTTATGCCTTACTTGATTCCTCACCCGGGCTATTGTAGTATTGCGTTGGTTGTACATCGCGTTCTGCATCTATCCCCCTCGGCTTCTGCCCTTCCCCCCCACCTCCACTCCCAAGAGTAGTTTAGGGTTAGCATCAGCGCTACACGACAGCACTTGTTCCCGCGTGCTTAGCGACATGAAACCGCCAACAGTATTGGTGAGTGCCTGTTGCGGTGTAACGATGCTCACACGCCAAAATCTCCCGTTTGTTCCCCTTTTCAAATCCCGCACGCGAAAATGCTATTTCCATTTACCTCCATGATGAAGTCAGCGTTATTTTTATTTTTAATTTGCAGCATTTGCGCGCAACTACGACGGAGTGTATCGGGGCTTCATCGAGCTACGACGACAAATACAACGACGGAGCGCTTGGGAGGAAGGTTAGGCACTGGTCATTCCGTGCGATGCGTGGTTATGTTTCTTTTAGAGCTGCTCGAGTCACTTGCTGTGTCCTATGCTTTCCACGACTCACTATCTGTTGCTATTGTTTTTTTGTTTCAGGTGAGGGAGACGGAGTGATCGCAGCGCGATCATCGCTAACGCGTATCGTGTCCTCTTCGCATGTATGTGCGGCCCGGTGCAGGTGGATGTGCAAGCGGGGAAGGCGGGTCGTGCGTTTTCGGTAAGCCTTGGTTGTTATGGATTTTTTCTCACGTGTCACGATCTCATGCTGTCGTCTTGATTGTAGGTTCCATAACGAACGACCTATTTTATGCAAGCACCAAACCGTTGTGCAGACGGTTTTGTCCATGTGTGTCTATAGAGCTCAGTCGCTATGTGTCCATATGGACGTGCGGTTGTGCAGACAGTTGTGTCCATGTGTGTCCATAGAGCTCAATCGCTATGTGTCCATATGGACGGTTCTGCGGACGTAGTCTTGAGTTGCTCTGCCAGTGTACGTACTTGTTAAATATTGAGATTTATTAAGAAACACCAATGGACGTCATGGTTGTGGAGTTCTGAAATTTCGACGCACGCAATGCGATGCTCAATTTCGTGTGCGACATGCGGTAGCTATTCAGAATCGCTAGCCAATGAAATCACGTTTGGGGACACCCTAAATTGACATTCGATTGGTTCATTTTGACCAATCATCAACCAGGACACATGGCAAAATATCTGGAAAGATGTAACGCGTTTTGTCCACGTGGCGAGGATACAAAAAAGTACGAGAAAATCACTTCGCCAGTCACTACAATGTGACGTCATTGTGACTCCAAAGTCACCAAGTCGTCACAATTTTGTGACCTTGTAAGTGACGGGAGCCGGTACTTCCAACCATCACATTTTTATCGCAAAGTTCCGTATACGTAAAAGTGACGGAAAAGTCACAATTACGTCACATTTGACCCTTGTCTTTTCCGCGATGCGGTCGTCCAGAAAACAAACTGACGGTCGTTTGTGTTGTAGAGGACTCTCCTCTAGTTGGCAGGAACTGGGATTTGAACTAAACAATAGAGCACTCTGTTAGATTTCCAACGAGCCATAGATCACCTCGATCGCCTAAGTATCGAGCGAGATATAGGCGTTTATGTGCTAGGTAGTGCTCTTGGAATCAAGGAGAGGAACTCTCTGGATTTTGTAGTCGAATGTATCACATACAAAGTGATCCTCGATTTCAGTGTATGCCATGCAACACAAAGCAAACAAAATTATATGAACTGCAATGCATCGAGTCGCACATGTAACCTCGAGTCGCTACACTCTCGAATGTTCGAGTAACATTTCGAAGGGGTGAAATTCGGAACTCGAATTTCACCGAATCGAATTCTCCTTCAGTCTCGATTCTTCTTGTGCTGCCATGTGGCACCGAAGTGCAGGATCTTCCGAAGTCAACCCATACTTCTTGGAACCTGCAACACATTCATGAAACTTCCAACTTGCAGCTCACTCAACCGTGAGCACTAGAAGGAACACTTTCAGTGGTTGGGGGCAATCCTTGCCTCACGCAACCTCCAACAGTTTGAAGCCTAAGCTTAGTCTCAACCGATTGCTATATTTTACGCGCCTATCATTACTGAAGAAGCGGCCATGAACGGACGGATCGAGTTAGCAAGCGAGCGCCTGAAAGAACTCGCGGAGCAGGACTAAGCGCGAGGGATTGAATGGAAGGGAATGCGAGGTGAGTCGAAGTGAGGTGAGTTCCCGTGCAGCAGATTCACTCACAGGGCAGAAGGAAAGCCCAAGCGGGGGTGTGCTAGTTCATGGTGAGCCTGATCTAAGTTCGGTTATTCGGTTGAGTTTTTTTTCGCACGTTCCTACCCGGTACCACACGAAAGAGGTTCGGTCTATCAAGTCCAACTGAATGTGATGTTCTAGTCAGCGGAGGTGAGGGGAGGAGGGGGGGTGGAGTGGAGAGACCCTAAAAGGAAAGGACGTGAGGGAAGGGAAGTGAGGAGCCGAGTCGCCATGCAAGCCGAGAAAGTCCCTGCTCCAGTACAGACCCAAGGCGGGAGACGCCGCTGCTGCTGCAGACTCTGGTTGCGGAAATTTTGCGCTGACGAGGTGGGAAGCCTTGGGAGGGTCGCCGGAGGAGGTGCGCTGAACGGCGGGGAGCCGCGAAGACTGTCCGAAGAGCTGGCGAGCGGACTAGCATTTCGCCAGGGTTCGAAAGTTACCATATACCGCTGTGCAAGAAATGTTACCGTGGTTTCGCGGGGGGGCTGGTCCTGACATCTACGGCGTTGGATGGGGTGGTGATGGTAAGGTGAGGTTTGCTGACAGGCAGCAACACTATTGGCTCGGATCTTGTGCAAATGTCAGACCGCAGTTTCGAATTTGAGTTGACTGTCACGTCAACCGTCTGGAGGGAAAAGCCGTTTTCCGGCACCATGCCCCCTCGAGCACACAACGACATATTACGTGTTTCGATATACAAATTTTGTTGTTCACGTGTTGATTCAAAGGAAGCATACAGCTAAATTGGGGACTAAACCATTAAAATAACATGTTGTGGTTTAAAGCCAGGATTTCAAGTAAGAAAAATTGGCCTCAATTGCAAAACAATTGAAGCTCAAGTCACCCTGTTTCTGTTGGCGAAGTCGATTGGTTGGTCTGGAGGTTGAGTGTGCGACAGATTTCCGTTTTGCCCGTGCGACAGTTTAACAGGGTGATTCACCCTTATGACCCTTACTATAAGGCTGAGTTTGACTTTGCACCCTTTTTTATCAGAGTGGTCATTTTTTTTAACCCTTACAAGAAAAAGTGTTTGGTTATATTACACTGATATTTCAGAGTTATGTGGTGTAGTAACACTGATGATATTGAGTTAGATCTAACAGAGTATGGTAAGATTACTCGCGAAAAATGAAATCCTGTTCACTCATGCCCACACAAGAATTGAACTTGAGTCGTACGCGCGAGTTCTTCGACGCAACTCACTGCAACACCAAAAACTTCAAGGAGGCCAAATTAATAATAGAAAACTAGTATTACGTTTGCACCCTTACTAGAAAGTAGTTTTTGTGATGCACCCTTACAGAAAAAAGTGAAAACGGGGTGTTGGCCTTATGTGAAAGAGTATCTCAAAACCTTATCCAAAGGCCTGCTGTGAAGCAATTGCAAAACAAATTGGTGGTAGATGAGATTTTTAGGGAGCTGAAACACATTGCAGGTAGTTTAGCTTCGACACCCAACCAGATTTCCGTGCCTAAGTGGTTCAGAAGCACCATGAGATTTGTGTTTGCTTCGCATCCCTCGTTTCAGCCCTCGTCAACTTCTCTACCTCACTAGCCAATCTTAGCCTAGCTAAATTCACCAAGTGCAAGACAATCGAACTACTTGAGATCCTTGCTTTAAGGTGGCTAAATATCAGTTCTTGTGCTTCTCATAATTGCACTTCCCTAATGTCACACCTTTAGTTACCGTATCGCCCCGGATATAACCGCAGGCCAATTAAAAGCGCATGCGCTTATATATGGAGCAATGCGCTTATGGCCGATCCTCAATTAGAAGCGCACCACTTATAAAATAGTTATTTATTATAAGCGCACCCATGAAGTAAAAAAAATGTACTTATTGAATATTTGTCATTATTGTTAGAGCTAAAGCAAGGCTAGCCTTCATTAGTTGTAATTTTGCACTAGCTAAAAGTGTTAGAATGTGAGCGAATGAATGAACTAGAAAGCAGTTGGGTACAAGTAGCAAACCTAAAAATGTTGTACCTTATAAGAACTACCCCACTACAACCTAAACAGACTATAGCATATAAGTTTGACACACCCCCATAGGCAAAGTGGGGGAGAACAAGAGGTTACAAGACCAGTCAAGAAAGGCAAAACAAGCTCAGGGTGGATCACAAAGTCACCACGCAGTCTGAGCACAAGCAAATGGCCACAAGGCCAGTTCATATGCAGAGTTATATAAAGGACAACAAACAATACAGTGAACACAACCTAGCAAGTGTAAGCATGCAAGTATATGTATATAGAGTACAATACAAGCAGAGTCAAGAAGTAAGCAAGTGAGGCACAGTAGGTACAAGGCCTAAAACAGTACAGAAACGCTGATAATCACAAGGCTGAAGTGCCACGTAAGCAAGACGAAGCTGGCCACGCTGCTGCAACTCTCGAGCAAGGAAGTAGCGCAAAGCAATGTGCTTTGTTCTGTGCTCCAGTCTGTGCTCCTGACACAAGGCCAACATGGCCTTGTTGTCGACATACAGAACTGGAGGAGAACGAAGCGCCTCTCCCAAGCCGGTCAGTAGGTAGGTGAGCCAGCATAACTCCTGAGCAGCCATGGCCCTAGCGTAGATCTCAACCTCACAACTGGAGCTGAGAATAGAAGAAGAGCGGGTAGACCATCAAGAGACAGAACCGGAGCCAAGACTGAAGGTGTAACCCTGTGATGACCGCTGCGTAGCCAAGTCGTCAACCCAGAAGGCGTCAGCGTGACCAGTGAGGACAACTCGAGCCCGTCCTCCAAGCACGAGCCCCATGCCCGATGTACTGCACAAGTAGCGCAACACCCTCTTTGCAGCATCCCAGTGCACCTTTCGGTGCCTGCTGGGAGCCACGTAGCGAGCCAGAAGGCTGAGAGGGTATGCGAGGTCAGGTCGTGTGCAAGTCATCAGGTAAATGAGGCAGCCCACAAGCTCTGGATACGGGCCACTCGGCTCGACGGACTTGTCCGAAGGTGGAGCTGAGAGCGAGTGACCGGTAGGCAGAGGATTGGACTGTGGTGAGGAGTACGTGAAGCCGAAGCGCTGAAGAACCTGCTGCACCATGTGTGACTGAGTCAAGGTAATGGTGCGCTGTGCTCTATCCCGGGTGATCCGCAAGCCAAGATAGCTTGTCAGCTCACCCAGGTCTGTGCACGTGTGTATCTTCTATAGCTCGGACTTCACGTGGGCGAGTGCCTCAGTGTCAGCAGTAGCAAAGACGAGGTCGTCTACGTACACGAGAACGTAGAACGGTGGCAGAGTGGTGTCAGTGCGTAAATACAGAGAAGGGTCAGCAGTGGAAGGAGCAAAACCAAGAGCAGCAAGAGTCGTCCTCAGTGTGCCGTGCCACTCACGGGGTGCCTGGCGGAGACCGTAGACTGGCCGCCGGAGGCTCCACTGGGTACCAGCTGGAAACGACCCAGTGAAGCCAGGTGGGCGGCGCAGCCAGATCTCCTCGTGCAGGCTGCCCTGTAGGAAGGCTGTGCTGAAGACAAGCGAGTGGAGCTCGTAGTCACGCTGAGCGGCAACGTGCAGCAGTACCCGAAGAGTGGTCATCTTCAGGGTAGGGGAGGAGGTCTGGAAGAAGTCAACTCCCTGTCGCTGACTGAAGCCACGTCGACGTAACGCGCCTTGAAGACAGGCGGAGAACCCGACGGCCGCTTCACCCTGAAGATCCACATGCCACTGACGATGTTCGCCCCAGGCGGGGGAACCTCGTTGACGTAGGTGCCTGTGGACGTCCAGGAAGCCATCTCGGCGTCCATGGCTGCCTGCCACTGAGAGGAGTAGGGACCCTCTATCGCCTCTGCGTAAGAGCGCGGGGTCGGGATGTCTGGTGCATCCGGGTCTCCCTCAGGGGCAAGCAGCATGGACACGAGATGAGGTACAGCAGCGGCAAAGCACTCAAACTCCTCCTGTCTGTCCTCAAGAACGTCCGTGCCAAGAGCACACGCACCCCCGACGGACGGAGGACAGACAGACGCAGACGCAGACTCAGCAACAAGACTAGTGGCGTAGTCTAGGCGACAGGCTGCAGCAAAGTCAACAAGCTCAGCAACAAGAGCAGACGCAGCAGAGGACTCAAACAGAGGGTCAGTGACAGCAATGGCCAGAAAGCGCGTGACAGTAGGACTAGCAGCACGAAGAGAGTCAGACTCCGGGTCCGGACCGTCAGGAAGAGAGGACGCAGGAGGAGAGGGCAGAGGCACACGCTGTGGAGCGGTAGAAGGACACAGTGTCATAGAGTGAGTGCCAGGGACAGGAGGAGGATGCGGACGCAAAACACGACCAGCGCGGGTAGTGCGGACAGGCGACGCAGCACGAGATACAGGCGACACAGGACGCGACTCAGGCTCACGACGCTCCGTAAGACCTCTAGTCGGTCTAGAGTAAGGAGAGGGACCAGGCAGTGGAGAGGACAGCTGTAACTGCGACTGTGACTGGACAGGCTGTGGACTCAGTAAAGGAGGAGTAGGACCAGGAGAAGGCGGTAGACCAAGAACCTGCTGAAGGAGCGGAACGTAGTACGGCCGCGGCCGCGCAGCGCCTCCAGAAACAGCAGAGACAGCACCAGTACCCTCAGCCCCAGGGTCTCCAGTAACAACTCCCGCAGCACCACCAGCCTCAGTACCTGCAGCTCCAACGCCTGCAGCACCACCAGCCCCAGCAGCTCCAGTACCTCCAGGACGAGCACCTCCAGGACCAGCGGCTCCAGCTGCTCCAGCACCAGCAGCACCACCAGCAGCACCAGCTCCAGCAGCACCTCCAGTAGCTCCAGCACCAGCAGCACCTCCAGCAGCTCCAGCACCAGAAGCACCAGTACCTGCAGCGCCAACGCCTGCAGCACCACCAGCCCCAGTAGCTCCAGTACCTCCAGTACGAGCGCCTCCAGGACCAGCGGCTCCAGCAGCTCCAGCACCAGCAGCACCTCCAGCAGCTCCAGCACCAGCAGCACCTCCAGCAGCTCCAGCACCAGCAGCACTAGGAGCACGGCGACAGCGTCGAGCGTACCACTCACGAAGCCGCTGCGGAGAGAGGGGCTCCCGCCGCAACGGGACACCCGGAGAACCTCCAGACTCAGCACACGCAGGCTCAGCACCCCAAGACGCAGCACCCCCAGGCTCAGCACCCCCAGGCTCCACACGCTCAGGCTCAGCACCCCCAGGCTCCGCACCTGCAGGCTCAGCACCCCTAGCGGCACCTGAGTCGACAGCTACCTCGACCGGCTTGGCAGGGTCTACCTGAGACACACCTGAGGGGGCAGGACCCTGAGGGGGGAGGGGGTCTACCGGAGGAGTACCTGGTACCAGGAAGAGTGGCGGGGGGGGGAGAGAGGCAGCGTGGTAGGGAAAGAGACGGTAGTAAGACACCGACTCGTCAAACGTGATGTCCTGAGAGGACAGAATACGACGCGAGGTGGGGTGGTAGAACTGCCACCCAGGTGCGTCAGGGGGGAAGCCAAGGAAGACACAGGGAACTGCACGGGAGGACAGCTTGTCCGCTGAAGTATCGCGGACAAAAGCTCGAGATCCCCAGACACGGAACGCGGACGCATCGCCAACCTTCCCCGTCCACCTCAGAGTAGGTGTGGTCTCCGGCAAGGAGACACGAGGCTTAAGGTTGATCTGATGCGCAGCGTACTGAACCGCGAACGGCCACAGAAAATGGGGAGCAGCCGCATGGATCATGGACGTACGAGCGACGTCCATGACCATGCCAATGCGGCGCTCAGCAATCCCATTTTTCTGTGGGGAGGCCGGAAGCGTGAACGTCTGGCGGATGCCCTCCGCACGTCAGAAGGCCCTCAGGAGGTCGGAGGAAAACTCACCACCTGTGTCTGAGTGCAGACGCAGAACAGGAAGGTCCGAGCCGAAACTCTCGTTGAGCTGGCGACGGGCACCGCGGATCCAGTCGATCAACACCTCAGTGACGTCACCCTTGCTGCGCAAGGGGAAGACTGAGGTGTAACGCAAGTAGTCGTCAACGACCAGCAGGAAGTAACGCTCGTGACCCTGTCCACGGACGCGGGCTGGGCCCCACACGTCCATGTGAAGAGTCTGCAGGGGAGCCTCGGTCGGAGGGAACAAGGAGGAGTGAGGAGCGGCCCGCTGCCGGCCCTCGACACAAGGAACACAGGTGGGGGCAGGCCCCGGAGGAAGGGGAGGAAGGCACCGTGGGAGACCCGAGACAAGGGTACGCGAGGCCATACCTCGAAGACGAGGCAGGGAGGGGTGACCAAGGCGGTGGTGCCACAGGAGAGTCTCGTGCGTCAGAGGACAACACGAGCAGGGGGCAGACGCAGGACTAGACCTGGACGCGGCAGCAAACACCTGACTAGACGCAGCTACCTGGCCAGACGCAGAGACCGGAGGAGACGTCGTAGTCAGTGTGTACAGACTTGACCCTGGCCGACGGGTGAACGTGGCCAGGTGGCGGCCCGTACGAGAGCAAGTGCAGTGGGTCACACGCTGACCTCCAGGGGCGAACTGGTCAACCCACGCGTCCTGGAGGTCAGCTCCACTCACCAGGTTTGTAGAGAACGAGGGGAGGTGGAGTCCCGACAGCAAGCCCGACGGGGCCGCAGGACACGGTAGAACCGTGGAAGAGTGCGCAAGGACTGGGCCCCAGAGGGGTCAGCCAGGGAGACTGCGACAGGCCGACTGAGCGGCGTGAGCGTGGTGCTGTCTCTAAAGAAAGAGCGCGAAGCACCAGAGTGAAGTGTGAAAGTGTGCAAGGCCTCAGTAGGTGCAGTACCAGAGAGAGCAGACTCACCAGCACCTGGAGCAGCAGACTCACCAGTACCTGGAGCAGCAGACGCACTAGCACCTAGAGCAGCAGCCTCAATGCCCAGGTCGGGCGGCACACTCAGGTAACAGTCACCATCAGCACTATCAGTCAAAGCATACATGGCAGCAAGGATAGCATCGAAATCAAGATCAAAGATAGCCACATTCTGCCTAAGCAGATCACCCCAACGAGGGAGCTCAACAGCGTCAGGAAACTGGGCGCGCCAGGCGTCAGTCAGGCGGCTGAAGCAGCGCTGCGTAGTGTGTGGCAGTCCGCACGTCTCCCCACGACGACTGCCGGTGCGAAGAACGTAAGTGCAGGGACCAGCACCCCCAGACCTCCCACGCCCAGCGTACCACTCACGAAGCTGCTGGGCCGACGGGGTCTCACGGGAATGCGGCTGCTGCTGGCGCTGGCTACCACCAAAGCCTCCACGCTGCGCGGCTGCACCTCGACCAGCACCACCGCCACCGCCGCCTCCGCCACCACTGCCGCTGCCTCCACCACCGCTGCCGCTGCCTCCACCACCTCCGCCACTGCCTCCACTAAAGCCCCCACTCCCGGCACCACCCCCACCTCCACCGCCACCCCCTCCGCCTCCTCCACCGCCTCCGCCGCCGCCCCCGCCGTCCCCTCCACCACCCTTGTTCCCCTTGCCCTTGCTGTTGCGGCGTCTCCCACTAGGGGCAGACGCAGCTCCGACCTCCTCAGTGCCAACGAGGTCGACAGCAGCGGCAGAAGCAACAGAGGGGAGAAGGGGGACAGGGGAACACCCCTCAAATAAAGGGGTGCGACGGTCGCCGCGAGAAGCACCTACAGCTAAGATACTCTTCTCAGCTGCAGCTAGGCGCTCCTCTAGCAGGTCGATAGTGAGCTCGGTGGGGCAAAGGGAGTGAAAGTGGTCCCTGCCTGAAGAAAGGGAGTCAGGGAGGCGGGTGACTAGGTAGTAAAGGGTGATGTACATGGGGGGGGGGTTCTTGGCACAGAACTCGGTGGGAAGGGCAGCGCGGTAGCGGGCGTCACTAGTGCGGAGGTGAGCAGTGAGGTCAGCAACTATGGCAAAGGCGGCAAGGTCAGGGAAAAGGTACGGCAGCATGAGGCGGCTGAGGGCAGCAGTGGCAGGGGAGGAGTAGCGCGCAACTACAGCGTTGTACAAAGACTGAGCAGTCTTGTACTGGCCAAAATGCGCGCGCTCAGCAGGCGGCAGGTGACTACGAACAGCAAGACGAGCAACAGCGTCACGAGTGGTCCACTGCGAGCGAACCGTACTGTCAGCAGTGGCAGCAGGAGCAGCAGAGACACCGGACGTGTGATCGAAAAGGGATACCCCATCCCTAGAGTCACACGGAAGAAAGAGCTGGAGGTCGTCAACCCACACGTCGAAGTCAACTGCACGTCCCTCAGCATCAAAGGTGAGAACAGTGGGGCTAGCCATAGTAGCAGTAGGAGCAGTAGCAGCAGTAGCAACAGAGGCAGTAGGGCAGGCAGGGCAGTGCAGCTCAGTAGGGCGGCGCAGCTCGGTAGGGCGGCGCGGCTCGGTAGGGCGGCGCGGCTCAGTGGGCGGCGCGGCTCGGCTGGGCGGCTCGGCTCGGCTGGGCGGCGCGGCGCGGCAACTGGCGGCGTGGCGCAGCAGGGCGGCGTGGGCGCTTACCAGGGGCGGGTGCAGGGTCGGCCACTGACAGCAGGGGCTGCGACAGCTGGGGGCGCGACAGCAGGGGCCGCGTCAGCAGGGGCCGCGTCAGCAGGGGCCGCGCCAGTAGGGGGCCGCGACAGTAGGGGCCGCGTCAGCAGGGGGCCGCGACAAAAGGGGCCGCGCCAGCAGGGGCGGCGACGGCAGGGGCCACGACAGCAGGGGGCCGCGACAGCAGGGGCCGCGTCAGCAGGGGGCCGCGACAGAAGGGGCCGCGCCAGCAGGGGCGGCGATGGCAGGGGCCGCGACAACAGGGGGCTGCGACAGCAGGGGCCGCGTCAGCAGGGGCCGCGCCAGCAGGGGCCGCGACGGCAGGGGCCGCGACAGCAGGGGCGGCGACGGCAGGGGCCGCGACAGCAGGGGGCCGCGACAGCAGGGGCCGCGTCAGCAGGGGGCCGCGACAGAAGGGGCCGCGCCAGCAGGGGTGGCGACGGCAGGGGCCGCTACAGCAGGGGGCCACGACAGCAGGGGCCGCGTCAGCAGGGGCCGCGCCAGCAGGGGCGGCAACGGCAGGGGCCGCGACAGTAGGGGGGGGGGGGATAGCAGGGGCCGTAATAGCATGTGGCCGCGACAGCAGGGGCGGCGATAGCAGGGGCCGCGATAGCAGGGGCGGCGACGGCAAGGGCTGCGAGGCAGGGGCTGCGACGGGCGAGGGCCGCGACAGCAGGTGGGGGCTGCGTCCAGCAGGTGCCGTGACGGGCGACAAAAAAAGGGGGGGGGGGGGGGGGGGGGGGGGGGGGGGGACGGGCGGCGAACAGGGCAGGGCCGCGACGGGCCGCACTAGGGCAGGACGCAAGGCGCGTTTCGGGCAGGGCGCGATGCGCGCTTCGGGCAGGGCAGGAAAAAAAATTGTGGTGGGCCCTAAAAAAAAAAAACTGTTCCCACTAGGGAACCTGCTCAGAATACCATGTTAGAATGTGAGCGAATGAATGAACTAGAAAGCAGTTGGGTACAAGTAGCAAACCTAAAAGTGTTGTACCCTATAAGAAATACCCCACTACAGCCTAAACAGACTATAGCATATAAGTTTGACAAAAAGTTTCATACAATATGGTGACTATTGTCCGAGCCTAAACACCATCATCTTGCCTAGTCTAGCCTTAGGCCCGTTCTTCCTCCACGTCCGATTCAGGCTCCGTGATGTTGTTGCTCCATAACCCGTCTACTTGGATGTCATCGTGTACCTCTACCTCGTGGCTCAGCTGGCTTCTCCGGTGCGCCATCACCAGATGGTCTTTGCTCCCGTCAAGGGCATTGCTGATGCCGCACGTGAGGAATGCTTTCTTAATCAGGTCGGCGGGCACGACCTTCCACGCCCGTGAAATCCACTTGAGCACCACCGTCGGGGGTGGTTTTTTTATGTTCTCTGCACCACATGAAAGGGAGTGGGGAACACATTAGTCCACAAGCAGGCCGACAAGCACACGAAGGGGAGATGGGAGGACATGTCGTCGCTCACCTGCAGGTGTCAGAATGTTCATGCTGTCAAAAAAGTTGGCGCAATAGTTGGTTTTAATTTACCTCAAACCAGGACTGGTACTGCTGGCGAACACTCGCTTTGAAGCTCTTGTTCACCGACACATCGAGCGGCTGCACGTCTGCCGTGCATCCCACTGGGATGACCGCCGGCATGATGTTGAGCGCCGCGAATCTCGCCTTGAATTCCTTGGTAAGGTGACCACGGTAGGAGTCGAGTACTAGCATGGCGCTCCGACTCTGCACGCCGAATTTCGGTTTCAGGAACGGCACCACGCCCTCATCGAGCCACTGGATTGTCAGAAGCCTAGCTAAGACTTAGTAGCCATGGCTAGGGTTTAGGGTACACGAAAGAGAAATGGAAGAAGGAGATGAAAACAGAGAAGAGGAGTTTCACTAGCAGGCAGTTGAGTACGTATAGCAAACCCTAACAGGGCTGTACTCACTATAGAGTACCCCACTGCAGACTAGAGAAATACAACATTCTGACATGGATGATGCCTGTGGCCTCCATCCACCCGTTTGCTTGGCAGCCGACCACGACATCTGCACACAAGCAAGCGGTGGTTAATCCATTTTTTGTTTTGAACATCCAAAACACGCACAAGAACATGTGCTTACTGTTCGGGAAGTCACCCTTTGGTAGTGTCTTGCGCTTGAAAAACACCCATGGCTTCAACTTCTCGCCCGTCGCCGTGCACGCCAGCATCACGGTGACTCTTTCTTTCTGGTAACCACCGCTGCGGATGGGCACCGACTTCAAGCCCGTCTGCTCCACGGTGGTAGTGGCCGGCATCTCCAACCTAAGAGGCGTCTGGTCGGCGTTGATTATGTATCGATTGTCGATCGCGTACTCGTTGCGTGCGTCGCGGACGAACTGCCAAAATTCTTTGCACTGCGTCGCCACGTCTGCGTACGGGGAGAGAAGGACGGATAGGAAGAAGGATGAGTACCGCTACAAGATAAAGATATCCACACGGGAGCAACAACTCTGAAACCATGCGAATTCGCTCGAGGAAAGCGGGAAACGAGGCACTTACGCTCCTGTGTTTTTTGCGCCACCTTAGTTTTCATGCGCACGCTGAGGTTCCATTGCTTGCGGAACAGCACCTTCATCACTTTGCATGACCAATCTTGGAGCCGGCCGACTGAAACTGCAACACCGCGGCGTCGCCAGTCGAGGAGTTGAGCGTACACATTTAACTCCATGGATCTATACCAAGAAGACCTCCTGCGCCCATGAAGTCGACACCATGCGGCGTGTGAAACCTTGAGCTCCTCCACTTGGGTTTTCCACTTCGTCAGGCATTTGCGGTGTATGCCGGACTCCCGCGCGACCTCGCTTATCGATGCCACCAGCTCCAGCTGCACGAGCCACCTGATTTTCTCATGGGAGGCGTAGGACTGCCGTTTATGTTGAGACGGCTTGTGCCTGGGAGAGGGGGGGTGGGCATCTCGGTTCTGGGAGGAGGGGTGGGGTCGTTTTTTGTTAATCGGCGGATACGTCGGTATCGGCATCTTCTCGCGTGGTGCGTCGTGCCAACATGACTCCACACCGTCGTCGTCCTCGGCAGTTGCACCACGATCTGGGAACACGTCCTCCTCGGCGCCCGCTCCACCGTCGCCGACACCGTCGCCGTCGCTGCTGTTTTGTTTATCGGCGGCCACGTCATCGTCGGCGCCCACAGCCGACTCGTCCCACGTGCAGGCTTCAAGCTGTCCCCACCGTGGTGCAGGCGGCGGAGCCTGGATGAACACATTGGGGGCCTTGGGTGTGTCCGGTTCAGACAGCCACTCGTCGAAAGTGGCTGGTAAATACAGGTGGAGCACGGGCCGTTGGTGAGCACTGGCACCGATATCAGGCGGATTCGGACGAGCGGGAGGAGCGGGAGGAGCAGGAGGAGCAGGAGGTGCAGGAGGAGCAGGAGGAGCAGGGGGCGCAGGGGGTTCAGGTGGCACTGGAGGCGCTACTGGCTCACGGGTATACCACCCGTCGTCGGTAAGTTGCCACGGGCGAGCTTGTTTTTTCTTGAAGAGGAAGTGCGTCCCGCTGAATTCTGCCATGGCTTCGCCAGCCAGGCGGCCTAGACTGGAATCCGAATGAAAAAAAAAAAAAAAAAAAAAAAAAAAAAAAGAGGGTGCACAAATGGGCAACGAAGGGGACCACGTAAGGTTGGCGCCTCGGGGTCCTCGTCAATGACAGGCGAGAAACCCCTGCCTACCCCCGTAGAGGACCCTGCGTGGCAGCATAAACGCAGCGCTGGCAGGGAATCTTCCCCACCCTTCGAGAGTGTTCGGAAGAAATGCACATGCCACGCAGGGCATGCGGCTGTGATTGGGCCGCACAGCAACATCCCCGTCACTGTTGTCACGTTCGATGGTTCTAGACAAAAATGTGCGGTTGGAAACCGAACCACTGCTACTTTTGACTGAAAACCAATGCACGATCCCACGTGTTGCATGGTCGATTGAATTCGCCTGATTGCGGGCTTCTATTTGGTATGTTTAAAAGTGAATTTTATTTTTTTCCTTTTACAAGCGCATGCGCTCATAAAAATGACTCAAGTAGAAGCGCACCCCCCTAAAAAACATTGCTTTATTATAAGCGCACCTGCGCTTCTATCCGGGGTAATACAGTAAAAGAGAATGTTGTGAAATAAGGCAGCCAGCATATGGTCACCTTTTATGCTTTCTATCGTAGCTCAACGCTGCAATCACATGGTGCGTTGTGGATAAGACGCCCTCAATAGGGGCAAGACCCCAGGGTGAGCTTTGAGTAGAGGCAAAGAGCCATGGGGCAATGGAGGCATTGAAGTCTTCAAAGCGAGACACGAGTAAAGCCTCCCAGTCCACCTGGATGGTAGAGGTATGAATAAAACAATTACTCAGTAATTGATCGTACCAGGGAAAAGGTTCTTCCTGAAAACCTTCAGAGTCAAGAGTGTGTGCTTCCTGTCACTGTAAATCAATTGAACCACTGGGGGTGCTATCCAGTGTGCTTTGCACCTGACGTTTGCAGTCGTCCCTTACTGACAATGGCGTCATGTGTCAAGTCAACACATTTGGCTGAAAGAGTATAGAATGTTCCAGCCTCGAGTGCAACCATGCCTCCAATAGGACTCCTCAGCCTACCTGCACCCCATGGGGGATGAGCGTTGTGGTTTCCATGTCAGCAGCCATGGACAGGCCGAGGATGGAGACCACCCCCACCATGGCGGACCCGCGAGTCAACGGCATGAGCTGGAACCTGGTGTAGTGGAGGGCGAGAGGGAGAAGAGTAACCGTGGGGTTGATTTGTAGTGACTCAAAAAGCACCACAGCCCCACCATGGTTGACCTGCGAGTCAAAGGCATAAGCTGGAACCTTGTGTGGAGAAGGAAAAAAGGAGAGGAATAACAGTGAGGAACCGCGGATGTGAATGAGGGTCATGCAGGGATGACGCATGAAAAGAGATGGACATCCAAAACAATAATGAACCTGTAGCGCTTCTCACTGTGCACGGGCCACGGCAACTACTCACATCACCCCTGCCATGAACACATAGCAATATACCCCCAAGAATAAACAACCATGGACGTGTAATGTACTGACCAGAAGTACCCCAGCCTGAGGATGGCGACTTGAATTGGCAAAAGCGGATATGCGGCCACTAAATTGACCAGGCAAGCACAGCACAGTGTACCCCACTGGCCACACACGCGCAGCACAGTGTGCCTTACTGACCAGAAGTACCCCAGCCGGAGGATGGCGTCTTGAATTGTTTGACGGTAGCGATGCGGGTCAGCTCCTTCTGTGTGTGCGTCCAGCACTGCCGCACACAGCGCCTGGTGGGAGGGAGGATGGGAAACCAGGAATGAATCGAATATGAATTCAGAGGCATCTGTGCATGCAGCACCGCTGCAGACAGTGCCTGGTGAAAGGGAGGATGTAAAACCAGGAATGGATGGAATATCAATCCAGAGGCATCTGTGCATACAGCAGTGGAAGAGGCTGCATGGCTCGGCAGAAAAAACCAACAAGAGACGAAAGAGATTCTTTCGGGGAGAAGGACCGACAGGCAAAAGTGATGCACATGCCTATGAGATATGCATGGCTGACCTGTCATGCAGCAGTGTTTTGAGACGTCTTTAAAAATGAGTCATGCATGGCTGACCTGCCATGCAGCCGTGAGCTCCTGGTCGAAGTCGTCCCACCGCCGGGGGCTGACTGGTGTGTGTGTGTAGAAGCTGAAGGCGTGTGTGCTGGGATGGTGCAGGCAGACAAACAGGGGCGAGTTGGGGGAGAAGTTATCTTGGTGTGTGTGTGTGGAAGCTGAATGCATGTGTACTGGGATGGCACAGGCAGATAGACAGAGGAGAGTGAATGTGGTGAGTGGGTGGTTAAATGGGTGCATGCAGAAAAAGAGATGGAGGATAGGTGCGTGAAAGACAGATGGAGCTTCAGCGGAAAAGAAGAGAAGGGAGTAGTGGGAATGGACAGGGAAAGATGGTGTGGAGGGATGAGAGAGTATGTGAGGGGAAATTGTGGGTTAGCACGTGGCCTCACCTGTCATGTATTCATTGAGCACATGCCCGTACATGTCATGAATGGCAATGCCATGTAAGCGGCTAATTACAAGAGTGTGCAAGCAAAGTAAGCTGATGGGAACTGGGTGGTAAACAGCGTGCTCTGGCTGATGCGTGGGGAAGTGGCAGAGTTGAAAAAACATGCGGCAATGGCTTACGTCTTAAGGATTTCAAACATTGACCCGGTCAGGTCCTTCCTGCATGGGCATGGGCATGCATGAGTTAGGAAACGGTGAGGAGGTTAGAGAGGCGATGAGATGAGAACGCAAAGCAATACGTGTGGCATGCACTTTGAGACCTCATGGTTGGGGCATGGAACAGGACATACAGTACTGCTCAAATGCTCAGCTGTAGCAGGGAAGGCGTACCCTGGAGCGGCATGGCTGTAGCAGGGTGCTTGGACGAGAAAGTCCTTTCCCACAGCCTGATGAAGGGCCTGCAGGTCAGCCGCCCTGGTGATCTGATTGGGGATGGGGAGTATTGGGCGAGGGGAATCTAGTGTTGAGGCGCCTCAAAACCAGAAAGTCCTTTCCCACAGCCTCATCAAGGGCTGCACCGCCCGCTCATACGCTGCTCCGCGCGCTCATACGCTGCACTGCCCGCTCATACGCTGCTCCGCGCGCTCATACGCTGCACCGCCCGCTCATACGCTGCACCGCCCGCTCATACGCTGCACCGCCCGCTCATACGCTGCACCGCCCGCTCATACGCTGCAACGCCCGCTCATACGCTGCACCGCGCGCTCATACACTGCACCGCGCGCTCATACGCTGCACCGCCCGCTCATACGCTGCACTGCACACTCATGCGCATTTCACTCGGCATATCGCCTTGTGTGTTTCATGGGACAGGTGCACCCCACTCACTCACCATGTCGCCACGTGTGTTGCGCGGCACAGCAAAGGGCTGGTTGTTTGCAAAGGCCTTCTCTGACTCCAGTAGCGCCTCGCGCATGGCCTCAAACGACCTGCCACACATTGAACCGGATTTCAGGAGTGGAAAACGTGGCTGCAGGGGGGGGGAGAGACCACAGAGAAGCTGAGGCAGTGCAGAAGAGGTGTGCTAGGAGGTAATACTAGTGCTCACTTGTTGAAGACAGGGTAGTACTTGACGGTCTGCAGCGAAGCAGAGGCAGTGCAAGAGAGGTGTGGTGAGGTGTGCTAGGAGGTAGTACTCACTTGTTGAACACAGGGTAATACTTGACGGTCTGCAGATCCCACACCTTGATGGGCGTGGACGACCGAAAGCCCTGCGCAAAGCGATTCCTGCAGAGGAAAGAACATGGCACACCACCCCCCACGCCATGAGACACGGTCACATGCCATCAGGATTGTGTCGTTAAGCTTGCCATCCCATGCCGACTCTGCTCATTTGACAAAAATGCATGTACTGATTACAAGTAAATGAGCGATGATATCAAACGATGATATCAAACGATGATATCAAACGATGATATCAAACGATGATACTCGGCTGAGAACGTGAATGAGGAGAGATCATACTGGCGGTCACACGGCATTGTGGTTATTGTGGCATCCGACCACAACGAGCGATGGCAGTGGCACGCACTTGAGTTGGTCCTTCCAGAGCACAGCATCCGTTGGATCGGAGATCTGCCTCCATCTCGTGATCACCTCGTACACATCCCTCCACCCCTTCAGCACCCCACTGCCTGTCCTCTTGATTCTGCTGCTGCTGCTGCTGCTTTTCCAATTGCCCTTGGCCAAACTGTCTCTTCCCTTTTGCCTCTGCTTCTCCCTGCCTTCTACCCCTCCGCCGCCTCCCCCTCCTCCTGGTGTATCGTTTTCCTTGGTTGTTTTAGCGTCTGTGACTCTGTCACCACCTGCTGCCTCCTCTCCCTCTTGCTGCTCCTGTTCCATAGCATCCCATGTTGCCCTTGCCTGCACCATGGCACGCACACACATGGAGTGACAAATGAATGGCACACATACTTACAAAAAATGGAATGGCACAAATGAATGGCATGGCACACACACATAGTAAGTGTAAGCTTACATATTCACCACAACTCCTTCAATCACACAGCATTACTAGCCAGTGACTACCGTGCCTTGCATTGAAAGACTGCACACCTCCTACAACGCCCCTAGTGACAAGCACTGGGAAAGAGAAGAATTGACTCACCTGCTGCATCACGTCCAGTGCTGCCAGCCCTGCCATGCGCAGCTGAAGTAAGAGAGGGCGGGACGGGAGAAATGTGGGGGAATGGGGAATGGGAGAGACATGTGGGATGAAAGAGTGTGCCGCACGCAACCTGGTGCATCACGTCTGAGGCCGCCAGCCCTGCCATGCGCAGCTGAAGTAAGGGAAGGGACAGGGAGTGGGGTGGAGAGAGAACAGGAACAGAGTTACTGACGGCAATAAGGGGAAGAGAGGAAATGCGAGGAAGAGACAAAAAGCAAGAGGGAAAGCATGTTGGCATATCTCTGCTGTTACCTGCTGCCTGTTTTCCATGAAAGCATCGCAGTGGTAGTGGGCCCGCTGGCCAATCCTGTCCGCTGCTTCGATCAGATCCAACGCTTCTCGTGACAGCTTGGGCAGGGACTGCAACGTGGCATGCTGTGATTGGCGTGCAGTGACCGAGAGGGGCTGGTAGCCTGGCAGCGTTGCTATAGGGTCCTTCTTGGTCCATGCCTCCTGTTGCGGTGGGGGGGTGATATGTGAGGAGATATGGTTGAGGAGGAAAGATCAGGGGGGAGTGAAGGGGGAGAAACAAGGCGGGATGTGATGGGAAAATATAGCAATACCATGCGGCTGTCATGCCTATGGCTGAGCGTTGTTATGGTTGCACGATGAATGAAAGGCCAGTGAGTATGGTTGTAGTTATGGAAATAGATACAACCAGTGATTAGGTAGGATGGCTGTGTTTGGGTTGGTAAGGCGTGGCGTGGCCATACTCTAAACTCAGCAGTGAAGTCACAGTCGAAGCGGATGGAGGAGAGTTTTTTTTTAGGCGCGTCAAAAATCACCCATGTGTTGGGGGTGGTAAGGGGTCGCCATACATACTCTGAACTCAGCAGTAAAGTCCCAGTCGAAGCGGATGAAGGAGAGCGGTTGCTGCAAGCGAGCAATGGTGTAGGCCAGAACCTCCCTCTGAGAGGAGAAGGGGAGTTGTACAGGCATGGAAGAAAGGGAACCATATGAAAAAGGGAGATGAGTGGGAGCGGGTGAGGCTTTGGCAGTGGGACAAAAAGCACAATAAAAACACTGCACTGCTGAAACATGCCTGGTAGAACATGCCTGGTAGAACATGGAGTGCTGGAGAGCCTGCGCCTCCTGGTCCCTTGGTTGCAGTGCCAACGCTGCCTGGTACTTGCGCATCTGTGGGCATCACAGCACAGCACAAGGATGGTGTGCAGAGCACACGAGGGTGGTGGGGGGTTTTGATGAGGGCGGTGTGCTGTGAGATTGTGAACGGAAAGGACATTATGGAAGTCACATACGGGAACAGCACAGTGTGTGGCGGATCACAATTGGATAGAACGGGAACAGCACAGCTTGGGGAGGTGTGGGTGTGGGATGATGCGCACAGCTTCAGCGAGGTCGCCCAGGGCATGCAGGCTGCTGGCGTGGGCATGAACGAGCTCCATGTCTCCACTGTCCAGTTTCAACCCCTCTCGTGCATAGCGTATGGCGGCCCTGAGAGGAGGGAGTGACGGGAGAAGGAAAGTAGAAGAGGAAAAGATGCAAGGGAAAACATGGCAAAGACGAAACCTGGTCTTTATATATAGGTCATCAAGAGAGGCACACAGATAAAACACCAAGATGGAGCTCCATATGTGGTATACATCCCGACAGCAAGAAAGCACAAAAAATCCCCCCGAAAAAACACCCTGACAGTGCAAAAACGAGCAGCTCACCTGTAGTCACCCACGAATCGGCTGACAGCCACAAGCTCCTGATAGGTCGCCACTGCCCTGTGCCGTGCACGCAGAAAAGCACAGATGCGAACAGAGAGAAGATGTAAGCCTTGCCAACTTTGTGTGTGCACGCATGCTTCCAGAAGAATAGGTACCAGCAAAGGAAACGAAAGATGTAGGGATTGTAGGGATAGATGCAGGAAACTAGGTTACTAGGGTAACATGCATGGTTCGCTAGCGAGAATGCAGGGCTGTTTCCAAGGTATGTCGGGAGTGTTGGCACACACGCACGCACTATAGAAACTCACCACGGCTGCCATCATATACACGGCACTTCGCCCACGTCCTTTTTGAGGTGCCTCAGAAGCCATCCACGGCACTCACTTTCTGATCTGAAGCGCCCTCTCAAGTGCCTCTTATGTGTGCTCCACCTCGCCCACCTCCTTGTGCGCACTCACTTTCGAATCTGCAGCGCCCGCTCAAGTGCCTCTATGGCGTTCGCCACCTCGCCCACCTCCTTGTGCGCGCGCCCCTTGGAATGCCACAGATCCGCATCCTGGGGGTGCAGCCTCACACCCTCTGCAAACACTGCCTGGGAATCCCGCCACCTCCCACTGCCTCCTATGGCAAGGCCCTAGGGTGAGGAAGTGGGAGGGATGGTGGAGAGAGAGGGAGAGAGGGAATTGGACGAGAAACGGATTGAGCAAAAAGGATGCTGGAACCAAGCTCTCACAGAAAAAGAAGGTACTTTCCTCCATGCATCAGGAGATCGAAAAAGCACCATGCAGGGAGCAACTTACTAGTCCTCGATATATGAAAGGCAGAGAGGGGTCAAGGAGAATGGCTTGCTGAAAGTCCTTCTCAGCTGCATAGTAGTACTTTAGATTGAATGACAAGATGCCTGGTAGGGGGATAGGGAGGCGATAGGAGGCCAGGGAGAGATGGCTATGGAATGGGAAGGGAGAGCGAGTGTGGGGGGTAATTGCAGCTGGTAGCACGTGCAACTGAGTGGAATGTGGCAGTGAGCATAATAGATGAATCACCAATCCTGTATCTCCCCCCCATCTCCGGTACCCACCTCGCCACCTGACAGCTTCGGCATTGGAGGGGTCCAGGTCAATGACTCGCGAATAGTCCACTATGGCCTTCAAGACATGGGTGTTGAATAAAACAGAGGGCAGAGGGGTGAGACGAAATGAGGGATGGCAGCAGCTGTGTCAATTCAGGATGCCTGCTGGCATGGCAGCATAGCCAATGGCGGATGCACCATGAGACAGGACAACATCTGGTGCGATCGGGAGCACAATGGCAATATGCATTATGAAAGTATCCACCATGACAACATGCATATTCAAAGTATGGACCATGGCAGCTTGCCTGTCATGCACGGATGATCCTAAAAAACCACACGGCTGCACAATTGGTCTGGTCTACCAGTGAGCCTAATGACATCAGGCAGTAAGCAAGGGGATGACAGCGTTTCTTGTCCCGTCTACTGGATGAGACATCATGCATGTATGACGCCGTCACCTAATGAAGTGGTCTCCCGCTACCGCACGTTGCCACCATACATCATCACATTCACCTCAACATTCTTGTTCATCTTGAAATAAGTGCCCGCTCGAGCCATGAAGGCGGCTGTGCTGGTAGGGTTTGTTGACAGAGCCTGACAGCAGAGCATAGCACAAGAGGTTGAAGGGTTAGCTTAATCATAGGTCTGCTGACAACAAAATAAGTGGACACAATGGGACATAATAAGAGCGGAAGCGAAGGGGACAGGAGACATGCAATCCCTACAGTGGACAGGTCAGCTAGTGCCTTGTCGAACTGCCCCAGTGCACTGTGGCAGGAGCCTCGACCCACAAGCACTTGATCCTTCAGAGAGGGAGCGGAGGCCAGCTGTCAAGCGGTGATTGGAGGATCAACGGACAAACAGGTAGGAAGGAGCCATACATGGGAGGCAGGGACAGACATGTGAAGGGAGAAGTGCAGTCGGATAAACGAGTGGAATGGAGGAAGATGGATGAAGTGCAGTAATCTAGACGTAAAAACTGCTATCAAGGAGTCAAGAAAATGGTGACGGTTATCAGGCCGCGTCCCTGACCTTGTTGTAGATAGCGATTGCCTCCGTGTATCGCCCTCGTGCCATCTGCATGGGATGGGAGCAGACAGCAGCAGATCAAGCGATGGAACGGGTACATTAGATCGAACAGTCAAGAGGTGAATTTGAAGGAGAGTTGTGCTCGCACGTTGGCAACTTAGACCAATAGTCGTACAGACATGGTCGATACTACTAACATCAACAATGCCAAGCGGAAGCAATGGACAGCCTTTTTTATCCTGCCTGCTATTTAGTAAGATGCATCTGGAAGAAAGGGAACAGATTGATCTGACCAATTTGCTACGGCGCTTCCAACCCATTGCTGGGCAACAATTGCCGTCACCCACCGCCGCACCCACCTCATCGTTCGCCAGCTGCAACATCTCAAGCTGCTTGCTTGTCACCTGCGCTCTCCCCCCATCCTTCTGCTTCTCTTTCTGTTTCCGTCCCGATTCACCCTTTTCCACATCTTCCGCAGTCGCCCCTTTGCTGCTCCCCCACAAACTCCCCCTTCCATGCGTATTCTCATGCACCCCTCTTTGATCTCTCGTCGCAGCATTAGAAGGTCCATGTCCATCGCCCAGCAGCAGCAAGCCACAGAGC
This sequence comes from Closterium sp. Naga37s-1, assembly GCA_947471745.1. Classification (NCBI taxonomy): domain Eukaryota; kingdom Viridiplantae; phylum Streptophyta; class Zygnematophyceae; order Desmidiales; family Closteriaceae; genus Closterium; species Closterium sp. Naga37s-1. Next base: position 75,251 of record CANJKZ010000979.1, read on the forward strand.
TCAGTGCTCTCCAGCTGTCTCAGCCGCCCCAGTGAGCTTTCCTCACACCGCAAGCCCAATGGTGCCTGGCTGTCACCTCCCTCTCTTCCTTCTCGGCCTATCAAGGCAGTAGCGGGAGAGTCGGTGACTGCGGACACCTGTGGCTGCTGCAGGCGATACACCTTGGTTGCTGCGATGGAAAATGAGGGGTGGGCACTATTAGCAGGAGAGGGAGGGAGACACAGTGCGGGAGGCTCCCAACATATTCGCGTATGTATAGGGTGTGGAGAAGCAACAACAACGGGGAAAAAAAAGGAGTTTGGAAGTCAGAAGAGGCAACGTAATTGGCCAAAGCTTATGAATTCACTGATCGAGTGCGTTGCGTTGGCTGCTGAGCTCAAGCCGGACTAAGGTTAAATGCAGATGAGGGTACAGGGTAGATGCAGATGAGGGTACAGGGTAGATGCAGATGAGGGTACAGGGTAGATGCAGATGAGGGTACAGGGTAGATGCAGATGAGGGTACAGGGTAGATGCAGATGAGGGTACAGGGTAGATGCAGATGAGGGTACAGGGTAGATGCAGCTGAGCCTAAGGGTACGCTCTGGGCTCTGGGCAAACTTCTGGTCAACAATGCTGCTCGACCTGGGAATTACCACAATTGGTGAGAAATAGTGGCGATTTCGGACCACAAGCACGGTTGACCAGAAGCTTGCCCAGAGCCCAGAACGTACCCTAAGGCGACAGCCTCTGCCTCAGTCGCTCCTACCGAATTATCAGCAGCACCTTTGTTCGCTCTGTTGTTCTCATCACCTTTTCGGATGAACGGAGTAATGCAGGCCGGGCGAGTGGTCAGAGAGTGATGACCTGCCTGGGATCGCACTGAAGCTATCAGACGCGCTTCCCATTCGCAAAGACAGGGGCTCCTGAGAATGAGGAGGCGTGATGATGATGCAAGACACAAACGTCAGACAAAGTTGTCAGAAACTTCCGCACCATCGATGTGTCTATTGAAATGTAATAATGAGCATATTTTACAAAGTGTCATCGAAACTTAGTTATGTTCTGTCGCTCCGAATTTTGGCAATCTCACCAGCTAAGCTCTTTAAGAGACGAGAGGAGCCCGGCAGCGGCAGAAGTCTGTTCCTCTGCATTACACCTGCGCGCCGAGCTTGGAAGGACGAACCCCGCTGTCTGCTCTGCCGTCTCCGCACCTCTTGTACTACCTCCACCCTTGTTCGCGCCGGCTATATTAACTGGAACGGCATGGTATGAAAACGGAGGAGCTGTGTAGTATCGACCGTTGAAGACCGTGCATAGCGTCAGATTCAACGAAAGACATACGAACGTCGCACGAATGGCACGAACGGCAAGAGCCATTCTATGCAGACGTGGTGCATGGAAATGTGATGCACTTGGACTTCGAATCGGCCGTCAAGACGTGAGACGTGGTGATTATGTAACTATTGCGACATAACGTAGACTATCATCGTCAGAAGCCTCAATGCTAGGTGGAATGGAGTAAAGTTTCCTCTGGTCTTGCTGAGAGTTTTTGTGTGTGAGCAAGAGTGGCTTCTGGAGGACATTTACTACGCGTTATTAGAGTATCCTGGTGGGAAAAAGAACGTGACCATATTTTCATGGTACAGGTTTGCACTGAGGTCCCAATCTCTTTTTTGTTGGGGAGACTCGCTGTTCAGCATGCGACTCGAACGGATTCCCCAACAAGGGTCCATTCACTTGTTACCTGGTTTTCGTGAACGTCACGGATTGCAGGATCGAGGGTGCGAACTTTTTACAGTTCGCCAAAGTCACGTTCAACTCCACAAGATTCCCAAGATTTTGACTCACGCCAGGCAGGCTGCAGGTATCAGAAAGTCAGCCAGCAGATGTCAACACCCGAGATCCTTGCAACATCAGGCAACGGCTGCCCATGCCTCTCCATCCTTGCAGACTCGGTCGCAACGAATGGGATTCACGGACGTTGATTGTCAGGCCTGCATGTTAGCAGGCTTCGGAGCGCAGATCTGTGAAGCTGGTTGTAGGTGACAGCAACTTCCCGCCGTTCAGTGAACTTAGTATCAGTAGTCGTAGATCCAATTTGGACTAGACATAGGAAGGTACCTGATTCTGGTATCATTAGTCGTAGATCGGATTTGGACTAGACATAGGAAAGTACCTAGTTCTGTTTTTCCGGGCCTAGTAGCCACGATACGACTGTTAGGCTTCAGTTAGTGCGGTTGCGAGAACTCTGCCGACTGGAGATCGACAAGGGTTGCTGCACAGACTGAGCCTCGTTAAGTTTTTGTTTCTTTGTTTCATTGCTTAGTCAATTCCTGCCACACGTGTCGTCACCGGAATGGCGCAGGAGGTGGTCGAGGCTTGCGCTCAGCAACAGTGGTCGCGCGCCGTTAAGCTGCTGACGGCGCAAATAACGGAGGCGGAAGAGGCCAGCAGGAGTCCAGCCGAAGTCGCGATGTTCCTCTGGTGCGTTTCAGGCATCGTTATTTATCTCAATTACCATCAAATCGGTTCTGGTTAGCGAAAATATGGTTGACTTTCAGTCTGTCAGCGATTTCTGCATTAACAAGGGTTTCTCTCAAATTACCACTTCACAGCAAATTATTATGAAGGAATCGTCTCGTATGGCCTACTCCCCCTCCGTTTTCAAACTGCTTGGTGCAGTAATCGCGCGTGGTGCTATCTGCACTTGGATCTCAACAAGCACGCGCTCAAGGACGCCACCAGGGGCTTCCTGAGAAATTTCAATACCAATTCGTCGCGTATACCCAACCCCCCCCCCTCCTCCCCCCCCCCCCCCCCCCCCCCCCCCCCCCCCGCTCCCCCCCCCTCCGTTTCCTCTCGTTGGTGCAGCAATCGCGCGTGGTGCTATCTGCACTTGGATCTCAACAAGCACGCGCTCAAGGACGCCACGAGGGCCACGCAACTCGCTCCCAACCAGCCTCTTGCCTTCATGCGCCAAGGTGTGACCCGCTCTCCCACCCCGCTCGCCGCTCCTCTGTTTCGAGGCCCTCTGTTCCCTGCCTATCTGAGTAGATGGCCGGCGTGCTGCTCCATGACTGTCGCCTGCCTCACCGATTACTCATTGAACGCTGTTGTGAAAACTGATCGTGTGTACTCGCTGAATTTACCGATTCTCTCTCTGTTTGATATTTAACGTTGAATTTACCGTTTCCCTCCTCGTTCCTCCCATGCTGGCGATGCAGGTGCGGCGTGGCTGGCGTTGGGCAAGAAGGACGAAGCCAAGGCAGCCTTCAGCCAAGGCTACCAAGCCGTGACCACCACCGGCAGTAGCGCTACCACCACTCCCCTCGCCGCGTCCTCCTGCGTAGACCTTGAATTCGCGCTGCGCCTGCACTCGCTCTCCATCGACCCGTCCTCCCCTCTATCCCCAACGCCCAAGCTCGCTTCTCCCTCTAGGCAGACTCCCTCCGCAAACGCCCTGCCTGCGTCTCCCTCTTCTGCGAATCCACCTCGCACGCCGTCCCCCGCGTCCTCACATCGCTCTCCTGCCGCTTCTTCTGCCGCCCAGAATGGATGTGTGATTTTAGAGACGGGATCTGGAGATGCGTCGCCACGCAGTGTCAAAGAGAAGGAAGGGAAGCTGGGTAATGGGGAGGGTGCTACTGGGGAGGCGCGGGGAGGTGCTTCACCCAAGGAGCAGAAGAAAGAGGGGAAGAAGAAGGGGGTTCGAGAAGGAGAGAGTAGAGGGGAAAGGAGTGGCGGAGGAGATGACAGAGGTAAAGGGAGCAGTGGCGGAGGGAAGGGGTTGGGAGGAGCACGCGGCAGCCTGGCATTGGATTTGCTGATTTCCCTTGGGATTAACCAGGTAAGAGAAGATGAGATTCCGCCGCTTCTCCGTTACTTTGTCCCTATTCAACCTGTTCTAAGCTGAACATGCGAGCGCTGCGTGATAGATTGATCGAGCATGGTAATTCTTGTTTTTCTTTTCATGACTGGTTTTGTTCTTGTTTCCATTGGCAGGTCAATTCAGGCAAGCTTGACGATGCTGTCAAGACCTTCAATCAGGTGCATAGCTATCAGCCTACCACGTTCCCTTGTCTCTTATTGCGTTGTGGTAGCTATCTCAACGCAACCACGTTCCCTTGTCTCGTATTGGTTCGATCAGTGTTTTCTTTGGACAGTGGATGCCGCTTCTCCTTAACCCATCCATTCCTTCTGTACTGCATGCAGGTTCTGGAGACAGACGGGCGGGCGCTGGGTGCGCTGGTGGGGCGGGGAACAGCACGGGCTCTGCAACGCAAGCTCAAAGAGGCCGTGGCTGATTTCACTGCCGTAAGCTGCTCATGCTTGCATGATTCTTCAGTGAAGAGCATTCGGCATTTGTCTATCAATTGACGTTTAGCTTATGCACGTTACTGTGCGTGCTCTCTTTGCTTGGCTCTATGTTTCAGGCGATTGAGATTGAGCCGCGAGCAGCAGAGGCGTGGAAGCGGCGAGCTCAGGCGCGGGCTGCTCTGGGTCAGATGGACGAGGTGAGCTGGGGACTGGGCAATCGAACCGAGTCATATGTAACGAGCGAATGTCTCTTTTTTTTCGCCTTCTCCGTCCCCCTTCCCCCCTCACCCTGCTCCGTTTGACGTACTGATGTATTTCTGTGCTCCTTCCTTGCTGCACGTTCAGGTAATTGAGGATTTCACTCGAGTGTTTACCATCGACCCCTCGTCTACGGATGTGCTAGCTGAGAGGGGTAAGTGGCTGGCTGTGCAGAAGGGATGGGGTCATTTGCTTGATACAACTGTCTTAACAGAAGTGCAATTTTCTAATTTGCATGTTGCTGTGTTGGTGCTGCTGTGGCCTGTCTGTGTGCTGCTGTGCTGTGTGGGTGCGGTGCGTGCAGGAGTGGTGTATGTGAAGCAGCGCAACTACTGTGCAGCCATTTCGGATTTGAAGACCACTCTGGATTCCAATCCCAAGGATGCCAATGCGTATAACTTCCTGGTGAGGCGTCTCTTACTGGCAGTAACCACCACTGAATAATGGTACAGCTGCCATTCGTGCCACGTTCTCACGTCCTGCTATGACGCAGGAGGGCTGTAACTCTCACCACGACAGGCCGCACCATCCCAGCATCTTGCTGCTGTTTCTCACTCCATGCCATGCCTCCCCGTCTTTGTCTGTCATCTCTCCTGCAGGGTCTGGCGCTGACAGGCACAGGGGCGTGCATGGAGGGCGTTGCAGCATACAAGAAGGCTGTGGCCCTGCGCCCAGACTTCAAGGATGCGTGGGTTAACATGGGGCAGGCTTATAAGGAGTACGGCGATGCAGAGAACGCAGCCAAGTGCTATCAGAAGGTGTTGGACGTGGATTCGAGGTGAGCTGCTTTGCTGTCCAAGCAAAGGCGTGGTGGAAATGCAAGCATGGAAAAACTCAGTTATGTAGCCCAAATGGTTACGGAGTTTTTCTTTGGCGTTCTATATCACATGGCTGTTTGATTTGATGGGCACTGGTAGCACTGGTAGCAGCAACGGTGTTGCGTGCCCGCCTCTCCATGCCCCCTGGCTGTGTTTATTACCCTCATGCACTCCTCCTGCTTGCCTTACAGCTTCTCCTGTCATCTTCCCCCTCCCACTCTTCCGGTCTCCCCCCTCCCACTCTTCCTGTTGCAGCTTTGCCACGGTGTACCGCTACTGGGCGCTGCTCAAGCATGGCGTCGGCGACCACAGGTCAGCGCCACATGCCTTCTTTCCCCCCTTTCCCCCCTTTCCCCCCTTTTTTCCCTTTTCCCCCTTCTCAACCCCTCTCCCCCCCCCCCCTTCTCCCCCTATCCCCCCTCCACCCCCCTTCCTCCCCCCATCCTCCCCCCTCCTCCCCCTCCCCCTCCCTCCCTCCTACCCCCCTCCTTCCTTCGTCCTCCCCATCCTCCCCCTGTCCTTACTTCTCTTCCCGCTCCCTCCCTCCTCCTCCCCCCGCCCTCCTCCCTCCCCCCCCTGTCCTCTCGTATGGTCCATGTCATTAAAGGGGCACCTCAATATCAAGTGTGCAAGGTAACTGCATGTATATGTAAGCGCTACAGTTATGCAGAGCAACAAATCTGACCCACCTCCTCCCTCGCTCACTCTCTCGCCTCCCACCTCTCTCAGCCCACCTCTTCACCCCTCCTCACACAACGTCCACCTCCTTTCCGTGCGTCTCGTGCTGCTGTTCCCCCTCCCTGTGGCACCACCAGGGGCGCGTCACAGGTGGCGCAGAAGGGGCTGAGGCTGGAGTTGACTTTTGAGGCGCCTCATAAGCTGCTGTTCCCCCCTTCCCCCCCCCTGCGGCACCAGAGGCGCGTCACAGATGGCGCAGAAGGGGCTGAGGCTAGAGAGGAGCAACATCGAGCTCATGTACTCCTACGCCTCCTCCGAGCATGCTGTGGGGGAATACAGCATACTGCCGTGAGTGGGTCATTTGTGTGGGGAATATGCAAGCGCAGCGAGTGTGTCATGTCACGTGGGGCAACACGCAAGGGCGGTGACTGTGTGATCTTGGAGGAACAGTCAGTGCCGCGAGGTCAAGAGCATGTGGAATTGTGACACTTCATTGCATGCAGTACACATCAAACCAAGGTCGATGCACACGCCCTGTCTTTTGGTACCAGCTCATGGAGTGAAATCCTTTCCAGCTTATTGCTCGCTGAAATGTCTTCTGCTTCACCATTCGTCCCCCTTTCCCCTTCTCCCTTCCTCATTCCCTTTTTCCCCTCCCCTCTTCCCTCATCCCCCTCCCCCTTCCCCTGTTCCGTTCCCCCTTCCCCCATCCCTCCCCTCTTCCCAACCCCCTTCGCCTCCACCAGGTGCGCACATACGATGAGATGCTGGGCGTGGAGACAGACTCCGAGTCCAAGCTGCTGCAGTTCCTCGGCTTCTACCAGCGCGAGATCGCCCTCTACACGCTCTCCAAGCACTCGCAGCCGCTCGTCCACTTCAGCCTTGACAGGGACCTCGACCCCTTCTTACAAGGTCAGGCCACGCTCACCCACTGGACCTCCATCTGTGTTACCACTTCCATAGTCGGCGGCACAGTGCTCATCTTGCATATGTTCTTTGTTTCCCGAGAGAAACACGATACCTGTTACCTTTGCCCACCCTGTTCTGCGTCTGTCCAGGGAATTCTGTCTGTTGATTCTCTTTCCTTGGCCCCTCCCTGCGACTATTTCTTCTGATTCACAGGAAGCGTGGTGCAAGAAGCTCCCCCCCACGCTGCTCTTCCCAGGCTACACCACCCAGCCAGTCCCACCCTCCATCGCCGTGCGTCTGGGCAAGAAAGCCTCGTCTGCTGCAGGGGGCAGCAGCAGCGGTGGCAGCGGCGGCAGTGGAGGCGGTGGTGGTGGTGGGGGCGGCAAGAGCAGTGGCAATCCCGAGGTGCAGAGGCTGCTGGAGCTGGCAGATCGGATAGGCCGGCTCACGCAGTATTCCTGCCCTGGCTTCCATGCCAACGTCCGCCAGGTGCGACTCAGAAGTGCCTCTTGAACCATTCGGTAAAATGAATATGCCTCCACACGAAGATATCGCATAGTTTTATCCTGTATATCCTGTGATGCCTGTCTGCTGGAGCAGCAACTATACATAGGCACGCACATCTGCTCCCCCCCATCCCCCCCACCCCCCTCTCCTCCCATACCTTCATGCCTGCCTTCTTTGACCCTCGCGTTGCCATGTCCACCCATGATGCATGTTCCCTGCCAGTATCGCATGGCGGGCCTTGCTGCCATAGAAATCGCCCAGGCTGTAGCAGCCGCCTGGGAACAGCGCGAGGAGGAGGCTGCTGCTGCTACAGCTGCCGCCGCTGCTGCCGCTGGTGGCACATCTCCTGCTTCAGCTGCGGCAGCCGCCGTTCTTGCTGAGCTGGAGGATGGAGGTGCTGACATGTCGTCTTTCTCCAAGTCATCATCTGCTGACATGTCATTGTCTCCCGTGCCATCTTCTGATGACGTGTCATCACTTCATTTGGACGATTCTCTGATGGATGATGGGGGTAGCAGCAGTGGAAGCGAGGCAGTGGCAGGCGGAAGCAGAAGTCAGGAGGAGAGGAGGAAGGGAGGGAAAAGTGGTGGGGGAAAAGGAGGGAAGAGCAAGGGCGGAAAGGGAGGAGGGCGGGGGAAGGGAGGAGGTGGAAGCGGAGGGAAAGGTGTCTCTCCAAGCGCAGCAGGGGTTGGGGCAGGCTCAGGCGCAGGGCAAGGGAAGGGGGGTGTGACAACAAAGGGAGTGCAAATAAAGGGGTGGAGAGATGCATATTCCATTGCTGTGCGCTGGAGGCAGCTGTCAGAGCCGTGTGACCCGGCTGTGTGGGTGGACATGCTCACGTGAGTGGTCCAAGTGCTGGCAGCTGCACCATGCATGATGCAACCGCTTGTGGATCCGAGTTTGGGACACGTCTGGGTGGGCTTGCATGCTGCTCTCATGACTGTAGCTAGCAAGGAGGGTGGGGGTGTACCATGGTCGCTTCAAATGCTGTATATGACTGCTGTAATGGTATCAGTGACCACTCCCATCACGTGCATCCTCCCTCGCGTCCCTTGTGTCGCAGGGAGAAGGAGTTTAGAGCCGGCTTTGGGTCGCACACGCCCATTCTCATCGGGCAGACCAAAGTGGTGCGCTACCATGCTAACTTCGACCGGTAAGCACCCCCTCACTGCGCTCCCCCTCACTGCGCTCCCCCTCGCTGCGCTCCCCCTCACCTCATACCTTTTTGAGTTGCCTCAAGGGTCGCACACGCCCATTCTCATTGGTCAGACCAAGGTCAAGCGCTACCATGCTAACTTCGACCGGTAGGCTCCCTCTCGCCACATACAGTCCTTGCCACCTTGCCACCTTGCTATTTGCAACTCACCTCGCTTGCCGTCATGCAGTGAATACTGCTTACGTTGAGTCCATCCACCCCAGTCAACTGAAGCCGACCTTTTTTTTTTTTTTTTTTTTTTGCGAACTCTACACCCTGTTGAGCCGCTTCTCTCACCGCGTCCCTTCACTGAGCAAGGCTCTCCGCACTGCTTGTGTCTGTATCATTCGATTTAGCAGAATCCCTGGCATTTTCTTTCTCTGACTCAACCGCGTGCATCGCAATGCTATGGTGAAAGGCTCTGAGGTGCCTTAGGACTGTGTGTGTGCCTGTGTGTGGAGTGGGGTGCATGGTGTGCGTGCAGGGCGTTTGCGATAATGAAGGAGGAGATGCTGCGGTCGGGTGCGGTGCATAACGCTGCCAACAACCGAGTGGCCGTTGATGACCCTGCACAGAAAGCAGCTGTCAGTCCTGCTCCCTCTCACAGCCCCTCTACTTTCAGTCCTCCACTTCCCACCCCCGTCCCTGTTCGATTTTTCTCAATCAGAACTTGTTTCCATCGTTTGTCAACCCCATGTCTCCTTATGTTTGAGAATCATTTGCAGCCCCTGAATAGATAATGCGAAGGGTTTTCTACTCCCCCCTCGTCACTCTCGTGTTCCCCTTCCCCCACTCACCCACCCTCTCCTCCACCCTCTGTGTGGCACCCTCCCCTCCGCTGTGGCAGGTGGCAACAGCAAAGGCATGTGAGGATCTGTACCGGGTGGTGGGGGAGGACTTCTGGATCGTCACACCCTGCTACAGCATGGTGGACCCAGGGTGAGTGGCCGCTACAGCTTAATTTAGTGTTTTCAGTGCAATATGCCTGCCATCCGTGTCGTAAGGCTGCCTTGCCGCAGTGAGGTCGCACCGTCTCCTCCTTCCACTTCCTGCTTCCACTGCTCAAACCACCTTTGTCCGTTCCTGGTGTTGCCTCCATGTGTCACTTGCTGCATTCTCCACCCTTTCAGGAAGGTTCTCGAGGGTACACGACTCACCCTTGTGAAGACGTAAGCGGCCCGGCCTATTACTCTCTCAGTCCCCTGTGCTCTCTCAACCCCCTTTGCTCTCTCAGTCCCCTGTGCTCTCTCAACCCCCTTTGCTCTCTCAACCCCCTTTGCTCTCGCCCTTCGCTTTCTCAGTCCCCTGTGCTCTCTCAACCCCCTGTGCTCTCTCAACCCCCTTTGCTCTATCAACCCCCTTTGCTCTCTCAACCCCTTCTGCTATCTCGGTTCCATCGTCCTCTTCTCGTTTCCCATTAATCACCCTAACATACTCACACTGTCCTCCTTAGCCTTCTTCTTTTCATGTCCCTTTCTTAATAGCACTGCCTTCCATTTTCCCCTTACGCACCTCCCCGTTCCCATGCTGTTTCTCTCATGCGCCCTCTCTCTGCACTTGTCCGCAGTCCCACAGGGTTTGACTTTGCCATCCGCACGCCCGGCACGCCCTCACGCTGGGCGGACTACGATGCAGAGATGACAGCTGCATGGGAGGTGCGTGGGGTGGCGTGGGGTGGGTTGGGTTGGGGTGGGGTGGGGTGGGGTGTTGGCGAGGGAGGAATGGTGTGATTGCTGTGGACGTGGCAGGAACTGTGCTTCTGACAGCAAGCAGCGTGTGGCGCAGATGCATGTGCCAGTGTGCGGCATCTGTGATTCCCCTCCTCATCGTACCCTGCTGAAGGTTTTGTTACACTCTGCAGTTGTTTCCTGTCAGACTCATGCTGGCAGAAATGCTGCTGAAAGGGGAGCAGTGAGAAGCAAGCTTCTTCTATTTTAGCCCTGCCCTCCTCCTCCTCCTGTGCTCTCTCTGTCCTCTCCTCCCCATTTCCCACCCCGGCCAACCCAGGATTTGTGCGCAGTGGTGGGAGAGAAGATGCAGGGCGGGGCATGGAGGCCGCCTCTGGGCCCCTCTATGGCGCGCTTCCAACGAGCCGTGCTGCGCCTCGCCTATTACTGGTACCCACCCCCCCCCAAACCCTAAACGTCAAAACCTATGCTAGAATCTCTGAGCCTTCAACTCGGTGCCTTCCACTCTAAGCTCCCGTTGCTTGTGTTGACGTTTTTGTTTCATCATTGGTGCCTGCAATAGCAGTCCGTGAAGCCTGCAGTGCGTTGCGCACTGTCACTAGCCTGTAGTCTGTGTCGTGCCGGATTGCTGATTGATTCTGCAGGCTGCATTCAGCTGCCTGCCTCTGCAGCTGTAAGAATGCTTTAAAAACACCACTCTGCACCACTCTGCACCACTCTGCACCACTCTGCACCACTCTGCACCACTCTTGCACCGCTCTGCACCACTGCAGGTACAACTTCATGCCACTGGCACGTGGAACGGCCATGGTGGGGTATGTGGTGACGCTGGCTCTCTTCCTCGCAGCTCAGCTGCAGGTCACCGCCACCATCCCACCCAAACTTCAGGTCCGTGGGCTGTGCCTGTTCTTCCACTTCGGCAATTCCATTTGTTCTGGTTTCACTGTGTGTGGGCCTGTTTGTGGGTAGGAACAGGTGTTTTGGATGTATTTTGAAGGGGTGAGAGGTGGAGCTACTCCTGCATGTGTCGTTGACGGTTACAGTCTGCCTAAAGGCATGCACAACAGTACCAGTTTTGTCCTGCCTCTTGTATACTCGTCCGTTGTCACAAAACCGTTTCTCACCCCTCCCATTCCCCTGTTACTTCAACCTCCCTCCCTCCCCCACCCTTCTTCCGCTTACCTCTCCCCCCTCCGTCACCCCTGCAGGCTGACTGGGAGGCCATTCTCTCATCGCGCTTTGAAACATTTGCCTCGGCAGTCATGCCATGGCTCTCCCCGTCAGTCACGCCCCTCACCGACCCCACGCTGCCCTCCTTCCCCTTCCTCACCTCCCAATTGCCCACCGTTGCCTCGGCTGTTGCCGCCCTCTCCTCGCCCCCCACGTCCTCTCGAGCACCCTCCGCTGCCCGCTCTTAGGAGCGGTCTTGCGAGCTAGGCAAAGCTGCCCCTCCATTGGCTTGGCATTACTGGTAGCAGCATTCAAGCTAGTTTAGCGAGATGCTTGTGTATGCCCCTGCCCTGCCTTGCCTCAGTTGGGGTTCTCCGTCAAGTTGGCCTGGAGCTCTCTCTGGTGGTCACGTGCTAGTTCACCCCTGCTAGTCTAGTTCTTTCAGCCCATGTGGTTATGTTTTGCAAAGGTTTAGGGTTTAGGGTTTAGGGTTTAGGGTTGCAGAGAAATGATGCAATCATGTTAGGTCATTTACATTCCACTGACAGATTGTGGTATGGAAAACAGCAAGAGCCCTACACCTCAGGAGTTACCAAGATTGAGCTGCATAGAACCTGACTACATGGCGTTCCCCCAGCTAGTTCCAGTTGTTAGGCAGTTAGTAGGGACCAAAAGCATGTCAGCTTCAAGTGGGAACATAGCCATAGGGTGTGGGCAGCTCCACCGACCCCACGCCGCGTTTGGTATGTCCTCTTCCGCCTCCCCTCCTTCCTCCCCCCCCTGTTGTCCCTGTCCGCCCGCGCACGAGCTGTGCTTCCGGCAACTGCTCCTCTCCACGGCCGCCGCCAGGGCGTTTCGCCGCCTTGCCTCCGCCTTGCGCCCCTGTCCTGCGCTGTCCCCCTCTGCTTGGCTTCTGCGTTGCGTTGTACTGCTGACTCACAACCCCCTTCGGGGCCCGCCTCTTCGGACTTTTCTTCGCCCCTTTCTGACGTCGTCCTCCTTTTCGTTGCACCGTAGCTGGCCTTCTCTGAGAGTGCTGCGCCCGACTGCTCAGAATCTTTCCCGTTCGCACGCCTCCCCCTCCAGCAGCCTGACTAGCTCCGCTCCTTGCGCCCCTCCCGTGCCTCTTCAACCCCTTGTGCACTTTCCCCTTGGCGTGACCTACAGCGTGGTTGCGCGGCGGGGATGCTCCCGACGGTGTAGATCCTATTCTTCCTTTTACTCCCCTCGCCCCTCTCGCCCCTTGCCTTTCCGCTACCGTGGCCGCCGTTTCCCTCCCCCTCCCCCGCTTCCCAGCGCCACTTTGATTACTCCCGCCATTCACCGCCAGCAACCGGTGCGGCGCTGCCACTTTCCCCCCTTGGCGGTCTTCCCCCAACTGTCTCATTTCTCCCCGGACTTCAACCCCGCCCTCCCCCCGTGTTGCTTCTCCTTGCTCCCCCACAGCCCTTCCCCCATTTCCTGCGACCGCCCGCCAATCAGGAGAGGGCACGAGGGCGCTCGAGGTCCCTTCGGCGTGAAGCGCGCCGAGCTGGCGCGGAAGGAGGCGGGTGAGGAGCGGGAGAAGCAGCAGCGCGGCAGAGTTCATTCCCGCGACTCGCGCAGATCGGCGGGTGTATGGACGGTTCTACAACGCAGCTCACGCAGAGGCTGTAGATGGAGGTAGTGGAAACCTCCGCTAGAGATAGTCAGAACTTTTGTGATTACTTATCTCAAGTTTACCAGGCGCTAGTAAGATTGTTGATTACACTTGCACGCAATGCTGGAGTGGCGTGCCTAGTAGCTGTGTTAGCCGATTAATAAGATCGTATTGCTGAAACGCGTTTCTGCCGCGCCGCACATTGTATGCTCTGGTCCATTCTCGCGTTGCGGTTCTTAGGAGCGCTGCTTCACACTAGCGAATGGAGCTAACATCGTATCACGTGGGACTGAAGCGAGGGTGGATATGGCGGTAAACAACTGAAGGAGGGCACGGTGTAGCGGGGTTCTGGCGTTGTCGGTGGAGTGGCCATGGCAGAAAGAGACTTGGCTACTCGGCTCGCCACGGGACGGGACGCAACTCAGCATACCCTTGCTGACTTTGTCAGCGGATCACGACTGGCGCGCTTCGGATGCGACTATCAAGTGACGGCACAGCCCTGCTCAGCAGCAGCAGCAGTAGAGCTCCTCGTTCAAGCGAGGTGGAAAATGCGCTGGAGATGTGGAAAATAGGAAGGAATGAGAAACGTGGGATGGGTTTGACCAGTTGCGTTGTGAAAGGGGCGCAATTTCTGTTTGGTTTGTTGCGCTTCGATGTTCCACCGTGTGCGATTTCCCGAATCCCGGCTCGCACGCGGCTCTGCTTGCCCCTGCGATGGCGACAGCGATTGGTGCGCAATTGGGGAGGGGGCAAAGTAAATGGAACGTGCGAGAATATCTTGACCAACGAAGATGCTCCACGTCAAAGCCTTGAGGCTTCGTGTTCACATCCGCGTTACACTCAACCATCACATATACTCACGACAAAAGGCAGGAAAATCAAAACGTGTAAACGAAGGTAATAACGCCGCCCGTGGGGCTCGAACCCACGACCACAAGGTTAAGAGCCTTGCGCTCTACCAACTGAGCTAGGGCGGCTGAGAACTTGGAATACTTAGAAGTAATAGATTTAATTTTAAAGTCTTTTTGACTAGTCCAGGAGGATTTACGTTGTGATCGTAAATGTCGCAGCTTGCGAGTGTCCGCTGGTCACTCCGTCTCGTCTTGTCGCCCGTCGCGACACCTCGTCTGTCGCCGCCACACCGCCGCCATTGCCGGTACCATTCCTTACGGCGAGGCCTACACGGCCAGTTCACAGCGCATGGTGCAGCAAAGCGGCTGAATGCCGTCGCCCGCAGCGACGCCAGTATAAGCAACAGCCGCTACGGCAGCAGTAGCAGTGGCGGCGGCGGAGACGCCGGCAGCAGCAGCATGGCGCTAGAATTCGAGGTGCGCATTCTTCTACTGAACTGAATGCATACTTTCCGCCGGTTGTCCCGTTCCCCGCCCGCCCCTTTTACCCCTGTTGGTTCTTCCCACAACCGCTAGATGCCACGCGCGCGAAGCTCTTGCGCCTTTAAGCTCCCCCGCGTCCGCCCCTCCCTTCCCCCGTGCCTCCCTCCCCCCGTCGCACCCCTCCCCCGCCCCTCCACCGCCCTCCCTACCTCCGCCCGCGGCGGTAGGTACTGGCGACCCACGGGCGGGCGCGAGCGGCGCGAATGACGCTGCCGCACCACAGCTGCCTCACGCCTATGTTCATGCCCGTGGGCACGCAAGGTGGGTCCTGCCATGGTTGACGGATGTTGAGAGTGGTTGACAGGTTCTGAGAGGGATTGATTTGGGGCTTAGATGGGCTGAGAGGGGCTTAGAAAGCATGTAGCGAGAATGGTGCTGCAGCTGCCTCACGCCCATGTTCATGCCCGCGGGCAACCAAGGTGGGTTCCCGCCATGGTTGTTGGGTGCTGAGAGTGGTTGAGAGGGTTTGAGAGGGGTTGAAGGGGGTTAGGTGGTGCAGCAGCTGCACGAGCTGGGGTGCCAGGTGGTGCTTTTACAGCCCCCCCCCACCACCACCTCGCCAACTAGTCTGGCGCTGACAGTCCCACTCAAGTAATTCACCCCACAGCCTTCCTTCCCCTGTCCTCTCCGCATTCTCCCGAGGCAGGCACGATAAAGGAGCTGACAGCGCAGCAGCTCGGCGAGTTGGGCTGCCAGGTGGTGCTGGGGGGAACACATACCACCTCGCCAACCCCTTTCTGTTCTTCCTTTTGCTCCCCTCTCGGGACCACAACAGGGACCATCAAGGGGCTGACAGCGCAGCAGCTGGGAGAGCTGGGCTGCCAGGTGGTGCTGGGGAACACCTACCACCTCGCCAACCGCCCCGGCGCTGACGTCATCGCTGAGGCGGGCGGGCTGCATGCGTTCATGGACTGGCCGCGCGGATTGCTCACCGACTCGGGGGGGTTCCAGATGGTGAGGGGGGTGGGGCTTTAAGATGGTGAGGGGGATGGGGCTTTAAGATGGTGAGGGGGGTGGGGCTTTAAGATGGTGAGAAGGGGCTTAAGATGGCGAGGGGGATGGGGCTTTAAGATGGATGGCGCGGGCGGGCTGCATGCCTTCATGGACTGGCCGCGCGGATTGCTCACCGACTCGGGGGGGTTTCAAATGGTGAGGGGGGTGGGGCTTTAAGATGGTGAGGGGGGTGGGGCTTTAAGATGGTGAGGGGGATGGGGTTTTTAAGATGATGCGGGTGGGCTGCATGCGTTCATGGACTGGCCCCACAGCCTGCTCACTGACTCGGGGGGGTTCCAGATGGTGAGAGAGCGGGCTTTAAGATGGTGAGGGGGGTGGGGCTTTAAGATGGTGAGAGGGGGTTCCAGATTGTGCTTGCCTCGCTTGCAGAAGGTGGGAGGGGTTGAATGTAGACACGGGGAAGGGAATATAGGCATGGGGAATGCACACAATGCTCAAACGGCAGCCACATGCCTCTGCTCCAGCGCTGTTGCATGCCATGCCATGCCCTGCCCACACCGGGTGCTCTTGCTGCTGCTTGCCGCCGCCACCTCACTGCGTGCTTTGCCGCACACCGGCCTCCACCGCCCTGCACTCCTCTCCACCGCTGTGCACCGTGGCAGGTGTCTTTGCTGCACCTGGCGGACATCACAGAGCAGGGGGTGGAGTTCCAGTCGCCTGTGGACGGCACGCGCATGCTGCTCACCCCAGAGGAGTCCATCGCCATTCAGGTGCCTCCCACACGAACCCTCACCGCACTCCACCACACTCCACCGCGGTGTTGGACGTTGGGCGTGGGCGTTGGGCGTTGGCGTTTGGCCGTGGGCGTTTCATATTCATATTCATAGTCGACTTAGCTCCCTAAACCCGCTAGCCATAAATCCCGCACACAAGGTCTTAAATCTTGTTGTTTTATATACTCCGATGTGTGGTTGATAGAAATCTCAAGTAGAATGTTTGATGATATCTATTAGTCACTAGAAGACGATTTCTTAAGAACATGATCTGCTAGGTCTTTTTTAATGAACGACCATGTGTGTTTGGCTTTGAATTACCTCCATTACCCACCGTTCATTTCAACAAATCACACCCCTTAAAAGCCCTCCGCCATGCGTTTTCTCTTGTGTGACTGACTCATGGGCTGTTTCCTGGAAGGAGCGCAGAACAAGATCGGTGCTGACATCATCATGGCTCTGGATGACGTGGTAAGCAGCCTGGTGTCAGGCCCGCGCATTGAGGAGGCGACACATCGCACGCTGAGGTGGATGGACCGATGCATGCAGGGTGAGGTGGAGTGAGGGGTGCAGGCAGGGTGAGGGGGATGGGCCGATGCATGCAGGGTGAGGTGGACGTAGATGTGTATCATGGGTGAACTAAATGTAGTGACTATGCGGGTACCAATTGAGAAAAGCCACTGGTTGTAAGGCTCGTGGGGTATGAGGCTCCAAGTAAGCATTCACATCACAAGCCATCACATGACACTGGGATTCCTCCCAGTGTCACTGAGAGCAAGCAGTGAGGTTCAGCTCGTCATTTTTCCACTGCTTGCTCTCCACAGCGCCCCACCCGCTCCTCTTTCTCCCAGCCTCCCAGCGACCCAGCCTTCCAGTCTCCTGCATGCTGCTGTGCCTTCCCTCCCTCCCCTCTCTCCCCTCAGCCCACAGCCGGCCGCACGATCAGAACCTCTTTGGGATCGTGCAGGGCGGGCTGGACCCCAAGCTCAGGTGAAAACTCAGGTGGTTGCTGCTCAGGTGGAAACAGCTCAATAGATTAAATTAGCAGGTTCGGGTGAGTGAATTCTTGTGAAGGCAAACTGAAAGGCCTCTGACAGTCTGACATAGGCAGTACTGTTGTCAGCACAGCACATCTTCATCACCTTCTCTCCTCTTTCCTCTCTCGCTTCGCTTTCTCCACCAGAAATATGAGATTCAGTTTTGGGGAGATTTCGGAATCGACTTAACCACACTTCCATCTCCTGCAACCCCTCTTCCTGCTCCCTGCTGCTGCCTCTACCATCTTCCTCTCTCCATTGTCTGCTCCCTGCTGCTGCCTCTACCATCTTCCTCTCTCCATTGTCTGCTCCCTGCTGCTGCCTCTACCATCTTCCTCTCTCCATTGTCTGCTCCCTGCTGCTGCCTCTACCATCTTCCTCTCTCCATTGTCTGCTCCCTGCTGCTGCCTCTACCATCTTCCTCTCTCCATTGTCTGCTCCCTGCTGCTGCCTCTACCATCTTCCTCTCTCCATTGTCTGCTCCCTGCTCCCTCCACTTTCTCTCCCCCCCCTTGATGCATGCAGGGACATCTGTCTGAAGGGGCTCATTGACAGAGACCTACCCGGGTACGTCAGTGTGATAGCTGAGTCCCGATTGGTTCACAGCAGTGTCACCACCGCTACTGTCATTCTGTTTGGACAGATGATGCTGTATTGGCTCGTGGCTTCAGCCTACGTTGCTCTATAAGATTCAGAATTGCAGCTCTGTCCCATTGCCTCTCACAGCATCTGCTTCATCCGCACCACCATCTCATCCCACCCATTATACTTTCTCCATTGATCATTTCCAGGTACGCTATTGGTGGGTTGGCGGGCGGCGAGGACAAGGAGTCATTTTGGCGTGTAGTGGCGCAGTGCACGGCAGCTCTGCCGGCCAACAAGCCACGATACGTTATGGTACAGTACGGCATGGCATGGGATGGCATGGAATGTGATGGAATGGCATGGCATGTTGTGTATCAGACATACCTGCGACCCTCCCCCTTTCCCCTCCAAACATCACAGGGAGTGGGGTACCCATTGGACATAGTGGTGTGCTCCGCCCTCGGAGCAGACATGTAAAACTGTGTCTCGTTTCTTAGTCAACTCAAAAATCACCTATGTGTGCGTGTGTGCGTGTGTGCGTGGCATTGCAGGGAGTGGGGTACCCATTGGACATAGTGGTGTGTTCAGCCCTGGGAGCAGACATGTACGACTGTGTCTACCCCACGCGCACGGCCCGTTTCGGCACGGCTCTGATACCAGAGGGCGTGTTGAAGCTCAAGCATGCAGCCATGGCGAATGACCACCGCCCCATCGACCCCTCCTGCTCCTGCCTGGTGCGTCCCCTACTGCCCTGCCGGCTGGGTTTGCCTTGCTGCCTGCTGCTCTCCTCCTGTGAATCCGCACTCTTCTCCTCTCGTCCCCCACACCACATCCCTCTGCACCACGCCACATCCCTCTGCACCCCACCAGGCATGCCGCAGCTTCTCACGAGCCTACCTGCACTCGCTGGTGACCAAGGACCCCGTGGGCTGCCACCTCCTCACTTGAGGCGCCTCACGTTCAACCTTCCACCCACCGCATCCACTCCTGACTGCATCCCCCACACCCCTCTGCACCCCACTTCATCCCTCTGCACCCCTCCAGGCATGCCGCAGCTTCTCACGGGCCTATCTGCACTCGCTGGTGACCAAGGACCCCGTGGGCTGCCACCTGCTCACCATCCACAACATCGCCTACATGATGCAGGTGGGGTGGGAGGGTGGTTATGGGAGGGGATGGGTTTGGGGTTGGGTATGGGGTTGGGGGAAGATGATTCTACTCGCTTAAAAGCACACACCTGCTCACCATCCACAACATCGCCTACATGATGCAGGTGGGGGGCGGATTGGGGGGGAAATGACTCTTGAGTCGCTCAGATCCCACCACCTGCTCACCATCCTCAACATCGCCTACATGATGCAGGTGGGGGGAGGAGGGAGCGGAGGGGGGGGTTAATGGGTGGGTGGGGTTGCGGGGAAGATGACTCATGTGCTGCGCAAAAGCCCACACCCGCTCACCATCCACAACATCGCCTACATGATGCAGGTGCAAGGAGGGTGGTTGGGGAGGTTATATTTGGTGGGGATGATAGGAAGATGACTCTTGAGTCACACAAATCCCACCACCTTCTCACCATCCACAACATCGCCTGCATGATGCAGGCGAGGGGGGTTTGGGGGATTGTGAGTGGAGATGCAGGTGGGGCGAGAGTGGTGGGACTGGGGGCGAGCAGCAGACTGTGTGAGAATTATGTCAAAAGAGCGATTGCCTTTTGAGTGGCAGTGTGACTGCCACTTCCTCGCCCACATATCCACCCTGCGCACTCGTGAAATGGGCTTCTCTCTGCTCCCCATGCCCTCCTCTCCTCCCTGGCAATGCAGCTTTCAAAGTCAATGCATGACGCCATTCTCAATAACACCTTCCCCAGGTATGCCTGCCTCCCTCTCTTCACCTGCCACACCGTTTACATCCCTTGTAATCCCTCAGAATCCCTCGTAACCCCTCATGTCTCTCTCTCATGATCCAAGAATTGCATTGCATCCCTGTGTGCCCTGTACTCATGCGCTCCCCTCCTCCCTGCTCCCCTCCTCCCTGCTCCCCTCCTCCCTGCTCCCCTCCTCCCTGCTCCCCTGCTCCCTGCAGCTTTGTGGTCGATTTTCTCCAAAAACAGGTGTGCCCTTTCGCCCACTTTCCCTCTCCGCTTTTTGAACCTTCCCCCCAACTCACCCCTCTCTCTAGGTCGACGCTCCACACACACACACACACACACGCACACACGCACGCATGCACACACACGCACGAACGCACACGTACATCATCCCTCTGCCCTCGTGTTTCCTCACATCCCCACATCTCTCTATTCCCCACCTCACATCCTTGCCTCTCCCCTTCCCTCCATCCCCCTGTCCCCTTTCCCACATCCCCCCATCCCCATGTCCCCCAGTTCCCGCGGGGGGGCGTTCCGCAGTGGGTGCAGGCAGCCATGCAGACTGCTGCCATTGACATTTCCCCAGCTCTGCACCCGGCCCGCGTGTTGTGAGGCGCCTCAAACGACCTTCCCAAGCGCCTGCCCGATCCGCTTCCCTAGGGAAACGTGCTGCAGTGGGTGCAGGCAGCCATGCACATACTGCTGGCATGGACATTCCCCCAGCTCTGCACCGTGACCGTACACCTCGAAATCTCTGATGCGCCTTCAAATGTCTGACATGAATTTTTAGGCAACTCCCTGACTCCACATCACACCCTATAAAGCAGCAACAACAGGCATGCCCTGCTAATGGAGTGGATCTGGATTCTACTCCCCCCGTACTGACCATTGACGCTAAGAACCTTGTTTTTTCCTCTCCTGGCTCCACATGCTGTACTAAGCACTGCAAGGTTCGTTGCTGCCGCTATGCATGTACACTACATGGAGAAAGAACTGCAAGAGAGTGTTGTAAACTCGTCGTAGCAAATGAGGCTTCAATTCAATCAAACAAACCGCAATCCCGCACAAAGGACCCGTCGGTAAGAGATCGTATGTGGAGTAGGGTCTTTTATTTTGGTATAAATATTTGAAGGACCCACCCAGCTTTGCTATATATCGTACCATTTTATTGCATTTGTATGAACATGAACGTCAAATTTTAAAAGGGGCAAAACATGAATTATGATGCTGTCTTAGTGCCATACTTGAAATCAGACACACCAAGCGTGTTAGATTGAAATTGGACGCAAAACTACTCCCGAGCTAACTTACCGTATTGCCCCGGATAGTACGGTAGCGCATATGCGCTTATAATAAAAACTTTTTTTTAGGGGTGGCGCTTGTAATTGAGTAACGGCCATAAGGGCCGACGCTTTTATTAAGGCAAAAATGAATTTCAAATAGAGGTACTAAATTGAAGCTCTCATTAAGGCGACTACAAATATGTGACGTGCGCATGGGATTGTGCATGGAATCCCGGCGAAACTTGCCGCGATTCGATTTCCCACTGCACAAAACCTGTCCCGGAGCAACACACCTGCCAGCGCTGACGTGAAACCTGCCGTGCGGCCCAATCAGGTCGTCATGCGCTGCCAGGCAGGAGCATTTCAACCGAACCCTCTAGAACGGGGTAGAATATGCCTTGCCAGCGCAGCATGGATGGTGCCATGAACCCTCCTCTGCGGGTTCAGGCAGGGGGGTACCTCTCGTTCATTGACGAGGACCCCGAGGCGCTAAGCCGAAGGGGTCCCCTTCAATCCTTCATTTCTTCACTCTTTCATCCACTTTTTCAATAAGTTTCCAGTTCTCTCCCGCCAGGCTACGAAAGCCATGGCGGAATTCTCTGACACTCATTTCTTGTTCAAGAAAAAGCCTACCGCTAGGCCCGCGTTTAGAGTTGACGCTGACGGGTGGTATTCCTGTATCTCACCAGAGCCACCACAACCTCCTGCGCCTCCTGCGCCGCCAATTCCTCCTGCGCCTCCTACGCCTCCTGCTCCTCCCGTTCCTCCATCTCCTGTGTATCTCGTGCCTCCTGTGGTTACGGACAATCAGCCCGTGCTCACGCTCCTTCTCCCATCGACGTTCGACGAGTACCTCGCGGAACCGGACTGCGACAAGCCTCCAGATGAGTACGTAGAAGCTCCGGCCCCAGTACCACGATGGGGACAACCCGACGTCTGCACTTGGGACGAATCTGCCGTCGGCGCAGACGACGAGGCGGCTGACGCCGAGGAAGAGTGGCACACTGCGCACGACAATGGCGGCAAGGGTGGCACCGAGGGTGGCACCGAGGCCGGCACTGCTGAGGATGTGTTTCCCGAAGGTGCTCCGGGCGGCGACTACGACGATGGCGTCGAGTATTGGTCACGCCTCTTGCTCGTGTCGCCTCCTGTCGCACCAGACCCTTCTGTGGCATCACCGCCTGGGTCACCCCTCCCTGCCACGCCTTCGTGGCATGCACTCCCGTCTCCTTGTCTCTGGTCTTCCCAGGTCTCTGCCTCCCCTACCGCCCTTGCCTGCCCCGCCCTGCCTTCCTTGCGTCGAGGGACGGCAGCGCGCCGCTCCTCACTCCTCCTCGTTTCCCCCGACGACTGGTCCCCTGCAGACTCTCCACATGGACGTGTGGGGCCCGGCCCGCGTCAGTGGACAGGGCCGCGAGCGCTACTTTCTGCTGGTTGTTGAAGACTACACGCGGTACACCACAATCTTCCCCTTGCGCAGTAACGGTCAGGTCGTTGATGTCTTGATCCCTTGGATCCGCGCAGTCCGTCTCCAGCTCCGCGAGCAGTTCCGCCAGGACCTGCGTCTGCACTCTGACAGAGGTGGTGAGTTCTCCTCTGACCTCTTGCGGGACTTTTGTCGTGGGGAGGGCATTCTCCAGCCGTTCACGCTTCCGGCCTCACCGCAGCAAAATTGGATTGCTGAGTGCCGCATTGGCTTAGTCATGGAGGTCGCTCGTACCTCCATGATCCATGTGGTTGCTCCCCATTTTCTGTGGCCGTTTGCGGTCCGGTACGCTGTGCATCAGCTCAACCTCTGGCCCCGTGTCTCCTTGCTGGAGACCTCGCCCACACTGCGTTGGACGGGGGAGGTTGGCGATGCATCGGTGTTCCGGGTCTGAGGTTCTCGTGCCTTTGTTCGCGATACGTCCGCGGACAAGCTCTCCGCCCGTGCTATCCCCTGCGTCTTTCTTGGCTTTGTCCCTAACGCGCCTGGCTGGCAGTTTTACCACCCCACCTCACGCCGTGTCTTCTCTTCTCAGGACGTCACGTTCGACGAGTCGGTTCCCTTTTACCGTCTCTTCCCCTACCGCTCTTCCCGTCCCCTGCCCCCGCCGCTCTTCCTTGCTCCCGGTCCCCCTCCGGTAGACCCCCTCCCGCCCCAGGGTCCTTCTCCCTCAGGTGTGTCTCAGGTAGACCCTCTCCCTGGTACTGCGCCTGTTGAGGTAGCTGTCGGCTCAGGTGCTGCTAGAGGTGCTGCGTCTGGAGTTGCTGCGTCTGGGAGTGCGGAGCCGGAGGTTGCGGAGTCAAAGGGTGCTGGGTCTGTGGGTGCTGAGCCTGGGGGTGCTGAGCCTGGGGGTACTGAGCCTGCGGGTGTGGAGCCTGGGGGTGCTGAGCCTGAGGGTGTTGAGCCTGGGGGTGCTGAGTCGGAGGGTGCGGAGTCTGGAGGTCCTTCTGGTGCTTCGCCGAGACTGTCTCCGTGTTAGCTGCGTGAGTGGCTTGTTCGGCGTGCACGCCTTCGGAGTGGAGCTACCGGAGCTGGAGGCTTTGGAGCCGCTGGAGCCGCTGGAGCTGGTGGTACTGGAGGTCCTGCGAGTGCTGGTCCTGGAGGTGCTCGTACCAGGAGTACTGGAGCTGCCGGGACTGGTAGTGTTGGGGGCGCTGGAGCTGGAGACCCTACGGAGCCTGGAGCTGCTGGAGCTGGAGGCTCTGGCGCTGGTGGCACTGGAGCTAGGGGAGCTGAGCCTGGGGGTACTGAGCCTCGGGGTGCTGCTTCGTCTGGAGGTACTGAGCCTCGGGGTGCTGCTTCGTCTGGAGGTCCTGCTGGTGCTTCGCCGAGACTGTCTCCGTGTTAGCTGCGTGAGTGGCTTGTTCGGCGTGCACGCCTTCGGAGTGGAGCTACCGGAGCTGGAGGCGTTGGAGCCGCTGGAGCCGCTGGAGCTGGTGATACTGGAGGTCCTGCGACTGCTAATCCTGGAGGTGCTCGTACCAGGGGTACTGGAGCTGCCGAGATTGGTAGTGTTGGGGGCGCTGGAGCTGGAGACCCTACGGAGCCTGGAGCTGCTGGAGCTGGAGGCTCTGGCGCTGGTGGCACTGGAGCTGGGGGAGCTGGAGTTGGAGGCACTGGCGCGGAAGGCGCTGGCACCGGTGGAACTGACGCTAGAGGCGCTGGAGCTGGAGGAGCTGGAGTTGGAGGCACTGGCGGGGGAGGCGCTAGTGCTGGAGGAGCTGGAGCTGTTGACCCTGGAGGCACTGTGCGGCTGCGACCATACTTTGTTCCCCTGCTTCAACACGTTCTTGGTGTCCCGTCTTCTACTGGCCTTCCTCCTCCCTTACTGTGTCCACCGCCTGACCTGTCGCAGCTGCCGTTATAGCCAGCCTCCCCACTGCATGCTCCTTCTCCCAACACTGAGTAGTCCGGCGGTCTTACAGAGGGTTGTGAGCCTGCGTCTCGTCCTGCCTCCCCTGTTCGTACTGCTCGTCCCGTTCCTCGTTCGCGTCCTCCTCCTATGCCGGGCACGCACACTATGACACTCCGTCCTTCCTCTGTTCCATTGCGTGTTCCTCTGCCTGCTCCTCCTGAGTCCTCTCTTCCTGAGGTCCCTGACCCTGAGTCTGGCCGTGCTCGTGCTGCCAGCCGGCCCCTAGATTTCAGCCTTTTTACCCTGATTCAGCCTTTTTTTCAGCCTTTTTTTCTGTACCAAGACTGATTCGTCAGCCTTTTCCCCAAAAATCTTGGTGATTTTCTAGTGGTTTTTAATGAAAAATGTCATTTTTGGCTGATTTTCAGCGTAAATTTACCAGTGAACTCTGTTTTTTCAGCCAACCCCAAAACCAATCTAGGGGCCTGGCTGCCAGTCCCACTGTCTCTCGTCTCCTTGCCACTGATGTCATTGACCCTTCTTTTGAGTCTGCTGCTGCGTCTCCCCTCGTTGCTGAGCTGCTTGACTTTGCTGCTGCCTGCCGTCTAGACTACGCTACTGCTCTTGTTGCTGAGTCTGAGTCTGCCAGTCCTCTGTCCGTCGGGGGTGAGTGTGCTCTTGGCACAGACGTCCTTGAGGACAGGCAGGAGGACTTTGAGTGTCTTGCAGCTGCTGTACCTCGTTTCGCATCCATATTGAAATGTAAATACTTTGAGCCTAGCTCGCACCTGCGTTCTGACAGTTGCAGATTTGCTATACATTGCTCGAACACGTCGTTGCTCTACTGTATTAATATGAACCCGCCGCGCTGTCTCATTTTATCTCATTTGATTGTGGTCGTAGCATCAAGCCATGAAAATCTGCACCCATGATTTTAGAATGCTAAGTAGTCCTATTTGTTGGCATCACATCACCATCTACAAATGGTTTTGCACTTGAAATGTTATTCTTGTATTAGGGTGAGCAAATTAGAGTCTTCGTATCT
Source organism: Closterium sp. Naga37s-1 (assembly GCA_947471745.1). Lineage (NCBI taxonomy): Eukaryota > Viridiplantae > Streptophyta > Zygnematophyceae > Desmidiales > Closteriaceae > Closterium > Closterium sp. Naga37s-1. The sequence continues at coordinate 100,690 of CANJKZ010000979.1, forward strand.
TGTTAGGGCGTGTGTGATTTTTTTGGGGTTCGTATATAGGTCGAACTTTAGGTGGTAACCAGTTTCGTCAATGTTCGCAAAAGATTTCGCCAATGGTGACTCCGATTTCAAGACTACCAGGTGCGAACCTACAAATGTGAACAAGATTCGAATATATGCACAAACTTTGTGTATGGTTTCAGGCGCGTACGAGGAACCAACGAAACTCGCGAAGTTTTCGTGCACCAATGGAGGCACATCCGAGACCCGTAGCAGAGTCCCCCGCTCGCGAATCTTTCGTCCCCGGCACTTTTTTTAGCAGCGATTCGTTGACGTGTCGCGCTGTCAAGAAGACAATACCGGGTAACCTACGCACCCTATAGGCGGCTCGGTTCCCCCCCTGTAATCTCGAACGTGCAAATTCGCACTTTCGTGTGTGATTGTGAATCTACAAGCATTGTCACCTGCGGTTCGAACATTGCCAATGCTCAAAGTCGAGTCATGTTCAAATGCTTAAATCGAGTCAAAAACATAAACTTGTGGCAAAATCAAAAATCACACACGCCCTTAGGGATATGCGACCTTCCGAAGTTTGGTTCTGGAGCCGGCAGCACTGGCCAAACACGCGGTAGTTGGGTTGGGAAAAGTGGAAGCTGCATCAGCGCCTCTTTGTGCCACGTGTGATCAACCCCAGCATTACGGCCTAACCACTAGCGTGCGCCGTCAATTACGCAAGCTAGACTGAGAGCACTAGGCGGTAGATTGTTTTCGGTAGGATTTTTTTTTTTCTAACTACAGTGTTGTAACTCTGCGGAAATGCGGTGAACAGGCACTGTGAAATTGTGCATCGTAAGCGATATTGTGACAGCATGGACTCACGGTGCTCTATAAAGCAGTCCACGCTGTCGCCTATGCAGCTCCTGTCGATTCTCTTCGTCTTCCTTCTGCTCACCTTATCGCTATTTCGAGCCGACGCATTACCAGGTACATGCGCCGTCGCCGGGGAATGCGACGCGAGTGGCGACAACGCAGCGGAAGCAGCAGCGACAGCAGAAAAGGACGGGAACCTAACGGACCGTTCAAATGTCGACGGCAAATCCGGTGACGACGGCAACGCTCGCATGGATCCTTACGTGTTGTTGGCAGACGGACATGCCAAGGTGCTTTGTTCGTGTGTTTACCCTCAATTTATCGCCGCGCCCTTTCATGTTTAACGTGTGTTTGATCGGCGTCTTTCAGGCTTCCACGCATTTCCATTATCGCTTGCGTTTCATTGCGTGCTCAATGGTGCTCCATGATGCTCCACTGTGCAACACACTCATTCAATGTGCTCCATTCCGATTCGGCCTGCACCAATCTGATCTATGGTGCTCATTTCTACTTCATTTCGCTCCACTCTGTTCTATCCCTGCGTGGCCGTTAAAATGTTCGCTCGCATCACGCGGAGCGGATCATGTGCGATGGCCTCGCCTCACAGCTCAAGGCGAGGAACTATGAGGAGGCCATCGACTTGTACGATAAGGTCAGTCAGCATTCCTCTCCGTTGCCTTCCCGGTGGTATCGCATGGTTCAAAACTTCAAGGTATGTGTTCTCTTGCATCCATTGCAGTTGTGCGCCGCTTGCCACATGTCAGGGTACCGTCCATCCGGTTGAGTCACGCTCACATCACATCACATCACGTCACGCCCCTGCCTTATCGTCCTGTGACCCCTCTCCTTCGCCTCCTTCACATCTCAGCTGGACTCCGTTCTTTTCCGCTTCTACGGCTCCATGCTGCACCTCAGGGTACATATTAAGCAGATTATTTACACTCAAACCACCCCCCTACCTTATCCTCGTGTGACCCCTCGGGCCCTCCCCTTCCTCCCCTCCCTCGCAGCAGGAAGGAAGCCGTTCTCTCGCGCCTCTATGGCTTCATACTGCACGGCAGGGGTACCTTCCATCCAGTTATTCACACTCAGATCACCCCTGCCTTGTCCTCGTGCGGCTCCTCCTCTCCCCTCCTCTCCCCCCCTCTCCCCTCTCCTTGTCCTCCTCACCGTTCAGCTGGACGCGGTTCTCTCGCGCCTCTACGGCTCCATGCTGCATGGCAGGGGCGTTGCTCGCTCCATGCTGAAGCAGCACCAGCAGGCGGCTCTTGACTTGAAGCAGGCGAGTGGGGTTGGGTTATGGCGAGCACTGGAGGAGTTAGCCCATTAACCTGGTTCATTCGATCCATGGAAGGGAGATGCGCTTCTGCCATGCAACTCTGTGAAAAGTGCGCGAATCCCAGCCTGTGTGCGTGCGTCTGTGCTTGTGCGCCTGAGCTTGTGAGTGTCCGCGTCCGTGTGTGTGTGTGTGTGTGTGAGAGAGAGAGAGAGAGAGAGAGAGAGAGAGAGAGAGAGAGAGAGAGAGAGAGAGAGAGAGAGAGAGAGAGAGCACGTATGATGTACCCACGGCGATCACCCTCTCCTTGTCTTCTGTGCTCTTTGCTGTGCTCACTGCAGGCAGTGGAGAAGCAGCCACAGAAGGCAAACTACTGGGTGGAGCTGGGGCAGGAGTACACGCTTCTGAACGACTATGCCAACGTGAGTGGCGTGGGCTAGCCACATCTATCACTCTCCGCGCCATGTGCGTCCGTATCATGTCTCTTGCTCTCTTGCTCTCTTGCTTCTGCAACCTTCCCCTGTGCCTGCCTTCCATCCAACACCCCGATCAGGCGCACAGCACATCTGTCAAGGCAGTGAAGCTGGACTACCCGCCACCACAACGGCAGCAGTTGGTCTATTCAAACCACTTCTCATTCCCTCTTGCTCTCTTGCCCTCTTGCTCTCATGCTCTTGCTCTCTTGCTCTCATGGTCTTGCTCTCTTGCTCTCTTGCGTCCTGCATCACTCACCCCCCCTTCAGGCGCACAGTGCCTTCGTCAAGGCAGTGGAGCTCGACCCCCACAACGACAGTTGGCCTTCGGAAATCTCCCTAATAACCCACCTCCCTTTCGCATCCTTCGTTCCCCCCTGCCCATGGCCCCATCAGGCGCACAGTGCCTTCGTCAAGGCAGTGGAGCTCGACCCCAAGAACGACAAGTATGTTTGGAGAAAATTCAGCACCCACATCTCCTGCTCTCGTGCTTGCTTCCTGCGTCCTTGCCCCATGTATTCCACAACCCCCCATCAGGCGCACAGTGCCTTCGTCAAGGCAGTGGAGCTGGACCCCAAGAACGACAAGGCCAGGCGGTTCCGAGGTAGGACGGGGAAATGCCGGTGTGGGAAGGAAAAGCTCGTGCATGTTTTGGGGTAGCACACAACACCACTACGTCTGCTGCTACCTTTCATTACCATACAGGTGGCGCACTCACTGCTGCGCCTCCCTCAACCACCCCTCCTCCTCCTCCCCGTCCCCCCTGCTCATCCCCCCACCAATCGCAGGCATGAGTGCGTTTGAGATAGAGCACTACGCAGCAGCCCTGGAGGACCTCGTCCCTGCACTCACCCGCGACCCGGCCAACACTCAGCTGCTCACACAGGTCGGGCTCTCTCTGCTGCGCCTGAACCGCTACCGCGAGGCACAGCCGTTCTGGGAGGCGGCTGTACAGGCGGACCCAGGGAATGCATGCCCGGGGGAGGCACGCCCAGGGGAGGCACACCTGGGGGAGGCACACCCGGAGGAGGGCGAGGCGTGGGTGCAGAAGGGCATCACACACCGCATCCTGGGGGAGGGGGATAAGGCTGTGGGCTCACTGCTCATGGCGCTCTCCGTGCAAGAGTAGGTGGGGGGGAGGGAGAGAAGACGAGGTGAGGGGAGGGGATGGGTGGGGAGGGGAGTGAGGAGGCTGCTGTCATTTGCTCTGCCTGTGAGGGCGATTTTTAGCTTCTTATCTCCGTTTTTTCCCCCGTGTGGTTGTGCGTGGTTGTGCGTGGTGGCAGGAACATTGATGCATACCGCAACCTGGTAGCCACGAGGCGCTATCAAGGGGATCACTGGTGAGCCAAGGAAAAAGGTTTTTAATAATCCTGTAGTTCACCCAGCTCTACACCATGTTAGGTCCCAGCAGCTCTACACCATGAACCATAAAAAACCTTGCACTCTAAATACGGGTTGGTTCTGTTCTGTGTGTGACTATCACCATGCTACAGATGAGTGCTGCAGCAAGCAGTGGCTTGGTTTCCCTTCGTGCTCATGTTCTCTGCTCTCTTGCATCCCCCCCCCCCATCTATCCCCTTCGCTCCAACCACACACTAATGCCATAGAGCTGATTACTAAGTCGACTCAGAACGCACCCCACCCATCCCCATCTCTCTGCGCCGCACCCAACCGCACAGGGGCGCCATAGAGTGGTGCAACAAGGGCCTGGCATTCCGCCCAGAGGACAGCGAGCTGCTGTACGTGCGCGCCTCCATGCCTCCTGTGAGAGGTCCCTGAGACTCCTAGAAACTCATTCCACCTATCTCCACCCCTCTGCACCGCACCCAACCTAACCGCACAGGGGCGCCATCGAGTGGTGCAACAAGGGCCTGGCGTTCAGCCCAGAGGACAGCGAGCTGCTGTACGTGCGCGCCTCCATGCACCACGCGCTGGGCGACCATGCCACAGCCGTGAGTCACTGCTACAGCTGTGAGTCCCTGCTACAGATGTGAATGCTATGGATGTTGATGGTTTAGAGATGTGGCCACTCTGGCTATCAAAGCTGCTCTACGTGCCCGCTTTTCATCTGCTTTGTTCCCTCTGTCACTCTGTCCCTTTGTCCCTCTGTCCCTCTGTCCCTCTGTCAATCGCTTCCCTGTCCCCTTCTAATCTGTCCTCCGCAGCTCTCCTTGTACGACCATCTCCTAGCAACGGCCACAGAGCAGCACATGACGTTCAACCAGGCAGTCGCCTTCTACCAGGTACTTACCATCCACCCCTATGAGCGAAGGCACTCGCCTTCTACCAGGTACTTACCATCCACCCCTATGAGCGAAGGCAGTCGCCTTCTACCAGGTACTTACCATCCACCCCTATGAGCGAAGGCAGTCGCCTTCTACCAGGTACTTACCATCCACCCCTATGAGCGAAGGCAGTCGCCTTCTACCAGGTACTTACCATCCACCCCTATGAGCGAAGGCACTCGCCTTCTACCAGGTACTTACCATCCACCCCTATGAGCGAAGGCACTCGCCTTCTACCAGGTACTTACCATCCACCCCTATGAGCGAAGGCACTCGCCTTCTACCAGGTACTTACCATCCACCCCTATGAGCGAAGGCACTCGCCTTCTACCAGGTACTTACCATCCACCCCTATGAGCGAAGGCACTCGCCTTCTACCAGGTACTTACCATCCACCCCTATGAGCGAAGGCACTCGCCTTCTACCAGGTACTTACCATCCACCCCTATGAGCGAAGGCACTCGCCTTCTACCAGGTACTTACCATCCACCCCTATGAGCGAAGGCACTCGCCTTCTACCAGGTACTTACCATCCACCCCTATGAGCGAAGGCACTCGCCTTCTACCAGGTACTTACCATCCACCCCTCCCCTTCCACCTGCTCGTTCCGCATGCTCGCCCTGTCTGCGAATTTTTCCTGCTCGTCCCGCCCATGTCCTCTCATCCCTCCTGCTCGCTGCCCTGTGTGTTTCCCCAGTGCCCACGCTGCCCCTGCCCTTTTCAACACCCTCTCCTTCCTGCTCGTTCCTCTGCTTTACCTATTGCCAATGCTCTTCTCTTCTGATTGCTCCTCCATCAGAGGGAGGTGCTGCTGTACACAGTGGCGCGGCTCGACCAGCCCTTCTCAGCCTTCCAGATAGACAACGACATGGACGTGGACTTCAAGGTCTGTGAACAGACCCTTAACACCCATGCATGCGACAGCCCCTATCCCCCTACCCATGGCTTGCTTTGTGAGCGGCATGTTGGAGTTCTCCAGAGCAGCCTTCCAGATGGATGACGACATGGATGTGGACTTCAAGGTCTGTCCGTGCCATGCCACCATGACATGCATGCTACAGCCTTTACTCACGCCCTGTGCCATCCATGCATGCTTGCAACCCCTACCCACGCTCTGTGCTTTGCATGCCGGACCCACTACTATGCATGCCATGCACTGCTGTTGACTGACGTTGACTGCTGCTGACTGGCATTGACCTCGCAGGTGGCGTGGCTGAACAGGAAGGTGCCTCCAGGCCTGTCGAACTACCAGAACCTCTCTGTCCCGGCCAGCCAATTGGAGGGTGCCACGTGGCAGTTGCTGCCACAGCTGTCAGAGGAGGCGTTGGCTGTGATCGCAGTAGCGGATGAGATTGGCTGGCGGGCCCACTACGATACGGATGGTGTGATGCCAAACAAGCAGCAGGTGAGACACGTGGCATCATGTCCAGCTGTCACAAACAGCAGGTTGACTTGTGGCATCTTGTCTAGCTGTTCAAGAGAGGAATATCTGAACGAAAATCGGGTTGACGGTCCCATCCTCCTCAAACCTTTCATCCCCCCCAAACCTTTCACACCGCATCTCACCCCTCCCAGCTGCGAATGGCAGGACTGGCAGCTCTAGACGTGATGCAGCGGGTGCGGGCCACATGGGAGGCTATAGCAGACGGGGGGCGCCTGCCAAGCATCGTGGACAACGAAGAAGACGAGGAGGAGGGGGAAGGGGGAGAGGAGGAGGAAGGCAGGGATGGCGAGGGCCCATGGGACGGGCTCACATCGCCCCCTCGGATGCCGTGGAGTCGTATTTCAGGCAGTGGTGAGGGCAGCGGGAGTGATGGGGCCGGTGGGAGTGGAGGGAGTGGAGGGAGCGAGTCAGTGCAGCTGGTGGGGAGCTGGAGGCAGCTATTCCAAGTCATGGTGCCGTGGCGCCAGCTCTCCGACCCCACCGAGCCGCCGCTCTGGAAGGCCATGTTCAAGTTTGTCCCGCCCGCCTCCTCTGCTTCCTCCCTACCTCTTGTGTGCTGGCTGCCGGTTGCTCCTTCCTTCCTTTCCCTTCCCTTACCCTTCCACTCCGACCCTACCGAGCCTTTGCTTTGGAAGGTTTATGTTCAAGTCCCTCCCGCCCGCCCGCCTCCTCTGCTCCCTCCCTCTTGCCTGCTCCGTCTCCGTTTTTACCACCTTTCCTTTCCTTTTCCTTTGCGTTGCCCGATTTTCTGAACACGCAGCACTGAGATGTTCGTTCGGCCTCTGAACGCCCTCTGAATGGCTCCCACTTCCCTTCTCCCTTATGTTCCCCCGACTCGCAGGAACCAGCGGTTTCAGGGGAACTTTCAATCATTCACTCCGATCCACACGTGGAAGCAGCTCAGCGCCAAGTACAATGCCATCTATGACAGGTGTGCCCTTGTCTTGCCCTTCTGTTGCCCTTGTGCTGCCCCCACCTGCATTGCAGGAACCAGCGCTTTCAGGGGAGCTTCCATTCGCACACTCCCATCCACACGTGGAAGCAGTTCAGTGCCAAATACAATGCTATATATGACAGGTGCGATGCCGAGTAGACCGATGCACATGGTAGCTTGGTTTCTTCATGCAGGCAAACGGTTTCTCTTGGGGCGGTGCTGATTGCGTTGTTGCTTGCTTTGCTGTTTGCGGTGCTGCTTGTGGCTTGTTAACCCGTCAGAACTGTCCTCTTGGTTCTTGTCATGCCACTCGGTCTCCCATCCACCTCTTCCCACCTTACGCCCTTCCACCCCCCTGCCCTTCCCCCTGTTACTCCCCATGTGCGTGTGAGCCCACCAGGGCAGTGGAGGTGACACGGAAGGGACTTCTCGAAGGGCAGGAGGCACTGGACGAGGATGGGAACGTCATCCCTGTCCCCCGCGACACGTACGGGCCCAAGGTGCGGGGAAATAAATTCTCTGGGGGCCATGACAAGGCGTACCTTGCTTGCTTCAGTATGCCCCTCTTCCTTGACTCAAATTGCCACGAGGGGCTGTTCCGCGCTTCAGTATGCCCCATCCCTGTGCTTCCTTGCTCTGTGCTAAGCAGATAGAAGCAGCAAAGGGCCATGAGGGGCTGTACCATGCCATTGGTCGGGACTTCTATCTGCGCCTGCCCCTGCACAGCATGGCCAACCCCGGGTCAGTTGATTGATTCACAACATGCTGTGCGCATGCTGATTGATATGTGTGCGCATATCAGCATGCCCCACCCCTACCTCCGTCCCTGCTGGGTTGCGCACTCGATGTGACCTCTGTGCTCGCATGATGGCAGATGTTTGTTTGGTATGCAAATTGCTGGCTGCAATACACGTCCCCACTCCCCTGTCTCCAACCCTGGCCCCTCTTTCTCGTTTGAATGCTCTTCGTCTCCCTCCCTCGTATCCAGAATGGTGTTGCATGGAACAGAGTTCAAGTTGGAAAAGAAGTAAGCACTCACCTCCGTGCACCTCCGCTCTCTATCGCCCTCTCATGCCAACTCTGCAAACTCAAACCTCATTGTCCCATGCTCTCACCCTCCTTGCTACCCACGCTTCATCCCCCGTTTCGCCCCTGCTACCCCCTTGCTCCACCCAATCCATCCCATTGTTCCAACCCTCACCTTCAAATTTCGCCCGCCGTTCTGTCCAACCATCCTGATTGTCCCGCTCCTCAGGGCGCTGTCAATCGACTTTCAGACGTACACCAAGAACTCTGCCACGCAGTGGGGCCAGTTGGATGATGAGCTCACTGCTGCTTGGGAGGTGAGTGTTTCTGCTACTAGTACTGGTGCTGGTGGTGGCTATGCGGTGTTGGTGGTGCTGTCGCTGCTGGACCTGATGATGCTTGTGCTGCTGTTATTGGTAGAGCCTGCGGTGCTGGTGCTTGTGTTGTGGTGCGGGTATTACCACTGGTGCTGCTGGTGCTGGTGTCAGTCCTGCTGGTGCTGGTGTCAGTCCTGCTGGTGCTGGTGTCAGTCCTGCTGGTGCCACAAGCATTTGCAGTGTGGGTGGTAGGTGGGCTGATGATAGTGGTATTTTTAATGGTTGTGCTTCCAGGTACCACACTCCTCCTCGTAAGAGTCATTACCCCCTCTCTTACCCTCTCCCCCTGCCAAACTCTTCTCTAACCCAGAGCCTGTCAGCAGCAGTGTTAGATCTGCCGACGAGGGCCACAGACAGCAGCCTGTACCAGCAGCGCATTCGGGAGAACATTCTGCGCATCAGCTACTACTGGTTCCAGCTCATGCCGCTGTCGCGCGGGTCCGCCATGGTGGGGCTGGTCTCCATCCTCGGCCTCTCCATGGCTGCGGACATGCAGACCACTGCGCGCATCCCAAGGGATGTCCTGGTGAGTCCATCCTTCCTTTACCCCTCTAATCATCTCCATCCTCGGCCTTTCCATGGCTGCTGACATGGAGACCACTGCGCGCATCCCAAGGGATGTTCTGGTGAGTCCAGTCTATTGCTGCTGGTAATGCCTCCATCTTCCACCTCTCCATGTCTCCGCTTGAATTACTCCCGCATTCGAAACGATGTGCTGATAAATGACACAGCATCGCAGTGTGAGGTGACACAGGTTGTCTGTGTGTTTGTTTGTTTCTTTCTTTTCCTTTTCAACGATGCTTGTTTATGTGTCAGGTTGACTGGGAGGGGCTGTTTGCGACTCGCTTCCAAGACTTTTACGATGCTGTCGCTCCGTGGCTCTATTCGTCAGTCAGACGATCACCTTGGCACCTCCCTATTGTGCGTGAGGTGCTCCCAACCACACGCCACGTACTGGCTGCTCTGAGCTACCAATGATATTGTATTCGTGTCATTATGGGTGGTTAATCAATGTAAGTTCTAGGGAGTGGCTTTACGTAATTCAATGTGGTTTATCCTGGAGGATATTATTGTGAACTTATCAAATATTATCCTGAATAAACTCAAACATTGTTAACTCAACACAAAACAAGGGCAGAGTCGTCGTCATTCCCTAACTTGCATGAATCCAGCCCAGCCGACCTGTAAAAACATATTGGCAGTAAACTTGGATGATCTGTCAAATATAATACCAACAATTTGAGATATCACACAAAAAGGAAGTGGAACTATGGGGGGTCAACAATGCTGCTGACAGTAAGGAAGCAAGGGGAATAAGATGGAGAGCAGATGGGAGGGAAGTGGGATGAGAATGGGAAAGCTGATGTGGGGGTGGGGAAGTAGAAATGGGAGTGAAGGGGGGGAGGGGAAAGAGAGATGGAATGGGGAAAGAGAGATGGAATGGGGAAAGAGAGATGGGAGTGGGGGGAGAGAGATGGGAGTTGGGGAAGAGAGATGGGAGTTGGGGAAGAGAGATGGGAGTTGGAGAAGAGAGATGGGAGTTGGAGAAGAGAGATGAGAGTGGGAGAAGAGATGGAAGTAGGGATTGAAGGGAAATGAAGGGGAGCGAGGAGCGAGGGTCGGGGGGGAATGAGAGGTGACAGGGGAGGCGGGAGGACGTGGGGGACATGAGGGCGGAAGGGTGCGGGAGGGGGGAAAATCAAGAGTGAGCGACAGGGTAATGAGGTGTGCGCGACGGGGGGACGGAGTGAGCAGTTCGGGAGGGAAGAGGGAGGAGGGGACAGGGTGATATCACTGAATCGATGGGTATGCTCGGACAGGCTATCTAGTTACAACAAAGAAGTGGGCGAGGGTGAGGGCGAGGGTGAGGGTGAGGGTGAGGGCGAGGGTGCGGGTGATAAGGCGACAGAGACGGGCCAAGGCCAATGTCTGACAGAAGGGATATGAGGAGGCTGCAACGGGGTGGGTGGGGGGGGTCGGGGGGAGGTGAAAGAGGGGGTGATCCCTCTGGTCGTGGCAACAAGAGCAGCTGGAATGATGGGTGCGCAGGGAATAAGGAGGAAACAGGGAAAGGCTGTGAGGGGGTAGGGAATTTGGCAGGACCGGACAGCGCAAGGCCGCTGGAAGGAAGACAACGGGTATATGGGGGGGGTGGATGGAAGGAAGTGAGATGAGAGTGGGGGAAGTGAAATAGGAGGAGGAAGGAGATGGGAGAGAGGGACGAGCGATGGGAGTGGGATGGGGAGAGGTGGGGAGAGGCGAGGGGAGCAGTGGGGAAACAGCGGCTCAGACATGTGAGTGGAAACAGGGTGAGCAGAAATGCACAGGGAGTTGGTACATTCGGATTGGGAGATGGATGTGGAATGAATAAGGGGTGAGGGACAGGAATGAGAGGTGACAGAGGGTGGGGGAAAGCAACGGGGGAAGGGAGAAGGGGAGGGGGGGGAGGGGGGATGAGGGGAGAGTGACGGGGAAACGGAGGGTGAAATGGGGGAAATGTGGGGTGAGCGACGCGGGGGATGAGGGGTGAGAGACGGGGGGAAATGAGGGTGAGCAAATGGGGGAAACAAGGGGTGAGTGAAGGGGGGGAATGAGAGGTGAGTGAAACAGGGAAACGAGAGGTGAGCGAAGGGGGGAACTGAGGGGTGAAGAAGGGGGGGGGGGGAGAGGAGAGGGAGGGGGGAGGTCATGAGGGGAGAGCTCAGGACGGAAATAGGTGTGAGCGACAAGAGGGGAAGTGAGGGGTGAGGTGAGCGACAGGGGAATAACGGGTGAGCGACGGGGGAAAGGAAAGAGGGGTGAGCGACGGGTGAATGAGGGGTGAGCGACGGGGGAATAACGGGTGAGCGACGGGGGGAAAAAGGGTGAGCGACGGGGAATGTGAGGTAAGCGAGGGGGATGCGGGGTGAGCGAAAAGGAAATGCGACGTAACTGATAAGAGAATGCGGGGGAGCAATTGGCAGATGAGCGGCGAAGAGTAAATGACTCGAGCGCGAGATAAGGATGTGCAGTGACCGCGCAGGAGGAACGAGGGGTGATTACGGACGAGAAGAGGGGCATTGGGGATGAGAGGAGATTTGGAATGAGGGATGATTAGGGGTGATTAGGAACGAGAAGGGGGAAAGACGGAGCATAGCGCGAATCGTTGGAGACAGCGCGTGTCACGGAAACATAGCGACGCGCGCGCTGTATAGCGCGGAACGAAATTACAATATTGAAACCGCTAATTGAGTGCGCTGCGATAAGGCAATCCGTCAAGATAAGAGATGCTTCGCGAAGGCTCGGTTGTACGAAATCGACAGTAGATTAATCGCGATTCTTCCTATAGATAGTAAGCAGCATCTGGCAGATCGTTACTACCCTTCACCACGCTACTATTCGCAACGCTCTAGGACATGTGGCGGGCGGAACTAAGAACAAGCTAACTACGATCGGGCGAAAGGCGATACAACGAGTTCGGTGAGAATTTTGCTCAATTCCGCGGAAGCGCGGTTCGTTTTATTTTCGCCACGTGGCAAGCCTTCGATCGCGCGAACCGCGATCTGTTTTACTGTTCCCACAAAGTTCAAGAGAAACTTAGTTAAGTTATGTACCGCGCTGCCCGCGGGCAAAAATAAAACCCATTCGGGCATGGCATGCGTTAGAGAGGCATCAACCCTAAACACCTTGCCTCTATGTGTTTAGGGTTGATGCATCCCTAACGCATGTTTTTCCTTTAGGGGTTTTATTTTTGTCCGCGGGCAGGGCAGTACATGTGACTCACTAAGCCTAACTATGTTTTCTTTTAAAAATTGTGGGAACAATAAATCAGATCGCGGTTCCCACGATCGAAGGCATGGCACGTGGCGAAAATAAAACGAACCGCGATTCCGCGGAATTGAGCAAAACTCTCGTTCGGTGGAAATCGAAACTAGGTCAACCAATCTCAGCAGGTGGAACAAGAGGCAACACCAAGGTCTGACCAACCAACTGAAACACCATCTCCTCTCTGCCCAAAAAAACTTTCCCACCCTTCCCCTCTCCGTTTTGATTGGGCCTCGAAGATTTTTTTTCATCCCAGCCCCTTCCTTCCCTTGCCCCAATCTTGATTTGACACCAGCAAAACTTCTTGCAGCCAAAAGACATTCTTACTCAAAACATCCCAACCCCTTTTTTTTCTCTCTCTCTCTCTCTCTCTCTCTCTCTCTCTCTCTCTCTCTCTCTCTCTCTCTCTCTCTCTCTCTCTCTCTCTCTCTACTCATGCCGTTCCGCACCTCACGCAAAAGGTTCAGCCTAGACTATAACCTAGTAAGGCAAGAAACCTGGTGGCACATTCCCAATTGGATCAAATATTTGAATCTAACAGAACAAAACATAACCCAAAAGTGTTCTCTACAAATCTGCAAACCATAACGCAGCAACTAAACCATAAGCAACTTCAAGCAGAAACAACCACTTCATGGGATGACCGCGCTTCACTCCCACGACAGTTCTGTTCTGACTCCGTGCCAACCAATTTTTGGCGCACACTGCTACCTTCCCTCCCTGCCACCCACCACTGTTCTGACTCTTCTAGTCAGACCAGTGGTACAGTAGCACGCGATTCGAGAATGTGTTTTCCACCCTTGCTGCAACTTCATATTCAGTTCTGTTTCATTATCAACTTGAAGACTTGAAGACAGCCAAGCACCGCACAGAGCACAACAGAGGAGCCGTCCCGACTTGAGTTTCCACATCGTGCCTTTCAGGCTACAGAAGAACGCGCGCGCGTGAAGGGAAGACAGAGGCGTGAGGCGTTTCCCTCGTGCCTTTCAGGCAAGCGAAGTCCAGAAGAGTAGAAAAGTCAGAGGCGTTTTTCACTCGTGCCTTTCAGGCACACGAAGACCAGAAGAGAAGAGAAGCCAGAGGCGTTTTTCACTCGTGCCTTTCAGGCACACGAAGACCAGACGAAGAGAGAAGGCAGAGGCGTTTTTCCCTCGTGCCTTTCAGGTACACAAGGAGCCGCGGCAGTCCCTATCACTTTCCTATCTCCTATGTTTCTTCTCCTCCCCCTTCAGATCATGGGAGGAGGAGCATCGCTGTCACTCCGCCAATAAGGTAATATCGGTAAACTCTCCTCTTCATTTGCTTTCAATTTTTGTTGTTGTTCCTGTTTATGTTGTGCCTTTGTTGTTGTTGTTGTTGTTTTTTTTTTTTTTTTTTTTTTTTTTTTTTTTTTTTTTTACTAACTTCCGTTTGGTTTATTTTTTTGCATTGCAGGTTTTAGCATGGAGCCGCGGCGGAAGTTATCACCCTCCCTTTCTCCTCTGTTTCTTCTCCTCCCCTTCCAGATCACGAGAGGAGGAGCACGGTCAGATCTACTCCGCCAATACATAACGGTGAACTCCTTTACTTTCAGTTTCATTTGTTGTTTATGTCTTTGTTGTTGTTCCTGTTTATGTTGCTTTTTATTTTTGTGTTTGTTTTTTACTAACTTCCGTTTGGTTTATTTTTTTGCATTGCAGGTTTTAGCATGGAGCCGTGGCGGAAGTTATCACTCTCCCTTTCTCCTCTGTTTCTTCTCCTCGCCCCCCAGATCACGGGAGGAGGAGCTTTTTTTCACTAACTTCTCTTTGGTTGTATTCTTCTGCGTTGCAGGTTTAGCGAGGAGCGTGGCGTCTACTATCACCCCTTCTCCTCTTTTTCTTCTCCTCCCCCCGCAGATTGCGGGAGGAGGAACGCGGCAGCGGACAAGGAGTCTTCTTTGACAAAGATGTGTAAGATCCCTTCGTACTTATGCTTCGGTTTTTGTTTCTGCAATTGTTTCTGTTCGTTCTGCTTGTTTTGTTTTGTATTGTTCTGCTGCTGCGATCGTATCACCTTCTCCTCTCTTTTTTCCACCCCCAGGTCACGCCGAAGAACAGCAGCTGCAGATTTACTGTGACGGGCGAACCGACAGACGGAACGTTAGGCGAGCTAGATCCGGCGACGAACGAACGGACTGACTGACAGACCGAACGCTAGATCCTGCGACCTGGCGACGTGCGAACTGACAGACGAACGTTTAGATCCCGCGACCTGGCGACGTGCGAACTGACTGGCCGAACTGACGGTAGATCCCGCGGCGATGGAACGAACGGCTGACAGACCGAACGTATGGACCCTCCACCTGCACCGACCTTCTTCGGCTGCTCCTGAAGCAAAAATCTGCGGAAGGTTGCTTCTTCCTGGCATCGGACAACTTGAAGCTTGAGGTGTTCCTGCCGGATGGCAGCTTTACTAACTTTCTGCCCTCTTTTCCAACAGGGTCCCGGACGAATGACCTCCACCTCAACGCGGTGTCCGGGTGTAACGCTAGAGGCTTGCCTCTAGCGGCCAAGAGGGGTCAAGAAGACAATGACAACAAGTCAAGCTCAAGAAGACAATGACCAGAAGTCAAGCTCAAGCTTATGATTTGGTAGTTGATTTGTTATGCATGCTATGTATGTATTTGTCATGCCAGTTTCTATATTAATACGAGCATGCTCATGTTAACACTTGAATAATAGAGTTTTCACTCAATGCAGCAATTGTACTACAACAGAAGGAATAGTACAACCATGGTGGGTCACCTCCTCCCACCGTGTACCCCTTCACCTGCTCCTCCTCCTCCCATGATCTGAATGTACTATTCACCTTCTTGTGTCTCACCTTCTCACACAGCCTTCCGCCACGCGAATCGCAGCAGGAGACATCGCGCACACGCGCCTGGCCACCGATATAGGCACGCGCAGGCAGTTTGCAAACATGCGATCCGTTATAGCGGCTCTCTGGCGGGCGGAGGGGATCAGAGGCTTATATCGAGGATTTCCTGCGTCCGTTCATAGGATTATCGTGCGTAGGAGTCTGTACTTTGGCAGGTTCGATAGTGCCAAGAAGTTGCAGGTGATGGCAGGACTGGCCACCAGCAGCACCCTCGCTGCTCTTCCTCTTCCGTTCGATAGTGCTCAAGGCTTGTCTGGGCCTGGTGAAGGTGCTATCTGTGCGCCTGGAAGCTGCTGACCTGGAGGCTCATCTGCCGGTCATCATGACTGCTTTGCTCTCCACCAATGAGATCGTCGCAACCCAGTTCAAGGCCAAGGTATGATATGGAGTGGAATGCTCAAGCGCTGCGGCCTGCCGCCTGCTGCCTGGTTGCTGTCACCCCCACCCATTCACATCCCGCCACCACTCCCCCTCACCTTCCCTCCCGTCAGATAGTGCAGCGGCTGGTGAGACGGTGAGGCCATGCCACACATGTGCTCTCTCCTGACTTGCTCTCACCCATGCTCTTCTCCTCTCTCTTCACTCCCAACCCAACAACCCCCCCCATCCCCTTCCTCCTCCCAGATAGTGTATGTGCTGCTGTCACTGTTCCACACCGCAGTGGTGCCGGAGGAGCATCAGCACCTGCTCACTCACATCCGCAAGGGATGTAATGCGACAGGGAGGAAATGCGAGTGGCGCGAGGTTATTACATGTACACTGTCCAAACCCTGGCGCTAGCACTTGTGCTCGCCCCGCCATACTATGCCATCATGGCTGCATGGGTACCAGAGGAGGAGCATCAGCGCCTGCCCACACACATCCATCCGTTTCTCCCTCATCTTATCCCTTTTGTGTTGCAGGAGGTGGCTCGAGCAGCCAAGGCCAAGTTGAAGAAGCGGGGAGGAGCAGGAGCGAGGGGGGAAACGAGGGGTGGGTGCCTTGGCTATTCACCCATCTGCTCCTCATGTTCCCCTGCCGGTTCTCCCTGTGGTCTTTATTCTGTTGCAGGAGGTGGCTCGAGCAGCCAAGGCCAAGGAGAAGAAGCGGGTAGGAGCAGGAGCGAGGGGGGGTTCCCAAGCAGGCAACGGGGAGGAGGGTGGTGACGAGCGGTCGACGATGTCAGGGCGAGCTGAGTGGTGTTGAGCTGCTGTAGCGATTGATCTCAGAGGTTCTTGCTGCAGGGACTTGTGGGTCGTCAGCAGCAGTCCGCTCAGCAATCGGCTCGCAGAGGGAAGGGCGGTGGACCATGTCTGGCAGAAGAAGGGCCATGCTTCCGGGTGCTGGAGGGGGAGGCTCGAGCAGCCAAGGCCAATTTGAAGAAGCGGGGAGGAGCAGGAGCGAGGGGGGAAACGAGGGGTGGGTGCCTTGGCTATTCACCCATCTGCTCCTCATGTTCCCCTGCCGGTTCTCCCTGTGGTCTTTATTCTGTTGCAGGAGGTGGCTCGAGCAGCCAAGGCCAAGGAGAAGAAGCGGGTAGGAGCAGGAGCGAGGGGGGGTTCCCAAGCAGGCAACGGGGAGGAGGGTGGTGACGAGCGGTCGACGATGTCAGGGCGAGCTGAGTGGTGTTGAGCTGCTGTAGCGATTGATCTCAGAGGTTGTTGCTGCAGGGACTTGTGGGTCGTCAGCAGCAGTCCGCTCAGCAATCGGCTCGCAGAGGGAAGGGCGGTGGACCATGTCTGGCAGAAGAAGGGCCATGCTTCCGGGTGCTGGAGGGGGAGGCTCGAGCAGCCAAGGCCAATTTGAAGAAGCGGGGAGGAGCAGGAGCGAGGGGGGAAACGAGGGGTGGGTGCCTTGGCTATTCACCCATCTGCTCCTCATGTTCCCCTGCCGGTTCTCCCTGTGGTCTTTATTCTGTTGCAGGAGGTGGCTCGAGCAGCCAAGGCCAAGGAGAAGAAGCGGGGAGGAGCAGGAGCGAGGGGGAGCAGGAGCGAGGGGGGGTTCCCAAGCAGGCAACGGGGAGGAGGGTGGTGACGGGCGGTCGACGATGTCAGGGCGAGCTGAGTGGTGTTGAGCTGCTGTAGCGATTGATCTCAGAGGTTGTTGCTGCAGGGACTTGTGGGTCGTCAGCAGCAGTCCGCTCAGCAATCGGCTCGCAGAGGGAAGGGCGGTGGACCATGTCTGGCAGAAGAAGGGCCATGCTTCCGGTTGCTGGGGGGGGAGGCAGGTTGGGGGGCGTAGAGGGGGGTCGCAGGGGCGGTTCGTTGGCAGGGGATGTGAAGGAGGGTGGTGACGGCCGGTCGACCATGTCTGGCGAGGTGAGTGGTGTGGTGTGGAAGGATTGCTGGGGGGGGTGTAGGCGTATATCTGTCCTCCCCACCCCATGCATCTGCCTTCACTCATTTCTCCTTCGTTTGTACCCGCTCCCTCCCCTCCACCCCCGCCCCCCCACTTCCCCCCGTTTTCCCTCTTCCACTCCCACCCCGTTTCAGAACGAGTGAAGCCACTCGAACCTGTCAGCGACACGTCAGCGGACGGCGATTCCAGCGATGACGAGGATTACAGCGATGCTGACGAGGACAAGCGCAGCATGTTCGACGGCAACGCGCCGCCAAGTCAGCGTCTCGCCATGACAGGTCGAAGAAGTCTGCGTGGTCGAACGCACTCTCGTCCAGGTGTGCTGATGTGGCATGGGGTGGAGCATGGTATGGGGCATAATGGGGCATGGGATGGGGCATGGGGTGTGGCATGGGGTGTGGGATGGGGTGTGGCATGGGTAGTGGCATGGGGTGTGGGATATGGTGTTATGGGTGTGGGTTCTTCACTTACTGAGCAATTGCATCTGATGGCATGGTGTGTGGCATGTGAAACCATCTCTCCCAGAGCAGTCCTGCTTTTTTTGCTTCCTCTCTTTCTCATTCCGCTGTTTCTCCCTCTCAGCTCTCGCCTCTCCCCTCTCCCTTCTCCGTCCACCTTTTCTCCTTTGCCATTTTCAAAATCCCTCCCTCTCTCCTTTCCCCCCTTTCCCCTCCCTGCAGTGCAAGCAAGAAGGCGCAGCACGGCAGGCCGCAGCTGCACGAGCGTATCACGGAGACAGGTGGCGACACGCCATTGGACCTGCTCGATCTCGCAGGCACGCGCCGGGCCCTCTCTGCCCCCCTGCTCAAGCCCACTCACGGAACCCTTTCCTCTGGTGCTACTGGTGGTGGTGCTGGTGGTGGTGGTTCGAAGCGGCATCGGGATGGGGGTGGGGAGAGGGAAGGGGAGAGGAAGGATGCGGGATTCGAGTATACAGAGGATGGCAAGATGGATGTTCTGAATGAGACCGAGGGGGGAGAGGGTGGTACGGGTGGGGGCAGTGGGAGGAAAGGAGGAGCCAAGAAGGGTGTGGGCGCTGGGGAGGATGACGGGGAGGGGAATTTGGACTATGGGGTAATGGAGGATGATGACGTGGCGATGGGTGATGCCAGCCTGGCATCTGCGAGGGCTGCTGAGCTGGCGTTTGGCCGGCGTGTCCACGGGGCGCGAGGTGCAAAAGGAGGAGGAGAAGGGGGAGAAGGGAGAGGGGGTGCTGGTGCTGGTGGTGGTGGTGGGAGGAAAAAGGCCAAGGCCAATTCAGGCCAGGCCAGGCCATTCCTTCTGGTAAGGACCGGCGCGGTGGGAAGAAGCAGATTGGTAGCGGTAGCGGGTGGTCATATACAGGGGATGAATATGCCACAGGCAGCGGGCGGCGTGCGGGCGGCGATGTGAAGAAGGAAGGGAAGCTGGATCCACATGCGTACTGACCGTTGAATGCAAAGATGCTCAATCGGAGGGCTGGGAAGCTTGCAGCAGCGTGGAGGGGAATGACCAGTGTAATGGGGGCAGGGGGGAAGAAGAGGGGAGGGGGAGTGGGAGGGGGAGGGAGGAGGGAAGGGTGGGGCTGGGAAGAAGCAGCACAAGGGGCATAAGGGGAAGGGGAAAGGGAAGGCGTAGGGTTAGAGGGAGTGAGCTGGCTCCTAGAATTGGCCTTGTGCCTTGGCTTTAGCATGGGCATGAGTGTGTGTGGGCTATGAGGCACAACCCATTCATCTCTGCTCAGTCTCATCCCTCTAGCTAACCCTCCTGTGTCTGTTCACAACACAGCCAGCTGTGTGTGGGCCTCATCAGAGCACACCTGCTACCCGACAGAAGTTTCGTGATACGGTATATATGATGGAAAAAACTTTGGGACAAACTTTGGGCAAGAATCTGGAAGTCAGAAATCAAGCTCATTCTCCTAAGAGCAGCTTGTGCAGTGTCATAAACGATAATATTTATGATGGACGAGTTGCAGGTAGTGTGTGACTTGGGGGTCCCAAATATACTGGTATGTGTCAGTTATTTCATTGGTACTACTGGTGTTGCATTGGTGGAGCTGCCTTACCTGTAAGTAGTGTAAAACTTGTACCGTATATATGATGGAAAAAACTTTGGGACAAACTATGGGCAAGAATCTGGAAGTCAGAAATCAATCTCATTCTCCTAAGAGCAGCTTGTGCAGTGTCATAAACGATAATGTCTATGCAGGTTGACAGACGTTTCAGATTTGTGTTTGCGAGAGTGCTAACAGAGCGTACGTTATACAGCCTTCTTTCCAGTCCAGCGCGTTTGTGCAAGAAAAGCCTGCACCTGGATATTTTGTCAGTAATTCCAGGACCATGAGAGGAGAAATGGCATTTATAAGGTGGAGGAAACGAGACCATCCTCACACGATTTCGCCGCAGACTCCGTCAAAACAGGCTCACTTTATCTTCGGAATTGAATTCGCAGTTGAAACGCTTACATAATTTCTCAGAGGACATCGTCGCAAGTTGTGTTTCGATCGTCGATACAGGTCGAAAGCTTGTAAAGCAGTCACCTTATTTGCACCTTTTGGGATGTTTTCGACCTGCGTCAATGCGGACTTCCTAAGTGCCTCTGGACTCTATCGTTGCCTCGGGTCCGTCACCGCTCCGCGCTGATGATTTCCGAGGGCCTCAGAATCAGAATCCACGGCCATTAGGTGCTCTGCGATGGCGCCGTCGCTTCGTGCGATCCGTGCGACGTTCGTGTGCCTGTCGCTGAACCTGACGCTGTGCAATGTCTTCACCGGACGCTACTATACCGCGTCGAATCTCGCCTCTCCCGCAACTCGCAATCCTGAAGCTGAATCGGCGGAGGCGGCAGCGGGGTTCGTGCTGCCGAGCTCGGCGCGCTGCTGCGACGAAGATGAGAGTATCAATGGAGCCAAGGGTTTGCTTCCTTCTTTGGAAGAGCTCACATGGTGCGAATCGCAAACTCTCAATGACATGGCTCAGCCACATGTTCAATGACATTGCTCAGTCACATGCTCAATGACATGGCTCAGTCACATGCTCAATGACATGGCTCAGCCACATGTTCAATGACATGGCTCAGTCACATGCTCAATGACATGGCTCAGTCAAATGCTCAATGACATGGCTCAGCCACATGCTCAATGTAATGGCTCAGCCACATGCTCAATGTAATGGCTCAGCCACATGTTCAATGACATGGCTCAGCCACATGCTCAATGTAATGGCTCAGCCACATGCTCAATGTAATGGCTCAGCCACATGTTCAATGACATGGCTCATTCACATGCTCAATGTGGCTCAGCCACATGTTCAATGACATGGCTCAGCCACATGCTCAATGTAATGGCTCAGCCACATGCTCAATGTAATGGCTCAGCCACATGTTCAATGACATGGCTCAGTCACATGCTCAATGTGGCTCAGCCACATGTTCAATGACATGCCTCAGCCACATGCTCAATGTAATGGCTCAGCCACATGCTCAATGTAATGGCTCAGCAACATGTTCAATGACATGGCTCAGCCACATGCTCAATGTAATGGCTCAGCCACATGCTCAATGTAACGGCTCAGCCACATGTTCAATGACATGGCTCAGCCACATGCTCAATGTAATGGCTCAGCCACATGCTCAATGTAATGGCTCAGCCACATGTTCAATGACATGGCTCAGCCACATGCTCAATGTAATGGCTCAGCCACATGCTCAATGTAATGGCTCAGCCACATGTTCAATGACATGGCTCAGCCACATGCTCAATGTAATGGCTCAGCCACATGTTCAATGACATGGCTCAGCCACATGCTCAATGTAATGGCTCAGCCACATGTTCAATGACATGGGTCTCATTGCTCACCGTCACGGGCGCACGGGTTCTGAGACGGCTCAAAACTTATCAGGGGCCCATGCATTCGTTTTATGCTTCCTCTGGTGTTCGTCCTGTGTCCTACTTCCCCTCCGCTTTCGCTGGTCGAAGTGCTTACGCTTGGGCTCATCATTATACGTCACCCACACGTCATCCCCAGGAATCCGTCCTTATGTGACTGGGAGCTGCATTTGCTCGCATCAGTGCCAGCTCAGCAACTGACAACAAACGACCGTCGTCGTCAACGCTTGAATAATCACGGATGCCTTCTTCCATTCATTAAAAAAGGTGCACGCACGCACGCATGCATGCATGAACATTTTTCATGAACTTTTCATGAACATTTTAAAAAAGGTGCACGCACGCAAACATCCCGGAACGTTTCCTTTCTGCCTTCCCACTCCGTCTGAGTCCTTTCAGTTGCTTCCAACTTTCACATCCACCTGGAATTGTCTCACCTGCGAATACCCCCCTCTCTTCCCTGCCACAGGAACCAAGCTGTTCAAGCTCCTTCCTCCGCCTCCCCCCTCCTCGCCTCCTCCACCCTCCTGTGATCTCCCCTCCCCTGTGCGAGGGGGGAAGCCGCTGCTGGGGGGAGCAGATTTGTGCGCCCTGATGCGCCTGGATGGGGGAGGGGGAGAAGGAAGAACCGCTGGGGGGGCCACTGGGGGAAGCTTGGGAGAAGTAGGGCGGGCAAGGAGTGGAGGGGCAGAGGAGAAGTGGACAGTTGAAAAAAACAGAAGCGGGTTGGAAGTGGCACCGGGTATCGCGAGAACGGGAATAGAGAGGCAGTCGACGCAGAAACAAGAGAGGAAAGCAGAGGCAGAGAGGAAAAAGAGTGAGGAGGGTAAAGAGGCGACTAAAGAGGAAAGGCTGAGGCGGATAATGAGGCAGCAGGAGCAGAAGGCTGAGGCGGACAAGCAGCAGAGGCAGAAGGGAGCGAAGCAAGGGTCGGATAGTCAGCAGAGTGGGTTGGGCAGTGGGGCTCAGGACATGAGAGCGGATCCGGCCCACCACTTGGTGCTCGGCAGAGCGTTCTCTGCGGTAAGATGAGATGAGCGTGCTGCTTAAAAGGGATGAGATGAGCGTGCTGCTTAAATTTGAGTCCAAGGTGAAGGGCGGGGAGATGGGACGAGTAAGTGTAGAAGGAAGGAAGTGGTTGCAAGCGCAAGGTAGAGAGATGACCACCTGAGAGTGAAGGGGTGGTTTCATTTCGCATGTACACTTTGTGCAGCCATCCCTCTTCTGGCACCCCTCTGGCCATGTAAATTCCTCCACTGAACAATGAATATTGTAGTCCATGGTTTGTTTCACTTTCTTATGACATCTTTTTCTATGTCCCCCTTCATCCTATCTTGACCCAACAGTTACGGCAGGGAAGCTACTCGGAAGCTGCCCTTGAATTCAGCAAGGTGAGCAGAAGGAAGAGGGTTTTAAGAATGCATGCTGGTATTCTCTTCACTTGCTGAACTAGTTCTGAATACAATACCAGCACGTGTCACGGAACTCAGGTCAGAGTTATGCTCACAGGGTCACGGGGTCGCACGGGGTCCGAAGGGGTCCCAGGGGGTTCCAGAAGGTCCCAGGGGTCCCAGACGGTCCCACGGGGTCCCAGACGGTCCCATGGGGTCCCTAGGAGGAGGGATGGAAAGCGTTGTTCCTTGTAGCTCCTCTTCACTACTTGAGTTCACACCCCGCACCCCACTCCATTCTCTCCCCTGGCAGCTGGACAGAGTGGATCATCCCGAGGTGCAACAGCACGTGCTGTTGGGCCGAGGCATCGCCAACACTTTCCTGGGCCATAAGGATAAGGCACTAAAGGATCTCACCAGGGTAAGCAGCTTCACTCTCCTGACGCACACGGATAAGGCTTCTTTCAATGACCTGACCAACTTGAGGGGCTTCCAATGGTGGCTAAGTCATCCTTTGGGATAACTTGGCTGATTGCGCTGTCCAATTTCAACTCTTCCGCACCCCTCTCAGCACAATACGTTGCCCACGTGTCACATTTTTTTGGTGACTGCGGGCTCTGCTGCTGCCCTCTTCCCTGCTTACACTTCTCTGCATCTCTCGAAACCCTTTCCCTCCTCCTCCATGCTTCCGCCTCCCCACGGTCCCACCCTACACGCTCAGGGCACAAAGAAGTACCCACATGGGGCGGACTTCTGGCGGCGCCGGGCGCACCTGCTGGCGTCCATGGGGAGGCAGGCAGACTGATGAAGGCAGGCTTACTCACCTGCTGCTCTCCTCCCTGCTTACACTCCTCTGCTTCTCTCAAACCCCCACGCCTCTCAGGGCACAGAGCGCTACCCACTTGTGGCGGACTTCTGGCGGCGCCGCGCGCACCTGCTGGCGTCCATGGGGAGGCAGGCAGACTGATGAAGGCAGGCTTACTCACCTGCTGCTCTCCTCCCTGCTTACACTCCTCTGCTTCTCTCAAACCCCCACGCCTCTCAGGGCACAGAGCGCTACCCACTTGTGGTGGACTTCTGGCGGCGCCGCGCGCACCTGCTGGCGTCCATGGGGAGGCAGGCAGACTGATGAAGGCAGGCTTACTCACCTGCTGCTCTCCTCCCTGCTTACACTCCTCTGCTTCTCTCAAACCCCCACGCCTCTCAGGGCACAGAGCGCTACCCACTTGTGGCGGACTTCTGGCGGCGCCGCGCGCACCTGCTGGCGTCCATGGGGAGGCAGGCAGACTGATGAAGGCAGGCTTACTCACCTGCTGCTCTCCTCCCTGCTTACACTCCTCTGCTTCTCTCAAACCCCCACGCCTCTCAGGGCACAGAGCGCTACCCACTTGTGGCGGACTTCTGGCGGCGCCGCGCGCACCTGCTGGCGTCCATGGGGAGGCAGGCAGACTGATGAAGGCAGGCTTACTCACCTGCTGCTCTCCTCCCTGCTTACACTCCTCTGCTTCTCTCAAACCCCCACGCCTCTCAGGGCACAGAGCGCTACCCACTTGTGGCGGACTTCTGGCGGCGCCGCGCGCACCTGCTGGCGTCCATGGGGAGGCAGGCAGACTGATGAAGGCAGGCTTACTCACCTGCTGCTCTCCTCCCTGCTTACACTCCTCTGCTTCTCTCAAACCCCCACGCCTCTCAGGGCACAGAGCGCTACCCACTTGTGGCGGACTTCTGGCGGCGCCGCGCGCACCTGCTGGCGTCCATGGGGAGGCAGGCAGACTGATGAAGGCAGGCTTACTCACCTGCTGCTCTCCTCCCTGCTTACACTCCTCTGCTTCTCTCAAACCCCCACGCCTCTCAGGGCACAGAGCGCTACCCACTTGTGGCGGACTTCTGGCGGCGCCGCGCGCACCTGCTGGCGTCCATGGGGAGGCAGGCAGACGCCCTGAGCGACTACTCTCGTGCTCTAGAACTCGAGCCTAACCACCCTGAGACGATACAGGAAAGAGGTGAGGGGTGTTTGAGTTGACTCAAGCATCGACTACTACTACGCTCTGCACCTCGAGCCACACCACCTCGAGAGAGTGCAGAGGTGACCATGAGGGAGTGTCATGTTAGTCTTGCTTGATATTTGAAGATCAAATTTTCCGCTTTGGGCTGTACGCTTCCCATTCTGAGGGCATTTCACTCTGAGTTCAGTCATCAACTCAACAGCGACGAAACCAGCAGACATCCTAACACACAGTCGCCCTAAAAGAATGCTATGCTCTGCTTTTCTCTCCGTACCGTGTGCCTTCAGGAGTGCTGGCCTTCCAGGCGGGTGACTTCTGGACGGCAATCAGCGACCTCTCTGCCGCACTCAAGCGCCAACCCAAGGACCCCATGCTCATCCGTGCCGTGGTGAGTTCTGACTTCTGAGGCACCTCAACCGTCACCTTTTGCAGACCATGAGTGACGACCATGAGCATGGGTGACCTCACTGCCGCACTCAAGCTCCAACCCAAGGACCCCATGCTCATCCGTGCCGTGGTGAGTTCTGACTTCTGAGGCACCTCAACCGTCACCTTTTGCAGACCATGAGTGACGACCATGAGCATGGGTGACCTCACTGTCGCACTCAAGCACCAACCCAAGGACCCCATGCTCATCCGTGCCGTGGTGAGTTCTGACTTCTGAGGCACCTCAACCGTCACCTTTTGCAGACCATGAGTGACGACCATGAGCATGGGTGACCTCACTGTCGCACTCAAGCACCAACCCAAGGACCCCATGCTCATCCGTGCCGTGGTGAGTTCTGACTTCTGAGGCACCTCAACCGTCACCTTTTGCAGACCATGAGTGACGACCATGAGCATCGGTGACCTCACTGCCGCACTCAAGCACCAACCCAAGGACCCCATGCTCATCCGTGCCGTGGTGAGTTCTGACTTCTGAGGCACCTCAACCGTCACCTTCTGAAGACCATGAGTGACGACCATGAGCATGGGTGACCTCACTGTCGCACTCAAGCACCAACCCAAGGACCCCATGCTCATCCGTGCCGTGGTGAGTTTGGGCGCCTCAGAGGAGTCAATCCGTGATCTCACTGCCTCAGCTCAGTCGAGTCGAGCCCATCGCAGAGAACCCATGCTCATCAATGCCCTGCTAAGTCCCACAAGTCCATTCTCGAAACACATCTCTTCCTCTGCTTACATCAGGCCCTGAGCTTTGGAGGGGTGGGCAGTGGAGGGACGCAGTTGAATTGATGGAGGAGGCAGTAAGGCGTGTTCTCACTCGACTTAAACAGCAGTTGAATTGATGGAGAATTCTCAAAAAACATACACTCGACTTAAACAAACCGTTGAATCTGAGTCTACTCAAACTCATCCCGTTCCCTCCCCTCCCCTTTCCTCAATCAGGCCCTAAGCTATGGAGGAGCAGGTCAGTGGAGGGACGCGGTTGAGGTGATGGAGGAGGCAGTGAGGCGGCACCCAGGGGTGGCGCTGCTGTGGAGTGACAAGGGCCGCGCGCACAAGGAGTTGGGCCAGGCGGACCTTGCAGTGGCTGCACTGCACAAGGCTCTAGCGCTGGAAGAGTGAGTTGAAGTGGGGGCGAGGGTGGACTTCTGAGTCGATGCAAAAGCCACATTGTGTCGAGTCGACTCGAAAGTCAAACAGTTGGGCCAGGCGGACCTTGCAGTGGCTGCACTGCACAAGGCGCTCGCACTGGAAGAGTGAGTTGAAGGTTTGGTGGATTGGATGTGTGAAGGAGCCTCAAGTGGACTCATAAGTTACTTCGTTTTGGAGTTGGGGCAGGCGGACCTTGCAGTGGCTGCATTGCACAAGGCGCTCGTGCTGGAAGAGTGAGTTGAAAAGGGGGTGACCTGGTGGGTGAAGGCAGAGTGTCAGAGAAGCAGAAAGATTGTTGGCAGGCAAAGGCACTGTGCACAGGGGGGTGGGGGGTGAGGAAGAATGGGGAGAGGAGGGGATGTGCGTGGGTGGAGGGGGCTGAGGACATATGCTGATTGTATCTTCACTCCCGCTGTTTTTGTATGTCTGCCTGAGTGACTGTGTTCCTGTGTGTGTGCTTTCTTCTTGTTGTATTTGAGCATGCATGTATGATGTCTGCGTGTGTGTGTGCATGTTTGCATGTTGGCATGTGTGCATGTCCGCACATGTGCATACATGCATTTCACATGTGTGCATCTTGTATTGGTGCATGGGTGGATGAGTGCAGGTCACCAGAGGCATATCTACGCCTGGGCCTTCAGTTGCAAAGCATTGGGGACCACAGGTGAGACTGGTTACTCAGAATGGACCACGGGAGGGCTCAGCTTCATGTCAACTCCCTTTCTTCCCTTCATATCTCTGTGTCTCTGCGTGTGTGCATCCTCTCTTCCTTTGCCTTGCCCCCAATTAGAGACGCCATCAAGTACGCCCATAAGGGGCTGAAGCTCAAGCCAATGGACATTGAGCTCAATTACCTGGAAGCTTCCTCGCTGCATGCAGTCGGGGACTACAATGCTGCAGTAAGATGTGTCTTGTATTCTGATTCATTGTGTCAATTCAAACCGCACCATGTCGTGGGTTAGTCACGACTGGCATGGTAACTGAAACAGGCCAGCATGGATGTAAATCGCGTTTTGCATGCAATTGACAAGTTCATATCGCTCTCACACATGACTATCATGGGTATTGAACTGAACATGCCACCTTGTTAATCCTCCTACCCCGTTTTCTCCCCCCCTGTCACCCGACCTCCCATCCCTTTCCCCCTCCCAACATGGTATGCATCCGTGCTATGGCTGTTGCAGATAAAGCAGTACAGTGTGATTCTAACTCTGCCCTCTCAGGCAGCCAGCGAGTATGCGCAAGTCCAGCAGTCCTTGGCCTTCTATCAGGTGCAAGCTCATTTCAAAGCCCCACCTGTGCTTTTGTTCTGGTGTGGTTTCAGTCGTCTCAAAACATGCTGTCCTCTCAAGCAGTCAGCATGTCTGCACACGCCCAGCACTCCTCTGACATATCTCGTTCACCCCACCCCACCATGCACCATGCACCGTGCACACGTTGCAGAGAGACATTGCCACGTACACGGGGTCCAAATGACCTTTCATTCGACTCAAATGTCATCTGCGTGATACCCTCCCTCTCAATCTCTCTCCTCGTCCATCTTTCAGAGGGACATTGCCACGTACACGTGGTCCAAGCTCGCCCGCCCCTTCATTGACTTCCAAATCGACCAAGATCTCGATACCAACTTCAAGGTGAGGCTTTGATTGTTGAGGTGCATCAAAGGTGAGAGGATTTTGGAGGTGCCCTAATGATCGTCTCACTGGATGTCACCTTCAAGGTAAGGCTCTCGCATGCTTCAAATTTCTCTCCACAGTTGCTTCAGTGCTGCAGTATTTGATGTCCCTGTTTTGCACTCCGGTCCATTAGCACTCTCTCCCTTTTTGTTCTTCGTCCTTCCACCATGGTCCACCTCTCTTCTCTTCCCTCCTCCTTCCCATCCACCCACCCTCCGCTTCCTCAACTCCCCCTCCCGTTCAACGTTCACAGGAAGCCTGGATCCGCCGGCTACCACCCACAGTGCTGCCCCGCTCATACCACCCCCTAGACCTCCCTCCAGGCGCCAGGAGCAAAGGCGAATCCCCTGGCCTTCCTGAGCTGTCAGAGGGGGCACTTGAGATTATCGCCAGGGCGGATGAGATTGGGAAGCGGACGCAGTACTTTCTGGACGGCTTCATGCCCAACAAGCGGCAGGTGAGTTGGTAACGAGTGTTCATGACTCATTGGGTTAGTCCGCCGTGGCTAGTATACCGTGCTATGCTACAACGCTCGAAAGGGTATAGGGAACAAGGGTTGAAGCACAGTCTGCAAAAGGCACGTCACCTGGGCACATTGCCATGTCAGCGCCCTTTCTTCCTTCCCCTCCTTGCTGTCATCAAGTCCGCCTGGATCAAAGCGGCTGGTTTCTGTGCTGCTTCTAGCTGATTGAAGGGGCATGTCGTTGGTGCACATTGCCATGTCAGTGCTCTTTATTCCTTCCCATTTTTGCTGTCGTTTTTCTGCCCCTATCCTATCCTGCAGTTCCGCATGGCAGGGCTGGCAGCATTGGATGTGATGCAGCAGGTGAGACCCGTTGATTCCCTTCCCATGCCCGTCCTCTTGCCCTCCCCACTGAAAACTGCTCACGCTGCATCTTGCGTCAGTTCAACACGTCACCTCACCACCTCACCTCACCACCTCACCTCACCACCTCACCTCACCTCACCACCTCACCTCAGCAGTTGAGCCCGTGCCCTTCCTCCATCATGCAGTCGTTTCTCATTCTTGCACGAGCCCCACAGCCTCACCCACCTCTCCTGCGGGGTAGCCTTAGCCCAACTCACCAGTTCGTCTTCTCTTTCACCCTCACCCACTCCACCTTCCCTTCCTTCTTCCCTCCCTTCTTACAATTGTATGGCATGACAGGTTCGGACTGCATGGGAGGAGATGGCACAGGAGGGTGAAGGGGGCGAGGAAGGAGAGGGAGGAGCAGTAGAAAAAGGGAAAGAGAAGGGGCAAGGGGATGAGGACGACGGGTCCAGGACCAGTCCTCAAGGAACCAGCCCAGAATCAGCACAATCCAGACAAAGTACCGGCAAGAGGGGAAAGCTGAGAAGAAGGGCTTTCACAGACTCGTTCTACAAGCTGACGAGGCGAGACGGCAGGAAGGGAGAGAAGGCCGCAAAGGGAGGGTTGAAGGGGCGTGGAGGCGGGAAGGGGGGAGGACGGCTGATGTCAGGCTGGAGGGACGTGTTCAATGTTATTGTCCCGTGGAGGCAGATAGGCGAGCCCACTGACCTTGTGGCTTGGATCGACCTGCTGGAGTGAGTCCAACACAGCTGTGAGTGGGACTGGAGAGGTCAGCACTTGGCTGAAGCGTTTTTTCACTGGTGCAGATTCCCTTGCAACCCTGAGAGGCCACGGACCTTGTGGCTTGGATCGACCTGCTGGAGTGAATACAGCTGTGTGTGGGACCAGGGTGAAGTGGCCTGCCTATGTGAATGTGCATTTTTAAGTGCCTGCATTTTCAAGTGCCTCGGTGGCTTGGATGCACTGTGTGCGCTGTGGATGCATTACCCTTTCTTTCTATCCAATCCCTCCTCCCACAACCTTCCCAGTACTTGCAACCCTGCCTGGAACCGAGTTTGTGGGCATTGGAATCGCTTAGTGACTGCCTGGGCTGTGCTGTGCCTCTGTGTTGCTGTGCTGTGGTGCAAGCAGGAACGAGATCGAGAGGGGGTATGGAGGCCTGACAGCTCTCCAGGTGGGCCAGATGCAGAACGTCAAGTACTACCCACTCACGGACAGGTAAAACTTTACCCACTCACCCAAGCTTAAACCTCACTGCGGATAGAAACTCTAAAGGGACAGGTGAGATTCTTGAGGCGCCTCAGAAGTGGGTCAGATGCAGAACGTCAAGTACTACCCACTCACAGACAGGTGAGACTTCAGCCAAACTCCAATATGAATCTGGATCGATTCAAGAGCCACCACACTAGACGATAGGTGCCCAAGTCGGAAGGACCTAGCCTTCATGCAATTCTCCATGCATTGCATCTGCAAAAAAAAAAAAAAAACAGAAAACTGGCCTGCCCGCCACCTGTCTCTTACCCCATGGACCAATCAGAACGTTGGAGGTGGTGAAGCAGCGGCTGCTGGAGGCAGAGGAAGCTGTCAATGCGACGGGCATGACCATGAGCTCCAAGAGCGTGCATGGCCTCATGGTATGGGATGCATTACGCCATGGTGTGAACTGATGGTATGGTGTGGTTGAGTATGGTGTGGACTCGTACTAGTATGATATGCACTCTTCATGCTCCTTCCAGTGTGCTGCCATTTCCATTGCATTTGCGCTTGGTGGACTATTTGCCTTCACCTTACTATCCTCGCATCTCCTCTTCTCTCCCTATCCTGCCCACTCTCCACTCCACCCCGCTTCCAGGGAGCGGCTCTCGGAGGCAAGTTCAGCATTCCAAGGGCCGTCTATGGTGAAAAGGTAAGCCAAAGTGGTTTCAGCTAGAACTGAAGGTGTGAGGTCGCGCGCTGATGTAAGTGTGGAAGGTGCAGATCAGTGAGATAGGGGGTCTGATGCACGCGAGTGTGGGATGTGGAGGCCTTATGTTTCTTCATTTCACACAAATTACTTTAACCTTTTTTTTCTTCTTCTTCTTCTTCTTTTTTCCATTTCACAAATGACTCTCTTTCACTGCCATGCCATCTGCTCATTCTCTTCTGTGCACCGCGGCACCACCAGATCAAGCAGGCAGAGACTGTGCAGGAGCTCCATACAGCTGTGGGCTGTGACTTCTTCATCAACTCACAGTGCCTCAGCGAAGCCATTCCAGGGTAATGCAGTGTTTTGTGCTCATGTCCATGGGTTCTGGCGATCATGGCCATTGGGTATTGTATTGCGATAGGTATGGGATTAATGTGACAACATTGGCACATGGTAAGGGTGAATGCTAGTGATCATACTCTGGCGAATGCTTATGGCAATGGCTACAGCAATGGGGTTTCGTTTCTGTTGCCTCAACTTCATTCATTTCCATTATCGTTGCCAGCTGACCAATCTTGATTTTGAAGAATTCCTCCTCTCCTTCCTCCCTCTTACCATCCCGTCTCTTTCCCCTCGTCACCCACTCTCTGGTCCAGAAAAGCTATTCTCGGGACAGAGTTCTCCATTGTCGCATCGTGAGTGGAACACTACTTTTCGTTTCTATCAAAGCTACTCTCTCACCCTGTTGGCACCCAACTTTCTCTGCCTCTGGTTCTTCCTGTGCTTATAATTCTCTCTCTACCTGCGTATGCAATGGACCTGCTTCTTTGTTCCCTTTTCCTCTGCTTGCCTGCATATGGGCATGCGTTTCCACCTTTCTGCATTTTCTTTGAAGAGGAGGCTCTTCACCCCGCCATCTCTCTCCGTTATCTTTCTCTCTCTGCCCCATTTGCTTCTTCCCATTTTTTCAGCGCTCGGTCGTTTGACTTTGCCATCCGCACGTCAGTGGACCGGCCGCGATGGAAGCACCTAGACTTGGAGCTCACAGCAGCATGGGAGGTGCGTGTACAGTCACAGTCTTGCAAACCACTGAACAGTTGGGGGAGGAATGCCCCAGAGGAAGTACATATACAATACCATGCCGCCAGTGGTATAAGTACAAGTATTTATACAAGTCCCTTCTCTTGTGCATTCCTCCCCTGACCTTTCCACCCTGTGGTGGTATTTCATACTTGCACAAGTGCTGCACAGCATAGGTGTATGCGGAGCACTCACTATCCCCCTCAACTTCCTCCTCTCGTCGTCTTCTTTGCATTGTGACCCCAGTCCCTGTGTGTGGCAGTGTTGCCCGCACGGATGCCTCTGAACTGATACTCCATATACTCTTCTTGATTCCCCATCCTCCCTCCCACCAGGTGCTGTGTGCGGCAGTGCTGGACGCACACACAGAAGCAGTGGACCCGCATCGCTACCGCCAGAGGATTCAAGACGCCATCCTAAAACTGGGGTACTTCTGGTCAGTAACGCACACTGTGCTGCGCATGCCTAGAGATTTGTCTTGTTCTTCTCATTTTCATCATCCTTCAACATGATTGTGGTGCTTTCAATTGCAGGTGGACTGGGAAGCGCTCCTTTCTCCAACGTTTGCCAAGTTCAATGATTCAGTGGCGCCATGGCTATATGAGGGTGTGAAACATGCACCTTGGGATTTGCCCCTTGTGTGTGATGCACTTCCCACAACCCATCATGTTGTCAGTGCACTCAGCAATTATTATTGACAGCCAAGCTACGTTATCACATGATTTGATTCTTCAAGTCTTTGCTCTGCAGATTGGTGGTGTTAAAAACTTCTTCCTTCCTAAGTTAACAGTAAATAGGGTAAATTATCGTCCACCATTTTCTACTTGGTTTGTTTCTTCGGATGATGTTTGTAGCGAGGGTTCTTATGCGAGTAATTTGACTTGTCGGTACTCCCAGGACCAAGACCAGCCGTCCCTGGTGGTATCGCATCGCTTACCTTGCCTCCATTTGTAGAAGTACCGTGCATTTTTAACAGGTCACCGCACCCGCACATCGGCCTGCGTCAATGCGGACCTCTTAAGAACGCCAGAACCTCTTAATTCCATCATTGCCTCGAGGTAGTACTGTGAAATCCGTCAGCTCTTACTGATGGTTGCCAGGCGTCTCTGACTCTCACACTCCGCCACGCTTAGGCCTTCTGCGATGGCGCCGTCGCTTCGTGCGATCCGTGCGACGTTCGTGTGCCTGTCGCTGAACCTGACGCTGTGCAATGTCTTCACCGGACGCTACTATACCGCGTCGAATCTCGCCTCTCCCGCAACTCGCAATCCTGAAGCTGAATCGGCGGAAGCAGCGGGGTTCGTGCTGCCGAGCTCGGCGCGCAGCTGCGACGACGATGAGAGGATCAGCGGAGCCACTGGTTTGGTACCCTCACTGAGCGAACTCACCTGGTGCGTTTCACTCTATCGTTCCTTCTGCTTCGGTTGGCCCTGCCCTGGTTTGATTGCGCTCGTTAGCCCCTCTTTATTCCATTCCTCCGCTTCCCACCCCCATTCCGCTGACCTGCATTCCCCGTTCCTCCCATCCCCATTCCGCTGACCTGCATTCCCCGTTCCTCCCATCCCCATTCCGCTGCTTTCCCCATTCGCCTGCACTCCTTGCTTTGAGTTTTTAAGGCAATTCTTCTGATGCAGTCCCTTGTTCTGTCTCCCTTGTTGCCTGGCTGTCATGTCATCGTGTTTCCAATACCCCCATCATGCCACTTCACCCCCATCATGCCACTTCACCCCCTGACATGCCACGTCATGTGCAGGAGTCCCGGTTTATGCGACTGGGAAATGCACCTGATTGCATCAGTGCCAAAACAGAGGACCGCAGCACAGCGCCAGGATCACCAACGCAGGAGCATCCGCACCTGCCTCCTCCCTTTGGTTAAAAAGGGTACGCCAACAGTGCTCTCACAACCTCCCCACCCCACACCCCTCCCCTCCCATCAACCATACCTCCCCCGCCCCCCCTACCCGCCTCCCCTTTAACTCCCCCCCATGCACCTGTGACCTGCCCCCATGCCATGTTCTCCACTGTCTTTCTCCTTGCATTTTTTAGACGTCTCATTGCACCACCATCTCTCTCTCTCATCACCATTGCGGCATTCGACAACCATTGCGCCTTGTGAACTCGATTTTTTTCCTCCCCCTCCTCGTCTCCATTCTCCGCCATTCCAACTCCTCCCTTCCCACCACAGGAACCAAGCTGTTCAAACTCCTTTCTCCGCCTTCCCCTTCTGCTCCCCCTCCCCCCGCCTGCGATTCCCCCTCTTCTGGCCGCGGGGGGAAGCTGCTGCTGGGGGGAGCGGACCTGTGCGCCCTGATGCGCGCGGATGGGGGGAAGAGTGGCTTGGCTGGCGGTGGGGGAAAGGGAGCTGCGGAGGAGAGCAAGGGGGGGCGCAGAGGAGCGGTGGGGAGTTCAGAAGCAAACGTTGAGAAGGGGGGGAAGAGAGGAGATGCGTCGGAAAGAGGGGGACATGGGGGGGCGCAGAAGAAGGGACGTGGGGGCAGTGGGGCCCAAAAAGGGCATGAAACGACCAGGAGGCGCGAGGGAGAGGAGGAGGGTGAGGAGGAGAGTGACAGGGGATTGAAA
The DNA here is from genome assembly GCA_947471745.1 of Closterium sp. Naga37s-1. Taxonomy (NCBI): domain Eukaryota; kingdom Viridiplantae; phylum Streptophyta; class Zygnematophyceae; order Desmidiales; family Closteriaceae; genus Closterium; species Closterium sp. Naga37s-1. Next base: position 135,331 of record CANJKZ010000979.1, read on the forward strand.
GGAAGGGAAGGAGTGAAGAAAGGGAGGGAGCAGGCGAAGCCGACAGTCAAGGGAAGTGAAAGCAGGGATGAGAAGGGGAGTGGTGGTGGTAGTGGTGGGGCTGGGGAAAAGGGGAGAGGGGGCAAGGGGAAGGAAGGGGGGCGTGAGAAGGAGAAGCAAGGCGGGCATGTGAACAAGGAGATGATGATTCGAGCAGCCATCAGCATGGTAAGTGCTGCAATCAGCAAGTAAACTCGCATATTCCACCCTGCATTGCAGCATATGCCATCCATCCTTCGCATGCCACAATGCCACACTACAAGGCATCCTTCCAGCACTCTCAACTCATTACGTCCCTGCTCTTCCCAATCGTGGCTTGATCTTATTCCCTCAGATGCAAGCCAAGAAGTTCCAGGAAGCGATCAACCTCTTTAACCAGGTGCGCCCTTCCCTCACGACTTACTTCCTTCCTCCCTTATCCCTATTCACCACACAACTCGTAATCTCCTTACCACTCCTAAGTTCCAGGAAGCTATCAACCTCTTCAACCAGGTGCGCCCACCCCACCCCACCCCACTCACTCTCGCTCGTGAGCCCACCCCACTCACTCTCCACTCCCCACCAGGCTCTCTGATTCGCCTTCACTCACTTTATCTGGGGGTCTACCCCTCGCATGCCTATTCCACTCTCTCTTTCTGCTGTGGCTGGCTCACTCGACCAACTCACCGCACTCAACCCCTCGCCTATTCCTCCCTTACGTCGTTTACCCCACTTCCCGCTCCCCTCCCATTACCACATCCCTTTCCACCCTATTCTGTCTCCCCTCCCACTCGTCCCCCTCTTTTGAGACGTCTCAAAAGTCGTTTACCTCGCTTCCCGCTCCCCTTCCTATTACCACATCCCTTTCCACCCTGTTCTGTCTCCCCTCCACTCGTCCTCCTCTGCACCTCCCCTTATTAGGCGCCTGAAAGAGCTATCTTCACACTGGTCCCGTCCACCTCCATTGTATCCCCTCCCCTCCCACTCGTCCTCCTCTAACCTCCCCTTGAGGCGCCTCAGAATTAGAGGTCGTCCTTTACACACCCTCTCCACCTTTCCGGTCTTCCCTCCTTCCTTCTTCCTTCTCCCTCCTCCCTCGTCCCGTCTCTCCCTCACAGGTGGAAGCAGAGGGAGGCGAGCTGTCGGATCAGCTGTACATCGGCAGGGGCCTTTGCCACCTGATGCTCAAGCGGAGGGGGATGAGCGTCTCACATACTTCCTCCTTCCTCCCCTCTCTCTCCCCTCCCTCACAGGTGGAAGCGGAGGGCGGCGAGCTGTCAGACCAGCTGTTCATCGGCAGGGGCCTCTGCCACCTGATGCTCAAGCGCCTGGACGAAGCAGAAGACGACTTTACAGAGGTCAGCTGCGGGTTAGTGTTGGTGGTGATGGCATGGTGCATGCCATGGCATGGGATGGCGTGGAATCGCATGGTTATGATGTGTGCATGGTGCATCGCAACGCAGTTATTATGTGTCCATATCCCCCTCCTTCCTCTCCTCTTTTTCTCCTCACCGTGCCTTTCTTTTTCCCTTCCCTCTGACCCCCCATCCCCATCCCCATCCCCATCCCCATCCCCATCCCCATCCCCATCCCCATCCCCATCCCCATGTCTATCCACATATCTCTCCCATCCCATCACCACCACTGCTGTCGCCACACCACAGGGCATCCAGCGCTTCCCCAGAAGAGTGGAGCTGTACAGGCGGAGGGCCATGCTGCACATTCAGTGACTCACAGGTTGACTTAAGCCTCACCACTCCCCACCTCTCACCACCCCTCTGCTGCCCCACCCACACCACAGGGAATTCAGCACTTCCCCAGAAGTGCGGAGCTGTACCGGCGGAGGGCCATGTTGCACACTCAGTGACTCCCAGCATGACTCCTCCCAAATTGACTTGACACTAGCCACTCACCACCACTCACCACCCCTGTGCTCCCCATCTCCACCCCTCTGCTGTCCCACAGGGCATCCAGCGCTTCCCCAGGAGTGCGGAGCTGTACCGGTGGAGGGCCATGCTGCACATTGAGTGACTCACAGGTTGACTTAAGCCTCACCACCCCTCTGCTGTCCCACTCACTCACACAACAGGGCATTCAGCGCTTCCCCAGGAGTGCAGAGCTGTACCGGCGGAGGGCCATGCTGTACATTGAGAGGAACGAGCGTGAGACGGTGCGTGTCCATGTGGATGTGGAAGGGGTTGAGTGAGTGTGTGAGTGCATCGGTGAGTGAGTGGGTGGGTGGGTGGGTGGGTGCATGTGGGAACACGGTGAGTCGTCTCACAACTCGGTCTATTTGAGACGACTTTTGACGCCCTTCAGCAACCCTCATGCCACGACCTCCTTGCCTCTCCTCTTGTGCACCTCTGCCTGCCCATCCCTCGTCTCATCACGATGTCATACCACGATGCATGGCAGGCAGTGGAGGATCTGAGCCGGTCGCTGGAAATAGAGCCTGACAACCAGGACGCCCTGCAGCACCGAGGTGAGGCACTGTGCTGGCCGAGGGAGTGTGATGCTGCACCCTTGGCATGGCATGGCACGGCATGGCATAGCATGGTATGGCGCACCTAACAGCAGGCAGTGGAGGATCCGAGTTGGTCGCTGGAGATTGAGCCCAACCACCAGGACGCCCTGCAACACCGAGGTGAGGCACTGTGCTGGCCGAGGGAGTGTGATGCTGCACCCTTGGCATGGCATGGCATGGCATGGCATGGCATCCCTAACAGCAGGCAGTGGAGGACTTGAGTCGGTCGCTGGAGATTGAACCCGACAACCAAGGACGCGCTGCAGCACCGAGGTGAGGCTTGTGTGCTGGTCGATGGGGTGTGAGGCATGCATGCTGCCAGATGTGAACCTTCCAACCAACCCGCTTCTCCCCTCACCTGTGCTCCAAAGAAGGCAATCCCGCCTTCCACCTTCAGCCGTTGCGTTTTGTGACCTTCCCTCCCAACCAACTTCATTCTCCCCCTATACCCATGCAGGCATCATCGCCTTCCACATACACCTGTACAGCATGGCCATCGCTGATCTCTCCAGGGCGCTTGACATGCGCCCCATGGATGCCTACCTCATCCGTGCCAAGGTACCAACCTCCGTTCCTGCAATGACCTGCGTTGACCTGCATTGACTTGTGCTGACCTGTCATGACCTGAGTCATAATCGCCTTTGTTGATCTCTGCCAAGGCATCAACCCCTGCTCTTGACCTACTGGCCTGCAATGACCCATCCCAAACACAGGCCATAGACTTGGGTGGGGGCAGGCCACTGGCGCAACGCGAGCACCATGTTCAGCGCCACTGGGGTGAGGCGCCATGCTTGACCTTACAGTCAACCCTTCCCTTCCTCCCCCCACCCTCCTCTCCACCCCCCTTCCCAACCCCCTTCCCACCCTCCTCCCCTCGCTCCTCCTCCCCCCAGGGCATAGCCCTGGCCAGGGCAGGCCACTGCCGCAACGCCAGCAGCGTGTTCAGCGAGGCAGTGAGGCACCATGCCTGGCCTGGCCTGACAGTCAAGGCTCCGTTTCCTCCTCCCCACCCACCTCTCCACCCTCATCCCCACCCTCCTCCCCACCACAGGGCATAGCCCTGGCCGGGGCAGGGCAGTGGCGCAATGTGAGCACCATATTCAGCGAGGTGGTGAGGCAACTCGTGATGCCAGGCCTTCTAGTTCAACCCTTCCCCTCCCCCCTCACTCCCCTCTCGACTCTTCCCCCCCTCCCTTCCCCCCACCACAGGGCATAGCCCTGGCAGGGGCAGGGCAGTGGCGCAACGCGAGTGCCGTGTTTGCGGAGGCGGTGAAACGCCACCCGATGTCGGCGCACCTGTGGACGGAGAAGGGCCGCGTGCACAAGGAGCTGGGGGAGGTTGACCTGGCTCTTGCTGCCCTTCACAAGGCTCTGGCGCTGGAAGAGTGAGTGGGGGGTGGGGGAGAGAGGGCGAGCTGGGCTGGGATAGAGGGAGATTGGGGGTTGGGAGAGCATGAGTGGGGTTGGGAGAGTGAGGGGGGTTTGGGAGCAGAGGCAGTGAAACGCCACCGGATGTTGGCGCACCTGTGGACGGAGAAGGGGCGTGTGCACAAGGAGCTGGGGGAGGTGGACCTGGCTCTTGCTGCCCTTCACAAGGCACTGGCTCTGGAAGAGTGAATAGCGTGTGGGACAGTGAGTGGGGGTTTGAAGAGAGGTGCCACCCAATGTCGGCCCACCTGTGGTGTGGACGGAGAAGGGCCGAGTGCACAAGGAGCTGGGTAAGTTGACTTGGCCCTTGCTGCCCTTCACAAGGCACTGGCGCTGGAAGAGTGAGTGAGGGGTGGGGGAGCGTGCAATTTGGGGCTGAGAGAGCGGTCGAGCTGGGTTGGGAGATTGGGGTTGGAAGTGCAGGAGGTGAACGCAGAGAGTGGGGCTGTCTGGAAGAGACTGAAATGAATATTCCGTACCTTGTCTTGTTGTTCTTCCCCCATGATCTCAAGAGGAATCCACCTGGGACCGTCTCAGCCCCAACGCTCTCTGCATCCATCCTTTCATTACCACCGATGCCACCATTCTCCTCACACTCCTTCATCCCCTCATCCGAGACATCTCCCCCCCGTCCCTCCCCCATTCTCCCCCCAACCTCCCCCCATTCTCCCCCCAATCTCCCCCCTTCCTCCCCCCATATTCCCCCCAGCACCCTGGAGGCGTACATCCGCCTCACGTCCCTCATGCAGCTAGTGGGCCGCCACAGGTGAGGCTGAGCTGAGGGCAGCCCTTAGTGACTCTCACTCTCACCTCGCTCAAATTTCCTGGTTTCCGTATATGCGGGCCTTTATCGGCCTCAGCTATTCTCCATGAATGAAATGCCTGCTATCGACTCCTTCTGACTCTCGTTGACTCTTGTTGACAATTGTTGTCTTTTGTTGATCTCCCCTTCACTCTTCTTGGCTTACTATGGCTCCTCTTGATTTCCTTTGACTTCCCGTGCTCCCCTTGACTCCCCTTGACTCCCCTTGACTCCCCTTGACTCCCCAAATCCCACCCTTGACTCCCCTTGACTCCCCACTGACCACCATTGACGCAGGGAGGTGATAAGCACAGCGAGGAGGGGATTGAAGCTCAACCCCAACGACATCGAGCTCAACTACCTGGAAGCTTCTGCACACCATGCACTGGGTGACTTCGAGGCAGCAGTGAGTGAATTCTGAGTCCACCCCCAAGCAGTAAGTCTCAATCTGCCTTCCCAATCACCTTGCTCGCTTAGCTGTGTCCTTCTTGTGTGGTCTCTCTTCACAATCTCTGTGCCCTCTCCCTGTGCTATGCCAGCCAATCACTCACTCACTCCGCCATTCCTCCTCCACCCTCCACCCCCCTCTCTGGCCGCTATGCATCCGCAGCTGCATCAGTACTCTAACATCTGCGCCCTCTCGCCCACCCTGGTTATTCGCTGCGGTGTCATTCACTCACTCACTCCGCACACCCTCCACCCCCCCTTCCCTCTCCCCCATCTACCCATGCGCAGCTGCACCAGTACTCTAACATCCTCGGCCTCTGTCTCTCCCTGGTGGTTTGCTGCTGTGTCAATCACTCACTCTCCACGCCCCCTTCTCTGTCCCCCTCCTCATCTACCCATCCGCAGCTGCATCAGTACTCCAACATCCTCGGCCTCTCGCCCACAGACAGCAACACTGGCACTCTCCAGGGCATGGCGTTCTACCAGGTGCGGAGCGGTTCCGTGCGGTGCTGGTTGGTGCTGTGCAGTGCTGTGTGGTGCTGGCGGTCAGCCCAATGCTGGCACAAAGCTGTACCTGCCCGTTGCACTCTTTGCTCACACACCCGTTGCCCTCGTCCCCTTCCCTGCTCTTCCGTTGATGCCATAGTTTGCTGCCATAAACCATCCGAGGGCCATTGCCCTTATGAGATGTAAGTGCACTGCCTGCCACCCAATAGCCAACCTGAACTTGTTGACCCACCTTTCCTTCTCTCCTCGCCTCCCCCTCCCCATCCCATCCACCACCAGAGGGAGATAGCAGCCTACACGCTATCCAAGCTGGACCTTCCCTTTTCTCAGTTCCGCCTGGACTATGAGCTCCACAACGAGCTCAAGGTGCGTCCTTGTGTCCACTTTGAGTCGGCTAACAGGTTGCCTTGTCCGTTACGACACAAGGCACCTCGTCACAGTGCGTTGCCGGATCTTCCCTTTTCTCAGTTCCGCCTGGACTACGAGCTCCACAATGAGCTCAAGGTGTGCGGCGTACCCCTCCTGTTTGTAGCTTTAGTGTGTTGACTCACAAGGCACCTCGTCACAGGGCATCTCGTCACACTGCATGGCTGGATCTGCCCTTTGCACAGTTCCGCCTGGACTACGAGCTCCACAATGAGCTCAAGGTGTGCCCCTCCTGCTCGCCCATTGTCACTCACTCACAACTTCCTTGGTTCACCACACTGCCTTTCGAACGATAAGCTTTCCCACACTGTCGTCCACCAGTCCCACACATTTCCCACTCCCCCGTCTCGCCTATTGCCCCACTATCCTCCCCTCCTTTCCTTCTGTGCCCCCTTCGTTTCTTTCTCAAAAATCCCTATGGCGTACCGCACACACACCAGGAAGCACGGGTGAGAAAGCAATCGCCCCTCTCCATCCTCCCCGCCTACCGCCCCCTCCCCATCCGCCTCTCCCCTTACCCTCCCCACATCTCCTCCTTCCATCCCCAAGTGTGCACGTTGATTGCCTGGCACACACACTCTGAGTTCCTTCTCAAACCCCCTATCATTTCCCCTACATTCCCCATTTCCCCAACCAGGAAGCATGGGTGAGAAAGCAGTCGCCCCTCTCCATCCTCCCCGCCTACCGCCCCCTCCCCATCCGCCTCGTACGCAACCCCCCCCACATCTCAAACCCCCTATCCTTTCCCCCTGCACTCCCCCTTCCCCCTGCCAGGAAGCATGAGTGCGAAAGCAGTCGCCCCTCTCCATCCTCCCCGCCTACCGCCCTCTCCCCATCCGCCTCTCCCCTTACCCTCCCCACATCTCCCCTGTACTCCCGTTTCCCCCTACTAGGAAGCATGGGTGCGAAAGCAGTCGCCCCTCTCCATCCTCCCCGCCTACCGCCCTCTCCCCATCCGCCTCTCCCCTTACCCTCCCCACATCTCCCCTGTACTCCCGTTTCCCCCTACTAGGAAGCATGGGTGCGAAAGCAGTCGCCCCTCTCCATCCTCCCCGCCTACCGCCCTCTCCCCATCCGCCTCTCCCCTTACCCTCCCCACATCTCCCCTGTACTCCCGTTTCCCCCTACTAGGAAGCATGGGTGCGAAAGCAGTCGCCCCTCTCCATCCTCCCCGCCTACCGCCCTCTCCCCATCCGCCTCTCCCCTTACCCTCCCCACATCTCCCCTGTACTCCCGTTTCCCCCTACTAGGAAGCATGGGTGCGAAAGCAGTCGCCCCTCTCCATCCTCCCCGCCTACCGCCCTCTCCCCATCCGCCTCTCCCCTTACCCTCCCCACATCTCCCCTGTACTCCCGTTTCCCCCTACTAGGAAGCATGGGTGCGAAAGCAGTCGCCCCTCTCCATCCTCCCCGCCTACCGCCCTCTCCCCATCCGCCTCTCCCCTTACCCTCCCCACATCTCCCCTGTACTCCCGTTTCCCCCTACTAGGAAGCATGGGTGCGAAAGCAGTCGCCCCTCTCCATCCTCCCCGCCTACCGCCCTCTCCCCATCCGCCTCTCCCCTTACCCTCCCCACATCTCCCCTGTACTCCCGTTTCCCCCTACTAGGAAGCATGGGTGCGAAAGCAGTCGCCCCTCTCCATCCTCCCCGCCTACCGCCCTCTCCCCATCCGCCTCTCCCCTTACCCTCCCCACATCTCCCCTGTACTCCCGTTTCCCCCTACTAGGAAGCATGGGTGCGAAAGCAGTCGCCCCTCTCCATCCTCCCCGCCTACCGCCCTCTCCCCATCCGCCTCTCCCCTTACCCTCCCCACATCTCCCCTGTACTCCCGTTTCCCCCTACTAGGAAGCATGGGTGCGAAAGCAGTCGCCCCTCTCCATCCTCCCCGCCTACCGCCCTCTCCCCATCCGCCTCTCCCCTTACCCTCCCCACATCTCCCCTGTACTCCCGTTTCCCCCTACTAGGAAGCATGGGTGCGAAAGCAGTCGCCCCTCTCCATCCTCCCCGCCTACCGCCCTCTCCCCATCCGCCTCTCCCCTTACCCTCCCCACATCTCCCCTGTACTCCCGTTTCCCCCTACTAGGAAGCATGGGTGCGAAAGCAGTCGCCCCTCTCCATCCTCCCCGCCTACCGCCCCCTCCCCATCCGCCTGGTTCGCAACCCCCCTCGCATCCGCTTCTCCCCCCAAGTGCGGGCTTTAATTGCCAAAGCGGACGAAATCGGGCGGCGCACGCAGTACTTTGTGGACGGCTTCATGCCGCACAAAAGACAACACCGCATGGCGGGGCTTGCCGCCCTGGATCTGATGCAGAGAGTGAATGCCACGTGGCAGCATATGATTGGGGAACGGAAGGCGAGGGATCGGGACGGGGAGGGGGAGGGTGAAGGACTAGGGGATGATGAAGCAGCGCAGAGGAGGAGGGCTGATGGCAGTAGGGTCGATGGTCGTAATGGTGATGATGGTGATGAAAGGGATACAGAGGATAGTGATAGTGACAATAGCGAAGGGAGCAGTAGAGGAAGGAGCAGCACGGGCAGTAGGTCGGGTGGGAGGGGCACACATAGAGGGTCCCGACGAAAGACTCCCCGAGTGTCCCTCCAATCATCCGCAGCAGGAAAGAGATCCAAGGGCCGAGATAAGCCCGCCGGCTCATCCGGCCAATCCAACGGTGCACAGCTGATCTCGGGGTGGAGAGACATGTTCGATGGGATCATAAGGTGGAGGCAGCATGCGGAACCCTGCGATACAATCACATGGATCGACCAGCTCAAAAACGAATACCCCAAGGGCTTCGGTACAATCACAGCCATGCGGGTCGGGCAAATGCACAACTTAAAATACTACCCCTTTCAGGACTGGGCGTTTGAAGTTATGAGATCCGTTCTGCTGGAGACTGAAATGGCGTCGAATGCGACCAACTGGCCGCTGCCGGTGCCGCGGCGGGTGCACGGGAGGGCGATTGAGGCGGCGGGGGACTTTGGGGATTTACACCGTGTGGTGGGGGAGAACTTCTATGTTACCACTCAGTGTTACAGCGAGGCGTTTCCGGGGCGAGTGATGAACGGCACGCAGCTGACCCTCGTGGAGGCCTCAGGTAATGCCCCTCCTCCTTCCCCCCCCTTGCTGCGGTGACCCCCCCCCCTGCCTGCCGCTATTTGAGGCGCCTCAAAAGTGATGAATGGCACGCAGCTGACCCTTGTGGAGGCCTCAGGTATTGCCCCTCCTTTCCCCCCCCTTTGCTGCAGTGACCCCCCCCCTGCCTGCCGCTATTTGAGGTGCCTTAAAAGTGATGAACAGCACCCAACTGACTCTCGTGGAGGCCTCCGGTATTGCCCCTCACCTGGCAGTTGTTGTGCCGTGCACCTGTTGTTGAGGCGCTTCAAAGGCTGTCTCTTGATTTGAGTCGCCAAGTACTGCCTGCTGCTGCTGGCCCACTGTACCTCCAACTTTTAAGCATGGATCAGACCAGAATCCCCCATTGTTGTATATTCAGCCTGGTTGATTAACACCCTCTTGTAAACCCGAAGTTCCTATGGCCTAACCACTCATCAACCCCTCCTCCCTTCCCCTCTCAGGCTCCTACGACTTCACCATTCCCAAGGCCGTCACGCCCGAGCGCAGTGCAGAGTTCTTTCAGGAGCTGCACAAGACATGGGAGGAGCTCAGTGAGGCCGCCACAGACGCGCAAATGCGGCACTGCCCCTTTTTCCCACTCCCACCCCCTGCCCCAGGCTCATATGACTTCACCATTCGTACAGCCGTCACCCCCGAGCGCAGCGCAGAGTTTTTCCAGGAGCTTCAGAAGACATGGGAGGAGCTCAGTGACGCAGCCACAGACACACACTTGCGGGCCACCGATGTGCACCAGTACCGGCGGCGCGTGAGGGAGGGCGTGCTGCGGATGGGGTACTACTGGTATCAGTTCATGCCGCTCACCCGTGGGTCGGCGATGGTTGGCATTATCTCCATCCTCGGCCTCTCCCTGGCTGCTGACATGGAGACGCTCTCACTCATCCCCAAGAACGTTCAGGTGCGCACTCAGTTGGGCTGGAGTGGGAGTGTTGGCAGTGAGTGGTTACCCATGCTCTGCTGTTCCCGCTCCCTCCCTCTCCCTTGCTGCTTGCATGGAAACGCTTTCACTCATCCCCAAAGACGTTCAGGTGCCTTCTCCTTTGTGCTTTTTTGGAAGACGCTGAGTTGGGACGAAGTGGGGTGTGAGCAGGTAGGGAGGGAAAATCTCAGCTTAGCCTATATGCCAGCCACGGTCACAACCACATGGGCAATCATTGTGCAGCGGAACTGCCAGCGCGTGTGGGAGGGGGAGCTGCAGATGGGGGTGCATTCTCTGCACCCGCCCTTTTCTTGACCACATTCCCTTGGTCACCTGATTTTCCTTCCTGCCCCACCTTCTTCCTCTCTTCAACCAGGTGGACTGGGAGGCGATATTAAATCCGTGTTTTAAGCAGTTCAACGACTCGGTATCGCCCTGGCTGTACAGCTAGTCGGGTGTCGTGCTCTACCATGCCGTCTCCAATCTCCCTTTCCTTCACCACATGCCCTCGCCTAGTCTCTCCCCCCTGCCCTCCCCCCCGTCCTTCACTCTCCTCGCCTCCTCTCATAAACCAGGTGGACTGGGAGGCAATATTAAATCCGCGTTTTAAGCAGTTCAACGACTCGGTATCACCCTGGTTCTACAGCAAGGTGGCCCCCGCGCCCTGGCACTTGCCACGTGTCAGCGAGGCATTGCCCACCACTCGCCACGTCATCGCTGCACTCAGTTACGACCTGGAATCTGATGACTATGATGATGATAAAGGTGGCAACGATGATGGTGATGACAAAGACGGTGATTATTATGAAGATTGAGAGGTGGTTGAAGTTCACGTGGATGATTATTAAACCAGTGATTATTTTCTGACAAGCAGGTTTCTATTTTGAAGCCGGCTTACTCAGCAACATTCTTTTTCTATAACCGTTATGTTATCGCGGTTATTCGTGTGACGAGGATTCACGTGTGCCTCTGCCAAATTTGCCTTGTGGCCAGATTTGCCCATCGAGCGACAAAATCGCGCCACTTGACTCAGCTTCTCAAGCTATGCACTTGAGTCGTTCTCACCCGAAGGTTCCGCCGATCGCGCGGGGGAATCACGGGAGATAAACACCCCTTGCCATTACCTCTCGATCCAAAAATCCAGCAGACCTCCCGTGCAGGGACGGTGCAGGGAAGGTGCGCCGCGGTCGTCCGCAATGTATTGGATTAAAGCCAGGGTCCCATGCGCCGCGCAGCCGCGCTCTGTCGCGCTAATAACTGCCCGCGCCGCGCAATCGTGCAGCTCGCGGCAATATCCCGCGCCCGCCAGTCCAGCTGTAGTGCGCAACTCCCGCGCATTATTACTTCTTCCCCGCGCCAGTAACCGCGCGAATTCCCCGTGCGCGAACTCAGCCGCTTGTTTTTCGCGCGCGGACTTGCGCGCCAGGCGGGATATTGATTCACATTCGATTAGATCGCGTAGCTCATGGGGGCTGAGGCCGCTGACGTGGCAGCAGCAGGAGAGGCGGCAGCAGGAGGAGAGGCGAGGGGTTCAGGGTAGCAGAGGGTGCAAGGAGGCGCGGAGGGGGTTCAGGGTTTGTGCAGTGGCGAATTCTGGGGAGGAGCGATGGAGCCTGAAACGAGCCGGAAGTGGGCTAGAAGGGAGTGATACTAGCGAAAATGACTCGAACGACATCGATGCCAAGGGTGACTCTAACGAAAGCGGACTGGAGGGGGAGGGAAGAAGAGAGGAGGAGAGAGGGGAAGGAGTGAAAGGGGAAGGAGGAGAGGTGGTTGGAGATAAGGTGGAAGTGGGGAAGGGTCAAGTGAAGAAGCCGCTTAACGTGGTGCTTGTGTGTCCTCAGGTGATTGGCTCACGCATTTCCCAGCCTCCCCATTCCCCCTCCCCGATTCCCCCTCCCCCCTCCCCCCTCCCCCCTCCCCGCTCCCACGCACACGCACTTTGATCTCTGGCAACACAGGGACCATGGCCCCCACATGTGGTGTGGCACAAGTCAAATTTCCATCATCAATCCCCGTCCCCTCCTCCATTCCCCGCTCCCCCACTCACTCACACCCTGGCAACACAGAGTCCGTTGGGCACACATGTGCCGCATCGCATGCCTGTGTAAAGGCACAGCATTCGTTATCGTCATATATCACACTCCCCTTCCTCAAATCATATAGCATTAGTTATTGTCAAATCCCCTCCCCTCCCCTCTCCCTTTCCCCCCTCCCCACACACATTCACTCACAGATCCCAGGCAATACGGGGCCCATTGCCCGCACGTGTGCATGCAAGACAGCTTTCTATGTCAAGTCCCCTCTCCTCCCCCTTTCCCCCTCCTCACACACACTCACTCACAGATCCCCGGCAATACAGGGTCCATTGCGCACACATGTGCCACTCGTTATTGCCATGCATCATGTTTCCCCGCCTCTCTTCCCTTTCCCCTCTCCCCCACGCACACACTCACAGATCCCCAGCAACAACAGGGTCCATCTCACACACGTGTGCTGCTTGCCATTGTCAAATCCCCTCTCTCCTCCCCACTCCTCCTTTCCTCCTTCCCCACACACACTCACTCACAGATCCCCGGCAACACAGGGTCCATTGCCCGCACATGTGCTGCCACGGCCGTTCCACTGCACCTGGTGAAGGTGGGTGCGTGTTGGGGGAAACAGGAGAGCGAAAGGTGGGGGTATGTCTCGCATGGGATGGGGCAGTGGGAGGAGGCTTGGGTTGGGGGAACGGGAGAGGGAAAGTTGGGTGTGCTGGTGCGTGGTGTTGAACGTGCACGCAGCTGTTTCGAGATGGCTCAAAACAAATTCCTTATAGCCCTGCTCGTCCTCTCCCTGCCTTCCAGCCTCTAGGATTTGACATAACGGACTCGAAGCTCAAGCGGGCAGGGCTGGACTACTGGCCGTACGTGGTGGTGAATGTGCACGACACCTGGGGGGCATTCATGGAGTATTTCAGGCAGCAGGTGAGCCTTTTAAGTCGACTTTGAGTCGACTTCAAGTTTTCTTTGAGTTGACTCAAACTTTAAGAGGGCAGGGCTGGACTACTGGCCCTACATGGTGGTGAGCGTGCATGACAGCTGGGGGGCGTTCATGGAGTATTTCAGGCAGCAAGTGAGCCCAAGCAGCTGATTGCCCCTCAACCTAGCAGATGGGCTATGCTGGATCACTTTTAAGATTCCCACAACCCCTTCTCTGCCTGCCGCCCTCCCCTCCTCTGCCAACAGCCGGAGCCCAAGCGGCTGATTGCCTTTTCCAAACGAGGCTCTGTTCCCCACCATGTGAGATGTGACTAGCAAGGGTGGTTGGGAGGGAGACGGGTGATGGTGTTGGAAGGGATAGGGGAAGGGAGAGGATAGGGGAAGGGAGAGGATAGGGGAAGGAAGTGGATAGTGGAAGCGAGGGTGGGACTTTGGAAGGTCATGGGGGAAAGCTTTTACCTACACTTGATGGATTACACCATCATCATATGCCACTCTATCATCATACTCTTTATGTCCCTTTTCCATCACTCCAAAATAATTGGCCCTCCGTTGTATATTCTTCTGCAGGATATCAAGTATCAGCCGGGTGATTGGCTGTTGTTTGGAGCTGAAACATTTGGCTTGCCACCAGAGGCCATCACAGAGTGTTCAAAAGGGGACTATGCAGGAGGGATTGCTCGCATTCCTATAGACGAAACATATGTCCGCTCTTTAAACCTGGCAGTGTCAGCAGGAGTAGGAGTGTACGAGGCATTGCGACAGATTGAGGGTCATGCAGGCAATGCTAGTAATGGGAATTAGTTACCTCATGCATTAGTACTGCATTTTCTTTATTTGTATTTTACTGATTCGTTTTCATTCCAGTGCCCGCGCACATCTAACCAAGCCATTAATGAAACTCTTACTTCCAGGCCTCTCAACAAGGACGTGGTGTGGAACGTCTCGGCACGCCCCGGTGCACCGGGTTTCGAAGCTTCCACCGTTCAAAAACTATTTGTACCACGAATCACCATGACTTTGGTACACGCACTGGCACGCCCCGGCACGCACTTCTGGCATTGTCTTGGGCATTTCACACGCCAGATTCCTTGCCAATATATTACGCTTGGTAGCGTCGGTAGCGCTCGGTTTGGATATTCCTTAGAATCTCCAAGTCGGTTTGGATTCTCCTTCAAAGCCACCAGTAAAGCCGTAGGTAGTGGACACCAAATGGCCACCTAAGGGCGTGTCCAGCGCGTACATTTTGGGAATATTAGTACCTTCACACGTTTCCCGGCTCAAACAATCTCACTGTACCAAAAAACGAATATAAGGTGAGTCGAGTCCGAAGGCTTGGGCCTTCCAGCGCGCGGACACAACCCTCTGCACACAAATTTCTACAGTTCGTGGAAAACGAGGTAACTGGTTGCCTCGTCTATCATCGCACAGAAATTCACGCACAAGCGAAAATTCCACGCTTGAACGAAAATTACTGTAGCGGGCAGGACGCAACGCTGTACCCTTGTTCGCGCGCACACTGATTCCAGTAACGTGTGTTAGACGATTCGTCGTACGCGCAGCGGGCGTGCCGTCTTGTGAACGGAAGCTGATCGTGTCCAACCTTTTTGTAAAATGCAGTGTTACAATAGGAAATGTGGTAACTGAATGGGTTTATGAACTGTAAATGTACGCGCTGGACACGCCCTAAGTTTTTTCTCAGCGTTGAATCAGGGCAGGTGCCTTCAGACACCAGCTGGTGCCTGACATTGGTTTTCTTACAGTTATGTTGACCCCAATGCAGAAGTCTTGGGGGGTTCCACAAAGTGGCTTGACAGCATGCTGACACAGCTAAACACAATTGGATCGTTTGTTTATCAAAGCCTTGACTAACACTACGGGGACTTGGATTGAATTTTGTCATCAAGGGAAACGACGCATCAAGCTGGGATGACGTGCCTCAATTTGAGGACAGCATGGCAGTCGTCGAAAGTCGGCCTGCAAATTTGGAGTGATTCGATCTGAATCAAGAAATGCGCGGTGCGCCCATGCCAAGCACTGTCATCCCTGATGAATCTAGCGTCTCACTGAATCCTTCAGAACCAGCCACTGCTAAACGCATATATGGCGGACCGTCATTTCCTTCCAGTAATACCAGAAGTGCACACACCATTGAAACCCTTCACCACTGTCTTCATTACCGCATCGCCGTCATCCTGGGAGCCCGAGTAACTGTTCCAAAACTGTGAGGTTCAACCCAGAAGACGCGAAAATCTAAACCAGTTCCTGCGTCCGCCACCATTACTTAGCTCGCAACGATGACACGTGGCCGCAGCAGCGCCACCGCTGCAACAGCATTCTGGCTCCTGACCCTCATCGCGCTCGCCACCCCGGCTATTGAGGCTAGCCCCCAAGAAAGCGCTGCGCACGGACCGATAACCACAACCCGCGGATGCTACGATTGCGCCAACTTAAAAATGGGGTACTTCATCAAGGACGCGCAGGACATGACGGCTTCAGGGCCTACTTACCCGACGACGGCAACCTACAACTACGAGCGCTACGTGTTCGACTCGACCACGCCGCAAAATCTCGGCAATACTGTAATCCTCTCTCACTCTCGACCATCGCTTTCTTCGCAGGCCGCTGCTCGAAAATGTAACCCGGACTTTACTCTTGTGCCGCCGCCGCGCCGCGACTTCCAGTCGATCTACTTGCATGATGTTATTCTGCATTCTTGATCTCCAGTTCGCCCGTGGCGCATGATGCTACTTGCTTTATGCTTTCTAATCTACCCTCTCCTGCCGTTTGCCACCATGCAGAACGCGAATTCTGAATCGGATTGTTGCCGCGCCTGCGCCGCGAAAGTCGACTGCCAATACTGGCGACTGAGCAAGCTGACGTAAGCATGATGACGGTATCGTGTTATAGTGATATTGATATGCTTATTAAGCATATATGATATGTTTTTTTAGTGTTTCCAAGGCCATATCACACAACGGCGGCACGTCCTCACTTTCATCGTCGATCATCTACTAACGACGCCTCTTCTTTTCGCGCTCTAACTTGCAGTAACCCTTACGTATGCACCCTGCTGGGATCGCTAACGGGACTCAACACGACTAACTATGATAAAAAGGTGGATCCAACATACATCGGCGGCATCTGCAACCCCCTCGCCAACACCAACGGCGACCCGCATTTCCGAGGCGCGGACGGAACGCGCTTCGACTTCAACGGCCTCCTCGACCGCTCCTTCTGCCTGCTCTCCGACCGTCGGATCCACATCAACATGGGGATCAAGGGCTACCGTCCGATCGCCAACCTCCCAGGCACTGCCACGTCATTGGACGAAAACACACTCGCCGCGGCAGTGGAAGCGGCAGAGAAGGAGTTTAAGCCACGTCATATTCAGGAGCTGCAGGAGGAGGGGTTAAATGCGGAAGAAGTGGCGGGGCTTCTGCGGATGCGTGACAACGGGAGCTTACCCGAGACGGAGAAGGTAGCAGAGGCGCTCGAGCGCGAGGTGGGGAGGCTCCGCGGAAGCAGCGGGGCGGCGGAATATGCGGGGGAGCTTGGAGGGGATCAGGTTGTACCTGCGGCGATTCAACTATCGGAGGGGCTGAATTCGATTCAGTACGCGAAACACGAGCTGGAAGCAAGGCTGCTCAAAGGGAAGCCGATCCGCAGCTGGATCAGGTGCGTGTGTTGCATCGGTGTCGGTGGTGTCGCATCGCGTCACGTTTCATCACGTCACGTTACGTCACGACACATTACATCAAGTCGCGTTACGTCAGCGCCATCAGTTCACGGTATCGTGATCATGGTGTGCCAGTGTCATGCTATCTTCCTGTAGCATATCTCATATATCCGGATTCTCATCATTTTCCTCTCTGCTTCACCGTCCGTCTCACCCCTCGCCGCCCCACACCAGGGAGCTTCAAGTGATGTGGCGCGACGCGACAGGCGCACAGCACTCGGCGTTCCTCAAGGCGCGCGACGGCAAGGAGCAGGGCCGAGGCGCCTCCGGATTCATCCAACGGATGGTGATCGACGGCCAAGAAGTGGCCCCTCCGTTTTACCCCGGGAGTTCCATCTCCGCGAACGGAGGCTTTAAGCTGCTGCTGGCGGAGAGCAGAAGCCGCCCCGGGAGGGTAGAAGACGAGTTCCACCTGAAAATAGAGGGCGTGGTGGATCTGGGGGTAACGGCGCGGGTGGCCCATCCGCTCATGCAGACTGCGACTGAGGCTCAGGCGCACTTCAACGTGCATATCGTGCAGCTCAATGTAAGCTTCGAGACGCCTCAAAAGTCATAGTGCATAATTTGCATCTCAATTTAAGCTGTGTTGCTCGACGTAAGCCATGCTTTCGATCAGACCCCCTGCATTGACACATCTCTCATACTCACAATGACCTATTCACTCTGCTTCTTGGTTCGCCCTCTTCTGATCATCGCCTTTTCTCCATCCAACCCCACCCCCGACCTCTCTCCACCAGCACACCAAGGGCATTCACGGGGTGTTGGGGCAGACCTTCCGCAGCGAGGCGTCCCGCTCGGTGCAGTCTCTGCGGCACCGGCTGCTCACTCGCCTGCTCACCTGGTCTCTCCACCTTTTCTCCCCGCCCTTCCCCCCACCCCCCAACAGCACACGGAAGGCATTCACGGGGTGTTGGGGCAGACCTTCCGCAGCGAGGCATCCCGCTCGGTGCGGTCGCTGCGGCACCGGCTGCTCACTCGCCTGCTGAGGGAGCCGGTAGACGTGGAGAGCAGTGAGGGGGGCGATGGGCTGCTGGATGGGATCGTGCAGGACTATCTCACGTCGGGGATTGCTGTGACAGATTGCGTGTTCTCTGCCGCGTGGAGGAGGGGAGATCCGGACATTGAGATGGGGGACGATGGGCTTGATTTCATGCGATAAACGAGTGCGTGCGATGATGTGTGGTGGGAGGGGGGAAGGGGTAGGGGAGGGCTGCTGGACGGGCGTGTGGAGGACCATCTCATGTCGGGGATTGCTGTGATAGATTGGGGCAGGGGGGGGACGGGGGAGGGCTGCTGGATGGGCGCGTGGAGGACTATGTCATGTCGGGGATTGCCGCTTTGGACAGTGCGTTTGCTGCTGAGTGGATGAATGGAGAGCAAGAGAGCAGTGCTGCCGACAACGAACGTCAATACACGAGATAATGAGCGTGCGCGTGGGGTGATTGGGGGTGATGGGGTGCAATTGCTGCGGCACTGGCTGCTTGGCACCTGCTGGACTGCGGGGACAGGGGGGCCTGCTGGATGGGCTGCTTGATGGGCTGCTGGATGGGCTGCTGAATGAGTGTGTGGACGACATCTCACCTCGCGGATTGCCGCGACAACAAACATCAACACTTGAGATGAAGAGTGTGATGACTAGCAGAGTGAAGCTGTGCTTGTTAGACATGAGCACCGAGAAGGCTCCCTCTCTATTTGGCATGAAGAGTGAAGTAGCAGCAGGACATTAGGACCAAGGTCTTTATTGCATTACCTTTGCTATCAGTTATATACGGTAACATTAGATATCAGCAAAGGCTGACACATTTGTCTCTTCCACCTGATGATCTAACCTTTTGTCACACCAAACCAAGATGCTATAATCAACTCGTTACTCCAGGCAAGTGAGCTTCAGTTGCTGTTTATTGAAACAGCAATTCGGGTTTCTCCACACCGAATTATCTCTCCTAATCCCCTCCCATCATCCCTACTCTCCCCCCCTGCAGTCACAGCCTCCCAATACAAGCAATGCATATCTTTCGGTATGATTGGCGGAAGACTTCCTTGGGCTAGCTGGATCGAGAAGCATGGACAATTTGCGTGGAACATCGCTGCTGCCTCCCTGCGCTGAGGGACGATTGTGCTACATACAGTACCGCAAAGTACAAAACACTAGACCCATCACTAAACACTAGTTCCAATTCCACTAGACCTTGAAATTTAACGGGTTCTGCGCGTGACTCGCCGTTGGACTGTTCGTTCCGCTCCGCACACATTGACTAATCCCGATATGAAAACCCTCTGTGTAATAAAAAATAAATACCCTGTATTCTGCTGTTTTTCTCTACCAACGAGACAAGTACAAGTTGGAGGTTCCGGGGTGAGCTGTGTTCGTGGACGAGGAGCTTACTTATAGTTGGGGAAACCTTCGGTCTACTGTGGATATTTTAAGAGTTTGCATGTCGGTTTGGATTCTCCTTAAAAGGCATGGAAAGGTAGTTGTCACCAAAGGGCCTCACTCGTTCTCTTTAAGTGTTGATTCAAGACGTGTTTTCGGACGCCAGATTGTGTACTAAGTATGTCAGAACATTATTGCTTATACATTTGTGTAGGCTGTAGTGGGGTAGCCCATAAGGGATACAACCCAATTAGGGTTAGTACTTGTACCCAACTGTTTCATAGTTCATTCATTCTCGTTCGTAACTTTGACATGGAATCAGAGCAGGTTCCTTCGACCCACCACCTGCTGCGCTGCTAGTACCCCCCCTTCGCCCGTCGCGCCCCTCGGCCCCTTCGCCCTTCGGCCCCGGCCCCTAGGCCCGTCGCGCCCCTTATGAACTATGAAACAGTTAGGTACAAGTACTAACCCTAATTGGGTTGTATCCCTTATGGGCTACCCCACTACAGCCTACACAAATGTATAAGCAATAATGTCCCAACTGTTTCATAGTTCATTCATTCTCGTTCGTAACTTTGACATGGAATCAGAGCAGGTTCCTTCGACCCACCACCTGCTGCGCTGCTAGTACCCCCCCTTCGCCCGTCGCGCCCCTCGGCCCCTTCGCCCTTCGGCCCCGGCCCCTAGGCCCGTCGCGCCCCTTACGCCCGTCGCGCCACCCCATCGGCCCCATTTGCCCGTCGCGCCCCTCGGCCCCTTCGCCCCTCAGCCCCGGCCCCTTGGCCTGTCGCGCCCCTAGGCCCGTCGCGCCCCTTAGGCCCGTCGCGCCACCCCACGGCCCCTTACGCCCCTAGGCCCCGCCCCCTTGGCCCGTCGCGCCCCTCGGCCCCCAGGCCCCTCAGCCCCTAGCCTAGGCCCCTCGGTCTCGTGTTTGGCCCCTCGGCCCCGCCCCTCGGACCCTCGGCCCCTAGCCTCGACCCCTCGGCCTCGTGTTTGGCCCCTCGGCCCCGCCCCTTGGCCCCTCGGCCCCTAGTCCCCTCGGCCCCTCAGCCCCTCAGCCCCTAGGACCCTTGGCCCCTCGGCCCCGCCACCCTCGTGTTTGGCCCCTCGGCCCCTAGGCCCCTCCTGTTCGGCCCCTCGGCCCTCACCCTCGTGTTTGGCCCCTCGGCCCCTAGGCCCCTTGGCCCCTCGACCTCGTGTTTGGCCCCTCGGCCCCGCCCCTCGGCCCCTCGGCCCCTAGGCCCCTTGGCCCCTCGGCCCCTAGTCTCCTCGGCCCCTCGGCCCCTAGGACCCTTGGCCCCTCGGCCCCGCCACCCTCGTGTTTGGCCCCTCGGCCCCGCCCCTTGGCCCCTTGGCAACTTCTACTGCTACTGCTGCTGCTGCTCCTGCTGCTACTGCTGCTCCTGAGTCCTGCGCCACTATGGCTTGGCTTAGAGTTCTAGCGTTCGATCATGAGGGCAGACCGGTTGCATTTGACACGTGGCACGACGATCTGCAACTGTACCTACTGAGCGATATTAAGGACAGTGTCTCACTGTTTGACCACGTGTCCGGTGTCGCTCCAGCCCCTCCCGCCACAGCTGACAGTGCGACTCGTTCCCAGTGGCTGTCTCGTGACGCTACTGCCCGCTTAGCCATTCGCAACCACCTACCGGTGGCCGAATGCACTCACTTTGGACAGCACAGGACAGCACAGGCCCTGTACGACGCTGTCGTTGCTCGCTACTCCTCCCCTGCCGCTGCTGCTCTTGGCAGACTGCTACTGCCCTACTTGTTCCCTGAGCTGTCGGCTTTTGCCACAGTAGCGGACCTGGTTACCCACCTGCGCACTAGCGACGCTCGCTACCGCGCTACCGTCCCTGCTGAGTTCCTTGCCACGAACCAGCCCCCCATGTTCATCACCCTCTACTTCATAGTCTCTCGCCTCCCTGACTCTCTTCGCTCTGTCAGGGACCACTTTCTCTCCCTAGACCCCACCTCCCTCACTGTTGACCTCCTCGAGCAGCATCTCCTCGCAGCTGAGACTAGTGCAGTTGATGTAGGTGCTGCTCGTGGCACTCCGCGCTCGCCCTTCTTTGAATGGTGCTCACCATCCCCCCTTTCCCCCTCCTTCGCCTCTGCTGCTGCTGCAGACGTCTCTGTTACTGAGGACGTCGGTGCTGCTTCGACTAGTGTGAAGCGCCACAGCAGCAAGGGCAAGGGTGGCCGGGGTGGTGGAGGTGGCAGCGGTGGTGGTGGAGGTGGCAGTGGGAGCGGTGGTGGGGGCAGTGGTGGAGGTGGTGGAGGCAGTGGAGGTGGTGGCGGCGGTGGGACTGGTGGCGGCAGTGGGGGCTCTGGTGGCGGCGGTGGAGGCAGCGGAGGGAGTGGCGGCAGTGGAGGCGGTGGGACTGGTGGTGGTAGGTCTGGACCTCGGCATGAAGGCCCTGGTGGTGGTCAGCGACAGCAGCAGCAGCGTCGGAGCGAGATCCAGTCGCCCCAGCAGCTCCGTGAGTGGTTGGTTCAGCGTGGGACGGGTGGGGGTAGTGAGAGCTGCCCGTATGTCATTCGCACGGGTGTCCGTGCGGGCCAGACATGCGGGAAGCTTCACACTGAGCACCGCTGCTTCTCCCGTCTTGACGACGCCTGGCGTGCTGAGTTTGGTGACGACGTCGAGCGCCCTCGCTGGCCGGATTTGCTTAGGTCGGGAGTTGCTATCTTTGACCTAGACTGTGATGCTATTATCTATGCCATGTATGCTTTGTCTTTTAGTGCTGAGGGTGACTGTTACCGGTGTGTGCCACCTGACCCAGGTATAGCGGCTGCTGCTCTAGGTGCTAGTGCGTCTGGTACTCCCCTTGGTACTGCGCCTGCTGAGGCCTTGCACACCTTCACGTTGGACTCTGAGGCCTCGCGCTGTTTCTTTCGTGACAGCACCACTCTCACCCCTCTCCGAGCACCTGTCCCGGTCAGACTGGCTGACCCCTCTGGGGGCCCAGCCGTTGCCCATTCCTCCACTGTCCTCCCGTGTCTGGCGATTCTGTCCGGCTCATTGTCAGGTCTTAACCTCCCCTCGTTCTCTACGATCTTGGTGAGTACAACTGCCCCTCAGGATGCGATGGTCACTACCACCACTCCTGGGGGTCAGCGTGTGTCGATCTGCACGTGCACACAGACGGGGCGTCACCTGGCGTTCACTCGTCGGCCAGGGTCGAGTCTGTACACGCTGGCTACCGAGCCTCCTCAGGTAGCTGCGTCTGCTCAGGTGTCCGCGTCAGGTCAGGTAGCCGCCTCTTGCTCGTGTCGCCTCCTGACGCACCAGACTCTTCTGTGGCACCACCGCCTGGGTCACCCCTCCCTGCCACGCCTTCGTGGCATGCACTCCCGGTTTCTCGTCTCTGGTCTACCCAGGTCTCTGCCTCCCCTCCCGCCCTCGCCTGCCCCGCCCTGCCTTCCTTGCGTCGAGGGGCGGCAGCGCGCCGCTCCTCACTCCTCCTCGTTTCCCCTGACGACTGCTCCCCTGCAGACTCTCCACATGGACGTGTGGGGCCCAGCCCGCGTCAGTGGACAGGGCCGCGAGCGCTACTTTCTGCTGGTCGTTGACGACTACATGCGGTACACCACGGTCTTCCCCTTGCGCAGCAAGGGTGGGGTCCCTGATGTCTTGATCCCTTGGATCCGCACAGTCCATCTCCAGCTCTGCGAGCGCTTTGGTACGGACCTTCCTGTCCTACGTCTGCACTCTGACAGAGGTGGTGCGTTCTCCTCCGACCTCTTGCGGGACTTTTGTCGTGGGGAGGGCATCACCCAGTCGTTCACGCTTCCGGACTCCCCTCAGCAAAATGGGATTGCTGAGCGCCGCATTGGCTTAGTCATGGAGGTCGCTCGTACCTCCATGATCCATGCGGCCGCTCCCCATTTTCTGTTTCCGTTTGCGGTCCGGTACGCTGCGCATCAGCTCAACCTCTGGCCCCGTGTCTCCTTGCCGGAGACCTCGCCCACACTGCATTGGACGGGGAAGGTTGGCAATGCGTCGGTGTTCTAGGTCTGTGGTTCTCGTGCCTTTGTTCGCGATATGTCCGCGGACAAGCTCTCCGCCCGCGCCATTCCCTGCGTCTTCCTTGGCTTTGTCCTTGACGCGCCTGGCTGGCAGTTTTACCACCCCACCTCGCGCCTGGCTCAGGACGTCACGTTCGACGAGTCGGTTCCCTTCTACCGTCTCTTCCCCTACCGCTCTGCCCCTCCCCCGCCCCCGCCGCTCTTCCTTGCTCTCGGTCCACCTCCAGTAGACCCCCTCCCGCCCCAGGGTCCTGCTCCCTCAGGTGTGTCTCAGCTAGACCCTCTCCCTGGTACTGCGCCTGTTCAGATAGCTGTCGGCTCAGGTGCTGCTCCAGGTGCTGCGTCTGGAGTTGCTGCGTCTGGGGGTGCTGCGTCTGGGGGTGCGGAGCTGGGGGGTGCGGGGTCTGAGGGTGCAGGATCTGGGGGTGCTGAGCCTGAGGGTGTTGAGCCTGGGGGTGCTGAGTCGGAGGGTGCGGAGTCTGGGGGTGTTGCGCCTCGGGGTGCTGATTCGTCTGGAGGTCCTGCTGGTGCTTCGCCGCGACTGTCCTTGCAGCAGCTGCGTGAGGGGCTTGTTCGGCGCACACACCGTCGGAGTGGGGCTCCCGGAGCTGGAGGAGCGGGAGACATTGGAGCTGGAGGTGCTGCTGTTACTACTGGAGCTGGCGGTGCTGGAGGTACTACGGCTACTGGTCCTGGAGGTGCTCGTACCAGTCGTGCTGGAGCTGCCGGGACTGGTGGTGTTGGGAGCACTAGAGCTGGAGACCCTATGGAGCCTGGAGCAGCTGGCGCTGGAGCTGGAGGAGCTGGAGTTGGAGGCCCTGGCGCAGGAGGCGCTGGAGCTGCAGGAGCTGGAGTTGGAGGCACTGGCGCCAGAGGCGCTGGGGCTGCAGGAGCTGGAGTGGTTGACCCTGACGCTGGAGGTACTGGAGGCACTGTGCGGCCGCGACCATACTTCGTTCCCCTGCTTCAGCAGGTTCTTGGTGTCTCGTCTTCTACTGGTCTTCCTCCTCCCTTCCTGTGTCCACCGCCTGACCAGTCGCAGCCGCCGTTACAGCCAGCCTCTGCACTGCCTGCTCCCTCTCCTTACACTGAGCAGTCCGGAGGTCTTACAGAGCGTCGTGAGCCTGCGTCTCGTCCTGTCTCGCCTGTTTGCACTGCTCGTCGCGCTCCTCGTTCGCATCCTCCTCCTGTCCCCGGCACGCACACTATGGCACTCCGTCCTTCCTCTGTTCCACTGCGTGTTCCTCTTCCTCATCCTCCTGAGTCCTCTCTTCCTGAGGTCCCTGACCTTGCGTCTGACCACGCTCGTGCTGCCAGTCCCAATGTCTCTCGTCTCCTCGCCACTGCTGTCACTGACCCTTCCTTTGAGTCTGCTGCTGCGTCTGCTCTAGCTGCTGAGCTGCTTGACTTTGCTGTTGCTTGCTGTCTCGACTACGCCTCTGCTCTAGTTGCTGAGTCTGTGTCTGCCAGTCCTCCGTCCGTCGAGGGTGAGTGTGCTCTTGGCCCGGACGTCCTTGAGGACAGGCAGGAGGACTTTGAGTGTCTTGCAGCTACTGTACCTCGATTCGCTTCCATGCTGCTTGCCCGTGAGAGAGACCCGGATGCTCCAGACATCCCGACCCCGCGCTCTTACGCAGAGGTGATTACGGGTCCTTACTCCTCTCAGTGGCAGGCAGCTATGGATGCCGACAGGGCATCCTGGAAGTCCACAGGCACCTACGTCGACGCAGCTCCCCCGTCTAGGGCAAACATAGTCGATGGCATGTGGATTTTCAGGGTGAAGCGGCCGTCGGGTTCTCCGTCTGCCTTCAAGGCGTGTTACGTTGCTCGAGGCTTCAGTCAGCGACAGGGAGTTGACTACTTCCAGACCTTCTCCCCCACCCCAAAGATGACTACTCTTCGGGTGTTGCTGCACGTCGCTGCTCAGCGTGACTACGAGTTGCACTCTCTGGACTTCAGCACAGCTTTCCTGTAGGGCAGCCTGCACGAGGAGATCTGGCTGCGCCGACCACCTGGTTTCACTGGGACGTTTCCTGCAAGTACTCAGTGGAGCCTCCGCTGGCCAGTCTATGGTCTCCGCCAGGCGCCTCGCGAGTGGCACGACACACTGAGGACTACACTTGCAGCTCTTGGGTTTGCTCCTTCTACTACTGACCCGTCGCTGTTTCTACGCACCGACACGTCACTGCCGCCGTTCTACGTCCTCGTGTACGTCGACGACCTCGTCTTTGCCACTGCTGACATTGAGGCACTGACCCTTGTAAAGTCGGAGCTGCAGAAGAGACACACCTGCACTGACCTGGGTGAACTGCGCAACTATCTTGGTTTGCAGATCACCCGGGACAGAGCACGGCGCACCATCACACTGACTCAGTCACACATGGTGCACCAGGTCCTTCAGCGCTCCGGCTTCCAGTTCTCCTCGCCACAGCCCACTCCTCTGTCTACCAGCCACTCGCTCTCAGCTCCACCTTCGGACGAGTCCGCAGAGCCGAGTGGTCCGTACCTAGAGCTTGTGGGTTGCCTCATGTACCTGATGACGTGCACACGACCTGACCTTGCATACCCTCTCAGCCTTCTGGCTCGCTACGTGGCTCCTGGTAGACACCAAAAGGTGCACTGGGATGCCGGAAGAGGGTGTTGCGAAGAGGGTACTGCGTTACCTGTGCAGTACGTCGGGCATGGGGCTTGTGCTTGGAGGACGGGGTCCAGTTGTTCTCACTGGTCACGCAGACGCCTCCTGGGTTGACGACTCAGCTACGCAGTGGTCGTCACAGGGTTACACCTTCAGCCTTGGTTCCGGCTCTGTTTCTTGGCGGTCTACCCGCTCGTCTTTGGTTCTCAGCTCCAGTTGTGAGGCTGAGATCTACGCCGGGGCCATGGCTGCTCAGGAGCTACGCTGGCTCACCTACCTGTTGACCGACTTGGGAGAGCAGCCTCGTTCTCCTCCAGTTCCGTACGTAGACAACAAGGCCATGATTGCCTTGTGTCAGGAGCACAGACTGGAGCACAGAACGAAGCACATCGCTCAGCGATACTTCCTTGCTTGAGAGTTTGCAGCGGCTTGGCCACCTTCGTCTTGCGTACGTGGCCACTCGGGCCAACACTGCTGATGTCTTCACCAAGGCACTTCCGCCTGGTGAACATCAGCGCTTTTCTACTGTGTTAGGCCTTGTGCCTACTTTGCCGCACTTGCTTACTGCTTGACTCTGCTTGTACTGTGATCTATATATATACCTGCATGCTTGCTCTTGCTAGGGTATGATCACTGTATTGTTTGTTCTCTTTATATAACTCTGCATGTGAACTGGCCTTGTGGCCGTTTGCTTGTGCTCGGACTGTGTGGTGACTTTGTGATCCACCCTGAGCTTGCTTTGCTTTTTTTTACTGGTCTTGTGACCACTTATTCTCCCTCACTTTGCCTATGGAGGTGTGTTAGAACATTATAGCTTATACATTTGTGTAGGCTGTAGTGGGGTAGCCCATAAGGGGTACAACCCAATTAGGGTTAGTACTTGTACCCAACTATTTCATAGTTCATTCATTCTCGTTCGTAACTTTGACAAAGTAGACCCTTACATACAAGTAGAATGGTTGAGATGTTTTTACTCACAAATAGCCCTGCTAACGATCTCGACTACGAAGTGCTTGACACATGCAGACAGATGGCTAAACACACAAGTCAATGACGTTTTTCATCAAGGGTGATGACATGTCTTGTTGAAATGACGCGCCTAAAATCGACAGTGTGGCAGTCGTCAAAAGTCGGCTCGAAAATTCTTAGCGATTAGATCTGAATCGAGAAATGCGCGGTGCGCCCCCATGCCAAGCAACCGTCATTGTGGTGAATGAATCTCTCCTCTGCATTCTTCCCTCCCCCCCTCTTCCTTCCCCCTTTCCCCACCAGCACACGGAGGGCATTCACAGTGTGTTGGGACAAACCTTTCGCGGCGAGGCATCTCGCGCCGTGCGGTCCCTGCGTCACCGGCTGCTGACTCGCCTGCTGCGGGAGCCGGTAGATGTGAAGAGCAGTGAGGGGGGCGATGGGCTGCTGGATGGGCGCGTGCAGGACTATCTGACCTCGGGAATTGCTGCACCGGACTGTGCGTTTGCTGCTGCGGGGAGGAGGGGCGAGCACGAGAGTGAGATTGGCGACGACGGGGCTGATCTCATGTGATAATGAGTGTGTGTGAGATGAGGTGTGCTGTCGCTGTGTGTTCCCTGCCGCATGGAGGATTGGAGAGCAGGGGATTGGGAGTAGCGACGACAACGAATGGCGGGTCATGAGATCATCGAGTGTCTGGGTTATTAGTGCTTGATGTGAAGCTTTGCTTTGCTAGTAGATAGTGCATGAGGAGAAATCTCCCTCTTGTGCATGAGTGCAGCAGCTGCAGCATCATACCGGTAGAAGCTGAGTCGTTTTTGCAAAGCTTCTTTCTGGAATGAAATGGGTGCATGTCTGTGCTGCTTCTACGGTACGATACCGTAGTTCTTTGTAGCACAAGCACTGTGTCAAGTAGCCGAAGGAAAATCACCAATAGCTGATCAACTAATATGGCACCCATCCATATCATGATCCAACACAAGACCAAGTTTTACGGTAGTTATAAACTCAATGAAAACAAGTGAACCCCAGTTACTGCTAATTGAAACAACAGTTTGAGTCTGTAACAATACACTTATCCCGCATCCGCCGTACCAAATCATCTCTCCTAATACCTTCCCCGTCCTCCCCGATCTCCCCCGCTGCAGTCACACCCTCCCAATACAAGCAATGCATCTCTTTCTGATAAACATCATACAAATACGTCCCATTCTCCCACTTCTTCTTGATCGCCGGCCAGTCAAACCAATTCAACGCATACTGCCAAATCTGCTGCTGTGGGGTGTAATTAACATCGTCGCACCCATCCAGCTCCCCAGGAGGGAAGGCATGGCAGATAGCTTCGTGTGCAAAGTACCCGGAAACACTTATGTAAGCTTTGATTACTCGCGGCATGTTGTCGGTGTGGTTGGTGACCTCTCTGAACGTCCAGGAGTACGGTATGTGCACTCCCACTCGGGGGATGGGTACGTGGTCGGTCCATTCTAATGCCCAGTGCACCTGATGGGTGAGGGGTGGGAAGAGAGTAGGGTATGTGCACACAGACTCAAGGCATGTTGTCGGTGTGGTTGGTGGCCTCTCTGAACGGCCAGGAGTACGGTATGTGCACTCCCACTCGGGGGATGGGTATGTGGTCGGTCCACTCTAGTGCCCAATGCACCTGAGGGTGGGGGGAGAAGAGGGGAGAGGATGGATGAGAAGCAGAGTCGCGTATGTGCACTCCCACTCGGGGGATGGGTATGTGGTCGGTCCATTCTAAAACCCAGTGCACCTGTGGGTGGGGAGAGGAGGGGTGAAAACTCACATGTAGTTGCCCAGAATCGTGTGGACATGCAGCTTTATGTGGGCTTCGAAACCCTAGTCTCTCTTCACACCCACGAATCCCACATGCCTCTCTCCCTGCTCACCTCGTCCTGAGTGAAGGCCCACATGTAGTTGCCCAGAGTCGTGTGGGCGATTTGCGTTCTGCAGAGGCAGACAGAGCGGTATGAGAGGGACACAGAGGGGTTGAGATGGAGGCAGAGAGGTATGAGACAGAGGGTGGAGTGCTGGAAGCCTGGGTGACATCATCAGAGTAGGCTCAAAATGATGCAAGCACATCACAGTGGCACCACAAACAAACCACCCAGTAGCACCATACGCCACCCAGCAGCACTACACATACCCAGCAGCACCACAAACCACCCAGTAGGACCACACACCACCCAGCTGCACCGCATCCCACATCTCACCGTTCAAACTTTGGCCCGCGTTCCGCAAAATACTTGAAGGGCTTGTCGAAGCTCTTCCCAAACTTGTCCCGATGCAACTCCCCCACGTGCTCCCTGAACCTCGGCAGCACGTCCCGGGGGAAGAAGAGTGTACGAGTGGCACCACTCATCACCCAACCGCACCGCACACCACCCGGCAGCACCACTCGCCACCCAACAGCACTGCATCCCACATCTCACCGTTCAAACTTTGGCCCGCGTTCCGCAAAATATTTAAATGCCTTGTCGAAGCTCTTCCCGAACTTGTCCCGATGCAACACCCCCACGTGCTCCCTGAACCTCGGCAGGACGCCCTTTGGAAAGACGAAGGGCAGCTGCACCATGAAGTTAGCGAAGTAGGCGTGCTGCCCCACCAGCCAGCGAGTGGACGGCAGCCAGTTGTTGCGCTGCGCGTTGCGCGATCCTATTACAATCGGCTTGCTGTCTGTTAGGTTGAACAGGAGACCGGGCGTCACCTGGTGTGCGGAGGGGGGAGGGGGGTGGGGTGAGGAGGAAGGGGCGGAGGGGGAAGGGGTGGAGGGGAAAAGGGGGGAGAAGAGGGGCAGGGGTGACACAGTATGGGGCAGCACATCTCTTAGAAAGACGAAGGGCAGCTGCACCATGAAGTTGGCAAAGTAAGAGTGCTGCCCCACCAGCCAGCGCGTGGACGGCAGCCAGTTGTTGCGCTGCGCGTTGCGCGATCCTATTACAATCGGCTTGCGCTCTGTTAGGTTGAAGAGCAGGCCGGGAGTTACCTGGTGTTGGGGTGGGGTGGGGGGGCAGGGAGAAGGGGCGGAGAGGAGAAGGAGGGAGAGGGGAGCATGGGTGAAGCAACACCGTCAGTGGAAAGACAGAGTTGGCGAAGTAGGCGTGGTGCCCCACGAGCCAGCGAGTGGACGGCAGCCAGTTGTTGCGCTGCGCGTTGCGCGACCCAATCACAATCGGCTTGCCCTCTGTTAGGTTGAACAGGAGACCAGGCGTCACCTGGTGTTGGGGTGGGGATGGGGGGCCGATGGGGAAAGTGGGAGAGGGGGCCACAATGTGTTTGTCGGCCCACAGGTAGCTCCAGTGCTGCTCTGCACGTACGCACGCACACACACACACACACACACACACACACACACACACACACACAGGCACGTACACACACACAGGCACCCACACGCACACGCAGGTATGCACACACATGGACGCTCACCTTGAGGTTGAAAGCCACATCGTCGTCTATACTGGTGATGTACGGAGCAGTGGTGTAGTTGTCCGCCCACCCACAGGTAGCTCCACTGCTCCTGCATGGTTGCACGGCTGTATGCACGCACGTCAACATGTATGCACGCACGTCAACATGTATGCACGCACGCACGCGTACCTTGAGGTTGAAAACCACATCGTCGTCTATACATGCCCCACCCTCCTCGCCTGTACATGCACACATACCTTGAGGTTGAAGACAACGTCATCGTCGATAATGGCGATGTATGGCGCGGTGGCGTAGTTGTCAGCCCACAGGTAGCTCCACTGCTGCACTGCTGCACTGCTCCATGCACACACGCGCGCACGCACACACAGACACCCACACACACTGGCATGTGTATATTGGGGGCGCACCTTGAGGTTAAAGACCACGTCATCGTCTATAATCGCAATGTACGGTGCGGTGGTGTAGTTGTCGGCCCACAGGTAGCTCCACTGCTGGAGAATCTTCCCCGGCAGATCCAGATAGTTCTTCTCGTAGTACACCTGGTGCAGATAAGGCAGACAGGGCAGACGGGGGGGGGAGACAGGGCAGACGGGGGAGCAAAGAGGTTTAGGGTGAGTGAGGGTCATTGGCACTGCTGGAGAATCTTCCCTGGCAGATCCAAATAATTCTTCTCGTAGTACACCTGTTGCAGACAGGGCGGGGGAGTAGCAAGTTGAGGGGAGGGGAATATAGGTCAGGGAGGGGAAGAGCAAGGGTGAGGGCAGGGAAAGAAGGTAGCTCCACTACTGGAGGATCTTCCCTGGCAGATCCAGATAGTTCTTCTCGTAATACACATGGTATGGTGCAGACCAGGCAGAGAGGCCAGCAAAGAGGTTATGGCAGGGGAGTAGCACGGGTGAGGGTCATTGGCGCTGCTGTAGGATCTTCCCTGGCAGGTCCAGATAGTTTCTTAGTACACCTGGTGGTAGCTCGACTTTTGAGGTGCCTCAAAATTCGCCTCAAAAGTCGTTTTGAGGCGCCTCAAAAATCTTCCCTGGCAGGTCGAGATAGTCCTTCTTACACCTGGTGGTAGCTCGAGCAGACGATAGGGCAGACGGGGGAGCAGCAAGGTTGGGGAGAAGTGAGAAGCAAGGTAAGGTACGGGGAGCAGCGTGGGTGAGGTAAGGTAAGGGTGAGGTAAGGGAAGTGCCCAAACTTGTCTCACTACAGTTGACCCGCGTTGACTTACCTTGACCCAGGGCGGCACGAGGTCCCGGACAATGCTCTCGCCCTCGTCCAGCACCAGGAACCAGCTATGACACCGTTGACCGCCTTGACCCGCGTTGACTCACCTTGACCCAGGGCGTTGACTCACCTTGACCCAGGGCGGCACGAGGTCCCTGACAACGCTCTCGCCCTCGTCCAGCACCAGGATGACGTCACCAATGCCACGTGGCCACATCTGCTCGATGCTCCGGAACAGCACCTCTATCAGAAAGTAAGCATCTGACACGTGGCTGCGCACCAGCAGGTCCACCCGGGCTGGCCACAGGGGGCTGGTTAAGGGGGAGACAGGGGCGATTGGCGGAGAAAAGAAGCGCCGGCCACA
This sequence comes from Closterium sp. Naga37s-1, assembly GCA_947471745.1. Classification (NCBI taxonomy): domain Eukaryota; kingdom Viridiplantae; phylum Streptophyta; class Zygnematophyceae; order Desmidiales; family Closteriaceae; genus Closterium; species Closterium sp. Naga37s-1. Next base: position 167,306 of record CANJKZ010000979.1, read on the forward strand.
GTGGGCTGGTTGGGGGGAAGTCGGGGAAGGCGGAAATGGGGGCGGGGGTGAATGAGGGGGGAGACAGGGGGATGGGAGGAGAATGAAGAGCATCTGACACATGGCTGCGCACCAGCAGGTCTACACGTGCTGGCCACAAGGGGCTGGTTGGGGTCAAAGAGGGGGGAAAGGCAGAAATGGGGGGGAATATGGGGGGGATGGGGGGGAAGGAGGGAAATGGGGGATGGGGGGGAAGGAAGGCATCAGACACGTGGCTGCGCACTAGCATTGAGTGAGAGGATGGGGAAGGACGGGGAAGGACGGGGAGATAGGGGGACGAAATGGAAATTGGGGCGAGAAGAAGAAGGATATGGGGGATACGGAGAACCCCAATGCCCGTCACTCACGCATACGCCATGCAATTCATGTTCAGTACCCATCACTCACGCGTACGCCTCGTCGTAAAGACGAAGCATCTCCGACACGCAATGCCCGGACTTGGTGCGCCGCTGACAAGGCGCCACGCAGGCCCCGTGCCGGCTCGCGATTTCCCCGCACGGATTCCCCTCCCCCGTTGTAATCACATTCGGCGCAATCTCGCTGCGCTGGGAACTCGATATCCCCCCACCTGCGGCGGACGCGGCGTTTGCTAAGTGCGAGTTGATCGACAGGCTTAGTTGCGCGGCGCGGAACCCGGAGGTGTGGCCAAGGCGGTGCGAGATCGCGGAGAGGGAGAGCATCGTGGCGAAGAGGACGGCGACGCATGCGAACGCCTGGCGACGCGTGACGACGAACGAGTCCGACCCAGACGCGGCCTTCCTCATGCTTGTGCGACGGCTGCTATTCGTGTCAGAATCAGCGCCGAGCTACGGTGCGTTCCGGTTCACTACAGTACTTTAAGGTAGCTTACAAACGGGGTAGTCTGTTCTTGAGAATTCTTAAGAAACGGCGTGTTACCACAAAAGATAAGCCTGTCGGGGAGGATAGGAGCCGCCGTGGTTGACGGCGGCTGACACGGCGTGTCGTGGGGGATAGCTTCACGGGACATGGACGTTGGTTGGCGCGCGCTGCTGCTCATTCACCTGACCAGCAATGCGGTGGAAAACTGGTAGCCATGAAAAACTGTCATGTGTTTGGGAGCGATGACACTGAACTAGAGCCTCGATTCTACCCAAAAGCATAAACAAGTAGGCTCAGTTTGACCCGCTGCTGATGATTTGTGTTGCGTTGTGACAGTTGCTGGTGGGAGCGGAGTGGTGGGTAGGTGTGTACGCGTTTGACTTGATTGGCTCATTTAAGTACATTACCGATGCATGTAAAAAGATATTCTATAATAGAGTCGAATGCTACAACACATAACAAATTTGACTCCAACAATTACATACACCGGAACAGGGAGCAGCAAAATTACAGGGCACATTACATCATCATACAATGAAGAATCCCTACAAATACAGACATTCAATACCACAAAGATTTTACGGTCAGCGCCTAGCGGCGACTTCAAAGTCGAATGGTGATGGTAATGCTCCTCTTGCCATCATTCTGCGACCCGGGATACTTGGGTGCAACATTCCTGCGCGTACCAGAATCTGACCCCGGAGTTCCCGGTGAGGGGGTCTGGGTGCGTGGAGGGCTCTTGGCAGGGGGCTTGGGGCCCTGCTTGGTAGGCGGCTTGGGTGTGGTCTTGGGTGGAGATTTCGGAGGGGACTTGGCGGGTGGCTTGGGAGATGTTTTAGGAGGGGTTGACTTGGGTGGAGAGGGTTTCTTCACAGAGCCCCCAGAGGAACCTCCAGGGCTTGCCTCCTGCGCCGCCAGTGCCACCACCTTTGTTGGCCCCACCACCACTGCCGCCCCCTGGCTTGCCGGCACCACTACCACTGCCCCCACTACCTCCTCCTCCCCCCGGCTTGCCGGCACCACTGCCCCCACCGCCAGTGCTGCCGCCCCCTGGCTTGCCGGCACCACTGCCACTGCCCCCACTGCCACCTCCTCCCCCTGGCTTGCCAGCACCGCTGCCCCCACTGCCACCGCCACTTCCTCCCCCTGGTTTGCCAGCACCGCTGCCCCCACTGCCACTGCCCCCCCCCGGCTTTCCAGCAGCACTGCCACCACTGCTGCCACCGCCAGTGGGTCCCCCTGGTTTGCCGGCCCCACTGCCAGTGCCACTGCCAAAGCTGCCGCCGGTGCTGTCTGGGCCATTGAGAGGAAGGCAGGTAGCCTCATCAGAACCATCTGGTTTACAGAACCATCGAGAGAAACAGAGAGATGGAGAAACAGTGAGCAAGTCGGGAGGAAGAGTGGGAGCCAGCCGGAGACACGGGGGGCAACAAACCCCTGAAGGGCATCAGAAAACAGATTACAGTAGTGAAAGCAAAGGAAGACTCTTCAATGTATGAATATGGACAAGGCTCATGGTGTATCGATTCTCACCTTTGCAGTCGGTGACTTTGTTGCACCAGTTCAGTTTCGACACGCACTGCTGCTGGTCCTTGCACTTGCGGAACCCCTTGGTGCAGTTCCACACGTCACACCCCACCTCATCGCTCCCATCCTTGCACTCCTTCACTCCATTGCACCGCAACACGTCATCCACACACTGCAGGTTATCACTGCACTTAGAAGAACCCTTCGGGCAGGTAAAACCCCGGCAGAAGGCCGGATCTTCATCTACAGCCACACTCCCGGCAAGTTTTCCCGGGCAGTCGGGGACGGCGTTGCACAGCGCTCCTCCCGGCTTGCACGTGGTCAGCCCCGGGCAGCGGAGGCTGTTTCTCGGGCAGGTGAAATTCGCGCAGAAGCCGGGGTTTTCGTCGAGCGCGTCCGGGCAGTCGGTTTTTCCATCGCAGTACTGCCCGGGAAGGATGCAGACGCTGGGGGAGTCCGGGCAGAGGACGTGGGTGGCGTTGAGGGCTCCGCAGTCCATGTCAAAGCTGCATATCCAGGGCCACTCGTCGCTGCCGTCCACGCAGTTCTTCACCCCGTCGCAGTAGTCGCCCTTGCTGAAACACCCGTTCTTGCTTGGGCACTGCAATGCAAGAGAGGCGAAGGAGGAAAAAGGGGGGGAGGAGAGAGGCGATGGATTGAGTCGAGCCAGAAGCTGCATATCCAGAGCCAGGGCCGCATGTCGCTGCCGTCTGCACAGTTCTTCACCCCGTCGCAGTAGTGGTCGCGGCTGAAACATCCCGCCTTGCTGGGAAACTGCAAGAGAGGTGGGGGAGGAGATGGGGGAGAGGGAAGGAGAGACGGAGGAAACAGGAAGGGGGGAGGAAAGGCGAGGGGAGGAGAGATGAGGGAAGTGGGAGAGGAAATGACCCAGGAGAGGGGAGGAGAGAGCACGAAGGGGGAAAGGGAAGGTGAGGAAAGGGGAAGTGGGAGTGGGGCGGGAACAAGCCAAGCGCAGGTGAGGCGGGCATTGGGCAAAGGGCGGGCGGAAGGGGCATATGGCGGGCGGAAGGGGCACAGGGCGGGCGGAAGGGGCATGGGGCGGGCGGAAGGGGCACAGGGCGGGCGGAAGGGGGAGCTCACCTGGCACCGGGGCAGGGGTCAACGCTGCTGCCAGGAACCCCCTGCATGACGGGGAGAGGCGGGCGGAGGAGGAAGCGGAGGGAGGGAGGAAAAGGGGGAGTTCTGATGCGCGGCAGGCAAAAGGGGGATGCGGAGAAACGGCGGGGAAGCGGGACTCTGAAGGCGCGTCAAACGGCAGGGGGTGCTGCTGCCATGCGCCTCCCGGATGCGGAGGGAGGGCGGAGGGACGGATGCGGAGGGAGGGCGGGGAAGGGGGAAGGCGGGAGCGCATGACGGGAGGAATGGGGAAGGGGAAAAGGGGGACGGCGAAACGTGGGGGGAAAGGTGTGGGCGGGGGGGGGGGGGGGAGGAGGGGAGAAGGGGGGGAAAGGTAGATAGTGCGAGCCGAGGTGGTGAGATCAAGGGCCTGAACCTGGGCTGTCTGATGAATTGCCTCTTCACTGTCCATTCCTGATTGCTCTCAGAAGCTACTCCTCCTGTCTCTTCATACCCTTCCACCTGCGTTCCTGCCCTTACTCCTCTCGCCGAAACTCCCTCCGCCTCTTCAAATACTACCCTTCCAGCTCGAGTCGACTCAAATACTACCCTTCCTGCTCGAGTCGACTCAAATACTACCCTTCCAGCTCGAGTCGACTCAAATACTACCCTTCCGGCTCGAGTCGACTCAAGTACTACCCTTCCGGCTCGAGTCGACTCAAGTACTACCCTTCCGGCTCGAGTCGACTCAAGTACTACCCTTCCGGCTCGAGTCGACTCAATTACTACCCTTCCGGCTCGAGTCGACTCAAATACTACCCTTCCTACTTTCCAAAACGGCATTCCCGCCTTCCTCCGCCAGAAAGACTATTCCAAGCCCGTCAACCTCTGCCCTGCTAACTGAATGCCACCCACTGCGTGCCGCCCATTATGTGCCAACCACCTTGTGCCGCCCTACGTGTGCCGCCCATGCCATCCGTCCTCTCAGCGGAAAGCATCGCCACGCGCTATGCGATGGTTACGCGCGATGGTTACTCCTCAGGGAATGGTTACCTGCGAGCTGCTGGCCGCGACGAGGAGCGCCAGCAGCAGCAGGCGAAGGCACACGTGGCGGTTCGCGAACGCCATGGGTGGCAACGGCGATGCTTCACGCCGCCGAATGCGGCGCGTTGTGCGCTGCTGCTCCTAACCCTTCGATGGAGTTGAAGAAATTAACTAGGGCGGAGGACGGACGCAAAATTCAAAGGTTCCTTATAAATGCTCGAGTGTCGCGGTTTAGACGCGATACGACAGGTGACGCGGGCTCGAATGCTGCAGCTGCGAAATGAAAAAAAACTGCGAGATGAAGATAGCGTTGATGTGGCTATACCTGCTGCTTGTGCTAGTGCGCTGTAGCACCAAAACCAGCTTTTCACAGAGAGGCGAGAGGGGGTGGCTATCACTGCGGCCCAGGCCTCAGATCTCGTCTGGAAAGTGGTTGCATAAACCAAGGAGTACAACAGCTCGCCCTGACTGTGGCAGGTGACTTTGCAGGGTGAGATGAGATGGGTGGTGGGCGGGAATGGGGGAATCACGGGGAGAAAAAATCGCGGAAGCAGAGGCTAGAGAAGGCTGCGGGAAGAACTCAATTCAGGGGAGAGAGGTGCGGTTGGGGAGGGGATTTGTCAGGTGGAAATGACGTGTGATGCGGAGGTGCCGGGGTTTTGAAACATCGAGTCGCAGGGTGTTGTGTGCAATGAATGGCAATTGCAGAATGTGCGCAGGTTGATCTGACTTTAGCGGTTTGACGCCTCAGGTTGACATCGGATTATGTTCCAATGATTCAGTAATATCCAAATCACATAGTACAATACAGACACAACTTACAAAACTTCGTGAGAAAACATGTTATTGTGGAGAGTATTTCCAACATTGCTGTCTAGAAACTGCTCGTATTGCAAAACATTATCCTGACGTGTATCCCATACTTCTCTTTACTTTTTTTTAGACCTGGGTTTCGGTGGGCGTTTGACAGATTTGGGTGGTGGACGTTTAGAAGACTTGGGTGGGGCCTTGGGAGGAGCCTTGGGGGGAGCCTTAGGAGGAGCCTTGGGGGGAGCCTTGGGGGGACCCGTGGATGGGGCCTTAGGGGGGGCGGGAGGAATGTCACATCTGTCCTCATCGCTCCCATCTGCATTGGTGTAAAACAGCAACGCCAGACGATACACAAACGGACTGAAGACGTGAATCTCGTGCTAATGCAGCAGCATGGCACCACCTGAATCATTCCAGGGGCGAAAGCCGCACGGCATGCATGATAAGAGCACAGTAATCACCTTTGCAGTCAGGCACTTTGTTGCACCAATTGATCTTCAAAGCACATTGTAACTGGTTCCGGCACTTGCGGTACCCTTTGGTGCAGTTCCACTTCTCACACCCCACTTCGTCGCTACCATCTGTGGGCATGTGGGAGACAAGCAAAGGAGACAAGGTCTACAGGCGAATCGTTGATTAGCAGAGACCAGAAGAACGGAGAAACAGAGGATTGGACAACCAGAATGCAGGAATATCGGAAAAGGCAGCGGAGTGCCTGAGAATTGCACAGCTAGGATGTGTCAGAATGCATAGAAACTAACCTTTGCAGTCAGCAACGCCGTTGCAGCGAAGCACGTCGTCCACACACTGCACTTTGTCACTGCACTTGGAGAACCCCTTGGGGCAAACGTATGGCTTGCAGAACGCAGGATCCTCGTCCACTGGCTTGCCGCCAGCTGTCTTCGCGGGGCAGTCGGCCACCGCGTTGCAGAGGGTTCCGTTAGGCTTGCACATGTTGAGTCCCGGGCAGCGGATGTTGTTTCTTGGGCAGGTGAAATTCGAGCAGAACTTGGGGTTTTCGTCCAGTGAGTCCGGGCAGTCGGTTTTCCCGTCACAGAATTGTCCGGGCAGGATGCAAACGCTTGGGGCATCTGGACAGAGAATCTGAAAAACCAGCACAAACCCAAATCACAAATTAGACATCGAATAAAGAACCAGTCTGCGAATCTCTCTACACCCAGCACTCACGTGCCTCGCCCCTTTTCCTCCTGACACCCTACTCCCTCCTTCCTTCGTCGCAATCAGTCTCGAATGACCTCAAATGCAAGAATTTAGTCCGATACCCTCCCTCCACCCAGCACTCACGTGAGTGGCGTTGAGGGCGCCGCAGTCCATGTCGAAATTGCAGAGCCAGGGCCACTCGTCGCTGCCGTCCGCGCAGTTCTTCACCCCGTCGCAGTAGTCGCCCTTGGCGAAGCATCCCTTCTTGCTGGGGCACTGCGATGCAAGAGAGAGGGGAGGGAGGAGAGAAAAAAGGGGGAGCAAGGGGAGATTGGGTTAATGGTAAGGCTTTAAGCAGTTTTTTCACCCCGTCGCAGTAGCCGCCCTTGGCGAAGCATTCCTTCTTGCTGGGACACTGCGCGAAAGCAGGAGAACGTGCGTGTGTCGTTATTGAATATTCGCAGACGTGACACAGAAAGCAGGCGAACTAGCAAGGAGAACGTGCGTCTGTCGTTTTAGCGTAGCGGGATTGATTATTCTGGGTGGTGATGGTGATGGTGATGGTGACGGTGGCGGTGGCGGTGACGGTGACGGTGACGGTGATGGTGACGGTGACGGTGACGGTAACGGTGACGGTGATGGTGATGGTGATGGTGATGGTGATGGTGATGGTGATGGTGATGGTGATGGTGATGGTGATGGTGATGGTGATGGTGATGGTGATGGTGATGGTGATGGTGATGGTGATGGTGATGGTGATGGTGATGGTGATGGTGATGGTGATGGTGATGGTGATGGTGATGGTGATGGTGATGATGATGGTGATGGTGATGGTGATGATGACGGCGAGCGTGACGGTGACGGTGACGGTGACGGTGATGGTGACGGTGATGATGATGGTGACGGTGACGACGATGGTGATGGCGGGTTCTTTCTCACCTCGTTGGAACCTGGGCAAGGGTCGCCGGCGATCTGCAGAAAGAAACGTGCAAGTAAACGGGAGGAACGGGAGGAACGGGAGAAACGGGAGAAACGGGATAAACCCGGGGGACGGAAAGAGAGACAGGAAAGAGCCGCCATTTTCATTTCTAGTTTTTGAGTCGACTCAAAAGCAGACATGGAGAGAGAGAGAGGAGTAGCTGGCACGGCATTGTCGAGAGACAGGAAAGAGCCGCCTTTTTTATTTCTAGCTTTTGAGTCGACTCAAAAGCAGACATGGGGAGAGAGACGAGGGGAGTAGCTGGCTCGGCATTGTCGCGAGAGAGGAAAGAGCCGCCTTTTCCATTTCTCGGAAATATTAGAGCATGGCTGAAGCCCGACAATCTCAATACTTAGGTTGTCGCAGCCGCTGCGGGCATAGTGCACGCCCCGACCAGACGGTCTACCCAGTTGGTTGGCAAACTGGAGCTGTTTTTTGTTTCGCAAGTTTGATCATTATCACACTTTCACAGTCCAGTAGGCGCTACGATGGCGTTACGCTCGCTAATGGCGTCCGCGATTCACGCCTCGGGAGTGTCTATCGCAGTACCTGCGAGCTTGTTGTTGCGAAGAGTGTTGCGAAAAGTAACGCCCCTGCGACAAGCTTTAGCGACATGGGCGTTGGGAGCCCAGACGCCCGCGCCATGCCTCTGGCGACGAGGAGAAGATTCTAATATCCGTCGCTTGTGCGACACCTCATGCAGAAGCGTTGTGACGTTAGAAGGTGTTAAAAGACCCGTCGATATTCTAGACAAAAAAATCAGACACTAGATAATCGGACGCTTCAGTAATTCGTTTGTAGGTCGAAGTAGAAATTGTGTTCGGTTTGGTATGCGTCTGTCACGGTAGTGTGGCACGAAAATGACGGCAATTCCAGTGATCACTTGGATCGAAAACAGTCTGGCTTTTCTCCAGGGCAGGAGCCTCATGACTAGAATTCCTTGACAAGTGTTGTCGTGAGTGTGACGAGGGGGGCCAAGTGTTTTTCCGGGGAAGGCGTTCTGTTGGGGCAGGTGCGATGAGAGTGACTCACGCAGTCGGCGTGTTTCAGACTCAGGTGCGACTCGTCTCATCCAGGTGGGTTTCAGGGGATACCAGCTCCACTAGACTGGCAGGGCGACGGTGGCGAGTGTGGTTACTAGAAATATACGATACCTGAGCTCTTCCCGAAAGTTCCGCAAGTGTTGCCACAAATGCTGGCCAGTATCACGAATCGACTCACACTGCACGAAAATGTAACTCTGATGTCCGCATTACATACGTGTTAGGAGCTTTTATCTTCTGTTTCTATCTTCAGATTCATCCTCCCGGTCGGACTAGACTAGACATAAAATGAATTGCTCGAAATTCCTGAATCGTGAACACAATAATTCTACAGTTTATGCATGGGCACGCCCCCAGATTGGAACAAGTTGATATTTTTCTGTCAGAATGGCACACCCCCCCACCCACCCCAAGCTGCTCGGCCACAAACTAGCCCAGAGTAAGAATCAAGCAATACAAAACAACAAAAACTTGTGCTAGAGTTACACTGAAAGATGCCAATGTTGCATGTTCCAAACCTGCTGCATGAATCAGCCCAGCCATGGGTCACCACTGCCATCCCCTGAACCATCACCTGAACCATCACCCCCACCTGTGCTATCACCTGAACCATCACCTGAAGAGTCACCTGAACCGTCCGTGCTGCCATCAGATCCATCGTTTATCTGATCCGTCGTGTCCTTCCCGTTGAGAATATTCGACTCCTTCACAATCCGCATGTATGTCTTCCGCCTCAGCGACACATCCCCCTCCCCACCTTCAAGGAGAGTCATTGACGCCAAGTACGCCTGATAAGCCTCGTCCCGATCCGACTTGGTCTGGTCAAGCCACTTCTTGGTTCGGGCAACATTCTTCTGCCGAAGCTGCACCTTCTCCATCTCCCCCGTAGCCAGATACTTCCGAATCTCCTGATTCAGCCGCGAAATATCTCCCGTCAGATTGTCATACCGCTCGCTCATCTTATTAAGCAATGCTTCCGCATCCAGAGTATCATTCATCAGCCCTTCCAGCTCAAACACTGACTTGTCCCAAAAGCTCTTCGCCGCCCGCGCTCGGTCCAGCACCACAGAAGCCTTTTCCGACTTCTTAACCCGGTTCACCTGTCGCTGGTTCTGTGCGAACGACATCGCATCCTGCTTCTTCTGCTTCTGCATCGCAGCCCGTTCCGCCGCCGAAGTCAGCCTCTCCGCCGCGGCACCTGACGCCTTCACGCTCCCCGCGTTCTGCGCCTTGCTAATCGCTTTCTTCAGCTTCTCCCGAAGCCTATCCGCCGTGTCTTTCGCGCTCTCATACTCCTTCTCCTTGCTGTCTGCGTCCGCCTTGGCAGCGGCAGCAGCAGCCTGTTTCGTAGCAACGTCCGCCCTGGCCTTCTGAGCGGCGTCTTTCTTCGCCTTGGCCGTAGCCCCTACAGCTGTGTTCGCCACTCTCTGAAGCCGGTCCGCTTCGGTCCCAGCAGCGTTGGCGTCTGCCTGAAGCTGCCTCGCCTTGGCGTCTGCAGCATCAGCAGCTGCTTTTGCCTTGTCCTGGGCGATGAGTGCGGCCTGGTACTGAGCGGTGAGCTGTTGCACAGTGGAACCACCTCCTGAAGACCCAGTGCTGCCAGTGTTGCCGGTGTTTCCGGTGCTGCTGCTGCTGCCAGTGCTGCTGCTGCTGCCGGTGCTGCCCGTAGTGCCGGTGCTGCTGCTGCTGCCTGTGCTGCCTTTGGTGCCGGTGCTGCTGCTGCTCCCTGTGCTTCCTGTGCTACCGGTGCTAGCCTTGGTGCCAGTGCTGCTGCTGCTCCCCGTGCTGCCGGTGCTGCCAGTGCTAGCCTTGGTGCCAGTGCTGCTGCTGCTACCGGTGCTGCCAGTGCTGCCAGTACTGGCCTTAGTGCCAGTGCTGCTGCTGCTCCCGGTAGTGCCAGTGCTGCCAGTGCTAGCCTTGGTGCCGGTGCTGCTGCTGCTGCCTGTGCTGCCAGTGCTGGTGCTGCTACCGGTAGTGCCAGTGCTGCCGGTACTGGCCTTAGTACCAGTGCTGCTGCTGCTGCCAGTGCTGCTGCTGCTGCCAGTGCTGCCGGTGGTACCAGTGTTACTGGTGCTGCCCGTGCTTCCGGTTGTGCCCGTGCTGCCGGTTGTGCCTGTGCTGCCCGTACTGCCCGTGCTGACCGGGTCCGGGAAACCGCAATCGACCTCATCGCTCCCATCTGGTGAGACGGAAAGGGAACGAGGAGACGTGGGTTACTGAGAGAAGGCGTGATGAGCGGGAACGGTGAAGGCAGTGGGAAAACGGGAAGGGACGTGAAGGGGACGCGGGAAACGGCGAAACGACAGGAAGACGAGAGGAAGAGAGGTTGATGAGCGAGAACGGCGATGGAAGGGGGAATCGAGGACGGGGAGGAGGGGGAGAGGACGGCGGAAGGAGGGCGGGAGGAGGGCTAGAGGAGGAGGGGGGGGGAGGAGGGGGGAAGGAGGGCGGGTGACGGGTACGACGTCGGCAAGAGAAGGACGAGAAGGGAACGCACCGAGTCAGTCCTTCTTGCCGTCGCAGATGGCATCAACGAGCACGCACTGCAGCTCATCGGTGCACTTCTGGAACCCGTCCAGGCACGAATACGCAGCACGGAAGAGAGGGCACGAGCTAGGCAAAAAGGGCACGTACCGAGGCAGTCCTTCTTGCCGTCGCAGAAGGCATCGACCAGCACGCACTGCAGCTCGTCGCTGCACTTCTGGAACCCGTCCAAGCACGAGTACGCGGCGCAGTACTTGGGGTCCTCATCGGGCGCGTACAGCACGCCGGTGCTCGCGTTCTTGATCTTGGGGCAATTCGCGACGCCGTCGCACATGTAGCCCTTGGTGCACGCGGCGGTGGCGGTGCACTTGACCTGGTCCTCGTTGCAGTTGGAGCTGCGGTAGTCGAGGCAGAAGCCGGGGGACTCGTCGATGGCGCCCGGGCACTGCATGATGCCGTCGCACACTTGCGTGGGCTTCACGCAATAGTCCGTGCCCACGCACTCGACCTGAGTGGAGAGGAAGGGAGCGGATAAGGGACGGGGGAAACGGGGCCGGGGGAAAGGGAACGGGGAAGCAGGGCGGGGGAGGGAGTGGGGTGTGGAGAAGTTAAATGGATTGGTAGTCGAGGCAGAAGCCGGGGGACTCGTCGATGGCACCCGGACACTGCATGATGCCGTCGCACACCTGAGTCGGCTTCACGCAATAATCCGTTGCCACGCACTCAACCTGCGGGGGAAAGGGGGAAGGAGCGGGGGGGAGGGGCAGGGGAAGGGAAGGGGGAAAGGGAAGTCGAGTTGGGTGGTCAGGAGAGGAAACGAGTCGATTGCACGCTTGCAGGGGCTTCAGACAGTACTCGGTGCCCACGCGAGAGGGAACGGGGGAGGGACGGGGACGGGATGGGGAAGGGTCAAGGAAGGGTCAGGGATGGGTCGGGGAAGGTGGCAAACGCGGGGAGCAAGTGGCGAACGCGGGACACACGGTGGTGCCGGGGAGGGTGCGGCGAGCTAGGCGGATGTGGCGGGTGTGGCGCGCGTGGCGTGTGTGGCGCGGTTGAGAGGGGTGCGGCGGGTTGACGTACGGTGGTGTCGGGGTCGGAGCAGTCGAGCGGGTTGCAGTACCACGCGGCCTCGTCGCTCTTGTCCTTGCAGTTGGCCGTCTTGTCGCACAGCTTGTCCGGATCCACGCACTGCCCGAGACCCGGACACTCCGTCTGGTGTGACAATAATGAAAGCAGACAAGGGGGAAAGTGTGACAGAAAAGGGAGGTGAGTGGGTGGGTGGGTGGAGCGCTCGTCGCTCTTGTCTTTGCAGTTGGCCGACTTGTCGCACAGCTTGTCCGGATCCACGCACTGCCCCAGCCCCGGACACTCCGTCTGTCGAAAGGTTGTTGTGACAATAACGAGCGCAGACAAGGGGGAAAGTGTGACAGAAAAGGGAGGTGAGTGGGTGGGTGGGTGGAGCGCTTGTCGCTCTTGTCCTTGCAGTTGGCCGTCTTGTCGCACAGCTTGTTCGGGTCCACGCACTGCCCGAGCCCCGGACACTCCGTCTGGTGTGACAATAACGGGGGGAACGTGTGACAGAAAGGGGAGGTGAGCGGAGGACTATGGATAAAGCTAGTGCGGATTGGGGGAAATGGCGGACGTGGGGCGAGTGCGGGGACGTGGAGCCAGAATGGGGAAGCGATGACATGCGTTGGGGAAGAGGCGGGGCGGGGAGACAAGGGAGCGAGAGACGAGGCCGGGGAAGTGGGGGATGGGAGAGCGAAAAAGCGCGGTGAACGACGGGAAGCGGTGACAAAAAACCGGAACTGGGTATGAAGGGAGGTGAGAGTGGTGGGGGAAGTTGGGGAAGAGGAACGAGAGAGGGGGGGGAAGGGGAAGGGGAGGGGAGAAGGGTTGGGGAAAAGGGGGAAGCAGAGGGCGAGCGGGGAGGGGAACGTACCAGGTCGCCGCAGTCCATTTGGGCCGCAACCTGCGGACAGCGGGGCACGGGGAAAAGGGGGGCACAGAAAAGGGGGGAGACACGGGAAAGAACACGGGAAAGGGAGGGCACAGAGGCGGGGAGCGGGGGGATGGGGGGAGGGAGGGGGAAGGGGGGACACAGGAAAAAGCAGGGGAAGAGAGCAGAGACAGGAGACGGGATGTTAGAGATGGCAGGGAGTAAATAAGAGTATGGATGGGAGAGTCAAGAGCCGAGTATGGATGGGGGGGATGGGCGACGGTGGGGACGAGGGGCGTGAATTAACGCCGAGTCGGCCTGTGCGTAATAGACGGTGGTACGATGATACGACGATACGAGAGACGAAAAAAACAAAAAAAAAAACCATCTTTGACAGCTTGAAGGCTACGCAGTAAAGGAAACGAGAGAATACGCGGTGGGAAGCAGGAAGCGGCGCGCGGAGTCCTTACGCGGACGACCGTGCATCGGCTCTGCGTGCGCTAATCTGTAGTACTTGCGGTGGATTCGAAAGTGCATTTGGAATTGCGTGTGAGCAGTCTGCTGCGGTGCGCGCTGTTCGGAGCATCTAACAGAATTCTGGGCGGGATAGGCCGTACCATGGTGGTTGTGTCTGAGAGGAGGGAGAGAAGCAGCGCCGCGACGCAAAAGATGTGCACGGCATGCCGTTGATGCCAGCTAGCCCTCGCCATCGGACGGCTCTCGTCGACCAAAACTGACCACGCTCGAGGTGTGTAATAAACGAGTGGGGTTCCTACGGGAGATGCGGGTCTGACTCTACAGTAACTCGATGTATAGAACCGAAAACAACGCGTGCACGCTAATTCCAACTTCGTACTCCCTACTTGCGCGCTTCAGTGTGCGCGACCTAACCTTGTATCAACCACCGAAATCTATGAATGGACTAATTGGAGGCGGAGTAGAGGTGGAGGCGGACTGGAGCTCAGTGCTGCTGGTGAGAGAAAGGTGGAGGGAAGGGATGGATGGAACAGAACGCAGCAAGGAACAGAATGCAGCAATTGAACGGGGCACGGGGGGCAGAAAATTTGCTAGGCAGTTTGAGCTGAAGCGACGGGGGGTCGACGGGGCGGGAGGGCAAGTGGAAGGGCTTTGCGGGCAAATGGAACATTCCCTCATGCGTGTTCCTTCCACAAGACTTGCATTCGTCCCCACGAGAGGAGCGATATGGTTGATCTGGCATGGTCTGAAGTCAAAACGTATCCCCACCTGTCAGCTCTTCTGACACTGTACAGTTCTGTGATGCACTCGCGACGCGAAATAATGGCTGGCATATCACCTGAAACCCTGCCCCACTTCGCGAAAATGACACCGATCTTAGGAGAGCCCTTCACAGAACAATGTCAACTGCATGTCTCGATTTGAGCTGCACAGTGACACTCCTTCAGGTGCGATGCGCAGCCACTTGCCCAGTCTCGGTTCCAGGTTAGGGCTACCGAAGCGCATGCTATTAACCAGATGACAGTTACACAACCGATGGTAGAGTGACAGGTTATAACGAAAATGTTACGAGATGGTATTTCTAAGCAGAACGACTCTACCTTACGATTGGAATAGAGAACCCTATTTAATCTTGGATCAAGAGATGTTATCATACTACCCATTCAGAGACAGAGAAACCAGATACGGTAGCACCAGACTAAAATATTACATTATACTAATAATTGAAACGAGTTTACATATTTTCTCATTACAAAGTTCTTACTGTCAGCCCCAACAACCACCTTCCTGTTCCTAATGTTTGTTGGAAACATATAGTTAGCACTTCTGATGTGATGAGCACTACAACGTAAGCGAAGCAAACTACAGCGAAGTAACAGCGAGTCAACCAAAGCGGTTGACAGAAAGACAACAGCAAGAAGTTAAGTGAAGGTCAAAGGTCAACGACCTTTGACTCGCCGAAAAGCAGCGCGACAGCAAGGACACATAACTGACTCATGTCAGTAGATCTGCATTGTGGATGCCCGATTGATCCTAGGGGGGTTACAGGCACGTTCGCCTGGGGGGTTATGCGCGCACTCTGACCCGCTACTTAACAAGCCCTTTTATCCCAGTGGTCTAGTGACTAATATTCTGACATGGTATCAGAGCGAAGGTCTCGGGTTCGAATCCCGGTGTATGCACATGTAGGCTGTTGCCGCTGTGCACTTCGGGCATCCCAGTGCGGGGGGGTGTCAGAGGTCCACTGGTGATCCCCGATTGATCCTAGGGAAGGGTTACAGGCATGTTGGCCTGGGGGGTTATGGGCGCACTGACCCGCTACTTAACAAGCCCTTTTATCCCAATGGTCTAGTGGTTGGGATTCTGACATGGTATCAGAGCGAAGGTCTCGGGTTCGAATCCCGGTGTATGCACATATAGGCTGTTGCCGCTGTGCTCAGTCTTGGGCCTCCCAGTGTGGGGGGGTGTCAGTAGATCTGCATTGTGGATGCCCGATTGATCCTAGGGGGGTTACAGGCACGTTCGCCTGGGGGGTTATGGGCGCACTCTGACCCGCTACTTAACAAGCCCTTTTATCCCAGTGGTCTAGTGACTGGGATTCTGACAACTCACTATTGAGCAGTTACCCGAGTCGTCGCTGTATCGAACCGCAACAGCAGTTACATTTAGTTAAACCTTTCATATTCCATTGTGATCATATAAATCTTTGTATCTCTTTGCTATTATCAACTTCTCTTGTTCTCACATACCAGTGCAAGGTGGTTCAACCAGTTCATTAAAACGCTTCCGCTAATACATCACTACTCTGAGTCTTCGTCTTGAAAACGATCCTAAGGGCTTTTCTCAGCCCATCATGGTATGAGAGCAGTCAAGACAAAAGACAACTCTGTTCAAACTCCTACAACAACAGAAGGCATGGCTACGCAGAAAGAAAGAAGCTCGTCTACTAAATCTCCCGGCAACACTGCTACTCCACCTCCAGCCTCTGGGCTACAGACAGGGAGAGGCACAACCCAAGGACTAGCTGCTGAGTCCACTGAAACTCCCGCTAATCAAGCATCTGGCTTCGACCCAGGCATGATGGAGAATGTTAGAATTTGAAATGATTGAATAGGATCGTAATTGTCAGAGGTCCACTGGTGATCCCCGATTGATCCTAGGGAAGGGTTACAGGCATGTTGGCCTGGGGGGTTATGGGCGCACTGACCCGCTACTTAACAAGCCCTTTTATCCCAATGGTCTAGTGGTTGGGATTCTGACATGTTATCAGAGCGAAGGTCTCGGGTTCGAATCCCAGTGTGTGCACTTCGGGCATCCCAGTGCGGGGGGGTGTCAGAGGTCCACTGGTGATCCCCGATTGATCCTAGGGAAGGGTTACAGGCATGTTGGCCTGGGGGGTTATGGGCGCACTGACCCGCTACTTAACAAGCCCTTTTATCCCAATGGTCTAGTGGTTGGGATTCTGACAGTAATATCTAGGATGGTAGCTTCCTGTCGTAGCGGAAGTCTTGTATGAATTAAAGCCAGTTAAGGAGTCTTTGTCTGGACTAATGAAAGCCCATGTAGTGATATGTTTCAGGATCTTTGCCTCTGAAATCAAATATATTTTAAAATGACAAGCATACCGAATATATAGCTAGGGTAAAGTACCTGTTCGCCTACTGTACTGTATTATTCACGCTATTCCTGTTCTGAAAAGGTTCGTGACTATTCGCGAGGCCTATAGCTACGTGCTGACGTCATCCTAGGGTGCGTAGCGCTTTGCTGACGTCAGCCTATCGGTACTTTACTGTTACGTGCGAAGTCTCGCACTGTACTACACGAATCCTTGAAGTGCTTAAGTCTTCATATTATCTCAACACTCCCCTTCACTTCTAGGAGTTCGGTGTAGTTACCCGGTTGTCTCAGAAACGCCGCTGAGTTGGTTGCAGTGGTGAAACTTCTGTCGTGTCAGTTTCTTGGTAAGTGAGTCAGCTGCCATGTCACCAGTGGGACAGTAGACAAGGCGCATTCTCCCCTTGTCGATCGCATCCTTGACGAAGAAGTAACGTAGTGAAATATGTTTCGTGCGATTGACGAAGCCGGGCTTGTTGGCGATGGTAATCGCACTCTGGTTGTCGCACTGCAACGTAAACTGATTCGGCGTGACGAACTTTGTTTCGTAGAGCAGTTCTTGTAAGTATAGTCCTTCTCGAGTTGCAGCACACGCGGCAATGAATTCTGCTTCAGCCGAGGAAAGTGACACGAGTTCTTGTTTCGATGAGTTCCATGAGATCGGGCCAAGTGGCTCGAGACGGAAAATGTAGCCTGTTCGTGACCGACGATCTGACGTGTCACCAGCGTGGTCCGCGTCAACATATCCGCAGAGGTACATTTTGTCGGTCGGTTTTCCTGTGTTGAAAATCAGCCCGACTGTTGGTGTTGCGACAAATTAGTGTAGAGCGCGCTGAAGATCGAGATGGTGTTCTTCTTTTGGGCACCGTAAGAATTGTGCGAGATAGCTTGCGACGTAAGCAAGGTCGGGACGGCAAGTGACTGCTGCGAAGAGAAGACACCCGAGTTGCTGCTGGTACAGTTGTAGGCCAGTTGCTGAAAGTTTGGTGTTGTTTAGAATGTGCCCGGTGGGTGTAGATCGATAGGATGTAGCGACGTAATTTGTAGAAATCTTGAAAAGCTTAGCGAGTGACTCAGCATACTTCGATGCTGTGAGGTGGATGGCGGAGGAGGTTCGCGAAATGCTTAACCCAAGAAATTCGGTTACTTCGGTGGAGACGGTTAAGTCAAGAGATTTCTTCAGATCTGCTTCGATGCGATCACCCAAGGAAGCCGAAGAACTGACGTAGAGAATATCATCCACGTATGCCACGAGCAGCGCGTAGCTCCCCTTGTCATCTAGTCGATACATTCCGGGATCATGCGGCAGTTGTCGGAACCCAACTTCTGTAAGTTTTCTGTTCAAATGCTGCTGCCACAGTCGCGGTGCTTGTTTGATACCGTACAGTGACTTCTTGAGCTTGCAGACGCTTGGCGGATTTGTCGGATAGGTATGCGGATATTCGACGTAGATTTCAGCATCGACGTCAGCGTAAAGAAACGCGTTGGAAACGTCAATTTGTCGAAGCGGAAAATTATTCGCAGCTGCTTCGCAGATGACGAGACTAACACTTGTGTGTCGGCTGACCGGGGCGAAAGTTAGCGTGTAGTCTACCCCATGAGTTTGGTCAAAACCGCGAACAACCCACCTTGCCTTATGTTTTTCGTAAGAGCCATCAGCTTTCGTCTTCACCCTGAAGACCCACTTTCCGGTAAGAATATTTTTATTTACGGCTTTTTCGATGGGTATGAGATCCCAAGTCTCCCGTTTTTCCAGGGCAGCCTGTTCACGATCCATGGCTTCACGCCATTTTTCGCGATGTGGTCCTGAAAGAGCCTGTCGGGCAGTTTTCGGTTCTGCGACTTCTGTAGAATTGTGCTGTACTGCTGCTGCGAGTCCCAGTAACTGAAGCCAGTTTGATAGTTAGGACTGTCTTCGGTCCGTCCTGCGAAATTGACAGGTTCACTCTGTTCACCACTTGCCCCCCCAATTTCGTCAGGATCGACGCGGATGCTGCTGTCAGTTACAGCTGGCATGGGACGTCGTTGGTCGTCCACCAGGTAAGTATGATGAACTTCACGAACGTCCTCCGGATGAGCGTCGACGAGAGGAATGAATTCCGGAAATCCGGAAGAAGTGGTTGGTATAGGTGGATCAGGAGCAGCTTCACGTGCACCGTCAAGGTCAGGTTCTTCGCTGGCAGCAAGTTCGGCGTCAGCGCTGGCGAATGAACGAACACCGTGGAAAAGTGTAGCAGGGTCACGCTGCATGGCAATATATTGTTCGAAGACGGGAAGGGTCAGATTTTCGTAGAAAGGACAGTCGCGGGCAGGTACCAAAAGACGACTGCGATAATCTAGAATACGCCAGGCAGAAAATTGTTTCTCAAGGCCGAGATGAAGTCCCCACTTAGCACGTTGATCGAACTTTCCGAGCGGAGCGGTGGGAGGACGATATTGCACGACACACCCAAAAACTCGAAGAAGTTTCGTAGTGCCCAATTTTCCTGTCCACAACAAGTGAGGTGACGCGTTGTTGGGTAGAGCCGATGAAGACAGGAGGTTATGCAACAGTGTTGCGTGGTCCATTGCGAAGGGCCAGTAGAGTGGGCCGAGTTGAGATTGGGCGAGTAGTGCTCGCATCTTTTCTTGCAGGGTGCGATTGAGGCGTTCAGCTACACCGCTCTGTTGGTGAGCGTGAGGAAGTGAGAACAGGCGCCGTATGCCTCTTTTTTGCAGGTATGCTGTAAACTCGAGACTGCGATATTCCCCAGCTCCGTCACACAGGAAGGTTTTGAGTTTGGTGTCGGACTCGCGTTCTGCGAGAGGCAGCCATGTTTGAAACGCTGTGAAGGCAAGAAAACGGTTAGTCATGTTACCAGTCCAGACATATCGAGCAGAAGCTTCAGTGAACGTGATGACGTATTTCTCGCAATTGAAACCCTCCGCAGGTAAGTTTAGAACATCGCCGTAAACTTTTTCCATCAATCGATAATCCTCAGCGCCAGGAAAATGAGTCGGGTACGGTTCGTGCGGTAGATTTGCTGCTGGGCAGATCAAGCAGGGTGACGGACGATTGACTGGTTTCATTTCGAGGCCGCTAGGTAAGAGAAGCGAATTCTTGTCAAGAACAGCAGCTTTGATTGTGTTGTTGAGCGTAGACTGCGACGGATGACCAAGACGTTTATGCCATGTGTCTGCAGTTGCTTTGTGTCCCTGTGCGCGTAGATAATAATCGGCGTTAGCGAAGAAAGATAACAGCAGCCGATGACCGTCAGCACGAACATGATCTGTGACAGGTGAGATAAACCTGGTAAGGTTAGGTGGTGGAACTTTTATGTCAATGTCGACGTATTCGCCAGGAGAAAGAACTAACTCCCCGCTCTCTTGATCTGATGCTGCAAGTTTAGGCTCAACGCCGACAAGTCGTCCGGAGTCAAGGACTTCCATGTCAGCGACACGCTGCTCTGCTTCAGCGAGAAGACGTCGATCACGATCAGTAGGTGTTTCTCCCCATGTGGTCTCGTCAGGTTCCTGTGCCCCCCAAGCGCCTTCATCCGTGGGCATATTCGTCGTATCTCCCCAACCACCAACTTGAGCAAGATAATCTCGAGAGTTCTGGACGTCATTCAAGCTTTGATTGTCGAAGGTCAGCATGACAGCGGCAGCAGTGGTTGATGTTGAGAAACAGGAATGAAAGTTAGAAATGAGAAAGAGAGGTTTGGACTAGCAAGTAGTTGAGTACATATAGTAAACCCTAAGTTGGGCTGTACTCACTATTGAGTACCCCACTGCAGGCTAGACAAAGATAACATTCTGACACACCCCCATAGCCAAAGTGGGGTGTAATCAGCACAACAAGCAAAGCAAAACAAGCTCAGGGTGGATCACAAAGTCACCACATATTCTGAGCACAAGTACAAGAAGTAGCAGTTTATAGTTCACAAATACAAGCAAAGCTAGAGGCTATCACAGAGGGCAAGTGAGGAGGAGGAGGGACTATGAGAGGAGAGGAGGTAGGAGGAGACGGGTGAAGCTGCAGACACACGGGCAACAGGAGCGGCGCGCACTGTGGCTACCGGAGATTGTAGCCTCCGGACTACTGGAGTAACTGGCTCCGCGGCTAACTCTGAGCGGCAGGAGCAACGGACCCACGGGCGACTGGCGCAGCAGGCTCGCTGGGCTACCGGAGATTGTAGCCTCCGGACTACTGGCGCTGCTGGCGACACAACGGCTACCTCCGTCCAACCTCCCTCTAACTGTCTCACCCCCTTTTCACCCACCCCCTGCTGCACCCCTAGGTTCACTCACACTCCACCCCCTAGCACCACTCCATCGACTCACACACACCCACCCCCCTCAGCGGCAGCTGCAGCAGTGGGAGACGGAGTAGGAGGAGGAGACGGGTGAAGCAGGGCCGGGCAGGGCCAGGGCAGGACGGCAGGGCCGAGCAGGGCCGCGACGAAGACGAGAGGGGCCGACGCGCGGCCCCCTTCTGCCCCCCCCAGGGCGCCACGACGGGCGACGGGAATGGGGGCCGCGCGTGCCCCCGTTGGCGCCGCGACGGGCGACGAGGGGGCCGCGCACGAGCCCCCCCCGGGCGACGAAACCGCCGTGCGCCCCGGGGCGCGCGACGGGCAGATCAGGGCGTCGCGCTGCCCCCAGGGCGGCGCGACAGGCAGAAAACCGCCGCGCGCCCTGGGCGCGCGGCGGGAAGAAAAATTGCCGCGCGCGACGGGCGCGCGGCAAGAAGAAAGGCAGTGCGCGCTCGAGGCGCGCGATAGGCAGTGATGACAGGCGGAAGTCTTCGTGGGCCCATGCACAGGATCGATCCGTGAGGGTCGACCTGCTCTGATTCCATGTTGAGAAACAGGAATGAAAGTTAGAAATGAGAAAGAGAGGTTTGGACTAGCAAGCAGTTGAGTACATATAGCAAACCCTAAGTTGGGCTGTACTCACTATTGAGTACCCCACTGCAGGCTAGACAAAGATAACATTCTGACAGTTGAAGACGTGGGTACGACTCCTTCACGAGGAACGGTATCATCGGTGTAATCGATGTCATCACGATGCTCCCATGGGCCGAGAGAGAGAATATTTTCGGAGTCGGCAGTGGTGCGTTCAGGTACGAAGTTGAGAACGAATACACCGTTCTGTTCGATTGCCGTGCCGAGTTTCCTGTCTCCATACTTCAAAGTAAATTCTCCAGGTTCGCCAAGAAGACTAATCCTATTCCTCATGAGCTGTGCAGATGACATCAGATTGATGCCAAGTCGAGGAACGAGGAGTACATCGTTAAGGTGAAGACTGAAGTCTTCTTCAACAGAATCAAGAATGATGTTACCCATCCAATGTGCTGTAAGACGTTGATTGTTGGCGACGGTTACAACGCATGGATTCTGAAGACGACGCTGATTGATGACGAAGCGGTTTTCTGATGAACACATATGCTGGCCGCAACAACTGTCGGGTTACCAAGTGTTGGGACCTTCCAAGGTATGTGCAAGGTTGGCGTAGACCTCGGGTGGTATGGGCGTATTGAGTTCGTCGTTGAAGTTATTGTGAATACGATCTTCAGCGTCAGGATCATAGACGGTAGAAACTGACGTCATACAATTAATAACTTCTTTCGCTTGTGTCTTGGCAGGTGTAGTAGGCGGCTTCGCAGAGTTCGGCTTCGCAGTGTTCTGCTTCGCAGCTTCCGGCTTCTCAGCTTCCGGCTTCTCAGCTTCACTTGAAGAATCTTTGGTGTGTTTCGATGCAGACCGCTTCCAAGATGGTTTATCCTTCGACCAGCAAGTATCGATAGTATGACCTGCTTTGCGACAAAAGGAACAAACGGGCTTGTGTCGTGGAGTAGAATAAAAGCTGACTGTGTTGTTTACCACCCTTTTCCCTCCTCGAGCGTTGTGCATGTCCATATCCTGCTGCTCGGCGATGAGAGCGGCACAAAATGCCCCCTCGGACAATTGTGCTTGCATCCGAAGAATAGAGCAACACTGTCGCCATTCTGGTCCAAGACCCGCGAGTAGCACCGTGTGAAACATAGCGTCGGGGAAGTATCCTCCACACTTCTGAAGTTTGTCGCGCAGATTTCGAGCGCGGTTTATATACTGCGTCACCTTCTCGCCCTTTATCATTTGTATATTGGACAGCTGCGTTAAAATTTTACTCTGGTTGACGGTGTCCTTTGCCATGTGAACCCCTTGCAGGTATAACCAAGCTGCTTCAGCGGGAGCGGCACTGGTACGAAAAGGACGAATACCAAGCTGTTCAGTCGGTGTCAGATTGCGAACGAGAACTGTGTATGCAGTCAGTGACGCCGATCGAAAAGTGGCCTGTTGAAGTGGTGACCAGTGAGATGGAAAGGGTGCTGTGCCGTCGAACAACTGCCAGAACCCCGCGGTCTGAACAAGAAGCTCAAATTCAAAACTCCAGGTATAGAAATCTTGACCGTTTAATGGCATTGTCGTTTTAATCTTTGCTGGGTTTGCAGAAGCAGGAAGATAGTTTCCGGTGCCGTCAGCTGACTGTAACTGATAAAGTGATGGCATCTGTGACCCTTGTGGTGCTTGTTGTCCTTGTCCAGCAGGAACAAAAGAAAAGGAGTTGTTCGACCCATCGCTTCCTCGTGGCATCTGTCCATGCTGATAACTGGAGCCATCAAGACTCATAGGAGTTGGAAACATCTGGTTAAGTGACAAGACGGCAGCATTGACACGCTGTTGAAGATTTGTTGGCTGGTAAGCACCTTGATATTGATAAGGTCCAGTCGGTATGAAACTGGACAGTTGTCCTGGTTGACTAGAAGAACCAGTGACTGCAGATGCAACTGTTGTGGCTGCTGATGCTGCTGTTGCTGCGGTTGCTGCCGATGATGCCGCTGCTGCGGTTGTGTGTACGGACTGATTGCTCAGTGGCATGCCGTACATCGGTTGTTGCTGATATTGTTGTTGTTGATGTTGTTGCTGCAAATAAGAATTGTCAGCAGCTGGAGACGCTGTTCGGCGTGATGGGCTCGTAACAGAAGAGCCGTTGTTGGATCGTGGAGAGCCAGACATAGCTGCAGAGTATGTAGTTGGAAGCTTGTAGAATCCTAACACGCTCGCAATACCATGTTAGAATTTGAAATGATTGAATAGGATCGTAATACTTAGGATGGTAGCTTCATGTCGTAGCGGAAGTCTTGTATGAATTAAAGCCAGTTAAGGAGGCTTTGTCTGGACTAATGAAAGCCCATGTAGTGATATGTTTCAGGATCTTTGTCTCTGAAATCAAATATATTTTAAAATGACAAGCATACAGAATATATAGCTAGGGTAAAGTACCTGTTCGCCTACTGTACTGTATTATTCACGCTATTCCTGTTCTGAAAAGGTACGTGACTATTCGCGAGGCCTATAGCTACGTGCTGACGTCATCCTAGGGCGCGTAGCGCTTTGCTGACGTCAGCCTATCGGTACTTTACTGTTACGTGCGAAGTCTCGCACTGTACTACACGAATCCTTGAAGTGCTTAAGTCTTCATATTATCTCAACAGAGAAGTTCTTCTCCTTCATGCCGTTCTACGAGCAACATCAACAAGCGGCACCTGCGCAGTCAAACAACAGAGACAACAACAAAGGAGTCACTCCCATGAGCCTTGACGGTTCATCTTTTGCGAGTGGAAATCAGCAGCCTACCTTCGCACCGTACGAGCCTCAACGCGGCTCCGTCAGCTTCATGCTGAATCGGCTCCCACCTGGACAAGAAACAAAGACGCTGGACGCACTTCAACTGTAGTCACAGTTAGCACACATCCTGAAACTCCAAACAACAACACCATTCGACGGCAAGGATTTCTATACCTGGTCCTTTGAGTTCGAGCTGATGATGGAAGGCGCTCAAATCCTTGGCTTCTTCGACGGTTCCCTGCCATATCCAACGCACGGGACGCGGTACGACAAACAGTAGTACACGTATCAGTCACTAATGGCGTACACCATACTCATGCGAAACATAACGCCAAACGAGCAGCAGAACATCCGGTCTTATCGCGGATACGGCAACTCCGTCGAGCTTGCGTACAACCACATGAAGAACATGTATCAAGCAACCGACAGCGTTAATCAAAGTCGTCTCATGGCGCAATCGACAACGGTCCAAATGCAACCCAGCAAAAAGGGAATGGCATATATCAGACGCTGTCGCGGTCTGCGCGATAGACTCCTTTGATGCGGCGGATCAATATCCGAAGAAGCATTCGTCACTGTCGTTATCACAGGTCTTGGTCCTCAGTGGCGCTCCACTCAAGCCATTCTCCGAGCCCACGGAAGAATCTCCGAAGCAAATCTTTGCGCCGAAATTCACGCCGAGCAACAAGACATAGACCTGCAAGAAGAACGTCACAAGAAATGGGCATCAGCAACAGAGTTCGCCTTTCACACTCAACGGCGCTACAACAACAACAACCGACAGAACGAGCATCACGGATGAAGACACGTACCACCATTCTACCACCTCTGTCAAACGTCTGGCCACTCCCGTATTCACTGCCCGAATCAGCAGCAATCGACACCACCAGCACGTCAGCTTCGACCTTCAAATAGCCAAGTGGCTTCCACACAGCAGCATCCTTCCAACCAGGCGCCGCCTTCAACGACAACACGACATGCACGAGGAACAAGAAATATCATAAGTTGCATGACAAGAACGGACTCCTGCATCACCGGTTCACCACCGACCTACTCACCAGAAGATCTGCTCAACAAAAGCACGCCTCGTCGCGAATCGCTAGAACCAAATCCGACGTATGCAGCCATCACACAGAGCAAACCGTCCCGTCAAGATACTTGGTTCTTGGACAGCTGCTGCAGACAACACATGTGCTGTCAAATTGCTTCGTTCAACAGGAACAACGCCTCAACCGAGAAGTCGTGATCACCGTCGCCAACAACTAGAACCTGCGCACACAACGGCAAGGAGTAGTTCAAATTCAGTCCCACGAGCTAACGTCGTTTTACAGATGTCGAAGGTTTTGATTGCAGAAGGACTGGGCTACAACTTACTCAGCGTCAGTCAACTCATGGCAAAAGGAATACATCTCGAAGCTGACAGCGCCACTCAGGAATTCAAGTTGTTGGTGAAAGGGCCTAATAAACTCAGGCTATTAAGACGTTATCCAACTTAAAACCTCTCCTCGGGGTCACCTCCAAGGGTCCCTGGGTGCCTGGCACAAGACCAGCCCCTATCCTCGGGTCCGAGTTTGTAGAGAGAGGGATCAAGAGGGACTTGGTCAAAACAGCAAGAGTACCTTGCACGTCGCGCAGCGTGCCGTGCAGACCGTCGATCGGATTAAGCTGAGAAGTCGCTATATCAAAGCTCACTCTAAGAGCTTTCAAAAGAGCCAAGTTGCCTCGCGAAAAGTTCTGCCGTTGCAGAGTTATGGCTCGGACAGCGTTTGCCTAGTGTCGTAGTGCTAGCTGTTAGAATATACTTATATATTATGTATAACTGTCTATAGTGTAGACAGTAGTGTATCTCACTTGCTGTATGTGGTGTACCATGTGGCTTTCTCCTTGCTATATCTTGTACCTTGCTCAATAGTGAAACACATCTTTCTCGACTTTTCCCTTGCCAAAATCCTCTCGACATTGAACCCTAGCATGGCTCCTACCCTCCTAGCTACTATCTTAACACTAGCGTGCTAGCATTGACTCTGTAGCATTCTGCTGTCGCACCGCGTAGAAATGAAATTCCAACAAGGAAGGAATTCGCTTGAATCAAATTGACTATATCCAGGTACAAACAGAGAAGGAATAAATAGTTCTAGCTAGCAAAGACCTTGGGAATCAACCTGAGAACAACCAAGGATGATCCCAAATAATTCCAAGCAACAGAACCAACCTGGCTTGACAAAACAGCAGGTGGTAGGTTGGTAAACAACCTCTGGTTCTGTTTTTCCAACTTGGGAAAACAACAACCAGGTTCAGGTCCTAAAAACATAACCTGGTTCCGCTGGTTTCCCCTGGCCCTGTAGCATCCAAACTTCACCTAAATTGTACCCCTATAGTGCCTGCCTTGGTACACTATAGTTAACCAAACAAAACAGTACAATTTCGAGTTGGATATAATTGAATCTGCGCATTCAATTCAACCGAACTGCAAAGCTTCCATCTTGGGTTCCTTTGCGAGCTCGTCCTTTCTGCTTCCACTGTTGTGTACAGTGTTTCCAATAGCGCGTACAATGTTGTGCTAAAGCGCACATTGCGCAAGTACCTGCAAATGCATCAAGCAAAAATTGCGAAAGCAAACAAACACACGAACACACCATTCACACGCAATTGCATTCGCACAAGCATACTCGTACAAACAGACGGCAGGATGTCGTGCAAAGTGGATTTGCACCCAACAGGAACAACTGACAGCGACGCGATCGTCAACTTCACTACTTGGTCGCACCCACCAGATCTCGACCCAGACTTCAGCCCCGGAGGTTTCTTGTACTCGCACACCATACCTGAAGCAGAACGAACAAGGGCGTTAGCAGCGATCCAACAGACAACAGCAGCAGCATCAACATTGGCAGCAGCAGAGACAACAACAGCACCAGCACCAATCGCCAGCTCTTCATCAGCACCAACTCTCGTCACCGATGTCAGAATCCCAACCACTTAGACCATTGGGATAAAAGGGTTTGTTTGTGTAGCGGGTTTGTGCGCCCATAACCCCCCAGGCGAACCCGCCTGTAACCCCCTGTAGGATCAATCGGGCATCCACAGTGCAGATCTACTGACAACCGACACCACACCGACTCCCGCCCAACAGCTGACTCCCGCTCTACGCGACGTCCACAGAAGCGCCAACATCATTGCAAGTTTCTACTCCAACTCCGAACTGTACAGACGTTCACCTGAACATCGCGCTGACGAATCACTATGGCATCAAAGGTTAGGACATCCAAGCAACACGACACTGAACAACACGATAAGAGCAGGAGTGCTCGATAAAGACTCACTACTTTTACTTGACAGTAGAGAACTTCAACGAGTCCGCGAAACCTGCTTTACCTGCCCTGAAGCCGACTTACCCCATCAGCCGTTCGTCTCTCACCACAACCCAAGCGCGCTAGCATACGCACCACTGGAGAAGGTCTACAGCAACATATTGTACACCCGCGAAAGCGGACAAGGAGCATACAACTACGTAATCACGTTCATCGACATTGCCACCAGATACGTCTGGCACCTCAATCTTCCGAGTCGTGACATGGCCTTCGAAGCCTTCGTCGATTGGCTCCCAGTACTAGAAAGGGAATCAGGAGTGAAGCTGAAAAGCTTTTAGTCAGATGGAGGAGGAGAATATCAGTCACAGCGGTTCAAGCAATACTTAGCGGAGAGAGGCATCATTGCATCACCGCATCTGCTGTGGACAGGAAAATTGGAAAATTGGGCAACACAAAAATGCATCACCGCATCTGCTGTGGACAGGAAAATTGGGCAACACAAAAATGTTACGAGTTTTTGGCTGCATGGTACAGTACCGACAACATACTGCACGAGCTGGACGATTCTCACAACGCGCACAGTGGGGAATACACCTGGGCATCGGAAAACACTACAACGCATGGAAAATCTTGGATGTCCACTCAAAGGAAACAGTTGCAGCACGTGACGTGATCTTCTACAAGTGACTCACTCTCCAACCGTACCTGGACAACTTGGCAGCAGAATGAGACCTCGCGGGCGGCTTCCGTGGCAACCGAGCCTTCGCCACACCAGCAGATGAGGCTGACTGGGATGAGCAAAACGTGGACGGAGCATCCGAGGAAGCCGGACCTCTTCCCTAATGCTCGCTACCTATTCCGATGGACGACAAAAATCCTCGCGAAAGCATCAACGCCGAAGTCTACTACGACTTCGCCGACAATGGTTACGTTACACCCCACGCCAGTCAACACAAACGTTTCAGAACGCATAGGCCCCAAATTTTTACCTGATCCAGAAGCGGGAGACGAAGCAGTTTATCTCGAGGACCCAAATCTCCCTCGCTACACACAGAGTGGGCTGCAGATTCTTGGGCTCGTCACCGTAGTCCATGGCGCACCAATGCCACGAGAGCCTGCTACGGTTCAGCAGGCTCTGGGGGGGGGGAGCACAGGGAAAAATTGCACGAAGCCATGGACAGGGAATTAAAAGTGTTGGAAGACAGAAACACCTAGAAGATAGTACCCATCGAAGTGGCACGCAACAAAACCATTCTCACGGGAAAATGGGTCTTCCGCGTGAAGACGAAAGCCGACGGGACAATTGAAAAATTCAAGGCACAATGGGTCATGTGTGGCTTCGACCAAGAACACGGACAGGACTTCACTGAAACCTTTGCACCTCTCTGCGACATACCTCTCTGCGAATCCTCCTCGCGATAGCCGCCTTGAAGCGG
Source organism: Closterium sp. Naga37s-1 (assembly GCA_947471745.1). NCBI lineage: Eukaryota > Viridiplantae > Streptophyta > Zygnematophyceae > Desmidiales > Closteriaceae > Closterium > Closterium sp. Naga37s-1. The sequence continues at coordinate 196,239 of CANJKZ010000979.1, forward strand.
AAGAAGCTCCGCCAAATCGACGTGGCTAACCCGTTTCTCTACGCTCCCGTCGACGCCAAAATCTTCGTCGAGCAACCACAAGGATCCGACACAGACCCTAATCAAGTCTGTCAGCTGATGAAGTCCCTGTACGGCATCAAACAAGCTCCGCGGCTGTGGCAGCAGTACCTACACGCCCGATTAATCCGCATCGGCTTTCAGCAACTACCACACGACCAGGGCATGTACAGACTCACAAAGGAAGCCGATTACATTCTGCTCATCGTGTATGTAGACGACCTGCTCTACATAGGCTCTACCGACGGCATCACCAACTGGTTTGAAGGGGAGCTGCAACAGGATCTCTCACTCACGGGTTCTTCTACCGTAACTCAGTACCTTGGACTCAACATCCTCGACGGAGAAAACATGATCCATCTCAGCGCCGCAAAATACGCCGACACCATCGCAAAACGCTTTGGACTGACGCCAGCCGCTATCCCCACGCCCTATCGCTACACCGCGGGAAATCACCAGGAAAAATCCAATCCGCTTGGACCTGCCGCCCTACACGACTACCAACGAAAACAGGGCTATCTGCTCTTCGCAACCGTCACCTGCCTGTCAAACATATGTTTATATGTTACAGTTTAGGTAGGCTTTAGTGGGGTACTCACTGTGGTGTACAACCCCTTAGTTTTCCTTTTGTACCAACACTCTCGATAGTTGCCATTATCCCTTGCCCAAGAGTTTAACATGGCATCTAGAGCATAGGTCCTTAGGACCTAGGATTAGGGCCCACCGGTTACCATATTACCTCACCTGCCTTGCCTACTGCCCGCGCGCGCCTCGGCTGCACGCGCGCGGCCCTTTTTTTTTCCCGCGCGCGCCTCTTAAGCAGCCCGCGCGGCCCGTTTAGGCCCCGTCCGCGCAGCCCATTTAGGCCCCGTTTAGGCCCCGCCCGCGCGCCCCTTACGCCGCCTGCGTGCAGCCTGCTTAGGCCACGCCCGCGCAGCCCGCCGCCGCACGCAGCCCGCAGCCGCGCGCAGCCTGTCGCCACGCGCAGCCAGGAGCCGCGCGCAGCCCGTCGCCACGCGCAGCCAGGAGCCGCACGCAGCCCGTCGCCACGCGCAGCCAGCAGCCGCGCGCAGCCCTCAGCCGCACGCAGCCAGCAGCCGTGCGTGCCCTGCTCGTGTGCCTGCCTGCGCGGCCCGCTGCTGCCTAGCCCGCTGCCTTAGAAAGCGCACGGCCTTCTGCTGTCTAGCACGCCGCCTTAGGAGCTTGAGTGCGGCAAGCTACTGCCCTGCAAGTTGCCTGTGTTGCCTGCTGCCTGCTGCCTCTGTCTTAGCCTGCGGTCTACCGCCTGCTGCCTCCTGTCTACTGCATGCTGTATCTGTCTTTGCCTGCGGCCTGCTACCTATTGCCTCCTGCCTGCTGCCTACTGCCTACTGCCTTTGCCTGCTGCCGTTATGACGACGCCTAACGTTCTCGCGTTCGAGCCTGACGGTCGCCCCATAGAGTTCGCTGTGTGGTTAGATGACCTCCAACTGTTCCTTCTGGCCGATGCCAAAGAGGGCGTTTCACTGTTCGATTACGTGTCTGGCACTGCCGTTGCTCCTGCTGCCGATGCTCCTGCTCTCGAACGCTCGCAGTGGCAGACTCGCGATGCTGCTGCATGCCTAGTTATTAGGAACCATCTGCCGATTACTGAGCGCGCGCATTTCAGCCAGCACAAAACTGCTAAGAAGCTGTACGACGATGTAGTTGCGCGCTACTCCTCCCCGGCCACTGCAGCCATAGGTCGGCTCATGCTACCCTACCTGTTCCCCGACCTTTCCTCGTTCACCACTGCTGAGGACCTCATTTCCCACCTGCGCGCCACTGACACTCGCTTTCGTGCCGCCCTTTCAGCCGAGTTCTGCGCCGCAACCCCCCCCCCCCCCCCCGGATGTACTTCACTCTCTATTTCCTCGTCACCCGCCTCCCTGACACTCTTAGCTCTATCAGGGACCACTTCCTAGCACTAGACCCCACCACTCTCACTGTCGACGACTTCGAGAAACCTCCTCGCAGCAGAGAAGAACATCCTCGCTGTAGGTGCTGCTCGTGGCACTCCTCGCTCTCCCCTCTTCGAGGGGTGCTCCCCCTCCCCTCTCACCCCCTCCTACGCCTCCGCAGCTGCTGCTCACGACTACCTTGGTGCTGAGGAGGTCGGGGCTGCTTCCGCTCCTAGTGGGAAGCGTCGCAGCGGCAGGGGCGGCAGGGGTGGCAGGGGCAGTGGGGGTGGCGGTGGAGGTGGCGGTGGTGCAGGCGGCGGGGGAGGTGGAGGTGGTGGGGGTGGTCGTGGGGGTGGAGGCGGTGGAGGTGGTGGTGGGGGCGGCGGAGGCACTGGGAGCGGTGGAGGGGGCAGAGCGGCGGTGGGGGAGGAGGGAGCGGTGGTGGCAGTGGTGGTCAGGGCCAGCAGCAACCGCAGCAGCAGCAGTAGCAGCAGCGTCAGCGCCAGAGCCCCACTTCCCAGCAGCTTCTTGACTGGTATGCCGGGCGTGGAGCTTCTGGGGGTCTTGGTCGCTGCCCCTATATCATCCACACAGGTCCCTGCGCTGGTCGCCAGTGCACAGGTTTTCACACTGAGCAGCGCTGCTTCGCTCGGCTTAGCGACGCCTCGCGCGCCAAGTTTCCTGATGCTACTGAGTTCCCCAACTGGGCAGACTTGCTTAGGCGTGATGTACCTATCTTTGATCTTGACGATGAGGCAATTCTTGCTGCTATATATGTATTGTCTGTTAGTGCTGAGGGTGACTGCTACTTGTGTGTGCCGCCGGATCCTGGTATAGCCCCTGGTATAGCCCCTGCAGCACTAGGTGCTTGTGAGTCTGCTCCCCTTGGTACTGCGCCTGCACAGGCCTTGCACACCTTTACACTTGACTCTGGTGCTTCCCGCTGTTTCTTTCGCGACAGTACCACAGTCACTCCCCTCCCTGCACCTGTTCCTGTCTCACTGGCTGACCCCTCTGGGGGCCCAGTGCTTGCACGGTCTTCCACTGTGCTTCCGTGTCCGGCGGTCCCGTCTGGTGAGCTGTCTGGTCTCCACCTCCCCTCGTTCTCTACGAACTTGGTGAGTAACGCTGTCCTCCAGGATGCGGGGGTTGACACCTTCACCCCTGGCCGGCAGCGTGTGGCGATTTGCACGTGCTCCCAGACTGGTCGTCACCTGGCCACGTTCACTCGTGCGCCAGGGTCCAGTCTGTACACCCTCACCACTGCGTCGTGCTCCGCCCCTTTGTCTCCCCAGTTACACGCGTCTGCTCAGGTAGCTACACAGTGTGAGTGTCGCCGGCTGTCGCACGACACTCTCCTGTGGCACCACCGCCTTGGTCACCCCTCCCTGCCTCGCCTTCGTAGCATGCACTCTCGCTTCTTGGTCTCTGGTCTTCCCAGGTCTCTGCCTGCCCTCCCTCCCTCGCCTGTGCCGCCCTGCATTCCTTGCGTCGAGGGGCGGCAGCGCGCCGCTCCTCACTCCTCCTCGTTCCCTCCCACAGAGGCTCCACTGCAGACTCTCCACCTGGACGTGTGGGGCCCAGCCCGCGTCCGTGGACAGGGCCACGAGCGGTACTTCCTGCTGGTTGTCGACGACTACACACGTTACACCACAGTCTTCCCCTTGCAGCGCAAGGGGGATGTCCCTGCTGTTCTGATCCCCTGGATCCGCGCTGCTCGTCTCCAGCTCCGCGAGCGGTTCCAGTCGGACTTTCCTGTCCTGCGTCTGCACTCTGACCGAGGTGGTGAGTTCTCCTCAGACCTCTTGGCAGCCTTCTGTGCGGAGCACGGCATCCGCCAGACATTCACGCTTCCGGCCTCTCCGCAGCATAATGGGGTTGCTGAGCGCCGCATTGGCTTAGTCATGGAGGTCGCTCGTACCTCCATGATCCATGCGGCTGCCCCCCATTTTCTGTTGCCGTTTGCGGTCCTGTACGCCGCGCATCGGCTTAACCTTTGGCCCCGTGTCTCCTTGCCGGAGACCTCGCCCACACTGCTGTGGACGGGGAAGGTTGGTGATGCGTCGCGTTTCCGGGTCTAGGGTGCTCGTGCCTTTGTCCGCGATACCACCGCGGACAAGCTCTCCCCTCGCGCCATTCCTTGCGTCTTCCTTGGCTTTGTCCCTGACGCGCCTGGCTGGCAGTTTTACGACCCCGCCTCGCGCCGTGTCTTGGCATCTCAGGACGTCACTTTTGACGAGTCAGTCCCCTTTTACCGCCTCTTCCCCTACCGCACTGCTCCTCGCCCTCTCCCGCCGCTCTTTCTCGCCCCAGGTCCTCCCAAGATAGACCCCCTCCCCGCGCCAGGTCCTGCTCCTTCAGGTGTCTCTCAGGTAGACCCCCCCGCGCCTGCGCCTGTTGAGGTCACTGGTGACTCCGGTCCTGCTGGGAGTGGTGCTGTCCCTGGGGGTGCGGAGCTTGGGGGTGCTGAGTCTGGGGGCGCTGAGCGTGTGGAGCCTGGAGGTGCTGAGCCTGCGCGTGAGGAGCCAGGAGGTGCTACGTCTGGATGTGCTGCGTCTGGAGGTGCTGCGTCTGGAGGTGCTGCGTCTGGGGGTGCTGCGTCTGTGGGTGCTGAGTCTGGGGGTGAGTCGCCTGCGGGTTCTGAGACTACTTTTACGCGGTCTCCTTGGGGTAGCCGTCTTCGTCTGCGTGTGCCCCTCACCTCTCAGCAGCTGCACGACTGGTACGGTCGCCGTCAGCGTCGCGCTTCTGCACCTCAGGGCTCTACTGCTGGGGGTTCTTCTACTGGTGTCGCTGGTCCCGGAGGTGCTCGTACTGAGGGTACTGGAGCTGCTGGGGCTGGCGGTGTTGTGACTGAGGGTACTGGAGCTGAAGAGGGTGCTGGAGCTGCTGGAGGTACTGGAGCTGCTGGAGGTGCTGGCGGTGCTGGAGCTGCTGAGGGTACTGGGGCTGTTGGAGGTGCTGGACCTGCTGAGGGTCCTGGAGCTACTGGCGGTGCTGCAGCTGCTGAGGGTACTGGAGCTGCTGGAGGTGCTGGAGTTGCTGGAGGTGCTGGAGCTGCTGGAGGTGCTAGAGCTGCTGGTGCTGGTGGCACTGCTCAGCCGCGCCTGTTCTTCGCTCCGCCGTCTCCGTCGTCTCAGCCACCACCTGACTCTGCACTTCGCCAGGTTCTCAGTCTTCCCTCGTATACTGGTCTTCCGTTACAGCCTGGCTCACCGCTGCCTGCTCCTTCTCCGTACACAGAGCAGCCTGGTGGCCTTGCAGAGCGTCGTGAGCCTGCGTCGCGTCCTGTCTCACCTGTCCGTTCTGGTCGTTCCGGTCGTCGTGTTCCTCGTCAGCGGCAGCCGGCTGTCTCCGGCCCTCCCCTTGTATTTCGTCGTCCTTCCTCTCCTCCGCCGCGTGTTCCTCTGCTGTCTCCCCCTGCGTCCTCTCTGCCTGTCGTTGCTGACCCTGTGTCTGACCAGTTTCGAGCTGAGCACTCTACTGTCACGTGTCTGCTTGCCACTGTTGTCACTGACCCGTCGTTTGAGTCTACTGCTGCGTCTGCCTTAGTCTCTGAGCTTGTTGACTTTGCTGCTGCCTGTCGTCTCGACTACGCCGCCAGTCTTGTTGCTGAGTCTGAGTCTGTCTGTCCTCCGTCCATCGGGGGTGAGTGTGCTCTTGGCACGGACGTCCTTGAGGACAGGCAGGAGGACCTTGAGTGTCTTGCAGCCGCTGCGCCTCATCTCGTGGCCATGCTACTTGCCCCTGAGGGAGACCCGGATGCACCAGACATCCCTACCCCGCGTTCTTACGCTGAGGCAATCGCGGGTGAGTACTCCTCTCAGTGGCAGACAGCCATGGACGCAGAGATGGCATCCTGGAAGTCCACAGGCACCTACGTTGACGAGGTTCCCCCTCCTGGGGCGAACATTGTCAGTGGCATGTGGATTTTCAGGGTGAAGCGGCCGCCAGGTTCTCCGCCTGTCTTCAAGGCTCGTTACGTGGCTCGAGGCTTCAGTCAGCGAGAGGGAGTTGACTTCTTCCAGACCTTCTCCCCCACCCCGAAGATGACCAATCTTCGGGTGCTGCTACACGTTGCCGCTCAGCGTGACTACGAGCTTCACTCTCTTGACTTTAGCACAGCCTTCTTACAGGGCAGCCTGCACGAGGAGATATGGCTGCGCCGCCCTCCTGGCTTCACTGGGTCATTCCCTCCTGGTACCCAGTGGAGCCTCCGGTGGCCGGTCTACGGTCTCCGCCAGGCGCCACGTGAGTGGCACGACACACTGAGGACGACACTTGCGGCTCTTGGGTTTGCTCCGTCGACTGCTGACCCGTCGCTGTTTCTGCACACCGACACTTCGCTGCCGCCGTTCTACATCCTCGTGTACGTCGACGACTTGGTCTTTGCCACTGCTGACACTGAGGCTCTCGCCCTGGTGAAGTCGGAGCTGCAGAACAGACACACGTGCACAGACCTGGGTGAGCTGCGCAGCTATCTTGGCTTGCAGATCACCCGGGACAGAGCACGCCGCACCATCACCTTAACTCAATCACACATGGTGCAGCAGGTCCTTCAGCGCTTCGGCTTCACCTGGTCCTCAGCACAGCCCACTCCTCTGGCTACAGGTCACTCGCTCTCAGCTCCACCTTCGGACGAGTCCGTAGAGCCGAGTGGTCCTTACCCAGAGCTAGTGGGCTGCCTCATGTACCTGATGACCTGCACTCGTCCTGACCTTGCGTACCCTCTTGGCCTTCTGGCTCGCTACGTGGCTCCTGGTCGGCACCGAAAGGTGCACATGGATGCCGCTAAGAGGGTACTACGCTACTTGTGCAGTACATCGGGCATGGGGCTCGTGCTTGGAGGACGGGGTGACGTTGTCCTCACTGGTCACTCGGACGCCTCTTGGGTTGACGACCAGGCTACGCAGCGGTCGTCACAGGGTTACACCTTCAGCCTTGGTTCTGGTTCAGTTTCCTGGCGTTCTACACGTTCGTCTTCAGTCCTCGGCTCCAGCTGTGAGGCCGAGATCTACGCCACAGCCATGGCTGCACAGGAGCTACGCTGGCTCACCTACCTGCTGACCGACTTGGGAGAGCGGCCTCGTTCTCCTCCAGTTCTGTACGTCGACAACAAGGCTGCCATTGCCTTGTGTCAGGAGCACAGACTGGAGCACAGAACGAAGCACATCGCTCTACGTTACTTCCTTGCTCGAGAGCTGCAGCAGCGTGGCCAGCTTTGTCTTGCTTACGTGGCCACTCGGGCCAACACTGCTGATATATTCACCAAGGCGCTTCCGCCTGGTGATCATCAGCGTCTCTGCACTTTGTTAGGCCTTGTTCCCACACTTCCTCACTTGCTGTAGGCTTTGTTTGTACTGTGAACTATATGTATACCTGCATGCTTGCTCTTGTAGGTAGATATCACAGTGCTGTTGTTGTTACACATATATCTCTGCATGTGAACTGGCCTTTTGGCCTTTTGCTTGTGCTCAGACTGCGTGGTGACGTTGTGATCCACCCTGAGCTTGTTTTGCACTTCCTGACTGGCCTTGTGACCCTCTGTTCTCCCCCACTTTGCCTATGGGGGTGTGTCAAACATATGTTTATATGTTATAGTTTAGGTAGGCTTTAGTGGGGTACTCACTGTGAGGTACAACCCCTTAGTTTTCCTTTTGTACCAACACTCTCGATAGTTGCCATCATCCCTTGCCTAAGAGTTTGACACTGCCAACCGGACCTGTCATACTCGGCGAGCCAACTTGCCACCTACCTCAAGCGGCCCGAAGCAGAGCACATGGCAGAACTTGACCGCGCGTTGCACTACCTCATTAGCACACCAACGATCGGTCTAACCTACCACAAGACTGGAACCACTACTCCAAAGCTAATCGGCTACGTGGATGCTGACCACGCAGGCGATTCCGATAGCAGGCGATCGCGCACCGGCTTTGAACGTTTCAGCGTACCCCCAGTATTTTCAGAGTTTCTCACTCTTGGAAATCTCATATTTCTTTGTACGTGCAGGATTCTCCTGACCCTTAAACTGCCTGGCGACGGCGTCACCTTGTGCCCCACTTCGTGAATAACGTCTGCGACTCTGAACTGGAGAGAGCCAATGAGCGAATGCTTCACCGGGGTTATGGTTCCCGTCCCGACGCACATGCTACCAACCAAGCGTCAGCTTATATCGTGAATAGCGCAGGATGGGATGGTCACAACCACTTCGCTGTGCGATTAGCATACGGTACTACAGGAAAATCGAATTTACCTCTTCACTGTTAGAATTGTGGTACTGTATGTTACTTCAACATTCACCATCTATAGTATCACTGTACAAACTTATACCATTACATGAAGCAAAATAACAATATATTCAGTACAACGTTGCTAATATCAGCCCCCCACATCCACCTTCCTGTTTCTTGTGTTACCGTTCTTGTTGCCACCACCACTCCCAACAACACCATCAGTAAATGGTGTTGGGCTGAGAAAAGCCCTTAGGATCTTTGCAGGACTAAATTCAGAGTAGGACAATGTAATAGCGGAAGCGTTAAATAAGAACTTTGTGAACCACCTTGCGCTAGTATGTGAGGGCAAAGTAGATTGATTAAAACAAAGGGATACAAGCTTTTATAAGAGTACAAGGAATACGAAGAGATATAATTAATAACCGTTTTGTTGTTGCTGTTGCGGTTCGATACAGTGACGACTCGGGCAACTGCTCAATAGCGAGTCAGTTGTTTGTCCTTGCTGTCGCGCTGTATTTGTCAGGTCAAAGGTCGCTGACCTTTGACTTTCGCATAACCTCCAGCAGTTGTTCAACCTCCGAGGGTTGACTCGCTAATGCTTCGATATGTTTCGCTTCGCTTCTGACTTGGTGTTTCGACACGACAGGAGCGCTTAGATCAATTGTTTCCAACACTCCCCTTCGCTTCTGGAGTGTCGCTGCTGGTGACGTGGCTTTGCCCAGTCAGCAGCATGCAGTACTCGAACTTCTGCTTCCTGAGCTTCTTGGTCAAGTAATCAGCTGCCATCTCGGACGTGGGACAGTAAGACAGCTCAAGTCTCCCCTTCTCGATCTCGTCCTTTACGAAGAAATATCGCAGGGCGATATGCTTCGTCCTGTTCGCGAATCCGTTTTTGTTGGCTATGCGAATTGCCGTCTGGTTGTCGCAGAACAAGGAGAAGCTGGGTAACTGAGCCAGCTTCGCCTCCTCCAGAAGTTCGCGAAGGTACAGTCCTTCCTTGGTTGCTGAGCAGAGTGCGATATATTCAGCTTCAGCTGAGGAGAGAGCGATTAATTCATGTTTGCTCGACTACCAGGAGATGGGTCCGATAGGCTCGAAGCGATAGATGTAGCTGGTGCGTGAGCGTCTGTTGTCGGAGTCGCCGGCGTGATCGGCGTCGACGTAGCCGATTAGTTTAGGTGTCGTAGTCCCGTTCTTGTGGTAGGTTAGACCGATGGTTGAAGTGCTGACGAGGTAGTGGAGAGCACGGTCGAGTTCCGCCATGTGTTCTATTTCAGGTTTCTTGAGGTAGGTCGCGAGCTGACTTGCGGAGTACGATAGGTCCGGACGGCAAGTGACAGCTGCGAAGAGGAGGCATCCCAGCTTTCTCTGGTAGTCGCGTATGCCGGCAGGCTTTAGTGGAGCGGATCCTTCCTTGTTATTTCCTGCCGTGTAGCGGTATGGCATAGAGATGGTGGTCGGCGTGAGTGCGAAGCGTTTGGCGATGGTGTCGGCGTATTTTGCGGCATTGAGGTAGATCGCGTCTTCTTCTTCCTGGATGTTGAGGCCGAGATACTGCGTGACAGTGGACGAGACTGTGAGCGTGAGGTCCTTCTATAATTCCCCTTCGAACCAAGTGGTGACATTGTTGGTCGAGCCGATGTAGAGTAAATCGTCCACGTAGACGATCAGTAGGATGTAGTCGGTGCCCTTTGTGAGCCGATACATGCCCTGGTTGTGAGGTAGTTGGCGGAATCCAATGCGAGTAAGTCTTGCGTGCAGATACTGCTGCCACAGCCTTGGAGCTTGTTTGATGCCGTACAGGGATTTTTGCAGCTGACAGACTTGGTTAGGTTCTCCGTGGGAACCGTGTGGAAGTTCGACGAAGATTTCGGCGTCAACAGGTGCGTAGAGGAATGCGTTGGCGACGTCGATTTGCCGCAGTTTCTTTTTCTTCATGGCGGCGATCGCAAGGAGAATTCGTAGTGAGGTGTGTCGGCTGACCGGGGCGAATGTCTCGGTGAAGTCGCGTCCGTGCTCTTGGTCGAAGCCGCGTACAACCCAGCGCGCCTTAAACTTGTCAATGGTGTCGTCTGCCTTTGTCTTCACACGGAAGACCCACTTCCCGGTGAGTACTGTCTTGTTTCGTGCCATGCCAATAGGGACAACTTTCCAGGTATTGCGTTCCTCCAGTGCTTTCAGTTCCTTGTCCATGGCTTCACGCCATTTTTCCCTATGCTCCCCCCCCAGAGCCTGCTGAACTGTGGCAGGCTCCTTAGGAATCTCCGTCCCGTGGACCGCGGTGACGAGGCCGAGTATCTGGAGGCCACTCTGTGTGTAGCGGGGGAGAGTTGTGTCCGCAGGATAAGCTGCTTCGTCACCTGCTTCTGGGTCAGGTATGAAGTTGGGCCCTATGCGTTCTGCTTCGTTGGTGTTGACTTCTGCAGGTGTAACGTAACCGTTGTCGGCGAAGTGGTAAAATACTTCGGCGTTGGCGCTTTCGCGAGGATTTTCGTCATCCATTGGGGCGTCGACGGAGCAATAAGGGAGAGGTCCGGCTTCCTCCGAGGCTTCATCCACGTTCTGCTCGTCCCAGTCAGCTTCGTCTGCTGCCGAGGCGAAGGCTCGGTCACCACGGAAGCCACCTGTGGGGTCCCGATCTTCTTCCAGGTTGGCAAGATACGTCGGAAGGGTGAGTCGTTCGTAGAAAATGACATCACGTGCTGCTACTGTTTCTTTGGAGTGGACGTCGAAAATCTTCCACGCGTTGTAATTTCTTTCGATGCCCAGGTGTAGTCTGTCAAACATATATTTACTATAGTCGGTCTAGGCTGTAGTGGGGTAGTCCTCAGAGGGTACAACACTTATGTGTTTCCTACTTGTACCCTTGTCATTTCCTAATTCAATCATTCTTTCGTCTATCATTCTCACATGGTATAGAGCTAGTTTCGAGATTTTTTTTAAGGGCCCACCACTGAAATTTCTCCCCTGCCTACTTGCCGCACGCTTCGCACCTTCCCTTCGAGGCCCGTCACGGCCCCTGCGCCCGCCCTTAGAGCCTGCGCCCGCCCCGTAAGGCCCCTTAAGGCCTCGTTAAGGCCCCTTTAAGCCCCGTTTAGGGCGCGGATTAAGGCCCCGTAAGGCCCCGTTATGCCCCGTAAGGCCCCGTAAGGCCCCGTCAGGCCCCGTTCGGCCCCGTTTAAGGCCCCGTTAGGCCCCGACAGGCCCCGTTAGAGGCCCCGTATGGCCCCGTCAGGCCCCGTTAGAGGCCCCGTACGGCCCCGTCAGGCCCCATTTGGCCCCGTTTAGGGCGCGGATTAAGGCCCCGTAAGGCCCCGTTAGCCCCGTAAGGCCCCGTAAGGCCCCGTCAGGCCCCGTTCGGCCCCGTTTAAGGCCCCGTTAGGCCCCGACAGGCCCCGTTAGAGGCCCCGTACGGCCCCGTCAGGCCCCGTTAGAGGCCCAGTACGGCCCCGTCAGGCCCCATTTGGCCCCGTTTAAGGCCCCGTAAGGCCCGTCAGGCCCCGTTATAGGCCCCGCAAGGCCCCGTTATCGGCCCCGTACGGCCCCGTTCGGCCCCGTCAATCCCCATCTGGCCCCGTTTCAGGCCCCGTAAGGCCCGTCAGGCCCCGTTATAGGCCCCGTACGGCCCCGTACGGCCCCGTTATAGGCCCCGTCAGGCCCCGTTATAGGCCCCGCACGGCCCCGTTATAGGCCCCGTACGGCCCCGTTATAGGCCCCGTCAGGCCCCATTATAGGCCCCGTTCGGCCCCGTTATAGGCCTCGTCAGGCCCCGTTATAGGCCCCGTTCGGCCCAGTCATGCCCCGTTAGAGGCCCCTTCAGGCCCGGCCGGCCCTGCTGCGGCCCTGTCGCAGCTCTTCCCCGACGCTGCCCCGGCCCTGCTCCTGACCTGCCCCTGAACTGCCCCGGCCCTGGCCCGGCTCTGCCCAGGCCCTGCCCCGGCTCTGCCCCGGCCCTGCCCCTGAACTACCCCGGCCCTGCTTCTGCACTGCCCCGGCCCTGCTCCTGAACTGCCCCGGCTCTGCCCCGGCCCTGCCCCGGCCCTGCCCCTGAACTGCCCCGGCCCTGGCCCGGCTCTGCCCTGGCCCTGCCCCGGCCCTGCTCCTGAACTGCCCTGGCCCTGCCCCGGCCCTGCTCCTGAACTGCCCCGGCCCTGCCCCGGCCCTGCTCCTGAACTGCCCCGGCCCTGCCCCGGCCCTGCTCCTGAACTGCCCCGGCCCTGCCCCGGCCCTGCTTCTGCACTGCCCCGGCCCTGCTCCTGAACTGCCCCGGCTCTGCCCCGGCCCTGCCCCGGCCCTGCCCTTGAACTGCCCCGGCCCTGGCCCGGCTCTGCCCTGGCCCTGCCCCGGCCCTGCTCCTGAACTGCCCTGGCCCTGCCCCGGCCCTGCTCCTGAACTGCCCCGGCCCTGCCCCGGCCCTGCTCCTGGACTGCCCCGGCCCTACCCCGGCCCGGCCCCAGCCTCTCCCCTGGTAAGAGCGCCGCGCTGCCGAGCCACACCGCCCTGCCGAGCTGCGCCGCCCTACCTAGCCTGCTTAGCCGAGTTCCACTGCTGCTACTGCTAGCCTGCTGCTTCTCCTGTCATGGCTAGTCTCAATGTTCTTACCTTTGATGCTGAGGGTCGGGCTGTTGACTTTGAGGTCTGGCTAGATGATCTGCAGCTTTTCCTACAGTGCGATAGCAAGGATGGTCTCTCACTGTTCGATCTCACTTCTGGCGCCTCTACTGCCCCTACTGCTGATGCTGACAGTACTGTTCGCTCGCAGTGGCTCACGCGCGATGCTGCTGCTCGTCTTGCTGTGCGCAACCACCTGCCGTCTACTGAGCGCGCGCACTTTAGTCAGTACAAGAGTGCTAGGGCTCTGTACGACGCTGTAGTTGCACGCTACTCCTCCCCTGCCACTGCTGCCCTCAGCCGCCTCATGCTACCGTACCTTTTCCCTGACCTTGCTGCCTTTGCCACTGTCGCTGACCTAGTTGCTCACCTTCGCACTAGTGACGCCCGCTACCGCGCTGCCCTTCCCACTGAGTTCTGTGCCAAGAACCCCCCCCCCATGTACATCACCCTTTACTACCTAGTCACCCGCCTCCCTGACTCTCTTTCTTCAGTCAGGGACCACTTTCTCTCCCTTTGCCCCACCGAGCTGACTGTCGACTTGCTAGAGGAGCGCCTTGCTGCAGCTGAGAAGAGTATCTTAGCTGTTGGTGCTTCTCGCGGTGACCGTCGCACCCCCTTCTTTGAGGGGTGTTTCCCTGTCCCCCTTCTCCCCTCTGTTGCCTCTGCTGCTGCTGTCGACCTCGTTGGCACTGAGGAGGTCGGCGCTGCGTCTGCCCCTAGTGGGCGACGCCGCACTGGCAAGGGCAAGGGAAGCAGGGGTGGTGGTGGGGGCGGTGGAGGCAGCGGTGGAGGAGGTGGAGGAGGTGGAGGTGGTGGTGGGGGTGGTTCCGGGAGTGGGGGCGTAGGTGGCGGCAGTGGCGGCCGTGGCGGCGGTGGTGGAGGAGGTGGCGGCGGCGGCGGCGGTGGTGGAGGTAGCGGAGGAGGTGGTGCTGGTCGCGGTGCGGCCACGCAGCGTGGAGGCCTTGGTGGCAGCCAGCGTCCGCAGCAGCTACGCACCCGTGAGACCCCGTCTGTTCAGCAGCTTCGTGAGTGGTACGCTGGACGTGGGAGGTCTGGGGGTGCAGGTCCCTGCGCGTACGTTCTTCGCACCGGCACTCGTAGTGGGGAGGTGTGTGGTCTCCCACACACCACGCAGCGCTGCTTTGGCCGCTTGACTGACGCTTGGCGTACCCAGTTTCCTGACGCTGTTGATCTTCCTCGTTGGCATGATCTGCTTCTGCAGAATGTGCCTATCTTTGATCTAGATTTTGATGCTATCCTTGCTGCCATGTATGCTCTTGCTGATATTACTGAGGGTGACTGTTACCTGCGTGTCCCGCTCGACCCGGGCACTGTGGCTGCTGCTCTAGGTGCTAGTGCGGCTGCTGCTCCAGGTGCTGGTACGTCTCCTCCCTCTGGTACTGCACCTACTGAGTCCTTTCACACCTTCACACTTGACTCTGGTGCTTCGCGCTCTTTCTTTAGAGACAGCACCACGCTCACGCCGCTCCGTCGGCCTGTTGCGGTCTCCCTTGCTGACCCCTCCGGGGGACCAGTCCTTGCACACTCCTCCACGGTTCTACCGTGTCCTGCGGCCCCGTCGGGCTTGCTGTCGGGACTCCACCTCCCCTCGTTCTCTACGAAATTGGTGAGTGGAGCTGACCTCCAGGACGCGTGGGTTGACCAGTTCACCCCTGGAGGTCAGCGTGTGACCCACTGCACTTGCTCTCGGACGGGCCGCCACCTGGCCACGTTCACCCGTCGGCCAGGGTCGAGTCTGTACACACTGACTACTGCGCCTCCTCCGGTCCCTGCGTCTGGTCAGGTAGCTACGTCCAGTCAGGTGTTTGTTGCTGCGTCCAGGTCTAGTCCTGCGTCTGCCCCCTGCTCGTGTCGTCCTCTGGCGCACGAGACTCTCCTCTGGCACCACCGCCTTGGTCACCCCTCCCTGCCTCGTCTTCGAGGTATGGCCTCCCGTGCTCTTGTCTCTGGCCTCCCCAGGTCCCTCCCTCCCCTTCCTCCGGGGCCTGCCCCCACCTGTGTTCCTTGTGTCGAGGGCCGGCAGCGCGCCGCTCCTCACTCCTCCTCGTTTCCTCCGATTGAGGCCCCTCTGCAGACTCTTCACATGGACGTGTGGGGCCCAGCCCGCGTTCGTGGACAGGGTCACGAGCGTTACTTCCTGCTGGTCGTTGACGACTACTCGCGTTACACCACAGTCTTCCCCTTGCGCAGCAAGGGTGAGGTCACTGAGGTGTTGATCGACTGGATCCGCGGTGCTCGTCGCCAGCTTAGTGAGAGTTTCGGCTCCGACCTTCCTGTTTTGCGTCTGCACTCAGACAGAGGCGGGGAGTTTTCCTCCGACCTTCTGAGAGCCTTCTGTCGTTTGGAGGGCATCCGCCAGACGTTCACGCTTCCGGCCTAACCGCAGCAAAATGGGATTGCTGAGCGCCGCATTGGCATGGTCATGGATGTCGCTCGTACGTCCATGATCCATGCGGCTGCTCCCCACTTTCTGTGGCCGTTCGCGGTTCAGTACGCTGCGCATCAGATCAACCTTCAGCCTCGTGTCTCCTTGCCGGAGACCACACCTACTCTGCGGTGGACGGGGAAGGTTGGTGATGCGTCCGCGTTCCGTGTCTGGGGATCTCGAGCTTTTGTCCGCGATACTACAGCGGACAAGCTGTCCTCCCGTGCCGTTCCCTGTGTCTTCCTTGGCTTCCCTCCTGACGCACCCGGGTGGCAGTTCTACCACCCCAGCTCGCGTCGTGTTCTGTCCTCTCAGGACGTCACGTTTGACGAGTCGGTGTCGTACTACCGTCTCTTTCCCTACCGCACTGCCTCTCCCCCTCCCCCGCCGCTCTTCCTTGCCCCAGGTACTCCTCCGGTATACCCCCTCCCCCCCCAGGGTCCTGCCCCCTCAGGTGTGTCCCAGGTAGACCCTGCCGAGCCGGTCGAGGTAGCTGTCAACTCAGGTGCTGCTAGGGGTGCTGACCCTGCGGGTGCGGGGACTGGGGGTGCTAAGACTGGGGGTGCTGAGTCTGGGGGTGCTGAGACTGGGCGTGCTGAGCCTGGGGGTGTGGCGCCTGAGGGTGCTGTGTCTGGAGGTGCTGAGCTTGCGCGTGTTGAGTCTGGAGGTGCTCTGGGTGTCCCGTCGCGGCGGGAGCCCCTCTCTCCACAGCGGCTTCGTGAGTGGTACTCTCGGCGCTGTCGGGTTGCTGCTGGAGGTGCTGCTGGAGGTGCTGGCGCTGATGGAGGTGGTACTGGTGCTGGAGCTGCTGGAGGTGCTGCTGGTGCTGGTGCTGCTGGAGGTGCTGCTGGTGCTGGAGGTGCTACTGGAGCTATTGGAGGTGCTGGCACTGCTGGAGGTGGTGCTGGTGCTGGAGCTGCTGGAGCTGCTGGAGGTGCTGGTGCTGCTGGAGGTGGTGCTGGTGCTGGAGCTACAGGAGGTGCTGCTGGTGCTGGAGCTGCTGGAGGTGCTGCTAGGACTGGAGACCCTGAGGCTGAGGGTACCGGTTCTGTCTCTGCTGTTTCTCGAGGCGCTGCGCGGCCGCGGCCGTACTACGTTCCGCTTCTTCAGCAGGTTCTTGGCTCCCCACCTTCTCCTGGTCCTCCTCCTCCTTCCCTGAGTCCACCGCCTGTCCCGTCTCAGTCGCAGTTACAGCCGGCCTCTCTGCTGCCTGGTCCTTCTCCTTACTCTGGTCCGACTAGAGGTCTTACGGAGCGTCGTGAGCCTGAGTCGCGTCCTGTGTCGCCTGCGTCTCGTTCTACGTCGTCTGTCCGTTCTGTTCGCGCTGGTCGTGTTTCGCGTCCGCGTCTTCCTCCTGTCCTTGGCACTCACACTATGACTCTGCGTCCTTCCACTGCTCCACAGCGTGTCCCTCTGCCCTCTCCTCCTGCGTCCTCTCTTCCTGACGGTCCGGACCCGGAGTCTGACTCCCTTCGTGCTGCTAGTCCTACTGTCACGCGCTTTCTGGCCACTGCTGTCACTGACCCCCTGTTTGAGTTCTCTGCTGCGTCTGCTCTTGTTGCTGAGCTTGTTGACTTTGCTGCAGCCTGTCGCCTAGACTACGCCGCTAGTCTTGTTGCTGAGTCTGCGTCTGTGTCTGTCTGTCCTCCGTCCGTCGGGGGTGAGTGTGCTCTTGGCACGGACGTCCTTGAGGACAGGCAGGAGGACCTTGAGTGCTTTGCTGCTGCTTCACCTCATCTCGTGTCCATGCTGCTTGCCCCTGAGGGAGACCCGGATGCACTAGACATCCCGACCCCGCGCTCTTACGCAGAGGCGATAGAGGGTCCCTACTCCTCCCAGTGGCAGGCAGCCATGGACGCAGAGATGGCTTCCTGGAAGTCCACAGGCACCTACGTAGACGAGGTTCCCCCACCTGGGGCGAACATCGTCAGTGTCATGTGGATCTTCAGGGTGAAGCGGCCACCGGGTTCTCCGCCTGCCTTCAAGGCGCGTTACGTTGCACGTAGCTTCAGTCAGCGACAGGGAGTTGACTTCTTTCAGACCTTCTCCCCTACCCCGAAGATGACCACTCTTCGGGTACTGCTGCACGTTGCTGCTCAGCGTGACTACGAGCTCCACTCGCTTGACTTCAGCACAGCCTTCCTACAGGGCAGCCTGCACAAGGAGATCTGGCTGCGCCGCCCACCTGGCTTCACTGGGTCGTTTCCTCCTGGTACCCAGTGGAGCCTCCGGCGGCCAGTCTACGGTCTCCGCCAGGCGCCCCGTGAGTGGCACAACACGCTCAGGACGACTCTTGCTGCTCTTGGTTTTGCTCCTTCCACTGCTGACCCTTCTCTGTTTCTACGCACTGACGCTACTCTGCCGCCGTTCTACGTTCTTGTGTACGTAGACGACCTTGTCTTTGCTACTGCTGACACGGAGGCACTCGCCCACGTGAAGTCCGAGCTGCAGAAGAGACACACGTGCACAGACCTGGGTGAGCTGACAAGCTATCTTGGCTTGCGGATCACCCGGGACAGAGCACAGCGCACCATTACCTTGACTCAGTCACACATGGTGCAGCAGGTCCTTCAGCGCTTCGGCTTCACCTACTCCTCGCCACAGTCCACTCCTCTGCCTACCGGTCACTCGCTCTCAACTCCACCTTCGGACGAGTCCGTCGAGCCGAGTGGCCCGTATCCAGAGCTTGTGGGCTGCCTCATGTACCTGATGACTTGCACACGACCTGAACTCGCATACCCTCTCAGCCTTCTGGCTCGCTACGTGGCTCCCGGCAGGCACCGAAAGGTGCACTGGGATGCTGCGAAGAGGGTGTTGCGATACTTGAGTACATCGGGCATGGGGCTCGTGCTTGGAGGACGGGCTCGAGTTGTCCTCACTGGTCACGCTGACGCCTCCTGGGTTGACGACTTGGCTACGCAGCGGTCGTCACAGGGTTACACCTTCAGCCTTGGCTCCGGTTCTGTCTCCTGGCGGTCTACCCGCTCTTCTTCTGTTCTCAGCTCCAGTTGTGAGGCTGAGATCTACGCTGGGGCCATGGCTACACAGGAGCTTCGCTGGCTCACCTACCTGCTGACCGACTTGGGAGAGGCGCCTCGTTCTCCTCCAGTTCTGTACGTCGACAACAAGGCCATGCTGGCCTTGTGTCAGGAGTACAGACTGGAGCACAGAACGAAGCACATTGCTCTGCGCTACTTCCTTGCTCGAGAGTTGCAGCAGCGTGGTCAGCTTCGTCTTGCTTACGTGGCCTCTCAGGCCAACACTGCTGATGTCTTCACCAACGCACTTCAGCCTTGTGATCATCAGCGTTTCTGTACTGTGTTAGGCCTTGTACCTACTGTGCCTCACTTGTTGACTTCTTGACTCTGCTTGTACTGTACTCTATATACTTATACCTGCATGCTTACACTTGCTAGGTTGTGTTCACTGTATTGTTTGCTTTCCTTTATATAACTCTGCATGTGAACTGGCCTTCTGGCCCTTTGCTTGTGCTCAGACTGTGTGGTGACTTTGTGATCCACCCTGAGTTTGCTTTGTCTTTCTTGACTGGTCTTGTGACCCCTTGTTCTCCCCCACTTTGCCTATGGGGGTGTGTCAAACATATATTTACTATAGTCGGTCTAGGTTGTAGTGGGGTAGTCCTTAGAGGGTACAACACTTATGTGTTTCCTACTTGTACCCTTGTCATTTCCTAATCCAATCATTCTTTCGTCTATCATTCTCACATAGTCCCCACTGTGCGCGTTGAGAAAATCTTCCGGCTCTTGCAGTGTGTGGGCGATACTGTACCATGCAGCCGAAAACTCTTAACATTTTTGTGCTGCCCTGTTTTCCTGTCCACAGCAGGTGCAGTGATGCGTTGTTCGGTAGTGATGACGACGAAAGCAAGTTGTGCAGCATGACAGCGTGGTCCATCGCCGCAGGCCATTGGTGATTGGGCAGTCGCATGCCACGCTGTAATTTGCGCATGGTGTTCTGGAGAGTTCGATTCATCCGTTCTGCCACGCCTTGCTGTTGATGGGCGTAGGGAAGCAAGATGAGCCTCTTGATTCCTCTTTCTGCCAAGTACTGCTTGAACCTCTGTGAGGTGTATTCTCCTCCTCCGTCTGAATGAAAGCTTTTTAGTTTCACGCCTGATTCTCGTTCTGCTACTGGGAGCCAAGCAACAAAGGCCTCGAAAGCCATGTCCTTGCTCGGAAGGTTAAGGTGCTAAACGTAACGCGTAGCGGCATCGATGAACGTGATGGTGTAGCTGTATGCTCCTTGTCCAGGTTCGCGATTGTACAGGATGTCGCTGTACACTTTCTCAAGTGGTGCGTAAGTTGGTGCGCTGGGGTTGTGGTGAGAAGTGAATGGCCAATGTGGTAAGTCAGCTTCGGGGCAGGTAAAGCACGTTCCACGAGCTCGTCGAAGTTCGCTTCCATCGGTTAGGAGCAGTGAATCTTTGTCGAGTACTCCTGCTCTTATTGTGTTGTTTAACACCGTGTTACTTGGATGTCCCATTCGTGCGTGCCAGATGTCTTCGCCAGCTCGATGTCCGGGTGAACGACGGTACAAGTCGGAGTTGGAGTAGAAGCTTGCGGTGAAGTTTGCGCTTCGATGTACTTCTCGTGGTGTTGGGTTAAGCTGTTGCGCAGGAGTCGGTGGAGTGTCGTCGATTGGAGCCGATGCAGTTGAAGGACCAGCGATTGGTGTCGATGTTGCCGCTGCTGCTGCCGTTGTTTCTGCTGCTGCCGATGTTGTCTCTGCTACTGCCGATGTTGTCTCTGCTGCTGCCGATGTTGTCTCTGCTACTGCCGAGTCTTGAATTCTTGCTAATGCTCTTGTTCGTTCTGCCTCAGGGATGGTGTGCGAATATCAGAAGCCTTCTGGACTGAAGTCGGGGTCGAGATCCGGTGGATGTGTCCAGGAGGTGAAAGTGACAATCCCGTCGCTGTCAGCGGTGCCAAGATCTGGGACGAAGTCGAGAACGAAGACGTTGTTTTTCAGGACCGCCTTCCCGATGTAGAGACCGCCTTTCCCGTTATATAACTTGAACTCCTGAGTGGTGCTATCTGCTTCAAGGTGTATGCCCTTCGCCATCAGTTGACTGACGCTTAGTAGGTTGTAACCGAGCCCTTCTTCTATTAAAACCTTCGACATCTGCAGTATGACGTTTGTCTCTCGTGACTGAAGTTGCACTACGCCTTGTCGTCGTGTGCGCATGTTCTGATTGTTGGCGACGGTGATGACGACCTCGCGTTGAAGTTCGTGTTCGCGTTGAACAAAACGTCCTGAAGAGCACATGTGTTGTCCGCAGCAACTGTCCAAGAACCAGGTATCCTTCCCAGACGGTTCGCTTTGGCCGATGGCTGCGTACGTTGGGTTCGGTGGCAGTGTTTCTCGACGTGGAGTCCTTTCGTCGAGTTGTTCTTCTGGTGAGTAGTGCGGCGGCGATTCAGTGATGCAGGAGTCGGTCAATCTTGTCATGCAGCTGACGATGTTCCTTGTTCCTTGTGCAGGTTGTCTCGTCGACGTTGTTGGCGTTTGAACTTGAGTGGTGAAATTTGCTTGCGTTGAGGCGACTTGACTGCTTGAAGGTCGAAGCTGCCGTTGCGTTGGTACTGACTGTTGTCGGTTAGGGCATTGTGTGCGGGGATGACCTGACGTTTTGCAGAGATGACAAAACGGAGGTACGGGTTGTTGACCTTGGTACTTGTTTTGCCAATGGTTGTTGTTGTTGTAGCGTCGTTGAGTGTGGAAAGCGAACTCGAACACTGACGTCTTCCTCTTGTGTTTTTCTTCTTGTAGGTCCATGTCTTGCTGTTCGGCGTGAATTTCAGCGCACAATGCTGCTTCAGAGATCTTCCCATGAGCTCGGAGTATGGCGCGAGTGGAGCGCCAATGAGGACCAAGACCGCCAATGACGACTGTGACGAAGGCGTCTTCTGATATCGACCCTCCGCATCGAAGGAGTTTGTCGCGCAATTCGCGACAGCGGCTGATATACGCCATCCCTTTTTCGCCCGGTTTCATTTCCACTGTTGTCAGTTGTGCCATTAACCGACTCTGATTGACGCTGTCTGTTGCCTGATACAGGTTCTTCAGGTGATTGTAAGTGAGCTCGGCGGAGTTTCCGTATCCTCGGTAAGACCGAATGTTCTGCTGCTGGTTCGGTGTGACGTTGCGCAGTAGAATTGTATACGCCATCATAGATTGATACGTATACTGCTGTTTGTCGTATTGCGTGCCGTTTGTTGGATATGGCAGGGACCCATCGAAGAAGCCAAGAATCTGCGCGCCTTCCATCATCAGTTCGAATTCGAATGACCAGGTAAAGAAGTCCTTTCCGTCGAATGGTCTTGACGTCTGCAGTTTTAAAACGTGCGCAAACTGCGATTGAACTTGAAGTGCATCTAGTGTCTTCTCTTGCTCAGGTGAAGGCTGCTGGCGCGGCATGAAGCTGACGGAGCCGCGCTGAGGTTCGTACGGGGCGAAGGTAGGTTGTTGCTGATTTCCTCGTGCGTAGGATGAACCATCGAGGCTCATCGGCATTGCGTTGTTGTTGTTGCTGTTGTTTGACTGTGCAGGTGCCCCTTGCTGGTGTTGTTCGTAGAAGGACATGAAGGAGAAGAATTTCTCCATCATGTCTGGGTCGAAGGCCGCGGCTTGATTTGTAGGAGTTTCTGAAGACGTTGCTCTTGGTCTTGTTGCCGTACCCTCCTCTGTCTGTAGGCCAGAGGCAGGTGGTGGAGTAGGAGTAGTACCGGGAGAGCCGTTAGAGGAGCTTCTCTCCTTCTGCGTTGCCATGCCTTGTGATGTTGTGGGTGTCTTGATTGTAGTTGAATTTGTCCTGATAGCTCTCATACCATGTTGGGCTGAGAAAAGCCCTTAGGATCTTTGCAGGACTAAATTCAGATTAGGACAATGTAATAGCGGAAGCGTTAAATAAGAACTTTGTGAACCACCTTGCGCTAGTATGTGAGGGCAAAGTAGATTGATTAAAACAAAGGGATACAAGCTTTTATAAGAGTACAAGGAATACGAAGAGATATAGTTAATAACCGTTTTGATGTTGCTGTTGCGGTTCGATACAGTGACGACTCGGGCAACTGCTCAATAGCGAGTCAGTTGTTTGTCCTTGCTGTCGCGCTGTATTTGTCAGGTCAAAGGTCGCTGACCTTTGACTTTCGCATAACCTCCAGCAGTTGTTCAACCTCCGAGGGTTGACTCGCTAATGCTTCGATATGTTTCGCTTCGCTTCTGACTTGGTGATTCGACACGACAGAAGCGCTTATTCAACTGTTTCCAACAAATGGCACCCCATGGTCAGATAATGGGACACTTTTTTTTGTTAATCCTGCACTGGTAGTACCACTCGTGTCTGTAGACCCACCCTCGCTTGTGCCACTTCCTGAATCAGTAGACCCACCATCACCGCCAGCATCACTACCACTAACACCACATCACCTCCACCACCACCACCACCATCACCACCAGTGCCACCACTCTCCCCACCCCCACCCACTTTGTCACCCACTTTCTGCGCCTCACTCGCCGCTCGAGCAGCCGCCTGCTGCCTCACCACAGCCTCCTTGGCAGCTAACTTTGCTGCCGCCTTGGCCGCAACCAACACCCGCTTCACTTGCTCCACCTCCGTCTGCTTCTCCCACTTCAACCCCAGAGCATCCGTGGCTTCAGCCCACTTCACCGCACTCAACCTCTCATCACTCCGGCAAGCTCAGCGAGAGCCTCTGTCGTGGCCGTGCTTGCTTACGAGAGAGCACTACGAGCGGCGGTGCTTGATCGCTGAGGGACGTCCACCCCCCCCCCCCCCCCCAAAAAAAATTGAGATAGTGGGGAAGCGAATGTGTGGGTGCGGTCCGAGAGAAGATCGTAGGCTCTGATAACCAAGTGTTACGAGTGCAATGGAGTGAGTGAGCGAGGATTGCACTATCGAGGCAAGAATACAATGAGCGAAGAATATATAGCGAAGCTACAGTGGTAACGGTAACGTGTGGGAAATGGGGTGCGCGACGGGCCTGGTGCCGAGGTTCGGGGACTGTCGAGGCGGAGGTCCGGAGCGCGGGTTACCAACCGAACCGTGAGGTTGGGTCGCATCGTGAACAGTGGCGGGAATGGGGTCGAGGCGAATGTCGCGAGTGGTAACGGGATATTGTGGGGTGCTGTTGGCGGGAACAGTGGTGTACGCGCTGAGCAGGGACGCGAAGTAAGGAAAAGTGATTTTCCCTACACCAGACCAAGATACATATCGTACAACCTATCAGCCTATCGACAAAAATATAGCAAATAACAAAATATTCATTACAAATTTGTAGTATCAGCCGCCGACATCCACCTTCCTGTTTCTTGTGTTACCCTCTTTGTTGCCGCCACCACTCCCGGCAACACCATCAGTAAAGGCCACTTTAACACTTACACTTACCCCATGATCAGATAAGGGAACACTTTGTTTTGTTAATCCTGCACTGGTACCACTGCTTGTGTCACTAGACCCACCCTCGTTTGTGTCACCTCCTGGATCAGTAGAACTACCATCACCACCAGCATCACCACCAGAATCACCACCACTATCACCACCAGCATCACCACCTGTTCCACCACCTGCACCACCCCCACCCACTTTGTCACCCACTTTCTGCGCCTCACTCGCCGCTCGAGCAGCCGCCTGCTGCCTCACCACAGCCTCCTTGGCAGCTAACTTTGCTGCCGCCTTAGCCGCAACCAACGCCCGCTTCACTTGCTCCACCTCCGTCTGCTTCTCCCACTTCAACCCCAGCGCATCCGCGGCTTCAGCCCACTTCACCGCACTCAACCTCTCATCACCGGCGTCCACCGCCTCCCGTGCCGCCGCCTCCGCTGCAGCCTGCGCTTCCCCTGCCTCCCTCGCCGCATCCTCCGCCTGACTCTTAGCTAAAACCAGCCGATCCACCTCAGCATCCGCCTGTTGCTTAGCCTCCAGTGCTTTATCCGCTGCAGCCTGCTTCTCTGCCGCAGCAGCCGCGGCAGCGCTGGCCTTTTCAGCCATCTGGGCAAGCCGGGCCGCAGCCACCCTCTCTCTAAACGTCCTCTTCTTCTCCTCCTTTTGCTCCTTGGCTGCATCCCGCTCGGCCCGAGCTGCATTCTTCCGGGCCGTCCCCCGCCTCTTCTTATCCTCTAGCTCCGGTTTGCTCCTCTCTGCTTCATCCACAAGCTCCTGCCGCTTCTCCTCCACTGCGTTCGCAGCCTCCGCAGCAGCTTCCTCTTTCCCATCTGCCTCCTCTCTCGCCTGGTCTGCTCTAGCCCTCGCAGTGTTTGCGTCTTTCTGCGCTTGCTTCGCCTCCTCCCGCCTCTTCTTCCCGCTCGTCCCACCCCTAGAATTCTTGGCTTCTCTTGCCTTTTTGTCAGCCCGTGCTTGAGCTGCCTCTGCGTCTTTCTCCCTCTGCTGGGCTATCGCGTTGGCCTTTTCAGCATCAGCCTTAGCAGCCTCAGCTGCTTGAGCGGCCTTCTGTTAGTCCCGCTTTTTCTGCTCCAGGGGAGAGAGCTCCTTCTCAGGTGGAGGTGGGGGAGGGGGCGTCTCAGGTTCTTCTTCAGATTCACCTGAATCCCCATCGTCTGAGTCATCTCCTCCTCCACTCTCCCCACCTTCCCCTCCCTCCTCACCACCTCCTCCCTCATCCCCTTCCTCTCCATTTCCCCCATCCTCTCCGCTTCCTCCCTCCCCTCCGCTTCCCCCTTCTTCTCCGCCTCCCCCCTCCTCTCCGCCTCCCCCCTCCTCTCCGCTTCCCCCCTCCCCTCCGCTTCCCCCCGCCTCTCCGCCTCCCCCCTCCCCTACACTCCCCCCTTCCTCTCCGCTTCCCCCCACCTCTCCGCTTACCCCATCACTCCCTCCCTCTCCCCCTTCCCCTGCTCCTCCTTCCGAAGGTTCCTGTGAACCTTCCCCTGACCCTGACGAATCATTTGGTGGAGCACCACCAGAGGTTTCATCTCCACCTGGATTGTCCACGTCAGCTGGCGGCGGAGGTGGAGCTACATCTCCTGGGAGTGTCGTGTCTTCGTTCGCCGGCGGAGGTGGAGTTGCATCTCCGGTATTTTCGGTTCCATCTCCAGGAGTTTCATCTGCCGAAACGCTTCCGTCCGTTGATGTTGCTTCGCCAGTTTCAGTTTCATCACCTGGTGCTGCTGTATCAGAAGTTCCCGTACCATCCGTTCCCGTTTCATCCGTTCCCGTATCATCCGTCGTATCATCCGTTCCCGTAGCATCCGTTCCCGTAGCATCCGTTCCCGTATCAGTCGTTCCCATATCAGCCGTCCCCGAATCAGCCGTCCCTGAATCAGTCGTCCCCGAATCAGCTGTTCCCGAATCAGCCGTCCCCGAATCAGCCGTTCCCGAATCAGCCGTCCCCGAATCAGCCGTCCCCGAATCAGCCGTCCCCGAGTCAGCCGTTCCCGAATCGGCCGTTCCCGAATCGGCCGTCCCCGAATCAGCCGTCCCCGAACCAGCCGTCCCCGAATCAGCCGTTCCCGAATCGGCCGTCCCCGTATCAGTCGTTCCCGAATCAGTCGTTCCCGTTTGAGGCGTTCCCGAGGCAGGGGTCGTGCCACCCGCATCAGCGTCGCAACCCTCTTCGTCGCTACCATCGTTACAGTCGCTCGTGCCGTCGCACATGCGACTCTCTTCGTAACACTGCACGCCGTCGTCGCACTTGCTCCACCCGGTGGAGCACTCGTAGGTCGCGCAGAAAGCGGAGTCTTCGTCGGAAGGCGCGTCCGCGTCGCTGCAGTTCGGCGCTCCGTCGCACACCTGCGTGTCACTTATGCACTCGTCGGTCGTCGCACACACGAACTGCGACGGAGGGCAGCGAAAGGTGCAGGAAGAGGGGGAAGGGAAGTTTCAGGTCGATGTTTTAGGCTTGGAACTCCTGCGTGTCTCAGATGCACTCGTCTGTTGTCGCGCGCACGAAATGTATTCGGAGCAAAGCAGAGGAGAGCAGAGCAGAGCACACGAACTTTGGTATCAATAGCAACTCCCAGCATCCCGCAGCGGCGCAATACGCACCAGAGAATCGTCGTCAGGACATGCATCCAGCGCCGCAGCTCCAGTTACCAGCATCACGATCATTGCAAGCGTCGCCAGCAGCGAGAATAACGCGAATGATCTCGCTAGCCGTACACTTCCAAGCCCCATTCTGGCCCTTGACATGCTATTCACCCGTGCAGGGTTGCGCGCATTCTCGTGGGGCGTGATCTTCGCGGCGATTGATTACTACCCACTAAGCTAGGCCCTCGCGACCGCAACTAGTCTTGTTCGGACACGAAGCTGTGTTCTGAAAACCAGAGCGAACGCGTTAGGGAAAAGGGGAGTGAGACAGGAGACCCGAAGAGCAACAGAGGGAAGAGGGAGGTGTCCCCCTTGAGGCGGGGAAGGTGGGGCTTTCCCCGCTTGTAGCTGTCCTTGTGCTGGATACAATAGTGCATTCCGCATTGCATTCTGGTGCAGTTACAGTACGATCACACCAGGTTAACTTACTGGAACGCACAAAACCATGGAGTTTGCTACAATGACCACTTTGCATCACATAAAAAATCGAGTGACCAGTTGGGCATTTCCTGGCACACGATGCGATTCGAGAAGTCATGTTGAGTTGCTGCGCTGTTTGTCAACTCTGACCAGACAAGTCTTGGCTGGCTGGATGTGGTTGGAAGGGGGGTGCGTGTGGCGGCGATCGAATGGTTATGGCGAAAGCAGACAGCCCACGTTCGATCTTTTGACAAAACTCGCGCAGTGAAATTCTGCATTTTGCGAATTGTTTTGGCAAGGGGGTAGACAGGTGTAGGTGAACAGCAGATATCCACGTCAGCAGGTACAGCTGAAGCAGGTGGATTGTAGCTCAGGCGAAACGCAGGTGAATCTCAAGTATACGGCATACAGGCAACTCAATCCGCCAATGATTCTCCCTAACAATTTTCACAAGAAAACGAAGTATAAACATTTTTTTCAAAGCGCAAATACTAGTATCCCATATCACATCGTTGCATTCGGATCAGTTGGTTTCGCACAACTGTGCCCGCCATTATCAGCCCCGAAATTCCCCGAACGGATTTCGAAGCGCCAATAGCTCGCAGCATACAAGGGCGTGCGGCGAACAATAACTACCTTTTAATCCGCTCTTATGGCGTGTGCGATCTCCGCGCATCCCGCAAACAATCTCTGCCCCCAAACCCTGAACCCTCATTCCTCGCTCTCGCAGCGCGAAGTAACTCCTTCTCGCCTCGTTTCGTTTCCCGTTCACTTGCACACCAATGCGCTTCGCCGACCGCTCTCACGGCGCGACTATTTCCCTTCCTCTGACTCCCGTTATCGAAGCATCCGCCTAGCCTCCCGCCACTCAAGCCAAGGATTCTCTTCCATAGGACGTAAGCAATCTATGGCGGCGGTGCGAGCGCAATCAGCGGCGGATTCTGCGGGGGTGGAGTGGCTAGAGATAACGCAGCCCGACGACTGGCACCTGCACGTGCGGGATGGCGCTGCGCTGCAATCCGTTGTGCCGTTCAGGTGAGAGCTCGGGTGAAATCTCAGGTAGAACTTCAGGTGCCAGGTGTCTGTCTTCGTTTCAGAGAATCGCATGCACAATGCATGCACACCATCCCCCTCCTCTCTCCCCCTCTTGTTCCCCCTCTTTCCCCCTGCTCCCCATTTCTTCCCCTCTCTCCCCCTTTCTCCACCCTTCCTCCATCCTTCCCCCCCTTCCCCTCTTCCCCTCCTCTTCCCCTCTCCCCCACCTTCCCCTCCTCGTCCCCCCTACCCCCTTCCCCGCAGCGCGGCCGTCTTCCACCGAGCAGTAATCATGCCCAACCTGCGCCCACCGGTCACCACTGCACTGGCAGCAGCAGAGTACCGCGAGCGGGTGCTGGCAGCGGTGCCTGAGGGGAGGCGAGGGGAGGAGGGCTTTAAGCCGCTCATGACGCTGTACCTTACCGATGACACCACACCGGAAGAGGTGCAGAGAGCAAGTGAGTGCGCTGGGAGTGTGAGAGGAAAGGAGACAAGAGGGAGGCGAGGGGAGGGGGGCTTTAAGCCGCTCATGAACCTCTGTCTCACAGATGTCGCCACACCGCACAACACCACACCACACCACACCGCACTCTCTTTGCTCAGACTGCGCCTTGTTGAAATCACTCTCCTTCTCTTCCCCCCCTCTCCCTTCACCCCACATCCAGAGGACGGAGGCGTGGTGGTGGCGTTCAAGCTTTATCCCGCGGGAGCAACGACTTTGTTGTCAGTGCTGTCTCCCTTCCTCAGTCCCTCCCTCCCTCTCCCCGTCCCTCCCTCCCTCTCCCCGTCCCTCTCTCCTTCCTCCCTCTCTCTCCCTCAATCCCTCCTATATCCTGCTCTATTCCTCAACATAGGACGGAGGCCTAGTGGTGGCGTTCAAGCTGTACCCCGCGGGAGCGACGACCAACTCAGCAGCGGGAGTGACGGACCTATTTGGCCGCTGCTTCCCTGCCATAGAGCACATGGCGCACATTGGCATGCCGCTGCTGGTGAGTTGAGTTTGGGCATGTGATGTGAGAGGGTGAGTGGGGTTGGTGGTGGTGTTATCAATTCAGCAGCGGGGGTGACGGACCTATTTGGCTGCTGCTTCCCTGCCATAGAGCACATGGCGCACATTGGCATGCCGCTGCTGGTGAGTTGAGTTTGGGCATGTGATGTGAGAGGGTGAGTGGGGTTGGTGGTGGTGTTATCAATTCAGCAGCGGGGGTGACGGACCTATTTGGCTGCTGCTTCCCTGCCATAGAGCACATGGCGCACATTGGCATGCCGCTGCTGGTGAGTTGAGTTTGGGCATGTGATGTGAGAGGGTGAGTGGGGTTGGTGGTGGTGTTATCAATTCAGCAGCGGGGGTGACGGACCTATTTGGCTGCTGCTTCCCTGCCATAGAGCACATGGCGCACATTGGCATGCCGCTGCTGGTGAGTTGAGTTTGGGCATGTGATGTGAGAGGGTGAGTGGGGTTGGTGGTGGTGTTATCAATTCAGCAGCGGGGGTGACGGACCTATTTGGCTGCTGCTTCCCTGCCATAGAGCACATGGCGCACATTGGCATGCCGCTGCTGGTGAGTTGAGTTTGGGCATGTGATGTGAGAGGGTGAGTGGGGTTGGTGGTGGTGTTATCAATTCAGCAGCGGGGGTGACGGACCTATTTGGCTGCTGCTTCCCTGCCATAGAGCACATGGCGCACATTGGCATGCCGCTGCTGGTGAGTTGAGTTTGGGAGGGGGCAAGAAAGATTCCACTCACCGGGTGCTCTCGCCTCTGCTGTTAAGGAAGCCAACAGTCCAACCTTCCGTGTCCAACCCCCCTCCCTCCACTCCCAGCTGCATGGCGAGGTGGTGGACCGTGGACCCATGGTAGACATGTTCGACCGCAAGAAAGAGTTGATCCACCGTGAGAAAGAGTTGATCCACCGTGAGAAAGAGTTGATCCACCGTGAGAAAGAGTTGATCCACCGTGAGAAAGAGTTGATCCACCGTGAGAAAGAGTTGATCCACCGTGAGAAAGAGTTGATCCACCGTGAGAAAGAGTTGATCCACCGTGAGAAAGAGTTGATCCACCGTGAGAAAGAGTTGATCCACCGTGAGAAAGAGTTGATCCACCGTGAGAAAGAGTTGATCCACCGTGAGAAAGAGTTGATCCACCGTGAGAAAGAGTTGATCCACCGTGAGAAAGAGTTGATCCACCGTGAGAAAGAGTTGATCCACCGTGAGAAAGAGTTGATCCACCGTGAGAAAGAGTTGATCCACCGTGAGAAAGAGTTGATCCACCGTGAGAAAGAGTTGATCCACCGTGAGAAAGAGTTGATCCACCGGGAGAAAGAGTTGATCCACCGTGAGAAAGAGTTGATCCACCGTGAGAAAGAGTCGATCCACCGTGAGAAAGAGTCGATCCACCGTGAGAAAGAGTTGATCCACCGTGAGAAAGAGTTGATCCACCGTGAGAAAGAGTTGATCCACCGTGAGAAAGAGTCGATCCACCGTGAGAAAGAGTCGATCCACCGTGAGAAAGAGTTGATCCACCGTGAGAAAGACATGGTCCTCTCGCCCCTGCTGGCCCGCCTGCCCTCACATGCGGTCGACTTACCCTCTCCCACCCTCTCCTTCCCCACTCACTCCCCCCGCCCCTCTGTCTCCCCCATTGATTTTCTCAGCTGCACGGGGAGGTGGTCGACTCATCAGTCGACATGTTTGACCGCGAGAAGGAGTTCATCCATCGAGTCCTCTCGCCTCTGCTAGTCCACAGCACGTGCCTGTCCACTCCCTTCCTCTTTCCTTCCCCTTCCCACTCCCCCCCCCCCCAGCTCCATGGAGAAGTGGTGGACCCATCAGTCGACATGTTCGATCGCGAGAAGGAGTTCATCCATCGAGTGCTCTCGTCCCTCCTAGCCCGCCTGCCCACCCTGCGAGTGGTTCTAGAGCACGTCACCACCGCAGATGACCTCAACTTGCCCTCCCCCACTCTCTCCTCCCCCCCCCCCCCCACCCCTCCTTCTCTTTCGCCTCCCCTTAATTCTCTCAGCTGCATGGGGAGGTGGTGGATCCATCTGTCGACATGTTCGACCGCGAGAAGGAGTTCATCCATAAAGTCCTCTCGCCTCTGCTGGCCCGCCTGCCCACCCTCCGAGTGGTTCTCGAGCACGTCACCACGGCAGATGCAGTCGAGTTTGTGTTGAAAGCACCTGAGGGGCGGGTGGCGGCTACAGTGACGCCGCAGCACCTGCTGTGGAACCGCAACGCTCTGTTCACGGGGGGCATTCGCCCGCACCACTTCTGCTTGCCCGTGCTCAAGCGGGAGACCCACCGTAAGTTTCACAGACGAGGAGCACAGAACACAGTCAGGCACGCTGCAGATGTGGCCAGATGAAGGTCCGAGCGCGAGCAGAGAGACTTGTGCGGCACCCACTGCTCGCTGACGCTTGCGATGCTGTGGAACCTCAATGTGCTGTTTGCTGGGGGAATTCGGCCCCTCCCACTTGCGGTTCCTCGGCAGTTGCTGCCGAAAGGTTCACAAGGACTTTACCCGCACGACTTCTGCCTGCCTGTGCTTAAGAGGGAGACACACTGTGAGTCCCTGCGTGCCCTACCGCTTCCACTTCCTGAGTTTCGCCCTGCCCGTGCTTACCGGTAAGAGGGACAGGCCTGAGTGTCCGTGCTGGTGGAAGCAGTAAGGCATGCCATTCACCAGACGCGAACAGGTCTGACTGTGTCTGTGGTAAGCGATGAGAGACACACTGCAACACCACTCCCCACTCCCTCCTCCCCACTCTCGTCCCCCCTGCCCCGTTCCTCCTCACACCAGGCCAGGCGATAGTGGCAGCAGTGACGGGCGGCAGCACTCGTTTCTTTCTCGGCACCGACAGCGCGCCTCACGAGCGCACCACTAAGGAGGCGCCATGTGGCTGCGCCGGGATTTTCTCTGCGCACGCCGCCCTGCCTCTTTACGCCCGGGCGTTCGAGCAAGCAGGGGCACTGGACAAGCTAGAGGCATTCACCAGCTTCAACGGACCCGACTTCTACGGCCTGCCTCGCAACTCCCGCCGCATCACTCTCATCCGCCAGCCGTGGGCCGTGCCCGACTCGTACCCGTATGGGGAAGGCAATGGCTCCCTCGTGCCCATGCTGGCAGGCGAGCAGCTAGACTGGCAGGTGCTGCCGTTGGACAGCTGAACCAATCTCCAAACCTGACTTCGTTTCATGCCCCCCCACTCACTCTGCTTCACTGCCCATAAGCCGTACCCGACTCATACTCGTATGGGAATGGCTGTCCCCTCTGCCCATGCTGCCCGGGTAGCAACTAGAGTGGCAGGTCCTTTCTCTGGGCAGCTGAACCAAACTTACGATCTGATCCAAATCACACCCAGACCAAACTTACGATCTGATCCGAATCACACCCAGACCAAACTTACGATCTGATCCGAATCACACCCAGACCAAACTTACGATCTGATCCGAATCACACCCAGACCAAACTTGACTCATCCTATTGACACTGCTTCGCTGCCCGTGTGCCGCAGCCACTCCCAACTCGTTCCCAACTGCAATGGGGCCTCCTCCACCCACCCAGGCCCTGAAGCCATGCTCCTGGTGAGCAGCTGAAATGGCAGGTGCTGTGCTGCCTCTTGGTGCCTGATAAGGGGCAGTTATCTAGTTATGTCTTAATCCATTTCGCCAGCTGGGTACGGTATGACATGACATTAGAGTAGCACAGTAAAATTGACTCCCTGTGGTTTGTATACGGCACTATAGAGGAGCCTGTAGGGAGGTTACAGTATTACAGTGGATGGATACACTCTCACCTCTTGCCTTGTTTGTTAAACGGTAATGCTCGATAAGGTTGTTTCAACAACCTGCCAGTCATTTACTCAGGTGAGCTTTACGCAGCAGATCGAACTAGAAGATGCGTGTGTAGTATAATCCTACGCATTTCAGCACCATTAACCCTACGGCAGGGTGGTCAGTTTTCCCGCCCTTCAAATCAAGGCACCCTGATGGGAAGGGAAGCCTAGTAGTTGGCTTCGACAACATTTTCTGGTATTGTCCCGTCTGCTTCATACCCAGCTGTCAACACCAATGCACCACCATGTGCCGTTCCACCCCTGCTTGGCCCATCACAAATCCTTACAGCTGCAACTTACACCCCTATCTGCCCCATCCCACACGTATAGCGTCACGCCCTTGCCTGCCCCACCACCCTGTGCCCCTGAGCCGCCACGCCCCTCCCTGCCCCTGCCTGCAAAAAAAAAGCCCCTGTCTGCCTCATGACTGTGTGCCGTTTGATGAGCAGCAGCAGAAACACACCTCATGAGTCCACAGGCCCAGTTCTGAGGCGCCTCAGAAGGTCTGTCTACGCCCCCGCCTGCCCCCCCACAGACCTGCAGCCTTACGCCCCACCCTGCCCCATGACCCTATGCCCCTGCCAGCCCCATGACTCTCTGCCGTTTGATAAGCTGCAGCAGAAACACATTCCACGAGTCCACAGGCCCAGGCAGGCACCAGTGCAGGCAGTCCTGCGGGGGAGGATACCTGGCCTCTTTATCCTCCTCCCTGCGTTTCTCCAGCTCGGCAACACTGTTCAACTTTCTATATGGCCCTGGATGCCCGTCAACTCTCACCCCCGCACTGGGCATTATGTCCATCAGGCCAAACTGCCACTTGAACTCTTCTCCTAGTCCCTCCATAGCCTCGCTATAAGCAGCCCTCTGCTCATTATAAATCGCATTCCCGTACGAGTTCTTGTAGGTGTAGCCGCTGCCGCGAGGCTCGGCCAGGCCTGCACACGAGCCTCCAGTGTTCCACTGCCCGCCTTCGTAGTGGTCCGGGGAGTAGGTTCGGAAGACAAACAGCTGCTTCGGGTTCGCCTTGACAGCTGCAGCCACGTCAGCAAAGACGGTCCGAATGGCAATTGAGAAAGCAGCAGTGTTATTCAAAGGAACCTGTATATCGTTCTGTAAATCCTTCTGTGTGTCTTTCTGTGTATCCTGCAACTGTCTCCTACTGGCTGCTCTGTTGTTCACTGGAAGCTTTGAATCCACAGCCACTACCCTTCCCTCCTCCAACCTTCTCCGCTGCTCCACCTGTTGTTCCTGCCCACTACTCTCACCTCCCTTCCTTTCCAGCTGCTCCGCACTGCCTTCAGAACCACTCTCTTTCCCACTTTCTCCTCCTCCTCCCCCTCCCGCTCCCGCTCCCCCTCCTCCTCCTGCTCCTGCTCTCGTCTCCTCGCCATTCCCCACTCCTCCCCCTCCCTCCACCTCCTTCCCATGAGCCTCCCACCACCCGCCCTGTGACCCAACCACGCGTCCCCCCACCACAAACAGAGCAGGCTTAACAAACCAGTGCCCCGTGCACAGCACCACCACATCGTACCGCTCTACACCCCCCCACCACTTCTCCCCCGTCCTGTCCAGGTGCAGGCGCGGAAGGGTCGCAGGGGCGGAGGGCAGCGCGGAGGGGGGAGGGTCGGGGGACTCTTGGACGAGCCATGCGGACCAGATGCGCGCAATGGTGACCTTGGCGCGTGGGAAGACCATTCGGATCAGGTTCTTGTTGCCTCGCAGGTGGGGGTTCTCCACCTGGTGTTTTGATGGGAAAGGAGGGGAAGGGAAGGGAAGGGGAGGGAAGGGGAGGGGAAGGACTCAGGGGCTTTGAATCGAGCCATGCGGACTAGATGCGCGCAATGGTGACCTTGGCGCGCGGGAAGACCATTCGAATGATGCTCTTGCTGCCTCGCAGGTGGGGGGTTTCAACCTGGATTACCAGGGGCAGAGAAGGGAGAAGGGGACGTGTGAGGTTGGCGAGGGGGAAGACCATGCGGATCAGATTCTTGCTGGCAGGGGGGAAGTCCACGCAGTGTCCCCCGTCACTCACCTGACTGAGCAGGCAGATGAGCGACTCCATATGGTTCCGCGCTACAGAGTCGCCAACAAACAGCACGCTCTTCCCTCGCATCACGTGCATGAACTCCACCGCATCAAACCTCGTTAAAGGCCCAGAACCCCCCTGCCTCTCCCCTGAGTCTGTCCCACTGGCTCACCTGACTCAGCAGGCAGATCAAGGATTCCATGTGGTTCCGCGCCACCGAGTCACCCATGCTCTTCCCTCGCATCACATGCAAGAACTCCACCACGTCAAATCTCAGCAACGCCCCACACTCCACCTTCTCTCTGCCATGCATCACTCCCGCATCGCTCACCTGACTGAGCAGGCAAATGAGTGATTCCATGTGATTCCGCGCTACAGAGTCCCCCACGAACAGCACGCTCTTCCCTCTCATCAAATGCATGAACTCCACCGCATCAAACCGTGGCAGCGCCGCACACTCCTCCCGCCCCTCCGGCCGCCACCGCCACCGCTCGTACGCGCTGTCGGGCCGCCCGTTGCCCTGGCAGTTCTGGTGCTGCGAGATGGCAGCGCACGTGTTGTTGGTGTAGAGCGGCGGGTCCAAGTCTGGCTGCCACGTGCCGTGGTACATGTCACAGTCCGCGGGCACTGGGAACGGGAGGGGGGTCATTGACAAATAGAGAGCGGGAAGAGAGAGCTAAGGAATTCAGTTCAAGTCTGGCTGCCGTGCCGAGGTACAGGTCGCAGTCCGCGGGTACTGGGGGAGCGAGGCGGGGGAAGATGGGAGTGGGGTGGGATTGCGTGGGAGTGGGGGCGGGATTATCATCCCGAAGGTTGGCAATCGGAGAGGGGGGAGAACAAGCATGTGGGTTGGGTCTGCGTCTGGTCAGAACTCAGGTCGCAGTCGCAGGGGGTGGGGAATGGAGGCAGTGTGCCGCAGATTGGGGGGAAAGGGAAAGAGCGGAAGGAGGGGCAGTGGGGTTGTTTGAGATCCTGACTACCCCACTACCCCTCTGGGAAGCTTCAGAGTGACCTTTCGCTAGCATGGGCCAGGGTACGCAGGGCTGGGAAAGGAGGTGGTGCGGTGGAAAGGAGCTGTCTGCAAGCATACCGTCTAGATGGACCTTCTCTTTGATCTCCTCGTACTGCTGACGCTTCTTCCCCTTCCTCTTCCCCTTCCTCTTCTCCTTCTCGTTCTCCTCCTTCCTCTTCCCCTTCATCTCCTTCTCCTTCTCCACCTCCTTCTTCTTCTCCTCCCCCTTCTCCTCCCTTTTCCCCTCTTTATTATCCACCTCCTCCACCTCGATCCCCCTCTTCTCCTCTTTCCTCTCCTCTACCTCTTTCTCTCCTACGTGACGGCTTCCTCCCTCGCTCTCCACAACCACAATCCCATCATGCCGCCTCTCCAATGACTTCTGAGTTCCCTCAGAAAGCCTTGCCTCTCCCTGACCATCGCCGTTCCCTCCCTCTCTCATCCCCTCATGCCTCATACTAGTTCCCACTTCCATTCCATCGCTCCCTTCCCCGTTAACCTCACCCCTGCTCTCCGCCTTGCCTCCATCGCTCTCCGCTTTCCCTACATGGGACTCCGTCTTCTCTCCAAAGCTGCCCGCCTTCCTCTCCCCATTTGAGCCGTTTAATTCACCTCCCGCTTCGCCCCTATTTCGCCCAGGGTCGGGTAACCCGTCGTCGCCGTCGCCGCTCGCCTCCCCCACTCGCTCAACCGCTTTCTCTCGCTCTTTCTGGTTGGCACCCGTCACTGCCACGCTTTCACTGCTTTCTCCCAAACGTGAAACGGTTTCTTTGTCAGGCTCGCTATCCACGCGCTCACTCGCAGTTGCCAAGCCACCGTGCGACGCTTGCGACGGTAACAACGACGACGGCGAAGACTCGACGACGATCTCCGCTCGCCACGGCTGCCGTTCCACGGTCGGCCACCTCCCGCTCTCAGATCCGCTTCGACGCAGCAAACCCCAGACGAGCAAGCACGCGAGGAGCGGCAGCACGAGGAACGAAAGAATGCGTTTCGACTGGAATGCAAGGACGATCCACATGATCACGCGGCCTACGCCGTCTTCCCTTCGGGATTTAGTGCGTGGAAGGAGAGAGCCGGAAAAGGCGGCTGATCTTGGAGATTGGCTTCCCGTGAAGAAGGAATTGCACGACTCGCTGCGTTTTGGCATCTGATTGAGCGATCCTGACCGTTGAGCGATCTCCGCGAGGGCTTTCGAGAGGAATGTCATGGTTACGATTAAAAAACGCAGAGGTGTGCGGAGGTAGAGGTGAGGTAATGCACGGCTGAACGGTAAACGCCTAGAACGGCACTCAGGAAGGAGAAGGCGCGAAAGCCCTTTGCCGCTACATCCTGGGCCGCGGATTGAGAGGCCTTGCCGAAGCAGGTTCTAGGATTTTAGGAACGAAACGATGAACTCGACAAGGCTGTACTTTTCACAACTGACTACTTCTGAGCATTATTCCAAACCCAGGAATCAACGGTCGTTTAGCCAACGATCGGGACTTTCTAACGGAGCTCCGTCCCAGATCAGTCGCCTCGACGTGCAGATGTCTTGAATTCCGTGAGGCAGGAGAGACTGACTATGTAATAACTGCCATAACTTCCTGAGAAAAATGCGAGTGGTACGTAGAAAGACATAAGCCACAGAACCTCGCCGAGTCTAAAAAGGTATCTGGGCTTGAGGTTGGGCCTACAGCTAACCTCCAAATCATCCCAGCCTCGAGATTTGAGAGAACTACATAAAAACAAGGACGGCATTCTGCAGGATCTGTTGACCATCAGTGTGTTCCGGAATTGCTGACACAATCGAGGGAAGCTACAGTACATGAAATTCACTTCCCACCTAAACTTATTATTGGCTGGAAGTTTCTGACGTCGTCCGCCATGCAAACTCTCTGACACTGACACCAACTCGCTTCAGCGCGAACCGTGGAAGTGAAGAGCAAAATACAATCAAATCCAACTATACATCACAAGGAATCAATCAAATTAGCTGAGCACAGGTAACATTTGCACTTGCTCAGTACAAATGAAAGAAAATATTGTAATAGATGCACAATTTACATCTCACTGTGCAGCTGCTGGCAACAGAGGCGAATGCACAGGCGAGGACGACGATGACGTCATGGATGAATGTGGACTGCACATGCCATCAGCCGGTGACACTAGATGATGCTGACGTGGCATTGAAAACGCCTGCCTCAGCTGGATCTCCAGCCTTCTTGAACTCGCCGCATCTGACGGTTGAGATCGATCAACCGAACCTGGATGATGCTGCCTGGGCTGAAGAGTTGAAGTAGGCACCGAGGATTGGGCGGTGGAAGAGGAAGAGGACGAAGAGGCGGCACCCTGGGTGCGGGGAAGGGTGAGGTCGTCAGGTGCAGCAGCTACAGGGCTATCGATGGAACACAGAGACTGCACAGGATAGAGGGAGGAGGGCGGGAGGGGTCACAGAGAAAGAGAGAGTTTGGTGTA
This sequence comes from Closterium sp. Naga37s-1, assembly GCA_947471745.1. NCBI lineage: Eukaryota > Viridiplantae > Streptophyta > Zygnematophyceae > Desmidiales > Closteriaceae > Closterium > Closterium sp. Naga37s-1. Next base: position 234,374 of record CANJKZ010000979.1, read on the forward strand.
TGAGAAAGAATGGCATGTGTGAAGGGTGAGGTTGCCAGGTGCAGCAGCTACAGGGTTATCGATGGAACACAGAGACAGCAGAACATGAACCCGGGAGAAAAAGGGAGAGGGGAGGTGAAACGGGGGGGAGTGGAGGAAGGAAAGTCGAAGAGAAGGTTGAGGTATGAGAAAAGTTGAAATGCAAGGAGCAACAGGTAAGGTCGTCAGGTGCAGAAGCAGCTTCGACATGGTCGTGGGGAACAAGGGCCACTGACTGACAGAAACCTAACCAGACAAACCGACCATTGAACCCCTTGCAACCGAACACCATCGCTTCTTACCTGCGAGCCGGTGAAGATGCTGGTGCCCGATTCGCCCTCCTCGCTGCCCTCCGACATGATCGTGGGAAACATGGGGCGGCGCAGAGATCCCGCCCCAACCAGACCAAACAAACAGTTCATTGAACCTCTTTCAATCGCACACCACCCCTACTTACCGGGGAGCCAGTGAAGCTGCTGGTGCCCGATTCGCCCTCCTCACTGCCCTCCGACATGATTGTGGGGAACATGGGGCGGCGTAGTGAGCCCACCCCTCTGCCCGAACAGACACACAAGCCAAACACAAGCCAAACACAAGCCATTGAACCAGTTCCAACCGCACACAACCCCTTCTTACCGGGGAGCCAGTGAAGCTGCTGGTGCCCGATTCGCCCTCCTCGCTGCCCTCCGACATGATTGTGGGGAACATGGGGCGGCGTAGTGAGCCTGCCCCTCTGCCCGCCCCCCTGGGCTGCACGGGCCATGCCGGTAGCACCCGTGGCTGTGGCTGTAGCGGGGGGAGCTGTGGCCGCGTGTGCTGCTGCTGCTGCTGCTGGGGTGGCTGTTGTGAGGGTGGTTGCGGGGATGGTTGTTGCTGCTGCTGCCTGCTCTGCTGATTCTGTTGACTCTGTTGACTCGGTTGACTTTGCTGACTCTGCTGGGCCTGTGTCCCCTGCTGCTGTAGCTGCTGCTGCTCCTGCCGAACCTGAGCTGGCGTGGACGATGACAACAATGATGAGGATGAACCCACCTCTCTCTCCTGCCTCTCCGCCTTCACATCCAATGCTGCTCCACCCGCTCCGCCGCCACCACTGCCCCCACCACCAGCCACCGCTGCCGCAGACGAACCCTCCTTGGCCCCAGGGGACCATAGCATCGCTTTCCCCTCACTCCCACCGCTACCCACACCACCACCGGCACCCCCACCACCCCCGGAAACCACTCCACTGGGAGACGAATTCAGCTCCAACGGCGGAGGCGGGAGGGCGTATAACTCAGTGACCTTGGGCGGGGAGAGCGCAGGAGCAGCCATAGCAGCATAATAGCTGTTACTTGGGCCGATTGGGCCGGATTTTATCAGCCTCTCTCCCCGCATGTGTCCCATGCCGCTGCTGTTGAAACCGCCACTGCCGCCGCCACCGCTGCCGCTGCTGCTACCACTAACGCCAGCACCAGTAAGACTTGGATTACCCACTGAGGAGAGAAAACCGCTGCCTCCATAGAACGAGCTGCGGGCTATGGGGCCACTCAGGGCCTTGCTGGGTAAACCACCCTGGAAAACAGGCGAGGCGCCAAACCCTAATCCGCTGCCACTGGGCCCAAACCCTAATCCGCCGCTACTGCCCCCAAACCCCAATCCGTCGCCCGGGCTGGTGTTAAAACCGTAAGCCGGGTGGGACAGGTAGCTTTGGCCTACACCCAGGCCTCCCGTTGAAACTCCCATTGAAACGCCTCCTGAAACCCCCCCTGAAACTCCAGGTGAAACACCCCCCATTGGAACTGCTGTGGCGACTGCAGGGCCTGCTCCCCCTGCTGCGCCGCCATAGGCATACCCGAGAGGGGCCCCGGCTGGAGTGGCAGCGGCGGCAGATGCTGCTGTGCCTGGGGCTTGGCTGGGGCCAGATTGGTGGGGTTTCATGGAAATAGGAGCTTGGAAAGGCATGGTGTTTTGAGAGGGCATGTGCGGTTGAGAGGGCATGGGTGGTTGGGTGGGCATAGGAGGTTGAAAGGGTACCGCTCCTAGAGTGCATGCCTGCTGGAGGCTGGATGAGAAGGCGGGTGCTGACGATGGGAGGTATGATGCGGAGGGAGGGTAGGAGGAAGAGGGAGGGTAGGACGCGGAGGGATCGTATAAAGGCAAGGCTGCTCCTGCTCCTCCTGCTCCTGCTCTTGCCACTCCTGCTGCTGCTGCCCCTGCTCCTGCTACCGATGCTCCTAACGCCGACCCGGTGCCAGCACCGCTGCCCCTCAGGATCGGCCCCGAATGGCTCACTCTCTTTGCTGGGGCGTGATGCACAGGCACGGCTGCACCACCAGTCAGCCCACCTGTAAAGCCCCTTGCCAAACCACCTGAAGGACCTCCTGTCAAACCACCTGCTGGGACTTCCCTGCTGGCAGAGCCAATGCTGAACCGCCCTCCCCCACTTCCACATGCTCCACCTGCCGAACCACCCGCCGAACCGCCTGCCGAGCCACCTGCAATGAATGCAGGACTGGCAGCAGGAACAGCTGTCGCAGCAGCAGGGGCTGTAGCAGAAGCAGCTCCTGCTGCAGCTTGTTCAACAGCAGAGGGGCGAGGAAGAGGGCCAGACATTTGCATGGCAAAGGGTCCCACGTGTGCTGCTCTCCCCCTCAACCCACCCCCACCCCCCGCTGCTGCTGCAACCACTGCAGCTGACAGCACGGGTGTTTGGAGCACAGAAGCAGCACCAGCAGCAGAAGCTGGAAGTGTTGTGTGAGTGAGAGTGGCAGCAGCAGCAGCAGCAGAAACAGGGACGGCCTGAGCATAAGCTGGGGCACTCCCAGAGGCATTGGCTGAAGCATTTCCTGGGGTATTGCCTGAAGCTCCAGGTGTTGCTGTTGCTGCTGCAGGAGCGGCGGCTGCAGCACTAGGAGCAGCAGCAACAGGAGCATGAGTGGCAACAGTGGCAGTGCTAGGGAGGGCAGACGGTGAGGGGATAGGCCCTGACTTGGAGCGAGAGTGGGGTTGGCTGTTAGAGGAGGAAGAGGAAAAGGAGGAGGGAATGACAAGGGTGGACGAGCCTACAGAGGAACTTTGCAGGTGTGTGTTTGCTCTCCCGATACGCATCTGCTGCCCCCTTTGCTGTTGCCCATGAGAATGCTGCTGCTGCTGCTGCTGCTGCTGCTGTTGCTGCTGTCTTGCTTGTTGTTGTTGGTGCTGCTGCGTCACTTGCTGCTGCTGCTGCTGCTGCTGCTGTGGCTGCCGGTGCTGCAGCTGTTGTGGCTGGGGATTCGCACCTGAGTTCTGGTTACCACCAGCGGCCGCGGTTACAGTGCTGCTGCTGTGGGGGCTGTCAGAGGACTTGCTTCGGGGAAAGCCAGGGTGCACCCGTTTCCTTGCCTGCTGCGGCAGCATCTGCTGCTGCTGCCCTTGCTGCTGCTGCTGTTGCTGCCTTACAGCTGCCTTATGCTGCTGCTGTTGCTGTTGCTGTTGCTGTTGCTGTTGCTGTTGCTGTTGCTGTTGCTGTTGCTGGTGGTGCTGCTGTTGTTGCTGCCCTAATGGTTGCTGCTGCTGCTGCCTTTGCTGTTGCACTAGCTGCTGCTGCTGCTGACCCTGATCTGTCTGTTGCTGCGCCACCCTTGCAGAACCAGATGCAGATGCTGCAGCTGTAGCGGAGGAAGACGGAGCAGCAGCAGCAGGCGCAGGGACAGCAGGGAGAGGCGCCAAGGACTCGCTTTCAGCTGATCTGTTACGGGGTAGAAGGGGCCGAGACGTGACAGAGCCGTCAGGGCGAACAACGGGCCTTAAAGGGGCTGAGTAGCTGCTCCTGCCTCTCCCTCTAGCCGCACTCTGTGCTGCTGCTGCCGCTGCGGTCACTGCTGCTGCTGCTGCTGCTGATGCTGTTGGTGCTGGGGCTATGGCCACTCCTGGGCCCGAAACAGTGGCGGGACCTGTGAAAGAAGGGTGTGCCGCAAAGGCAGCAGCAGCAGCAGATGCAGAAGCAACAGCTGGAGAGATGATAGCGGTGCTGCCGCTGCTGGTAATAGTGGCTTCGGTGGAGTGGGCGGGAGGAGGGGAGGGCAGGGGCGCGGACGTGGGGGGAGCGGGGAGTGGGGCCGAGGTGGGAAGCGAAGGCAAGGGGGCGGAGGTTGGGGGAGGGGGGAGCGTGGTGGATGTCTCTTGAGATGAGGTGACCTGCTCCACACTGCCTGCTGCCACGCCTCCCAAGTCATCATCCTCGTCATAATCATCCTCATCAACCGCACTAAGCAGCGCCACACCTCCCATCCCCAGCTCTTCCACCAGATACCCCATGATCCCATCCAGCTGCCCCAGCTGCAGCTGAGACCGTCTCAACAGCCTGCTCTTCGCCACGTGGTGTCTCACCACCTGAGAGAGAAGCGCCCTGGGCCGCCTCTGTTCTAAGGCAAGTATCCTGCACCCGAGAGTCATTGCTACTTCATCGAATTCCTCCTTGGCTGCTCGTTCCTCTTCGCCCATCTCCTCCTCTTCCTCGTCCTCCTCCCTCTCGCCTTCCTCTGGCTCGTGCCTGCCCCTGCCTCGCGCTGCCCCTCCTTCCCAGTCTGTCTCGCCAATTGCTGCTGCTCTTGCCACTGCCGCCCCCTCTCCTCCGCCTGCTACTGCTGCTGATGCGGAGCTAGCTCCGCCCCCACCCCCTCCGCCTCCCCCTCCCCCTCCCCCACTCCCCTCCCTGCCCCCGCCCACCACTCCAGAGCAACCTAGCCGTGTGGTGGCAGGGGATGGCAAGTGGGTGCGTGCTGCTGCTCTGGCTTCTGCATATGTGCGCCTGCAAGGGACACGTGTGACGGGAGCCGACAGGAGGGGGAGTTGGGAAGAAATATTATTTTCAGGCCCCTCCATATTCGTGGGTGCGTGCTGCTGCTCTGGCCTCGGCATATGTGCGACTGAAAGAGACATGTAAGAAGGAAATCCCAGGAGCGGGATGCGACAGGGAGATTGGTTGTGCACGGCGGGTGCGTGAGTGAGCCAATGAGCGTCAGTCAGAGATAGAGGACCAGACCAGACGCCCACATGGATGGGGAGGAACGGGTGATAGCACAGGAGGGTACTTTTGAGGCTCAGAAGAGGAGTCTACTTTTGAGGCTCAAAAGAGGAGTCTACTTTTGAGGCGCCTCAAAAGTTGGCATCAGTCAGAGATAGATGGCCAGACCAGACGTCCACAGGGATGGGGAGGAACGGATGATAGCACAGGAGGGCGTGCAAGCAGAGCAATGAGCGACTCACCTCTTTGCCTCATACAGCTTCCTTGTCTCCTGATCAAGCACACGGAGCGAAAAGAACAGGGAGAATGACGAGCACAATGAGGAGAAGGAAGGCAGACACAACACAGAGAAACGGAACAGAGCAAAGCACACATGGTGAGGGCGAGGTTCGGACAATGGGAGGCACATACAGGGCCAAGTCGCATGGAGTGAGGTGAGGGCCAAGGCACAGAGTGCACGAAACGAGGGCAGGATGAAACGGTGCTGCAAGGGATGAAACGGTGCTGCAAGGGATGAGAGCTGCAAGGGATGAAACGGTGCTGCAAGGGATGAGAGCTGCAAGGGGAGCGATAGCTATGGCCTGCGCTAGATGCATGGCCTGGTGCGCGCCTGCAAGGGAAGAGGCAGTTGCAAGGGGAGAGGCAGTTGCAAGGGGAGAGGCAGTTGCAAGGGGAGAGGCAGTTGCAAGGGGAGAGGCAGTTGCAAGGGGAGAGGCAGTTGCAAGGGGAGAGGCAGTTGCAAGGGGAGAGGCAGTTGCAAGGGGAGAGGCAGTTGCAAGGGAAGAGGCAGTTGCAAGGGGAGAGGCAGTTGCAAGGGGAGAGGCAGTTGCAAGGGGAGAGGCAGTTGCAAGGGGAGAGGCAGTTGCAAGGGAAGAGGCAGTTGCAAGGGGAGAGGCAGTTGCAAGGGGAGAGGCAGTTGCAAGGGGAGAGGCAGTTGCAAGGGGAGAGGCAGTTGCAAGGGGAGAGGCAGTTGCAAGGGGAGAGGCAGTTGCAAGGGGAGAGGCAGTTGCAAGGGAAGAGGCAGTTGCAAGGGAAGAGGAACCTCAGAAGCAGCGGGCTCAAAAGAGGTCGACTCAAAGACCATCCAGGCACGCACCTCCACTTGGTGAATTTCCACGAGAAGAGACTCCGTTGGCTCTGCTATGGCCTGGGCTAGATGCATGGCGCATGTGCACACATGGTAGATTTCCAACTCAACATTCCTAATTTCCAACCCAAAGAGAAAGACCATCCAGGCACGGACCTCCACTTGGTGGATTTCCACGAGTAGGGACTCGGTTGGCTCTGCTATGGCCTGGGCTAGATGCATGGCCTGGTGGGCGCACATGCACACACACGCACATAAACATGAATATGCACATTCACATTCACATGCACGTGCACACACACACCCACCCAACCACACATATCCGCACACATCCACACACACACACATCCACCCAACCACACCCATACAAAAACATGCATGCAGGAAAGTTAATCCGCGTACGCTCAGCAACACACGACCGACCAGGGGTCGTGCATGCATGCAAGGGATGGCATCAAGCATTGAATTGAAGCAACGGGGTGTGCTGCTGTGGGATGTGTGCGTACATAAATAGCACCAATAGTGGCAGAGCTGGCCGATGAGGTCCTCCATAGCACCCACATGTTCAAACACCCCGCACGATGCTTCAGGCGAGTGTGATGGGCGCATGTGCGCGCAGGAAAGGCGCCCAGATGCATGCATGTGTGTGTGTGTGTGTAATGCACGCGTACATAGTAATGGAAGAGCTGTCCGATGCGCTCCTCTACCACAGCCACATGCTGAAACACCTCGCCCACGTTCCCGTCCTCTATAGCGCCAAACGCGCCAGCCACAAACGAGGACAGCTGCCGAAACGCGTCGGAGAACTCTGAGAGGAAAACGAGTGGGGGGAGGAACGGCGAGCGGAAGAAATAGCAGAGGGGGAGTAAGGGCGACAGTGCATGTGCTGTGAGATGAGTGTGCCCAACATCCATCCACGCACCCATCCACCCATACACACACCTACCCACCCATCCATTCACCTGCGGCGCGCTGTTGCGCGTTGGCGACGAGAAACAGCAGCCCCTCGTACTTGTCGCGCATCTCGCGAACCTCCTGCGACAGGGACGGACGGGCGACAGCCAAAAGCAGGGTGACTTTTAAGGCGACTCAACAGTCACCCCCTGTCAGGGGGCTTATGGCCGACAGACGAAGGCAAGTACAGAGAAGGGTCTCATCGCCGGGGCTAAACGCAGAGTCAAGGTGAGTTCCGGAGAGTCAAGGTGAATCCAGGCGGGACGTGAAACGGGAAAGAGCTGCATAAACCGCGAGACGGTGTGCCTCGTGGTGATTTTGGACGCGAGACGATGGAGCTTGGAAAGACGTGAAGAAGTCAAGGTGACTATTGAGTCGACTCAAAAGTGAGGACGGCGCTAAGTGAGACGTGGGGAAATCTAGAAGCTTCTGCCATTGAGGAAACTCGTCGGGATGCGACCACGACAATACCAAACTATATCCAGGTGCAGAAATATTTTCCGAGTCGACTTGAAATGCAGTCTTACGCGGACGATTGAACTCGAACGTCGAAAGGACTCGAAGGTCGCAACGACGCGAAAGGGTCGCAAGGACTCGAACGTCGCAAGGACGCGACTGACCTGCATGCCGCGGCGGAACTCGTCCTCTATCGACGCCGTCTGCGGCGTCAGCGGCGGCATTTGAGTCGACTCAAAAATCACCTTGTTACAAGCACGCGACGTCGCAACGACGAGACGCGACTGACCTGCATGCCGCGTCGAAACTCGTCCTCTATCGACGCCGTCTGCGGCGTCAGCGGCGGGCCGAACGAATCGCCGTCGAGCGCGTCGCTATTTATCGACTTATCGAAGCTTCCTGGAACATCAACATCCACGTAAGGAGGGCCTCTACCGCTCTCCGCTCCACCCTCCTGGGCCTTCCCCTTCCCTCCCATCAGCTTCTTCCACTTCATCTTCTCGCTGTAATTAGAGGTACCCCAATACTTTGTCTGGTATTTCTTTCGCTAGAAGCACACCAGCCTCGACACCGAAACCGCGAAAACTACTACCGAGAACCTCGCATCTACCTACATGGAAAGTGTGTAGTAAATCAAACTGAGATCACTCTATCATCCTCGAAGGCTGGTTGTACTTGAGTCTCTCATGCGTTCATCATATGATTAGGTGTGGTGCTCGGAACGTCATAGAACAGCAAAAACACTAGTATACAGCAGAGACTAGGCTGCTTGTCACCAGACGAAGCGGACGACCTACTCAAGTTGGTTGGTGGTGGTACGGATTTGGGGGTTGAGCGAAGAGGGCAAGTCTCACGGGGACTTTGGTTGTGTTGTGTCTCGATCAATCGACTCAACAACGCCGCCATGGCTGGCTCCTCGTCACATCACGTGAGTTTGTGAACACAGTACAGTACACTCGTGTTAGCTGCACTGTACTGTACATATTGTACTTTGAACTGTACTTCCTGGCCCTAGAGGTTGTCAGCTCGTCAATTTGAAAAGATTGGTTCGGAACGCAAACCCCAAGGCCATCAGCTGGCTTCCTCGATTTTCTCCCCGCCCCACCTCCTGACAGAACTCCAGTTTGGTTTGCCTGTGATTGTACGGAGCGCCTGTGGGAATTGTGATTTCGGGGGGCAGGATCTGGTGCTGTAACGAGTGAGGGCGGGTGCGTGCGCGACAAAATTTGTACACACCGCCACGGAACCGTTGTTCAGTTCCGAGCCTGCGTGGCCATGGAAGGTGATTGGTTTCCTGCAAACTGACGCTCTGTCACAACAGAAACGGAAAACCGACAACCAGTCAGCCCAAAACAGTAGTGTACCCTGATCGTGTTGCCTATATCAAACCACCGTACATTCATTACTACCTCCTCTAAAGAATAAAGCTTAAACGGCAACCATGGCCGCCCCTAGCCTTTTTAGTTCCAGTGTAAGGAAAATTCCTTTTCCTTACTTCGCGTCCCTGCTCAGCACGTACACCACTGTTCCCGCCAACAGCACCCAACAGTAGTGTACTCTTGTGATCGCACCCACCTTCGCTTCCTCACTATCTCAAATTTTGGAGGGGGTAGATGTCTCTCAGCGTTCAGGCATGCCGCTCGAAGTGCTCTCTCGGAAGCACGCACGGCCACGATTGAGGCTCTCGCTGCCCGACACCCCCGCCATGGCCGACCTCACTCTCGCAGCATTGACGCAGGAGCAACTCGACCGGCTCATCCGTCAACTCGACGATTCGACGCTCGAAATCGCGACACTCACGGCGGAACGTGTCTCCGCCCACCAGCAATCACCGGTGAATGCGCCAGCACCAACACAAGCACCTGCAAACGCACCTGTGCAATCGGAGGAGCCGATTATCATTTCGTCCGGCACACCGTCACAACACGACAGCATGGGACAGCGCTCAGGCGCAGCCAGTGATGGCGCCGCCCAATCAATGCCTGGCATGGAGAGGAACAGGGCCGCACCAAGCACACAGGGGTCTCGCGAAGCCCGTTGGCACGTGGAGTTTGCAGCAACGAGTGGCAACAACGACGTCATCGCACCGATGCCGCTCAAGCCGCAGCGCCCGCCCTGCTTCGATCCTAGCCAACGCGGAGGTCCGACGGTTCAATCGTGGATTTTCACGATGAACGTCTTCTTCGACGCGAACTACGTCAAGTCGGACGCAACAAAGATTCGCTATGCTGTTTCACTGCTGAGGGGCCCCGCCATAGACTGGTGGCGAGTCATCGTGACGTCGCCACGCGCCTACGAGCCGCCGTCGCAATAGGGAGAGCCCACGGATCCAGCCGTCATCTGGAGTTCGTTATGCGAAACCGCCCAATACAGCACGCGGGATGCGTGGTGCGCAGGGCTTCGGGCGCGCTTCGAGCCGACCGCGGCTTCTATTTCGGCGCGTCAGAGACTGCGTACTTGGCGACAACTTGGGTCGGTCCAAGACTACATGAGCGGTTTTCTCGCACTATGCGAGCAAGTCGGCTACATGCACGAGGCCGAGCGGGTGGACCGTTACGTCGGAGGGCTGAAGCCGGACATATCGCACGAAATCATGCTGCGCGGGCTATCGAATTTTAACGAAATCCGAGCGCTCGCCGAGAAAATCAACATTTTGCGCCGTCCGAGACTGGGGTCCTATTACGGACATCGCCCTCGGGGACCGACCGAGCACGCTGTCAAACTATTATTATGTTTAGGTTGTGTAGGCTGTAGTGGGGTAGCCCATAAGGGGTACAACCCATTAGGGTTAGTACTTGTACCACCTTTCTTCTCAATGCATTTATCCTCGTTCAGTTTCTTGACATGGTTTCAGAGCAGGTCATGTTCCTGGACCGTTTTTTTTAGGGCCCCCCGATTCGTTAGCTGCCCGTAGCGCCCTGCCCTGCCAGTTGCGCCACCCTGCCCTAGCCGTGCGCTACCCCGTCCTTTTCAGCCCGCGCGCCACCCTGCTGGCCGCCGCCCTGCCCTGCCCTACCCGCATGCCGCCCTGCTGGCCGCCGCCCTGCCCTGCCCTGCCCGCGCGCCGCCCTGCTGGTCGCGCGCCGCCCTTTCCAGCGCTTGCGCGCTGCCCTTCCCGTCGCGCCGTCCTTGCTTGCGTGGTGCCCTACTGCTCGTGCGCCACCCTGCTCTGCCTGATATGGCTACTCTCAGCATCCCCACATTCGATCCTGAGGGCCGTCCGATCCAGTTCGATACGTGGCTCGATGACCTACATCTGTACCTACTGAGCGATCCTAGAGATGGCGTTTCGTTGTTTGACCTCACGTTTGGAGCCCCTCTCGCCCCTCCCGACACAGCTGATAGTGCGACTCGCTCAAAGTGGCTTACCCGTGACGCTGCTGCTCGCCTAGCCATTTGCAACCACTTACCGTTAGCCGAACGCGCTCACTTTGGCCAGCACAAGACTGCTAAAGCCCCGTACGATGCTGTAGTCGCTCGTTACTCCTCCCCTGATACTGCTGCTCTCGACCGCCTTATACTGCCCTACCTTTTTCCCGAGCTGTCAGCCTTTGCCATAGTCGACGACCTCATCACCCACCTTCGCTCTAGCGACACTCGCTACCGCGCCGCGCTTCCCACCAAGTTTCTAGACAAAACTGCGGGAAGCACCTGAGTCAAGTGTGAAGGTGTGCAAGGCCTCAGCAGGCGCAGTACCAGGGAGAGCATACTCACTAGCACCTAGAGCAGCAGCCTCTATACCTGGGTCGGGCGGCACACACAGGTAACAGTCACCCTCAGCACTAACAGTCAAAGCGTACACGTCAGCAAGGATAGCGTCATAGTCAAGAGCAAAGATATCCACACCCTGCCTAAGCAGCTCTAGCCAGCAGGGGAGCTGAGTCGCGTCGGGAAGATCTGCGCACCAGGCGTCGTCCAGATAGGAGAAGCAGCGGGACTGTGTGAGACCGACCTTCCCGCATGTCTGACCAGCGTGGTCACCTGTGCGAATGACGTACTGGCAGCGAACACTATCCCCAGACGCCCCACGCTGAGCAAACCACTCACGAAGCTCCTGGGGCGTAGGGGTCTCACACGGACGCTGCTGCTGCTGCTGCCTCTGACCACCGCTAGAACCTCCCCTCTGACCGGTTCCACCCCGACCGCCACCACTGCCGCCGCCACCACTCCCACTGCCGCCACCACTACCGCCGCCACCACTCCCACTGCCGCCACCAACGCCTCCACTCCCACCACCACTCCCTCCACCACCACCGCCACCTCCACGGCCTCCACCGCCCCCACCACCGCCTCCACCGCTGCCATCCCCACTACCCTTGCTTCCCTTGCCCTTGCCGATGCAGTGCCTCCCACTAGGAGCAGGCGCAGCCCCGACCTCCTCAGCACGAAGGAAGTCAACAACAGCAGCAGAAGAAAAAGAGGGGGCAAGGGGAGAGGGAGAACACCCCTCAAAGAAGGGAGTGCGAGGAGTGCCACGAGCAGCACGTACAGCGACTATGCCAGCCTCAGCTGCAAGGAGGTGCTTCTCGAGCAGGTCGACGGTGAGGTCCGTAGCGTCCATGGCAAGAAAGACGTCCCTGACTAAGCTAAGAGAGTCAGGGAGGCGGGTGACGATGAAGTAGAGAGTGATGTACATGGGGGGAGGGTTCTCATCTAGAAACTTGGTGGGAAGCGCGGCGTGGTAGCGAGTGTCGCTAGTGCAAAGGTGGGTGACGAGGTCGTCGACTGTGGCGAAGGCGGACAGCTCGGGAAAAAGGTAGGGCAGTATAAGGCGGTCGAGAGTAGCAGTGGCAGGGGAGGAGTAACGAGCGACTACAGCGTCGTACAGGGCCTTAGCAATCTTGTGCTGGCCAAAGTGAGCGCATTCGGCTAACGGTAAGTGGTTGCGAATGGCTGGGCGAGCAGCAGCGTCACGGGTAAGCCACTTTGAGCGAGTCGCACTATCAGCTGTGTCGGGAGGGGCGAGAGAGGCTCCAAACGTGAGGTCAAACAACGAAACGCCGTCTCTAGAATCGCTTAGTAGTACAGCTGTAAGTCATCGAGCCACGTATCGCACTGGATCGGACGGCCCTTAGGATCGAATGTGAGGACGCTGAGAGTAGCCATAGCGGGCAGAGTAGGGTGGCGCACGAGCAGTAGGGCAGCACGCAAGCAAAGACGGTGCGACGGGTAGGGCGGCACACAAGCGCTAGAAAGGGCGGCGCGCGACCAGCGGGGAGGTGCGCGGGCAGGGCAGGGCAAGGCGGCGGCCAGCAGGGAGGCACGTGAGCGGAGCAGGGCAGGGCGGCGGACAGCAGGGCGGCGCACGAGCAGGGCAGGGTAGGGCGGCGGCCAGCAAGGCGGCGGGCGGCGCATGGCTAGGGCAGGGCAGGGCGCTACGGGCAGCTAACGAATCGGTGGGCCCTAAAAAAAACAGTCATGGAACAGGACCTGCTCTGAAACCATGTGAAGAAACTGAACGAGGATGAATGCATTGAGAAGAAAGGTGGTACAAGTAATAACCCTAATTGGGTTGTACCCCTTATGGGCTACCCCATTACACCCTACACAACCTAAACATAATAATAGTTTGACAGATACCTCCGCAGACAAGCTCTCCTCCCGCGCTACTCCCTGTGTCTTCCTTGGCTTTCCCCCAGACGCGCCTGGCTATAAGTTTTACCACCCCACCACGCGCCGTGTCTTGCCCTTTCAGGACGTCACATTTGACGAGTCGGTTCCCTTTTATCGTCTCTTCCCCTACCACACTGCCCCTCTCCCCCACCCACCGCTCTTCCTCGCACCAGGTCCCCCTCCGGCAGACCACCTCCCCCCTCAAGTGTGTCTCAGGTAGACCCACTCCCCTTGGCGGAGCCTGTCGAGGTCGCTATCGACTCTGGTGCTGCTGGGGGTGGTGCTGCTAGGGGTGCTGCATCAGGGGGTGCTGAGCCTGGGCGTGCGGAGCTTGGGGGTGCTGAGCCTGGGGTTGTTGAGTCTGAGGGTGCGGAGCCTGGGGGTGCTGAGCCTGAGCGTGCAGAGCGTGGGGGTGCTAAGCCTGGGGTTGCTGAGTCTGAGGGTGCGGAGCCTGGGGGTGCTGAGCCTGAGGGTGTGGAGCCTGGGGGTACTGAGTCTGGGGGTGCTGAGCCTGGAGGTACTGTGTCTGCTGGAGGTCCTAGGGGTGCCTCATCACGGCGGGAGCCTCTCTCTCCACCGCAGCTGCGCGAGTGGTTTGCTCGGCGCACCCGCCTTCGGAGTGGCGCTGCTGGAGCTGGGGGGCCTGCCGCTGGAGGCACTAGAGCTAGAGGCACAGGAGCTGCTCGTACTGGAGGTACTGGAGGTACTGGAGCTGCTGGAGCTGGTGGTGCTGCAGGCGCTGGAGCTAGAGACCATGGAGCTAGAGGCGCTGGAGCTGGAGGTACCGGAGGTGCTGGAGCTGCTGGTCCTGGAGGAGCTCGGTCTGGAGGTACTGGAGCTGCCGGTGCTGATGGTGCTACTGGTACTCGAGGTCCTGGAGGTGCTGGAGGTGCTGGAGCCACTGGTCCCGGAGGTGCTCGTACTGGAGGTACTAGAGCTGCTGGAGCTGGTGCTGCTGCAGGCGCTGGAGCTGGAGACCCTGTAGCTAGAGAACCCTGGAGCTGGAGGTGCTTGCCCTGGGGGTGCTGGAGCTGTCGGTACTGGTGCTGGAGGTACTGTGCGGCCGCAACCGTTTTTCGTTCCACTGCTTCGCTAGGTTCTTAGTCTCCTGTCTTATACTGGCCTTACTCCAGCTCTACTGTGTCCACCGCCTGACCAGTCGCAGCCAAAATTACAGCCAGACTCCCCACTGCCTGCTCCTTCTCCTTACACTGAGCAGACAGACTCTCTTACAGAGCGTCGTGCGCCTGAGTCTCGTCCTGCCTCGCCTGTTTGCGCTGTTCGCACTGGTCGTTGTGTTCCTCGTCCCCGTCCTCCTCCTGTCCCCGTCCTCCTCCTGTCCCTGTCCTCCTCCTGTCCCCTGCACTCACGGTATGGCATTTCGTTCTTCCTCTGTTCCACTGCGAGTTCCCCTGCCTTTTCCTTACACTGAGCGAACAGAATCTCTTATAGAGCGACGTGTGCCTGAGTCTCGTCCTGCCTGTTATGTGATGCTATCATTTGCATTCACGTCTGTCTGCCTCCCATCATATGTTCGTGTGTTGCATGCGTGGTGTGAGCGTGTTCAAGAATTTGCGTTTGGTGTTGTTTTGATTTTCTGAGTGTGTGTGAATGTTATTTGGCTTGAGCAGATATCTGAAGTGACTCCTCTGCTCAAGAGCTTCCCGACGAACCAAGAATCGCTGCGATCGAAGCAAGAACGAGAAAGATATGATCGTTCGAAGTTTTGATTGAGATGCGGCGATTATAGGAATTTGCGGGTTGACTCAATATGGGGTACAGACTTTTGGGGGTTGGGAAATTCGTCACCATCACTGTAGATGATGCCACGTGGTTGGGAGAAGCCAAACCAGGTTGGCAAGTGTGGCCAAGTTGGGTGAGGTGGATGGCATGAGTTGGGAAAGTGACAAATGTCAAAGTTGGGGTGCCTATAGAGAGGGGAATTGTGTGGAATGGGGTTTCCTTGGTTGGGGACTCCCTTGGACCTTCCCTCTCGTCCTCCTCATTCCCTCCTACCTGGTTCTATTGCTACTCCAACTTTCTTGTGTGAACTTGTGAGATAATTGTGATTGAGTTACGTTTTCTATGGCAGCATACCCCCTAGTGCGCCGAAATTCATAACTCGAGTTATGCTCCATATTTTGATACTATTCAAATTGGGAAAGATAGCCACGGTCAAGGGCTACAACATACTCGAGTTTGAGAGAATTATGACAGAGCGTTTTTTGTCGACGACGTTTCTTGTGACGACGACTTTTTCTGTCCAGAATTGAAGTTGACGATTTTGAGATATTTCGGCCCTTAATCTTCATAGACTCCGTCCTTAGTCTTTAACACTGCCTCGCCTGTTTGTGCTGTTCACACTTGTCGTCGTGTTCCTCGTCCGCATCCTCCTCCTGTCCCCAGCACTCACGGTATGGCACTTCGTCCTTCCTCGGTTCCACTGCGAGTTCCCCTGCCGTCTCCTCCGGCGTCCTCTCTTCCCGACGTTCCGGACCCTGAGTCTGACTTGGTTCGTGCTGCCGGCCCTACTGTCACACGTCTCCTAGCCTCTGTTGTCACCGACCCTTCGTTTGAGTCCACTGCTGTGTCTGCCCTAGTTGCTAAGCTTGTTGACTTTGCTACTGCGTGTCGTCTCGACTACGCCGCTAGTCTTGTTGCTGAGTCTGAGTCTGTCTGTCCTCCATCCGTCAGGGGTGAGTGTGCTCTTGGCACGGACGTCCTTGAGGAGAGGCAAGAGGACTTTGAGTGTCTTGCAGCTGCTTTACCTCATCTCGTGGCCATGCTGCTTGCACCTGAGGGAGACCCGGATGCACCAGACATCCCGACCCCGCGCTCTTACGTAGAGGCGATTACGGGTCCCTACTCCTCTCAATGGCAGACAACCATGGACGCAGAGATGGCATCCTGGAAGTCCACAAGCACTTACGTCAACGCAGTTCCCCCTCCTGGGGCGAACATAGTCGATGGCATGTGGATTTTCAGGGTGAAGCGGCCGCAGGGTTCTCCGCCTGTCTTCAAGGCTCGTTACGTTGCACGAGGCTTTAGTCAGCGACAGGGAGTTGACTTCTTCCAGACCGTCTCCCCTACCCCGAAGATGACCACTCTTCGGGTGCTGCTGCACGTTGCCGCTCAGCGTGAGTACGAGTTTCACTCTCTGGACTCCAGCACAACTTTCTAGCAGGGCAGCCTTCACGAGGAGATCTGGCTGCCTCGCCCACCTGGCTTCACTGGGTCGTTTCCTGCAGGTACCCAGTGGAGCCTCTGGCGCCCAGTCTACAGTTCACCGTTCGCCGCACCGATACTGTTCACACCGAAAAAAGACGGAGGGTTTTGCATGTGTATCGATTACCGAGCACTGAACAGGGTAACAATCAAGTCGCGATACCCCATACCCCGCGTCGAGGAACTAATAGATCAATTGCGAACAGCGCGGTTTTTGTTCTCTTTTTTTTTTTTTCTTTCGAAAATTGACATACGGGGAGGTTACCATCAGATTAGGGTCAAACCATCGGACTGCGTCAAGACGGCATTTCAGACTAGATACGGGTCATTCTACTACACAGTAATGCCATTCGGGCTGACCAATGCAGCGGCGACGTTTCAGATGACCATGAACGAGGCGTTTAGGCCACTTTTAGATAAGTGTGTCATAATTTACCTCGACGACATCCTCGTCTACAGTCGCGATAAGCAACAGCACTTAGCAGATCTGGAAGCAGTGTTTAAGGTTTAAGACGAGCACCGGCTACTGACCAAGGGTTCCAAGTGCGAGTTTTTTCAGGGCCGGCTAGATTTTTTAGGACACGTTATTTCGGAGGCTGGAGTTGAGATCGACGCAAAGAAGCTGGACACGGTGAAAGCCTGGCACACCCCGACAAATGTCACAGAGCTGCAAAGTTTTTTAGGGTTCGTTAATTATGTGCGCCGGTTCGTCCTCGACATGGCGCGGTTAACAGCCCCACTGACGGATCTGTTGCGGAAGGGGGTCGCTTTTATGTGGGGGGAGAAAGAGCATGCTGCCTTCTTTGCCCTGAAACATGTTCTTTGTTCACCGCCCGTACTGCGCATCGCCGACCCACACCGCCCATTCGAAGTGGTTACAGACGCAAGCGACATCGCCATCGGAGCCGTACTGCTACAGGATTTCGGAAACGGTTTACAACCCATCGCATACGAGTCACGAAAACTGCACCCGCCCGAGAAGAATTACCCGATACACGACCGCAAAATAATCGCGATCGTGCATGCGTTCAAAGTCTGGCGCTGTTACTTGACCGGCGCAGACGTGACAGTATGGACATACCATAAATCACTACAGTACCTCCGCGCACAGCCCCACCTCAACCCACGATAGGTTCGCTGGCTCGATTTCCTTGAGTCGAATTTCCATTACACTGTCACCTACAATAAGGGGGCATCGAACATCGCCGACACATTGACCCACCCAACAGCCCATATATATGCCATACTACTCGCCCAAACCAGCCCGCTACTGACAGGACTATTTATCCATTGCTACCAAACAGACCCGTTCTTCACAGGTGAAAATTCGCAGCAGTTCGCAGCAGCAAAGGGGGTTTATTACGTAAAAGCCGGCACCGACCGCATTTGGGTACCGGGCTACACTTTTCTAAGGAAGCTGTTACTACAGGAGGCACACGATGGGGTTATATCAGGACATTTCGGAGTAGAGAAACATGGCAGCAGCTGCAGTGGTATTACTACTGGCCAGAGATGCTGACCGACGTACAACGGCACGTGGCATTGTGTCCCACCTGCCAACTTATGAAATCATCACGGCAGCGGCCGGTAGGGCAGTTGCAGGCGATACCACCCCCAGAGCATGCTTGGCAGCAGAGCAGCCTGCAGGACTTCGTCATGGGGTTACCGGCTAGAGCGAGTGGGAATGACACGATCCTGGTCGTCGTCGATCGGCTGACGAAAATGTGAGAATCCTAGCGTGACTTAGGCTTAGGAGCCATAGCTAGGTTAGAGTGTCGAGAGGATTGTGCAAGGGAGAATCGAGAAAGGGATGGTTTCACTATAGGAAGTTGGGATACAAATAGCAAACCCTAAATTGGGTTGTACTCACTACAGAGTACCCCATTGCAGGCTAAACAGCAAATACATTCAGACACACCCCCATAGTCAAAGTGGGGTATAATCAGCAGAGCAAGCAGTCATAGAACAGGTTCACAAGTACAAGGAAATCTAGAGGCATTCACAAAGGGCAAGTGAGGAGGAGGAGGCTGGACTGTGAGAGGAGAGGAGATAGGAGGCGACGGCTGATGCTGCAGACACACGGGCAACAGGAGCGGCGCGCACTGTGGCTACCCGGGCCGTATCCCCGGACTACAGGAGTAACTGGCTCTGCGGCTAACTCTGAGCGGCAGGAGCAACGGACCCACAAGCGACAGGCGCAGCAGGCTCTCTGAGCTACCAGAAGCAGAGCCCCGGACTACAGGTGCTGCGGACGACAAGACGGCAGCCTCCGCTCAACCTCCCCCAACTGTCCCACCCCCCTTTCACACACCCCTTGCTGCACCCCTAGCTCCACTCCTATGTCACCCCCCTAGAACCACTCCCTCGGCTCCCACACACCCACCCCCCTCAGCGGCAGCTGCAGCAGTGGGAGACGAAGGTGAAGGAGGAGGAGGGGACGGTTCACACACCCGCCACCCCCATACCCACCACCCCGCAGTTGCACCCACACCCGCCACCCCCATACCCCCACCCCACTGCTGCACCTGCAGCAGGGGATGGAGGAGAAGGGGGGGGGGGGGGGGGGGGGCCGGGGGGGGGGGGGGGGTGTGCATGGCGCGTGCAGAGGGCAGTAGGGCGCACGGGGCGCACAGGGCAGCAGGGCGCACAGGGCAGCAGGGCAGCAGGGCGCGCGGGGCGCACAGGGCTGCAGGGCGCGCGGGGCGCACAGGGCAGCAGGGCAGCAGGGCGCACAGGGCTGCAGGGCAGCAGGGCGCGCGGGGCAAACAGGGCAGCAGGGCGCACAGGGCTGCAGGGCAGCAGGGCGCACAGGGCTGCAGGGCAGCAGGGCGCGCGGGGCGCGCAGGGCTGCAGTGCGCGCAGGGCGCGCAGGGTAGCAGCAAGGGCTGTAGCGGCAACAGCAAGGGCTGTAGCGGCAGCAGCAGGGCAGCAGGGCGCACAGGGCTGCAGGGAAGCAGGGCGCACAGGGCTGCAGGGCAGCAGGGCGCGCGGGGCGCGCAGGGCTGCAGTGCGCGCAGGGCAGCAGGACAGCAGGGCGTGCAGGGCTGCAGGGCGCGCGGGGCGCACAGGGCAGCAGGGCAGCAGGGCGCGCGGGGCGCAGCAGGGCTGCAGGGCGCGCGGGGCGCGCAGGGCAGCAGCAAGGGCTGTAGCGGCAACAGCAAGGGCTGTAGCGGCAGCAGCAGGGCAGCAGGGCGCACAGGGCTGCAGGGCAGCAGCAAGGGCTGTAGCGGCAACAGCAA
The DNA here is from genome assembly GCA_947471745.1 of Closterium sp. Naga37s-1. Taxonomy (NCBI): domain Eukaryota; kingdom Viridiplantae; phylum Streptophyta; class Zygnematophyceae; order Desmidiales; family Closteriaceae; genus Closterium; species Closterium sp. Naga37s-1. The sequence continues at coordinate 253,950 of CANJKZ010000979.1, forward strand.
GGGCTGTAGCGGCAGCAGCAGGGCAGCAGGGCGCACAGGGCTGCAGGGCAGCAGGGCGCACAGGGCTGCAGGGCAGCAGGGCGCGCGGGGCGCGCAGGGCTGCAGGGCGCGCATGGCGCGCAGGGCAGCAGGACAGCAGGGCGCGCAGGGCGTGCAGGGCTGCAGGGCAGCACAGGGCTGCAGATCCCCTCCCCCCCACCGCTGCACCCGCAGCAGGGGGATGGAGGAGAAGTGGGGGGGGGGGGAGGGGGGGGGGGGGGGGGGGGGGGGGCTGATGCTGCAACTCCCCTCCCCCCACTGCTGCACCCGCAGCAGGGGTGGAGGAGAAAGAGGGGGGGGGGGGCGGGGGGGGGTTGGTGCTGCAGATCCCCTCCTGCCTCCCTCTGAACCTCCAAGCTCCCCCCCCCTCCCAACACAGAGTGCGGCAGGCAGAGAGAGAGGAGAAAAGGGCGGGGGGGGGGGGGGGGGGCTGATGCTGCAAATCCCCTCCCCCCACTGCTGCTGCAGATCCCCTCCCCCCCACTGCTGCACCCGCAGCAGGGGTGGAGGAGAAAAGGGGGGGGGCGGGGGGGGCTGGTGCTGCAGATCCCCTCCTGCCTCCCTCTGAACCTCCAAGCTCCCCCCCCCTCCCAACACAGAGTGCGGCAGGCAGAGAGAGAGGAGAAAAGGGCGGGGGGGGGGGGGGGGGGGCTGATGCTGCAAATCCCCTCCCCCCACTGCTGCTGCAGATCCCCTCCCCCCCACTGCTGCACCCGCAGCAGGGGTGGAGGAGAAAAGGGGGGGGGCGGGGGGGGCTGGTGCTGCAGATCCCCTCCTGCCTCCCTCTGAACCTCCAAGCTCCCCCCCCCTCCCAACACAGAGTGCGGCAGGCAGAGAGAGAGGAGAAAAGGGCGGGGGGGGGGGGGGGGGGGGGCTGATGCTGCAAATCCCCTCCCCCCACTGCTGCTGCAGATCCCCTCCCCCCCACTGCTGCACCCGCAGCAGGGGTGGAGGAGAAAAGGGGGGGGGCGGGGGGGGCTGGTGCTGCAGATCCCCTCCTGCCTCCCTCTGAACCTCCAAGCTCCCCCCCCCTCCCAACACAGAGTGCGGCAGGCAGAGAGAGAGGAGAAAAGGGCGGGGGGGGGGGGGGGGGGGGGGGGCTGATGCTGCAAATCCCCTCCCCCCACTGCTGCTGCAGATCCCCTCCCCCCCACTGCTGCACCCGCAGCAGGGGTGGAGGAGAAAGGGGGGGGGGGGCGGGGGGGGGGGCTGTTGACATCAGCATCAAGAGGGATCAGTTGGCGGAGGTGCATCCGTGTCCATGTCAGCAAGCCCCTCAGTGTATGTTTCCTCGATTTGAGGATGGCATGGGGGAAACTTGAAAATGGTGAAAAGGGCATCAAGAGAATCGGGAAATGATCATATTTGGGCCCCAGAGCTCTAGAAAAGTCGCCGAATTGGGGCCTTGTGTCTCGCAAGGAGTCGAGCCTTGGCCGGACCTGTGCCCAACCAATTTCTAGCCTCATCCACGCGCTCCGTCAGACCTGACCACACAAGGTGACGAATTCCTCCATGACGACATCGAAAAAATTGACTCGACATCTGAAAATTGACGAATTTTCCTCTCGTGCGTCATGCCTTCGAAGGGGCCTCAGCCCTAAACATCTTGCCACACGGTATTTAGGGTTGATGCTTCCCCAATTATATGTCATCCAAATCGGGGTTTATTTTTTGTGCCATTGCGATGTTGTTTTTTTTGGGTTAAAACGATTGTTTTTCTGGGTAGATCACGATGACGAGTCACTAGCGAATTCCATCAACCCCAGGCCAGTAGATGGTGACCTGGCGAGAAGGCCAGGCTCGGCCTAACTGCCCAGGTGTTTTGGTTGCTTCGGGGGTACGTAGTAGGGGCGCGAGTCACAAGGCCCCAATTTTGCCACTTCACTGCTACTCCGGGGCCCCTTTTTGATAATTTCCCAAGAAAATCTGCCTGAAGAATGAAGCATGCATGGCGTGGGAGAGATTTGCTCCAAACCTTTGTTTGGAGATTCGGTGTTGCACACGTGACCACCATTTGCTCGCGTGGCTCTACAATTCACTGATAATTGCTCGAGTGGCCTTGCCAGGGGATTCTCAACATCTTTGTTTTATATTAAACGTTACGCTTCAGGGAAGTTTAACCTCGAAACTATTGTATTGGTTATTGCGCGATCTTTTATATTTCCGTGATCAGAAACTGCAATTCCCGGGCATAAATGCGCGGGACCTTTAATGACCGCGCATGATTTATCGATTATATATTAATGCCCGATCATATATTTCCGTGATCAGAAACTGCAATTCCCGGGCATAAATGCGCGGGACCTTTAATGACCGCGCATGATCTATCGATTATATGCGCGGTGCCTTGGCCATGCGCGTCCAATCAGGCGCGGTCATATAGGGTCACGAACATAAATTTTGAATATTGAAGATCGCGCAATAACCAGTACAGAATATTCGGGGATACAAACCCTTGTAGGGTAATGTGCGGGATAAAAAAACACCGCTGGAATTCCCTGGCAAGGCCACTCAAGAAATTATCAGTGAATTGTAGAACCACGCGAGCAAATGGTAGCCATGTTCGCAACACCGAATCTCCAAACAAGGGTTTGGAGCAAATCTCTCATGGTGTGGCCTGGCCAGGCCCTGAAAATTGACCAAAAAAGAGACATTCTGGCTTCAAACAATTTCTCACCTCGGCAGAGCAAGCTGGAAAGAACTGAGTTTCGCCTGCGAGCATCAGATAAGCAAGACGGAAGGCATTTCAAGAAGCGCATTCAAGAAAGTTCTTGCTTCAGGACTTGCTGGTGCTACTAGGTGCTTGATTTCTCCTGTGCTTTCTATTGCCATCACAACATTTGTGAGCCATGGCGACTCAAGCTGCGACCCTTTGCGGAGCTAGTGCTCTTGTCGGAGCTGCTGTAGGCAAGGGAGTGAAGAAGCAAGCCGGTGTTTCCAAGAAGCTGAACCAGACACGGCTCTCCGTGTCCGCGTCAGCGTCTTCGAAAGACAATGAGGTAGCTCTAATGTGACGATGCATAATTGTTGTGAAATTGACACTTGTGTTGGGATGTTCATGACTTGTCGGAATGTCGGACTGCCCATGACATGCCAGAGTATTAACGATCTTTTGTCACTGACCCTTGACATCATGAATTCCTCCTTTCCGCCTCTTCCGCATTCGGTCGTCACAAATTCACCGTTCAACTCCTCGTTTCAGGGATGCCTCACAGTTATCAAATTACGCTTCACGTTGTGTCTCCCTGTCCAGCCAACACCTTCCAGCAACCTTTTCTCGAAGCTGGCCACCGGCCTGGCGGCAGTAGCGACGACTGTGTCCCTCACCGCTGGTCCGATGGATGCCGTTGCTCTCACTACCGGCTCTCCCGCTATCAACCCGGCCATCCCTGACGTCGGCGTGCTTATCAAGGGCCAGCCAATCAAGGATGCGCGCGCGCTGCTCCGGTACGCCCTGCCTATCAACAACCAGGCGATTAAGGAGGTGCAGCAGCCGCTGGAGGCCATCACCGAGGACCTCAGGCTGCCTGGCTCGAAGGCATTCGACCCAGTCGAGAGGGTAAGCACCAGGGAGTTATAAAAAATCAAGTCCGTAAGCCCAATCAAGTTCCCTCTTTCGTTCTTACACGAAGGTATGCGTCCAGTCACTCTAATGTCCCCAGCTTTTCGAAAAATCAGCGGGATGCGAGCTAAGTGGTGCAACAAATGTCTGCGCTTCGTTTCCTCTCCCCGTTTCACTCCATGTTCAGGAAACCATCCTCATTCCGTTCCCCCCCTTTTCCTTTGGCCCCCACTTTACTCCCTCCCATCCCCCCACCACCCCCCCTCTCCCCCTCCACGCCCCTATCCGTCTCTCATGTTCCTTCTTTCTTCGTCTGTTCGCCCGTGCACAGAACATCCGTCAGGCGAACCGCGTGCTGAACCAGAGCAAGGACAAGATTCTGGCGGACGTGGCGGAGAAGAACAAGGCGGAGGGGCGCGAGCTGATCGAGAAGCTGCAGGACGGGCTGCAGGAGTTCCAGAAGATCGTGGAGCGCCGCAACCGGGACAGCATCCAGCCCAAGCAGAAGGAGCTGCTGGCTATCGTCGGCGAGTGAGTGCGGGAGGAAAGAAGGGAGATGATTCTCAGAAAGGAAGGGTGATTCTTAGAAGGGTGAAGTCCATGGATTGGCGCGTTTTAGGACGTGCCAAGCAGTTTTGGAAATTAATGCGGGCGGGAGGCTATCCAATCTAGCTCAAGGAGTAGAAACTGTTGGCCGTAGTCGGCGAGTGAGTGACGGGTGGATGCGCGGATGGGAGGAGAGACTTCGGGTTGAAAGAACTTAGGCCATCGGGGAAAGGGTGACAGGGGATGGTGCTCGGGAATGTTATACAGTGGAGCGCGACGTAAGGAGCAACCAGACTGAGAAGAAAACTCCGTGTGAGGACAGACTACTGAGCGAATGAGTGTTGCAAGAGGAGCTTCTGAATATGGTGTATTTCCTCTCGTCTTCCCTCCCCGGTCTTATTTCCTCTTCCTCTTTAAGCCTCCCTTCCTCCTTCGTCTTGATGCCTCTCTCGCTCGCTCCACCCTTGCCATTGAGAAGTCGACGGTCGGGTTTTCTCACAGGCCGCTTCACAGCGCCTAAGAACGTTTGCTTTCGCATTGCGTTTCTTTCCCACCCCAACTCCATCCTCCACCTGCAGCATTGAAGAGGCGATGGTGGGGGCATTCCCATACCAGATTCCCGCGGAGTTCAAGGGGTACCCTGTGCTGAAGGGGCGTGCGAACGTGGAGATGACAGTGCGCCCGCTCAACAACCCCAACCTCCCCGAGGTCGTCTTTGAGGTCGTTGTCGACGGTTACAACGCGCCGGTTACCAGCGGTAACTTCGTGGACCTGGTGAAGAGGGGCTTCTATGACGGCATGGAGATTCAAAGAGGTGCGTACTGGTGTTCTACCGTGTGCCACCTTCTGCTCTTTCTCTCTCCAACGTCCCGTGGGAATTCAAGCTTGCAGCATTGGATGATGAGTACCCTAACTTCCCTCTCCCCTCCCCCAACCCCCCACCCATTCCTACTCCTTCGTGTGCTGCTTTCCTCGCAGCTGATGGCTTTGTGGTGCAGACTGGAGACCCCGAGGGGCCTGCAGAGGGCTTTGTGGATCCCGCCACGGGCAAGGAGCGCAGGATTCCTCTGGAGGTGTTCGTAGAGGGGGACAAGGAGCCCGTGTACCATGACACCTTGGAGGTGAGTGAGACTTGCAGTGTAACAAGATGTGGGAAGCTGCAACACATCAAGCACTATGGGCCATGAAACCACTCGCTTCTGACTCTCATATCTGACCAAGTTGTACGACATGTTGAGTCAATACAGTTGTGTCACACCCCAAGACTTGCGGCCGATGCATTTTGCTAGCTCTTGTTTCAGCCTATCCGTTCGTAGCACTGTCCGTCCATAGCACTGTCTGTCCATAGCACTTTCCGTCCATGAGTCATGCGTATTACAGTCCCTGTCATTCTAACCCATCCCAACCCATCTGCCTGTCTGATGTGCTGCAGGACCTGGGCAGGTACCGAGCTCTCCCCAAGATTCCATTCAACGCCTTCGGCACCATGGCCATGGCCCGAGAGGTATGTCCGATTCGCGAGTCTTGTGCAGTCGCACCTTTTCCTCCCTCTGTACCGCTGCCAACATGTCAATGTCAGTTCTCAATGATTGTGAAATAAATCCTTTGACCTTAGTACTCAGGTTGCAATATCATTCTATCTCCGAGAAAGCCTGCTTTGGTTGGATGCTAATGGCCGTCCTCTGCTTTTTTTCTGACTGAGCAACAGGAGTTTGACAACGACAGTGCCTCCAGCCAGATCTTCTGGCTGCTGAAAGAAAGCGAGCTGACCCCCAGCAGCGCCAACATTCTCGATGGCCGTTACGCTGTCTTTGGTTACATTGTGGAGAACGCAGACTTCCTTGCCGATCTTAAAGTGGGGGATGTGATCACGAGTATGAAGGTCACCCAAGGGCTTGATAACCTGGAAATTTTGAAATAGAGTGGGGGAGGCATTCCTGGTCCTGTATTGAGGGCCAAGGAACCACACATTTTTGGCAGAGGTTTGTGTGCAGCGTTTGTGGAAGAAGCAACACTTCTCACCATCGGAAGTTCTCTGCTCGGGTTGATGTGTTAGATCCCCCAGTGTCAGTTTGTGTTGAGGTTTTGTATGTATTTTGGCTATTGGTGCACTCAATTTAAATTGTGGAATTGCTGAATAAGGTATTGCACATATGAACGACAGGTAGATGTATTTCTTCCTGAATACCCACCTAGATACTGTCCTTGCTAGTTTTAAACCCTGCCTTGGGTACCCCTGGGTGACTCAGCTAACAGCTGAGCCACTTCACAATGCCAGGTCAAGAAATTTTGTTGTCCACCAATCTAATGCATCTGCCTCAGGAAAGTGACATTTTCTTTTCCTCACCGAGTGACATATTTTTGCCTCACTAGAGCCGTTTGCACCACTTGCTCCTGCCATTGTAATGGGTCCGTACCAAACCAAATTGGACGGAGCGGCGTCAAACTTGAAAACACGCCCTCGACCTCCTGTTTCAGAAATCAGGACTCAACAACACATCAACGGTCATCATAGCGATAACAACTCTTGTTTCTGTCTGCTCCTACTTGTTCAACGACCTCGCCATGCCGTCCGTCATTGTCGTCAGGTGAAATCAGGGCCAGGATCCGGCTGTCCGGTCCGCCTAATTTATCCTTCGTGAACGCTTCGTTGGCGTGCTTTCTCGCTTGCTGCACAACGGCTACCAGCGAGCTTCAGATTGACTGAGTTCTAATAGTTGCGAAAGCGTTATTCCTCACGCTTGCTTCTTTAAGAGGTATTGATTGATTCGAGGCGTACCTCGCATTGTCGTCTCCGTGGTTCTTATCGCGCATGGAAGCCATGGCTTCGCAGCGTAGCTTATCTTCTGACGACACGAAAGCGACTATGTCGTCTCAGCCTCACCCCTCGTCGAACCAACAAAATGCCGACCCTAATGGCTCGAATGTCTCGCGTGGCTCGAACCGCTCGAATGGCTCGAATAATTCGAACGGCTCTCCGATCGTCGTGCTCTCGTACCGACAAGCAGCGCGTCTCGCCGCCATGTCGACTGTGGTTCTTGTGCTGCTGCTCGCCGCTGCCTTCCACCTCGGCCGAATGTCCATCGGAGAAATCGCAGCCGTTGATTCGTCACGCCTGAACAATCTCCCGGCAGTCTCGTTAAGCGATATCTCAACATTAATCTCCCCTGAACCCCCTCGACGTCGCGTGCTGAGGTCCCGAGGCCGTCCCAGACCGGCCAAACCCGCAAAAAAGCCTGCTCCCGCCGAAAAACCTGCTGCCGCCGAAAATCCTGCTCCCGTGGAAAAGCCTGCTCCCGCCAAAAAGCGTGCTCCCGCCAGAAAGCCTGCTCCTCGCAAGAAAAAGCCGCAAGCAGCGGCGAAGGTAGCGGTGAAGGAGGAAGCGAAAGAGGAGAGTAAGAGCGGCGGAGATATCAAGGAGGTGGTTGAGGTCCCCGCTGATCAGGCTGCTGCTGCTGACGACGATGCGGCAAAAGCGGCAGAAGCAGCGGCTGCTGCGGCTGCCGCTGCTGCGAATGGTGCTGGTGGGGAAGGGGGAGGGGGTGCTAATGGTGCTGAGGCAGGCGGATCAGCTGCTGCTGCTGCTGCTGCGGACCCTGCTGGTGAGCCTGCGATGCCTGCATCTACGGTTGAGGCTACTCCTGCTGCTGCCACGTCAGCTCCAGAAGATTCCACGTCAGCGCCTTCTGCCGGAGCAGCGATTCCTGCAACGACGGTTGACCCGACAGCGTACTACACGGCGGAGGGGTTGCAGCGGCTGCAGGACCCGTGTGGGGGAATTGGCGGTGCCAGCGGGAATCCCGGCAGCAGCGGCAATCGGAGGTGCTACAATCGGTGCCACAGGCGAACGAGGTCGGGGTACTGTGTGAAGGAGCTGCTGTCGCTCTATGATGAAGCGTACAGGTGAGCCCAACGAAACGGTCAGGTGATTTCTATCCCTTGAAGTTGCCGCAGTGTTTAAAGGCGAACGAGGTCGGGGTACTGCGTCAAGGAGCTGCTTTCGCTATATGATGAGGCGTACAGGTGAGCCAAACGAAAGGTTCAGGGAGCTCCTATACCTTCAGATTATCACAGCATCGCGTCTACAGGAATACAGGGCGGGTTACTGTGTCAAGTAGCAGCTTCTCTTTCACTCTATGACGAAGCTTACAGGTGACTCCAATCCAACTAAACGTTCAGGTGAGCTTGAAGGTGTAAGAAGCGGTACTTTTTACACCTTCAAGTGAGCTTCAGAGCACCTCTTCATTGCCGTTCAACCTGCCACCCCACGCTCCTTCCCCACCTCCCTTTAACACCCCCTTCCGCACCCACGTCTTCCCTCAGCCCGCTGTGGCCGGCACGTGTGGACCTGGTGGTACGAAGCTATGTGTCGAACAACTTCTTCCCCACGGCTCCCCCTTCCCTGCTCCCCCATCCCCTCATCTCCCCCATCTCCCCCATCTCCCCCATCTCCCCCATCTCCCCCATCTCCCCCATCTCCCCCATCTCCCCCATCTCACCCAACCCCCCCCCGGCCCTCAGCCCTCTCTGGCCCGCACGCGTGGACCTGGTGGTGCGCAGCTACGTGTCGGACAACTTCTTCCTCACGGCGTTCCTCTTTGCCAGCATCGAGCAGATGTGGCCAGCTGGCATTGGTGACGTCATCCTGGTGCTGGATGAGAGCGACCGCCACGTGGAAGACATCGTGCCGCCCTGGGTCAAGGTGGGTCAACGCCCTGGGTCAAGGTGAGTCAAGGTGGGTCAAGGTGGGTCAAAGTGCGTCAAATTGCGTCATGCTGGGTGTCCCTTGCGCTCTCCCAGGGTCAAGGTGAGTCAACGCAGTCAATGCAGGGCAAGGTGGGTCTATGCAGTCAATTATGGTCAAGGTCAACACCCTCTCATGACAAGCCTTCAAGTCCTACCTTCCCTCCCCTGCCTTTCTCTCGAGTGCTCACCAGATCTACTACGAGAAGAACTATCTGGGCCTGACACCCAAGCTGGTGCAGCAGTGAAATTGTCGCTAAACCTTTTCCCACTCCCTTCCCTTTGTCGTGCTACCTTCCCCTGCCTTTCCCTCGAGTGCTCACCAGATCTACTATGAGAAGAACTACCTAGGTCTGACGCCCAAGCTGGTGCAGCAATGGAGCTACCTGTGGGCCGACAACTACACCACAGCACCATACATCGCCATCATAGACGATGACGTCATCTTCAACCTCAAGGTAAGCCCTTACAGGACTGCTGGAATTATGATCTCATGGACTGACAATTCCACCGCAACACTGTACATCGCCATCATAGACGATGACGTCATCTTCAACCTCAAGGTAAGTGTGCATGCTTGGTGCATTCGTGCATGTGTGTGCGCACGCATCCGAGTCCTGACGTCTCCTCCCCACCCATTGTTTTCTCTGCAACTACCCCATGAGTCACTCCTTCCCTCCCCCAAACCGCCACCCCTCGCCATCCTCGCCCGCTACCAGGTGACCCCCGGGCTGCTCTTTAATTTAACGGACGGCAAGCCGTTCATAATCGGCAGCAAGAGCACGCAGGGCAAGAACTGGCGCACCTCATCGCGCTACTTCGTTGGCCCCGGCCACTACTTCGCCAACTTCATGGTGCAGCTGCCCTTTCTCTTCCCACGTGCCGTGCTGCCCAAGTTCCGAGACCACGTGGGGCAGCTGCACGGGCGCAAGTTTGGTGGCAGCTTCGACGCGGCCTTCAAGTTCTGGTCGATCCGCGGGCCCATTGCGGATCGCTCGCATGTTGCACACACCACACTCGGCAACTACATGTGGTTCTTTGCCAACGACTCGGTAAGCCCTGGCTTATGTGTGTGTGAGGGGGGGGGGGGGGGGGGGGGGGGCGGGTTAGGGGTGTGTGCTGCCCAAGTTCCGAGAGCATGTGGGGCAGTTGCTCGAGTGCAAGTTTGGCACGAGCTATGACGCGGCCTTTAAGTTCTGGTCGGTGCACGGGCTCGTTGCGGGCTCCTTGCGGATCGCTCGCACGTCGTACACACCGCACCACGCTTGGCAACTACATGTGGTTCTTTGCCAATGACTTGGTAAGCCCTGATTGCTCTGGTTTAGGTGCGTCTGGATTAAGTTAGTGTGGTTATTTACCTAGGAGCTGGTAAGGTCAAGGCCCAATTGTCCCTCATACTCTCTGTGATGTCCCTTACACTCTGTTGCCATCAATCTCGCACCACCTTTGAGTGAAGTCCAGGTGTATTTTCAGCAATTTCAAAGTACTCATGCCGTTGGTTCCTGCTGACCCCATGGCAGGCACATTGGGCCTTGGAGTGGGAGTCTCACATGCCCATCCTGCGTGTTGGAGTGCACATCCCCCACACCCTCGAGTTCTGTGCCCTCTGCCACTTCCTATCGAACCCACACCTTCCTTCTGCCTCCTTCCGCTCCTACTAACCCCCATCACAGGCGCATTGGGCCTTCGAGTGGGAGTCTCGCACGCCCATCCCGCGGGTCGGCGTGCACATCCCGCACACACACGAGCTCCGCAACGCCTCTGGCTCTGCCGCTGGGTGATTTTTTAGTTTACTTGAACATTCCACCTTCTGCCAACCCCCTCGCAGGCGCATTGGGCGTTTGAATGGGAGTCTCGCACGCCCATCCCGCGGGTCGGCGTGCACATCCCCCACACCCACAAGTTCCGCAACGCCTCTGGCCCCGTCGCCGGCCCTGCCCAACGACTCGTGAAAACTTATGTCGATTTGACTGGCACGTACGCACATGAGGGGCTGTGTAACGCATTTCCGGAGGGGGAATTGGCTCATTGCGAGGACGCGTCGAGGGAGCAGAGCCAGATTTGGAGGTATGCTTTGAGTGGGAGCGAGTGGTCGATTTTCCAGAGCGGGACGGTGAATGGGACGGTGATGCATGATGATTATAAGTGGGAGTTGAAGTGTATGTATGAGCGCGTGGTGGGAGCGAAGACGGGGGAATGGAAGGGGGATGTGGAGGGGAAGCGGCAGGAGCTGGTGAAGGAATTGACGAAAAGCTGCATCGTTCCACACTCCAACAAGTACTGAAGAACAACCGCAGTGTAAGTCAGACTGTATTTTCTCTCTACCCATAGGCGTGGTCGTGGAATAATCCACTTCTCTTGGGTAGAAAAATTGTGGAATGCTGGATAACAGTTGTAATATATCAATAACGTGTCAGCTGCTCACTATATACAGAATCTTTCATGGAAAAGTTTCAACTTATTTGCTGTTTTCAACCCTAAAATTCTCAACTGTGGAAAACCAATCTGGTGCACAAAGGTTCAAAGCGGTGAAGTTCGACAACCGTTTCCAAACATGGCCAACCGTTCTAAAACCCGTCAAACGAATCCTGGCCAGAATGAAGTTTTCAGTTAGGTTCTAGTCATCTATCTCATCAGCTTCAAGTAACGACCTTGGGAGTTCTAGCAGTTGGAGGAACCATGGACACATGAAGGCAGTGCTTCTGCAATCGATGGCCCGACTCGCAGCCTGACGAACGGCACGATGCTCGTTCTCGCACCTCTCCGTTCACGGACGGCTGTTCCTTAGTGCGACACGCGCGTCGTCAAATGGCGCGGGTTTCGCCACGAGTTCGTATCAAGCTAGTTCCTGGCTCTCTGGCAAACGCTTAGATGGCATTCCGCTTACAACAGCCGCTGTTTGTCAGGTCTTGCGTCTGAACAAGCAGGCAAGCGTTCCCTTATTCGCGTTCATCGCAATCGCAAACCCAGGGGGGTCTTTTTCCCGTTCCTGCGTCAGAGCAGCTTGCGTGGATAAATTCAGACTTTTGAGCTGATAAAGAAGGCTCCTCGCATTGGATACGGGATGAAGCGACTGAATGACCACCATCGTCATGATGACGCTGCTGGAGTCTCTTCTTCCGGAGCTGTAATAATCTCGCAGCCACAGGCAACGCGTCTGGTTATCGGCTCCTCCGTGATTCTTATAATTATCCTGTCGCTTGCTTTCCAGCTCGGTCGAATCTCATCGTCGCGTCAACCACCACCGATATATGCATGTAGTAGTTATGTTCATTCTTCGTTAGGCTTCAGGAACCTTACTCGGGACAGACTGATTGCACTGACGTTTTCCGTCAACTCGTCTCGACGTCGCACCCTCATCTCTGACCCAGTGGAAAAACCTGAAAAACCTTCAGCTACAGCGAATTCCTCGCAATCATCAACAATCGCAATCAACAGTTCTGCATTGCTAACGGACACGTTATCAGAGAGTAAACCAGCCGAATCTGGCGAATCTGACGAATCTGAATTTTGGAATGAGCTTGCAGCTGACACAACCGATGCTAAAAAATCGATCCTGAACACTACAGATTCGAACCTCGTAACGAATGTAACAGATGGAGCTTCAGAGGGGAGTGACGATCGGGGTTCTGGTGACAATAGCGAGAGTCAAGGTGAGAGTGACGAGAGGTACTATACGGCGGATGGGTTGGAGCGGCTGCAGGATCCGTGTGGGGGGGTCGGTGGAAGCAGCTACAATGGCAGGAGCAGCAGTCACAGCGGCAGCAATGGCAGCAGCAGCAGCAGCAGCAGCAGCAGCAGCAGCAGTAGGTGCTACAATCGGAGGTGCCACAGGCGAACGAAATCGGGGTATTGCGTGAAGGAGCTGCTGTCGTTATATGACGAAGCTTACCGCCCGCTGTGGCCGGCGCGCGTGGACCTGGTGGTGCGCAGCTACGTGTCGGATAACTTCTTCCTCACGGCGTTCCTCTTTGCCAGCATCGAGCAGATGTGGCCAGCTGGCATTGGTGACGTCATCCTGGTGCTGGATGAGAGCGACCGCCACGTGGAGGACATTGTGCCGCCCTGGGTCAAGGTGAGTCAACGCGGGTCAACGTGGGTCCATCCGAGCAATTAGTCTGTTATCACCGCACTATTTTTTTCTTTCTGCATTTTTTTTGCAATTTCGTTTTGTTCTTCTTTCACGTTTTCCCCAGTCAGATTTACTATGAGAAGAACTTTCTGGATTTGCCCGGGAAAATACTTCAGCAGTGGAGCTACCTGTGGGCCGACAACTACACCACCGCACCATACATTGCCATCATAGATGATGACGTCATCTTCAACCTCAAGGTGAGCCCCCTATGGTTTTGTTGGAAGTAATGAGTGCCCTTATGAACTTACTTCAGCACAGCACCATGGAGCATCATTATAGTTGATGCCTCGGTCAATCTCCAAGTCATGAGTTGGCTCAACAACCGACTGATAATCTGGGCCAACATTTTGCTCATTTTGTGGCTCAATGGCTGGCTGAATGTCTGGCTCCTTCCAGTTCACCCCAAGCCTGCTGTTCAACCTGGCAGGCAGCACGCCGTACACTATCAGCAGCAAGGACAGACAGCATCACCTGATAGCGCCGTACATTATCAGCAGCAAGGACAGACAGCAGAGGCAGCTGGACACGCCTAAGAGTCGCTGTTTCCCTCATCACACCCCACCCATCACCTCTCAACCACACCCCCCCCTACAGGTGACCCCAGGGCTGCTGTTCAACCTGACGGACAGCTTGCCATACGTGATCAACAGCAAGAACACGCAGTCAGACAACTGGAAGCCGTTCCATTCACCCCTCCCAACACCTTCAACCACCGCCCTCCCAGGTGACTCCAGGACTGCTGTTCAACCTGACAAACGGCAAGCCGTACGTGATCGGCAGCAAGAACACGCAGTCAGACAACTGGAAGCCGTTCCATTCACCCTTCCCAACATCTTCAACCACCGCCCTCCCAGGTGACCCCAGGACTGCTGTTCAACCTGACCAATGGCAAGCCATACGTGATCGGCAGCAAGAACACGCAGTCAGACAACTGGAAGCCGTCCTCCTACTACTTTGTCGGCCGCTACCACGCCAACTACATGGTGCAGCTGCCCTTCGTCTTCCCACGATCCGTGCTGCCGGGGTTCAGAAGGAGGGCGGCCAAGCGGCACAAGAAGGATTTTAACGCGGCTGTCAAGTATTTTGCAGATCACGGGCCATCCTTTGCCAAGTGAGAGCTCTGCACCAAGTAGACTAGGATATTATTTCTATTATTTTCTTGTTTTCTTCATTTTCTTTTCTGCTTTCAGTTTCGTTTTCTGGCGTTTCTTATCTTCGCCCCCCACTCCCCCTTCCTTCAATCTCTTGTCTCGTTTTCCGTTTTTTTTTCCTGTTTCTGCCCAACGCCTCTACATGTTTCCTTTATTTCAGGACACAGATAGCGCACACAACACTCGGCAACTACATGTGGTTCTTTGCCAATGACTCTGTAAGTGCTGACTTGCTCCTTCCTTGGTGATGGGAAACGAAACGAACACATCCATGCCTTGCATGCCAAGCCACACACATCCATGCCAAACCAAACACATGCAGACACTTTCACCCACCTACTTTTCCCTTCTTTACGTCGTTTTCTCCCACTCTTTGTCCCTTTCCGTATGCCCCTTCCAACGCCTCCTTCCAAAGCTCAACTTTGTGTAAACATTTCCTCTCTTTCTATTCTTCCTTCTTTGATCAGGTTCACTGGGTGCTTGAGTGGACGCCAGTTACACCGTTACCACGAGTGGGTGTGCATATCCCTTACACAATGAAGTTTCGAAACATCACAGGCCATTCGGGCCCGGAGCACCGGTTGGCCAAGGCATATGTTGATGTTGTGGGTTTCTATGCTCACGAAGGCATGTGCCATGCTTTTCCTGAAGGGAAATTGAGAGATTGCGAGGATGTTGCAGGGCCGCAGGACCAGATATGGAGGTATGCTATGGATTGGGATGACTGGCCCATGATACGAAAGCATGTGCAGGGCGCAAAGGTTTTGTATGATCGGTACCAGTGGGAGCTACAGTGTTTGTATAGCCAGGTTGTGTTAGCAAGGACACATGATTGGAGGGATGAGGCGGAGACTAAGCGCAAGATGTTGGTGGAGGAGCTGAGAAAGGTTTGTATTCCGTCGAATAATAATGCGTAGTTACTTCTCTGATGGCTGACTTTGCTAGCGGTAGCATGTAGCAAAGGCTTGAGGAAGCAGGGTGCTCCAACAACCAGCATCCCTGTTTCACTTCACCCCATTTTCATTTGTAATATGGTGGAGTGATTTCCACCTCAAAGGAATCAGTCACGTTTGTAACGTACAGTAAAAACGCGTTTCTGGAAACAGTTATGCCTTCCCCGAATGCTAATATCAGACTGTCTCCGGAACGCAGGTAGACTGCCATCGTCACACACACCGTTTTCCATGTTGCTTGCCGGTTACCCGTTGACTGTTGACCCCGTCAACATCAGCTGAGCCAGGTTCAAAACGGAGAATTTTGCGAGCCGGGCAGGTACAATGGCAGAATGTGATGTGACTTCTTGTTAAAGCCGCGGTGCAACTATCTTAGGAACAGTGACAAGCCGGGTTTTGTCTTGTTCCGTACTGGTAGTCAATTGGCTAGCGAGTGTGTAAGTTGTGTTGCGATGAAAACATCCAAGGCGAATGTCGCGAACCTCGAAAGGAAAAGTGGGGGGGAAGGGGTGGGGGGAAGGGAAGGGGGGAACACACACGAAACGGGAAATGGGACCACATCAACACCCCCATACTCCCTTTCGCTGATTGTTCTGCCAATAACACCTCCACATAGCAAAACGATAAACATTATGTTTCATAAAAGCTTTGCAAAATACATATTTCACTTACAAGGTTTATTTTGGTTTATTTATCCATCCATTTGCAAGAGTATTATTTATAATGGGGAGAAAGAACATCAAATGTATAGACCTGCAAGACTTGGAATGTCATATTGAAATCCTTATCATGCAAAGGATCGCAAGCAAACAACATGGCATAATCCAAGGAGAGCCAATTTTTACACTACGATCCACTATTGGTGCAGCTGTCCATTTACTGGGAGGAGGGGGGAGGGGAAAAGGGGAAGGAAACGTTGCGCATTATTGAAGAATGTTAGGTAGGGAAATTGAAGAGAGCATGGAAACTGAGATATGATAGACAGCCTTCAGTGGCCAAGCAAAGCTGGTACTGTCGGCTGGGCTGGACGAGAGAACGTAGTGGAAAGGGAAGGGACGGTAGTGGGGGAAGGCGAGGGGCAGGGGAGGGGGGAAAGGGATGGCTGAGAGAAGCGTGAATGGTGGGAGAGGCGACGTCCATGACCATGCCAATGCGGCGCTCAGCAATCCAATTTTGCTGCGGTGAGTCCGGAAGCGTGAAGGTCTGACGGATGCCCCGTGCACGACAGTAGGCACGCAGAAGGCCAGAGGAGAACTCTCCGCCTCTGTCCGAGTGCAGACGCAGAACAGGAAAGTCCGAGCCGAAGCTCTGCCTGAGCTGGAGACGAGCTGCGCGGATCCAGTCGATCAGCACCTCAGTGACACCACCCTTGCTGCGCAAGGGGAAGACTGTGGTGTAACGCGAGTAGTCGTCAACAACGAGCAGGAAGTAGCGCTCGTGACCCTGTCCACGGACGCGGGCTGGGCCCCACACGTCCATGTGAAGTGTCTGCAACGGGGCCTCTGTCGAAGGAAACTGGGAGGAGTGAGGGGCAGCACGCTGGCGCCCCTCGACACAGGGGACACAGGCAGGGCCAGGGCCCTGAGGAAGGGGAGGGAGGGACCGGGGGAGACCGGACACAAGAAGACGGGAGGCCATACCTCTGAGCCGAAGCAGAGAGGGGTGGCCAAGGCGGTGGTGCCAGAGGAGAGTCTCGTGAGACAGGAGACGACACGAACAGGGGGCAGACTCAGGACCAGACCTGGACGCCGCAGCAAACACCTGACCCGACGTAACTACCCTACCAGACTCAGCAACTGGAGGAGACGCAGTGGTCAGAGTGTACAGGCTCGACCCCGGCTGACGGGTGAACGTAGCCAGGTGTCGGCCTGTGCCAGCCTCTGTACAGTGGGTCACTCGCTGACGTGCAGGAGTGAACTGGTGGACACCCGCATCCTGTAGGTCAGCACCACTCACCAAGTTCGTCGAGAACGAGGGGAGGTAGAGACCAGACAGGGTGCCAGAGGGAGCCGCCGGACACGGGAGGACTGTGGAGAAACGAGACAGGACCGGACCCCCAGAGGGGTCAGCCAGAGACACCGCAACCGGCCGACTAAGCGGCGTGAGTGTGGTGCGGTCCCGAAAGAAGGAGCGAGACGCCCCAGAGTCAAGAGTGAAGGTGAGGGAGGCCGAAGCCGACGCGGTACCTGAGAGAGCAGACTCACCAGTACCTGAGGACGCAGACACACCAGCACCTAGAGCAGCAGCGTCGTAAGCACCTAGGGCAGCAGCCTCACCAGTACCTAGAGCAGCAGTCTCAATGCCCGGATCGGGCTGGAAACACCGGTAACAGTCACCCTCATCACTAATAGACACAGCATACATGGCAGAGAGAATAGCATCAAAGTCCAGATCAAAGATGGCAACCCCCGCCCTAGACAGCTCGTCCCAGCGAGGGATCTCGGAGGCCTCCGGGAACTGGTGACGCCATGCGTCCGTCAGGCGGCCAAAGCAGCGCGGAGTGGGGTGCGCACCCCCACACTGCTCACCCGCACGGTCGCCGGTGCGCAGGACGTAGGTACACGGACCAAAACCCCCACCCCACTGGCGTGCAGTGTACCACTCACGGAGCTGCTGAGGGGACAGGGTCGCACGACCACGCTGCTGCTGCTGGCGCGAGCCACCACCGGAGCCACTCCTCTGCAAAGACCCGCGACCAGCTCCACCGCCACCCCCACCGCCTCCACCGCCTCCGCTGCCTCCACTGCCTCCACTGCCGCCGCCGCCTCCACCGCCTCCTCCACCGCCGCCTCCTCCGCCACCTCCGCTACCACCGCCACCGCCGCCGCGGCCTCCGCCTCCACTGCCGCCACCGAACCCCCCACCCCCACCTCCACCTCCACCGCTACCCCCACTCCCCCCACTGCCTCCACCTCCACCTCCACCGCCCGCTCCTCCAGCTCCCTTGCCCCCCTTGCCCTTGCCAGGGCGGCGTCTCCCGCTAGGGGCAGACGCCGCACCGACCGACTCAAGACCAAGGAGGTCGGCCGAAGCAGCAGAGGCAACAGAGGGCAGCAGGGGGGAGGGAGAACACCCCTCAAAGATGGGGGTGCGCGGGTCACCTCGAGAGGCTCCTACAGCGACTATGCTCTTTTCTATCGCGAGGAGGGCCTTCTCGAGGAGGTCTACAGTGAGTGTGGTGGGACAGACTGAGAGAAAGTGGTCCCTGACTACTCGAAGGGAGTCAGGGAGGCGAGTGACTAGGAAGTACAGAGTGATGTACATGGGGGGGGGGTTCGCGGTGCAGAAGTCAGCAGGAAGTGCAGCGCGGTAGCGAGTGTCACTAGTGCGGAGGTGCGTAATGAGGTCAGCAACGGTGGGAAAAGAAGCAAGGTCAGGGAAGAGGTACGGCAGCATGAGACGGCTCAGTGCAGCAGTGGAAGGGGAGGAGTAGCGCGCGACTACAGCGGCGTACAAGGTCTGAGCACTCTTGTACTGACTAAAGTGCGCACGCTCGGAGGTAGGGAGGTGGCGACGCACAGCAAGACGTGCAGCAGCATCGCGCGTGGCCCACTGGGAGCGAACAGTGGCGTCAGCATCAGCAGCAGGGGCAGGGGAAGCGCCAGAGGTGAGGTCAAAGAGAGAGAGGCCGTCCGCCCTATCGCACTGTAAGAACAGCTGTAGGTCATCTACCCAGACCTCAAAGTCAATGGCCCGACCCTCAGCGTCAAAAGTGAGGACACTAGGGGTAGCCATGACAGCAGTAGACCAGCAGTGCAAGGAGTAGGGGAAGAGCACGCAGTGACAGAGGGTCTGTGCTCACCGGACAGGGCTGCTCGGGCGGCTCGGCTGCAGGGCGGCTCGGCCGCTGGGCGGCTCGGCGGCTGGGCGGCTCGGCGGCTGGGCGGCTCGGCAGCTGGGCGGCTCGGCGGCTGGGCGGTCGGCTGCACGGCGGCTCGACTGGTGGGCGGCCGGGCGGCTCGGCTGCAGCGCGGCTCGGCGGCGGGGCGGCTCGGCTGCTCTGCTGCTGGGCGGCTCGGCTGCGCTGCTGTTGGGCTGCTCGGCTGGGCCGCTGACGTAGGGCGGCGGGGCCGCTGTAGAGGAGTGGCGGGGCCGCTGCAGAAGGACGGCGGGGCCGCTGGGTAGTGAGGCGGCGGGGCCGCGAAGACGGGCGGCGGGGCCGCTGCAGAGAAGCGGCGGGGCCGCAGTGAAGGGCGGCGGGGCCGCAACGAGAGAGGCGGCGGGGCCGCAGCGAGAGAAGCGGCGGGGCCGCGAAGTCGGGCGGCGGGGCCGCTGAGTAGGGCGGCGGGGCCGCAGTGAGAGGCGGCGGGGCCGCAGCGAGAGAGGCGGCGGGGCCGTGAAGACGGGCGGCGGGGCCGCTGAGACGGGTGGCGGGGCCGCAGTGAGTGGCGGCGGGGCCGCAGCGAGAGATGGCGGCGGGGCCGCGAAGACGGGCGGCGGGGCCGCAACGAGAGAGGCGGCGGGGCCGCAGGCGGCGCGAAGCCGCAGGTAAGGGCGGCGACGGGCCGGGGCGGCTCGAAGCCGCAGGTAGAGGCGGCGCGAAGCCGCGGGAAGGGCGGCGACGGGCCTGGGCGGCGCGAAGCCGCAGGTAGGGGCGGCGCGAAGCCGCCGGTGAGGGCGGCGCAAAGCCGCGGGTAAGGGCGGCGACGGGCCGGGAAAAGGGCGGCGCGCCGCAGCCGCTAGGGCGGCTCGACGCGACCGTAAGGGCGGCGCGACGGGCCGCTAGGTGCGACTCGACGGGCCGCTAAAAAAAAAGGCAGGCGCGACTCGAGGCGCGCTTCGGTGGGCCCAAGGAACAGTCCCTAGGAGGGGACCTGCTCTGATTCCATGTGAGAATGAGAACGAGAATGAATGAACTATGAAATGAAGTGAGTACAAATACGAAACCCTAATTGGTTGTACCCCCTATGGGATACCCCACTATAGCCTACACAACAGCATAAGCTACAATGTTCTGACAGGGGGGAGGGGAAAAGGGGAAGGAAACGTTGCGCATTATTGAAGAATGTTAGGTAGGGAAATTGAAGAGAGCATGGAAACTGAGATATGATAGACAGCCTTCAGTGGCCAAGCAAAGCTGGTACTGTCGGCTGGGCTGGACGAGAGAACGTAGTGGAAAGGGAAGGGACGGTAGTGGGGGAAGGCGAGGGGCAGGGGAGGGGGGAAAGGGATGGCTGAGAGAAGCGTGAATGGTGGGAGAGGACAGTAGGAAAGGGAAGGGATGTGAGAGAGGGGGAGGAAAGGTGGGAGGGAAGGACAGGGGGAAAGGGAGAGAAGGACAGGGGGAAATGGAGAGGAGGACTGGGGGAAAGGGAGAGGAGGACAGGGGGAAAGGGAGAGGAGGTCAGGGGGAAATGGAGAGGAGGACAGGGGGAAATGGAGAGGAGGACAGGGGGAAAGGGAGAGGAGGACAGGGGGAAAGGGAGAGGAGGACAGGGGGAAAGGGAGAGGAGGACAGGGGGAAAGGGAGAGGAGGACAGGGGGAAAGGGAGAGGAGGACAGGGGGAAAGGGAGAGGAGGATAGGGGGAAAGGGAGAGGAAAACAGGGAGGGCACTGCCCAAGAGAAGTTGATGCTGAGGACCGGGCAAGGGATCGGAAAGGGGGAGGCATTGGAGAGGGGGGAATTGGATTATTCCGGGAGGTGACATGGTGGGACGCGAGATGCTTCGCCACCGTCGCACAGATGCTTCGCCCCGCTGCTCGCTATCGTCGCCCTGGTGCTTGCTATCGTCGCCCTGGTGCTCGCTATCGTCGCCCTGGTTGTCGCTATCGTCGCCTTGATGCTCACTATCGTCGCCCTTGTGCTCGCTATCGTCGCCCTGGTGCTCGCTATCGTCGCCCTGCTGCTCGCTATCGTCACCCCGCTGCTCATATCGTCGCCCCGCTGCTCGCTATCGTCGCCGCACCGCTCGCTATCGTCGCCCCGCTGCTCATATGCGACCACCGATATCTAGCTATCGTCGCCCCGCTGCTCGCCACCGTCGCACCCATTCCTGCCTGTCGCTACCGTTGCGCCTTTGCTACCGCAGATACGTGAGGAATGGAGGGGCGGGAGAGGAATAAGGACGGCAACGGAGGAAAACGAGCGCAATGCGCTTCGAATACGACAAAAAGGTGTTTACGAGGTACGAAATTGCGCAGATATTCGTGAGCACATCAATAGACCATGAAACGCGAGAAATCTTAGCGGAAATGGCTCTGCGTAGCTCGGAAAACGCACTTCAAGTTAGTAAGAACCTAGTTCAAGCGTGAAAGTTTGCCAAGTTTGAGTTGTTTTGAGTTCAGGTTTGAATTTTCAGGTTTGCTGCATGCGCTCCCCCTCAACTCGTTGAGCGGAGCTTTTCCCCGAGCCCTCCCCCGTTTCCCCCCCACACACATCATACTGCGAAGGACTTTTCCGCACGCCCTTCCCCCGCTGGCAGAAACCTCTCCCTGCTCGCTTTCCTGTGTATACTGGGTTACGCGGCTTTCAAACTATAATAGTTTGAACTGGAGCCCGGATATCTGCACCGCGGCTTTAAATCATAGAGACGTAAACCTTGGCTTCTGATCTGGAGGACTTTCAGGTGCCTTTCCCTGGGTGACCCCATTCGCAGGTGCCACAGCGTAACCCATCGCAAGGGCTGGCCGACCGACACCATAACTGGGGCAGAAAAAGTCGGCCCGTAACTGGGGCAGGAATCAGTAAGGATGACGAGAGTCAAACAACTTCGAAGGTGTTGTTTGAACCTTACTAAAGGCGTCACCTCCTTTGAGAAAACGCCAATAACATCAATATAAGGACACTTATTGTTTTTTAGTCTAGATGTACACGATTGTTTTTTAGTCTAGAAGCCATCAGGTTCCAGTCAGCCTGAACCAGCAAATGTTTCTCAGCAGCCTGCCTCGCCCTCCCCAACCACCAGTCATGCCACATCCATCACCATCATACCCTCGTGGGGGGGAAAGGCTCGATGTTCTGGTTGGTTGCGATCCCATCGTCGACAGCCAATCACGGGCCCAAGTTTTCAAGATCGCAGCTTCGTAGTTCCCAAGCTTTCCCGCTTCCTGGCTTCCTGCTTCCTCGGCTCGGTGGCAATCTCTCATGCTCACGGAAATCAGCAGTGGAACAGCCTGGGCTGGGCCTTGAAAGCATTCTGAAGTCTGTATACATTCAGCGACAATTGAAGAGCCATTGAATAGAACCCACCCACCGGCCAGCTAACGGCAGGTAGCATTCAGTTTCCCAGAAGTCGGTTCCTTGCCTCTGTTCTCTCGCTCTCGTGCTACCTTTCATTTTGTGATCTCCCGTCAACGTCGAACACTCTTATAGATTTCAGTCTGCAGTCAAAGTTTCGACCCGGCTCGCCAATTCCTACTCAAGCAGTGCAGGTGCTGGTCTGTTGTGAAGCACTTCTCAACACCGATACGCGGTGATCCAGACATTACAGGAAAAAGAAGGTTGATTTCAATATGGAATTTCCGACTCAGTTGTTGCATAGCTGTATGCGATTGTGACATCGAGACCTCCATCTGGGACTGGGCTTTCTACTTATCGCGCCTGGTTTTCTATCGCGAAGACAGCTCGTTAGACCGACAACAGGCCGACCGCGAACAGACTGAAGGAGAATTGTGCTGGAAATATCATCCTGAACAGCTGCCTTGATTTAGCTCAACATTTCTCTCCATAGCTTACGAGCCGTCTCCCTTCAGATGGCGTTCGATACTATGAGAAAAACGGATTCCGTCGCCATTGCTTCTCCTAAGCAACCGAAAGACTTCCTACATAAATCCCACGCCTCCCCATTTCTCATCTTAACTCGTCGACAAGTACTATGCCTAGGTCTAATGTCCGGAATCACCCTCGTCGTCCTCCTCGCAATCGCCAACACCCTCGGCCGAGTCAGCTCAACCAGCGGTAAATCGCTATTAGACCGGCCGTTCAACTCACTCTTAACGGATCGTGACTATGCCGACGCGGACGTTAAAGCGGGGATGTACGGCTCCACAGACGGCTTTTCCGACGTCGAAGGGTCGTCGGAAAAGAGCTCTGGAGGGATGCGGGTGGGAATCGAGTCGCAGATCGATCCGTGCGGAGGGATCGGGTCAAGTCCGGGGAACGACAACTGCTTTGGATCATGTAAACGTCGGACCAAGTCGGGTCACTGCGTGAAAGAGCTGTTCAAGCTGTACGACGACGCCTACAAGTAAGTCTCTGTCTTTTTTTCTCTCTTTCCTTTTCTTTTCTCTCTTCTTTTTCCTTCCCTACTTTCTTTATAACAGACCGTGTTTTTCAGTGCTCACGAGCAAGCTCGTTGATTCGTATGCTCAGTAAGAGCTCAATTCCAGCTGTGACGGATACTTCCATCCGGCTCAAGTTGTAAATTCTTTGACATTCTCTCTCTTCTCCCCCATCTCCCCACTCTCCCCTCACCCCCGCCCTCTCTCCCCCTTCCCCCTCCCCCTTCCCCACGTCATCCCCATGTAACAGGCCCCTGTGGCCGGCGCGAGTGGACCTGCTGATTCGCAGCTACGTGTCGGACACGTTCTTCCTGCTGGAGATGCTCTTCGACAGCATCGAGCAGATGTGGCCACGTGGCATTGGTGACGTCATCCTGGTGCTGGACGAGGACAACCAGATCGTGGAGGACATCGTGCCCACGTGGATCAAGGTGAGTCAACGGGAGTGAACGGGTGTCAACAGGGGTTAATAATGCAGGTGACACGAACAAGTAACAGCGTTGCAGAGAGACATCATGGTTCCAATCACTACCCAGCCTATCTAGCAAGAGGAAATTTGTAACCAATGAGCTGAGATTCAGACGAGCAACAATGCGTGCTTAGAAGTAGTCTCTTTATTGGTCCCGGAGGCGGGGTAGGTGTGGCCGTTGTGTGAAAGCAAGAGTGAATGCAAGAAAATGTTCTCGATGGGCCCAAAAGAAATGTGGATTGGGCCCTGTAGAAGTGTGATTTGTGGTTAATCGTCAACACTTCGATGCCCGTTTGACATCATGGCTTGTTACAGAACCTTGCTGCTCCGCTTGCATATTTTCCCCTCGAATAAACACCAGGTATACTACGAGAAGAACTACTTGAAGCTTCCTGGAAAGATCCTCCAGCAGTGGAGCTACCTGTGGGCCGACAACTACACCACCGCGCCCTACATCGCCATCATTGATGATGACGTCATCTTCAACCTCAAGGTGTGCTCCTGTGTGGAACTGCGTAGAAGAGGCACATGCCCTCATCAATTTCATCCTCAGGGACGGTAATCTCTACGTGTTTCGCGGCTGGCAGAAGCAAACGAACCACAAGAACTATATGCCCCCAACCCAACACCCTCTCCCACCCTCTCCACCTTTCCCATCTTTCCCTCCCCACACCTCTCCATCCCCAAACTCCTCTTCAACCTGACATGCCAAGCCGTCGTTCATGGTGCTCCTACCCTTCGTCCTCCCTACCCATCCCTACCCATTCTTCACCATCACTACCCATCCCAACCCATATCTACCCATCCCCTACCCATCCCCACCCACTTAATTCAACACTCCGCTACTCCAGGTGACCCCAGGGCTGCTCTTCAATCTAACAGACGGCAAGCCGTACGTGATAGGCAGCCGGCAGAAGCAGATGAACCACTGGGTGCCGTCAACACACTACTTTGTGGGCAAGCCCTACTACTTCGCCAACTTCATTCTCCTTCCTACCCCTCGCCCTCCCCTCTGCTTCTCCATCCTCCCCCCACCTTCTACCCCTTGTCCTCCCCCTACCCAATGTTCCGCCACTCCAGGTGACCCCTGGGCTGCTCTTTAACTTGACGGACGGCAAGCCGTACGTGATCGGCAGCAGGCAGAAGCAGATGAACCACTGGGTGCCCTCAACCCATTACTTCGTGGGCAAGCACTACTACTTCGCCAACTTCATGGTGCAGCTGCCCTTTGTCTTCCCGCGTGACGTGCTGCCCAAGTTCCGCGACCACGTCACGCGCATACGTGATGGCAAGTTCGCCAGCTTTGACGACGCCTTCCTCAACTTTGCACGCCACGGGCCCAAGTTCGAAAGGTGGGTCGGGTTTTTAGGCACCTGGGAGGATCACAAGCATCGGAATGGAATCAAACCCTGTGCACGCCTGAGTCAGTCTTGCTGGTGTTCGCAAGCTGGGTCTGAGGCAAAGCAAGAGTCTGAGACGTGCTGCCCAAGTTCCGAGACCACGTCACACGCATCCGCGACAGAAAGTTTGCAAGCTTTGATGCGGCGTTTCTCAACTTTGCCAAGCACGGGCCGAAATTCGAGCGGTGGGTAGGGTTTTGATTTGAGGTACATGAGAGGCTCGCAAGAACCCACATGGAACCAAACCCTGTGCACACCGCCGGTCAGTCCTGCTGTATTTTGAAAGCTGGGTCTGGGACAAAGCAAGGTTCTGAGATGTGCTGCGCAAGTTCCGCGACCACACCACGCGCTTCCCCGACGACAAGTTTGCGAGCTTTGACGCTGCCTTCCTCAACTTTGCCAAGCACGGGCCCAAGTTTGAGAGGTGCGTTGGGTTTCGTTTGAGGCATTTGAGGGCTTTGGACATGGGCACGAGCCAGCATGTACGGGCCAGCAGGCATGGGCCAGCAGGCACGGGCCAGCAGGCACGGGAGCAGGCACGGGGCCACCATGTACGGGCCAGCAAGCACGAGCCAGCAGGCAGGGGTCATGTTTTTGAGTCGTGAGTGGCTTGAAGCTGCTGCTGAGGCTGGTTGTGCATGAGGCAGTATTCTTGTCGCTTTTTAGAATTCTCAAAAGTGCCTCCAATAAATTCATATCAAAGATGAGAGTTTCTGGACGTGGTGCAGGGAACCAGGGGTTTTCGTGCTGCAACTTCAGATGCCCGCTGCCTCACACAGCAGCATGGGCCGAAGCTTGGGAGAGGAGGGACTGGGTGGGTTTGCGGAGTTGCCGTAGTTGGTACTGAAAGCTCGGTTTGCTGCAGCTCGCTTTGCTGTAATGCAACGGCTGGATGGATTAGGCGGCTCGTGATCAGAACAAACCGCACTGCACATTTGTGAACACCTTCCTGACCGAAACGGTGTGCCCTGCCCGCGCTGATGCGCTTGCTGTGCTGATTGTGTTTCTTCCCGTTTCCCTCGTGCTGAACAGGACGCAGATCGCCCACACGACTCTGGGCAACTTCATGTGGGCCTTCACCCAGGACGAGGTGAGCAGAGAGGGACATGGGACCAGGTGGACAGGCGGGCATGTGAGATGTGCATCTCACATGGTGTGACGAGAGACTTCTGAGTCGACTCAAAAGTTACCTTGTTACAGGCATGTGAGATGTTTTCACATGGTGAGACGAGATACTGGAGTTCTGATGTGGTGACGTGGAATGCGCTTGGACTATGTCATATCATGTCATGCCATGCCATGCCATGCCATGCCATGCCATGCCA
Organism: Closterium sp. Naga37s-1; assembly: GCA_947471745.1. Classification (NCBI taxonomy): domain Eukaryota; kingdom Viridiplantae; phylum Streptophyta; class Zygnematophyceae; order Desmidiales; family Closteriaceae; genus Closterium; species Closterium sp. Naga37s-1. The sequence continues at coordinate 280,494 of CANJKZ010000979.1, forward strand.
TGCCATGCCATGCCATGCCATGCCATGCTATGCCATACCATAACATGCCATGCCATGCCATGCCATCCCTTGCCATACCATACCATAACATGCCATGCCATGCCATCCCTTGCCATACCATACCATAACATGCCATGCCATGCCATCCCTTGCCATACCATACCATAACATGCCATGCCATGCCATCCCTTGCCATACCATACCATACCATGCCATGCCATGCCATACCATACCATAACATGCCATGCCATGCCATCCCTTGCTATTGCCTGGCACCTTTTTCCTCTTCATCCGCACAAGCTGCACTCCGCTCGTACCTCCCTCACCTCCTTCAAACTCCTCATCTCCTCCCACTCCCCCCCACTCACAAGTCCATTGGGCACTGGAGTGAACCAACCACATGTCCATCCCACATGTGGGTGTGCACATACCCTACTCTGTTCACCATGCTTCCCTTGACTCCTCAACTCCTTACCTCCTCCCCTCCTCCCCCTCACTTGCAGGTGCACTGGGCACTAGAATGGACCAACCACGTGCCAATCCCGCGGGTGGGCGTGCACATGTCCTACTCACAGCCTTTCCGCACAGCCACCAACAACAGCGACACCGCCCCCCGCGTCGTCAAGATCTACGTGGCTCTAGCAGGGTACTACGCCCACGAGGCCCTATGCCACGCGTTTCCCAAGGGGGCCCTCGATCGGTGCGGCGATGTGTTGAAATACGAGCAGCGGCAGATCTGGCAGTATGTTATGGATTGGTATGACTGGCCGGCGATCAAGCACAAGAGGAGGAACGCGACGTTTGTGTATGATTTGTATAAGCGGGAGCTGGCGTGCATGTATGGGAAGGTGGTGGATGCACGCACTAACGAGTGGACGGATCATATTATAGGGAGGCGGAGGGAGCTGGTGAATGAGATGACGAGAGACTGTGCCACGCCTCACTCTAATTAAAGCTGTAGCGTTTCTGGCTACGTGCTAATGCCTTCACATTTATAAAAGCGTTTTGCTGTACCCGATAATCATTGAGGTGCTCGTGAAGTTAGCAAAAATGCGTTGCACTTGTACTGAGCTGCATTGACCTGTGGTGGGTCATGTACCGTAGTATCAATTATAACCAGGAAGGCACAAATACAAGCTTCCCTTCCCTTGTTTCTGGCAGATGAGAAGGAAGTGCAGGAAAGGTCGAGAAGAGAGAACGGGAAGTATGGCCACATTTGTAACTGTGTTTTCAGGAAGTACCGTACTTTGAAAACTTGCTTGTGATAGTAACTTGATTAATATAATATTTTACGGTAGTATGTTACGACATGGTAACTCTAATCAGTAGCGAAAGTGAGTCACATAGGCTGCCCTGCTCCCATTCACCACTAGCCCTTCCTTGACTGAACCTTCCTGCTCTGCTGCCCCGGCTTCTTCTTCTGTGCGACCCTAGCTTGCACCTGGTTCGCCTGAGCTGCAGCCTTCCCTTGCATTTTCTTCGTCCCCCCATTCTGCTGCAGCTGCTTCAACTGTGCAGCACTTTGCTTCTTACCTTTCTCCGCTGCAGTCTGCACCGTCGTCTTGGCTTCATTCGCTTTCCTCTTCACCCACGCCCAGAATCCTTCCCGGTTCTTCCTCTTCCTTGATTTGCTGCTAACCCCGTCCTGTCCACTCCCCACTGCGTTTCCTCCCCTCTTGCCCCCGCCTGTCCCAGACGTCCCTGAGGGGTCGGAAGGAGTGAGATTCGGTTCTGCAACAGTGCGAGTGGTAAAAGCAGTTCCTGATTTAGAGCCACCTCCCTTACTACCACTGCTGCCTGTCGGACTACTCTGAGCACCAACCAAGGAGGTTCCTGTGCCAGAACCAGTGCCGCTGTTCCCCCCTGAAGAATCACCTGAGGCATCACCAGAACCATCAGCTGAGGCATCGTTTGACGGATCACCGGCACCGTCACCTGCGCTACCACCTGCCGAATCACCTGCAGCATCACCTGAGGTATCACCCGAGGTAGCTCCTGCTGCTCCGCTCGCTGCAGCGCTTCCTGCTCCTGGCACAATCCCCGGGTTCACCTTCTTTCTCGCACTTCCCCCCTTTATAAGCTTCTTCGCTATCCCTCCAATGGCCTTGGCTGCGCCATTAGCTGCTTGGTTAACAGCACCCTGTGCGCTGCCAATCGCCTTGCTTACTGAACCCACACCAGGAATCACCTGAGGGGGAACCTGCTTGGGTGTGGGAGGTACAGGTGTAGTAGTGACTGTTCCTCCCGTTACAGTTCCACCCGTTCCAGTTCCCGTTACATCTCCAGATGATCCGTCCGAGGGCCCAGCTGTACCTCCTCCGCTGGTGTCATCTCCAGACGTGTCAGCTCCAGAAGAGGTCGTGTCATCTTGAGAAGAATCCGTACTGCTGTCACCCCCAGCCGAGCCACTGCAGTCCGTTTCATCGCTACCGTCGCTGCAATCCTGCACGCCGTTACACTGGAGCGTTTCAGCTATGCACTGTACCACATTGCCACACTTCCAGTACCCATCCGGACACTCGTACACCGCACAGAAATCCTGATCCTCATCAGAAGGGAACAACCCTCCACTCTCTCCTCCTCCCAACCCACCACCACCACCTCCTCCTCCTCCTCCTCCTCCTCCTCCTCCTCCTCCTCCTCCTCCTCCTCCTCCTCCTCCGCTCCCCGTTCCTCCGGAAACCGAGGGACAATCGGCCACGCCATCGCACACCATGCCTGAACCGCAGGTTTGGTCGTCGGGGCAGAGCACTTGGTTCGGATAGTTAGGGCAGGTGGCTTTGCTGGTGAAGTTGACACAGAAGCCCGGCCACTCGTCGGCGCCAAAGGGGCAGTCGGCTGAGCCGTCACACGCTGCCGCTGGGTCGATGCACCATAGCTTGTCCGATATGGTTGTGACTGGACAGGCGATCTGGTGGGAGGGAGGGGAGGGTGAGAGGGGAGAGCAGGAGGAAGGAGAGAATTGAGTGAGAAACGAGAGAGAAGAGAGAGGCAAGAGGTGCCGTCACACGCTGCAGGTGGCTTTGCTGTGGAAGTCCACACAGAAGCCCGGCCACTCGTCGGCGCCAAAGGGGTAGTCGGTTGAGCCGTCACACGCTGCCGCAGGGTCGATACACCATAGCTTGTCCGATATGGTTGTGACTGGACAGGCGATCTGGTGGGTGTGGGAGGAGAGCAGGAAGGAGATATTTGAGTGAGGGAAGGGAAAAGCGAGGGAGGCAAGATGTGGCATCACACGCTGCAGGCAGGCATGACGTACATTCACTGCATTCCTCTCCCTGCCATCACCGCAAGCATGACAAGCGGCAATCATTGCCATACACGCAACTCCTCACGAGACTGCAAGTGATAATTACCATGTCAGGCGGGCAGCCCTCCTCATATCCCCCGCACTCCCACGGCAGCTCGTCGCTCTCGTCGTTGCAATCCGCCAGTCCGTCGCACAACTGATCGCTGCTCACGCACTGGTCCCAGGATGCACAGTACCACTGGCGGAGGGGGAGACGCAAGGGGGAGAAGCGGGGGAGAACGGGAGGGGAGAGCGGAAGAGGAGGAAAGGTAAGGTCAGGGTAGGGGGAAAGGGGGTCGCACAACTGATCGCTGCTGACGCACTGGTCCCAGGGTGCACCGGCGGAGGGGGAGACGCGAGATGGGGGAGAGGGAGGGCAGGTGAGAGAAAGCAAGAGAAGAAGTCGCATGTATGGATGGCGATAATGAGGCGGCAGGGACAGCGATAATGAGACGGCAGGGACGGCGATGCTTAGACGGCAGGGACGGCGATAATGAGGCGGCAGGGACGGCGATAATGAGGCGGCGCAGAACAAATAATTATAAATTTGCAGAAAAACAAATTTGCAGGGACGGCGATAATGAGACGGCAGGGTTGACGCGAGACGGCTGCGGGTAACTCACCGAGCTGTCGTTCTGAGCGCACGAGACTGGGAGGTCCTGCTGCTTCAGCCACTGCAGTTGCGCACTCTGACGTAGCACGGGGAGGGGGGATGCGGGGTGTGGGGGCCCATGGGCGGAGAGGATTGTGAGGACATAGTACGCGCACGAGACTGGGAGGTCCTGCTGCTGCAGCCACTGGAGTTGCACGCCCTGCCATTGCACGGGGAGGGGGGATGCGGGGGAGACATGGGCGGAGAGAGGGAGTGTGAGGGCGCACGCGCACGAGACTGGGAGGTCCTGCTGCTGCAGCAACTGGAGTTGCACGCCCTGCCATTGACGATAAACTCGTAAGAGGGGCAGAAGGGGCAGGAGGGGCAGGAGGGGCAGGAGGTGCAGGAGAGGCAGGAGGGGCAGGAGAGGCAGGAGGGGCAGGAGAGGCAGGAGAGGCAGGAGAGGCAGGAGAGGCAGGAGAGGCAGGAGAGGTAGGAGAGGTAGGAGAGGCAGGAGAGGCAGGAGAGGCAGGAGAGGCAGGAGAGGCAGGAGAGGCAGGAGAGGCAGGAGAGGCAGGAGAGGCAGGAGAGGCAGGAGGGGTCACAAAAGGTCCTGCTGCTTCAGCCACTGGAGTTGCACGCCACGCCCTGCCATTGACGAGCAACTCGTTAGAGGGGCAGGAAGGGCAGGAGAGAGAGAAGAGCAACACTGGAGGGCACAAACGCGGCACGAGACTGGAAGGTCCTGCTGCTGCAGCCACTGCTGCTGCGCGCTCTGCCACGTCGAGAAACACGTTAGAGGGGAAGAGAGGAGCGTGGAGTGAGAGAGGTGGACGGAGAGAGGGGAGCCTGAGAATTCTTACAACGAGCGTTGACGGAGCGCACGAGGAAAATATGGAAGGGTAATTTCAGTCCCCCCACACTCCCCCCCACTTTCAATCACGAGCATACCTTAGCGAGAGACGGCAGCAGCAGCAAGAGAACGGCAACACAGAGAGCCCGACTCCGCGCCGCGGTATCGCCTCGCACCGCCGCAACTGCCGCAGGCGCCGGGCCGCATCGAGTCGCCGTCATCCCGCCCGTCCGAGACACAGATTTCAATCTCCGAGAATTCTCAAAGCCCGTCGGCGCGCTGCGGCGAAGCTGCTGCGTGGAGCGAGGACTGGCGGGGTCCAGGGGTCTCACTCTCTCGTGCTCCTCTCGCTCTCGCTCCGACTCCTATCGCTGCTTCGAGAATTAGCGACTGAAACAGCCTGCGAGGTCGTGCTATTTATTGATCGTATCGTCATCGGCATTCCTCACGCATCCTCGCAGCTCGTCGCCAGATCCTTCCGCAGGGCCCCTCACCGCCCACCACTGAGAGTCGAGAGAACTGCTCTTGTCGGGTTGAGAGGCGCACTTCTGGCGGCGCCGCGGGCCACTGGCAAGCAATGCGGAGGGTACAGTATATGGGGCGAGATGCCCCTCAGGTGTAAGATCAGGGGCATTCCTTGCTCCCAGTGGCAAGTGACGGACATCGCCGCTCAATCCGGTCCGATGCATTTCTCGCTTGCTGGCGTGTTCTCACGCAATCTTGCCCCTCGCGCCTATTCTTTCCGCCTATTATCCCCCCCTCATCAGTCGCTCACTCGCTCCTCCTCAGTTGTTGTTGATACAGTCTTCCGCGTACGGTACGCGGCGCTCCACAGCTCGAAGCTCCCTGAACCGCACACTCTGATAAGAGCTTCGAGTCGCGAATAGTGACAGATTCTTGTTGTACGGTTGCACTGTTCGATAAGCATTAGAGGCTAGGAACGTTAGCCAGATACGTACAGTTCTTGCAGCTTTGGTTATGGGCATGCCGGGCAGGGACCCGAGCCTGGACAGGCACGGATTTCGGAGCAGCGAATCCCAAAGCAGAAAATGCGAAAATAAAAATGGTTGGTGGTGTGGAGAATGTGATTCGTGTGGGTTTGGTGTGTTTCAGTATAGTTTGGTATATGCTGGTGTGGACTGGTGACTGATGGTGGAAGTGCGGAAAGGAAAGGAGGTCTATGGGATATCTGTAGATACACGTATGGCTTCTACAACTCCTATCAACTCCTGACTCCTTGCTTGAGATTCACTCCAGGTACACTCTGTTGTTCCTTTCTGTTGCGCGCCTCGCGTCCCACAAAAATCTCAGAGGTTTCCAGGTGATTCACAGCTGAACGAATCGAAATTGTTGCCAAGCCACTGGTCCTGGCTCGACCGAACCACCGATCACCTCTTACATTCATTGTTTTTGGACACAGCACTGTACAGCGCCTTGATGAGTGGTTGTTGTGTTTGTGTGGTTGGTGGGCTGCGTTGACAGGACTTGCATAGTGTCGAGACGCAGAGAGATACTCAGGTGGCCTCTTCAGGTGGGTGCCACAGTTTGAACTCGCAAGAACTCAGAACTTGTCCGCGTTATATACACGAAGTGGTGGTGTGGTGGTCGCCCATCATTTAGAGAACCGTAGGCGCACATCACTATTTGCTGAATAGAATGATGAACCAATATAGAATGCTGAGGGATGCCCCATACTACCACATCCCTTACAAGTTACTCCGTCCTCTTGACTCATAGCATGTATTTTAACTAATGCAGTACCCTAGCATATGTTACAAGTTACAACCTGTTGTCAATCATTATGTTAACCTGACCCACACCATGCATGCTGCATGCACCATGAGTGCGACAATTCACGCTTCTTTGGACCCTTTCCGTTCCTTGTGAAATCACCAAACTTCTCTAGTCCAATCAACCTTTCCTTGACCTCTGGTGGTTCTTTGCCTTCTGCTTCTGTCCCCCTTTCTTCACATCCATCTTCTTTCCTTTCTTCTCCTTATTCTGCGTGTTCATCTTGCCCTTCCCACTCAGTACGACACCTGAGGCAGCACCTGAACCAGCAGCAACCTTCTGCTGCAGTTTCTTCACCTGAGCAGCACCCTGGATAGCCCCCTTAACCCCGGTAACAGGTTTCATTACCCCTCCTCTTGCCGACCCCCCACCACCTGACTTCCCCTTCCTCCCCAGCCCCACCCCTTCCTTACTTGCTGCATTCACCACATTCCTCAGCGCATCTAACCGTTTTCCTGCCTTAGATACCACCTCCCCCACCAAACCCCCCACCAGTGGAGCCTTCACAGTGCCACTGCTGCTGCTGCCTCCTGTTCCTCCAGTCGCACTGGGGGTTTTGGGAGTAGAGCTAGATTCAGGTGTGGTGTGTGCCGGGTCAGTACCAGCCCCACCTGCGTTTCCACCTTTAGAATCACCTGCAGCACCGCCTGCTCCGGTCCCAGCATTCCCACCCGATCCTGAACCTGCCTGCTTGGGTTTCTTCGCGTTGCGCTCTGTTATAAGCTTCTTCATTCCTGCTGTAACCTCTCCGATCTTCTTTGCTGCACCTTGGGCTGCATTGCTGACAGTGCTGCTCGCATCTCCAAGGGCCTTTCCAACTGACCCTGGGACAGGAGGGATGACAGGTAGTATCTTCTTAGGGTGGTCTTGAGATGGTGGCGCCTTGTCTGATCCTTTCCCTTGGCCTTTTCCTCCCGCTCCCCCTCCGCCCGCTCCCCCCCCCGTTCCCCCTTGTCCTCCCTCTCCAGCACCAACTGTATTCCCCCCTTCCGCTTCGTCCGCCGTACCACTCGAGTCAGTTTCATCTCCCCCCGTTCCGTCAGCAGCACCATCACCACCCTCAGTTTCATCTCCACCCGTTTCATCCCCCGTTCCCTCTTCCCCACCGTCCCCGCTGGTTTCATCTCCAGTTTCATCTCCCGACCCGTCTCCACTCGTTTCATCTCCAGATGTCCCGTCTGACGTCCCCCCTGTAGCCCCTCCACCAGTCGCATCTTTAGGAGGGGTCGTTACAACTGGAGGGGGATTCGTTACAACTGGAGGGGGAGTCGTTACACCTGGAGGGGGAGTCGTACTGCCACTGCCACCACTCCCGGACGAGACACTACAGCCCTTCTCATCGCTCCCGTCCTTGCAATCCGCCTTGCCGTTACACTTGAGCGTTTCATCTATGCACTGCACCTCGTTGGAACACTTCCAGTACCCCTCTGGACACCCGTACACCGAGCAGTAATCCTTATCCTCATCCGGAACGACCGTTCCTCCCCCTTCCGCTGCCACCGCAGCGCAGTTCGCCATGCCGTCGCATACCATACCTGACACGCAGGCTTGTTTCCCGGGGCAGAGCACTTGCTTCGGAGACAACGGGCAGTCGAAGGAACTTTTCAGGTCGAGACAGAAGCCCGGCCACTCGTCAGCGCCGTAGGGGCAGTCTTGATTGCCGTCACACGCTGTTGCGGGATCGAAGCACCAAGGCGCGTCGGCGATGGATGTGAGAGGACAGGGCATCTGGAAAAGGGAAGGAGGAAAGCGCAGGAATGGAGGGAGAGAAAAGAAAGAAAGGATATGAAAAGAAAGAAAGTGATATCTTCTCACATTGCGCAAATCTCCCATGCAGCCACTCTCAAACTCCCGCTCACTCAATCCCGCACCCCCAACCCCCCCTCTCCAACCCCTCCCTCCGTTCCCCATTCACCACCGGTTTCCCTCACCATCCCATCCGAGCAGCCGTCCTCACATCCCCTGCACTCCCACCGCATCTCGTGTTTTGAGTTTCAATAAACGTCTGCGAGCGGTACTTACCATCCCGTCAGTGCAGCCATCCTCGAACCCCCCGCATTCCCACGGAAGCTCGTCGCTCTCGTCGCCGCAATCCGCCGTGCCGTCGCACAGCTGGTCGCCGCTCACGCACTCGTCGCCCGACGCGCAGTACCACTGAGGGAGGGGGAAAAGGAAGGCGGGGAGGAAAGGGGGGACGCAGATACGGACAGTTGGTCTCCGCGCACAGTTAATGTCGAGCGCGCGAGAGGGAATGGAAGAGCAGAAGGGCGCACCAAGCTCTAGTTCGACTGCGCGAGATAGGGGAGAAGGCATGGAGGAGGAGAGGAAAGGAAGAGGAGCGGGGAGAGCGCACCATGTTTTGATCCGAGTCGCAAGTGACGGCGAGGGACAGCTGAACGAAGGACGAGAACAGTAGCAGTGCGAAGAGCGGCGCGGAAAGCGGACTATTGCTTCTACGAGCCATGGCGGCTCTCGAGGCGCCGCAAATGCCGACGCGATCTGGGATACGGAATGGACGTTGTCGTGCTCGGAATGATACGTCAGTGTGTAGGTAAAAGGATTGTAAAGAATTTCGAGTCGACTCAAGGGTCACCCTATATTTGCGACTCGACTAAGCTGTAATGCGGACCAATGAGGCTGAGCTGTGCTGGTGCGGGATTAAAACTACACAGTGAAAGTGGGTTATCTTCCTATTACCGTACTATCGAGAAAATAGTACTACGCCCCAAAATCGCATCGCGTGCGTTCAAAACGAGAGCTCAACAGGGAGAAAGGTACGGACAGAGGAAGGGGTTTCCTTCCAATCCCATTCCCATCCCACCTCTCCGGTTACCCATCCCGTCCGGTCCTTCCGAGGATCAGTGTGGTTCGAGGGGCTTGCACGGATAACTTGCTACTAGCGAGGATAAACAGCACAAACCAGATGAGCTTTTGTTGGCAGATGAGAAGTGGTGTGGTGGCGAGGCTGCTGCGGTAACGACGAGCGTTGCGCAATTTTGTTTGCCCCTGCCAGTTCACGTGCTTTGCCATGTCCGATTTGGCGGTTTGCATTTTGCCTGGGCCAGGTGGAGGTTGCTCACAAGGGACAACTAGATCAGAGAAAACACCTGACCGTGTTGCTGGCGACGGCTAGGATGGGTAAAACATGCAAACCAGCCAATGGCGTGCTGCCATACTGGTTTGTAAGTTCTGCTATGCACTCGCGACTCGAATGCAGAAATGACAGTTGTGCGACACGAAATGTACAGCTTTTGGGGTTTGGAATACTGTACTGTACACCCTGGCAGACAAGGCAGTTGCAGTGGATACACACATACCCAACATGCAAACCTGGGGTGCTCTGTCTCCGAACCGCAGGGCAGGTCGCCGTGACATTGGCGTTGTGAAGGAGGTCCAACTTTATCGAAACTTGAACACGCTTGCCAAGGTGCAATATGGCCTCTTACATCTAGAAATCTCCTACATCATATTAATTTCAATCGCCATATTAGCAATTTCAAGAGACTACTCTGCTTTGTGAGGAGATGCAGACGCCTTGATGGAATCTTGGGACTTGCCTCCTCCGCCCTTCTTGCGCATCTTGGCTTTGATGGTAAGCTTTGTGGCCACTGTGGCTACAGTATTTGTGAAATTACCAACTGCCATGACTATAAGGAGAATGCCACAGGCAAAAAGCTGTCAAGCAGAGAGAGCGGGAAGGGGGAGGGAGGAGAACGGGAGGCGGGGAAAAGGGCAAGTGATTCCGACACTTCGGTGAAAAAAGCATAGCTTTGCGGCAAAAAAGCCTGAAAGAAAAGAAGATAGCTACACACCAGGTAAGACACACCAACGTCTTAGATTCTGAATGTCATCTCCTTCCCCTCTTCCCAACACCTACCATGCGTGACCACATCCTTGCCCTCCCAGACCTTCCCCTTCACCCCCCCCCCCCCCTCAACCCTTCCAACCCGACGAACCCCTGTCCTTACCCATGCCACCCCATTTCCCTCCCCATCCCACCCGCCCCTTCCTGAATCAATATCCAGGAGTCATACCTGCCACTCAAACATCTCATAGAGTGATGTGCGAAGCAGCCTCACACCGATATAGAGCTGGAAGAACTGCAGAGGACGAATGTGAGATAGGTGAGAGGGATTACAATGCGGTAAGGTGTGGTTTGGTGACTGCACACAGTAGGCGCACGCCGATATAGAGCTGGAAGAATTGCAGAGGACGAATGAGAGACAGGTGGGAGGGTTTGTAATGCGGTAAGGTGTGATGCAGTAGCTGTACACAGCAGCCGCACGCAGCTGGAAGAACTGCAGAGCACGAATGCGAGTGATAGGGCAAGAGACAGGTGGGATAGAATGAGAAGGCAAAGCAACTTACCTGGAGAATGAAGAGCAGTGGGTAGAGCAGCACGAGCTGCCCCTTCATGCCTGCTGTCTCCCCCCACACCACATCCATCTGCCCTGCCTGTTGCCACGTGCCATGCATCCATGCACCATGCAGCCATACACCATGCAGCCATACACCATGCAGCCATACACCATGCAGCCATACACCATGCAGCCATACACCATACAGCCATACACCATGCAGCCATACACCATGCAGCCATACACCATGCAGCCATACACCATGCAGCCATACACCATGCAGCCATACACCATGCAGCCATACACCATACAGCCATACACCATGCAGCCATACACCATGCAGCCATACACCATGCAGCCATACACCATGCAGCCATACACCATGCAGCCATACACCATGCAGCCATACACCATGCAGCCATACACCATGCAGCCATACACCATGCAGCCATGAAATTAGCATCATGCACACATGAGAGTGAACAGACAGAGCAGCAAAATCTGACTCAATGGGGAAAGCAATGCATCAAGGAATCGGCGCACTTGTTCCCCAGCACTGTTCCCACATTCCCAAATCCTCACCTTGCCCATTCCTCACCTTGCCCCACCCAACTTCCCCTGAAACGCCCCACCCACGTTCCCCAGCACCTTGCCCCACCCACGTTCCCCAGCAGTGTCTTTTGAGGCGACTCAAAGCACACCTTACCCAGCACCTCCCCAACCACCTTCCCCACCACTGCTATTCACCTTGCCGAGTGCTATTCTGGTGTAGAGGCGGCGGCGCTGGTAGCGGTTCTGCAGCAGCATGGCAACGCCTTGGATGACAGCCCACATGAGGAAGAGCATTATGCCTTGCTGCTTGGAGGGGAGGGGTGGGAGGGGCGAGGGGGGAGTGGGGGATGGGAAAAGGGGGATGCGAGTGGTGAAAAACAGTGAGCTGATTTCTTCTTTAGCAGCATGGCAACCGCATGAGGAAGAGCATGATGCCTTGCTGCTCGTTGAGAAAGGGGAGGGGAGGAGGGGGAATGGGGAAATGCTCAGCCTCAGCTCTCAGTTCATTAAAAGACATTCTTCACTGTGGGGAAATGCTCAGCCTCAGCTCTCAGTTCCACACTCATACTATTCTACAACATCTCTCATGCTCACCAGTCAGCTTCACCTCTAAGCCTCCGGTCTCTGCCTCGCCTATCAGCCTCCTATCCTCGCACGTGTTTCATCGCACAGTCAGGCCCCTCAATGCCCCACGCAATGCTCACCCTTCCTTCATGCTCACCTTTCAACTTCACCTCTCAACACCACCTTTCAACCCCTCAGCAACGCATCTCACCCTCCTCGCACCTTTTTCATCGCACAGTCAGGCCTCTCTCAATGCCCCACGTGACCTTCAACCCTCATGCTCACCCTTCATGCTCACCCTTCATGCTCACCCTTCATGCTCACCTTTCAACCCCTCAGCACCGCATCTCATCCTCCTCGCACCTGTTTCATCGCACAGTCCGGTCCCTCAATGCCCCACGTGAGGCTCACGAGGGCCATGAGCATGGCGTAGTAGTGGTGGTAGATCCACCTGGGGGGAAAAGGGGGGAGGATGATGGGGAATGAGATGGGGATGGGATGGAGACGGTAAGGGGGGGATGTAATGAGGACCTGGCTCACTACGTAAGAGGCTCACGAGAGCCATGAGCATGGCGTAGTAGCGGTGGTAGATCCACCTAAGAGGGATGAGGGAAGGAGATGGGATGGGAGGGTGGAAGGGGACGGGACGGGGTTGGCAAGAGCTGGTGCATCACTCATCAACACTCACAAGTCCGGACCCTCACTGCCAAAGAGAGGGTGAGTGAGTGTTGGAAGAGACTCCATCATTCCCATAGGCGCATCCCCTTCCAGCAATCACCCTCAAATATTTCTGCAGACCTCCAAGTGAGCACAGCCTCCTTTTGTCACGAACTCAATGGCACGTGAAAAGAGCGCATTGGGAGTGTCCGCCGACAGCGCTGGCTGTATATTCTCCATGTATACGCACACTCCTTACACACATGCTTCCAGTCAACAGGAAATTTCCTACTGCTCTTTCCCCTTCCTTTCTCATCTTCCCCTCTACTCTCCCTCTACGCTTTTCCCCTCTCATTTTTTCTCTCCCCCTCCTCTCCCCTCTTCCCCTTTCCTATCCCTCTCCCTTCCCCCCTCAGCAGGGGCCGATGTCAATGCCACTGATGGAGTATGTTTTCCCGCAGACATTTGAAATGCCTTAAAAGACATGAGACGACTTTTGAGAAGCCTTAAAAAGCCATGTTCCTCTCCCCTCTCCTCCCCTCACCAGGGGCGGATGTCACTGCCATTGATGCGGAGAATGTTTTCCCGCAGAGCCAGGCTCGTGTAGAACAGCAGCAGCCACGCCTGGTAAGAGGGGGGTGTGTGAGAAGATGCGGGAAAAGGAGGATCGGGTACCGAGTTAAGATGCACTGTACGGTTTTCCCGCAGAGCCAGGCTCGTGTAAAGCAGCAGCAGCCATGCCTGGGGGAAAACGAAAGGGGGATGGGAAAACGGGGGTAGAGGGGAGGAAGGGGGAAGGGGGCACACTGTTCGCTTGCAAAATCAGTGATTCCCACTGCCAGCCTTGTGTAGAACAGCAGAAACTATGGGCAAGTTTGCGAGGGAGGAGGGAAAAGGGAGGAGGTGCAGGAAAGGGTGACTGCACTAGACTGCTTCGCGCCAGGCTGGAGTAGTAAAGCAGCAGCTCCACACTCAGTGCCCCACCCCCAGTGCCCCTCGCTCTCCTCCAGTGCCCCTCTCCCCCAGTCACCCCCCTCATTCCCTGTGGCCCCTTCCCCCAGTGTTGCGTCCCCAGCGCCCCAAGCACTGCCCCACCTGGTACACGTGCACCACGAGGCCTGGCAGGCAGCGCTGGTTCATGGCCTGCTTCGCTGCCAGTAGCAGCAGCGGTGCACCGAGAAAGATGAGCGCCGTGCGATCCTGCCCGGTGCAACGCAGGGGTAGAGCACGAAAGGAGGGAGAGCAGGAGAGAAGAGAGAGCAGGAGAGGGGGAGCAGGAGATGGATCAATGCAGAAGAGCGGGAAAAAAGAAGAGGTGGGAGAGCGGGGGCGAAGTGAGGCCTCCTAAACGAAGCGGCCACTCACCCTGTAAATGTTGTACTTCTAATTGACCTATAGTGAGGCCTCTTGTACCGGAGCCAACCACTCACCCTATAGCTGTTGTACTCCTCCTTGACTTTGAACCTCACGTCCCTGCGAGACGAGCGCACGTTCACATGCCCCAGGAACAGCCACAGGAAGAATCCTGGTAGGGGGGGGATGGTGGGGAGGAAGGGAGTAGGCATGGGCATGGGCATGGGCATGGGGGTTGGGCACAGGCATCGATGGGAATGGGGAGGGGGTGTGGGGATGGGGGTGGGCACAGGGATTGGGGTTGGGATATACATGGGCACGGGGACGAGTACGATGGGCATGGGGATGGACATGGGCACGAAGATGGGTGAAGTGGGGATGGGGATCACTCAGTGGCCTACCGTTGGCTTTGTGTGGCAGCAGCGCTGCTATATCCCCCTCGTACACCATGCTCCTCGCTCGCACCAGATCTTCCTCCATCTGAGCGTTCCATCGCATGGGTGAGCGGGGAGTGTGAGGGGAAGGGGAGGTGGGGAGGGGAGGGGGGGGGGGAGTGGGTTGCGGGTATTCAGGCACCTCAAAAACAATCAAGCCACACCATGCTCCTCGCTCGCACCAGATCTTCCTCCATCTGAGCGTTCCATCGCATGGGTGAGCGGGGAGTGTGGGGGGAGGGGAGGGGGGGAGGAAGGGGAGTAACAGAGCACTCAGTGCGCCATGCTCTCCTGGCTCGTACCATATCCTCCTCCATCTGACGCAATAGATTGCGATGCGAAAACAGAAGCCAATCTTGCAAGGGGCCATGAGGTCGCACAATACAGGGGTTACGCAAGTGTGGGTTATCTTAGTCGATCCTCAACGTAGCGGTGAAGGTGACGGGGTGACGGTGACTGGATGGAAAGGAACCTGATCTGTGCGTTCGTGCGTTCAAGTGAATAGCATCCTCAGCGGCGATCCCGCGCCCATAACTACCTCCCGTTCTTCCTACTCGTTCCACGAATTCTCTACGCAACAAAAGAATCCGCCAACTGCCCTAAGAGTCTGTTGTTTCATAACATATATTTTTTCACCTGCTCTGCGACTTCAGGCGAAACCTCGTCTTTCGCCGCGGCGACGTTGACGCTCTTTCGCAGCGTGCGAAGCTCCTTCTCGAGCGCGATCGCACGCTCGCCGAGAGCGTCGCCTTCGCTCTTGAGTCGCTGGCTGTACCCCGCCGCTGTTTCCTGCAGCGCCTTGCATCGTTCCATCACCGCCTCCACGTCGGACAGAAGCTTCTGACCAGCTTCCGTCACGCCCTCCGGTAACGATGCCATGTGGCCTGGGCTTTCCGAGCTGCCAGCATCCGCCATGGCTGGACGAATCTAGGAGGAAAAATATTAGGTCTTATATCTTAAAGAGATTAATGGTATAGATGGAATGGTTTAGAGACGAAAGATCGGCTGAAACTACGCATGCAACTAATGGTGGTGAGGGGCTGAACGCCATAAGAATTAAGAATCTGATCTTTCAAGAATGATCACTATTGACAGCAGCCAAGAAATGGAAGAACGCTTCGAGAATCCCAAGATTGTTGGAGCCAAGGACTGAACGGTCAAGATCGGCGAAGTGGAGGGGAAATCGCCGCAGAGAGGAATCGACCATTGTCAACGGTCAGGAATTGATATGGCTTGCAGTTGAATCTGGAGCCGGTTGGGCCAGACATGAAGCACTTTTGGCTTTCCCGAGGCTCACGGTGAGGTTCGTGATTTGCTTGTATCGGGGTGTGGTTCGCAAATTGAAGTGGATGTATCTTCACTTGAGGGCAATGGGATGTGCTGTACGTTGAGGCACTGTAGTTCTTGATAGACTGACGCTCGGTAACTCTCTTCAGTTTCGTTTATGCCACCTGCTTGAAACGCGTCCACGTCGAGCTGGTGTCGTTGCTCCGCCAGTCAGCAATTGCCACCAGTCCAACTATTTCGTAACTTCGAAGAAGTTATTCTCCATGTAGCATTCGCGGATCTTTCCAGGAGATGGCTGGGAGAAACGCCAGTCAAGAAGCGACAAAAGATCCTCCGAGTCGCCCATATCCACGTGGCGCTTCCTGGAGCATGTGCGACCCGAAACGATGACTCTGCGAAGCCTCGCACCAGCAGTGTCTTGCACGCAGCGAAGCCCCCAATGTGGTCTGTGTTCGCAGTCTCCATACATCGCCAGCCCAATCTGTCGGTGCTGCCGAGTCATCGAAGTGATTGCGACGAGGTGAGCGACGAAAGCGACGCACCAGGCCGACGAAAGTCACAATCTACACGCAGTCGCACAGTCTGCGAAACACCCCACGGCAGCTGCAGACGACACCCAGCCTCCCTCACGGCTCTCCTTTGCGACCATCCACCACAAATAGACCATC
This sequence comes from Closterium sp. Naga37s-1, assembly GCA_947471745.1. Taxonomy (NCBI): domain Eukaryota; kingdom Viridiplantae; phylum Streptophyta; class Zygnematophyceae; order Desmidiales; family Closteriaceae; genus Closterium; species Closterium sp. Naga37s-1. The sequence goes on from CANJKZ010000979.1 coordinate 296,892, forward strand.
CCTCCGACACAATTCATCACATCAGCAGCAAAAACAGCCCCATTTCACTTCATATTTCCTCCTGCTAAAACCAGACACTACTAATTTGGATATCAGCAGCAATCGGCATTACTACGAGATTCGACTTCTCTCCCGGTTCACCAATTATAAACAGAATTTCTCACCTTTACCAGCACAATGGCGCATTTCTCTCTCCAGACTCCCGCTGGGCAGTTCGAGCACGACGGTCGCAATGCGCAGTCCCTGGGCTCCCAGCGCAGCTACTTAGACGACTCTGAAACGCGAATCTGGATCGACGAGTCCGCAAACGCTAGCTCAGGGTCTATCAACATTCTCTCCATCCCAACAGGCCGTCTCGAGGACTATTTCGTTCTGCATTCTCACGTGTTAGGGTCCGGCCAGTTCGGGACCGTTCGCCGCTGCACGGAGCGCGCCACAGGCTCGCGCTTCGCCTGCAAGAGCCTCTTAAAGGACGGGCTTAAGACCGAGGCAGAGCGCGACGAGATTCGCAAGGAGATTAATCTGATGCAGAGGGTTTCGATGGGCGGCGCGCACGCAGGGATTGTGCAGCTGAAGGCAGTTTTCGAGGACGACGTCGCAGTGCACCTCGTGATGGAGCTCTGCGAAGGCGGCGAACTGTTCGACGAAGTTGTGCGACGTGGGCGATTCCACGAGCGCGACGCCGGGCACGTTTTCGCGCAGATCGCAGCAGCCGTCGCACACTGCCACGCCCGCGGCGTTCTCCACCGTGACTTGAAACCCGAAAACATTCTGCTTGTGCGGGATCCATCTGTACCGCTCTGCGCCGCACCCCTGATCACAAAAGTCGCAGACTTTGGCCTCGGCGTTGCGCTTGAGGCAGGCGAACGCACGAAAGGAGTCGCAGGGTCGCCGTTTTACATCGCACCCGAGGTCCTCACAGGCGATTACTCCCTAGGATCCGACGTGTGGTCGCTCGGTGTAATTCTCTACATTCTCCTTAGCGGCGTGCAGCCTTTCTGGGGTGCGACGGATAAGGACGTTTTCGTGGAGGTGCTTCGAGGCGTGGTTGATATGAGCGGTGCGGAGTGGGAGGGAGTGTCGGAAGAGGCAAAGCATCTCGTGCGGTGCCTGCTTCAGTCGGACGCTGCGAGAAGGCCGTCAGCTGCCGCTATCCTTTCCCACCCTTGGATCCTGCGCGCGTGCCGAGCCAGCAGCGCGGATGCTCGCCAGCTGGCCCCTGTTACGACATCAGAAGCTGCGGACACTCTTATGGCATAGAAGAGTCGGGGGGCGCTAATCTGGGGGTAGATTGTGTCGCACAGGGGAATGCCAAGTCAAGCCTCCTGAAGTCATGCGACATCGCATGACGGTTTGTGAAGGCTTGTGAAGGGAGGCTTGGTTTGGCATTACTCCTAGATATTTGTACACTTCCTTTTGTGTGCTATACTGATATAGAGTCAAATGTTCACAGAACAATGATCTTACTCAGGAAATATATTTGGAAACAAGAACCCCAGTGAGACTGCATAGGAGAGGGCAGATTAAGTAGATGCTTCACAAAGGTGAACCGCCACTGATATAACATGATCCTAAGATCCAAGATATCTAGAAAGGTTCTGGTAGGCGCAGCTACTCTTATGAAGCAGCTGCAATGGTATGAGTGCTGGACATTATTGCAGCACAAAAGTATGGGAATCCTAATAATTTGCACTACCTTATTTATGTTGGAAACAAGTAACTTAAAACGCTTCTGAAGCATCGAAGTATCGACACGAAACGAAGCAGACTACAGTGAAGCAACACGAGTCAATCAAAGCAACCGCTGGAGGTTAAGCGAAGGTCAAAGGTCGCTGACCTTTGACTCGACGAAAACTACAGTGCGACAGCAAGGACACATAACTGACTCAATATTGAGCAGTTACCCGAGTCGGCACTTTATCAAATCGCAACAGCAAAATCAGTTAAAGTAGAACTTTTCATATTCATTTGTAATCATATAAAAGGCTTGTATCTCTTTACTATTATCAACTGATCTTCTTCTCACACACTAGTACAAGGTGGTTTAGCAACTCTGATATTAAACGCTTCCGCAAATACAACATTCCTACTTCAACCTCGATCTTAGCCTTGAAAGATCCTAAGGGCTAATTCTCAGCCCAACATGGTATAAGAGCAAACAGGGCAAAGATCGATTTCCAAAATTTATACGACGACACAAGACATGGCAACACAGAAGGAGAGGAGCTCCTCTAACGGATCTCTCGGCACTACTCCTACTCCACCTCCAGCCTCTGGCCTACAGACAGAGGAAGGCACAGCAACTAGACCAGCTGCGGAGTCAACCGAAACTCCAGGGAATCAAGCAGCAAGCTTCGACCCAAGTATGATGGAGAATTTTTTCTCCTTCATGTCCTTCTACGAGCAACACCAGCAAGCAGCTTCTGCACAATCAAACTGTTGAGATAATATCGAGGTTTATGCACTTCAAGGAATTCGTGTAGTATAGTTAGTACAGTAAAAGTACCGATAGACTGACGTCAGCAAAGCGCTACGCGCCCTAGGATGATGTCAGCAGTAGCTGTAGGTATCGCGAATAGTCACGTACCGTTTCAGAACAGGAATAGCGCGAATAAATACAGCACAGTAGGCGAACAGGTACTTTAGTCTAGCTATATATTCTGTATGCTTGTCATTTTATAATATACTTGATTTCAGAGACATTGATCCTGTTACAAGTCACTCATATAAGACTTCCGCTACGACAGGAAGCTACCATCCTAAGACTACGATCCTACAAACCCACTTCAAATTCTAACACAAACAACAGCGACAACAACAACAGAGTGTCAAGATAGTGGCACAAGTGGTAGTTAGGTTTAAGTGAGGGCCTAGGCTTAGTAGCCTAGGCCAAGGGAGTCGAGGGAGTTTGTGCCAAGCAGAGAGGCGAGAATTGGAGAATGGGATGAATTCACTATAGGTTTGCAAGAACATATAGCAAATGAGCAAAGAAGGTGCACCACCTAACAAAGTTTATAATAACTACACTAACTACAGCTACAGGCAGTTACAGATATATTCTAACACTCCCCCATAACTGCCAGAAGCAGGAGTCTGTGCAGCGACACAACCTGGATGGGTACACCACGAACTGAGAAAACAGCAACAACAGGCAACAGGCAAGGTTACAAAGCAGGTACAACAGCAAAGGGGGGGCAGGCACTCCCGCCACCCCTTTACTCTCCTCCCCCCCCCCCCCCCACCTCAGAGGGACGGGGGCTGGATGTCTCACACCCGCCACCCCAATGCCACTCTCCTGGCTCCCCCACACCCTCACACCCTCCCCCCAGCGGCAGCTGCAGCAGTGGGAACGAAAGGAGGAGGAGGGGAAGGGACCATACCACCCATCTCCCCCATACCCGCCACCTCCATACCCTCCCCCCCACGGCTGCACGCGCAGCAGGAAGAAGAAGGAGGAGGGGCGGGGGGGGGGGGGGGGTGGCGGGGAAGAAGCCGCCCCACAGCCACAGAGGGGTGGCGCACAGGGAAGGGCAGGGGCGGCTGCACCGAGGGCAGGCGCGGGTAGGGTAGGGGCGGCTACACCGAGTGCAGGCGCAGGTGAGGCACGGGCGGCTGCACCGAGTGCAGGCGCATGTGAGGCAGTGACGGCTGCTCCGAGGGCAGGCGCGGGTGAGGCAGGGGCGGCTGCTCAAAGGCAGGCGCGAGGTGAGGTACGGGCGGCTGCACCGAGTGCAGGCGCATGTGAGGCAGAGGCGCCGTCGCGGGCGCCAGGGGCGGGTTCGCAGCGGCCCAAGGAACCGTCGTGGGCGCCAGGGGCGGGTCCGCGGCGGCTCAGGCCACCGTCACGGGCGCCAGGGGCGGGTCCGCGGCGGCGCAAGGCACCGTCGCGGGCGCCAGGGGCGGGTCCGCGGCGGCTCAGGGCACCGTCGCGGGCGCCAGGGGCGGGTCCGCGGCGGCGCAAGGCACCGTCGCGGGCGCCAGGGGCAGGTCCGCGGCGGCTCAGGGCACCGTCGCGGGCGCCAGGGGCGGGTCCGCGGCGGCGCAAGGCACCGTCGCGGGCGCCAGGGGCGGGTCCGCGGCGGCTCAGGGCACCGTCGCGCGCCACGGGGCGCACGACGGGCAGGCAGGCACCGTCGCGGGCGCCAGGGGCGGATCCGCTGCGGCTCAGGGCAGAACAAACGTCACGCGCCACCCGTGCGCTGACATAACGAAAATCGCCACGCGCCCGAGGCGCGCGACCGGAAAAGCAGATGCGGAAGCATGAGGCTGGCCCACAGGCCAGGAAGTAACAAGCTCTAATGCCATGCCAAGATAGTGGCACAAGTGGTAGTTAGGTTTAAGTGAGGGCCTAGGCTTAGTAGCCTAGGCCAAGGGAGTCGAGGGAGTTTGTGCCAAGCAGAGAGGCGAGAATTGGAGAATGGGATGAATTCACTATAGGTTTGCAAGAACATATAGCAAATGAGCAAAGAAGGTGCACCACCTAACAAAGTTTATAATAACTACACTAACTACAGCTACAGGCAGTTACAGATATATTCTAACACAGAGCAACACCGATGAGCCTTGACGGTTCATCCTATGCGCGCGGAAATCAGCAGCAACCCACCTTTGCTCCGTACGAGCCTCAACGTGGCTCCATCAGCTTTGCGCCACACCAACAATCTTCACATGTACAAGAGAAGACATTGGACGTGCTTCAGGTGCAATCGCAATTCGCACATGTTCTAAAACTACAAACGTCAACGCTTTTCGACGGAAAGGACTTCTATACCTGGTCATTCGAGTTTGAGCTGATGATGGAGGGCGCGCAAATTCTCGAATTCTTCAATGGGTCCCTGCCATATCCAGCACATGGGACACAGTACGACAAGCAACAATACACATATCAGTCGCTGATGGCATATACGATATTACTGCGAAACTTATCTCCAAACGAGCAGCAGAACATCCGGTCTTATCGAGGATACGGCAACTCCGCCGAGCTGGCGTACGACCACTTGAAGAGCCTATATCAAGCAACAGACAGTGTTAATCAAAGCCGTCTCATGGCACAGCTGATAACAGTGGAAATCAAACCCGGCGAAAAAGGAATGGCGTATATTAGCCGTTGTCGTGGACTGCACGACAGACTCCTTCGATGCGGAGGAGCAATATCCGAAGAAGCCTTCGTAACAGTCACCATTGCCGGCCTCGGTCCTCATTGGCGCTCCACTCGAGCACTCCTTCGAGCTCACGGGAAAATCTCCGAAGCAGCACTCTGCGCCGAAATTCACGCTGAACAGCAGGATATGGTTCTACACGAGGAAAGACACAAGAAGAAAGGGTCAGCACCAGAATTCGCGTTTCACACTCAGCGACGCTACAACAACAACAACAATCGACAAAACAACCGTCAGACTCAACAATACGTCCCACCGTTTTGTCACCTCTGCAAGACGTCTGGACATCCTCCCACACACTGCCCGAATCAGCAGCAGTCGACGACACCGCAACGTCAACTTCATCCTTCAAGCAGCCAAGTAGCTTCTACGCAGGCACATCCCACCAATCAAGTGCAGTCTTCAACGTCTTCAGCGACAAAACCTGCACAAGGAACAAGAAACATCGTAAGCTGTATGAAAAGAACGACAGACCCCTGCATCACCAGATCACCACCGTCCTACTCACCAGAAGAACAACTCGACGAGCGCACCCCTCGCCGCGAATCACTGGAGCCCAACCCAACGTATGCAGCCATCGCCCAGAGCGAGCCGTCCGGGAAAGACACTTGGTTCTTGAACAGTTGCTGCGGACAGCACATGTGCTCCTCGGGTCGCTTCGTTCAACAGGAACACCAACTTCAGCTCTAAGTTGTAATCACCGTCGCCAACAACCAGAATCTGCACATACGACGACAAAGGATTGTACAACTTCAGTCTCAAGAAACTAACGTTATTTTACAAATGTCTAAAGTTATAATTACAGAAGGACTCGGCTACAACTTACTCAGCATCAGTCAACTAATGGCGAAGGGTATTCACCTCGAAGCAGACAGCACCACTCAGGAGTTCAAGTTATTCCACGGAAAAGGCGGACTCTATATCGGCAAGGCAGTTTTGAAGAAGAACATCTTCGTTCTTGACTTCGTTCTGGACCAAGGTACCGCCGACAGCGACGCCATCGTCAACTTCGCTTCTTGGACACATCCACCCGACCTCGATCCCGACTTCAGTCCTCGAGGATTTTGGTATTCACATACCATACCTGAAGCAGAAAGAACACGGGCATTAGCAACAATCCGGCAAGAAGAGACATCATCGACTGCAGCAGCAACAACATCAACAGCAGCAGAGACAACATCGGCAGAAGCAGCAACACTTACGGCACCAAACGCGGGCTCTTCAACGGCACAAGATCTCATCGACGACACTCCACCGACTCCTGCGCAGCAATTAACTCCCACTCCACGCGAAGTTCATAGAAGTGCCAACTTCACCGCGGGATTTTATTCCAACTCCGACCTGTACAGGCGCTCACCCGGACACCGTGCGAGCGAATCACTGTGGCACGAAAGACTGGGACATCCAAGCAACGCGACGTTAAATAACACAGTTAAGGCAGCAGTACTCGACAAAGACTCCCTACTTCTACCCGACGGCAGAGAACTCCAACGAGTTCGAGGCACATGCTTTACGTGCCCAGAAGTTGACTTACCTCATCAACCATTTGTCCCTCACCACAATCCAAGCGCGCCAGCCTACGCACCACTCGAGAAAGTATACAGCGACATCCTGTATACTCGCGAACAAGGACAAGGAGCATATAACTACGTGATTACTTTCATCGACACCGCCACCCGATACGTCTGGCACCTCAACCTCCCAAGTCGCGACATGGCCTTCGAAGCCTTCGTCGCCTGGCTACCTGTGGCAGAACGAGAATCGGGAGCAAAGCTAAAAAGCTTCCAGTCAGACGGAGGAGGGGAATATCAGTCACAAAGGTTCAGGCACTACCTCGCAGAACGAGGCATCAAACGACTCATCTCGCTTCCCTACGCCCATCAACAGCAAGGCGTGGCAGAACGGATGAATAGAACTCTCCAGAACACCATGCGCAAACTGTTGCGTGGCATGCGACTGCCCAGCCACCAGTGGCCTGAGGCGATGGACCACGCTGTCATGCTGCACAACTTGCTCTCGTCATCATCGCTCTCGAACAACGCATCACCGCACCTGCTGTGGACAGGAAAATTGGGCAACACAAAAATGTTACGAGTTTTCGGGTGCATGGTACAGTACCGACCGCACACTGCGAGAGCTGGAAGATTTTCTCAACGTGCACAGTGGGGACTACATCTGGGCATCGAAAAGCATTACATCGCATGGAAGATTTTCGGCATCCACTTGAAAGAAACAATAGCAGCACGTGATGTCATCTTCTACGAGCGCCTCGCACTTCAAACGTACCTGGACAACCTAGCAGCAAATCGAGACCTCACGAGCGGATTCCGTGGCAACCGAGCTTTCGCCTCAGCAGCAGACGAAGCTGACTAGGATGAGCAGAACGTGGACGGAGCTTCGGAATAGGCCGGACCTCTCCCGTATTGCTCCGTGCCCATCCCGATGGATGACGAAAACCCTCGCGAAATAATCAACGCTGAAACCTACTTCGACTTCGCCGACACCGGTTACGTTACACCCCAACCGGTCGACACCAACGTCTCCGAACGCATAGGACCAAATTTCTTACCGGATCCAGAAGCAGGAGATGAAGCAGCTTATCCCGAGGACGCAAATCTCCCCCGCTACACACAGAATGGACTGCAGATACTGGGACTCGTTACTGCTGTCCACGGAGCAGCACCACCCAAGGAGCCGGCCAACATCCAGCAGGCTCTGGGGGGGGAACATAAGGAAAAATGGCGAGAAGCCATGGATAAAGAGTTAAAGGTGCTGCAAGAACGCAACACCTGGAAAATTGTGCCTATCGGAACGGCACGGAACAAGACCATTCTCACGGGAAAATGGGGTTTCCGCGTGAAAACAAAAGCCGATGGAACAATCGACAAATTCAAAGCACGCTGGGTTGTGCGTGGCTTCGACCAAGAGCAAGGGCGAGACTTGACGGAAACATTTGCATCAGTAAGCCGACATACCTCAGTGCGGATTCTCCTCACGATAGCCGCCATGAACCGGAAGAAGCTTCTGCAAATCGATGTCGCCAATGCTTTTCTCTACGCCCCTGTCGATGCCGAGATCTTCGTCGAACTCCCGCACGGGTCTAACGCAGGCCCAAACCAAGTCTGTCAGCTGGAAAAATCGTTGTATGGATCAAACAAGCCCCGAGAGTGTGGCAGCAGCACCTTCACGCCCGCCTAATCCGCATCGGATTCCTCCAACTACCGCACGACCAAGGAATGTACCGACTCACGAAGGGTACTGACTATATCCTACTCATCGTCTATGTGGACGACCTCCTCTACATAGGCTCTACCGACGAGATAACAACTTGGTTTGAAGGGGAGCTGCAGCGGGATTTGACACTCACCGTCGCGACTACCGTGACACAGTACCTGGGACTGGACATTCAAGACGGTGACAACGCAATCTACCTCAGCGCCGAAAAGTACACAGACACTATCGCTAAACGATTCGGACTCACTGCAACCGTCATCTCCACGCCATACCGCTACACCGACGGAAATCGCAAAGTCCCCACCCTACTCAAACCCGCCGGCATTCGCGACCACCAACGAAAGTTAGGCTGCCTACTCTTCGCAGCCGTCACTTGCCGACTGGATCTATCCTACTCAGCTAGTCAACTCGCTACCTACATCAAGAAGCCTGAAGCAGAGCACATGCTTGAACTCGACCGAGCACTTCACTACCTCGTCAGCACTCCGACAATCGGGCTAACTTACCACAAAACCGGAACTACAACACCTAAGTTAATCGACTACGTCGACGCCGATCACGCTGGAGACTCCGACAACAGACGACCTCGAACTGGCTACATCTACAGACTCGAACCTATCGGGCCTATCTCATGGCAGTCGAACAAGCAAGAGCTAATCGCTCTCTCCTCAGCAGAAGCAGAATATATCGCACTCTGCTCAGCCACCAAGGAAGGGCTATATCTTCGCGAACTACTGGAGGAAGCAAAATTGGCTCAGTTACCCAGCTTCTCCCTCTTCTGCGACAACCATGGATATTCGCATAGCGAACAAAAATGGGTTCGCGAATCGAACTAAGCACATCGCCCTCCGGTACTTCTTCGTAAAAGACGAAATCGAGAAGGGAAGACTCGAGCTATCCTATTGTCCCACATCCGAGATGGCAGCCGATTAGTTGACCAAGAAACTCGGAAAATAGAAGCTCGAGTACTGCATGCTGCTGACTGGACAAGAACACGTCATCAGCAGCGACACTCCAGAAGCGAAGGGGAGTGTTGGAAACAAGTAACTTAAAACGCTTATGAAGTATCGAAGTATCGACACGAAACGAAGCAGACTACAGTGAAGCAATTCGAGTCAATCAAAGCAACCGCTGGAGGTTACGCGAAGGTCAAAGGTCGCCGACCTTTGACTCGACGAAAACTAGAGTGCGACAGCAAGGACGCATAACTGACTCAATATTGAGCAGTTACCCGAGTCGACACTGTATCGAATCGCAACAGCAAAAACAGTTAAACTAGAACTTTTCATATTCCTTTATAATCATATAAAAGGCTTGTATATCTTTACTATTATCAACTTATCTTGTTCTCACACACTAGTACAAGGTGGTTCAGCAACTCTGATATTAAACGCTTCCGCAACTACAACATTCCTACTTCAACCTCGATCTTAGCCTTGAAAGATCCTAAGGGCATTTCTCAGCCCAACAATTTACACATCATGGAGACTCGGTTGCGGGGCCCATTAGGTGGGCTCTGTCGCCTTTCGAGAATCTCCGTGTTTATAAACGCCAATTGGGAGAGGTTCTGAAATGCATGAAAGGATATGGGAGAGAGAGGGAGAGGCCATGTAATGAGGTTTCTGTGGGAATGGTTCTCTGGGCGAGCTCAAATCCAGGAAGCTACCTGGAAGGAGAAGCTTGAGAAGCAAATACTGCATTGTCACGAAGCTATCTGAAACGAGAAATCCGGAGGTTTCTTTGAAGGCTATGGCTCAAACGAGTAAAAAAAAAAAAAAAAAACGCACGCCATGTTGCTAAATTTCCTGGTTGGTTGTAGATCCAATCAAGAGCACGTGACGTGAGGCTCACGAGAGCCATGAGCACGGCGTATTAGTGATGGTAGATCCACCTGGGGGGGGATGAAGGATGTGAGAGGATAGGAGGAGAGGGGAGGATGGGGCATTTGGTTTATTGGATGAACCATACTCACACGAGGCTCACGAGTGCCATTAGCATGGCATAGATTGAGCATAGATGGTAAATCCAGTCCGGGAGAGAACGAGTGAGATGGGAATGACCGTATCAACAAGACCCGTCTCTCTCCCCTGCACACTCCCAGGTGAACGCGGGAGCAAAAACAGCAATTTGGACAAACTCAAAAACAGTTTCCCACTCCCCTTACTTGATCCTCTTCCCCTCTCCTCCTACGTACCCTCTTCTCCTCTCTTCCACTCTTCCGTCTCTCTTTTCATCCCCCTCTCCCCTCACCAGGGGCGGATGTCACTGCCATTGATGCGAAGAATGTTTTCCCGAAGGGCCAGGCTCGTGTAGAACAGCAGCAGCCACGCCTGGGGGAAGGGGAGGAGGGAAGTGGAAAGAAGGGAGGTGGAAGAATGGTGTAAGTGTGCGCACTGGACTGCCTTTTTGCAGAGCCAGGCTCGTGTAGAACAGCAGCAGCCACGCCTGGGAGAAGGGCGAAGAGGGAGAGGGGGTCGGGAGGGGGGATTGGCGAGAGGAGGAAATGGGGTGAAATTGGGGAGAGTGTTTGCACTAATCTGGTTTCCCGCAAAGCCAGGCTCGTGTAGAACAGCAGCAGCCACGCCTGGGGTTAGGGTGCAGGGGACGAGGGGATCGGGTGCGGGAATTGGAGAGAGGAGGAGATGGGGTGGAGTTGGGAAGAGTGTGCGCACGTGATAAAAGTTGTATTTTGAGACGTCTCAAAGATACTGCTTTCTTGCAGAGTCAGGCTCGTGTAGAGCAGCAGCAGCCACGCCTGGGGTAAGCGGGCGGGGAGACGGGGGAAGGGGGTGGGGGAGGAAGGAAGGAGGGTTTATGGTGTTAGCTTGTGCTGCAAGGCTTCCCGCAGAGCCAGGCTCGTGTAGAACAGCAGCCGCCACGCCTGGGGAGAACGGGAGGGGGATAGAGTGTTTGCTTGCAAAATCAACCACCAGTGCTTCACCCCCAGTGCCCCTCGTTCTCCAGTGCCCCTCGTTCTCCAGTGCCCCTCGTTCTCCAGTGCCCCTCGTTCTCCAGTGCCCCTCGTTCTCCAGTGCCCCTCGTTCTCCAGTGCCCCTCGCTCTCCAGTGCCCCTCGCTCTCCAGTGCCCCTCGCTCTCCAGTGCCCCTCGCTCTCCAGTGCCCCTCGCTCTCCAGTGCCCCTCGTTCTCCAGTGCCCCTCGCTCTCCAGAGCCCCTCGCTCTCCAGAGCCCCTCGCTCTCCAGAGCCCCTCGCTCTCCAGTGCCCCTCTCCCCCAGTGCCCCTCTCCCCCAGAGCCCCCTCAGTATCGGATCATCCACAGAGGCCCCTTCCACTTAGCGTTGCCTCCCCAGTGCCCTCAACAGCCCCCCACCTGGTACACGTGCACCACGAGGCCTGGCAAGCACCACTGGTTCATGGCCTGCTTCGCTGCCAGCAGCAGAAATTCGACCCACCCAGGTGAGACGTCGATGCACTCCAATGATGCCCCTTTCACACGCCTCACACGTTGCTCCCTGTACCCCCTCCCTCAATAGCCCCTCCCCTAGTAATCCCTCCCCCACCTGGTATACATGCACCACGAGCCCTGGCAAGCAGTGCTGGTTCATGGCCTGCTTCGCTGCCAGCAGCAGCGGCGGCGCACCCAGAAAGATGAGAGCCGTGCGATCCTGCCACGTGCAAAGCAGGGGTAGAGGACGACGCAAGGGGGGAGAGCAGGAGAGAGGAGAGAGCAGCGGGAGCAGGAGATGGGGCAGAGAAGGAGGGCGCGGAGAGCAGACGAGGTGGGCGAGCAGAAGAGCGGAGAGAGCAGGAGCGAAGTGAGGCCTTCCAATGAAGCAGCCACTGACCCTGTGATGAAGAAAGCACTCACTCAACCTGGAGCTGTTTTACACCCCTTGACCTCTAGCGAGGCATCTTATAATGAAGCAACCACTCACCCGGTAGCTGTTGTACTCCTCCTTGACCTTGAACCTCACATCCCTGCGAGATGACCGCACATTCACATGGCCCAGGAACAACCACAGGAAGAAGCCTGGAGGGGGGTAGAGAGGATGGGCATGGGCATGGGGATGGGGATGGGGATAGGATGGGGTTGAGCATGGGGATGAGGATGGGGATGGGGATGGGGGTTGGGATGAACATGGGCACGGGGACGAGTACGATGAGCATGGGGATGGGCATGGGGATGGGCATGGGGATGGGCATGGGGATGGGCATGGGGATGGGCATGGGGATGGGCATGGGGATGGGCATGGGGATGGGCATGGGGATGGAGTGGGGATGGAGTGGGGATGGAGTGGGGATGGAGTGGGGATGGAGTGGGGATGGAGTGGGGATGGAGTGGGGATGGAGTGGGGATGGAGTGGGGATGGAGTGGGGATGGAGTGGGGATGGAGTGGGGATGGAGTGGGGATGGAGTGGGGATGGAGTGGGGATGGAGTGGGGATGGAGTGGGGATGGAGTGGGGATGGAGTGGGGATGGAGTGGGGATAGAGTGGGGATGGAGTGGGGATGGAGTGGGGATGGAGTGGGGATGGAGTGGGGATGGAGTGGGGATGGAGTGGGGATGGAGTGGGGATGGAGTGGGGATGGAGTGGGGATGGAGTGGGGATGCGGATCATTGGCTCACCGTTGGCCTTGTGTGGCAGCAGCGCCGCTATATCGCCCTCATACACCATGCTCCTGGCCCGCACCAGATCCTCCTCCATCTGACGGCTCAAACGCATTATCAGGGAGTGGGAGAAGTAGGGGGGGTTAAGAGCGTCACAAACAGTATCGCCACCATGATCCTGGCTCGCACCATCTGATGACTCACACGCGTCAACTGGAAAGCGGATATAGAAGCAATGAAGGGAACGTACACCGCGCTCCAAATAGAGATGGACTTGGACGGATACTCAATCTTGAGTGCCATGATGGCGCAAAAAAATGAGGGTCACGGAATCATACCTTCTTCGATAATCCTCAACAGTAACGATAACAGTGACGGTGACGGTAACAGTGACGGCGACGGTGACTGGATGAAACGGAACCTGATCTGTGCGTGCCTGCACCTGGACGCGATGGCGCGCGAGGTTAATTCTAGGACGATCCTCATTTCAGCAACGCTCTCTCGCCGAAAATTATCTCCAATCTTTCTCCCCGTTCCATCAATCTAATAAGCTTATAAATAAAATCCCTGATTGTCTTAAGAATCTGTTGCTTCTCTACGAATCTCACGAGTCACCTGCTCTGCGACTTCAGGCGAAACCTCGTCTTTCGCCGCTGCGAGCTCTTTCGCAGCGCGCGAAGCTCCTTTTCAAGCGCGATCGCACGCTCGCCGAGAGCGTCGCCTTCGCTCTTGAGTCGCTGGCTATACCCCGCCGCTGTTTCCTGCAGCGCCTTGCATCGTTCCATCACCGCCTCCACGTCGGACAGAAGCTTCTGACCAGCTTCCGTCACGCCCTCCGGTAACGATGCCATGTGGCCTGGGCTTTCTGAGCTGCCAGAATCCGCCATGGCTGGACGAATCTACGAGGAAAAGGGTAGAAAATAGTAGGTCTTATTTCCTAAAGAGATTAATGGTCTAGATGGAATGGTTTAGAGACGAAAGATCGGCTGAAACTACGCATGCAACTAATGGTGGTGAGGGGCTAAACGCGTGAAGACTCTGATCTTTCAAGAATGATCACTATTGACAGCAGCCAAGAAATGGAAGAACGCTTCGACAATCCCAAGATTGTTGGAGCCAAGGACTGAACGGTCAAGATCGGCGAAGTGGAGGGGAAATCACCGCAGAGAGGAATGGACGGAGCACCATCACATTGTCAACGGTCAGGAATTGATCTGGCTTGCAGTTGAACCTGGAGCTGGTTGGGCCAGACATGAAGCACTTTTGGCTTTCCCGAGGCTCACGGCGAGGTTCGTGATTTGCTTGTATCGGGGTGTGCTTCGCAAATTGAAGTGCATGTATCTTCACTTGAGGGCAATGGGATGTGCTGTACGTTGAGGCCCACTGTATTTCTTGATAGACTGACGCTCGGTAACTCTCTTCAGTTTCGTTTATACCACCTGCTTGAAACGCGTCCACGTCGAGCTGATGTCGTTGCTCCACCCAGTCAGCACTTGCCACCAGTCCAGCAGCTGTCGTAACTTCGAAGAAGTTATGCTCCTCGCAACATTCGCGGAGCTTTCCAGGAGATGGCTGGGAGAAACGCCAGTCAAGAAACGACAAAGATCCTCCGAGTCGCCCATGTCCACGCGGCGCTTCTTGGAGCAAGTGCGACCCGAAACGATGACTCTGCGAAGCCTCGCACCAGCAGTGTCTTGCACGCAGCGCAGTCCCCAATGTGGTGGTCTGTGTTCGCAGTCTCCATTCATCGCCAGCCCAATCTGTCGGTGCCGCCGAGTCATCGAAGTGATTGCGACGGGGTGAGCGACGAAAGCGACGCACCTGGCCGACGAAAGTCACAAGCTACACGCAGTCGCACAGTCTGCGAAACCCACCACGGCAGCTGCAGACAGCGCCAAGCCTCCCTCACGACTCACCTCTGCGACCATCCACTACAAATAGACCGTCCCTCCGACCACAATTCATCACACCAGCTGCAAAAATAGCCCCTTCTCGCTCAATCTTTCCTACTGCTAAACCTAGTAGGCACTACTAATCGAAAATCAGCAGCAATTGGCATTACTACGAGATTCGACTTCTCTCCCGGTTCACCAATTATAAACGGATTTTCTCACTTCTACCAGCACAATGGCGCATTTCTCTCTCCAGACTCCCGCCGGGCAGTATGAGCACGACGGTCGCAATGCGCAGTCCCTTGGCTCCCAGCGCAGCTACTTAGACGACTCTGAAACGCGAATCTGGATCGACGAGACCGCAAACGCTAGCTCAGGGTCTATCAACGTTCTCTCCATCCCAACAGGCCGCCTCGAGGACTATTTCGTTCTGGATTCTCACGTGTTGGGGTCTGGTCAGTTCGGGACCGTTCGCCGCTGCACGGAGCGCGCCACAGGCTCGCGCTTCGCCTGCAAGACCCTCTTAAAGGACGGGCTTAAGACCGAGGCAGAGCGCGACGAGATTCGCAAGGAGATTAATCTGATGCAGAGCGTTTCGATGGGCGGCGCGAACGCAGGGATTGTGCAGCTGCGCGCCGTTTTCGAGAACGATGTCGCAGTGCACCTCGTGATGGAGCTCTGCGAAGGCGGCGAACTGTTCGACGAAGTTGTGCGACGTGGGCGATTCCACGAACGCGACGCCGGGCACGTTTTCGCGCAGATCGCAGCGGCCGTCGCACACTGCCACGCCCGCGGCGTTCTCCACCGTGACTTGAAACCCGAAAACATTCTGCTCGTGCGGGACCCATCTGTACCGCTTTGCGCCGCACCCCTGATCACAAAAGTCGCAGACTTTGGCCTCGGCGTTGCGCTTGAGGCAGGCGAACGCACGAAAGGAGTCGCAGGGTCGCCGTTTTACATCGCACCCGAAGTCCTCACAGGCGATTACTCTCTAGGAGCCGACGTCTGGTCGCTCGGTGTCATTCTCTACATTCTCCTCAGCGGCGTGCCGCCTTTCTGGGGCGCGACTGATAAGGACGTTTTCGTGGAGGTGCTTCGAGGCGTGGTTGATATGAGCGGTCTGGAATGGGAGGGAGTGTCGGAAGAGGCAAAGCATCTCGTGCGGTGCCTGCTTCAGTCGGACGCTTCGAGAAGGCCGTCAGCTGCCGCTATCCTCTCCCACCCTTGGATCCTGCGCGCGTGCCGCATCAGCAGCGCGGGTGCTCGCCAGCTGACCCCTGTTTCGACATCAGGAGCAGCGGACACGATTATGGCGTAAGTATTCGATCCTATCGTCAACTATAGCTAGGGTTGGGGTGTAGAACATTCGGGAGGCGCTAGTCTGTGTCGCACAGGGGAATGCCAAGCCAAGCCTCCTGGAGTCGCATGACCGTTTGCGAAGGCTTTGTACTGCAAGGGGAGGCTTGTGAAGGGAGGCTTGGTTTGGCATTACTCCCTAGATATCTGTACACCTCACTTTTGTGTGCTTTACTTCTATATGACGTCTTGTTCACATAACAATTACCTTTCTCAGCACCGCCACTGGTGCCACAAACCCGTGACTGCATTGGAGAGGAAATTGAAAAGATGCTTCAGAAAAGAGAAGCGTCACTGATATAACAAGATAATAGTATCCATGATATCCAGAAAAAAAATCTGGAAGGCTAAGTTGCTCATATGGAGTAGCTGCAATGGTGGGAGTGCCGGGCATTATTGCAGCGCAAAAGAATGGAAATCTGAATAATTTCTACTACCCTTATTTACACATCATGGAGAGTCGGTTGCAGGCCCATTGGGTGGGCTCTGCCTCCTTTCAAGAATCTCCGTGTTGATAAAAGCCAGTTGGGAGAGATTCTGAAATGCATCCATGGATAAGGGGGGGAGAGAAGAAGGGAAACAGGAAGGAGTGAAGGCGCCTCAGAAGTCGTTGGGTGGGCTCTGCCGCCTCTCTCAAGTTATCTGAAAGGAGAAACCCCAAGGCTATACATGCTATCCATCCTAGCTGTTCTACCCATCAAACCCGGGCAGCATACGGTACCTTGAAAGAGAAGCCTGAGAAGTAACCACGTTCGACTGGAATGCCGGCATGTCACCCGCCTCGTCGTGCTTTATTAGCCTATCAGCGTATAGGTCTACCCATTGATACATCAAAGCATGGCCGGCATCATATGGTACCTTGAAGGAGAAGCCTGAGAAGTCGACCGCGTTGGACTGGAACGCCGGCATGTCACGTGCCTCATCATGCTGATGGGGGAGAGACATGCCAGGGGGGAGCAGGGGGGGTTGTAAGGGATGAGAGAGGAGTGAGGGGATGAAGGAGGGGAGCGGGGAAAGATGGTGGAGGGAAAGGAGGGGGGGTGTGAGAGGGGAGAGGTGGGTGAGAGAGGAGGAGGCAAACGCACAGAAAAGGGATCGGGTCATGGGGTTTGCGTTAGCAGATGCGTTGGTGCCTTGAGTATGCCCAACCCATCCCTCCAGATGCCCCCTTCTTGACTCAAAGGATGGTTGGATGCCTTTGTGCTGAGCCACCTCCCCCATCCCCCACCTCACCCTTTCCATCTCCAGGTCTTCTGAATCACTCGTGCTGCCGCCGCTGCTGCTGTAGTTGCTGCTGCGCACATCTCCCCCCGCCCCGCCCACCACGCCCTCCCCTCCTTCCATTGCGTTGGCCCCATAACGGCATGCAAAGTAGCTCGTGTCGTGTGCGTTCTCCGGCTCGGGCACAAACGGGGGCTGGCAGGAGAGAGGGGAAGCACATCGGCAAGAGAGGGACATAAATCAGTTGCTTCTGAACCCATCTGTCCCTACCAAGCCCCCCACGCCCTCCCCTCCCCTCCTTCCTGTGCATTTGTCCCGTACCGACAGGCAAAGTAGCTTGTGTCGTGTGCGTTCTGTGGCTCGGGAATGAATGGGGGCTGAAATGGAGGGAAAGGAGGGGATTCAGAAGAGAGGACACTGGAGCAGTTGCTGCTGTGGCCCTAGAGCAGCAGCGGCAATGGGTGCAGCAAGTGCAGGAAAAGAAAGGGTCTAACCTTTTCAGAGGAAAGCGTGTCCCAGTCAATGTCGCGAAAGAAGGGATGCCTCTTGATCTGTAGGACATGTGAGAGGGGCAGACGGGACAAACACGTCACGTTTCCAGCAAACCAAAGAGCCAAAAAAACAAAAAAAAACAAAAAAAAACCACAGAGCAAAGGTTAAGTAACAGAGTGAGTAACTGGACTGAGTAAATAACAGCAGAGTGAGTGCACGGAGAGCAAGGGAGAGAAATGGTGTTTAGGAGTGGCAAGGGGTGGCTGACCTCGTCTGCTCCCTGGGCGCCTAGACGCTCATCTGGGTCGAACATGAGAAGTCTGCGGAACACAGGAGAGAGCAGCAGGCAGGGAAACAACAAGGCTAATGGGATAAGTGAGGGCTTTTCCTCCTTTTCCTTTTGTTTCTCTCCTTTCCCCCCCCACTCCCCCATCCCCCTTCCCTTTTTCCAGCCAGTCACTGGGATAAGCGTAGTGCAGCGTACGCATTAAAATATGAATTTGATTGCCACAGGCACGTGAACAAAGTGTATTTTTGAGATGTCTAAAAAATGCACCTACCTGTAAATGATGTCCGTTACCTCAAATGACATGTCTTCCTTTTCTTCTAACAAGTTCACCTTGACCTGGCTTGGGAATTCGCATGGCACATACCTGTCAATCAAATCTTTCGCCATGTCCTCTGGCACGGCAGGCCATGTGATGGCTTTTGAGGCACCTCGCAAGTCACAGGCAATGCATTTGAAGTCGACTCAAAAGTTAGGCAATCCACTTACCTGTCAATGAGGTCCTTGGCCTCGTATGACATGTCTTCTGGCTTTTGCGACACTTCAGGCTTGGGAATTAGGACTTGGCATGGCAGAGGCAATGTGCATACCTGTCAATGAGGTCCTTGGCCTCCCTCGTATGACATGTCTTCTGGCACGGCTGGCCATGGGATCCCGCGGTTGAGGCGCTCAAAAGTCGCACGCACGCAATGCACACATACCCATCTATGAGGTCTCTCGATGCGCTTACCTGTCAATGACGTTCTTGGCCTCGTATGACATGTCTTCTGGCACCGCTGTTGTTCGCTCATAGGAGAAGGGCTGCACTGTGTGAAGTACGACGCTCACCTGTTCCTTGCCACAGGCAATCCACATACCTGTCAATAAGGTCTTTCGCCTCGTATGACATGTCTTCTGGCACGGCTGGCCATGTGATGTCGCGGTTCAATATGTTGTCAAAGATTTGCTTATAAGGGGGATAAGCGAAAATGGTACCGGGATGGAAATGGGAGGAGGGATAGTTTGTTGTCATGGATTCACTTGTAAGGAGGATACAGCGGACACCGGGAGGATGTGGGAGGAACGCGAGGGACAGTGCGCACAAAACAAAGGGTTCTGAAATGTATCAGAACTCAGAAGTGTGCATGCACACGAGGGTGGATTGGGGGGCAGGGGGAGAAGGGGGGGGGACGGGGGGGGGGGGGGGAGGGAGGGTGTTGTGCGAGAGCATTGCAAGCGGGAGACTATTGCAAAATTCCATTAACAGTGTGCATGCACACAGGGGAAGAGAGGTACCTGAGGAGAGGGGGCCGAGTTTTGAGTCGACTCAAAACTCGAATATTCCATCAACAGTGTGCGTGCACACAGGGGGAGAGAGGTACCTGGGGAGAGGGGGCGTTGAAGGGCGGGATTCCCACCAGCAGCTCGTACAGCAGCACTCCCACTGACCACCAGTCGGCTGCAGGGCCTGGGAGGGCGAGTAGATGGGGAGCAGAGAGCAGAGAGTTATTTACGGAGAGGGTACAGCGATCCCCTCCAAACAAGGTGGGATTCCCACCAGCAGCTCGTACAGCAGCACTCCCACCGACCACCAGTCTGCTGCTGGGCCGGGGAGGAAGAAGTGGCAGGTAAACAGGGGAAGAGGGGGGGAGAGGGGGGGAAGTTTCAGAGTCTTGGGGTGCAGGGCCGGGTTCTAAGAATTGAGGAAACATGGGGTATGTATGTGTATCATCATAACACCCAAGGGGCCATGCCACACACCACACGGCACCGCACTCCACCTCACAAAACCGCGCACCGTCTGAAGGCCGAGCATAATCTCTGGAGCCAAGTAGTCTCGCCTCCATACCATACCATGCAATACCCACCGCACCGAGCCACATCACCCAGTACCGCACTCCACCTCATGAAACCGCGCACCATGGGGAAGGCCGAGCAGAATCTCTGGAGCCAAGTAGTCTGGAGTTCCCACTGCTTCCACTGCCACCCTCCCTCCTCCCTCCGCTCCTGCTCCCCTGCTCTCCCCTCCCTCGGTTCCTCTTCCTCCTCCCCCTCCTCCCACTGCAACTCCCACTGCTTCCACTGCCACCCTCCCTCCTCCCTCCGCTCCTTCTCCCCTGCTCTCTCCTACCCCAGAACCACCTGTTGCGGCATCAGCAGCAGCTGTAGCGGCACCAGCACCAGCTGTAGCAGCAGTTGGATCTGTGGCATTTGACATGGCAGCAGCAGGAGCAGTAGGAGTAGGTTCACTCTTGGCCTTCTCCTCCCGATTACCCTCCCCATACTCCTCCGCATTCTCCTCCCCATGATTCTTCAGGCCTGCCCCTCGGTTGTCCACACAGTCCCCCCCTACCTTGCGCTCATCACTCTCAGCGCTGCCGTTCCCGTTGCTGTTCCCCCAGCCATTGCCACTGCCTGTGCTACCCATCCCCTCACTCCCCTCGCCCGCCCCTGCCAGGCGTCTCAGCAGGGAGGCGTGCTGAGCCTGCTGCTGCCACCGCTGTGTGATGATCTGAGACGGAGACGAACAGTGCATCCCCCCTCCCCCTCCCCCTCCGCCTCCTCCTCCTCCCCCTCCTCCTCCGCTTCCTCCTCCTCCCCCACCCCCTCCCCCTGCAAAGTGCGAAGGCGAGGAACAAAACGACCCCCCTCCCCCTCCTCCTCCGCCCCCTCCTCCCAACCCCGAAGGATGCAGAGGGGAAGAGCACCCAGATGCATGCAGTGGGGAGGCATATCCGGGAGCATGCAGGGGGGAGGAATAGCCAGACGCCGAATTGGAGTGGGGGCCGGAGAGAGTGGAAGGGGGTCCAGAGCGGGGAGAGGGGAATTCCTGCAGGCTGGATGCGGTCCAGAGCGGTGAGTCTGCTGCTGCTCCTTCGGAGCTGACGCTGTATGAATGGGGGAAGAGCTTGCCTGTGCATGGGGATTGGGAGGAGAGGAGGAGACTCATTCAGTGGGAGGAGAGGAGGAGACTCATTCATTGGGGGATTCTCCTCCACTGAGATGAATGAATCAGTGGGGCAAGAGGGGCGAGTCTGAGCCTGCTTCTTCTGAATGAAGGCTGTAAACTTGGGGAGAGCACACCAGGGGAGGTGCTTACCAGGGGAGGAAGGCGCGGAGGCGTGGTGGGAGGGGATGGGCGGGTTCTGATTGGTGGAGAGGTCCCCGGCACTGTTGATCAACCCCACCCTTGACAGCCCAAAGTCCGTCAGCTGTATGTAGAGCAGTGTGGGTGGGTGGTGAGGGGTGAGGAGGGGTGATGAAGAGAGATGAGGGGTGATGAGGGGTGACGGGAGGTGACGGGCACACTAAGGGCACTGTTGATGAGGCCGACCCTGGGCAAACCGTAAGTCCGTCTGTCAGCTGTAGAGCAGGGGGGATGGTGAGTGAGGGGTGATGGTGTGTTGGTGGGGCAAGGTCTGACAGGCGAGCCATCTCAAGCAAAATCAAAACCAAACTCAGCAATGTTTGGAAGCACAATGAAACGAGGGCATGCACTGCACATCTCACCTTGATGTGCCCCTCGTGTGCAATGAGCAGGTTGTCTCGCTTGATGTCCCGATGCACCACCCTCAACCAAAGAGTTTAGACATTAGAGGCTCCTCAAAAGTCATGAAGCAGCAGAATGAGCGTTCCATCTCACCCATCCCACCTTAATGTGCCCGTCGTGTGCGATGAGCAGATTATCTGGCTTGATGTCCCGATGCACCACTCCCAGGGAGTGTAGATACTCCAATGCTTGCACCTGGGGGCAGAGGGGTTAAATGGGGTGGAGAGGAGGGCGGAAGGTTGGCAGAGAATACACCACCCACCCCCAGGGAGTGCAGATACTCCAACGCTTGCACCTGGGAAATGTAGGAGAAGAGAGGGGTTGGGAGGGATGGAGAGGACTTGTGGGTTTGCAATGCACCACGCCCACCCCGGGGACCGCAACTACTCTAACGTTTGCACCTGGGAACGGCAGACATCAGCAGTCAACGCCAATCAACGCTAGTCAACCGCAGTCAACCCCAATGCACGCACCAGCTCGGCAGTGTAGAAACACGCACTGGACTCCTCTAGCGCTTCGCAGGCATGCAGCAGCGAGAAGAGGTCGCCCCCATCGAGATACTCCATCACCATGTACAGGTTCTCCCGACACGTGAACGAGTAGAAGCAGTCAACGCCAGTCAACGCCAGTCAACCCCAGTGTGCACTCACCAGCTCAGCAGTGTAGAAGCACGCAGCGGACTCCTCCAGGGCCTCACAAGCGTGCAGCAGAGAGAAGAGGTCGCCCCCATCCAGATACTCCATCACCATGTACAGGTTCTCCCGACACGTGAAGGAGTAGAAGCAGCGCACGACAAAGGGGCTCCTGGCAGAGGCAAGAATGTTGCGCTCTGCCTGCACGCTCTCCACTGCGTTCTTCCGGATCATGTCAGCTTTGCGGAGCACCTGGGGTGGGGGGGAGAGGCGGGGATGGGGGACGGGGGAGGTGGGAGGGGGCGAGGACACGTGACGGAGTAGAAGCAGCGCACCACAAAGGGGTTCCTGGCAGAGGCAAGAATGTTGCGCTCTGCCTGCACGCTCTCCACTGCGTTCTTCCGGATCATGTCAGCTTTGCGGAGCACCTGGGGTGGGGGGGAGAGGCGGGGATGGGGGACGGGGGAGGTGGGAGGGGGCGAGGACACGTGACGGAGTAGAAGCAGCGCACGACAAAGGGGTTCCTGGCAGAGGCAAGAATGTTGCGCTCTGCCTGCACGCTCTCCACTGCGTTCTTCCGGATCATGTCAGCTTTGCGGAGCACCTGGGGTGGGGGGGAGAGGCGGGGATGGGGGACGGGGGAGGTGGGAGGGGGCGAGGACACGTGACGGAGTAGAAGCAGCGCACCACAAAGGGGTTCCTGGCAGAGGCGAGGATGTTGCGCTCTGCCTGCACGCTCTCCACTGCGTTCTTCCGGATCATGTCAGCTTTGCGGAGCACCTATAGGGAGGGGAGGGGAGGGGATGGGAGGGGATGGGAAGGAGGGGAGGGGGAGAGGAGGACGGGGTGAGCAGGGGAGGAGGAAAGTGGGGGTGTGGGGAAAGGGGGCGGGAGAGGGGGGGAGGGGAGGGGGGAGGGGAGAGTGCAACGTGAAGGAGTAGAAGCAGCGCATGACGAATGGGCTCCTGGCAGAGGCGAGGATGTTCCTCTCCGCCTGCACGCTTTCTACTGCAATCTTTCGAATCATGTCCGCCTTGCGGAGGACCTGTAGGAGGGGGATGATAAGGGGAAGAAGGATGGGGGGAATGTGAGTGAAGGAGTAGGAGCAGCGCACCACGAACGGGCTCGTGGCTGAAGCAAGGATGTTTCGCTCTGCCTGCATTCTTTCGAATCGTGTCCGCTTTCCAGAGCACCTGAGGGAGAAAGGGGGGAGAGGAACATGTGATGTGAATGAGAGAAAGGTGGAGAGGGACGCATGAACTAGTGAGAGAGACGCAGTTACACAATTCAAATTCTCACACACACAGCAACAGCTATGTTGACTGGACTGGAGTCACCTTCGGGAATCCTCAAAAGCCACTCACACATCAAAGCATTCTCCCTTTCGTCTTCCCTCCTTCCCTCCCTCCTGATGATACATACCTTGATGGCGAACAGGTCCCCTGTGGTTCTTTTCTGAGCCAGGAACACACGCCCATACGCCCCCTTGCTAATCGGCTTGATGATCTCAAAGTCATCAATTGTCGTGTGCTGCTCCGTAGGGTTTCGGGTTTAAGGCTTGCCCTACCTTGATAGCGAACAAATCGCCTGTGGTTCGCTTCTGAGCCAGAAACACCCTGCCGTATGCCCCCTTGCTGATGGGCTTGATGATCTCAAAGTCGTCAATTGTCGTGCGCTGCTCCTTCTCCCCCATCGCCCCTCCCCCTCCACCGCCCCCTCCCCTGCCCCCCCCCCCCCCCTATGCTCCCCAGTGAGTGGGGGATAGTAAAAGCTCCCCCAGTGGCGCTGGGGTTGCTGCTGGGAGAGGCAGCTGCTGTTGTTTCGGGCCCGCCATGAAAGGACCTAAGCTGCAGCACTCGTTGGTACTTCTCTCTGGGAGAGGACGGGGGGAAGAGCACAGGAGAAGAGACGAGGGGAGAGAGAGGGTAACACGCTGGAACATATATATTGTCAAATCTGATGCTCATCCTATTCTTACTGCAGCAGGATGACAACGCAGAGCCCAGAGATCGGCACCAAGGGGAAGCTAGCACAGAGAGTACCACTACGCATACACAACACACACTGCGTGTGTGTCTGCCATCACACATGTGTGATAAGTGGATTTTTGAGTCGACTCAAAAATCGACTTATCACACTACGCAACGCATACACAACACACACTGTGTGTGTGTCTGCCATCACACATACTCTCTGAGTATGCACTGCACTGAACCCAAGAACACCGTACCAACATCCCATCTCATCTCATCCTTACTGAAGCAGGATGGCGATGCGGAGCCCAAAGATGTGCATGCAGGGGAAGCGGGCGAGCACACAGAGTACTACCACACATGCATATACAGATCTCTGCCTTTTCCGCGTGTAGTGAGTCGATTTTTGAGTCGACTCACTACACGCAGAGTACTACCATACATGCATATACAGATCTCTGCCTTTTCCGCGTGTAGTGAGTCGATTTTTGAGTCGACTCACTACACGCAGAGTACTACCACACATGCATATACACATCTCTGCCTTACATTCATCCTATCCTTACTGCAGCAGGATGGCGATGCGGAGCCCAAAGATCTGCACGCAGGGGAAGCGGGCGGCGTGCGAGCGCAGCAGGGCGGAGAGGTCGTGGATGTCGGTGGAGAGCAGCGCGAGGGCGTCCGCCTGCCCCACCTGCACCTCCCCCACGTCCTCCGCTATGTCCGCCAGATCGTTCAGCTGGGGGGAGGGGTGGGCAAGAGGAGGGAGGGGAGGGGAGGGGGGGGAGAAGGGGGGGAGGAAGGGGGAAAGGTGATATGGTAAGCATGGGAGAGTGGAAGAGAGGGTGTGAGAGCAAGCAGCACGGCAGCAGCGTGCGAGCGCAGCAGGGCGGAGAGGTCGTGGATGTCGGTGGAGAGCAGCGCGAGCGCGTCCGCCTGCCCCACCTGCCCCACCTGCACCTCCCCCACATCCTCCCTATGTCTACTAGGTCGTTCAGCTGGTGGGCGGGTGGGGGGTGGGCGGGTTGGAGGTAGGGTAAGTAAGCACCGAGTGAGCAAGGAATAGAGGGAAAGCAAAGGGTAACACGGCAGCACTCAGTTCCTGCCTGCCCCACCTGCAATGCACCTCCCCCACATCCTCCGCTATGTCCGCCAGATCGTTCAGCTGGGCGTAGGTGAGGAGTGGGGGGGGAAGGAGATAGGGTAAAAGCAAGAGAGAGGAAACCGAGGGGTTAGCATAGAAGAGAGCGCATCTGCCTGCCCCACCTGCACTGCACCTCCCCCACATCCACTACTGTGTTTCAGAAGATTTTCAACATCCTCACCCAAATGATTCCCCCACCCAACTCACCACATTGATTTCTTCATCAATCTCCTCCACAGCCGCACCTGCTCCCAACAGCTCCATGTCGCCTCCCAAGGTGGCTCATGAGCGGACTCAAAGGTCAACACAGAAGTCAACACAGAAGTCAACACAGAAGTCAACACAGACGTTGACTCAAATAGGCACCCAACTCACCACGTTGATTTCTTCATCAATCTCTTCCACTGCCGCACTGGCTCCTAGAAGCTCCATCTCCCTGCCCACACTGCCCCCTCTCCTGGTCAAAGATTCCACCACAGGCACCCTACTGCTCTGGCCTATGCTGCTCATGCTACTACCCCACACCCAACTCACCACATTAATTTCTTCATCAATCTCCTCCACAGCAGCACCTGCTCCCAGCAGCTCCATGTCGCCCTCCACACTGCCCCCTCTCCTGGTCAAAGACTCCCCCCCGGGAAAGCTGCTGCTCTGCCCCCCACCCGTGCTGCTCATGCTGCCCCACGGGCGTTGACTGGCGTTGACTGACGTTGACTGGCCTCTTGGGAGACTCTTAGACTGCACGTGGTGTGATTGTAAGCCGTGTGCTTGTAGAGTTTGACTGTGAGAAGCTGAAGCAGGCAGTGACCTTGCAGTGGCCAGGACTGCTGTTGTTGCTGCTGCTTCTGCTGCTGCTTTTGCCTTTGTTGCTGCTGCTTCTGCTGCTGCTTTTGCCTCTGTTGCTGCTGCTTCTGATACTCCTGTTGCTGTTGCTGCTGCTGCAACCACTCCTTGCGCTGCTACTGCCGCTGCTGCTGCACAATCTGACACCCGGGCAGAATCAGCTGAGTCAGTTGCAGAGGAGCAGGCATTTGGAATACCCGCGCGTTCGGCCTGGGAAAGCACTGGAAGGGAATTGGAGAGAGCATGTTGCTTGGCAGCAGGGGGAAGGCTGGGAAAGGACGCACTGGCAAGACCACCCAGTCGCTTCGCAGCAGAGGAGAGGCTAGGGGAGGAGGGGTTGGATAGTCCTGTTCGCTTGGCGGCAGGGGAGAGGAGCGGGGAGGAGGAGTTAGAGAGGGCGGTTCGTGTGGCGGGGGAGAGGGTGGGGGAGGAGGAGGCGGAGAGGGAGAGGCCAGCGCGTTTCATGAGGGGCACGAGGTCCAGCTTCCATGGGCTGCCGTGTGCCTGGGAGGTGCGCACTGACAGGGGCGACCGCTGCTGCTGCTGCTGCGGATGGTGAGGTGGTGGTTGTTTGTGCTGTTGGTCAACATGTGGTGGCGATGCTGATGGTGGCGGCAGTAATGATGGATGGGTGCCTGCTGCTTGCTGCTGCTTTGCCTGCTCTGACATCAGCTGCTGCTGCTCCTGCTGCTGCGCAGAATGCGAGCTTTCCTCGGCTAAACGCTGCTGTTCCTCTGATGCCTTCTGGGCTAAGTGATGCCACTGCTCCTTCTCCTCTGAAAGCTGCTGCTCCTTCACTCCCTTCCCCAGCTGCTCCTGCCTCTCAGGCCCCTCTTGCAATGCATTCTCTGGCTGCTCCTCCAACAACTCATGGGAACCAAGGGATCTCTGATGCGTCTCAACACTCAGCTTGCTAGACCCAGGTGCCTTCTCATCCTTCTCTGTGTTCTCCTCTCTCTCTCTGTGCTCCACTTGAGCAGCAAAGTTCCAGTCACTTCGAGCTGGCTTCATGCCATGGGGGCTAGACTCCAAAGTAGCATCACCTCCTTCACCAGTGGCAGCAGCATCACCACCATCACCAGCAGCAGTACTAGAAGGAGCAGCAGGAGCATTAGCAGCAGCATTACCAGCCGCGGCGGCATTAGCCGCGGCAGCGGCAGCAGCAGCATCAGAGGCAAAAGCCGCCTCAAGCCGCACAGACAGCTCCGCCACCACCGCATCCAACCCAGCCCCAAGCCTATGTAACCGCTCATCAAGCGGTAACCGCGTGTCGTCGCACCGGTTGGCCAGGGCACAGAGGCACGAGTGCTCCTGCAGGTCCCGCAGTGGCACCTCCTCCTCACATATCCGGCACATCACCACTGCTTCCTCCTCCTCCAAATTCTCCTTTGCTGATGTGCCTCTGCTCACCCTTCCCCTCTCTACCCCCGTGCCCGTTCCGCCCCCTGCCCTTGCTCCTGCCATCGCCCCCACCCCCGCCCCCGCACCCGCCCCGGCCCCTGTCCCTGCCGCAGCCCCTGCTCCCGCCCCCATCCCTGCCCCTTCCCCTGCCTCTCCCTGTGCTCCTATGCCTTCCCCCATCGCAGATCCTGACGCCATTTCCGTGCCTCCTGCATCTGCTCGCACCCCTAGAAGGTTTTCCCCTTCTCCCCCATACATGTCATCTGTCTCTTGCCGGCCCTTCAACTCCTCTACTATGGCTTTCCAATCCTCCTGCCGCCCGACACTGTCCTGCCGCCCGACACTGTCCTGCCGCCCGACACTGTCCTGCCGCCCAACACTATCCTGTCGCCCAATGCAATCCTGCCGCCCAATGCTATCCTGCCGCCCAACACTATCCTGCCGCCCAAGGCTATCCTGCCGCCCAACACTATTCTGCCGTAGAACACTATCCTGCCGCCCAGCACTATCACACCGCCCCCAGAAGCCGTACCTGTAGGGCAGCAGCTTACCTGAGCTGGTCCTCTCGAGCTTAAGCCTCTCTTTAACAATCTCCAATAACACACTCTCATCCACGCCTGCACTCGCTGCTCCTGCTGCAGCTGCTGCTCCTCGCGCTCCCACTACTCCACCCGCCCCCACTGCTCCTGCCGCCTGCTGCTGTTGCGGGGGTGGCAGCTGTTGCTGCTGCTGCTGCGGCTGCTTCTCCCACTCGCTGGATCTATTCGCCGTGTCTGCATACTTTTCAACGGCCTCAGCCGCCTCTTCATCAACCATTATCCCCTCCACTTCCACCTCCCCCTTCCCCTTCCCCTTCCCCTCCCCCTCCTCGTGGACTCCCACCACCCCCTTCCCCTCATCTGCAACCGCCGCTTGCAACTGTACCTTGCTCCCAGTCTCACCACCCATTGCCTCTTGCTCCACCGCCCCTTGCTCCACCTGTCCTTCCTTCACCTGCCCTTCCTGCTCCTCCCTAGGCTCTCCTATCCTCCATTTCCCTTCCCCCACTGCTGCCAATTCACCAGCAGCACCGTCCCAGGTGCTGCCAAGCCCACCACCACTGCTTGGTACAGCAGCATCTGAGTGGCTTGACAGAACAGCAGCAAAGGGAGCATCATCAAAGGGAAGGAGAGCATGAAACGGGGTGCTAATATCACTGCCTCGACTCATCCGAACCAGCGGCAGAAGAAGGATCTCCTCCGGAGGACATGAAAGGGAACCACCCTCAGGCGCTCCCTCAGGTGAAACCTCAGGTGCCACTTCAAGTGCCACTTCAGGTGTCTTGTCAGGTGCCATCTCAGGCGTTTCTCCAACAGAGCCATCATGCACCATCACCGCAGCTCCTCTTTCCAGAGACACATCCTCTCGCACATCTCCTGCTCCTATCACCCCAATCACACCTTCCCCTTCCACCAATGCATCCCCTACTCTTTCCCCTCTGCCCGCTGTTGCACCCCCTCTTTCTGCCTCTGCCAACTTCCCCACTCCGCTCACCTCTCTTGACCCTAATCCTAACCCTGACTTGCCATGCACGCCTTGCCGCACTGCACCCCTCTCCTGCTCACTCTCGTGGTCCCCTTCACCCCGATCCCCCACCACCACCATCTCATGCCAGCCCTCCCACGCTCCCCTACCGCTGCTGCTGCTGCCGCTGCCCTTTTCCCGCCTGCCCTCCTGTCTTGTTTCCTGCGCCCCTACTGCTGCCGATGCCACTGCTGTCGCCACTGCTGCTGTGGCTGCTGCTGCTCCTTCAGATGCTACGTCTGCTTTTGCATCCACTGGTGCACCCACAGAGGCTGCAGCAGCAGCAGTCACAGAAACATCCTTCACACTCTCGTACCCTCTCACCTGCCACCCTTTCTCCTCCACCATCTCTTCCACCACACCATCAGTCTCGATCATGCCCTCTGCTCTTCCCTCCATTCCACCCTCTTCCAGCTCCCCATCCATGAGCGAGCCTGTCACATCATCACTCTCTTGCGCATCTTTTACACTCTGAGGAGACTTTGGAGGTCGCGAGGCAACCGCACTACCCCGCACAGCCTTTCCCTGAGGAGAGATACTTGACTCACCATGAACTACCGCTGCTACAGCACCAGTCGGCAGAACAGTCGGCACGCCATCAAGGCCGCCCACACCCCCCTGGGCGAGTCCCAGGGTGCCGGGAGAGCAGGAGAACCGCTGAGCCTGCAGCTCCACAGCCAGTAGCACCTCCCCCAGTCGCCCACTCAGTGACGCTGTCAGCCTCCTCGGACCCGGGCTCCCCTCCCCTGCTGCCGCCCCTCCCCATGCTCCTCCTGTTCCTGCTGCTGCTACTACTGAGGCTCCTGTCCCTCCCCATGTGGACACACGGCCGCTGCCCCGCTTCCAGCTGCCAGCGCGGATCAGAGGGGGCGTGCGGGCCCTGTCAGGGCCAGCAGTGGCAGGGGCAGGGGCAGCAGCAGGCGTGGCAGCAATCGTGGCAGCACGTGTGACAGCAACAGGAGTAATACCAGCAGCAGCAGCAGCACCGGCAACAGCAGGAGTAGCAGAAGCAGGCACGGCAGCAAAACCCGGCTTTATAGACCCTGCAGCTACCGCCTCTTCCCGTTCCTGCTGGTCCCGCTGCTCCTCCCTCTCCCCCTCCCACTCCCCTTCCCGCTGCTGCTCCTTCCCCTTCCTCTGCAGCAGCAGCAGGTCCCATGCAGCAAGGCCTGCAGAAATGCCCGCACCACCACTCACGATATTGCCAGACGCAGCAGCTCTTGCACTGGCACCTTCCTGGAAGGATCCTCCCCAGTGCTGTAACCTCCTGCCAGATGGTGGCAGTTTCTCGCTGCTTCGACTGCGCTCCACCTGAACATGCTGGTTCACCTGAACCTGCTGATTCACCTGAGACATCTCCTGGAAGCTTCGAGTGAAATCGAGCCACGATTCGCTCGTTACACCTGGTGGTGAAAGCCTGTCAGTCAGCCCCTGAGCTGACCCAGTCAACCCCTGAGCTGACCCAGTCAACCCAGAGGTCAACAGGTCAACACTCCCAATCCCAAGGGGCTGTTCACCCAGCCCAGCTGGCACCACGCCAGCTGGCGACACGTCAGCTGGCGACAGCCTGTCGTCGCTTCTACTACGCATCGCCTCCTGTGCTCCCACCTGCCCCCTGCCACTCCCATCAGACGGTCGAGGGGGGCGCAGCAGGGGCAGAGCAGAGAGGGAGGGGAGTGAGGAGAGCGTGGGCAGTGAGGAGAGGGAGGGTAGTGAGAGCGAGAGCACGTGGTCAAGCCTCCCCTGAGACCTGCTGGTGGTGCTGCTGCTGCCGTCTGTGTGTGTTGGGGTTCTCCTCCCTGATTGGCCCACAGCTCCTGCTGATGCTGCAAGCTCAGCTGCTCCTGCTCCTGCTCCTGCTCCTGCTCCTGCTCCGGCTGTTTTTGCTGTTGCTGCAATGGCTGCTGCCAGTGCTGCTGCGGCTCGATCAACCACGTCAGCATCACCATCAGAAGCGTCAATAGCTGCACCAGTACCAGCAGCACCAGTCGCACCAGCAGCAGCAGAAGCGGCACCAGCAGCAGCAGCAGCAGCTAGAGCTGCTCGTCTGTGCTCAGGACTGTGGAAACTGGACCGCGAGCGGACGGAACGTAACGAGGGTCTCGGTTGCTGCTGCTGCTGCTGCTCTCCCTCTTGGGCCTTGCTAACTATGCTAACTCTCCCCTCCTCTGCTGCTTCTTCTCCTCCCCCTTCTGCTGCCTCACGCCTTTCCCCATCCTTCTTCTGCTGCAGCTGCTGCTGTTGCTGTTGCTCCTCATATCTATCACTCCACCCTCCTAACTCCGGCAAACCACTCCAAACTGCACTGCTCCTCTTACTCCCACTCTGCCTGCTCTCATCCTCGTTATTACCACTCCGATGCAGGTTTAAAGCCTCCTTCCACCGTGAATCGCTTCCAAATACCACTCGCCTAGGCATCGCCTTTTCCAATACCACAGGAATTTGCCCGTCTGATAGTCTGGTAACCAGGGGTGCGTCTGGTTGCTTGGTAACCACATGTAACTCTGCCCTCCTGCTCCTTGCACCAGGTGTTACAGATGTTCCCAGTCTGGCAGTTACCACATCCCCACTTCGCCTTGCCCCAACAGTGCTGACATCAGCAGTGCCACCCGTGTCACTACTAACTCCCATCCCTCCTCCTTCTCCTCCTCCTCCCTCTCCTCCTCTTTCTTCTTCCTCACTCACCCCTCCTTTCCCCATGCTGTTGGCCCTTATCTCTCCACCATCCCCCCCATCACTGTGCCTGCCGCCCACACCCTCTCCTTCCTTCTGGAACTGTAGCAATCTCGTGCATCGGGTCAGGACAAAAAGCAGCTTCATTATGAGCTGGCGCAGAGGGCTTCCGGGCGGCATGGCTTGTCTGGCGGCGTTCAGCTCCTGCACAATGGACTCACTCTGCCGCCCAAAATCGTCTGCTGACATGGCAAGGCAGCGCTCTGCTACGGATTTTAGCTGACGCACTCCCGCCGCCCATTCTGTGCTGCTGATGCTGCCTGTGCTTGGGGTAACGGCGCTGGTGCTAGTGCTGGTGCTGGTGGTAGGGGTTGCAGCAGCAGCAGCAGCAGCAGCAGCAGCAGCAGCAGCAGCAGCTGCTGCAGAGGGAGGCAGTGGCATCACTGCTTCTGGTGTCTTGAAAGAACGGCCCCCACCCCTGATACTGCTACCTGCACTGCTGCTACTACCACCACCAACACCACTGCTGCTGCTGCCGCTGCTTCTCCCGCTGCTGCTCATATCGGTCTTGCCACCGGTGCTACTAACCCCACTACCAGCACCAGCACCATCAACAACGGCTTTACCACCCGCACCAGCACTGCCAACACCTGCAGCTGCAGCGGAAGCAGCAGGAGTAGCAGCAGAGACACCAGAAGCAGCAGCAGCAGCGGCGCTGGTTTCTCCCAAGCCAAACGAAGCATGGCGGGGGCCTCTACCAATGCTTGGCACAGGCGTGACAGGGGTACAGGGGGAGTCTGAGGGGCACATGGGCGAGGGGAGGGGGGACTGCGCGGAGGACTGGGCCGGGAAGGGCGAGGGGGGTGAGTGGGCGGGAAGGAGGAGGAGGGGCGAGTGTGTGGGAAGGAGGGCGAGGGGGGAGAGCGGGTGGAAGATGTCTAGACAGAAGCAGCGCAGCTCCGCGTCCATTTTGTCCTTTGCTGACTCGAGCTTGGTTCGCAGGGCGCCCAGCACAGGCTGCTTGTAAGGAGGATGGGATTGGGTGGATGAGGCAGAGGAAGGGGGGAAGGGAGAGCCAGGGGAAACGGGACTTAATAAGCGGAGCCAAAGTGCATGTGGCGCAGGTCACAGTGCATCTGAGGATGAATGCATGCACGCTCTAGTCTAGTTTTAACCCAAGTCAACCCAAGTCAACCCAAGTCAACGCACCTTGGAGTCAAAGTGCACGTGGCGCAGGTCGTGCTTGAGGCGGGACGAGGGCGCAGAGATAGTGAGGATGAATGCATGCACATTCGAGTCTGGTCTATTCAAGTCAGTCAAGTCAAGTCAAGCCAAGTCAACGCACCTTGGAGTCAAAGTGCACGTGGCGCAGGTCATGCTTGAGGCGGGACGAGGGGGCAGCGATTGTGAGGTCATTGCCTCGCACCGGCACCGCCCGGCTGCGGTTGCCCGTCGTGCGATTCATGCTTTTCAGTCGCGCTCCCTCCGCGCTTGCTAGCATCGGGGCCTGGAGGAGGGAGGGGGGGTGTTGGGGCAAGGCAACGGCGGGACGAGGGAGCAGAGATGGTAAGGTCGTTGCCTCACACCGGCACTGCACAGCTGCGGTTGCCAGTCGTGCGATCCATGCTCTTCAATCGTGCACCCTCGGTGCTCGCGAGTAACGGAGCCTGGAGGATCCAGGTGCAGGGAGGAAGGGAAGAGGCCAGGGGATGGAATGGAGGGTTCTGCGATTGTGATTCATGTTCTTCAGCCGTGTTCCTCTGCGCTCGCCAACAGGTAGGGCCGGAGAGGGGAGGTGGTTGGGGCAAGGGGATAGACTGGAGGGAGCTGCGATTGCCCGTCGTGCGGTTCATGCTCTTCAGCTGTGTTCCTCTGCGCATGCTACCAGGGGAGCCTGGGGAGGGGGAGGGCAGGTAGTAATTCCAGGAGAGGAAGCCAGGGTAGGGAGAAGGGAAGTGCTGAAGAAACGGAGAAACGGAGACTCGAAGAGAATAAAAAGGCAGGGGTTCCCAGTTTTGACGCTGCTGACGGGCTAATGCCGCTCCTCACAGGCTAAAATCGCTGCTCTCCACCGGCGTATGCCACTCTCCACCGGCTAATGCCCCTCTCAACCAGATACTGACGCACTCCCATTCTTACCAGCCCACGCTTGTTTAAAGGCTCTTTTAGGGTTTCCTTCTCCTGTCGCCCCTTACCTGGCTGGCTCCCGTCGCATGCATGGGCGACGGAGTCTTAGAAAGGTCCATAGACACCCTGCGATGTCGCATAGAGGCGAAATTCGCCGACGGTAGCGACGACGCGGCGGCCACGGGTGGCGAAACGGCCGGCACAGCGCTGCTGGGCCCGGACGGCGGCCGGCTAGCCGTCGGCGACGGCCCGCCAGGCAAGGGTTCCGGTAGAGGGTCCTGGCCGGCAGAATCGTCTGCCGGCGGGAGCAAAAAATGAACGGATTCCCGTGCCCGAGGCATCACTGTCGATCAGTCGCTAAACAAAGATTAAGGCTAAAATGCAATCGCGTTCATGGTATGACTTTCCAGATTTTTGCTAGCGTGCAGTTATTCTTATCGAACCGCTGACTGGCTGACCGTGACTCCAAAGAATTAGCCCAGCTCGGGAAAAAATACGGCAATACACAAACGAGAAGGATCCGTAGCTCTGTCGCACGAAAATGTTAAAAAGGCTTGCGTAACGCCGATGTCCTATGAGGAGAAGATGGGGGACGTGAGGCAGAGCTAGCTGGCTATGCTTCGAACGTCGTCAACGTCAGAACCTAGGAGGGGAGAGACAGGACTTGGGACGAGACTCGACGGGACAACGGAGCTCGTTCACGGGACTCGGTCGGGACGGGAGGACAGGCATCGATGTGCACGGGTGGGGAAAGAGGGGGAGTAAAGAGGGGAGGAGGGGTGCCTGACTCCGAAGCGCGTCCGCTGGTTTCGCGTCCGCTAGTTTGTGTGGTGTGGTGTAGTGTACGCGGAGGAGGAAGGGAGGAGAGGATAGATAAGATCGAGATTGGCTAGGCTACTGCTCCACGGGCCGAGCGTGCGTGAACCATCACATGCTCAGCAAAATCAGCGGACCAGAATGGTGTGGCGTGACTGGCATGGGTCTTTCATGGCCACGGGGTTTCCAATCCCAAGAAGCTAAACAACGAAGCGGGAAAAACGCACAGTGATGCTCGGCAGAATCCATGGGTGCTTACGGTGTCTCTTGATGATGATGAATGCATTGACCGTTAGACTAAAAGGGGGTCCTGCGTAGATACAGTCAACTGTACGGGCTTCTGGAATGTACAAACTTGCTGTAGATGAAAGGTCATTCACGGTCAGAGAGTTGCTTTACAGAGCGTTTTCAGCTGACGGACCAACCGCAACAGGCCTCCGATGTACTGTGCTGTATTTGAGCAGTGAGGCAGCAGATTCGTACAAGAAACGGCGACGTTTGACCAATGTCTGGTACTGTAACGCGTTTGGTGCATCCAATGCATGATTCTCTAAAGGCTCAAATTAGCACATAACCCTTACATATGATGAAGAATAATTACATCTGGCGGATTGTGAAAATATATCGTTTTCTAATGCTTACAGAACCAAAACAAATCCTATGTCTCTCGGCGAATAAGGAAGGGAGGTCTATCTATCTGCCCTGCTTGGCAATTATAGGTGTTATGCATGTTCTGGGTCGTAATTGTATATCATCCTTGCTTACAGAACCAATTGACACACTATTCTGTGTATAATTAACCTAATAGTATTGCTGCCGCATCATCCGCTGATGTCTCTCGACACTGGCGGGTTTCGCGGCTCATCTGTTCCAGGGCATCGTCGCACCTGCGACTCGACCAGGCACCTGGCTTCAGAAAGAACGGGACCATCAGCTTTAGATTTCCCCACTTGATTTCTCTGTTCAGATTTACGAACTTGCTGGTCAGGTAATTGACAAAAATCGTCTTCCCTTTCGCACCATTGATCTGCTCCTTGCGAAGCTTGCAGTGCGTGCGGCGGGAAAGGACGAAGTGCGGCTTGTTTTCCCGCCGCACGCACTGCAAGCTGGTAAGAACCGACCTCATACGAAGTGCGGTAGTGCCGCTGCTTCTGTTGGCACTCCTTCTGAGGTCAGCGTATGTCACTCCTGGTAAGAACCGACCTCATACGAAGGCGATTCTGGTTCTGTCAACTGTTCTCGCGTTTTGACCCCCAGCGAGCGCCCATCTTTCTGGTGCCTAGCAAGCACCGCTTGGAATGAAATACTAGGCAAGGTGCTTGAACACGGTAATGCACATGGTTGTACTCGGCGAACATCATTTCCCTCAGTGCTGCCCATTCCCAGACACCTTCTTATCCTGCATGATCTTCCGTCACATGTGTGCTTCAGGCGCTGCTCAGGACGGTACTCGTCTTGCTAATTCACTGTGAAATTTCAGTTTTCTTTTAAAAGCGTTCAAAAAGCGTTTGGGTCCGAAAAGGTGAAAGTGTTTAGAACGATGTCCCTTGGTTTCTCTGCGCAGCGTACTCGCGGTTCGTCTCCCATCGGCGCAGCCTGGCCCTCAAGGCTCTCTCCCTCGTCAATTCCGACTCAACGGATTCCGTCCAGGTGCCAGCGACCAGCGTGAAAGTGGAAGTCTTGACTGGTTCCGTTGTGAATGGGATCGTCTCAGGGGCTGGCGTAATCGGCGAGGGGGAGGGTAACCTTACGGGGCCTCTGCCCGGAGAAGGAAATGGTGATGCGGTTACAATCGTG
Source organism: Closterium sp. Naga37s-1 (assembly GCA_947471745.1). Taxonomy (NCBI): domain Eukaryota; kingdom Viridiplantae; phylum Streptophyta; class Zygnematophyceae; order Desmidiales; family Closteriaceae; genus Closterium; species Closterium sp. Naga37s-1. The sequence continues at coordinate 333,599 of CANJKZ010000979.1, forward strand.
AGCGCAGGAACGCCGCCGCCCCCCCGCCAGGCGGAGAGCAGCAGGCTCCCCCAGCAGGCAGAGGGCAGGAGGCTTCCCCAGCAGGCGAAGAGCAGCAGGTTCCCCCAGGAGGCGTGTATTAGTGGGCCCGCAACAGCTCAGCATTGTGGTCCTTGTAGTATGTGTGTATGTGCAGTGCACTCTGTGAATATGATGAGCCTTGCTGTGGTTGTGCAGGTGAGTGCTAAAGTGCCCTACGACACTTCGGCATAGACTGGTTTTGTATGGACGCCGGCCGCGTATTGACTGCTACGTCGGTGCCTAGATGCACAGTCATGGAGTCGGCATCCCAAAATATGGGGCGCTATAGGTCGCATGTACATCCTACCGACATTGTCTATGGAATTTCCCTAAGTAAATATTGCAACATTGCTTGCAAGCACCAAGTAAGGAAAAAACGCAGTTCACCTAGTGTGGTACACTACAGTGTGGCAGGGGTTTTTATTGGAACATACACTAGTACAAGACAGACATAGGGACAGCCTGAGTTGCGTGGCCCACAAACAGATGTCCAAGAAAGGAACTACTACATATTTAAATCACTTTGGGTTGATGTTTATTCTATCCTCAATGCTTCACACCTTTCAGAAAAAACACCAATTGTTGGCCATAGTAATCAATCATACCGTATGTCTTTCTGGCGTGTTACGCGGCTCATGTGTCTTTCGAGACCTGCGACTCGTCCAGGCACCTGGCTTCTCGCCGTAACCATCGGCAGCAAATTTCACGAAATGGGCGAAGGTTTACCTCTTCGTCATGCATCAGCGAAAAAAACTTCTCTTTTCGCAGACAAAATATGTTCCTTAGCGAAGCCTGCAGTGACGGAATTAGCAATTCGCTTTCCCAGTTCTACGCAGGTGAAAATGCTTCAGTGTCGGGAAAAAAAGCCAGAGCACAAAACGATTTGTGCCAGCCACCTTCATTCTCCAGCGATGCTCTACCTAGCCTAGAAATACGCTTCACCCGTCATTTGTCACCAGCAGCAATTCCGCGGATTCCTTAGCAACACAAAGAGGCCGCCTCCTTGTGTTTCCCACTTTGCGTCTGGTCACCGTTAGCTGTTCTCCTCGCAAGTTTACACGGCCTTCGAGCTTTTGCAACTCAGCAGTGACGGAATTCACAATGAAGTGGTTTGGGCGAAGCGCGGTCCTGCCGCTGCTTCTGTTGGCGCTCCTCCTGACGTCATCATATGTCACGCCTAGTGAGTTCCGCATATGTCAGCTTTTGGTGAGTTCCGCATTCTTTGATCTGGCGCTCATTGCTCTAGTCTCCAGCAAACACTGCTTGGACAATGTCAGTCGAATGTTATTTCATAGTCACTGTTTTGTCCTGTTAGGCGATTCCGTTTTTTGTGCGCCCGTCTCGCCGTACTTGATTTCACCGTAAGTATCGGTACTGCCCATCCAGACCGTTATCCTTCTGCCAGACACATCCTTGAGTCAGAAAACTAACAATGATTCGGTGAATTGTTTCTCTGCGCAGCGTACTCGCGATTCGTCTCCCATCGGCGCAATCTGGCCCTCAAGGCTCTCTCCCTCCTCAAGTCCGACTCCACGTCGTCCACGCAAACGGAAATCGTCGACGCGCCGACGGAAACCGTCCAGGCGCCAACGATCGCCTTGAAATTGGAAGACCTGACTGGTCCCGTTCTCGGAGGTGGCACCAGCGGGGGCGTCTTGGGGGTCGGCAGCATCGGAAGCATCGGAACCATCGGTAACATCGGCAGCATCGGCAGTTTCGGCCAAGGTAATCGTTCGGGCCCCCTGCCCGGAGGAGGAGACGGTGGTGGTGTGCTAACCTTTGTGGGCGGCGGCGGACTTACGGATGTAACCCTGGGAGGCGGAGGCGGAGCGCGGCAGGCTTCCGCGGGAGGCGGAGAGCAGGTGACTCCCCCCCCCCTTCCTCCCCCAGGCGGAGAGCAGCAGGGTCCCCCTGCGGGCGGAGAGCAGCAGGGTTCCCCCGCGGGCGGAGAGCAGCAGGGTTCCCCCGCGGGCGGAGAGCAGCAGGGTTCCCCCGCGGGCGGAGAGCAGCAGGGTTCCCCCGCGGGCGGAGAGCAGCAGGGTTCCCCGGCGGGCGGGGCGCCGCAGGGTCCCCCTGCGGGTGGAGAGCAGCAGGGTCCTTCTACAGGCGGATATGGCGCGCCATCCAGCGGACCACAGAAGAGCCCAGGCGGAAAGAGCGGGGGCGGAAAGGGTGGTAAGGGAGGCAAGGGAGGGAAGGGAGGAAAAGAGGGCGCACCCTCTGGCGCACCCTCTGGCGCGCCTGGCAAGGGCACTGCCTCTGGCGCACCCTCTGTTGCACCCTCTGGCGGAAAACCTGGAAAGGGAGGGAAGGGAGGAAAAGGGGGCGCACCCTCTGGCGCACCCTCTGGTGGGAAACCTGCAAAGGGTGGCAAGGGAGGGAAGGGAGGGAAGTGAGGAAAAGGGAGCGCACCTTCTGGTTCACCCTCCGGTGTACCCTCTGGCGGGAAACCTGGGAAGGGAGGCAAGGGAGGGAAGGGAGGGAAGTGAGGGAAGGGATGGAAGGGAGGGAAGGGAGGCAAGGAGGGGAAGGGAGGAGAAGGGGGCGCACCCTCTGGTTCAGCCTCTGCTTCACCCAGTAGTTCACCTTCTGGGGTCCCCCTGCGGGCGGGGAGCAGCAGGGCACCCCTGCATACGGGTATGGCGCACCATCTAGCGGACCACAGAAGAGCCCTGGCGGAAAGAGCGGGGGCGGAAAGGGTGGCAAGGGCGGGAAAGGTGGAAAGGGCGGAAAGTGCAGAAAGGGAGGCAAAGGGGGGAAGGGTGGAAAAGGCGGCGGAATTGGGTCTGCTGCGCCCTCTGGCGCGCCTGGCGGGGGTATTGGTGAGCCCTCTGGCACGCCTGGTGGTAGTACTGGTTCTGGTTCGCCTCGTGGTAGTACTGGTTCTGGTTCGCCTCGTGGTAGTACTGGTTCTGGTTCGCCTGGTAGGGGCGGCAATTATAGCTGACGTTCGTGCTACTGACAGACGGGTGGGGATAGCTGGAAGAGGGAAGAAAAGGGAGGAATTTGGGAGAGTTTACGATGGCTGTTGCTGATGGCAAACGGGTTGGTTTGGGATGGGATGGGATGGGCTGGGCTAAAATAGAGTGATGGAGACGCTGTAAAGAATAATTGTATATTAGGCGTATTTTTTTAGATAGGGAGGATTACAGGTATGAAATTTGTGGCTAGTGTGTTGGAAACAAGTAACTTAAAGCCGGCGGCCCAAATTGTTCATGCTTTTAAAAGTTGACCAGAGGGAGTTTTTCTGGTGTGGGCTTTGGCGAGAGTTTCCGATTTCGTCTAGGTTCGTTTTTTTCGCGAGACCCAGCCAACCCTCGGTTTTCCCCCTGGTGAGTGAATCTGTCTTCGAAAGTCCCAAATTGCAAGTGCGTGACTTTCAAAAGCTTGGACACTCAACTTCGTCAAGTTTTAAAAACTTGACCCTCGAGGCCCGCAATTTGGGACGCGGGCTTTAATGCTTCTGAAGTATCAGAGTTGTTGGAATGAAAAGTCCTTAGGATCTTTGCAGGGGTGAACTCTGGGTAGAGTTGGTGTAGTAGCGGAAGCGTTGATTAAAGAGTTGTGAACCACCTTGCACTAGTATGTGAGGGCAAAGTAAGTTGATTAAAACAAAGAGATACAATCTTTTATAAGAGTACAAGGAATACGAAGAGATACAGTTAATAACCGTTTTACTATTGCTGTTGCGGTTCGATACGGTGACGACTCGGGCAACTGCTCAATACCGAGTCAGTTGTTTGTCTTTGCTGTCGCGCTGTACTTTGTCAGGTCAAAGGTCGCTGACCTTTGACTTTCGCGTAACCTCCAACAGTTACTTTCAACCTCCGAGGGTTGACTCGCCGGTGATTCGTTATACTTCGTTTCTTTTGTGTCTTAGTGTTTCGACACGACAGAGGCGCTTAGGACCGATTGTTTCCAACACTCCCCTTCGCTTCTAGAGTGTCGCTGACGTGGCTCTGTCCAGTCAGCAACATGCAGTATTCGAACTTCTGCTTTCCGAGCTTCTTGGTCAGGTAGTCAGCTGCCATCTCAGTCGTGGGACAGTATGACAGCTCGAGCCTTCCCTTCTCGATCTCGTCCTTCACGAAGAAATATCGCAGGGCGATGTGTTTCGTCCTGTTTGCGAAGCCGTTCTTGTTGGCGATGCGAATTGCTGACTGGTTGTCGCAGAACAGGGTAAAGTTGGGTAACTCGGCTAACTTCGCTTCTTCCAGCAGCTCGCGAAGATAGAGTCCTTCCTTGGTGGCTGAGCAGAGTGCAATATATTCTGCTTCAGCTGACGGGAGAGCAATTAATTCCTGCTTGCTCGACTGCCAAGAGATAGGTCCGATAGGTTCGAGGCGGTAGATGTAGCCGGTGCGGGAGCGCCTATTGTCGGAGTCGCCAGCGTGATCAGCGTCGACGTAGCCGATTAACTTAGTCGGTGTGGTTGCGTTCTTGTAGTAAGTTAGGCCGATCGTTGGGGTGCTGACGAAGTAGTGAAGCGTGCGGTCGAGCTCCGCCAGATGTTCTGCTTCAGGCTTCTTGAGGTAGGTGGCGAGCTGGCTTGCGGAGTATGAGAGGTCGGGGCGACAGGTGACGGCTGCGAAGAGAAGACATCCCAGCTTCTTCTGGTAGTCTCGTATGCCGGCGGGCTTGAGTAGAGCGGAGCTTCCTTTGTCGTTCCCTGCCGTGTAGCGGTATGGCGTGGAGATGGCTGTCGGTGTGAGCGTAAAGCGTTTGGCGATGGTGTCGGCATATTTCTCGGCGCTGAGGTAGATCGCGTCCTCCTCTTCCCGGATGTTGAGGCCGAGGTACTGAGTGACGGTAGATGAAACTGTGAGCGTGAGATCTCGCTGCAGCTCCCCTTCGAACCAGGTATTGATGCCGTCATTCGAGCCGATGTAAAGGAGATCGTCCACGTAGACGATTAGTAGGATGTAGTCGTCGTTTTTTGTGAGCCGGTACATGCCTTGATCGTGCGGTAGTTGCTTGAAGCCGATGCGGATGAGGCGAGTGTGCAGGTACTGTTGCCACAGTCGCGGAGCCTGCTTGATGCCGTAGAGTGACTTGAGTAGCTGGCAGACTTGGTTGGGTTCTCTGTGGGAGCCGTGCGGTAGCTCGACGAAAATTTCTGCATCAACAGGTGCGTAGAGAAACGCGTTCGCGACGTCAATTTGTCGCAGCTTCTTCTTCTTCATGGCGGCGATTGCGAGGAGAATGCGTAGTGAGGTGTGGCGGCTAACCGGAGCGAAAGTTTCGGTGAAGTCGCGTCCGTGTTCTTGGTCGAAGCCGCGTACAACCCAGCGAGCCTTAAATTTGTCAATGGTGCCGTCAGCCTTTGTCTTCACACGGAAGACCCACTTCCTGGTGAGCACTGTCTTGTTCCGTGCCACGCCGATAGGAACCACTTTCCACGTGTTGCGTTCCTCCAGTGCCTTCAGCTCCTTGTCCATGGCTTCGCGCCATTTTTCCTTATGCTCCCCCCCCAGAGCCTGTTGAACCGTCGCAGGCTCTTTAGGAATGGCGGTGTCGTGGACTGCGGTGACGAGTCCGAGAATTTGCAGTCCACTCTGTGAGTAGCGGGGAAGATTTGCGTCCTCAGGATAAGCTGCTTCATCTCCCGCTTCTGGATCAGGTATGAAGTTGGGTCCTACTCGTTCTGCTTCGTTGGTGTTGACTGTCGCAGGTGTTACGTAACCGTTGTCGGCGAAATAGTAGAAGGTTTCGGCGTTGACACTTTCGCGAGGGTTATCTTCATCCATGGGAACGTTCACGGAGCAGAACGGAAGAGGTCCGGCTTCTTCTGATGCGTTGTCCACATTCTGCTCGTCCCAGTCAGCTTCGTCCGTTGCTGAGGCGAAGGCTCGGTCACCGCGAAAACCACCTGTGGGATCCTGGTCTTCTTGCAGGTTGGCGAGGTATGTCTGGAGCGTGAGTCGTTCGTAGAAAATTACATCACGTGCTGCTACTGTTTCCTTGGAATGGACGTCGAAGATTTTCCACGCGTTGTAGTTCTTTTCGATTCCCAGGTGTAGTCCCCACTGTGCTCGTTGAGAAAATCGGCCCGCTCGTGCTGCTGGGGGTCGGTACTGTACCATGCATCCGAATACTCGTAACATTTTTGTGCTGCCCTGTTTCCCTGTCCATAGCAGATGCGGTGATGCGTTGTTTGGAAGCGATGATGACGAGAGCAAGTTGTGCAGCATGACGGCGTGGTCCATTGCCGCAGGCCACTGGTGGTTGGGTAGCCGCATGCCACGTAACAGTTTGCGCATGCTGTTCTGCAAGGTCCTGTTCATTCTTTCTGCTACACCTTGCTGCTGATGGGCGTAGGGAAGGGAGATGAGCCGCTTGATTCCCCTTTCCGCCAGGTACTGCTTGAATCGCTGAGAGGTGTATTCTCCTCCTCCGTCTGACTGGAAGCTTTTCAGTTTCACGCCCGATTCTCTCTCTGCTACTGGTAGCCAGGCAACGAAGGCTGCGAATGCCATGTCGCGGCTAGGGAGGTTTAGGTGCCAGACGTAACGGGTGGCGGCGTCGATGAAGGTGATTGTATAGTTGTATATTACTTGTCCTGGTTCCCGATTGTACAGGATGTCGCTATACACCTTCTCGAGTGGTGCGTACGCGGGTGCGCTCGGGTTGTGATGAGACGCAAACGGTCGATGTGGTAAGTCACCTTCAGGGCAGGTGAAGCACGTTCCGCGTACTCGTTGAAGTTCTCGTCCGTCGGTCAGTAGGAGTGAGTCCTTGTCGAGTACTCCTGCTCTTATCGTATTGTTTAATACTGTGTTGCTTGGGTGTCCCATCCTTGCGTGCCAGGTGCTTTCGTCGGCGCGATGTCCGGGTGATCGTCGGTACATATCGGAGTTGGAGTAGAAGTTGGCGGTGAAGTTGGCGCTACGATGAACTTCTTGTGGTGCTGGGTGTAGTTGTTGCGCGGGTGTCGGTGGTGTGTCGTCGATGAGGAGCGGTGTCGTTGAAGGACCAGTAATTGGTGTTGACGTTCCTGCTGCTGCCGTTGATGGTTCTGCTACTGCCGATGTTGTCTCTGCTGCTGCCGATGTTGTCTCTGCTGCTGCCGATGTTGTCTCTGCTGCTGCCGATGTTGTCTGAATTGTTGCTAACGCCCTTGTTCTTTCTGCTTCAGGGATGGTGTGTGAGTACCAGAAGCCTTCTGGACTGAAGTCTGGATCAAGGTTTGGAGGGTGTGTCCAGTTGGTGAAGTTAACGACGGCGTCGCTGTCGGCGGTGCCAAGATCAGGAACAAAATCACGAACGAAGACGTTGTTCTTGAGGACCGCTTTGCCGATGTAAAGTCCTCCTCTCCCATGATACAGTTTGAATTCTTGGGTGGTGCTGTCTGCTTCGAGGTGAATCCCTTTCGCCATTAGCTGACTGACGCTCAGTAAGTTGTAGCCGAGTCCCTCTGTGATTAGTACTTTTGACATCTGCAGTATAACGTTTGTTTCCCTTGACTGAAGTTGAACTACGCCTTGTCGTCGTGTTCGCAGGTTCTGATTGTTGGCGACTGTAATGACAACTTCGCGTTGAAGTTGGTGTTCTCGTTGAACGAAGCGTCCCGAGGAGCACATGTGCTGTCCGCAGCAACTGTCCAAGAACCATGTGTCTTTTCCGGATGGTTCGCTTTGGGCGATGGCGGCGTATGTCGGGTTCGGCTGAAGTGACTCGCGGCGGGGTGTGGTTTCGTCGAGTTGTTCTTCCGGTGAGTAGTGTGGTGGTGACTCGGTGATGCAGGAGTCACTCAGCTTTGCCATGCAGCTGACGATGTTTCTTGCTCCTTGTGCAGGTTGTCCCGTTGAAGTCGTTGAGGCTTGAATCTGGGTCATGGGATTTGCTTGCGTTGAGGCGATTTGGCTGCTTGAAGGTCGAAGTTGCCGCTGTGGAGTTGTTGACTGTTGACGATTTGGGCAGTGCGTACGCGGGTGTCCTGAAGTTTTGCAGATGTGGCAGAACGGAGGTACTGGCTTCGGTTGTTGCTGCCGGTTGTTGTTGTTGTTGTAGCGTCGCTGAGTGTGGAACGCGAATTCCGGTGCTGATGTCTTCTTTTTGTGTCGTTCTTCTTGCAGGTCCATGTCTTGCTGCTCGGCGTGGATTTCGGCGCAGAGCGCTACTTCGGAGATTCTTCCGTGAGCTCGGAGAATGGCCTTTGTGGCGCGCCATTGAGGACCGAGGCCACCGATGATGACTGTCACGAAGGCGTCTTCAGAGATCGACCCTCCGCATCGAAGAAGCTTGTCGCGCAACTCGCGACATCGACTGATATACACCATTCCTTTCTCCCCTGGTTTCATTTCAACCGTTGTCAGTTGCGCCATTAACCGACTTTGGCTTACGCTGTCTGTTGCTTGATACAGGCTCTTCAGGTGGTTGTACGCGAGCTCCGCGGAGTTGCCGTAACCTCGGTAAGACCTTATGTTCTGCTGTTGAGTCGGGGTGATATTCCTCAGTAGGATCGTGTACGCCATCATTGACTGATAGGTGTACTGCTGCTTCTCGTACTGTGTGCCGTTTGTTGGGTATGGCAGAGACCCGTCGAAGAACCCGAGTATCTGCGCGCCTTCCATCATCAGCTCGAACTCGAACGACCAGGTGAAGAAGTCCTTTCCATCGAAAGGTCTTGACGTCTGCATCTTCAGAACGTGTGCGAACTGCGACTGAACTTGTAATGCGTCCAGTGATTTTTCTTGTCCAGGTGAAGGCTGTGGGTGTGGCATAAAGCTGATGGACCCGCGCTCGTACGAAGCAAAGGTAGGCTGCTGTTGTTGATTTCCTCGTGCATATGATGAGCCGTCGAGACTCATGGGTGTTGCTCCATTGTTGTTGCTGTTGTGTGACTGCGCAGGTGCCGATTGCTGGTGTTGTTCGTTGAAGGACATGAAGGAGAAAAACTTCTCCATCATGCTCTGGTCGAAGTCTGCAGGTTGATTCCCGGGAGACTCGGTAGATATTGCTCTGGGTCTTGTTGCTGTGCCCTCCTCTGTCTGTAGGCCAGAGGCAGGAGGTGGAGTAGGAGTAGTGCCCTGGGAGCCGTTGGAGTTGCTCCTTTCCTTTTGTGTAGCCATGCTTGTTGATGTTGTCGGTATAGAAGTTGAATTCCCCCTGATAGCTCTGATACCATGTTGGAATGAAAAGTCCTTAGGATCTTTGCAGGGGTGAACTCTGGGTAGAGTTGGTGTAGTAGCGGAAGCGTTGATTAAAGAGTTGTGAACCACCTTGCACTAGTATGTGAGGGCAAAGTAAGTTGATTAAAACAAAGAGATACAATCTTTTATAAGAGTACAAGGAATACGAAGAGATACAGTTAATAATCGTTTTACTATTGCTGTTGCGGTTCGATACGGTGACGACTCGGGCAACTGCTCAATACCGAGTCAGTTGTTTGTCCTTGCTGTCGCGCTGTACTTTGTCAGGTCAAAGGTCGCTGACCTTTGACTTTCGCGTAACCTCCAACAGTTACTTTCAACCTCCGAGGGTTGACTCGCCGGTGATTCGTTATACTTCGTTTCTTTTGTGTCTTAGTGTTTCGACACGACAGAGGCGCTTAGGACCGATTGTTTCCAACAAGAGTATCGACACAAAACGGAGCGGACTACAGTGAAGCAACACGCGAGTCAACAAAAGTAACAGCTGGAGGTTAAGCGAAGATCAAAGGTCGCTGACCTTTGACGCGACATACAGCGCGACAGCAAAGACACATAACTGACTCGATACTGAGCAGTTACCCGAGTCGTCACTGTATCGAACTGCAACAGCAAAACAGTTAAAAGTAAAATCTTTCGTATTCCTTTGTAATCATATAAAGCTTTGTTTCTCTCTGCTATTATCAACTTATCTTGTTCTCACATACCAGTGCAAGGTGGTTCAGTAAACTTTGTTATTACGCTTCCGCAAACTACAACATTCCTACTACAAAGGTGTTAGCCTTGAAAAGATCCTAAGGGCTAATTCTCAGCCCAACATGGTATGAGAGCCTCCAAGGCAAGATCGATTACCCAAACTCCTACAACAATACAAGGCATGGCAACTCAGAAGGAGAGGAGCTCCTCCAACGGATCTCCCGGCACTACTCCTACTCCACCTCCAGCCTCTGGCCTACAGACAGAGGAAGGCACAGCATCGAGACCACCTGCGGAGTCTACCGAAACTCCCGGGAATCAAGCAGCAAGCTTCGACCCAAGCATGATGGAGAATTTTTTCTCCTTCATGTCCTTCTACGAGCAACACCAACAAGCAGCTCCTGCGCAATCAAACAACAGCGACAACAACAACAGAGTTACTCTAATGAGTCTTGACGGTTCATCCTATGCGCGCGGAAACCAGCAGCAACCTACCTTTGCCCCGTACGAACCTCAACGTGGCTCCATCAGCTTTATGCCACACCAACAGCCTTCACCTGGACAAGAGAAGACACTGGACGCGCTTCAGGTTCAATCACAGTTCGCACATGTGTTAAAACTGCAAACATCGACACCCTTCGACGGAAAAGACTTCTATACCTGGTCATTTGAGTTCGAGCTGATGATGGAGGGCGCGCAAATTCTTGGATTCTTCGACGGGTCCCTGCCATACCCAATACACGGGACGCAGTACGACAAGCAGCAGTACACATATCAGTCACTGATGGCGTATACAATACTTCCAAGGGTTTAGCAGTACGAAATCTATCTCCAAAAGAGCAGCAGAACATCCGGTCTTATCGAGGATACGGCAATTCCGCCGAGCCGGCGCACAACCACCTGAAGAGACTGTATCAAGCAACAGACAGTGTCAATCAAAGTCGTCTCATGGCACAACCGACAACAGTGGAAATGAAACCCGGCGAAAAGGGAATGGCGTATATCAGCCGTTGTCGTACACAGTACAGCGGATACTTGTTAGCACACACACTACATCATAAAAATACAGAACCGCTCGTCGCGACCCTGTAGCGAGTATCGCCTGACACAACTGCCACCACCATCAAACCAGCTCACTGGTTGCGTTCGGTGTAGTGGATTGCTGAGGAGGGAGTTTTTTCAGGCAACAATTTCGCGTTGCTCCGCCACTCACCTGCGCCTTCGCTCTTCCTGACGCAGCGATGGGTCCGCCCGGCGGCGATGCGGTAGCGGCGGCGGCGGAGAACACAAAGTGGTACAGCGCGCGAGAGAGGCAGACCGTTCTCGCCGTCGCTTCCGCCACCGCTGACGTCATCAGATCGCAGGGCCTGTCGCCGTCACCCACGGCGTACTTCGCGGCGCTTATTTCGGCATTAGAGACGGCAGAGTCGCTGAAATCCGCGGTTGAAATTCGAGGAGCGGCCGGCATGGAAGGATCTCGTCGCGTAAACCCGAAACCCCTTGATAAACCTGTGAACGGTCTAGATGCTGTCTTAGCGCTGCTGGATCTCGCGATCCCTCTCACGCCGGAGTCGATCGTACGGTTGAACGCAGCCCGGCTCCTGCCCCTGCTAATTGCCGCCGTCGATCTTTGGGGGCCTACAAACGCAACCGGACCTACTAGCGCGGATAAGGTGGTAGGAGAAGAATCGATGGAGGAGGAGGACGAAGCTGGCAAAACGACAAAAAGCCCGGGCGGCAGTGTGGGCGGCACAGGGCAGGCGTGGGCGGAGGATCGGCGGAGGGTGGTTGCGGCGGCGGTGGATTGTCTGGGATATGTGATTGCAGCGAGGGTAGCGGGTTGCGGCGACCCCAAGAACGCCTGGACGGCCGACGTGGCGGCGGGCTTTAAGGCGGTGTTGGATCACTCTGTAGCGAGTCAGCCGAAGGTGCGTTGCAGTGGTCGCTTCTGGTCAGTTTCGAGTTAGTTCCTTTTCCCCCCTTCTCTTCTCCCCCTCCCCTCTCCCCCCCACCCTTTCGTCGGTCAGGGTTTGAGGGTTCGGGTTTCGTATGGGCCTTGCCTCTTTTCCTACTCCCCCTAATCCTCCCCCCTCCTCTCCCCTCCCCCCTCCTCCCCTGTCCTCCCCTACAATCTCCTGTCCTTTCCTTCTCGCCCCTGCCTTTGCCCTGCACCCCCTGTTCTCCTCTCCCATCTCCTGTTCTTCCCTGCTCGCCCCTGCCCATGCCCCTGGCCTGCACCCCCTGCCCTTCCGCCCCCCTTTCCCTTCCGCCCCCCCTTCCCTTCCGCCACCCCTGCCCTTCCGCCACCTCTCCCCCTTCCCGCCCCCGTGCAGGTGCGCAGCGTGGCGCAATCCGCCCTCCTGAAGCTTCTCAGCACCTTCCGCGCCTCTCCCGCCGCCCTTGCCGCTGCCTCCACAGCACTCGTCGATTTCGCCGACGCCCTGATCGTCCGTGCGCTCGCTCCTTCCAAGCAGCTCGAACAGCCACGTCAGCAGCCACGTCAGCAACAGCAATCGTTACAAGAGGCAGCTGCGACATCAGCGGCAGCAGTGCTCCGTTTCATCTCCTGCCTCCGCCCGCTTCTCCCGCTCCTCTCCCCGCCCTCCCTGCCACGTGTCACCCTCCGATTGGTCGAGCTTCTCGAGATCCGCCACCCTCTCCTGGCCTGCCGCGTGCTGGACGCCCTCCACTCGCTGATGTCAGCTCCAACCCCGGCCACGTCAGCGTCCACGTCAGCTGCCACGTCACCCGTCTCTAAATCCCTCATTTCAGAGGTGGTAGCGCGATTGCTGAAGCAGGAGGGGGAGAGGCAGGCATTGGGGGGAGGGGCGGGCGGAGGGTGGGGGGCGGGGGGCGGGGGAAGCGCAGGGGGAAGGGGGAAAACGGATGTAGCAGCGGTGCGCGCACTGCTGGAGTGTGTGCGGGCGGCGTTGATTCGTCTGCATGCGATGGACGCTGACGCGTGCGTCAGCCTGCTGCCGTCCACGTTCTTCACTCTCATTGGTCAGTTCATCATGATGTTTCAGGCAGCATAAATATGACCAACTCATTCCCCATACATGCGCATGCTGCCTCATCATTCCCATGATGTTTCAGGCAGCATAAATATGACCAACTCATTCCCCATACATGCGCATGCTGCCTCATCATTCCCATGATGTTTCAGGCAGCATAAATATGACCAACTCATTCCCCTTACATGCGCATGCTGCCTCATCATTCCCCCCATTTCTTTCTTACCCTCCCCTCCCCCCCCCTCTCTCCCAAAACAGACAACCTAGCGAGCGGGCACGAGGAAGTAGCATTTGCAACGGCGGAATGCCTCAAGGCGCTCATCCCCACCTGCCTCGACGACACTGCTGTTGCTGCCTCTGCTGCTATCGTGCAGCAGCGGCACGCACAGGAAGGCGCAGGGGCGGAAGCAGGGGGAGCAGGGGGAGCAGGAGGAGGTGGGGGGAAGGGGAGAGCGCCGGTGGAGCGAGTGTGTGTGGCAGTGGAGCGGGCGCTGGGGTACCAGTTCCGTGCGTCGTGGGACCTGTCGTTGCTTCTTGTGTCTACCCTCTTTGACCGCATTGGTGAGTCATGAGGCAGGGCAGAGTCAGGAGAGAGGAGAAGCTTGGCATGGAGGGAAGAAAGCAAGTCACGAGTGAGAGAAGGTGGGAAGGGGAAAGCGCCAGTGGAGCGGGTGTGTGTGGTGGTGGAGTGTGTGTGTGGCGGTGGAGCGATCGCTGGGGTACCAGTTCCGTGCGTCGTGGGTCCTGTCTCTGCTGCTCTCTTTGACCGTATTGGTAAGTCGTTACCAACACGGGACGCGGGACGCGAGGGGAGCCGCTATGGCCCCCCAACGCTTCCGCGGCGCTACTGTCCGCTCAACCACCTCTCCTTTCCTCCCCGCCCCCACTTCCCCCCCTGCCCCCACTGTCCCGTCTCTCTACCCCCAAACGCAGGTCCCTCCTCCCACCTGTTCCTTGCCCCAACCCTCACCACGCTGGCCGATCTGCACGACCTACCAGACACAGACATGGCTCACCACAAGCATCTGCATGCTGCTCTCGGCTCTGCTTTCATCACGCTGCCGCCTCATTTTCTCATGCTGCCCCTTCTGCCCCACCCGAACCAGGTCCTTCCTCCCACCTGTTCCTCGCGCCAACCCTCACCACGCTGGCTGATTTACACGACTTACCAGACACAGACATGGCTCACCACAAGCATCTGCATGCTGCTCTCGGCGCTGCTGTTGCCGCCATGGGCCCCCACCGCTTCCTCTCTATCCTCCCCCTCGGCCTCGACCCCGAACCTGCTCCCGCACCTGCTGCCGGACCTAGTGCTGCAGCAGCAGCAGGAGCAGGAGGGGCGGCTGCAGCATCAGCCAATCCCGCGGCGCCACGTGTCTGGCTGCTGCCAATCCTGCGCCGCCACACTGCGGGCGAGTCGCTCTCCTTCGTCCTCACCGCCCTCCTCCCCCTCTCCCACCGCCTCCTCCTCGCCGCCCAGCAAGCCCGCTCGCCCCAGGTCGACCGGCCAATCGCGGCCAAGCAGCTAGCGGCGCTGCGGGCGGCGGTGTGGTCGCTGCTGCCAGCTGTCGCCAGCCTGGCGCCCGACACTGCTCAGGTGGGGGAATGGGATGACGGGTAAGGTGTGGGTAATTGGAATGGATTGAGGGGTGGGAGGTTGGCTGAGGGGATTAGGTTGAGAGGTGAGGGGTTGGATGGAGGGTGGGAATTCTGATAGAATCACTGCCGTCCAACTCATATGTGATTTTCTTGCTCCTTCTTCACGTGAAACCTTTTTTTTCGCTACTCCTCAACTGCATTGATACGCATGTAGGTGTTTCCACACTTAGCTAAGCACCTGGCGGACGCAGTGGCAGCAGGAGGGAAGGGCGACGAGGGCGATGGAATCCGGTCGGCTGTCTGTGTCACCCTGCAGGTAATGCAGTTCTCTTTATAACGAGTCCCGTTTTTTCTAATCAAGTTCGTCTAACCTGCGTGCCTTTATTTGACAAAAAGCTAGTCTGCAGTCTGTGTCACCCTGCAGGCAATGCAAGTATCCCTTTCCAGCCTGCTGTTCTTATCAACTTACCACTCTCCATCAGCTAACTACTTGTTGCTGGCTGTGTTCCCCCTCCCACGTACGAGGAACATGCACCTTTCTCCTCCCTTCACTTTCCCTCACCCAATCTGCACCTCCACCCCCTCTTCCACTCTCCCCCCGTTTCCCTCCGTGTCCCGTTCCCTCCACCAGCTCATGGTGGATCAGAACCGCATGGCCATGGGTCGTCCGCCCCTCTCCAAGCGCAAGCAAGAAACACCCACCCCCCCCCCCTCTTTTTCACATCCCCCTCAACTTCCTCTCTCCTCCATTGTGTCCCCACCAGCTCATGGTGGATCAGAACCGCATGGCCATGGGTCGCCCGCCCCTCTCCAAGATCTAGCAACACCCAGCAACCCCCTTACCCTCCAACCGCCCCCATCCCCTCTCCCTCCCCTGTCCCTTCTCAGCTCATGGTGGATCAGAACCGCATGGCCATGGGTCGCCCGCCCCTCTCCAAGCGCCTCACTGCCTTTGACGGTCTGTCAGGCGCCCCCACCACTGCACTGGCTGCTCTAATCACGGACACTACATCTGATGCTGCTGCTGCTGCTGCTGCCGGTGCTTCTGCTGCCACTGATAAGACAGCAGCAGCGGAAGCAGAAGCAGCGTTTCGGGCGGCACTAGAGGACGACGACGACACCACCGACGCCGAGCGCCGCGCGTGGCGCCAGCTCACCGCTGACGTGGCAGCCGCTAACCTGGCGGCCATGTCAGCCTCAGCCCGTCCCTTCCTTCCGATGCTGTTTGACGCGTTCGTGGCGGCCCCATCAGCCAAGAGGGGCGAGCTTCAGAGCGCGATCGGGGCGCTCGCTGCTGTGGCTGACCCGGCGGCCCTTCGACTGTTCTTCACCAATATCATGAGCAAGTTGCTCTCTGCCACAAATGCTGCTGCCTCTGGTGATGGGACCGGAGGGGCAGCAGGAGCAGCGGATTCGAGCAAGGAAGCTGGAGAAAAGAGGTGAGTGAGAGTGGGCAAACGAGCAAGTGTTTATCAGCGTGCCCCGTCAGCCAAGAAGGGCGAGCTGCAGAGTGCGATCGGGGCGCTCGCTGCTGTGGCTGACCCGGCTGCCCTTCGACTGTTCTTCACGAACATCATGAGCAAGTTGCTCTCTGTCACACACGCTGCGGCCTCTGGTGATTGCTGGTGCGGGTGCAGCAGCGGGGGGAGATTCGAGCAAGGAAGCGAGTTGACTTTTGAGTCGACTCAAAAGTCAGCAGTGGGGGGAGATTCGAGCAAGGAAGCGAGTTGACTTTTGAGTCGACTCAAAAGTCAGCAGCGGGGGGAGATTCGAGCAAGGAAGCGAGTTGACTTTTGAGTCGACTCAAAAGTCAGCAGCGGGGGGAGATTCGAGCAAGGAAGCTGGCGAGAAGAGGTGAGTGAACGCACTTGTTCACGAATATCATGAGCAAACTTCTCTCTCAATTACCTCTCCCCCTCCAGGGCCATGCTCATGGATCTCTCGCTCTCCCTGCTGCCCGGGCTGGACGTGGAGTGCTGCCGTGCGCTCTACAACGCAACAAGGCTTGCCATCCAGGAGAGTGTCGTTGACATCCCGTCTGTGACCCTCCCCTCCCCCACCTCCCTTCCCCCACCTCCCCTCCCCCACCTCCCTTCCCCCACCTCCCTTCCCCCACCTCCCCTCCCCCCCCAAACTACCAGGGCCATGCTCATGGATCTCTCGCTCTCCCTGCTGCCCGGCTTGGACCTCGAGTGCTGCCGTGCGCTCTACAACGCAACGAGGCCCGCCATCCAGGACAAGTCTGCTGCCGTGCAGAAGAAGGCTTACAAGCTGCTCGCATCGCTGCTTGAGGTATGCATTGCCATCCCATTACCGCCACCATCATCACCATCATCACCATCATCACCATCATCACCATCATCACCATCATCACCATCATCACCATCATCACCATCATCACCATCATCACCACCATCACCATCATCATCACTTCGCCATCAGGACAAGTCCCTGCCGTGCAGAAGAAAGCATACAAGCTGCTCGCATCACTGCTGGAGGTATGCACGTGTGACTCGCTGTGTCACATCAGATCGGCCAAACACTGGGCCGTTGGCACATCATCACCATCGTCACCACCATCACCACCACCATCACTTCGCCATCACCATCACCATCACCATCACCATCACCATCACCATCACCATCACCATCACCATCACCATCAATCAGAGAGCGCAGCAGGAGAGGGCGTGTTGGCAAGGGCAGTGTTGCAGGAGCTGCTGATGGGCGTGGGTGGGGTGCACTCGCCGTCTCGCCACTACCGCATTAACAGCCGCCCCTGCTCCCCACTTCCCTCGTTGCCTGCCTCCCTGCCCCCCCCTTCCCTCTTGCCCCTTCCCATACCTGCAGACCCATCCGGAGCTCCTTAACCAGCAATCGGAGGCTGTGGCGGGGTCAGCAGGAGGAGGAGGAGGAGGCGTGTTGGCAAGGGCAGTGTTGCAGGAGCTGCTGATGGGCGTGGGTGGGGTGCACTCGCCGTCTCGCCACTACCGCCTAATTCCAACCCCGCCCTCCTCTCCCCCTTTTTTCTGTTTCCTTCCATTTTTTAACTGCAGACCCACCCTGAGCTCCTGAGCCAGCAATCAGAGGGTGTGGCAGGAGAAGCAGCAGGAGGAGCAGCAGGGGGAGGCGTGCTAGCAAAGGCAGTGTTGCAGGAGCTGCAGATGGGTGTGTCCGGGGTGCACTCGCCGTCTCGCCACTACCGCATCAAGAGCTGTCCATTTCCTTCCTCCCCCCCCCCCCCCCACCCTCTCTCCCAGACCCACCCAGAGCTCCTGAGCCAGCAATCCGAGGGCGTGGCAGGGGGAGCACCAGGCGGAGCAGCAAGGGGAGGCGTACTAGCAAAGGCAGTGTTGCAGGAGTTGCTGATGGGTGTGTCCGGGGTGCACTCGCCGTCTCGCCACTACCGCATCAACAGCCTCTCAGCTGTGCTTCTGCATCTGGCTCGCTCGGATGTCCCGGCGTTCCACGAGGCAGTGGGTGCCACGCTCACTGAGATTGTGCTGTCCGTGAAAGAGGTGAGGAGGAAGAAGAGAGAGGGAGGGGGGGGGGAACAGAATTTGGAAGAAGTAGGAAGATGGGTTGATCACAGTATCAGATCAAGATCCTGTCAGTTCCATTGTGCTGCTGCATCTGGCTCGCTCCAATGTCCCGTCGTTCCACGAGGCAGTTGCTGCCACTCTCACTGAGATTCTGCTGTCCGTGAAAGAGGTGAGTGGTGAAGGGGGGAGGTAGGTGGTGAGAGGGATGAGAGGGACGGAGAGGGATGGAGGCATTACCGCATCAAGAGACTGTCAACTGTGCTGCTGCATCTGGCTCGCTCCTTTGTCCCCGCGTTCCATGAGGCCCTGATAGCCCACAGAAAGCCCTGGGCAACAAGATGCAGCGACTTGTGAGACGAGCACCACAGAAAGCAACACAAGGAGCAGCAACACACATGCAGGCTCTTGTGCTCACACACTCTCCACGTCCTCTCCTCTCCTTCACTCCCCCTCACCCCTCAGGAGAACCGCAAGGCATGGGATGCGGCATACCAGCTGCTGATAGGCCAAGGAGATGCAACGACTGGCGGACGAGCAGCACGAGCAGCACGAGCAGCACGAGCAGCACGAGCAGCAGTAGCACACACTCTTATTCACCCACACCCACCCCCTCTCTCTCCCCCCAGGTGAATCGCAAGGCACGCGACGCGGCTTATCAGCTGCTGATAGCGCTGGCCAAGGAGATGCAGCGACTGGCAGATGAGCAGCACGAGCAGCGCTTCCTGGCGGCCGGTGGGGTCATGTACGGCGGCTTCAGTGGCGATCAATCCATGGATGGCGGTGCTGCTGATGATGATGCGGACTCGCCCTTCCTCAACTTCTTCACCATGGTTCGTTCCCTGCTTTCCAAGAAAATTAACTGTTAGGCTGGGGGGGTCATGTACTGCGGCTTCAGTGGCGATCAGTCCATGGATGCTGATGCTGATGACGCCGATGCCGACTCGCCCTTCCTCAACTTCTTCACCATGGTTCGTTCCCTTCCCTGGTTCCTTGGTTTTCAACCGGTGGGGTCATGTACGGCGGCTTCAGTGGCGATCCGTCGATGGACGCTGATGCTGATGCTGCTGGTGGTGGTGCTGACGACACCGACTCGCCCTTCCTCAACTTCTTCACCATGGTTCGTTCCCTTCCCTGGTTCCTTGGTTTTCAACCGGTGGGGTCATGTACGGCGGCTTCAGTGGCGATCCGTCGATGGACGCTGATGCTGATGCTGCTGGTGGTGGTGCTGACGACACCGACTCGCCCTTCCTCAACTTCTTCACCATGGTTCGTTCCCTTCCCTGGTTCCTTGGTTTTCAACCGGTGGGGTCATGTACGGCGGCTTCAGTGGCGATCCGTCGATGGACGCTGATGCTGATGCTGCTGGTGGTGGTGCTGACGACACCGACTCGCCCTTCCTCAACTTCTTCACCATGGTTCGTTCCCTTCCCTGGTTCCTTGGTTTTCAACCGGTGGGGTCATGTACGGCGGCTTCAGTGGCGATCCGTCCATGGACGCTGGTGCTGATGCTGGTGCTGATGCGGGTGGTGCTGTGCTGACGATGAGGCCGATTCGCCCTTTCTCAAATTCTTCACAATGGTTCGTTCCCTGGTTTCTGCGAGTCACGTTTGAATTGAACTCTAAAAAATGACTCCTTTGTTTCTGGAACCCATTCTCTCCATGTGCAAAAATGCTGCTGTGAATATAAAGTTGACTCTCACAAGCCAAGGCTGGTCTCCATGTTGTTCCCCCTCTGCGTGCCTCACAACCATATGCTCCTTCCCCCTCTCTGCGTCTGCTTGCGTGCCTCTCTCCCCTCCACCTATCTCAGGTGATGGCAGGGTTAGTCAGCAGCACCCCGCATGGCCAGAGTGCAGCAGTCATGGCCCTAGCTCGCCGCATCTGCTGCACCCCATCGCACATCCTGCTTATTCTCCCCCATTGCCCTTCCCTCTGCACTTTCCCTGTCCTTTCTCTTTCCCCCTTCCGCTGCTGGTGCTACCAGGTGATGGCAGGGCTAGCCAGCAGCACCCCGCACGGGCAGAGCGCAGCAATAATGTCCCTCGCTCGCCTCATCTTCCACTTCTCCTCCTCGCTCCTCCACCTCGTGCCCTCGCTCCTCCCGTCCCTCCTCCTCCTCTTCCGCTCGCCGCACCGGGACGTGCTGAAGGCGTGTCTGGGCCTGGTGAAGGTGCTATCTGTGCGGCTAGAGACGGGGGATCTGGAGATTCACCTGCCGGCCATCATGACTGCTTTGCTGTCGACCAATGAGATCGTCGCAACCAGGTTCAAGGCCAAGGTACGAATGGAATGCTCAAGGCTTGTCTGGGCCTGGTGAAGGTGCTTTCTATCTGTGCGTTTAGAGGCGGGGGACTTGGATGCTCATCATGGCTGCTCTGCCATCATGGCTGCTCTGCCATCATGGCTGCTCTGCCATCATGGCTGCTCTGCCATCATGGCTGCTCTGCCATCATGGCTGCTCTGCCATCATGGCTGCTCTGCCATCATGGCTGCTCTGCCATCATGGCTGCTCTGCCATCATGGCTGCTCTGCCATCATGGCTGCTCTGCCATCATGGCTGCTCTGCCATCATGGCTGCTCTGCCATCATGGCTGCTCTGCCATCATGGCTGCTCTGCCATCATGGCTGCTCTGCCATCATGGCTGCTCTGCCATCATGGCTGCTCTGCCATCATGGCTGCTCTGCCATCATGGCTGCTCTGCCATCATGGCTGCTCTGCCATCATGGCTGCTCTGCCATCATGGCTGCTCTGCCATCATGGCTGCTCTGCCATCATGGCTGCTCTGCCATCATGGCTGCTCTGCCATCATGGCTGCTCTGCCATCATGGCTGCTCTGCCATCATGGCTGCTCTGCCATCATGGCTGCTCTGCCATCATGGCTGCTCTGCCATCATGGCTGCTCTGCCATCATGGCTGCTCTGCCATCATGGCTGCTCTGCCATCATGGCTGCTCTGCCATCATGGCTGCTCTGCCATCATGGCTGCTCTGCCATCATGGCTGCTCTGCCATCATGGCTGCTCTGCCATCATGGCTGCTCTGCCATCATGGCTGCTCTGCCATCATGGCTGCTCTGCCATCATGGCTGCTCTGCCATCATGGCTGCTCTGCCATCATGGCTGCTCTGCCATCATGGCTGCTCTGCCATCATGGCTGCTCTGCCATCATGGCTGCTCTGCCATCATGGCTGCTCTGCCATCATGGCTGCTCTGCCATCATGGCTGCTCTGCCATCATGGCTGCTCTGCCATCATGGCTGCTCTGCCATCATGGCTGCTCTGCCATCACTGGCTGCTCTGCCATCATGGCTGCTCTGCCATCATGGCTGCTCTGCCATCATGGCTGCTCTGCCATCATGGCTGCTCTGCCATCATGGCTGCTCTGCCATCATGGCTGCTCTGCCATCATGGCTGCTCTGCCATCATGGCTGCTCTGCCATCATGGCTGCTCTGCCATCATGGCTGCTCTGCCATCATGGCTGCTCTGCCATCATGGCTGCTCTGCCATCATGGCTGCTCTGCCATCATGGCTGCTCTGCCATCATGGCTGCTCTGCCATCATGGCTGCTCTGCCATCATGGCTGCTCTGCCATCATGGCTGCTCTGCCATCATGGCTGCTCTGCCATCATGGCTGCTCTGCCATCATGGCTGCTCTGCCATCATGGCTGCTCTGCCATCATGGCTGCTCTGCCATCATGGCTGCTCTGCCATCATGGCTGCTCTGCCATCATGGCTGCTCTGCCATCATGGCTGCTCTGCCATCATGGCTGCTCTGCCATCATGGCTGCTCTGCCATCATGGCTGCTCTGGCCATCATGGCTGCTCTGCCATCATGGCTGCTCTGCCATCATGGCTGCTCTGCCATCATGGCTGCTCTGCCATCATGGCTGCTCTGCCATCATGGCTGCTCTGCCATCATGGCTGCTCTGCCATCATGGCTGCTCTGCCATCATGGCTGCTCTGCCATCATGGCTGCTCTGCCATCATGGCTGCTCTGCCATCATGGCTGCTCTGCATCATGGCTGCTCTGCCATCATGGCTGCTCTGCCCATCATGGCTGCTCTGCCATCAATGGCTGCTCTGCCATCATGGCTGCTCTGCCATCATGGCTGCTCTGCCATCATGGCTGCTCTGCCATCATGGCTGCTCTGCCATCATGGCTGCTCTGCCATCATGGCTGCTCTGCCATCATGGCTGCTCTGCCATCATGGCTGCTCTGCCATCATGGCTGCTCTGCCATCATGGCTGCTCTGCCATCATGGCTGCTCTGCCATCATGGCTGCTCTGCCATCATGGCTGCTCTGCCATCATGGCTGCTCTGCCATCATGGCTGCTCTGCCATCATGGCTGCTCTGCCATCATGGCTGCTCTGGCCATCATGGCTGCTCTGCCATCATGGCTGCTCTGCCATCATGGCTGCTCTGGCCATCATGGCTGCTCTGCCATCATGGCTGCTCTGCCATCATGGCTGCTCTGCCATCATGGCTGCTCTGCCATCATGGCTGCTCTGCCATCATGGCTGCTCTGCCATCATGGCTGCTCTGCCATCATGGCTGCTCTGCCATCATGGCTGCTCTGCCATCATGGCTGCTCTGCCCATCATGGCTGCTCTGCCATCATGGCTGCTCTGCCATCATGGCTGCTCTGCCATCATGGGCTGACTCTGCCATCATGGCTGCTCTGCCATCATGGCTGCTCTGCCATCATGGCTGCTCTGCCATCATGGCTGCTCTGCCATCATGGCTGCTCTGCCATCATGGCTGCTCTGCCATCATGGCTGCTCTGCCATCATGGCTGCTCTGCCATCATGGCTGCTCTGCCATCATGGCTGCTCTGCCATCATGGCTGCTCTGCCATCATGGCTGCTCTGCCATCATGGCTGCTCTGCCATCATGGCTGCTCTGCCATCATGGCTGCTCTGCCATCATGGCTGCTCTGCCATCATGGCTGCTCTGCCATCATGGCTGCTCTGCCATCATGGCTGCTCTGCCATCATGGCTGCTCTGCCATCATGGCTGCTCTGCCATCATGGCTGCTCTGCCATCATGGCTGCTCTGCCATCATGGCTGCTCTGCCATCATGGCTGCTCTGCCATCATGGCTGCTCTGCCATCATGGCTGCTCTGCCATCATGGCTGCTCTGCCATCATGGCTGCTCTGCCATCATGGCTGCTCTGCCATCATGGCTGCTCTGCCATCATGGCTGCTCTGCCATCATGGCTGCTCTGCCATCATGGCTGCTCTGCCATCATGGCTGCTCTGCCATCATGGCTGCTCTGCCATCATGGCTGCTCTGCCATCATGGCTGCTCTGCCATCATGGCTGCTCTGCCATCATGGCTGCTCTTGCCATCATGGCTGCTCTGCCATCATGGCTGCTCTGCCATCATGGCTGCTCTGCCATCATGGCTGCTCTGCCATCATGGCTGCTCTGCCATCATGGCTGCTCTGCCATCATGGCTGCTCTGCCATCATGGCTGCTCTGCCATCATGGCTGCTCTGCCATCATGGCTGCTCTGCCATCATGGCTGCTCTGCCATCATGGCTGCTCTGCCATCATGGCTGCTCTGCCATCATGGCTGCTCTGCCATCATGGCTGCTCTGCCATCATGGCTGCTCTGCCATCATGGCTGCTCTGCCATCATGGCTGCTCTGCCATCATGGCTGCTCTGCCATCATGGCTGCTCTGCCATCATGGCTGCTCTGCCATCATGGCTGCTCTGCCATCATGGCTGCTCTGCCATCATGGCTGCTCTGCCATCATGGCTGCTCTGCCATCATGGCTGCTCTGCCATCATGGCTGCTCTGCCATCATGGCTGCTCTGCCATCATGGCGCTCTGCCAATCATGGCTGCTCATGCTCTCTGCCATCATGGCTGCTCTGCCATCATGGCTGCTCTGCCATCATGGCTGCGTCTGGCCATCAATGGGCTGCTCTGCCATCATGGCTGCTCTGCCATCATGGCTGCTCTGCCATCATGGCTGCTCTGCCATCTGCTGCTCTGCCATCATGGCTGCTCTGCCATCATGGCTGCTCTGCCATCATGGCTGCTCTGCCATCATGGCTGCTCTGCCATCATGGCTGCTCTGCCATCATGGCTGCTCTGCCATCATGGCTGCTCTGCCATCATGGCTGCTCGCCATCATGGCTGCTCTGCCATCATGGCTGCTCTGCCATCATGGCTGCTCTGCCATCATGCTGCTCTGCCATCATGGCTGCTCTGCCATCATGGCTGCTCTGCCATCATGGCTGCTCTGCCATCAATGGCTGCTCTGCCATCATGGCTGGCTCTGCCATCATGGCTTGCTCTGCCATCATGGCTGCTCTGCCATCATGGCTGCTCTGCCATCATGGCTGCTCTGCCATCATGGCTGCTCGGCCATCATGGCTGCTTGCCATCATGGCTGCTCTGCCATCATGGCTGCTCTGCCATCATGGCTGCTCTGCCATCATGGCTGCTGCTGCCATCATGGCTGCTCTGCCATCATGGCTGCTCTGCCATCATGGCTGCTCTGCCATCATGGCTGCTCTTGCCATCATGGCTGCTCTGCCATCATGGCTGCTCTGCCATCATGGCTGCTTCTGCCATCATGGCTGCTCTGCCATCATGGCTGCTCTGCCATCATGGCTGCTCTGCCATCATGTCTGCTCTGCCATCATGGCTGCTCTGCCATCATGGCTTGCTGCTGCCATCATGGCTGCTTCTGCCATCATGGCTGCTCTGCCCATCCATGGCTGCTCTGCCATCATGGCTGCTCTGCCATCATGGGACTGCTCTGCCATCATGGCTGCTCTGCCATCATGGCTGCTCTGCATCAGGGCTGCTCTGCCGATCATGGCTGCTCTGCCATCATGGCTGCTCTGCCATCATGGCTGCTCTGCCATCATGGCTCTCTGCCATCATGGCTGCTCTGCCATCATGGCTGCTCTGCCATCATGGCTGCTCTGCCATCATGGCTGCTCTGCCATCATGGCTGCTCTGCATCATGGCTGCTCTGCCATCATGGCTGCTCTGCCATCATGGCTGCTCTGCCATCATGGCTGCTCTGCCATCATGGCTGCTCTGCCATCATGGCTGCTCTGCCATCATGGCTGCTCTGCCATCATGGCTGCTCTGCCATCATGGCTGCTCTGCCATCATGGCTGCTCTGCCATCATGGCTGCTCTGCCATCATGGCTGCTCTGCCATCATGGCTTGCCTCTGGCCATCATGGCTGCTCTGCCATCATGGCTGCTCTGCCATCATGGCTGCTCTGCCATCATGGCTGCTCTGCCATCATGGCTGCTCTGCCATCATGGCTGCTCTGCCATCATGGCTGCTCTGCCATCATGGCTGCTCTGCCCATCATGGCTGCTTCTGCCATCATGGCTGCTCTGCCATCATGGCTGCTCTGCCATCATGGCTGCTCTGCCATCATGGCTGCTCTGCCATCATGGCTGCTCTGCCATCATGGCTGCTCTGCCATCATGGCTGCTCTGCCATCATGGCTGCTCTGCCATCATGGCTGCTCTGCCATCATGGCTGCTCTGCCATCATGGCTGCTCTGCCATCATGGCTGCTCTGCCATCATGGCTGCTCTGCCATCATGGCTGCTCTGCCATCATGGCTGCTCTGCCATCATGGCTGCTCTGCCATCATGGCTGCTCTGCCATCATGGCTGCTCTGCCATCATGGCTGCTCTGCCATCATGGCTGCTCTGCCATCATGGCTGCTCTGCCATCATGGCTGCTCTGCCATCATGGCTGCTCTGCCATCATGGCTGCTCTGCCATCATGGCTGCTCTGCCATCATGGCTGCTCTGCCATCATGGCTGCTCTGCCATCATGGCTGCTCTGCCATCATGGCTGCTCTGCCATCATGGCTGCTCTGCCATCATGGCTGCTCTGCCATCATGGCTGCTCTGCCATCATGGCTGCTCTGCCATCATGGCTGCTCTGCCATCATGGCTGCTCTGCCATCATGGCTGCTCTGCCATCATGGCTGCTCTGCCATCATGCTCTGCCTGCTGCTCTAGCCATCATGGCTGCGCTGCCATCATGGCTGCTCTGCATCATGGCTGCTCTGCCATCATGGCTGCTCTGCATCATGGCTGCTCTGCCATCATGGCTGCTCTGCCATCATGGCTGCTTGCCCTCATGGCTGCTCTGCCATCATGGCTGCTCTGCCATTCAGGGCTGCTCTGCCATCAATGGCTGCTCTGCCATCATGGCTGCTCTGCCATCATGGCTGCTCCTGCCATCAATGGGCTTGCTCTGCCATCATGGCTGCTCTGCCATCATGGCTGCTCTGCCATCATGGCTGCTCTGCCATCAGGCTGGCTCCGGCCATCATGGCTGCTCCTGTCCATCATGGCTGCTCTGCCATCATGGCTGCTCTGGCCATCATGGCTGCTCTGCCATCATGGCTGCTCTGCCATCATGGCTGCTCTGCCATCATGGCTGCTCTGCCATCATGGCTGCTCTGCCATCATGGCGGCTCTGCCATCATGGCTGCTCTGCCATCATGGCGGCTCTGCCATGCAATGGCTGCTCTGCCATCATGGCTGCTCTGCCATCATGGCTGCTCTGCCATCATGGCTGCTCTGCCATCATGGCTGCTCTGCCATCATGGCTGCCTGCTCTGCCATCATGGCTGCTCTGCCATCATGGCTGCTCTGCCATCATGGCTGCTCTGCCATCATGGCTGCTCTGCCATCATGGCTGCTCTGCCATCATGGCTGCTCTGCCATCATGGCTGCTCTGCCATCATGGCTGCTCTGCCATCATGGCTGCTCTGCCATCATGGCTGCTCTGCCATCATGGCTGCTCTGCCATCATGGCTGCTCTGCCATCATGGCTGCTCTGCCATCATGGCTGCTCTGCCATCATGGCTGCTCTGCCATCATGGCTGCTCTGCCATCATGGCTGCTCTGCCATCATGGCTGCTCTGCCATCATGGCTGCTCTGCCATCATGGCTGCTCTGCCATCATGGCTGCTCTGCCATCATGGCTGCTCTGCCATCATGGCTGCTCTGCCATCATGGCTGCTCTGCCATCATGGCTGCTCTGCCATCATGGCTGCTCTGCCATCATGGCTGCTCTGCCATCATGGCTGCTCTGCCATCATGGGCTCTGCCATCATGGCTCCTGCCATCATGGCTGATCGCCATCATGGCTCTGCCATCATGGCTGCTCTGCCATCATGGCTGCTCTGCCATCATGGCTGCTCTGCCATCATGGCTGCTCTGCCATCATGGCTGCTCTGCCATCATGGCTGCTCTGCATCATGGCTGCTCTGGCCATCATGGCTGCTCTGCCATCATGGCTGCTCTGGCCATCATGGCTGCTCTGCCATCATGGCTGCTCTGCATCATGGCTGCTGCTCGCCATCATGGCTGCTCTGCCATCATGGCTGCTCTGCCATCATGGCTGCTCTGCCATCATGGATGCTCTCGGGGCTCTGCATCATGGCTGCTCTGCCATCATGCTGCTCTGCCCATCATGGCTGCTCTGCCATCATGGCTGCTCTGCCATCATGGCTGCTCTGCCATCATGGCTGCTACTGCCATCATGGCCTGCTCCTGCCATCATGGCTGCTCTGCCATCATGGCTGCTTCTGCCATCATGGCTGCTCGCCATCAATGGCTGCTCTGACATCATGGCCCTGCTCTGCCATCATGGCTGCTCTGCCATCATGGCTGCTTCGCATCATGGCTGCTCTGCCATCATGCTGACCCTGCCAATTCATGGCTGCTCTGTACCATCATGGCTGCTCTGCCATCATGGCTGCTCTGCCATCATGGCTGCTCTGCCATCATGGCTGCTCTGCCATCATGGCTGCTCTGCCATCATGGCTGCTCTGGCCATCATGGCTGCTCTGCCATCATGGGCTGCTCTGCCATCATGGCTGCTCTGCCATCATGGCTGCTCTGCCATCATGGCTGCTCTGCCATCATGGCTGCTCTGCCATCATGGCTGCTCTGCCATCATGGCTGCTCTGCCATCATGGCTGCTCTGCCATCATGGCTGCTCTGCCATCATGGCTGCTCTGCCATCATGGCTGCTCTGCCATCATGGCTGCTCTGCCATCATGGCTGCTCTGCCATCATGGCTGCTCTGCCATCATGGCTGCTCTGCCATCATGGCTGCTCTGCCATCATGGCTGCTCTGCCATCATGGCTGCTCTGCCATCATGGCTGCTCTGCCATCATGGCTGCTCTGCCATCATGGCTGCTCTGCCATCATGGCTGCTCTGCCATCATGGCTGCTCTGCCATCATGGCTGCTCTGCCATCATGGGCTGCTCTGCATCATGGCTGCTCTGCCATCATGGCTGCTCTGCCATCATGGCTGCTCTGCCATCATGGCTGCTCTGCCATCATGGCTGCTCTGCCATCATGGCTGCTCTGCCATCATGGCTGCTCTGCCATCATGGCTGCTCTGCCATCATGGCTGCTCTGCCATCATGGGCTGCTCTGCCATCATGGCTGCTCTGCCATCATGGCTGCTCTGCCATCATGGCTGCTCTGCCATCATGGCTGCTCTGCCATCATGCTGCTCTGCCATCATGGCTGCTCTGCCATCATGGCTGCTCTGCCATCATGGCTGCTCTGCCATCATGGCTGCTCTGCCATCATGGCTGCTCTGCCATCATGGCTGCTCTGCCATCATGGCTGCTCTGCCATCATGGCTTGTCTGCCATCATGGCTGCTCTGCCATCCATGGCTGCTCTGCCATCTGGCTCTGCATCATGGCTGCTCTGCCATCATGGCTGCTCTGCCATCATGGCTGCTCTGCCATCATGGCTGCTCTGCCATCATGGCTGCTCTGCCATCATGGCTGCTCTGCCATCATGGCTGCTCTGCCATCATGGCTGCTCTGCCATCATGGCTGCTCTGCCATCATGGCTGCTCTGCCATCATGGCTGCTCTGCCATCATGGCTGCTCTGCCATCATGGCTGCTCTGCCATCATGGCTGCTCTGCCATCATGGCTGCTCTGCCATCATGGCTGCTCTGCCATCATGGCTGCTCTGCCATCATGGCTGCTCTGCCATCATGGCTGCTCTGCCATCATGGCTGCTCTGCCATCATGGCTGCTCTGCCATCATGGCTGCTCTGCCATCATGGCTGCTCTGCCATCATGGCTGCTCTGCCATCATGGCTGCTCTGCCATCATGGCTGCTCTGCCATCATGGCTGCTCTGCCATCATGGCTGCTCTGCCATCATGGCTGCTCTGCCATCATGGCTGCTCTGCCATCATGGCTGCTCTGCCATCATGGCTGCTCTGCCATCATGGCTGCTCTGCCATCATGGCTGCTCTGCCATCATGGCTGCTCTGCCATCATGGCTGCTCTGCCATCATGGCTGCTCTGCCATCATGGCCTGCTCTTGCCATCATGGCTGCTCTGCCATCATGGCTGCTCTGCCATCATGGCTGCTCTGCCATCATGGCTGCTCTGCCATCATGGCTGCTCTGCCATCATGGCTGCTCTGCCATCATGGCTGCTCTGCCATCATGGCTGCTCTGCCATCATGGCTGCTCTGCCATCATGGCTGCTCTGCCATCATGCTGCTTTCCATCATGGCTGCTCTGCCATCATGGCTGCTCTGCCATCATGGCTGCTTCTGCCATCATGGCTGCTCTGCCATCATGGCTGCTCTGCCATCATGGCTGCTCTGCCATCATGGCTGCTCTGCCATCATGGCTGCTCTGCCATCATGGCTGCTCTGCCATCATGGCTGCTCTGCCATCATGGCTGCTCTGCCATCATGGCTGCTCTGCCATCATGGCTGCTCTGCCATCATGGCTGCTCTGCCATCATGGCTGCTCTGCCATCATGGCTGCTCTGCCATCATGGCTGCTCTGCCATCATGGCTGCTCTGCCATCATGGCTGCTCTGCCATCATGGCTGCTCTGCCATCATGGCTGCTCTGCCATCATGGCTGCTCTGCCATCATGGCTGCTCTGCCATCATGGCTGCTCTGCCATCATGGCTGCTCTGCCATCATGGCTGCTCTGCCATCATGGCTGCTCTGCCATCATGGCTGCTCTGCCATCATGGCTGCTCTGCCATCATGGCTGCTCTGCCATCATGGCTGCTCTGCCATCATGGCTGCTCTGCCATCATGGCTGCTCTGCCATCATGGCTGCTCTGCCATCATGGCTGCTCTGCCATCATGGCTGCTCTGCCATCATGGCTGCTCTGCCATCATGGCTGCTCTGCCATCATGGCTGCTCTGCCATCATGGCTGCTCTGCCATCATGGCTGCTCTGCCATCATGGCTGCTCTGCCATCATGGCTGCTCTGCCATCATGGCTGCTCTGCCATCATGGCTGCTCTGCCATCATGGCTGCTCTGCCATCATGGCTGCTCTGCCATCATGGCTGCTCTGCCATCATGGCTGCTCTGCCATCATGGCTGCTCTGCCATCATGGCTGCTCTGCCATCATGGCTGCTCTGCCATCATGGCTGCTCTGCCATCATGGCTGCTCTGCCATCATGGCTGCTCTGCCATCATGGCTGCTCTGCCATCATGGCTGCTCTGCCATCATGGCTGCTCTGCCATCATGGCTGCTCTGCCATCATGGCTGCTCTGCCATCATGGCTGCTCTGCCATCATGGCTGCTCTGCCATCATGGCTGCTCTGCCATCATGGCTGCTCTGCCATCATGGCTGCTCTGCCATCATGGCTGCTCTGCCATCATGGCTGCTCTGCCATCATGGCTGCTCTGCCATCATGGCTGCTCTGCCATCATGGCTGCTCTGCCATCATGGCTGCTCTGCCATCATGGCTGCTCTGCCATCATGGCTGCTCTGCCATCATGGCTGCTCTGCCATCATGGCTGCTCTGCCATCATGGCTGCTCTGCCATCATGGCTGCTCTGCCATCATGGCTGCTCTGCCATCATGGCTGCTCTGCCATCATGGCTGCTCTGCCATCATGGCTGCTCTGCCATCATGGCTCATGGCTGCTCTGCCATCATGGCTGCTCTGCCATCATGGCTGCTCTGCCATCATGGCTGCTCTGCCATCATGGCTGCTCTGCCATCATGGCTGCTCTGCCATCATGGCTGCTCTGCCATCATGGCTGCTCTGCCATCATGGCTGCTCTGCCATCATGGCTGCTCTGCCATCATGGCTGCTCTGCCATCATGGCTGCTCTGCCATCATGGCTGCTCTGCCATCATGGCTGCTCTGCCATCATGGCTGCTCTGCCATCATGGCTGCTCTGCCATCATGGCTGCTCTGCCATCATGGCTGCTCTGCCATCATGGCTGCTCTGCCATCATGGCTGCTCTGCCATCATGGCTGCTCTGCCATCATGGCTGCTCTGCCATCATGGCTGCTCTGCCTATCATGGCTGCTCTGTCCCATCATGGCTGCTCTGCCATCATGGCTGCTCTGCCATCATGGCTGCTCTGCCATCATGGCTGCTCTGCCATCATGGCTGCTCTGCCATCATGGCTGCTCTGCCATCATGCTGCTCTGCCATCATGGCTGCTCTGCCATCATGGCTGCTCTGCCATCATGGCTGCTCTGGCCATCATGGCTGCTCTGGCCATCATGGCTGCTCTGCCATCATGGCTGCTCTGCCATCATGGCTGCTCTGCCATCATGGCTGCTCTGCCATCATGGCTGCTCTGCCATCATGGCTGCTCTGCCATCATGGCTGCTCTGCCATCATGGCTGCTCTGCCATCATGGCTGCTCTGCCATCATGGCTGCCTGCTCAGCTGCTCTGCCATCATGGCTGCTCTGGCCATCATGGCTGCTCTGCCATCATGGCTGCTCTGCCATCATGGCTGCTCTGCCATCATGGCTGCTCTGCCATCATGGCTGCTCTGCCATCATGGCTGCTCTGCCATCATGGCTGCTCTGCCATCATGGCTGCTCTGCCATCATGGCTGCTCTGCCATCATGGCTGCTCTGCATCATGGCTCTCATGCCCTCATGGCTGCTCTGCCATCATGGCTGCTCCTGCCATCATGGCTGCTCTGCCATCATGGCTGCTCTGCCATCATGGCTGCTCTGCCATCATGGCTGCTCTGCCATCATGGCTGCTCTGCCATCATGGCTGCTCTGCCATCATGGCTGCTCTGCCATCATGGCTGCTCTGCCATCATGGCTGCTCTGCCATCATGGCTGCTCTGCATCATGGCTGCTCTGCCATCATGGCTGCTCTGCCATCATGGCTGCTCTGCCATCATGGCTGCTCTGCATCATGCTGCTCTGCCATCATGGCTGCTCTGCCATCATGGCTGCTCTGCCATCATGGCTGCTCTGCCATCATGGCTGCTCTGCCATCATGGATGCTCTGCCATCATGGCTGCTCTGCCAATCATGGCTGCTCTGCCATCATGGCTGCTCTGCCATCATGGCTGCTCTGCCATCATGGCTGCTCTGCCATCATGGCTGCTCTGCCATCATGGCTGCTCTGCCATCATGGCTGCTCTGGCCATCATGGCTGCTCTGCCATCATGGCTGCTCTGCCATCATGGCTGCTCTGCCATCATGGCTGCTCTGCCATCATGGCTGCTCTGCCATCATGGCTGGCTCTGCCATCATGGCTGCTCTGCCATCATGGCTGCTCTGCCATCATGGCTGCTCTGCCATCATGGCTGCTCTGCCATCATGGCTGCTCTGCCATCATGGCTGCTCTGCCATCATGGCTGCTCTGCCATCATGGCTGCTCTGCCATCATGGCTGCTCTGCCATCATGGCTGCTCTGGCCATCATGGCTGCTCTGCCATCATGGCTGCTCTGCCATCATGGCTGCTCTGCCATCATGGCTGCTCTGCCATCATGGCTGCTCTGCCATCATGGCTGCTCTGCCATCATGGCTGCTCTGCCATCATGGCTGCTCTGCCATCATGGCTGCTCTGCTCCCCACCAATGAAATCGTTGCAACCAGGTTGAAGGCCAAGGTATGGTGCAGCCATCCCAGGTCATCCCAGTGCCCATCGCTCTGCCCTCGTGCCGTCACAGCGTCTCCCCAACCCAGCTTTGTTCTCTCCCACTCTTCCCAGCACATGTTTTTTTAGAATTCTCAAAAAGCATTCATGCCATTCTTTTGAACGGTGAGAAATCCATCTGACTTACTCTCGCACCCATGCTAATTCTCTCCTTCCCCCCACTCCCTCCACCCCACCCCAATCTACTGCTCCCATCCTCTCAGGTGCGCGAGATAGTGCAATGATTGGCGAGGCGGTGTGGCCGTGCGACACATGCGGTCTCCCCTGCCTAGTTCTCACCCATCCTCCTCTTCCCCTTTCACTTCCATCCCAATGAATCCCCCCTCCCCTCCTCTCTCCTCTCAGGTGCGGAAGATAGTGCAGCGGCTCGTGAGGCGGTGCGGCCATGACAGGGATGCGGTCCCGCCTGACTTGTTCTCTTCTCACCCATGCTCCTCTTCTCCCTTCACTTCCAACCAACCCAACAACCCCACCCCACACACTTTCCTCCTCTCAGGTGCGGAAGATAGTGCAGCGGCTGGCGAGGCGGTGCGGCCATGCGACGGTGGCAGCAGTGGTGCCAGAGGAGCATCAGCGCCTTCTCACTCACATCCGCAAGGTGGGTTAAAGGCAGAAAGGCCTGTTCAAAGGCTAGTTTACTCACTCACTCACAGTCGAAGGCTGTCGCCCGGCCATGCCACGGTGGCAGCAGTGGTACCAGAGGAGCATCAGCGCCTTCTCACTCACATCTGCAAGGTGGGTTGGCGGGTCTCTCACTCACACCCTTCAGGGCTGAGAGGTGAATCGCAAGGCTTTTATCCTTCCATGTGCTGCTGCCGCCCTGCCATGCAACGGTGGCCGGAGCAAAGGGGGGGAAGATGGACAGGTGTCTTGGCTACTCACTCGTTTCCTCCTCGTGTTCCCCCCTCCGGTTCCCCTTGTGTGCTGTATCGTTTCAACCTCATTCTGTTGCAGGAGGTGGCTCGAGCGGCCAAGGCCAAGGAGAAGAAGCGTGGTGGAGCGGGGGCCAAGGGATCACAGGCAGGGGACGGGGAGGAGGGGGGTGACGGGCGGTCGACCATGTCTGGCAGAAGCAGGGCGAGGTGAGTGGTGTGAGAGAGCTGCTAGGGGTTTCTGGGGGTGAGTGATGGAGGAAGGGGAGCTTGCAGGCAGGGGGTTGTGAGGAGGGCGGTGACGGGCGGTCGACCATGTCTGGCAGAAGCAGGGCCAGGTGAGTGGTGTAGTGTAGGGTTGCCATGGGGGGGAGGGTTGGGAGGGGTTGGGAGTGAGGGGGCGAGGAGGGGGGGGTGGCGTGGGGGTGCAAAGGGGTGCAAAGGGGTGCTCGCAGGCAGGGGATGGGGAGGAGGGAAGGCGGTGACGGCCAGTCCACCATGTCTGGCAGAAGCAGGGGCAGGTGAGTGGTGTAGTGTGGTGTGCTGCGCTGTGCGGTGCTGTGGGGTGAGTGGCAAGAGAGCGAAGGCAGATGAGTGCTGTCGTTCCCCTCATCTGCCTTGTCTTTGTCCGCACTCCCTGCTCGCTCTCCCCTCTTCCCCCTCCCGCGCGCCTCTGTCGCCACACCACCCACACAACGAGCAACTCGCCCCTCTTGCGCCCACCTTTCAAGGCGCGCGCGTTAATGATTGCACTCGGCAACTTTCAAGATTCATGATGGGAGTAGCAGCGAACTTGTGAGAAAACGCTTAGCAAAAGGATCGAAACTGTGAAACTTGTTCCTAGAAATTAAAAGAAAGATCTCGAAGCCTCCAAACCTCGAAAAACCTTTAATCGCAACTATTAACCTTTAATCCAAACCTTTAATGATTGCACTTGGCAACTATTAACTGTCGAGAGCAGAGCAGCCCTGGTAGCACCGCAGCTTATTTTGCTGCACTGGTTGGAGTTTGGCTTCCCTTTAGCTGATTTTTCTCTTTCCCTTCTCCGCGATTTCCCCCCCGCTCTCCTACCTTTTTTTCAGAACAAGCAATTGGAGCCACTCAAATCTCTTTCCCGACACGTCAGCGGATGGTGATTCTGTCCTTACTCCCCATGCATCTGCCTTGTGCACTCCTTCCCTTCCCCGTTTCTTCCCTCCCCTCCCCCGCCCCCACTTATGCCCTATTTCCCCCCCCTTTCCCTGCTCCTCCACTCCGCACTGTGTCAGAACGAGCGATTGGAGCCACTCCAACCTCTTTTCTGACACGTCAGCGGACGGCGATTTCAGCGATGACGAGGATTACAGCGATGCCGACGAGGACGAGCGCAGCGTGTTCGGCGGCAAATCACGCGCCGCCAAGTCAGCGTCCCGCCAGGACGGGTCAAAGAAGTCTGCGTGGTCGAGCGCGCTCTCATCCAGGTGTGCTGACTTGGCATGGGGTGGGGAATGGGGTGTGGCATGGGGTGGGGAATGGGGTGTGGCATGGGGTGGGGAATGGGGTGTGGCATGGGGTGGGGAATGGGGTGTGGCATGGGGTGGGGAATGGGGCGTGGCATGGGGTGGGGAATGGGGTGTGGCATGGGGTGGGGAATGGGGTGTGGCATGGGGTGGGGAATGGGGTGTGGCATGGGGTGGGGAATGGGGTGTGGCATGGGGTGGGGAATGGGGCGTGGCATGGGGTGGGGAATGGGGTGTGGCATGGGGTGGGGAATGGGGTGTGGCATGGGGTGGGGAATGGGGTGTGGCATGGGGTGGGGAATGGGGTGTGGCATGGGGTGGGGAATGGGGTGTGGCATGGGGTGGGGAATGGGGTGTGGCATGGGGTGGGGAATGGGGTGTGGCATGGGGTGGGGAATGGGGTGTGGCATGGGGTGGGGAATGGGGTGTGGCATGGGGCGGGGAATGGGGTGTGGAATGGGGTGGGGAATGGGGTGTGGCATGGGGTGGGGAATGGGGTGTGGCATGGGGTGGGGAATGGGGTGTGGCATGGGGTGGGGAATGGGGTGTGGCATGGGGTGGGGAATGGGGTGTGGCATGGGGCGGGGAATGGGGTGTGGCATGGGGTGGGGAATGGGGTGTGGCATGGGGTGGGGAATGGGGTGTGGCATGGGGTGGGGATGGGTGTGGCATGGGGTGGGGCATGGTGTGGCATGGGGTGGGTAATGGGGTGTGGCATGGGGTGGGGAATGGGTGTGGCATGGGGTGGGGAATGGGGTGTGGCATGGGTGGGGAATGGGGTGTGGCAATGGGGTGGGGAATGGGGTGTGGCATGGGGTGGGGAATGGGGTGTGGCATGGGGTGGGGGAATGGGGTGTGGCATGGGGTGGGGAATGGGGTTGGGAATGGGTGGGGAATGGGGTGTGGCATGGGGTGGGGAATGGGGTGTGGGCATGGGGTGGGGAATGGGGGTGGACATGGGGTGGGGAATGGGGTGTGGCATGGGTGGGGGAATGGGTGTGGCATGGGGTGGGGAATGGGGCTGTGGCATGGGGTGGGGAATGGGGTTGTGGCATGGGGTGGGGAATGGGGTGTGGCATGGGGTGGGGGAATGGGGTGTGGCATGGGGTGGGGAATGGGGTGTGGCAATGGGGTGGGGGGTGTGGCATGGGGTGGGGAATGGGTGTGGCATGGGGTGGGGAATGGGGTGTGGCATGGGGTGGGGAATGGGGCTGTGGCATGGGGTGGGGGAATGGGGTGTGGCATGGGGTGGGGAATGGGGTGTGGCATGGGGTGGGGAATGGGGTGTGGCATGGGGTGGGGAATGGGGTGTGGCATGGGGTGGGGAATGGGGTGTGGCAATGGGGTGGGGAATGGGTGTGGCATGGGTGGGGAATGGGGTGTGGCATGGGGTGGGGAATGGGGTGTGGCATGGGGTGGGGAATGGGGTGTGGCATGGGTGGGGAATGGGTTGGGGCATGGGGTGGGGAATGGGGTGTGGCATGGGGTGGGGAATGGGGTGTGGCATGGGGTGGGGAATGGGGTGTGGCATGGGGTGGGGAATGGGGTGTGGCATGGGGTGGGGAATGGGGTGTGGTATGGGGTGGGGAATGGGGTGTGGCATGGGGTGGGGAATGGGGGTGTGGCATGGGGTGGGGAATGGGGCGTGGCATGGGGTGGGGAATGGGGTGTGGCATGGGGTGGGGAATGGGGTGTGGCATGGGGTGGGGAATGGGGTGTGGCATGGGGTGGGGAATGGGGTGTGGCATGGGGTGGGGAATGGGGTGTGGCATGGGGTGGGGAATGGGGTGTGGCATGGGTGGGGAATGGGGTGTGGCATGGGGTGGGGAATGGGGTGTGGCATGGGGTGGGGAATGGGGTGTGGTATGGGGTGGGGAATGGGGTGTGGCATGGGGTGGGGAATGGGGCGTGGGCATGGGGTGGGGAATGGGGCGTGGCATGGGGTGGGGAATGGGGTGTGGCATGGGGTGGGGAATGGGGTGTGGCATGGGGTGGGGAATGGGGGTGTGGCATGGGGTGGGGAATGGGGTGTGGCATGGGGTGGGGAATGGGGTGTGGCATGGGGTGGGGAATGGGGTGTGGCATGGGGTGGGGAATGGGGTGTGGCATGGGGTGGGGAATGGGGTGTGGCATGGGGTGGGGAATGGGGTGTGGCATGGGGTGGGGAATGGGGTGTGGCATGGGTGGGGAATGGGGTGTGGCATGGGGTGGGGAATGGGGTGTGGCATGGGGTGGGGAATGGGGCGTGGGCATGGGGTGGGGAATGGGGTGTGGCATGGGGTGGGGAATGGGGTGTGGCATGGGGTGGGGAATGGGGTGTGGCATGGGGTTGGGGAATGGGGTGTGGCATGGGGTGGGGAATGGGGTGTGGCATGGGGTGGGGAATGGGGTGTGGCATGGGGTGGGGAATGGGGTGTGGCATGGGGTGGGGAATGGGGCGTGGCATGGGGTGGGGAATGGGGTGTGGCATGGGGTGGGGAATGGGGTGTGGCATGGGGTGGGGAATGGGGTGTGGCATGGGGTGGGGAATGGGGTGTGGCATGGGGTGGGGAATGGGGTGTGGCATGGGGTGGGGAATGGGGCGTGGCATGGGGTGGGGAATGGGGTGTGGCATGGGGTGGGGAATGGGGTGTGGCATGGGGTGGGGAATGGGGTGTGGCATGGGGTGGGGAATGGGGTGTGGCATGGGGTGGGGAATGGGGTGTGGCATGGGTGGGGAATGGGGTGTGGCATGGGGTGGGGAATGGGGTGTGGCATGGGGTGGGGAATGGGGTGTGGCATGGGGTGGGGAATGGGGTGTGGCATGGGGTGGGGAATGGGGTGTGGGCATGGGGTGGGGAATGGGGTGTGGCATGGGGTGGGGAATGGGGTGTGGCATGGGGGGAATGGGGTGGAATGGGTGGGAATGGGTGGGCATGGGGTGGGGAATGGGGTGTGGCATGGGGTGGGGAATGGGGTGTGGCATGGGGTGGGGAATGGGGTGTGGCATGGGGTGGGGAATGGGGTGTGGCATGGGGTGGGGAATGGGGTCGTGGCATGGGGTGGGGAATGGGGCGTGGCATGGGGTGGGGAATGGGGTGTGGCATGGGGTGGGGAATGGGGTGTGGCATGGGGTGGGGAATGGGGTGTGGCATGGGGTGGGGAATGGGGTGTGGCATGGGGTGGGGAATGGGGTGTGGCATGGGGTGGGGAATGGGGTGTGGCATGGGGTGGGGAATGGGGTGTGGCATGGGGTGGGGAATGGGTGTGGCATGGGGTGGGGAATGGGGTGTGGCATGGGGTGGGGAATGGGGTGTGGCATGGGGTGGGGAATGGGGTGTGGCATGGGGTGGGGAATGGGGTGTGGCATGGGGTGGGGAATGGGGCGTGGCATGGGGTGGGGAATGGGGTGTGGCATGGGGTGGGGAATGGGGTGTGGCATGGGGTGTGGGGAATGGGGTGTGGCATGGGGTGGGGAATGGGGTGTGGCATGGGGTGGGGAATGGGGTGTGACATGGGGTGGGGAATGGGGTGTGGCATGGGGTGGGGAATGGGGTGTGGCATGGGGGTGGGGAATGGGGCGTGGCATGGGGTGGGGAATGGGGTGTGGCATGGGGTGGGGAATGGGGTGTGGCATGGGGTGGGGAATGGGGTGTGGCATGGGGTGGGGAATGGGGTGTGGCATGGGGTGGGGAATGGGGTGTGGCATGGGGGTGGGGAATGGGGCGTGGCATGGGGTGGGGAATGGGGTGTGGCATGGGGTGGGGAATGGGGTGTGGCATGGGGTGGGGAATGGGGTGTGGCATGGGGTGGGGAATGGGGTGTGGCATGGGGTGGGGAATGGGGTGTGGCATGGGGTGGGGAATGGGGTGTGGCATGGGGTGGGGAATGGGGTGTGGCATGGGGTGGGGAATGGGGTGTGGCATGGGGTGGGGAATGGGGTGTGGCATGGGGTGGGGAATGGGTTGGGGCATGGGGTGGGGAATGGGGTGTGGCATGGGGTGGGGAATGGGGTGTGGCATGGGGTGGGGAATGGGGTGTGGCATGGGGTGGGGAATGGGGTGTGGTATGGGGTGGGGAATGGGGTGTGGCATGGGGTGGGGAATGGGGTGTGGCATGGGGTGGGGAATGGGGCGTGGCATGGGGTGGGGAATGGGGCGTGGCATGGGGTGGGGAATGGGGTGTGGCATGGGGTGGGGAATGGGGTGTGGCATGGGGTGGGGAATGGGGTGTGGCATGGGGTGGGGAATGGGGTGTGGCATGGGGTGGGGAATGGGGTGTGGCATGGGGTGGGGAATGGGGTGTGGCATGGGGTTGGGAATGGGGTGTGGCATGGGGTGGGGAATGGGGTGTGGCATGGGGTGGGGAATGGGTTGGGGCATGGGGTGGGGAATGGGGTGTGGCATGGGGTGGGGAATGGGGTGTGGCATGGGGTGGGGAATGGGGTGTGGCCATGGGGTGGGGAATGGGGTGTGGTATGGGGTGGGGAATGGGGTGTGGCATGGGGTGGGGAATGGGGTGTGGCATGGGGTGGGGAATGGGGCGTGGCATGGGGTGGGGAATGGGGCGTGGCATGGGGTGGGGAATGGGGTGTGGCATGGGGTGGGGAATGGGGTGTGGCATGGGGTGGGGAATGGGGTGTGGCATGGGGTGGGGAATGGGGTGTGGCATGGGGTGGGGAATGGGGTGTGGCATGGGTGGGAATGGGGTGTGGCATGGGGTGGGGAATGGGGTGTGGCATGGGGTGGGGAATGGGGTGTGGGCATGGGGTGGGGAATGGGGTGTGGCATGGGGTGGGGAATGGGGTGTGGCATGGGGTGGGGAATGGGGTGTGGCATGGGGTGGGGAATGGGGTGTGGCATGGGGTGGGGAATGGGGTGTGGCATGGGGTGGGGAATGGGGTGTGGCATGGGGTGGGGAATGGGGCGTGGCATGGGGTGGGGAATGGGGTGTGGCATGGGGTGGGGAATGGGGTGTGGCATGGGGTGGGGAATGGGGTGTGGCATGGGGTGGGGAATGGGGTGTGGCATGGGGTGGGGAATGGGGTGTGGCATGGGGTGGGGAATGGAGCGTGGCATGGGGTGGGGAATGGGGTGTGGCATGGGGTGGGGAATGGGGTGTGGCATGGGGTGGGGAATGGGGTGTGGCATGGGGTGGGGAATGGGGTGTGGCATGGGGTGGGGAATGGGGTGTGGCATGGGGGGGTGGGCATGGGGTGGCGTGGAATGGGGTGTGGCATGGGGTGGGGAATGGGGTGTGGCATGGGGTGGGGAATGGGGTGTGGCATGGGGTGGGGAATGGGGTGTGGCATGGGGTGGGGAATGGGGTGTGGCATGGGGTGGGGAATGGGGTGTGGCATGGGGTGGGGAATGGGGTGTGGCATGGGGTGGGGAATGGGGTGTGGCATGGGGTGGGGAATGGGGTGTGGCATGGGGTGGGGAATGGGGCGTGGCATGGGGTGGGGAATGGGGTGTGGCATGGGGTGGGGAATGGGGTGTGGCATGGGGTGGGGAATGGGGTGTGGCATGGGGTGGGGAATGGGGTGTGGCATGGGGTGGGGAATGGGGTGTGGCATGGGGTGGGGAATGGGGTGTGGCATGGGGTGGGGAATGGGGTGTGGCATGGGGTGGGGAATGGGGTGTGGCATGGGGTGGGGAATGGGGTGTGGCATGGGGTGGGGAATGGGGTGTGGCATGGGGTGGGGAATGGGGTGTGGCATGGGGTGGGGAATGGGGTGTGGCATGGGGTGGGGAATGGGGTGTGGCATGGGGTGGGGAATGGGGTGTGGCATGGGGTGGGGAATGGGGTGTGGCATGGGGTGGGGAATGGGGTGTGGCATGGGGTGGGGAATGGGCGTGGCATGGGGTGGGGAATGGGGTGTGGCATGGGGTGGGGAATGGGGTGTGGCATGGGGTGGGGAATGGGGTGTGGCATGGGTGGGGAATGGGGGTGTGGCATGGGGTGGGGAATGGGGTGTGGCATGGGGTGGGGAATGGGGTGTGGCATGGGGTGGGGAATGGGGTGTGGCATGGGGTGGGGAATGGGGTGTGGCATGGGGTGGGGAATGGGTGTGGCATGGGGTGGGGAATGGGTTGGGGCATGGGGTGGGGAATGGGGTGTGGCATGGGGTGGGGAATGGGGTGTGGCATGGGGTGGGGAATGGGGTGTGGCATGGGGTGGGGAATGGGTTGGGGCATGGGTGGGGAATGGGGTGTGGCATGGGGTGGGGAATGGGGTGTGGCATGGGGTGGGGAATGGGGTGTGGCATGGGGTGGGGAATGGGGTGTGGCATGGGGTGGGGAATGGGGTGTGGCATGGGGTGGGGAATGGGTTGGGGCATGGGGTGGGGAATGGGGTGTGGCATGGGGTGGGGAATGGGGTGTGGCATGGGGTGGGGAATGGGGTGTGGCATGGGGTGGGGAATGGGGTGTGGCATGGGGTGGGGAATGGGTTGGGGCATGGGGTGGGGAATGGGGTGTGGCATGGGGTGGGGAATGGGGTGTGGCATGGGGTGGGGAATGGGGTGTGGCATGGGGTGGGGAATGGGGTGTGGCATGGGGTGGGGAATGGGTTGGGGCATGTGGTATGGTTCTGTAGGTGTGGGTTCTTCTCTATCTTGGCAATTGTAGCTGATGGCATTGTATGTTGTATGCCAGCCCATCTCTCCCAGTGCAATCCTGCTTCCTGTGCTTTCTTTCTCCCCTTCCGCCTTGTTGCCCCACACCTTGCATACTCCCACCCACACCACTCCCACCCTTTCCCGCTCCCTACGGCGCGGGCAAGAAGGCGCAGCACAGCAGGCCACAGCTGCACAAAAGCAGTTGTTTTGGTCTTCTCTGCGTGCTCCGTCACTCCCTCATCTCACACTCTCTCCCCTCTCCCACACTCACCCTCCTCCCCCCCCCCCTCCCTCCTGCAGGGCGGGCAAGAAGGCGCAGCACGGCAGGCCGCAGCTGCACGAGCGGATCACGGAGACAGGTGGCGACGCGCCATTGGACCTGCTCGATCTCGCAGGCACGCGCCGGGCCCTCTCTGCCCCCCTGCTCAAGCCCACCCGCGGCACCCCTTCCTCTGCTGGTGGTGCTGCTGGTGGTGGTGGTGGTGGTTCGAAGCGGCTTCGTGATGGGGGTGGGGAGAGGGAAGGGGAGGGGGAGGATTCGGGATTCGAGTTTACAGAGGATGGAAAGATGGTTGTTCCGGATGAGACTGAAGGGGGAGAGAGTGGTAGAGGGAGGAGGGGAGGAGTCAAGAAGGGGGTGGGGACAGGTGGGGAGGATGACGGAGAGGGGAATTTGGACTATGGGGTTATGGAGGATAATGACGTGGCGATGGGCAATGCCAGCCTGGCATCTGCGAGGGCTGCTGAGCTAGCATTCGGCCGGCGTGTCCGCGGGGCGCAAGGTGCAGGAGGAGGAGAAGGGGGAGAAGAGAGAGGGGGTGCTGGTGCTGGTGGTGGTGGTGGGAGGAAAAAGGCCAAGGCCAATTCTGGCCAGGCCATTCCTTCTGGTAAGGACCGGCGCGGTGGGAAGAAGCAGACTGGTAGCGGTAGCGGGTGGTCTTATACAGGGGATGAATATGCCGCAGGCAGCGGGCGGCGTGCGGGCGGCGATGTGAAGAAGGAAGGGAAGCTGGAGCCTCACGCATACTGGCCGTTGGATGCAAAGATGCTCAATCGGAGGGCTGGGAAGCTTGCAGCGGCGCGGAGGGGAATGACCAGTGTAATGGGGGCAGGGGGGAAGAAGGGGGGAGGGGGATCGGGAGGGGGAGGGGGAGCAGGAGGAGGGAAGGGTGGGGCCGGGAAGAAGCAGCACAAGGGGCACAAGGGGAAGGGGAAAGGAAAGGCGTAGGGTTAGAGGGAGTGAGCATGGATCCAAGGCCTTGAGCTTTGGCTGTGGCGTGGGCATGAGTGTGTGTGGGCTATTTGGCACAGCCCAGTCATCCCTGCCCAGTTTCATCCCTCTAGCCTCCCTGTGGCGGTTTACAACGCAGCTGGCTGTGTCCTGCCAGCCCTCCTCATAGGGCCACCTTCATGTTCACATACACTATTGTGTATGTGAAGTACCAGTAGTGCTGCTTGCTGGCTGGGTCTTGGATTTAGTCATGTTTCTAGTGGATACATTGCATTGCAGTAGATTAGCCTGTCAAGGTTTTGGGGCAGGCTGAAAAAAAAAAAGAGTGTAAACTCGAGAGGGCTTGTCAGCCGACAAGAGAAGTGGGCCGTGTGGAGGAGAACTGAAAGCCAAACGAATGAAGGGCCTGCTTCACCATGTGTGACTAAATCAGAGTGATGATGTGTGCTACTCTGTCCCTAGTGATATGCAAGCCAAGATAGTTGCGTATCTCACCAAGGCCAGTGCACGTGTATCTCTTCTGCAGATAATCCTTCATAGAAGCTAGAGCAGCCCGTCTGCACTGGTAAAGACCAAGTCGTCAAGGTAGACGAGGATGAAGAAATTGTTGGGCCAAGAACAAACAAAGTTAGACGAGTAGGCTAAAGAAGGACGGAACCCGAGGGCAGCAAGAGTGGTGTGTAGCGTGTCGTACCACTCACGAGGTTCCTAATGCAGACCATAAACTGGCCGTCTCAGGCTCTACTGGGTGCCAAGAGGGAAGAACCAGTGAAGCTAGGACGACATCACAGCCAGATCTTCTCATGCAAGCTGCCGTGGAGAAAGGCAGCGGAAAAG
Source organism: Closterium sp. Naga37s-1 (assembly GCA_947471745.1). Classification (NCBI taxonomy): domain Eukaryota; kingdom Viridiplantae; phylum Streptophyta; class Zygnematophyceae; order Desmidiales; family Closteriaceae; genus Closterium; species Closterium sp. Naga37s-1. Next base: position 377,646 of record CANJKZ010000979.1, read on the forward strand.
TCTAGAGAGTGCAGCTCATATCACCCTGTAATGCGATGTGCAGCAGTACTTGAAGATTAGTCACTTCAGGGTGGGGAGAAGGTACAGAAGAAGTCTACTCCCTCACACTGACTAAAGCATCTCGCCACGTAGCGTGCGTTGAAGATAGGCGGCGATCCAGGCAGCCACTTCACCTTGAAGATCCATATGCTATTGACTACGTTCGTCCGAAGAGGGGGAACTGCATCGACGTAAGTGCCTGTTTATCTCCAAGACGCTATCTCTGAATTCATGACCGCTATCCATTGAAAGGCCTGCAAACCCAAAACTGCCTCAGCGTAAGTGCGAGTCAAGATGACAACAGCATCGGGGTCTTCCTCAAGGGATAGCAGCATGGCACATTGGTGAGGAGCAGTGACCACAAGGAAGCCAAGCTCAAACTAGACGTCACTGCCAAGGGCAACAACACCCCCGGTAGACAGAGGCTGGGAAGTGATAGGGCGAGCAGTGCGCAGATAGTCAAACACAGGTGGAGGAAAGATAGTGAGGGAAGATGCAGGTGGTAATGAGAGAACAGAAGGAGGCGGAACACGAAGGAGGGGACGGACGCAGAAGTAGGGAACAGAGGTCATGAATAGGGGAGGCGGAACGAGTGTCCGGAGGACGACTGTACCACTAAGTAGAGGCTGGCAACAGAGAAAGAAGAAGAGGAGGAGATAGCTGTGACCGAGGAGGAAAATGTACTGGAAACGCGTCCGGGGGAGGAAATGTACGACCGAAAAAAGGCGGAGACGATGAATGGTCTGGAGGAGGAGAAGGAAGACCAAGTAGACGAAGGTCACTCACAGGTGGCGACGACCGCTGCTGCTGCCGCTCCTGCGGCTACGGCTACGGCTCCTTCCGCCGCTGTTGTTGCTGCTACTGCTATTGCCGTAAGAGTTGTATCATTGCCGAACGACACGAGACCACCACGTCAGGCGCTTCAGTGGCAGCACCACCCACAACAAAACCTTCAGAACCAGCACCTCTACTACCAGTTCCTCCAGCGCCAGCACCTCTAGTTTTAGCGCCTCCAGCATCAGCACCCCCCAGAACCAGCACCTCCAGCACCAGCTGCTCAAATGTCAGCACCCCCAAAGTCCACTACAACCTGCCACAAAAGCACCAAAGGCTGCTGAGGTGACTGTGAGGACGACTTATGGGACTGTGAGGATGACGTAGGGGACTCTGGCGAGTGAGACAACACAGGCGGTGCTACTGAGGGAGGAGGGTTAATATGAGACACACCTAACTGAGTAGGACGAAGGTGAGGTGGGACTACTGAAGGAGCAGGACCAAGAGGAGGAGTGGGAGTAAGAAAGAGGGGGGAGGGGAACTGGGATACCTCGGTGGGGATAGCGAACAACGAAGGCCACTGAATCGTCAAAATTAAGGTCGCGGTAGTCGAAGAAATGGTAGCTGGAAGGGTGGTAGAACTGAAAGTAAGGGGCATCGACCGGGAAACCAAGGAAGACGCAGGGAAGGGAGTGAGCCGAGAACTTGTTTGCGCAAGGGTCGCTGACATGCACAAAGCAGCCCTAGATGCAAAACGCAGATGCGAGACTAGGGGACCCAATCCAGAGACCGGTCAGGGAATCATGTGGGTGTGGAACACGAAGCCACAGTTTCAGCTGATGCGTGGCGTAGCAAACAACAAAGGGCCACAGAAAATGGGTCGTACAGGCATCGACCATGGAGATGCGGGCACTCTCCATGGCCAAGCCTTTGCAGTGCTCAGCAACCTCATTCTGCTGTGGCGAGTCCAGGAGCGTGAAGGACTGGGTGAGGCCCTGCTTGCGACAGGACTCCGCAAACCGATCGGCATGGAACTCACTCTCACAGTCAAAGTGTAGGCAAAGCACAAGCATGGTGTGCTGAGCGCGAGTGGCCTCAATCCACGGAATCGGAGTACCATGCACATTTGCCTTCCTCTGAAGGGGAATCACCAAGGTGTAGCAAGATAAGTCGTCCACAACCACCAGGAAGTAGCTCTCCTCGTGCGGCCAGAGACAGAGGCAGGGCCCCAGACGTCCATGTGCAAAGTTTGAAGAGGCGCAGTGGCTGGCGGAAGCAAGGTGTGACGCACAACCGACCCTCGACAGAAGGAGTGTACGACGGAGCAAGCAAAGGAGGGAGCGGAGGAAGCAAGTTGTGACGAGACATGTGACGAAGACGTGAGACTGCAAGGTGACCTAACTGGTGGTCCCACATGAGGGATGGGTGAGATTGTGACTGACAAGAACACGCCGCGGCAACTTGACCTAACGTAGGCACCTGGGGGGGATGCAGTGTGAAGAGACCGAACGAAGGATCCTGGGAAAACGTGGCAAGATGTGTCCCTGTGGAAGCGTCCGTACATGTCGCAAACCTCTCGTGTGCAGGACAAGTGATTGTGACCCAATGGTCTTTGAGGTGTCCAACACCCACCAAGTTTCTGGAGAACAAGGGGATGCGGAGACCGGTGAGGGAACTGGAGGGGACAATGGTAGTATGGGAGAATGGTAGTACTACGAGCGATGGCTGGTCTAGAAGTGGGATAAGCCTGAACAACTGCGACTGGTGCTGGAAGTGGCGTGATGGTGGTGTCGTCATGAAAGAAGCACTAGGCCGCATTGGAGTTGAGTGTGAAGGAAAGTGACGCATCAGCAGTGAGCGCACCTGAGCTAGCAACAACACAATCACCTACAATAGAAAGACGCAAAGATCCTAGTATATGTACACACAAGCAAACGGATCCAGTGGCACTATAGTCAACAACATACATGGCAGAGGAAACATTATCCATGGACATATCAAACACACGGTAACAATGACTCAATAGAGTAGGACAGTGTGTGGGGACCCCTTAATGCGCGAAGCGCCCACAAAGGAGATCGTCGAGGCGGCTGAAGCAAACGAAGTGTTGAGTGGTCGAGATGCCTACAAGTATTGCCAGCTCTAGGGCCGGTCAGAATCTGGTAGTGGCAAGGCCCAACGCCGCAGCCACCGCAACGAGGCCCCCAGATGTCCGGGCTGCTGCTGTGGCCGATGCCCCCCAGACCGCCAGGTCCCCATTGCTGCGGAGCCCCCCACTACTGCTGGGGATGCCACTGATATTGTTGCGGCACTTGCTGCTGCTGTGGCTAATGCTGCAGCTTCCAATGCTGCTGCTGCTATTGCTGCAGTGCTCCTGCCTCACTCCAAGGACCAGTATCTCCTCTGGTCGGACCCGCATGTCCAGTGCCACCCCCAAAGTCACCTCCGCCTGATGCACCAGTACCCCCACCGCCTCCACCACCTCCACCGCCACCCCCCTTCCCCCCTTTCTTACCTCCCTTGCCACATTATTGCGAACCAGTGGCAGAAATGGATATAGTCTCCTCAGTAGCAGATGACTCAGCAGTAGTATGAGAAGCAATGAAGGTCGGAAGCTGGGACACAACACACCCCTCAAAGACACAGGGAACTAATGCAGTAGTAGCAAAGGCAACAGAGCGGAGGTTACTCTTGATCTCAGTGAGGGTGGTCTAAAGGGGGTCGATAATAGGCTCACTTGGATGCTTCTGAAGAAGTGTGTCGCGTACAGACTAAAGGCAGACAGGGAGATGAGTGACGATGAAATAGAGGGTGACAAACATAATGAGGGGGGGGGGGGGGGGGGGGGCTAGCAGGTTGGGTAATGGAGTAGGCAGCACGATAGCTAGCGTCAAGTGAGCGCAGGTGAGCGAGTAGGTCAGCAGTAGTGTCAAACGCACCAAGGTCAGCGAAAAAGAATGGCATGAGGAGTCAAGGAAGATAGAGGAAGGAGTGGATAGCGAGAAATGGTAGCATCATCAATACATTCGTGTGCTCACGTGACCTGGCTGAAGCGGGCACACTCGGCTGGCAGGAGGAGATCACTGAGGGCGAGGAGAACAGCAACGTCGCTAGACTCCCCCATTGAGTAATCTGTGGGCTGCTTGGCAAACGCCTCCCAGTCCGCCTCGGTGGGCGGGTGCTTAGTAGGCAGCAGAGTGGGACGTGGAGGGGCATGCATATCACTAGACATGTGAGTGTACAACGTGTCACCATCCTGGCACTAGCTCTGAATGTAAAGTCTGGCATGCAACAGTCAGGTGCTAAAATATATCTCATGACCCTCTACGTCAAAACACAGAACTCTAGCAGACGCCATGGCTTAGGAAACGGGCTAAAAACGGTAGACTATGAACGGCTGGCTGGAAATGGCTGGCGATGAACGACTGGCTCAAGACAGCAGGCTAGGAACAACTGGCAAGGAACGGTTGGCTATGAATTCTAGGCTGGGAGCGGCTGGCTAGGAAGTAACAGGAAACCCTAAAACAATGCCACGAAGAGGGAGTGCGGCTTCCAGCCGCTGCTAGCAGTGTCATTGGCAGAAGGAATAGTGCGGGAGGACAGGCACTAGCGAGAGGCGGGGGGGGGGAGGGGGGGTGTGGCGGCTAGTTGGTTAGTGGGGAGCTGCTAGTAGGGCACGATTCGGCTTGTAAGACGCATTGCAAGCAAGGCACGCTCTGGTTGGCGGTGCACACTGCTGGTTGGTTGCAGTGCGCTGCTGGATGGCTGGGGCGTGCTGCTGGCTAGGTGGGGCGCGCTGCTGGCTGGCGGGGCGCGCTGCTGGCTGGCGGGGCGCACTGCTGGTTGGCTGAGGCGCGAGCTAGTGAGGCTTGGGCTGGCTGGCGGGGCGCGCGCTTTTGGAAGGCACTTTGTGTGGTGGCACGCACTTTGCTGGCGTGCCTTTGTCGGTGTGTGCTTGTTGGCGCGCGCTATGCTTGCGCGTGCTTTGCAGCTGACGCGCGCGCTTTGCTAGCGGGGCGCGCTGGTGGTGCGTGCGTTGCTGGCCACTAGCCGGTTGCTGGCTGGCTGGCTAGTGGGTGGGCATAGTAAAAGGCTATACTCGCAGCAACAGGGAGGAAGGGGGTGCATTATTCCAACAAAACAACATCATGCGCACATCCAGTTTGCACATGTCCCACAGGATTAAACATGGAAACAAACAGCGCGGATGGCCGTCAATGCAGAAGTTATACAAAGCCACTCACCTGGAAGCTTCTCGTGGTACAACTTGAGAAGGTACCGCATGACCTGGGCTTATTTTATCAGGGTGAATTGCCCTAATACCCTGATAATCATGGTGAATATTTGGGGTCACACTTTGGCGTAAAGGTATTTTTTTAGATTACATTATCCCTGGTTAATCAGGGTTTCTATTTTGGGCACACTTTAGTGTAAAATCTACTTGTCCTGTTAGTCAGTTTTACCCTGAAGCGAGTATAAGGCATTTTCCCTGGGTGCCTCCTCCCGCCCCACCCTGTACCCCGATCCCCGAGGCACGAATCCCGACATTTTAGCCACGAATGTACATGGGTTGGCAGCAGTATGGCTCACCATTGGTCAGATTTACAGTTACCTACCATGCCAACGCGGGAGTTCTGGCACTCTTTATTTCTTCACCTGCCAAGACAGAGGGACCACCCACCAAGGGAGACAAAGGTCGCGGTCCTGGGGTGTCTTGGACACCCATCCGGCCTCCAGCTCAGCGTCAGGTGTGGGAAACACGTGCACTTCGAGTGTGCAGCTGATTACGTGTACAACAAAAGTAGGTCTAAAAACTTGGGGTTTTAGACCTCTCGCGAATGATGTTTCAACAAGTAATCGAGCAGATCTTAGCAAACTCATGTCAGTGGAGGCCATGCCACGAACACGTGCTGATGCTGACGTGCGTGTCCAGAGTTCGGGTGTCCTGGACACCCCAGGACCGCGATCAAAGTGTCGGCGGCCACTTGCCCACTGGGCACCACGTCAGTACCTTGGTTACTTGGGTAACAAACACATAACCACATTCACAAAAAAACTAAAAGGGTACGCAAAAATGTTACAGTTTACTATAAATATATTTTTCCCCAAAACCAGTAGTTACCATGATGGTTAAAAGTTCCAAACACAGGTCACACTGATCATCAGGGAAGCTAGGAATCCTACACTGCTAATCATGGGTTACGAATAATGAAAAGTAGGCCCTGCGCGTGACAAGTTCGCTGGACGTTATCTGTAGGAAAATCCTCGCTATGGAGGATCCAGTATCGGGGTAACTAGGAAGATACCCTGTATAGTCAGGGGAAAAATTATCTTACTCGCACTTTGTAAGGGTAAAAAAAATATACTCTTTTTATACAAAGGGTAAATGTCGTTTGGGAAAGGGTGTATTTTAAAAGGCGGCCGTTAGTCAGTGCAAAAAATGTATATTACCCTGATATTTTGGGGCCTGGTGCATGCGTCTCTGCATTTGCACATGTATGGCCATAGCATGTAGATGCACGGTATATGCGCATGTGCATCTGCATGTGGATGTGTGTGCACATTTCGCATGCGCATATGCGTATTACTGCATGTGTGTTTGTGCATGTGTCCTACCATCCTACCATGCCACTGTGGTTGTGCTGGTGTTGGAGCAAAACGAGCGCCTGCTAATGCACGGCCAGTATATCTTATGTGCATATGGATGTGCCTTGCTGCCCTGCCCTGCTGCTGTGGTTGCGCTGGTGTCAGAGCATAATCAGCACTCGCTAAGTCTGGGTGGTTACATATCATGCTATTTCCTTTGCCGGATGTGTGGTGGGAGAAAGAGATGTGAAAAGGGAGGCACATTTGGAATACAGTTATGTACTGTACGCCTAGATATGTATGTATATATAAACAAAACTAGCACACAAAATTGGTCATGTTGGCACCTTCTTAGCACACTAGACCCTACAAACACACGCATCACAAGCGGCTTCTAGATTTTGACGCTCAGAGCGATACATAATTTAGTTTTCTGGTTTCTGGTTAACGAATGCAGAGCTGTTATATCCTTCCACGTGGCTTTGGCCCCGGCAATCTCGAAGAGGGTGGTTCCCAACATCCTCGCCTTGCCTAGCGCGACGAAGGCAAAGGTTGGCGCGCCCAGTTTGGAGGTGGAGGCAACAACATGGTAGAAGATGTTGTAGTCTCCATTTGTCCTGACGGATTCAGCCGCTGACGAATCAGCCCTGACAGGGTTCACATAAGCGATCGAAAGAGGGGGGAGTCATGCTGAATGCTTTACTCAGAAATATGAAATCAACTTGCTCAGCAAGGCTCGACCGTGATGTTAAAGACGAGCCGCCGGGAGTTACAGAGGCCGGCGGGTGTCGTTCAACTAGGTTAGTTGGTCCGGGAAACAAAAAGCAACGGATGAGGCGTCACAATATACTAGTGGCTCGCAACGGTCAGGATTGTTGAAGGTGGTTCGCTAACCACGACCTAGAGCGACCTACATCGACTTACAAAGGACCTACCTTGACGAGTTGAGACGAAGGGAAAGCGAGGACCAGAGAAGAACCAAAGCTACCTATGTTGGGGCAACGGAAGAAGAAACACGGCAGCAGCGAGATCTACGATGGGAAACAAAGAGAAGAGGAAGTGTGAGGAAGTGGAGAAGAACGCGGCTGAAATGTGAAGATTGGGAATGGCGAGGGGGGAAGTCATGCCGTGTCAAAGGAAGTCCAAGATTTGCGCCCGAGGCGCGTTCGGTGCGTAGCTGGATTTGGAAATTGTGAAGAGTAAAAGTCAGCTCAAAATTGGGCGCGACGCAAGGGCAAAAACTGAATTCGAATTGCTTATAACTTGTCTTGGTGTTTTCTGTTTTGTATGCCTTCTTCACTGAAATTACTCAAACTTTCTGCCTTGAAGTTTTCCAGCACATTCCTAATCACAGTTGAGGCCAGAGCTACCTAGACTTGCTATTAAGGCTCTGAATTTCCTTTATAGTCTAGAGTAAAGGCTGCACAAGTACAAGAGATGGTATCAGAGCTGGTAAAGGGTGTTCTAGCATTTCTAAGGATAGGCGAAATTGTGAAGTATGGCGGACGATCATACTGAGGCGAGTTCTGGCTCCTCTGTGAGCATTGGAGGCACAAAACTTCATGCCATCCTAGCAGCGCTAGCATAAGGATGCTTGACGGCAAAGCCAACGATTGGGCTTAGCGAGGCGCAATGGTTTCATGGAGAAAAATTTAGCACGTGGCGACTAAAGTTCATTCGTAGCTCGGAGGAAGTAAACTCTGGCCGTAATATCATCCCGACAAGGAGATGGGAGAGGGCGTTACACCATCCACAAAAGAAAAACCAGAAGAAAATGCGTCATTAAAAAAAAAACGAGTATGCAAGTTTTTTTCCAATTATGCCATTTGGTTTCGGACAGCATTGCCGTGGGGCTGGATCAATTTGTGGGAGAGGAGAACTCTCTCGAACGAGCCTGGGAGTACATGGAAGCAGCTTACATCGGGCTTATGGATACTGACAAAGCTGCTATTCGGAAAAAAACTCATTCTATTTGTTGTAAAGGCTTCTCCTCTAATTTTCAGGAACTGGTATTTGTACTAATCACTAGCGCTATGTCTTAGCTTTCCAACGAGCCATGAATCGCTTCGTTCGCCTGAGAAACGAGTGAGCTATAGCTGGAAACGTGAAGACTATGCTCTAGGAATAGAGATTAGGAGCTCTCAAGAATTCTGACGAGTTGTACCATGTACAAGATGATTCCAATGTTCACTATGATCCATGAAATACAAAGCAAACAGATTTATAGCATGCAGTCAACATCGAGTCGCACAAGTAACCTCGAACCGCTAAACTCTCGAAAGTTCGAGTAACATTTCGAAGGGGTGAAATTCGACACTCAAATTTCACCGAACCGAATTCTCCTCGAGTCTCGAATGTTCCTGGTGCTTGTTGTAGAGTACTCTCCTCTACTTTGCAGGAACTGGGAATTGCACTAAACGATAGAGCACACTGATGGCTTTCCAACGAGCCGTCAAACACACGATTCGCCTAAGTAACGAGAGAGTTCTATGCGTTTATGTGCTTGCCAGTGCTCTTAGAACGTAGGATAGGAGCTCTCTGGATTTTGTGTCGAGTTGAACCGGTATAGGAAACTCTGATTTTCAGTATGAAACATGCATACAAAGCTACTAGTTTTATAGCATGCAATCAACATCGAACCGCACATGTAACCTCGAACCGCGGTACACTCGAATGTTCGAGTAACATTTCGAAGGGGTGAAATTCGAGTCTCGAATTTCACCGAATCGAATTCTCCCTGAGTCTCGATTCTTCTTGTGCTGCCATGTGGCACCGAAATGCAAGTCTCTCGAAGTCAACCTGCACCTTCTCGAGACCTGCAGTGAAGCCAAAACTTCTTGGAACACTTGAGAAGCATCGTACGGTGGTTGGGGGCAAAACCTTGCCTCACTCAACCTCCAACACTCCCCCTTGCACCCAAGTCACTAGGTGTTCAATCCAACACGCTCACAGCATGCACGGAATGAATCCTTAGGGAGTGGTTTAGTGAGGAAGTCCGCGGGTTGAGCTTTGGTGCTCACATAAGTGAGTTTGACCTCACCCTTCTCAACCGCCTCACGAATGAAGTGATGTTTCACTTCGATATGCTTGGTTCGCTCGTGAAGGACGGCATTGTGAGAGAGGCTTATGGCGGCTTGGTTGTCACAAAAGAGAGAAGTTGGGTTGGGTTGAGGATGCCCAAGCTCCGCTAGAAGACGCCGTAACCATATTGCCTCCATGGCACCTTGAGTGAGTGCCATATACTCCGCTTCCGTTGAGCTTAGAGCCACGGTTGGTTGCTTCTTGCTTTGCCAACTCACGGCTGCCCCAAGCAAGGTGAAGACATACCCGGAGGTACTTTTGCGTGTGCTCGGATCTCCCGCGTAGTCCGAGTCGGCATAGCCCTTGAGTTCAATCGGGCTGGCTTCATACACGAGCCCCAAGTTATGTGTGCCTTGGAGGTAGCGTAGAACGCGTCCTCCCGCGCGCATATGCTCGGTATGAGGGTTGCTCACGACTCATCCAAGCACCCCGGCGGCGTATGCAAGGTCGGGGCGAGTAGAAACGGCGGCATACATGAGCGAGCCCACTAGCGAATGAAACCGCTTCACTTCGGCTTCGTCGATGGTGGATTCTTCCTCTCCCGTGAGGCAAGAAAATCCCGTAGCTATTGGTGTTCCCACCGGTTTGCTATCGCCCATGCCGAAGCTCTCCACTACCCCCTTCAAATACTTCTCTTGGTGGAGGTGGATGGTCCCGTTGGCTCGGTCACGATCGACGTGCATCCCAAGGTAGTACGTGACCGGCCCCAAGTCCCTCATCGCAAAATCCGCCCCTAGCCGTTGCTTGACCTCCCGAATGAGGTCTTTGGAGTCGGAGAAGAGGAGTAGGTCATCGACGTAGAGCAAAAGCACCAATTGCTTCTCCCCCTCCTTCAACACGTACAAAGCGCTATCGTACTTGCTACGAGCGAAGCCGTGTTGAAGAAGAAAGTCGTCGATGCGCTTGTACCATCCGCGTGGACTTTGCTTCAAGCCGTAGAGGGTACGCTTGAGCTTCCATACCCTTCCGCTACCATCATCGTACCCCGGGGGTTGCCGCATGTAGACCTCTTCCATGAGAAGCCCGTAGAGGAAGGCGGTGCAAACGTCCAATTGCTCCACTTCGAGGTTGAGAGATGCCGCTAGCGCGAGCAACACCCGAAGAGTTGTAGCCTTAGCCACGGGAGCGAAGGTCTCGCTATAGTGCTCCCCCTCCCGTTGAGTGTATCCTTGAGCTACAAGCCTCGCCTTGTAGCGTTCGACACTCCCATCGGCTCCCAACTTCTTCTTAAGCACCCATTTGCACCCCACCAAGTAGGCACCCTTCGGCGGGTCGACGAGCTCAAACACGTCGTTCTCTTTGATCGAGGCTAGTTCCTTCTCCATCGCTTGTTTCCATAGTGGCGCATCCGGAGAAGCCAAAGCCTCGAAAATGGGTGCGAGCGTCATCACCCAAGGTTGCGAAGCAATATGCCGCACGCTCCTCGTCCAACTCCCCAACGGCTACCATAGCGTAGTCGTTGTACTTCGTGTTGGGGCGACATATACGTTGCTCGCGGGTCAACGCCAATGGGAGGGAGGAAGGTGTGGAGGAAGTTGCCGCCTCGGTTGGTGGCACCTCGACCACGTCGTCGTCGCTCTCCTCGTTCTCTCCCCCTCCATTTTCAGCTTCCTTTTCCACTTGTGATGGAACCTCCACCGCTTCATCCTCCTCTCGTGCGGGAAGGATGACGGTGAGTTGCGGCGTTGGTTGTTCCTTTGTCGGAAACTTGTCTTCGTCGAAGACCACGTCTTGAGACGTGACGACGCGCTTGTCGCTCAAGTCCCACACTCGCCACGCACGCTCGTTCGCCGCAATTCCCAAGTAGATCGCCGCACGAGCCTTTGGTTGTAACTTGTGGTGAAGGGGATCTGGTACATGGTAGTAGCAAAGGCACCCAAAGGTGCATAGGCGTGATAGGTTCGGCTTCGTTCCGCTCCATGCTTCGAACGGAGTCGTTCCTGGGAGCACCTTTGTCGGCAAACGGTTGCGAATCCACGCCGCTAGCGAACTCGCCTCACCCCACCAGTCGCTCCCAAGCTTGGAGTGTTGAAGAAGTGAACGAACGGCTTCCACCAATGTGCGATTAAGCCGTTCCGCCGCTCCATTTTGTTGGGGTGTGTAGGGTGTTGTGACATCGTGCTTGATGCCCTTGCTCTTCATCCATTTTGCAAGCTCGTTGTTCACGAATTCGCCACCACCATCGGTACGAATAACCTTGATCCGCTTCTTGTCGTCGTTGCAAACTTCGAGCGCCCACTCTTGTATTGCCTTGGCCGCGTCGCCCTTAGCCTTCAAGATTCGGGTCCAACACATCCGCGTCGCGTCGTCGAGCATCACCAAGAGAAACCGCGCTCCTCCCTTTGATGCATGTCGCATCGGTCCACACACGTCCATGTGAACAAGCGCAAGCGGGTCCTTAGCGAGGGGTGACGTTCGGCTACCAAATGGCTTCCGAGCCATTTTTCCTTCGACACACGCCGCGCACACGCCCGTCTCGTCGTCGCCGGCGCCCACGTCGACTCCCTTCGCAAGTCCTTTGTTTGCCAACTCCTTGACCGAGTCGTAATTGGCGTGCGCAAGTCGATTATGCCACGCCTTGAGAGTCGCCTTGGAACCTTGCGCCACGTTGGATGAAGTCGCTCCTGGGTGCGTCTTAAGTTGGTAGAGTTCTCCGTTGAGAATGCCTTGTGCGAATTGCTTCCCCTTCCAAAAGAGGTTCATGTTCGCGCCATCGATTGTCAACTTCACGTCCTTCTTCACGAGTTGAGTGCTTCAATCCCGGGACGTGAAGCACGTTCGTGATGTCAACCGGTCCGCCATCAACGATGAGACGCGTACTCCCAACTCCAACCACCGGTAGCGACTTGTTGTTTCCGAAGACGACGCGTTTAACGTCCCCCGGTGCGCCAACGTTGGTGAGGAACGATGCCGAGTGCGTCATGTGTCACTTGGAGTGTTGGTCCCGTCACCGGCCAATAGCACGATCGACTCCCTTGTATCATCCGTCTCGCCGGATGTCGTGTGCGCGTTGCCCTCGTGGTTCCGCGCCTTCGATGGAGTCCAATCGCTCGACCGCTTCCGACACTCTCGCCAAAAGTGTCCCGATTTGCCGCAATAGTGGCACTTGCTCGTGCTGCTCGATGCATTTCCCTTGCCGCGATCGCTTCCTCCGGACGACTTCTTCGTCGCACCTTTGCTCCACGTGGACTTCTTTCCGGAACTCCCTCCGGAGAACATGGCGGCACCCTCGCTCTCATTAGCGAATTGTCGGCGACGCGATTCTTCATGAAGAAGCCGACCGACCACCATTTCCTTCGTCCAAGTGTCTTGCACGCTATCGAGTGTCGTAATCACCATCGACCACTCTTCCGGAAGGCCGCATAGCAAGGTCAAAATCCAATCCTCCTCCGTGACTGTTCCACCGAGGCATGAACGTTTCCCCGAGTTCCTCCACACGAGTCGCATACTCGTGCATCGATTCGCCCACGCGCATCTTCACCGTGTAGAATGCATTCTGAGCTAGGATCTTGCCGTGGAGAGTCTTGTTCACGTGGATGGTCTCGAGCCGCTTCCACGCTTCATGCGCCGACGCTTCGAGCTTGATGCACATGCGCACCGAGCTCACGAGATTGATGCCGATGCGCGAAATCAACGTAGCGAACGCCTTTTGGTCCTTCTTCTTCCATGCCGCGATGCCGCTCTCATCGTCCAGCTTCTTCCCCGCTCCATCATAAGCACTTGGAACTTAAACTTCCACGCGGAGTAATTTTGTCCCGTGAAAATCGGTACCGCCGACGTGTCGAACATCGTCGCGGTTGCCCAGGGTTCGCCGGAATTTACAACGACACCATCCAAGGAAGTGCGGGAGGTCTCGCTTGAAGTCGGCATGCTTGCTCCTTGTCGCGCGCGTAGACTCCTCCGACCAGCTCTGATACCACTGTTGTAGAGTAATCTCCTCTACTTTGCAGGAACTGGGAGTTGCACTAAACGATAGAGCACAGTGATGGCTTTCCAACGAGCCGTCAAACGCGCGATTCGCCTAAGTAACGAGAGATTTCTATGCGTTTATGTGCTTGCTAGTGCTCTTAGAACGTAGGATAGGAGCTCTCTGGATTTTGTGTCGAGTTGAACCGTGTATAGGAAACTCTGATTTTCAGTATGAAACATGCATACAAAGCTACTAGTTTTATAGCATGCAATCAACATCGAACCGCACATGTAACCTCGAACCGCGGTACACTCGAATGTTCGAGTAACATTTCGAAGGGGTGAAATTCGAGTCTCGAATTTCACCGAATCGAATTCTCCCTGAGTCTCGATTCTTCTTGTGCTGCCATGTGGCACCGAAATGCAAGTCTCTCGAAGTCAACCTGCACCTTCTCGAGACCTGCAGTGAAGCCAAAACTTCTTGGAACACTTGAGAAGCACCGTTCCGTGGTTGGGGGCAAAACCTTGCCTCACTCAACCTCCAACACAAGTAACCTCGAACCGCTAAACTCTCGAAAGTTCGAGTAACATTTCGAAGGGGTGAAATTCGACACTCGAATTTCACCGAACCGAATTCTTCTCGAGTCTCGAATGTTCCTGGTGCTGCCATGTGGCACCGAATCGATGGGTCTTCCGAAGTCAATCCTTCAACCCCACGCCAACCTGCAGCTCACTCGAAAGTGAGCACCAAGCCAACACCTTTCTGTGGTTGGGGGCAAAGTTGCCTCACGCAACCTCCAACACTATTGAGAATGGAGCCAAGGAAGAGGGTCATTGACTACATGAATCGAGCGAAGGGGTACAATGACGACCTCAAAGCTATGGGGGCAGCTGAAACCGAAGGGGAAATTATGGGGTACATCATTAGTGGGCTGCCCAAGGCGTGGGAAGTGGAGATAGGAGTCCTAACCTGCAACCCACCCGCGAACATGACCAAGCTGTTGGAGACGCTCCACGCTTTGGACCTGGTGAAAGCTGGCTGATGAAGGAGAGTAGCTTGGACGGAATGGGACCAGCTACACATCTATGGTAAATGCAGCAGCGGCAGGGAAAGGATATGGAGGTTTTGGGGCGTGCTTTCAGTGTGGGAAGAAGGGTCATAAGCAGATAGAACAAACCAGCAACATCAAAAGCAAATGCAGTGGAAGTTGAAACCAGTGAAGCGAACGTCATCTTGGGAGGAGCTCACAAGGCAAATGTGGCAAGGGCATCGGGAGTGTGTATGTTGGCAAAAGGGTTCAGTGAAGCTGCGTGGTTCATGGATACTGGCTGCACTCAGCATATGACCAATCACCGTGAGTGGCTTACAAACCTGAGGGAATCCAACGTACCTTATGTGCTGTTTTGTTAACAATACATAAAGTTTTCATTAAGAATGGGCATATTTTTGCATTGTGAGGCAAGGACGATTGTTGAAGGGCATCTCTGGTTGGAAAGCTTAGGTGAATAATGGTGCATAACCTCATTACGTGGCAGCATATTTCATGGATCGTATGGAGAACGGGGAAGCAATAAGCACATCGGGAATACTATATGTGGTGTACAAGTATATAATTACAAAATACACACACAGATTGGTCACACTGGCCGGCCCCTTCTCAACACACCAGACCCTTCCAATAGGGAGAAGGAGGAGGGGGAGGAGTGGGGGGGGGGGGGAGATCACAAATAGCTTTCAGATTTGACGTTCAGAGTGCGTCATATTTACATGTTCTGTTTTTTGCTTTACACCCCTCTAAGCTATAGCACACCCCCTCTCTCCTGCCAGAGTACTGTTGACAAACCAACCCCTCAGCGCACCCATGTCAAAATAGCTGGTGAAGGGCACAGCAGAATAGGCTTGAGGTGCAGCCAGCATTCCATCAATCAACGGCTTGTACGTTCCCGGAATTGTGCCGGTGATTTCGTACATGTACTTGCCAACCACATTAGCATCCGGGGACGTGCGATTGGTCCACGTGTCGCTTCCGTTGACCAGAGTGAGTGGCACGTCTAAGCCTTGGAGGACGATAACCTCGTTTGGCCCCTCAGAGTCGCTTGTATTCATGCTGACACGGTAACGAATGTCGTAGTCGTTTGTGGTGGTGTTGCTAAGAGTGGTGGCGACAAGAACGGGCAAGGAGAGGGCAAGGAGAGGTAAGGATAGGATAGGACGAGTAAGATATGGGCAGAAGTCGAGCAGGTGTGTATGGAGGGCAGCGGGTTGCAATATGGAATTTGGGAAGGTGAGAAGAGTGAGTGGAGGGTGAGAAGAGTGAGTGGAGAGGGGGAGGGCGTGAAGAATGAGGGGAGAGGGGGAGGGCGGGAAGAATGAGGGGAGAGGGGGAGGGTGGGAGGAGTGGGGGAAGAGGGGGAGAGTGAGAAGAGCGAGGGAGGAGAGGGTGTGAGAGTGCGGGAAGGAGGAGAGGGTGTGAGAGTGCGGGAAGGAGGAGGAGAGAGAGTGCAGGGAGGAGGAGAAGGTGAGAGAATGGGGGTAGTAGGAGAGGGTGAGAAAGGGGGGGGGGGAGGAGGAGAGGTTGAGAAATGGGGGGAATGAGGTGAGGGTGAGAAATTGGGGCGGGGAGGAGAGGGTGAGAAAGTGGGGGGAGGGGGAGAGGGTGGGAAAGTGGGGGGAGGAGGAGAGGGTAGGAAGTGGGGTGAGGAGAATGTGAGAAAGTGGAGGGAGCAGGAGGGGGAGAAAGGGGGAGGGTGGAGGAGAGGGTGAGAAAGCGGGGCAATGAGGAGAGGGTGAGAAAGTGGGGGAGGAGGAGAGGGTGAGAAAGTGGGGAGAGGAGGAGAGGGTGTGAGAGAGTGGAGATGCGAAAAGCGGGAACAGTGAGAGAGCTAGAGAACAAGAGAAGGGAGAAGAGAATGAGAAAGGGAATGGAGGAGGGAATGGAGGAGAGGCTTACAGAAAAGCGGCAATAGAAACGCAGCCTGAGCCATACATGTCACCAGGGACCCTGGGGTTAACATTATCGCCCGTAAGATTCGTCCCCACCACCCCTGAGCGAACGCGGAAGTGAAGTCAACGGAGAGCGTGATGGATGGGTGGGTGATGACGGGGAGAGATGGGGAGTTGATGGGGGGGAGTGATGGTGAGGGTGGTGGAGTAACGGTGAGGGTAGCGGAGAGTGGTGAGAGTTGCAAGTATGCAAGGGGCGGGAACGAGGGGGAGAGCAGGCGTGGGAATGGTGAAGATTGAGGTGGGAAAGAGACAGAATCAACGAGAGCGAACGAGAAGCGATTTTGCATGATATCGCGCGGCGGAAAATGTCGAAGAGCCAAAGGGTTCTTACCAACTAGAACGAGTGCCTCGTTCTTGTCTCCCTCTTTCCCACCAGGCGTCGGCGGAAGAGGATCATTCTTAAACTGCCCCCTCGCTGCTCCCGCCGTAAAAGACTCCGTCGTGAATGCCCCATAATACCTGCTCGCTACCGACCTCATCGCGTCCAGCAGTTTCTTAATCGGCACGTGCTTAATCGAGGATGGGAGCGTACTCGCTTTAAGCCACATCCCCTTATAGGCATATTTGTATGTAGGCTGGCGCAGAAGAGTTTTATTATTCCACTTGGCTTTAGGGCCGGCAATTTTGATGATGAAGGCGGTCCCTGCCTTTCCCGCCGAGCCTTGGGCGATGTAGGCGGTAGTCGGCGCACCCGGTTTGGAGGTGGCAACGAGCGCATGGTAGAAGACGTTATAATATCCGTTTAGTCTGACGGAATCATTTAGGGTTCGCACAAACGAGCCAAGGGATGGGGTTTGTATTTGCTTCAAAGAGATAATAGCACCCTGCAACGGTGACCGCTCAAACGACCAGCTAGGACTGAGGAAAAAACTGGCTGGAGCTCGTTACTGAGTCAGATCCTATAGTATTTACGCTGAAACGAAAAGCGACAATGAGGTATCACCCTCTGATGGCACGACCGGGAGATTAACGGAAAAGCAACTTTTGGAAAACATTCGGCAAGCAAATTTGAGCCATTTCCTTCATGGCGATGGTGGCAGTTGGGCTTACTGGAAGATGGCGAGGCAGATTCGACCGCTGGCGCCGCTGTCGCCTTTCGACCCAACCATTTCAGATCCGTTGAGTCGGGCGGCAAGAATAGCTGCGCGAAGAAGAGAGGAGCGGAGGAAAGACGTGGGATTCGAGGATTACAGGCGCAAAGAAGAGAAGAAATGGAAGGCCCGGGGTGCCTGTGCGTAGCTGCGCCGGGAAGAAGTTTGAAACACGTCACGTCACGGGCGCCACTTGTCTCGCGAATATTTCTCCTCCTTATCTCACCCGTCAAATTTCCGAGAGTCGCAGATTTTTCGGGATTGGGCAACGGGCACGGGCCCGCGCCAACGGTATTCACATTCCCGGCCGCTGCCGCGGTTGTCGCTGCGCATGGAAGCAAGCATTTGGAAGATGGACTTTCAGAAAGCTGGGAACTGCTCGTGAGATTTTGTTGCTTGAAATGGACTGGACATGCGAGGTAATTCGCGTCACTCACCGACATATTCGGTGAAGATCAAGATAAAATTCGACACGCCAAGGTAACGTTGGAGCCCCATCATGGACTGGAACGCCTAGCTGGTGAATTGGTCGTGCTGCGGACAAATACTGGCTCGTTGACGAGGTGGAAAACACAGCTTGAATGCTCGATTGCATGAGTGAAGAAATGAAGCAGCGTTTTATGCTGAGCAAGAATTCTTGAACATGAGAGGAATGAGTATTCGACATGTGGGTGTTACGTAGCTGTTCAGTACGGTGCAGTTTTGAAAGAAAGCGCTATAAGAACGATATGACTCGGTTCCATCATGCATAAGTCAAATGTCCCTCTGTACTTCCAATTCTTGCGCGCTGCGGGAAACTGTGGGAATGCGCTGCGGGCATTTCATTCAGATGGACACACTTGGCGGGGTACCTGGCGGTAGAACTGTAGGTAGAGGCAACACTTGGAGTGCAGATGCTTCAGGTATTCCGTAAGGTCCTCACCTGACCAGGGGTTTTCGGTTGATTTGCTCAAAACGGGTGAGTAATAGATTTTTATTGGGTTTCGGGTATATTCATGAGACACGTATATAAGTCTGGAGATTTTTAGGTCAGTCGGGCAGCCTTGCATGAACAGCGTGTCATAGTCCATTCAAGATTGACCGTTCCAGGTGATTATGACTCCAATTTCACTGGAACCTTTGATCGTGTGCTCGGCACAGGCTCCGCGAGAGGTGGGGGGGTGCCTGTTGTTGTCGTCAGCGCAGGTGCCGCTCCTCAGTAGCTGAAAAGCCCGAAACATGAAGGATGTCGTAAATTGGAAACTGTATATTACTCTACGTGTAAATATGATTACCTATGAGTTGTAATAACAGAGTGTGTGGACAAATGCATATGCAGAATCGTCATTCGAAACCTCTCAACTTGCAGTAACCCATGATCTGGAAAATTACCTGAAGGGCCTGTCAGGCCTGAATTTTCACACCATACAATGACGCCCCAAATGAGCCATCCTAACCATGATTAAATTACTGCTTCCCTCCTCTCAGCTACCGTATTGGTGAAAGCACCATTCGCCGTCGAATGATTTTCGGAGGTGCTGTTGAGCGTCGGCCGTCGAAGGCAGCCAGCACGAGTCGCTGGATACTGTGAAAAGGAATCCAACACTGAACAATGACAAGAAAGAACAGCTCCTATGCCTTATGTACCACTAGGAGGGAGAGGCTAGGATACGTTATGAGAGGTTGGAAAGGCTCAGGTCAGAAGTCCACTGGTGATCCCCGATTGATCATAGGGAAGGGTTACAAGCTCGTTGTCCTGGGGGGTTATGGGCGCACTGACCCGTTACTTAACAAGCCCTTTTATCCCAATGGTCTAGTGGTTGGGGATTCTGACATGGTATCAGAGCGAAGGTTTCGGGTTCGAATCCCAGTGTGTGCACTTCGGGCATCCCAGTGCGGGGGGATATCAGAGGTCCAATTGTGATCCTCGATTGATCATAGTGAAGGGTTACGGGCTCGTTGTCCTGGGGTGTTATGGGCGCACTGACCCGCGACTTAACAAGCCATTTTATCCCAATTGTCTAGTGGTTGAGATTCTGGAGGTGCTGCTGGTGCTGCAGCTGCCAGAGCAGGTGGTACTGCTGGTGCTGGAGGTGCTGGAGGTGCCGGAGCAGGTGGTACTGCTGGTGCTGGAGGTGCAGGAGGTGCTACTGGAGCTGCTGGCACTGGAGGTGCAGGAGGTGCTACTGGAGCTGCTGGCACTGGAGGTGCTGGAGGTACTACTGGTGCTAGAGATCCTCGCGCTGCCGGAGCTAGTGGTGCTGCTAGTGCTGCTGGAGCTGCTGGTGCTGGAGGTGCTGGTGCTGCTGGTGCTGGAGGAGCTGGAGCTGCTGGTACTGCCCTGCGCATACCGTTTTTCAACCCGCAGCCGCAGTCGTCCCTGCCGCCGCCTGACTCGGTCCTTCCCTAGGTTCTTAGTCTCCCGTCTTCCACTGGCCTCCCTCTACCCTTCCTGTGTCCACCGACAGACCAGTCTCAGCCACAGCTACTACCTGGCTCCCCGCTGCCTGCGCCTGCTCCTCACACTGAGGTGACTGAGTCCCTGACTGAGCGTCGTGAGCCTGAAACTGGTGCTTCCACACCTGTTCGTGCTCGTCGTGTCGCCCGTCCACGTCCTCCTGCTGTCCCAGGCACTCACGGTATGACACTTCGTCCTTCCTCTGTTCCACAACGTGTTGTCCTGCCTGAGCCTCTCGCGTCCTCTTTTCCGCACGTTCTTGACCCTGAGTCTGACCTTGCTCGTGGTGCCAGTCCTACTGTCACTCGTCTCCTCGCTACTGTCGTCACTTCTCCTGACCTTGAGTCTACTGCAGCGTTTTCCCTGGTCACTGAGCTAGTCAATTTTGCAGCTAGGAGTTGTCTCGACTACGTCGTGAGTTCTGTCACTGAATCTGAGTCTGTCTGTCCTCCGTCCGTCGGGGGTGAGCTTGCCCTTGGCAGTGACGTACTTGAGGACAGACAGTTTGAGCTTGACTGTCTTGCGGCAACTTTACCTCGTTTTGCATCCATGCTGCTTTGCCCTGAGGGAGACCCGGATGCACTTGACATCCCTACCTCGCGCTCTTACGTAGAGGCGATCGCGGGTGAGTACTCCTCTCAGTGGCAGACAACCATGGACGCAGAGATGGCTTCCTGGAAGCCCATGGGCACCTACGTCGATGAGGTTCCTCCTCCTGGGGCGAACATAGTCGATGGCATGTGGATTTTCAGAGGGAAGCGGCCACCGGGTTCTCCACCTGCCTTCAAGGCGCGTTACGTTGCTCGAGGCTTCAGTCAGCGACAGGGGGTCGACTTCTTCTAGACCTTCTCCCCCACCCCGAAGATGACTACTATTCAGGTGATGCTGCACGTTGCAGCACAGCGTGACTACGAGCTGCACTCCCTCGACTTCTCCATAGCTTTTCTGCAGGGCATCCTTCACGAGGAGATCTGGCTACGCCGCCCACCCGGCTTCACTGGGTCGTTTCCTGCGGGTACCCAGTCGAGCCTCCGGCGGCCAGTCTACGGTCTCCGCCATGCGCCTGTAGAGTGGCACGACACACTGAGGACCACACTTGCGGCTCTTGGGTTCGCTCCTTCCTCTGCTGACCCGTCGCTATTTCTACGCACCGACACTACCCTGCCGCCGTTCTACGTTCTAGTGTACGTCGACGACTTCGTTGTTGCTACTGCTGACACTGAGGCGCTGGCCCTAGTGAAGGCGGAGCTGCAGGAGAGACACACCTGCACTGACCTGGGTGAGCTGCGTAGCTATCTTGGCTTGCAGATTACCCGGGACAGAGCACGGCGCACCATCACCTTAACTCAGTCACACATGGTGCACCAGTTCCTTCAACGCTTCGCCTTCCAGTTCTCCTCGCCACAGCCCACTCCTCTGTCTACCGGCCCCTCGCTCTCAGCTCCACCTTCGGACGAGTCCGTAGAGCCGAGTGTTCCGTACCCAGAGCTTGTAGGTTGCTTCATGTACCTGATGACGTGCACACGACCTGACCTCGCGTACCCTCTCAACCTCCTGGCTCGCTACGTGGCTCCCGGTCGACACCGAAAGAAGCACTGGGATGGTGCGAAGAGGGTACTGTGTTACTTGTGCATTACATCAGGCATGGGGCTAGTGCTTGGAGGAAAGGGTTCAGTGGTACTAACCGGACACTCCGACGCTTCTTGGGCCGACGACCAGGCGACTCAACGTTCGTCACAGAGTTACACCTTCAGTCTTGGCTCTGGTTCTGTCTCGTGGAGGTCCACTCGTTCTTCTTCTGTGCTTAGTTCCAGCTGTGAGGCCGAGATCTACGCTGGGGCCATGGCTGCACAGGAGCTCCGCTGGCTGACCTACCTGCTGACCGACTTGGGGGAGCAGCCTCGTTCTCCTCCAGTTCTGTACGTCGACAACAAGGCAATGCTTGCCTTGTGTCACGAGCAGAGACTGGAGCACAAAACGAAGCACATTGCTCTTTGCTACTTCCTTGCGCGTGTGCTACAGCAGCGTCGTCAGCTCCGCCTTTCCTACGTGGCCTCGCAGGCCAACACTGCTGATGTGTTCACCAAGGCCCTTGGGTCTGGTGATCATCAGCGTTTCTGCATTGCTCTTGGGCTTGTGCCCATTCTTCCTCACCTGCTAGTTCCTTGACTTGCTCTTGTTGTATACTGATATATATCTTTATACCTGCTTGTTTACTCTTGCTAGGTTGTGATCAGTGTACTGCCTTGCTATTATAACTCTGCATGTGAACTTACCTTGTGGCCGCTTGCTTGTGCTCAGATTGTGTGGTGTCCTTGAGATCCACCCTGAGCTTTGTTTTGCTTTGCTTTTGCTCTGTTGTCTTCCTTGATTGGTCTTGTGACCGTCTTGTTATCCCCCACTTAGTCTATGGGGGTGTGTCAAAGTACATCTTACTTGTAGGCTATAGTGGGGCACTCCTTATGGGGTACAGGACTTCTAGGGTTAGTACTTGTACCCCAACCCTTGCTAATCCAATCATCCCTGCACAGTTCTTTCGATAGCTCCTAGTGCCTCTGTCTCTCAAACGATCCTTTGTATTTATGCGGTGATTGGTACACGAAAGACAAGGGCAGAATGTTGAACATGCAAATACACCTCTGTACATCTACATGCCTCCTAGCACCTAGCCTTTACTCCAACATGTGGAGGAGGTCCCCTAGCTGCAGGGGCTAAGGGTCTGCTGGAGCCTCGAGGTGTGCCGCTACAATACCCGCTCGCGCCTTCCATCTCTTCCTTTCTCCCTCTCTTACTGTATTATGAAACTGTTAATGTAGCCACATCCGCAATGATGACCACTGTCAGAATGTTATAGTGCTTACATTTGTGTAGGCTATAGTGGGTAGCCCATAAGGGGTACAACCCAATTAGGGATAGTACTTGTACCCAACTCTTTCATAGTTCATTCATTCTCGTTCATTCTTCTGACATGGTTTCAGAGCAGGTCCTCCGCTAGGACCGTTTTTTCCTTGGGCCCACCACTGCGCTGCCCCTCTAGCCGCCCCTAGCGACCCTCGTGTCGCCCCTAGGCCTGTCACCCCGGCCCGTCGCCCCTAGGCCCGTCGCCCCTAAGCAGGCCCGTCGCCCCTAGCCCGACCCGTCGCCCCTAGGCCCGTCGCCCCTAACCCGTAGGCCCGTCGCCCCTAGCCCGGCCCGTCGCCCGACGCCCCTACGCCCGCGACTGACGCCCCTACGCCCCCGCCCGTCACCCCTAGGCCCGTAGCCCTGGCCCGTCGCCCCTAGGCCCGTCGCCCCGGCCCGTCGCCCCTAGGCCGGCCCGTAGGCCCGTCGCCCCTAGCCCGGCCCGTCGCCCCTAGGCCACGCGCCCCGGCCCGACGCCCCTACGCCCGCGACTGACGCCCCTAAGCACTGGCCCATCGCCCGACGCCCCTAGGCTCGCGCCCGTCGCCCCTAGCCCCGGCCCGTCGCCCGACTCCCCTAGGCCCCGGCCCGACTCCCCAAGGCCCCGGCCCGTCGCCCTGTCGCCCCGGCCCCGGCACTTTGCCGGTCGCCCGTCGCCCAGCACCCGTTGCTCCTAGGCCCCGGCCCGACAGTCGACCCCAGGCCCCGCGAGCCGCCCCTTCCGGCCCGCCCCTCGACCCTGCAACTCGCGAGCCGCCCCTGCTGCTCTGCTAGCCGCCCCTTGCGGCCCTCTCACTGCTCCTTGCTACTGCCTGCCCTATGCTCTACGCTGCACTCCTCGCTCTGCGTGCTGCGCCACTATGGCTTCTCTCCGCGTGCTAGCGTTCGATCATGAGGGACGCCCCCTACAGTTTGACACGTGGCTCGACGACCTACAGCTGTACCTACTGAGCGACTTTAGGGACAGTGTTTCGTTGTTTGACCACACGTCTAACGCTGCTCCCGCCCCTCCCGCCAAAGCTGACAGTGCGACCCGCTCCCAGTGGATTACTCGCGACGCTGCTGCCCGCTAAGCCATTCGCAACCACCTGCCGTTGGCCGAATGCGCTCACTTCGGACGGCACAGGACAGCACAGGCACTGTACGACGCTGTCGTCGCTCGCTACTCCTCGCCTACCACTACTGCTCTAGGCCGCCTCCTACTGCCCTACCTGTTCCCCGAGTTGTCCGCCTTTGCTACAGTAGAGGACATGGTTTCCCGCCTTTGCACTAGCGACGCTCGCTACCGCGCTGCCGCCCCGGCTGAGTTCCTTGACAGGAACCAGCCCCCGATGTTCATCACTCTCTACTTTATAGTCACTCGCCTCCCTGACTCTCTTCGCTCTGTCAGGGACCACTTTCTCTCCCTCGACCCCACAGTCCTCACTATTGACCTACTCGAGCAGCACCTACTTGCAGCTGAGACTAGTGTAGTTGCTGTAGGTGCTGCTCGTGGCACTCCGCGCACGCCCTTCTTTAAGGGGTGCTCCCCCTCCCCCCTTGCCCCCTCCTACGCCTCTTCTGCTGCTGTAGACGTCCCTAGTGCTGAGGACGTCGGGGCTGCTTCTGCTAGTGCGAAGCGCCGCAGCAGCAAGGGCAAGGGTGGCAGGGGTGGTGGCGGTGGCAGCGGGAGTGGTGGTGGGGGCAGCAGTGGAGGTGGTGGAGGCAGTGGAGGTGGTGGCAGCGGTGGGAGTGGTGGCGGGAGTGGGGGTTTTGGAGGCGGCGGTGGAGGCAGCGCTGGGAGTGGCGGTAGTGGCAGCGGTGGGAGTGGTGGCGGTAGGACTGGAGCTCAACGTGGAGGTTCTGGAGGAGGCCATAGGCAGCGGCAGCAGCGTCGAAGCGAGACCCTGTCGCCCCAGCAGCTTCGCGAGTAGTTGTTTCAACGTGGGGCGTCTGGGGGTAGTATGAGCTGCCCGTATGTCATTCGCACGGGTGACCGTGCTGGTCAGACATGCGGGAAGGCGCACACGCAGCATCGCTGCTTCACCTACCTCAACGACGCTTGGCGCGCTGAGTTTGGTGACGAGGTCGAGCGCCCTCGCTGGGCAGAGCTGCTTAGGTCTGGAGTTATCCTTTCTGTTATGTATGCTTTGTCTGCTAGTGCTGAGGGTGACTGTTACCGGTGTGTGCCGCCTGACCCAGGTATAGAGGCTGCTGCTCTAGGTGCTACTGAGTCTTCTCTCCCTAGTAATGCGCCGGCAGAGGCCTTGCACACCTTCACGCTGGACTCAGGTGTCTCACGTTGTTTCTTTCGTGACAGCACCACCCTCATTCCTCTCCCTGCACCTGTCCCGGTCAGACTGGCTGACCCCTCCGGGGGCCCAGTTGCCCGTTCCTCCACTGTTCTCCCGTGTCCGGCGGTTCCGTCCGGCTCACTGTCAGGTCTTCACCTCCCTTCGTTCTCTACAAACTTGGTGAGTACCACTGCCCTCCAGGATTCGATGGTCACTACCACCACTCCTGGGGGTCAGCGTGTGTCCATCTGCACGTGTACACGGACGGGTCGTCACCTGGCCACGTTCACTCGTCGGCCAGGGTCGAGTCTGTACACACTGGCTACCGAGCCTCCTCAGGTAGCTGTGTCTTCCCAGGTGTCCGCGTCAGGTCAGGTAGCAACCCCTTGCTCGTGTCGCCTCCTAACGCACCAGAATCTCCTCTGGCACCACCGCCTTGGTCACCCCTCCCTGCCCCGCCTTCGTGGCATGCACTCCCGCCTCCTTGTCTCTGGTCTTCCCAGATCTCTGCCTTCCCTCCCGCCCTCGCCTGCCCCACCCTGCCTTCCTTGTGTCGAGGGGCGGCAGAGCGCCGCTCCTCACTCCTCCTCGTTTCCCCGACGACTGCTCCCCTGCAGACTCTCCACATGGACGTGTGGGGCCCCGCCCGCGTCAGTGGACAGGGCCGCGAGCGCTACTTTTTGCTGGTAGTTGACGACTACACGCGATACACCACGGTCTTCTCCTTGCGCAGCAAGGGTCAGGTCGTTGATGTCTTGATCCCTTGGATCCGCATAGTCCGTCTCAGCTCCGCGAGCAGTTCCACCAGGAACTTCCTGTCCTGCGTCTGCACTCTGACAGAGGTGGTGAGTTCTCCTCTGACCTCTTGCGGGACTTTTGTCGTGGGGAGGGCATTCTCCAGTCGTTCACGCTTTTGGACTCCCCTCAGCAAAATGGGATTGCTGAGCGCCGCATTGGCTTAGTCATGGAGGTCGCTCGTACCTCCATGATCCATGCTGCTGCTCCCCATTTTCTGTGGCCGTTTGCGGTCCAGTACGCTGCACATCAGCTCAACCTCTGGCCCCGTGTCTCCTTGCCGGAGACCTTGCCCACATTGCGTTTGATGGGGGAGGTTGGCGATGCGTCGGTGTTCCGGGTCTGGGTTTCTCGTGCCTTTGTTCGCGATACATCCACAGACAAGCTCTCCGCCCGCGCTATCCCCTGCATCTTCCTTGGCTTTCCCCCTGACGTGCATGGCTGGCAGTTTTACCACCCCACCTCGCGCCGTGTCTTCCCCTCTCAGGACGTCACGTTTGATGAGTCGGTTCCCTTTTACCGTCTCTTCCCCTACCGCTCTGCCCCTCCCCCGCCCCCGCCGCTCTTCCTTGCTCCCGGTCCCCCTCCGGTAGACCCCCTCCCGCCCCAGGGTCCTGCTCCCTCAGGTGTGTCTCAGGTAGACCCTCTCCTTGGTACTGTGCCTGTTGAGGTAGCTGGCAACTCAGGTGCTGCGTCTGGGGGTGTGGAGCCTGGGGGCGCTGAGTCTGAGGGTGCTGGGTCTGGGGGTGCGAAGCCTGGGGGCGCTGAGTCTGAGGGTGCTGGGTCTGGGGGTGCTGAGCCTGGGGGTGCGGAGCCTGGGGGTGCTGAGCCTGCGGGTGTGGAGCCTGGGGGTGCTGAGCCTGAGGGTGTTGAGCCTGGGGGTGCTGAGTAGGAGGGTGCGGGGTCTGGGGGTGCTGAGCCTCGGGGTGCTGCTTCGTCTAGAGGTCCTGCTGGTGCTTCGCCGAGACTGTCTCCGCGGCAGGAGACTCTCTCTCCGTAGCAGCTGCGTGAGTGGCTTGTTCGGCGCGCACGCCTTCAGAGTGGAGCTGTCGGAGCTGGAGGCACTGGTAACGCTGGAGCTGGAGGAGCTGGAGCTGGAGGCACTGGCGCGGGAGGCACTGGAGCTGGAGGAGCTAGAGCTGGAGGCACTGGCGCAGGAGGCGCTGGAGCTGGAGGAGCTGGAGCTGTTGACCCTGGAGGCACTGTGCGGCTGCGACCGTACTTTGTTCCCCTGCTTCAGCAGGTTCTTGGTGTCCTGTCTTCTACTAGCCTTACTCCTCCTCTACTGTGTCCACCGCCTGACCAGTTGCAGCTGCCGTTAGAGCCAGCCTCCCTACTGCCTGCTCCTTCTCCTTACACTGAGCAGTCCGGCGGTCTTACAGAGCGTCGTGAACCTGCGTCTCGTCCTGTCTCGCCTGTTCGCACTGCTCGTCGCTTTCCTTGTTTGCGTCCTCCTCCTGTCCCCGGCACGAACCCTATGGCACTTCGTCCTTCCTCTGTTCCACTGCGTGTTCCTCTACCGCCTCCTAAATCTTCTCTTCCTGACGTCCCTGACCCTGAGTCTGACCTTGTGCGTGCTACCAGTCCCACAGTCTCTCGTCTCCTCGCCACTGTTGTCATTGACCCTTCTTTTGAGTCCGTTGCTGCGTCTGCCCTCGTTGCTGAGCTGCTTGACTTTGCTGCTGCCTGTCGTCTCGACTTCGCCACTGCTCTTGTTGCTGAGTCTGAGTCTGCCAGTCCTCCATCCGTCGGGGGTGAGTGTGCTCTTGGCACGGAAGTCCTTGAGGACAGGCTGGAGGACTTTGAGTGTCTTGCAACTGCTGTACCTCGTTTCGCTTCCATGCTGCTTGCCCCTGAGGGAGACCCGGATGCACCAGACATCCCGACCCCGCGCTCTTACGCAGAGGCGATTACGGGTCCTTACTCCTCTCAGTGGCAGACAGCCATGGATGCTGAGATGGCATCCTGGAAGTCCACAGGCACCTACGTCGACGCAGTTCCCCCGTCTCGGGTGAACATAGTCGATGGCATGTGGATTTTCAGGGTGAAGCGGCCGCCGAATTCTCCGCCTGCCTTCAAGGCGCGTTACGCTGCTCGAGGCTTCAATCAGCGACAGGGGGTTGACTAATTCCAGACCTTCTCCCCCACCCCGAAGATGACCACTCTTTGGGTGTTGCTGCACGTCGCTCCTCAGCGTGACTACGAGCTGCACTCTCTTGACTTCAGCACAACTTTCTTGCAGGGCAGCCTGCACGAGGAGATCTGGTTGCGCCGCCCACCTGGCTTCACTGGGTCGTTTCCTGTAGGTATACCATGTGGAGCCTTCAGCGGCCAGTCTACGGTCTCCGCCAAGCACCTCGCGAGTGGCACGAAACACTGAGGACTACACTTGCGGCTCTGGGGTTTACTCCTTCTACTGCTGACCCGTCGCTGTTTCTATGCACCGACATGTCTCTGCCGCCGTTCTACGTCCTAGTATACGTCGACAACCTCGTCTTTGCCACTGCTGACACTGAGGCACTAACCCTTGTGAAGTCGGAGCTGCAGAAGAGACACACCTGCACTGACTTGGGTGAACTGCGCAGCTATCTTGGCTTGCAGATCACCCGGGATAGAGCACGGCGCACCATCACACTAACTCAGTCACGCATGGTGCAGCAGGTCCTTCAGCGCTTCGGCTTCCAGTTCTCCTCGCCACAGCCCACTCCTCTGTCTACTGGCCACTCGCTCTCAGCTCCACATTCGGACGAGTCCGTAGAGCCGAGTGGTCCGTACCCAGAGCTTGTGGGTTGCCTCATGTACCTGATGACGTGCACACGACCTGACCTCGCGTACCCTCTCAGCCTCTTGACTCGCTACGTGGCTCTCGGTAGGCACCGAAAGGTGCACTGGGATGCTGCAAAGAGGGTACTGCGTTACTTATGCAGTACGTCGGGCATGGGGCTCGTGCTTGGAGGACGCTGTGCAGTTGTCCTCACCGGTCACGCAGACGCTTCTTGGGTTGACAACTCAGCTACGCAGCGGTCGTCACAGGGTTACACTTTCAGCCTTGGCTCCGGCTCTGTATCCTGGCGGTCTACCCGCTCGTCTTCGGTTCTCAGCTCCAGTTGTGAGGCTGAGATCTACGCTGGGGCCATGGCTGCACAGGAGTTACGCTGGCTCACCTACCTGCTGACTGACTTGGGAGAGCAGCCTCGTTCGCCTCCAGTTCTGTACGTAGACAACAAGGCCATGATCGCCTTGTGTCAGGAGCACAGACTGCAGCACAGAACGAAGCACATCACTCTGCGATACTTCTTTGCTCGAGAGTTGCAGCAGCGTGGCCAGCTTCGTCTTGCGTACGTGGCCACTAGGGCCAACACTGTTGATATATTCACTAAGGCACTTCTGCCTGGTGATCATCAGCGCTTCTCTACTATGTTAGGCCTTGTGCCTACTTTGCCTCACTTGCTCACTGCTTGATTTTGCTTGTACTGTGAACTATATATATACTTGCATGCTTGCACTTGCTAGGGTATGATCACTGACTTGTTTGTTCTCTTTTATATAACACTGCATGTGAACTGACCTTGTGGCCCTTTGCTTGTGCTTAGACTGTGTGGTGACTTTGTGATCCACCCTGAGCTTGCTTTGTTTTTCTTGACTGGTCTTGTGACCACTTGTTCTCCCCCACTTTGCCTATGGGGGTGTGTCAGAATGTTATAGTGCTACCGTATTACCCCAGATAGTAGCGCATATGCGCTTATAATAAAAACAGTTTTTTGAAGGGGGGCGCTTGTAATTGAATATCGGCCATAAGCGCCGGCGCTTATATAACGACAAATACAGAAATACAACTTAAACGCACCAAATTGTACATTTCAGTCTCGTAAGTTGAATCGAATCGGAATTTTACAGGGTCCATAATCAGAATCGCGCGAGGGCGATTTTCTGACGGTGCACAGAGCTTTGGCACGTCATTTTGCCCGCGTGCCAACTCATGCTGACTGGGCGCGCAACCAGTAGGTCCTCGAAAGTTAAACAAAGTGAAAATTGGGGTGCTGACTCGCTAGAAATTTTGAATTTCGTTACCGTTTTAATCAGCATTGAAGAATAAAATTTGCATGCGCTTATAATATGTCAGTGTTTTACAGGGGGGGCGCTTATAATCGAATTCCGGCCATAAGCGCCATGCTCCAGATAGAAGCGCCGGCGCCTTTAATCGGACGGCGATTATATCCGGGGCCATACGGTAACATTTATGTAGGCTATAGTGGGGTAGCCCATAATGGGTACAACCCAATTAGGGATAATACTTGTACTCTTTCATAGTTCATTCATTCTCGTTAATTCTTCTGACAATCAACAAATGGCAGAATGTTGAACATGCAAATACACACCTCTGTTCATCTACATGCCTCCTAGCACCTAGCCTTTACTCCAACATGTGGAGGAGGTCCCCTAGCTGTAGAGGCTAAGGGTCCGCTGGAGCCTCGGGGTGTGCCGCTTCAATACCCGCTCGCGCCTTCCCTCTCTTACTGTATTATGAAACTGTTAATGTAGCCCCGTCCGCAATGAGGACCATGTGGTACTACTGTAGCCCCATCCGCAATGAGGACCACATGGTACTGTCAGAGATCCAGTGGTGATCCCCGATTGATTATAGAGAAGGGTTACAGGCTCGTTGTCCTAAGGGGGGTTATGTGCGCACTGAATGTTGACAATCAACAAATGGCAGAATGTTGAACATGCAAATACACACCTCTGTTCATCTACATGCCTCCTAGCACCTAGCCTTTACTCCAACATGTGGAGGAGGTCCCCTAGCTGTAGAGGCTAAGGGTCCGCTGGAGCCTCGGGGTGTGCCGCTTCAATACCCGCTCGCGCCTTCCCTCTCTTACTGTATTATGAAACTGTTAATGTAGCCCCGTCCGCAATGAGGACCATGTGGTACTACTGTAGCCCCATCCGCAATGAGGACCACATGGTACTGTCAGAGATCCAGTGGTGATCCCCGATTGATTATAGAGAAGGGTTACAGGCTCGTTGTCCTGAGGGGGGTTATGTGCGCACTGACCCACTACTTAACAAGCCATTTTATCCCAATTGTCTAGTGGTTGGGATTCTGACATGGTATCAGAGCGAAGATTTCGAGTTCGAATCACAGTGTGTGCACTTCGGACATCCCAGTACGGAGGGGTGTCAGAGGTCCATTGGTGATGCCTGATTGATCATAGGGAAGGGTTGCAGACTCGTTGTCCTGGGAGGTTATGGGCGCAATTACCCGCTACTTAACAAGTATTTTTATCCCAATGGTCTAGTGGTTGGGATTCTGACGGGTACTACTGCTTGAGGATGTGTACGAGTACGGATCCTCTGTGCTCTCTTGTTACCACGCTTAAATAGCCAATTTGCAAAACTATTCACCACCACCCTTGTTGATGTAGAAGAAAGCACCACTCGCCGCACCGTTCTCAAACGTCTTGGTGTAGTCGAGAGCAGAGTACACGTCAGGAGCAGCCAGCATGTCACCCACCAGCTCCTTATACGTCTGCCCGTTATCCGCTGTCAAAGTACTGACGCTTCGCCAAGCGCCGTTGGTTTCGTAAGTGTAGCTGGGAGGGGGGGACGGGGGAGGCAGCTCCTTGTCAAGCCCGGTGCTTTCGGACTCGCGATTGGTCCACCGGGTGCTGCTGCTGGCCACGGTGGCTGTCACGTCAGCGCCTTTCTTGATGACAAGGCTGGTGGGCTCGCAAGAGTCGGTTAGAGACACGTAGACATAGAAACTAACATCGTAGTCGTTAGTTGTGGGGTTGCTGAGGGGGTGAGCGGCAAGGAGCGGTAGGGAGAGGCAGGGAGAGGCAGGGAGAGGCAAGGAGGGGCAGGGAGGGGCAGGGATGGGCAGGGATGGGCAGGGATGGGCAGGGATGGGCAGGGATGGGCAGGGATGGGCAGGGAGGGGCGGGTGTTTAGCCATGGAAAGATTGAGGAGTGAATGGAGAGAAATAAGAACAAAAAGTACGAGAATAGAGGGGAGTTGGAGAGAGTGAGGGAAGAAGCGAGTTAGAAAAAAGGGAATGATGGGGCAGCTTACAGGAAGCCGTCGAGGGGAGGTGAAGAGAGTGAGGAGCGAACTGAGGGGAGACTCAGAGAGGAGTTTGAGGTGAGAAGTGAGAAGTGAGAAGGGAAAGAAGCGAGGAAATGCAGGGCAAGCGTACTGGAAGATGGAGAGGGAAATTCAGCCTGTGGCGTTGACGTCAGCAGTGAGGTCAGCATTGAAGCCGTTGATAACAGCTTCCAGCGCACCTGCACAAAATCAAGGAGAGAAAGAGAACGACTTTTGAGTCGACTTAAAAGTCAACTCGGTACAATGAGTCACAGTGAGGTCAGCATTGGAGCCGTTGATAACAGCTTCCAGCACACCTGCACAAAATCAAGGAGAGAAAGAGAACGACTTTTGAGTCGACTTAAAAGTCATCCCCACCCGTCCCTTCATTCTTCCCTCCACTGCCACCATCCGTCCACCCATTCTTCCCTCCATTGCCCCCACCCGTCCCTCCATTCTTCCCTCCATTGCCCCCACCCGTCCCTCCATTCTTCCCTCCATTGCCCCCACCCGTCCCTCCATTCTTTCCTCCATTGCCCACACCCGTCCCTCCATTCTTCCCTCAATTGCCCACACCCGTCCCGCCATTCTTCCCGCCCTTGTTATCCTTGGGCGGCGGTGGAAGCGGGTCCGACTTAAACAGCCCCCTCATGGTCGACGAATCATAAGAATTCGACGAGAAGGTCCCGTAGTAATCACCCGGCTTCGCTATAATCACATCCCACCAGCTCTTTTAGTGTCGTCTGCTCGCGGAACGCTTCCAGCGTACTCTCTTTAAGCCACATCCCGTCAATGACATAAGTGTATTTCTGAGGCCGTGCGGGTGCGCGCTTGTTTTTTTTGCCCTTCGGCGGGGAAGGCGGCGGACGAGTAAGGTTCGTCCACGTGGTGGTATAGTCTACTTGCTCGGCGAAGCGATGAACGAGGTATCCCACCTCTCCCGTCACCGCGCCTTGATAGATCGAAACGCCCTACGGCGCGGAGCTCACGGAGGTGGAAAGGCCGACACTGTAAAAGATGTTGTGATCGCCATCTAACCTGATGGTTTCCGTCACGGTTCACACAAGCGAGCGCAAGGGCGGAACTGAGAGTGCCTTGCTCAAGAAGATTAGAAGCCATAGGGAAGATGAATTTGAACCCATTGAGATGATGACGGCAAGCATGGTGTGATAAGATACTTTGAGTTGAGTGTGAGCAGTTTGAGAATGCAATTTTGAGAAAAAAATAGATGAAAAAAAAGGGGAACCAATTAGCACAGGGGAGCAAGTGGCCGCACCACGGGCGGTTGGCTTACTCGAAGACGGCGAGACAAATTCGGCCGGTGGGTTCGACGTCATCGGGGGCCCCAACCACTTGGGATCCATTCAGCCATGCGGCGAGAATGGCTGCACGGAGATACCGAGGGGAGGGGAGTGAATGGGGGGAATGCATTGAGTCGACTCAAAACACGTTGCCGGTGGCCCCAACCACTTGGGATCCCTTCAGCCACGCGTTTAGAATGGCTGAGCAGAGACTGCGAGGGGAGTGAATGGGGGGAATCGAAAGTGTAAGCATAGGAGATGGGCGAGAAGGTAAGAAGCGAGAAGTTGGGCAACGGTCTCGATAGTGAGAGACGTGTGCTACCAGCCAAGCACGGGGGACAAGATATGCAGCTGTTCTCTCAACCAAACAGATTTTCCAAATCGTTCTCACCCGTCAGATTGCCCAAGTCATTCTCACCCGTCAGACTGCCCAAGTCATTCTCACCCGTCAGATTGTCCAAGTCATTCTCACCCGTCAGATTGCCCAAGTCATTCTCACCCGTCAGATTGCCCAAGTCATTCTCACCCGTCAGATTGCCCAAGTCATTCTCACCCGTCAGATTGTCCAAGTCATTCTCACCCGTCAGATTGCCCAAGTCATTCTCACCTGTCAGATTGCCCAAGTCATTCTCACCCGTCAGATTGCCCAAGTCATTCTCACCCGTCAGATTGCCCAAGTCATTCTCACCCGTCAGATTGCCCAAGTCATTCTCACCCATCAGATTGCCCAAGTCATTCTCACCCGTCGGATTGCCCAAGTCATTCTCACCAGTCAGATTGCCCAAGTCATTCTCACCCGTCAGATTGCCCAAGTCATTCTCACCCGTCGGATTGCCCAAGTCATTCTCACCAGTCGGATTGCCCAAGTCGTTCTCACCCGTCAGATTGCCCAAGTCGTTCTCACCCGTCAGATTGCCCAAGTCATTCTCACCAGTCAGATTGCCCAAGTCATTCTCACCCGTCGGATTGCCCAAGTCATTCTCACCAGTCAGATTGCCCAAGTCGTTCTCACCCGTCAGATTGCCCAAGTCGTTCTCACCCGTCAGATTGCCCAAGTCGTTCTCACCCGTCAGATTGCCCAAGTCGTTCTCACCCGTCAGATTGCCGAGAGCCTTAGCCTCCTTTGGTGTGGGCAGCGGGCATGGCCCGGAGTCCGGGGGTCCCCCTTTCCATCGGTTTTTGTGGATCCCATTCTTCACAGGGCGCGGTGTCGTGCTCTCTGCACAGTTGAGGGGCGAAAAGAAGCAACCGGAAAAAGACTTAGGAAATGACGAATGAGAATATTAGCATGGGATTTTACGGATGCTGTCAACAAAACCACAAGTAGAGATGCAACTAACACTCACCGCCATCGCCATCCGACCCTCCATTCTTCTCGCCCTTGTTATCCTTTGGTGGTGGTGGAAGCGGCTCCTCCTGAAGCTGCCCCCTCGCTGCTGCCGATTCATAAGCAGCCGTCGCGAATGATGCGTAGTACGCAGGCGGATTCTCTGAAATGTTGACGAGCCACACCTGGCGGTTGCTCCTGCCTCGACAATGTTGTAAACGGCGGTTCCCTCATTTCCCGCCGCGCCTTGCCAGATGGAAACGCTGGATGGCTCGCCGGGATCGGAGGTGGAGACGACGACACTGTAGAAGATGTTGAAGTCGCGGCCTTGCCTGACGGATTCCGTCAAAGTTCAGGCAAGCAAGCAGAAGGGAGGAATGGAGAACTGGAGGTGATGAGGTGGAGACGACGACACTGTAGGAGATGTTGAAGTCGTAGTCTTGCCTGGCGGTTTCCGTCAGGATTCACACAAGCGAGAAGATGGGAGAAATGGAGAACGGGAGATATAATGAGACACAGTCGAGTAATGGAGATGATGTAAAACAAGCAGGGCTTGATTTCCAGTTTTGAGACGTCTCAAAAGTAAAACAAGCAGGGCTTGATTTCCAAAAGTTCTGATTTCGAGTTGGGAACGAGGTGAAGTAGTTATGAGTTGAGTTTGGGCACGTTGAATCTGCAAAGCAACAGTTGAGTCCGGTCAACTGGAAGGCGGAAGGCGGCACAGAGGAGCAGGTGGGGGCACAGAGGAGCAGGTGGGGGCACAGAGGAGCAGAGGGCACCGAATACCAGGTGGGCGCACCACAAGAGAGCGAGGCAGATTCGGCCGGTGGCGTTGGCGTCGCCGGCGGCCCCAACCACTTCGGATCCTTTCAACCGAGCGACGACAATTACTGCAAGGAGATACCGAGAGGAGTGGATGGGGGAATCAAGGTGTGGAGACAGGAGATGCGCGAGAAGAGAAGAAGTGGGGAGTAAAGAGGAACATTCTTAATTGTGAAATGCGTGCTAATCTTGTCCATGCGGGTAAGGACACACTGCGGCCAAGTGCCAGGGGGGTTCAACCGTCAGATATTTCAGTTGTTCTCTCAACCCTTCAGATTTTCCAAAGCGTTCTCACACATAGCCTCATCCTCGTTTGACGTGGGCAGCGGGCACGGCCCGGCGTCCGGAGGTTCCCGTTTCCCGCCGTTCTTGTCATTCCGGTTCTTAGCTGGGCGTGCCGTCGTAATCGCTGCTTAACCGATGGTAGAAAATAAACGAAGGGGAATACCGAATGAGAACATGAAAAAAAGTCAAATCAAATGCATGGATTTGAAGCGTCTCACTGAGTTTTTTCTTAGAAATTTACAACTTCTGTCGACCGTAGCACAGGTAGAGATGCAACAGTCACTCAACTAAGCACGCTCCGACGACTAAGAGAAAGATTGACAAGCCAGGGTAACGGTGGAGCCCCATAGTGGACTGATTTCCCTAGGTTCTAAATGGATTTGGAGAGACCAGAGAACGAACGAAATCTGATTGCGTGATGTGGTAGCGAAAGAAACAGATTGATATATACTCTGATCACCAGCTGATGGAATCTTATCTATCATTCATTTCGTTCCTTACCGGCAAGGAAAGCCGACTCGGACGCGGTGGACCAGGTGGTGGCTCCATACGACTTGGAGGAGATTACCAGTTTCCCAGTGCGGTGCTGACTGTTTAGCAGCGGTTCTAGGAAACGTTTTTTAGGCATCGTGTTCGACTTTACGTGCTCCGAAAAAAACAATGAGAATGCGCTGCGAGATTCAGGCAAGTGCATTTGGCGGGGTACCTGGCAGGAAAGGCCTTGGAGACCATGATAGTGCGTCTAACATGTTCGACATCGTGTACGTGTACGCGCGCCATCCGCGCCAAACCCCCACCTCGTCAGTATTTCCCGTCGTACAAAAAACAAACGCTTTTCCGAGTTCCACACCGCAGAGATCGTGGATAATGCGGTACAAAATTCACATCTCTGGGAACTCTGCAGTGTGAGATCATGGGATGGGAAGGTAACTTCAGATGGACAAGTTCAGGTCACGCTAGTGTCAGATGATGGGAACTTGAGAGCAGGGCTGGAGAAGAAAGGCCATTTGGCCTTAATGCCCTGAACATTCCGGGTTACGCTTGGAGCAGCTCGACCGTTTAAAGTGCTAGAACGGCATGGCACCCGTGACAGTTAAGGGCCTTGTTTGGGCCTTCCCCTGAATCCAAGTTTTGGTTTCTGTGTTGAGCACACCCCCCCACCCCCCATCCCGCTGCTGCCCCCCCACCCCCTCCATGACTATGCCTACGAACCCCTTCCCTCCTCCCATTTTTTTTGCCTACGATGTAGAGGATGTAAGATTGTTGAGCGCTGAGTATGCACCTTCCCTCTGCTAAGTAGAAGGCACATCCTCCTTTGGACATTAGGGAAAAGTTACTTTCTTTAGAAGCCCGGATTTTAAGCCTTGATTTTGGCCTGCGCCCGTGAAAATCAGGGCCAGAATTTGAGCACCTCAGGACTCAAAGTTTTGGTCCCAGGGACTTCAGGCCCTGCTTGAGAGGGGATGGAGAAATTCAGGTGAAAGCTCGTGTTGCCATTCATTACGAGTCATGACGACACCTGCACTCCGCCCCGCCCATACCCACTAGAAAATTTCTTGACCGTTGTTTTATTGTAGGCGCATGTGACGCAGCAGGAAAAGCTAACAACGCGAATAATGGTGGAAAGTTTTGCATGCAGAGTAAACCGCGATACTAGCACAACACTGACCACACAAAAAACGAACTGCTATTATTCGACAATAGTTACTTTGAACACAGAGGTAAATAACATTATGTTATAAATCCTGCTTTTTTGTTGGTGATTCTGCTACAGAAGCTTACCGGTAACAGCTTTTGCCTTCATCCAACTTAGGTTTTATGTTTTCATTATTGGCTTTAGGGAATCGTTCTCACCATCCACAAAAGCTTCTTTCCTGTTGCAGTGACAGTCAGCATGAATGTATTATGTAACGCTCTCCGTCTCGTAGCCAGCATTGCAGATTATTACGGCACGCTGTGCGGTCTATGAGCTGTGCTAACGTTCCACATTTTCATGAGCATTTGCAATGCTAACATGGCTTAGAGAGCACATTGACAAAGTGAGGTGCTGGCTTCTCTTGGCTATGGGTGCACTTAAACACATGGGTGCGATTGATTATCCATAGCAACACATTTCGAGCACCACTGAGCCAAATATTTGCGGGCTTTATCGAGTTTGCTGGGAAGTGTGACCAGGCCCCTGTCAGAAACCACTAGACCATTGGGATAAAATGACTTGTTAAGTAGCGGGTGAGTGCACACATAACCCCATAGGACAACGAGCCTATAACCCTTCCCTAGGATCAATCGGGGATCACCAGTGGACCTCTGACACCCCCCCGCACTGGGATGCCCGAAGTGCACACAATGGGATTCGAACCCGAGATCTTCACTCTGATAACATGTCTGAATCCCAACCACTAGACCATTGGGATAAAAGGGCTTGTTAAGTAGCGGGTCAGTTCGCACATAACCCCCCAGGACAACGAGCCTGTAACCATTCCCTATGATCAATCGGGAATCACCAGTGGACCTCTGATAGCCCCAAATTATTTGGGTAAAATACCCTGTTTTCCCTGATGAGCTGCCACCTTTTCCCAATTACCCTTTCAGAAACAAGGTATGAGATTTTTTACCCTAGAGCAAAAAGGCTATGAAATATTTTACACTGGTGCCAGTTTCAATTACACTTCCTGATCAGGGTGCATTTTGCTATACCCTGTTACCGGATCTTTTTAACCGAGGATTCGGACACATGTAACGTGCAGACAAAAAGGCCCAGTGGCCCATAGTTTCACTTGTCGCGTTGGTCCACATGTGCAACATCGAAAATTCTGGTCGGCGAGCTGCCAATGCATACGGAATTGCTGTCTAATCATACCAGTCCCACTGCCATATCTGTCAAGTAGCGCGCTACCATAGCTTCGGGCTGTCCTGCCGCTCATGCCGAGCCGAGGCCTGCTACCGCAAGAAAAATGCATATAAATCAGTGTATCAGGAAAGTTACACTGGCTGAATCAGTGTACTGGAATTTTTAGGCTGTTGCCAGCAGTGTATATTTTTTTTTACCCTAAGGGTCAAGGTACACTAGGACAGATACCCTGATACGACAGGGTGACCCAAAACCAATTTTGGGCCCTGAGTGTGACCATTCATTGACTAGCTTCCGCACTAGCTCTGTCTTTGGTGTTGGAGGTGGAGGTGCTGGTACTGGAGGTGCTAGTTCTGAGGGTGCTGGAGCTGGAGGCACTAACACTAGTGGTTTTCCCTTTGGAGACACTGGCACTGGGGGTGCTAGTTCTGAGGAGACTGGAGTTGGAGACACTACTTATGCGGTGCCCGCTCAGCCTCCCCACCGCCACGACACGCGTCTCCAGGCAGCTCACCGGCGTGCGCGTGAGGAGCAGGAGCAGTTGGAGAGGGAGAGGCAAGAGCTGCGGTAGCTGGTCCTGCTAGTGCAGCAGGAGCAGAAGGAGAAGCAGTAGCAGCAGCAGGAGCAGGAGCAGTAGGAGCAGCAGCAGCAGCAGGAGCAGCAGCAGTAGCCGTCGCGGCCGGAGCAGCAGCAGCGGCAGCGGCAGCCGCAGCAGCTCCCTCTGGAGCAGCAGTTGTTCCCGCACGTGAGTGGCCTCTGGGCCCTTGGTCTTCCCTCCTCTTCTCGTGCCCGCTCTCCGTCTCTCCCGGCCTTTGGCCCTATGTTTCCTCCTCCTGACGACTCTCCTGCTGACTGGTCTTCTCCTCGGTCCCCGTCTTCTCCTCCTGTTGTCCCACACTACCGTGTCCGTCCCCGTCCCCTGCGTGCTCGTCCCTCGTCCCCCGTTACCGACCTCCGCACTGCCCTCTTTTGTTCTTCTTGTCATCGTTCTCCACCTTTTTCCGTTCTCCCGTCTCCTCATCTGTCCTCTCTTCCTGTCTCCCCTACCCCTATCTCTGACTACTACCGTGCCGCTCGCCCTGTTGTCTCCCGTGTTCTCGTCATTCTTGCCACCGACTCTCGTTTCTCTCCGTCGTCTGTCTCGGATATTAATACCGCTGTCACTGACTTTGCTTCCACCCGCCGTCTTGACTACGCCACGAGTGTGGTGGCTGCTCTACCTCCTTGTCCTTTGTTCGTCAGGGGTGAGTTTGCCCTTGGCTGTGACGTCCTAGAGGACAGGCAGTTTGAGCTGGATTTCCTGGCAGCCGCTTCCCCCCCTCTCTGCACCTTGCTGCTTTCCCTTGAGAGAGACCTCGACGCCTTTGCCATACCGACTCCTCGCACGTACCATGAGGTAGTGTCAGGGGCGTGGGCCTCTCAATGGAAAGCGGTTATGGACTCAGAGTTAGAGTCTTGGAGATCCACAGGCACCTACGTCGACGCAGTTCCCCCTCCCAGGGCGAACGTTGTCGATGGCATGTGGCTCTTCAAGGTGAAGCAGCCGCCTGAATCACCGCCTGCGTTCAAGGCGCGCTACGTGGCTAGGGGTTTCAGTCATCGTGAGGGAGTTGACTTCTTCCAGACCTTCGCCCCGACCCTGAAGATGACTATTTTTCGGGTGTTACTGCACGTAGCAGCACAGCGAGACTACGAGCTGCACTCCCTCGAATTCTCCACTGCGTTTTTAAAGGGCCGCCTACACGAGGAGATCTGGCTGCGGCGTCCTCCTGGCTTCACGGAAACCTTTCCACCTGGGACCCAGTCCAGTCTGAGGCGACCAGTCTACGATCGCCGCCGGTCATCCCGTGAGTGGCACGACACTCTTCGCTCCACGCTTCGGGACCTTAGTTTTCGTCCTTCTTCTGCCGACCCGTCGCTATTTGTACGTGCTGGTTCCACTCCTTTCTTTATGCTTGTTTACGTCGACGACTTGGTCTTTGCTACAGCAGACAGGGCAGCTCTGGCTGAGGTGAAATCCGAACGGCAGAAGAGACACACGCGCACTGACCTCGGTGAACTGCAGTTCTACCTTGGCCTGCAGATCACCAGGGACAGAGCCGCTCGCACCATCACGTTGACGCAATCATACATGGTGCAGCAGGTCCTTCGGCGGTTCGAGTTCCAGTTCTCCACCAACCAGCCCACTCCTCTTGCTGTTGATCACAGACACACTGGCCCCTTTCCCGACGAGCCCTTTGAGTCCAGTGGTCCCTACGCAGAGCTTGTACTAGATGATTTGTACTCGGTTGGACCTCGCCTTTCCCCTCAGCGTCCTCTCTCGCTTTGTTGCGACTGGGAGACACAGTCATGTTCACTGGACAGCTGCTGTGAGGGTGGCGAAGTACCTGGCGACTACATTAGGCATGGGGCTTGTGCTTGGAGGGACTCAGCCAGTTGAGTTGACCAGCCACTGCGACTCTTCCTACGCTGACGACGTGGAGACTCGGCGTTCGACTCAGGGTTACTATTTCAGTCTGGGTGCTGGTGCTGTGTCGAGTTCGTCGTCTGTGGCTTCGTCCAGTGCAAAGGCAGAGATCTACGCTGGTGCCATGGCGGCACAGGAGCTTCGCTGGTTGACCTTCTTGCTCACCGACCTTGGTGAGCGGCCTCGCTCTGCACCGAACTTGTACGCTGACAACAAGGCCATGATCCTCCTGTGTCGAGAGCCTCGACTGGAGAGCAGGGTGAAGCACATTGACGTGAGGTACTTCTTCCTGCGAGAGTTGCAGCGACGCGGCCAGGCATGCTTGGACTTTGTGGCCTCAGAGGCCAATACTGCTGACGTCTTCACCAAGGCCTTGGCGCCTGGTGACCACCACAGGTTCTGTGTGCAGCTAGGGCTTGTTGAGGTAGGCCCTCGGTTGCTATAGCTTTGTCTATTGATCCTTGCACTGTTGTACTTGTATCTATATTTTCTTGTGAACTTTATGAACAGGCCTTGTGGTGACTTAGTGATCCGAGCACAAGCAAAGAGCCACAAGGCCAGTTCACATGCAGAGTTATATAAAAGAGAACAAACAATACAATGATCATACCCTAGCAAGTGCAAGCATGCAGGTATATATATAGATCACAGTACAAGCAAAGTCACGCAGTAAGCAAGTGAGGCAAAGAAGGCACAAGGCCTAACACAGTAGAGAAGCGCTGATGATCACCAGACGGAAGTGCCTTGATGAATACATCAGCAGTGTTGGCCTGAGTGACTACGTACGCAAGACGAAG
The DNA here is from genome assembly GCA_947471745.1 of Closterium sp. Naga37s-1. Taxonomy (NCBI): domain Eukaryota; kingdom Viridiplantae; phylum Streptophyta; class Zygnematophyceae; order Desmidiales; family Closteriaceae; genus Closterium; species Closterium sp. Naga37s-1. The sequence goes on from CANJKZ010000979.1 coordinate 419,474, forward strand.
TTGGCCACGCTGCTGCAACTCTCGAGCAAGGAAGTATCGAAGAGCAATGTGCTTCATTCTGTGCTCCAGTCTGTGCTCCTGACACAAGGCAATCATGGCGAACGAGGCTGCTCTCCCAAGTCAGTCAAGAGGTAGGTGATCCAGCGTAGCTCCTGTGCAGCCATGGCCCCGACGTAGATCTCAGCCTCACAACTGGAGCTGAGAACCGAAGACGAGCGGGTAGACCGCCAAGAAACAGAGCCGGAACCGAGGTTGAAGGTGTAACCCTATGACGACCGCTGCGTAGCTGAGTCGTCAACCCAAGAAGCATCTGCGTGACCAGTGAGGACAACTGGACCCCGTCCTCCAAGCACGAACCCTATGCCCGACGTACTGCACAAGTAACGCAGTACCCTCTTCGCAGCATCCCAGTGCACCTTTCGGTGCCTACCGGGAGCCACGTAGCGAGCCAAGAGGCTGAGAGGGTACACGAGGTCAGGTCGTGTGCACGTCATCAGGTACATGAGGCAACCTACAAGCTCTGGGTACAGACCACTCGGCTCTACGGACTCGTTTGAAGGTGGAGCTGAGAGCGAGTGGCCGGTAGACAGAGGAGTGGGCTGTGGCGAGGAGAACTGGAAGCCGAAGCGCTGAAGGACCTGGTGCACCATGTGTGACTGAGTCAGGGTGATGGTGCGCCGTGCTTTGTCCCGGGTGATCTGCAAGCCAAGATAGCTGCGCAGATCACCCAGGTCAGTGCAGGTGTATCTCTTCTGCAGCTCCGACTTGACAAGGGTCAGTGCCTCAGTGTCAGCAGTGGCAAAGACGAGGTTGTCGACGTACACGAGGACGTAGAACGGCGGCAGCGAGGTGTCGGTGCGTAGAAACAACGACAGGTCAGCAGTAGAAGGAACAAACCCAAGAGCCGCAAGTGTAGTCCTCACTGTGTCGTGCCACTCGCGAGGCGCTTGGCGGAGACCGTAGACTGGCCGCCGGAGGCTCCACTGGGTACCTGCAAGAAACGACTCAGTGAAGCCAGGTGGGCAGCGTAGCCAGATCTCCTCGTGCAGATTGCCCTGCAGGAAAGCTGTGCTGAAGTCCAGAGAGTGTAACTCGTAGTCACGCTGAGCAGCGACGTGCAGCAACACCCGAAGAGTAGTCATCTTCGGGGTGGGGGAGAAGTTATGGAAGTAGTCAACCCCCTGTCGCTGACTGAAGCCTCGAGCAACGTAACGCGCCTTGAAGGCAAGCGGAGAACCCGGCGGCCACTTCACCCTGAAAATCCACATGCCATCGACTATGTTCGCTCCAGGTGGGGGAAGCTCGTCGACGTAGGTGCCTGTGAACTTCCAGGATGCCATCTTGGTATCCATGGCTGCCTGCCACTGAGAGGAGTAAGGACCCGTAATCGCCTCTGCGTAAGAGCGCGGGGTCGAGATGTCTGGTGCATCCGGGTCTCCCTCAGCGGCAAGCAGCATGGAGGCGAAACGAGGTACAGCAGCTGCAAGACACTCAAAGTCCTCCTGCCTGTCCTCAAGGACATCCGTGCCAAGAGCACACTCACCCCCGACGGACGGAGGACTGGCAGACGCAGACTCAGCAATAAGAGGAGTGGCGTAGTCAAGACGACAGGCAGCAGCAAAGTCAAGCAGCTCAGCAACGAGGGCAGACGCAGCAACAGACTCAGAAAAGGTCAGTGACAACAGTGGCGAGGAGACGAGAGCCAGTCGGACTGGCAGCATGAGCGCGGTCAGACTCAGGGTCAAGGACCTCAGGAAGAGAGGACTCAGGAGGAGCAGGCAAAGGAAGACACAGTGGAATAGAGGAAGGACGAAGTGCCATAGCGTGCGTGCCGGGGACAGGAGGAGAACGCGAACGAGGACCGCGACGAGCAGTGCGAATAGGCGAGACAGGACGAGACGCAGGCTCACGACGCTCTGTAAGACCGCCGGACTGCTCAGTGTAAGGAGAAGGAGTTGGCAGTGGAGAGGCCGGCTGTAACGGCAGCTGCGACTGGTCAGGCGGTGGATACAGGAAGGGAGGAGTAAGGCTAGTAGAAGACGGAACACCAAGAACCTGCTGAAGCAGGGGAACGAAGTACGGTCGCGGCCGCACAGCGCCGCCAGGGTCAACAGCTCCAGCTCCTCCAACTCTAGCGCCTCCCGTGCCAGCTCCTCCAACTCCAGCGCCAGTGCCTTAAACTTCAGCTCCTCCAGCTCCAGCGCCACCAGTGCCAGAGTGTCCAGTTCTAGCAGCTCCAGACTCCGTAGGGTCTCCAGCTCAAGCGCCCCCAACACCACCAGTCCCGGCAACTCCAGTACCCCGGGTACGAGCACCTCCAGGACCAGTAGCCGCATTACCTCCAGGAACACCAGTTCCAGCTGTAACTCCAGCACCTCCAGCTCTAGCGGCTCCAGCACCTCCAGCTCCGGTAGCTCCACTCCGAAGGCGTGTGCGCTGAACAAGCCACTCACGCAGCTGCTGTGGAGACAGTCTCGGCGAAGCACCAGCAGAACCTCCAGACGAAGCAGTACCCTGAGGCCCAGCACCCCCAGACTCCGCACCCTTTGACTCAGCACCCCCAGGCTCAATACCCTCAGGCTCAGCACCCCCAGTCTTAGCACCCCAAGTCCCAGCACCCCCACGCTCAGCACCCCCAAGCTCAGCACCCCCAGTCTCAGCACCCCCAGGCCCAGCACCCCCAGGCTCAGCACCCCCAGACGCAGTACCTCTAGCAGCACCTGAGTCTACAGCTACCTCACCAGGCACAGCACCAGGGGGTGGGTCTACCTGAGAGACACCTGAGGGAGCAGGACCCTGAGGAGGGAGGTGGTCTACCGGAGGGGGACATGGAGCAAGGAAGAGCGGCGGGGGAGGGAGAGGGGCAGAGCGGTAGGGGAAGAGACGGTAAAAGGGAACCGACTCGTCAAACGTGACGTCCTGAGAGGAGAGGACATGGCGTGAGGTAGGGTGGTAAAAACTGCCAGCCAAGCGCGTCAGGGACAAAGCCAAGGAAGACGCAGGGAATGGCGTGGGTGGAGAGCTTGTCCGCGGACGTATCGCGGACAAAGGCACGAGAACCCCAGACCCGGAACACCGACGCATCGCCAACCTTCCCCGTCCAACGTAGTGTGGGCGAGGTCTCCGGCAAGGAGACACGGGGCCAGAGGTTGAGCTGATGCGCTGTGTACCGGACCACAAACGGCCACAAAAAATGGGGAGCAACCACATGGACCATGGAGGTACGAGCGACCTCCATGACTAAGCCAATGCGGCGCTCAGCAATCCCATTTTGCTGCGGTGAGGCCGGAAGCGTGAACGAGTAGAGAATGCCCTCCCCACGACAAAAGTCCCGCAAGAGGTCGGAGGAGAACTCACCACCTCTGTCAGAGTGCAGACGCACGACAGGAAGGTCCTGCTAGAACCGCTCGCGGAGCTGGAGACGGACTGTGCGGATCCAAGGGATCAAGACATCAACGACCTCACCCTTGCTGCGCAAGGGGAAGACCGTGGTGTACCGTATGTAGTCGTCAACGACCAGCAGAAAGTAGCGCTCGCGGCCCTGTCTAGTGACGTGGGTGGGGCCCTTACGTCCATGTGGAGAGTCTGCAGGGGAGCAGTTGTCGGAGGAAACGAGGAGGAGTGAGGAGCAGCGCGCGGCCAGCCCTCGACGCAAGGAAGGCAGGGCGGAGCAGGCGAGGGCGGCAGGGGAGGCAGAGACCTGGGGAGACCAGACACAAGGAGGCGAGAGTGCATGCCACGAAGGCGTGGCAGGGAGGGGTGACCCAGGCGGTGGTGCCACAGAAGAGTCTGGTGCGACAGGAGGCGACACGAGCAAGGGGGTGCTACCTGACCTGACGTGGATACATGAGCAGACGCAACTACCTGAGGAGGCTCGGTAGCGAGTGTGTACAGACTCGACCCTGGCCGACGAGTGAACGTGGTCAGGTGACGATATATCCATGTACACGTGCAGATCGACACACGCTGACCCCCAGGAGTGGTGGTAGTGACCATCACATCCTGGAGGGCAGCGGTACTCACCAAGTTCGTAGAGAACGAGGGGAGGTGAAGACCTGACAGTGAGCTAGACGGAACCGGCGGACACTGGAGGACAGTGGAGGAACGAGCAACGACCGGCCCCCTAGAGGAGTCAGCCAGTCGAACCGGTATAGGTGCAGGGAGAGGAGTGAGAGTGGTGCTGTCCCGAAAGAAACAGCGTGAGGCACCTAAGTCCAGCATGAAGGTGTGCAAGGCCTAAGCAGGCGTAGTACCAGGGAGATTACCAGACTCACCAGCACCTAGAGCAGCAGCCGCAATACCTGGGTCAGGCGGCACACACCGGTAACAGTCACCCTCAGTACTAGCAGACAAAGCATACATAGTAGAAAGGAGAACGTCTTAGTCTAGAGCAAAGACATCCACACCCTGTCTAATCAGCTCTAGCCAGAGGGGAAGCTCAGCCGCGTCACCAAACTCTGCACGCCAGGTGTCACTCAGACAGGAGAGGCAGCGGGACTTTGTGTGACCAACTGTCCCACAAGTCTGACCAGCCCGATCACTTGTGCGAATGACATACGGGCAGCGAACACTACTCCGAGACGTCCCACGCTTTACGTACCAGTCACGTAGCTGCTTAGGCGTAAGGGTCTCGCGCTGACTCTGCTGCAGCTGCGCCAGGCCACCGCCAGAAACTCCCAACTGAACAGCTACACAACGACCGCCACTACTGCCACCGCCACTACCCTTACGAGCGTACCACTCATGTAGCTGCTGGGGTGAAAGGGGTTCGTGCTGACGCCGATGCAGGTGCATCTGGCCACCTCCAGAAACTCCCCACCGAACAACTCCACAGCGACTGCTACTACGGCTGCCACCACCCCCACTGCTGGCAACATGTCCGTCACCACTCTCACCGCTGCTACGAAGAGGAGTCATAGCGGTCAAGCACGGGGGCGCACGACCAGTAGGGTAGCAAGGAGCGGCAAGCGGCCTAGGGACGGCTAGGGGCGACGGGCTGTGGGGCCAGGAACGAAGGGGCCGAGGGGTCGGGGGCCTAGGGGCGACGGGCCGCGGGGCCAGGAACCAAGGGGGCGATACATCAGCGTATGACTGATATGCCGGCCTGTTGACCATCCTAGGCGAGCATGGCTAAAGATCCGCTTGCAGCACAGTTCATGAACCACTTGGTGTAGACACGAGCAGAATAAATGGTAGGAGCAACCAGCAAGGCATCCATCAGCTCCTTGTAAGTCTGCCTGTTATCCGCCTTCAAAGTACTGGCATTTAGCCAAGAGCCGGAGGTTACGTAGTTGTAGTAGTGGGGCGGCGGGGGAGGCAGCTTCTTGCCCTTCTTGTCCTTGGGAGTCAGCTTGCTGCCCAGCTTGGCACGCTCGGCATCTGAGAGCGTGCGATTGGTCCATGTGGCGTTGCTGGCGACCACGGTGAGTGCCACGTCATTGACCCTCTTGATGACGACGCTGTTGGGCTCGCCAGCGTTGCTTAGCGTCACGTCGACGTGGAAACGAATGTGGTAGTCATTGAGAAACTTAGAACGAGAATGGATTGACTAAGGAAAGAAAGTGATACAAATGTGAAACCCTAGAATTGTGTACCCCTTAGTATCTAACCCGCTACAGCCTACACAGGCTAGATCATATAAGTTTGACACACCCCCATAGGCAAAGTGGGGGAGAACAAGGGGTCACAAGACCAGTCAAGCAAAGCAAGGCAAAGCAAGCTCAGGGTGGATCACAACGTCACCACACATTCTGAGCACAAGTTCAAGGCCACAAGGCCAGTTCACATGCATGAGTACACACATATATATAACGCTAAACAAGCAAGAGCAGGTATATATATGTGTAACAGTACAAGCAAGGTCAAGAAGTGAGCAAGTGAGGCAAGGTAGGTACAAGACCTAACAGAGTACAGAAGCGCTGATGGTCACAAGGCGCAAGTGCCTTGGTGAAGATATCAGCAGTGTTGGCCTCAGAGGCCACGTAAGCAAGGCGCAGCTGACCTCGCTGCTGCAGCTCACGAGCAAGGAAGTAGCGAAGAGCGATGTGCTTCGTTCTGTGCTCCAGTCTGTGCTCCCGACACAAGGCCAGCATAGCCTTGTTGTCTACGTACAGAACTGGAGGATAACGAGGCGGCTCTCCTAGGTCAGTCAGCAGGTAGGTGAGCCAGCGTAGCTCCTGTGCAGCCATGGCCCCTGCGTAGATCTCAGCCTCACAACTGGAGCCGAGAACAGAAGACGAGCGGGTAGACCGCCACGAAACAGAGCCGGAACCAAGGCTGAAGGTGTAACCCTGTGACGACCGCTGCGTAGCCTGGTCGTCAGCCCAAGAAGCGTCTGCGTGACCAGTGAGAACCACTGGACTCCGCCCTCCAAGCACAAGCCCCATGCCCGACGTACTGCACAAGTAGTGCAACACCCTCTTCGCTGCAGCCATGTGCTCTGGTCTGTGTCTCCCAGGAGCAACATAGCGTGCCAGAATGCTAAGAGGGTATGCAAGGTCAGGTCGAGTGCAGGTCATCAGGTACATGAGGCAGCCAACAAGCTCTGGGTACGGGCCACTCGACTCTACGGACTCATCCGAAGGCAGAGCTGAGAGCGAGTGGCGAGTAGACAGAGGAGTGGCCTGAGGCGAGGAGTACGTGAAGCCGAAGCGCTGAAGGACCTGCTGCACCATGTGTGACTGAGTCAGGGTAATGGTGCGCTGTGCTCTGTCCCGGGTGATCTGCAAGCCAAGGTAGCTGCGCAGTTCACCCAGGTCTGTGCACGTGTGTCTCTTCTGCAGCTCGGAATTCACGTGGGCGAGTCCAGCAGTGTCAGCTGTGGCAAAGACCAAGTCGTTGACGTACACGAGGATGTAGAACGGCGGCAAAGAAGTGTCGGTGCGCAGAAACAGCGACGGGTCGGCAGTAGAAGGAGCAAACCCAAGAGCCGCAAGTGTAGTCTTCAGTGTGTCGTGCCACTCACGAGGTGCCTGGCGGAGACCGTAGACTGGCCGCCGGAGGCTCCACTGGGTACCAGGAGGAAAAGACTCAGTGAAGCCAGGTGGGCGGCGCAGCCAGATCTCCTCGTGCAGGCTGCCCTGCAAGAAAGCAGTGCTGAAGTCAAGAGAGTGAAGCTCGTAGTCACGGTGAGCGGCTATGTGCAGCAGTACCCGAAGAGTGGTCATCTTCGGGGTGGGAGAGAAGGTCTGAAAGTAGTCAACTCCCTGCCGCTGACTGAAGCCACGAGCCACGTAGCGCGCCTTGAAGACAGGCGGAGAACCCGGCGACCGCTTCACCCTGAAAATCCACATGCCACTGACGATGTTCGCCCCAGGAGGGGGAACCTCGTCGACGTAGGTGCCTGTGGACTTCCAGGAAGCCATCTCTGCATCCATGGCTGCCTGCCACTGAGAGGAGTAGGGACCCTCTATCGCCTCCGCGTAAGAGCGCGGAGTCGGGATGTCTGGTGCATCCGGGTCTCCCTCAGGGGCAAGCAGCATGGACACGAGATGAGGTGAAGCAGCAGCAAAGCACTGGAACTCCTCCTGCCTGTCCTCAAGGACGTCCGTGCCAAGGGCACACTCACCCCCGACGGGCGGAGGACAGACAGACTCAGACTCAGCGACAAGACTAGCAGCGTAGTCTAGGCGACAGCGAGCAGCGAAGTCGACAAGCTCAGAAACTAAGGCAGACGCAGCAGCGGACTCAAAGGAAGGGTCAGTGACGACAGTAGCAAGGAGACGCGTGACAGCAGGACTGGCAGCACGAAGGGAGTCCGACTCCGGGTCAGCAAGAACAGGAAGAGAGGACTCAGGAGGAGAAGGCAAAGGGGCACGCAGTAGAGCAGTGGAGGGACGCAGAGACATCCGGTGCGTGCCGGGGACAGGGGGAGGGCGCTGACGCGAACCACGACTACTAGTGCGAGCAGCACGGACAGGCGACGCAGGACGAGACGCAGGCTCACGACGCTCAGCAAGACCTCCTGTAGGACCAGTGTAGGGAGAAGGAGCAGGCAGAGGAGAGGTAGGCTGTAACTGTGACTCGGACTGGACAGGCGGTGGACACTCTGAGGGAGGAGCCGGACTAGCAGAGGGCGGAAGACCAAGAACCTGCTCAAGGAGCGGAACGAAGTACGGCCGCGGTCGCTCAGCACCACCAGCACCAGAAGGGACAGCACCAGCACCCCGAACGACAGCACCAGCGCCAGTAGCACCCCCAGCTCCAGCAGCGCCAACTCCAGTACCCTCAGAGGCACCAGCACCAGAGGCACCCTCAGCGCCAACACCCCCAGCAGCTCCAGCTCCAGCCGGACCACCAGAAGACGCAGCGGGTCCAGCTCCAGCACCCTCAGTAGCACCGACGCCCGCAGCACCACTAGCTCCAGTACGAGAAGCACCCGCAGGCCCAGCAGCTCCAGTACTCCCAGTACCAGCACCTCCGGGACCCGCGGCACCAGCACCCTCAGCAGCAGCAGAACCTCCAGCACCCGTAGCACCTCCAGCTCCAGCAGCTCGCCTCCAGCGCCGGGCAAACCACTCACGCAACTCCTGTGGAGAGAGTAGCTCCCGTCGGGACGAAGCACCCGAAGAACCTCCGGGCCCAGCACCGCCAGACGCCACACAAGCAGGTCCAGTACCCTCAGACTCCGCACCCCCAGACGCAGCACCCCCAGGCTTAGCACCCCTAGACTCAACACCCCCAGTGTCAGCACCCCCAGGCTCAGCACCCCCAGACGCAGCACCCCCAGTGTCAGCACCCCCAGGCTCAGCACCCCCAGACCCAGCACCCGCAGGCTCAGCACCCCTAGCAGCACCAGAGTCAACAGCTACCTCGACAGGTTCGACTGCGTCTACCTGAGACACACCTGAGGGGGCAGGACCATGAGGGGGGAGGGGGTCTACCGGAGGGGGACCTGGCGTAAGGAAGAGCGGCGGGGGGGGGAGGGACGCAGTGCGGTAGGGGAAGAGACGGTAGTAGGGAACCGACTCGTCAAACGTGACGTCCTGGGAGGACAGAACACGACGCGAGGTGGGGTGGTAGAACTGCCAGCCCGGCGCGTCAGGGGGGAAGCCAAGGAAGACGCAGGGAACAGCACGAGGGGACAGCTTGTCCGCAGACAAGTCGCGGACAAACGCCCGAGATCCCCAGACACGGAACGCAGACGCATCGCCAACCTTCCCCGTCCACAGCAATGCAGGGGAGGTCTCCGGCATGGAGACCCGGGGCTGAAGGTTGATCTGATGCGCCGCGTACCGAACCGCAAACGGCCACAGAAAATGGGGGGCAGCCGCATGGACCATGGACGTACGAGCGACGTCCATGACCATGCCAATGCGGCGCTCAGCAATCCCATTTTGCTGCGGAGAGTCCGGAAGCGTGAAGGTCTGGCGGATGCCTCGTGCACGACAGAAGGCTCGCAGAAGGTCAGAGGAGAACTCTCCGCCTCTGTCAGAGTGCAGACGCAGAACAGGAAAGTCCGAGCCAAAACTCTCTCTGAGCTGGAGACGAGCTGCGCGGATCCAGGCGATCAACACCTCAGTGACCTCACCCTTGCTGCGCAAGGGGAAGACTGCGGTGTAACGCGAGTAGTCGTCAACCACCAGCAGGAGGTAATGCTCGTGACCCTGTCCACGGACACGGGCTGGGCCCCACACGTCCATGTGAAGCGTCTGCAGCGGAGCCTCTGTCGGAGGAAACTCGGAGGAGTGAGGAGCAGCGCGCTGCCGCCCCTCGACGCAGGGAACGCAGGTGGGGGCAGGCCCCGGAGGAAGGGGAGGGAGGGACCGGGGGAGACCAGAGACAAGGACACGGGAGGCCATGCCTCGAAGACGGGGCAGGGAGGGGTGACCAAGGCGGTGGTGCCAGAGGAGAGTCTGGTGAGACAGGAGACGACACGAGCAGGGGGCAGACTCAGGACCAGACCTGGACGCCGCAGCAAACACCTGACCCGACGCGGCTACCTGAGCAGACTCAGCGACCGGAGGAGACTCAGTAGTCAGTGTGTACAGGCTCGACCTCGGCTGACGGGTAAATGTGGCCAAGTGACGGCCCGTCCGAGCACAGGTACAGTGGGTCACTCGCTGACTCGCAGGAGTGAACTGGTGAACCCCTCCATCCTGGAGGTCAGCACCACTCACCAAGTTCGTAGAGAACGAGGGGAGGTAAAGACCCGACAGGGTGCCAGAAGGGGCCGCCGGACACGGTAGAACAGTGGAGAAGTGGGCAAGGTCAGGACCCCAGAGGGGTCTGCCAGGGAGACTGCCACTGGCCGACTAAGCGGCGTAAGCGTGGTGCGGTCTCGAAAGAAGGAGTGGGAAGCACCCGAGTCAAGGGTGAAGGTGTGGGTGGCCTGAGCCTACGCGGTACCTGAGAGCGCAGACTCACTAGCACCTGGGGCAGCAGGCTCACTGACACCTAGAGCAGCAGCCTCACCAGCACCTAGAGCAGCAGCCTCAATGCCCGGGTCAGGCGGAAAACACCGGTAACAGTCACCCTCATCACTAATAGTCACAGCATACATTGCAGCAAGAATAGCATCATAATGAAGATCAAAGATCGCAACACCCGCCCTAAACAGCTCGCCCCAGCGAGGGATCTCAGTAGCGTCGGGGAACTGGTGACGCCAAGCGTCCGTCAGGCGGCCGAAGCAGCGCTGGGTGGAGTGCGGACCCCCACACCGCTCACCCGTGCGGTCGCCTGTACGCAGAACGTAGGTACAGGGGCCAGCACCCCAACCCCGCTGACGAGCAGTGTACCACTCACGAAGCTGCTGGGGGGAAGGGGTCTCACGAGTGCGCTGCTGCTGCTGCTGCTGGCGCTGACCACCACCGGAGCCGAGCCTCTGCGAAGAGCCGCCCCGACCAGCTCCACCTCCGCCGCCGCTACCTCCACCACCGCCTCCACCTCCACCACCTCCGCTCGCACCGCCACCGCCGCCGCCTCCTCCGCCTCCACTGCCGCCACTAGTGCCCCCACTCCCGCCACCACTCCCACCGCCACCCCCACCCCCTCCGCCGCCTCCACCGCCGCCTCCACCGCCCCCGCCAGCTCCTCCAGCGCCCTTGCCCCCCTTGCCCTTGCCTGAGCGGCGTCTTCCGCTAGGGGCAGACGCTGCGCCGACCGACTCAAGACCAAAGAGGTCGGCCGCAGCAGCAGAGGCAACAGAGGGCAAGAGGGGGGAGGGGGAGCACCCCTCAAAGACAGGGGTACGAGGGTCACCACGAGAGGCTCCTACATCGACTATACTCTTTTCTGCTGCTAGGAGGCGCTCCTCGAGGAGGTCAACGGTGAGGGTGGTGGGGCAAACAGAGAGGAAGTGGTCCCTGACCGAGCGAAGGGTGTCAGGGAGCCGGGTGACGATGTAGTAGAGGGTGATGTACATAGGGGGGGGGTTCTTGGCGCAGAACTCAGCAGGAAGCGCAGCGCGGTAGCAAATGTCACTAGTGCGAAGGTGCGTAATGAGGTCAGCGACTGTGGGAAAAGCGGCGAGGTTAGGGAAGAGGTACGGCAGTATGAGGCGGCTAAGGGCAGCAGTGGCAGGGGAAGAGTAGCGTGCAACGACAGCGTCGTACAAGGTCTTAGCACTCTTGTACTGACTAAAATGAGCGCGCTCAGCGGTCGGTATGTGGCGGCGCACAGCAAGGCGAGCAGCAGCATCGCGCGTGGCCCACTGTGAGCGAACAGTAGCGTCAGCATCAGCAGCAGGGGCAGGAGAGGCACCAGAGGCGAGGTCAAACAGAGAGAGACCGTCTGCCCTATCGCACTGTAGGAAAAGCTGCAGATCATCTACCCAGACCTCAAAGTCAACAGCCCGACCCTCAGCGTCAAAGGTGAGAACACTGGGGGTGGCCATGACAGCAGTAGACTGGCAGAGAGAGCAGCGGCGTAGGGCAGTGCAGTGGCAGAGGCGCTGCTCTTACCAGGCAGGTGGGGCGGGTCGAGGCAGGCCGGCAGGGACAGGGCCGCGACGGCAGGGACTGCGGCGTCTCGGCTGCGGGGCGGCTCGGCGGCTCGGCGGCTCGGCAGCTCGGGGGCTCGGCGGCTCGGCAGCTCGGCGGCTCGGCGGCTCGGCAGCTCGGCGGCACAGCGGCAAGGGCGGCTCGGCGGCTCGGCGGTGACGGCGGCTCGGCTGCTCGACGGGGCCGGGAAGGGCGGCTGAGGGGCCGAGGAAGGGCGGCAGGGCCGCGAAGGGCGGCGACGGGGCCGCAAGGGGCGGCAACGAGGCCGCTGAAGGGCGGCGACGAGGCCGCTGAGGAGCGGCGACGGGGCCGCTGAAGGGCGGCAACGAGGCCGCGAAAGGGCGGCGATGGGGCCGCGGAAGGGCGGCTATGGGGCCGCTGAAGGGCGGCGACGAGGCCGAAAGGGGCGGCGACGGGGCCGTAAGGGGCGGCGACGGGGCCTTAAGGGGCGGCGATGGGGCCTTAAGGGGCGGCGACGGGGCCGTAAGGGGCGATCGCGGGGCCGTGAGGGGTGGCGACGGGGCCGTAAGGGGCGGTCGCGGGGCCGTGAGGGGCGGCGACGGGGCCGTAAGGGGCGGCGACGGGGCCGTGAGGGGCGGCGACGGGGCCTTAAGGGGCGGCGACGGGGCCGTAAGGGGCGGTCGCGGGGCCGTGAGGGGCGGCGACGGGGCCGTAAGGGGCGGTCGCGGGGCCATGAGGGGCGGCGACGGGGCCGTAAGGGGCGGTCGCGGGGCCGTGAGGGGCGGCGACGGGGCCGTAAGGGGCGGTTGCGGGGCCGTAAGGGGCGGTCGCGGGGCCGTAAGGGGCGGCGACGGGGCCGCTAAGGGGCCACGCGGGGCCCAGAGAGGGCAGCGACGGGGCCTGAGGGGCGGGACACTAGGCGCGCTTCGGGCAGGGGCGGCACGCGCCCCGGGTAGGAAAAAAAAAATTTGGTGGGCCCTAGGAACAGTTCCCACGAGGGAACCTGCTCGATACCATGAGAAACTTAGAACGAGAATGGATTGACTAAGGAAAGAAAGTGATACAAATGTGAAACCCTAGAATTGTGTACCCCTTAGTATCTAACCCGCTACAGCCTACACAGGCTAGATCATATAAGTTTGACAGTCATTAGTTGTGGGGTTGCTGAGGAGTAGGGTGGCAGGGAGGGGCAAGGAGGGGCAGGAAGGGGCAGGGAGCGGTAGGGATGGGCAAGGAGGGGCAGGAGGGGGGGGCGGGTGTTTGGCCATGGGCAGGTAGTGACGGGATAGGGTAACCAGGCAACAAAAGGGGGAAAAAAAAACCAGAGGTGTGAGAAGTGAGAGACGTTGAGAGAGTGAAAAAAGGGGAGAAACGGCGAAGCTTACAGGAAGGTGCTGAGGAAAAAGAAGCCTATAGCGTTGACGTCACCAGTGTCAGGGCCAGTGAAATTGGTTCCCACCGCACCTGCACGAAAGCGGCAGTGAGAAGAAGAATGAACGGAAGGGGCAGAGCGAGTTGTTACATCCGTAGCAGTAAAAACGATGCGGGAGGCACGAGAGGGCAAGGCAAGAGGGCCGGAGAAGGCTAGGAGCGGGAAGCGGTTTTAGTTCTTACCAACAAAAATGGATACAGCCTTGTTGTCCGGAGGCGGCGGCGGAAGCGGCTCCGATCTAAACTGCCCCCGCGCCGCACCCGACTCGTAAGCAACCGTCGCGAATGACCCATAGTAACCATCCGGCTTCGCTATAACAGAATCCACCAGCTGCTTTATTGTCTGACCGTCATCGGTAGGCAGTGTACTTGCTTCAAGCCAAGCGCCGTCAATAGAATAAGTGTAGATTAGAGGAGACAAGGCGTGGGTTGATCTCTGGTTATAATAGCACCTGGGAGGGTTTGGATTCGTCCACTGAACATCGGGGTTGTCCAGAGTGACGATAGGTTTTCCCAGCTCTCCCGCCGCGCCTTCCCAAATGGGAACGGCGGACGGCTCGCCGGGGTCAGAGGTGGAGACGACGACACTATACAAGACATTATAGTCGTTGTCTTGCCTGGCGGATTCCGTGGGGATTCACGCAAGCAAGTTCACAAAAGCAAGAAGAAGGGAGGAATGGAGAACGGGAGATGATGATGATGATGATGATGATGATGATGATGATGATGATGATGATGATGATGATGATGATGATGTGGAGACGATGGCGACACTGTAGAAGACGTTGTAATCGCCGTCTAATCTGACTGTTTCCATTATGTTCACCACGCATGTGGACGGAAGGGAGTAAGATAAATGCGCATAGCTTAGGGAGATATAGAGATAGAAGATTTCTTGGTTGCAGAGGCCTAGGCTGCATTTTCAGAAAGAACGGAAAGAAGCAGTTGACTGAAGTCAAACTGACAGAAAGAAGGCGGGCCGTCGCACTGAGGGGGCCGCAGCACCGTGACGGGCGGTTGACTTACTGGTAGACATCGAGGCAGATTCGGCCGGAGGCGTTGACGTCGCCCGTGGCGCCAACCATTTCAGATCCGTTGAGCCGCGCGGCGAGAATCGCTGTTCGAGAGAGGAGGGGAGAAGACGGGCGGAGAGAAACAACTGAGGGAAAGTGAGCGGAAGGGAGAGGAGAGGAACTTTTTATGAAATAAAGTGGAAGAAAGAGGGGGGTAGAGAACTAAGTCTGTGCGTTTTCCAAAGGATCTACCACATGATCATGATTCATGGCCCGCCAAGCGTTGATATTCGAAATCCTCAGAAAAAATCTCACCCGTCAGATTTCCGAAAGCCTTAGCCTTGAACGGCGTGGGCACCGGACATGGCCCCGCATCTGGGGGTCCCCCGTCCTTTTCGCCGTTTCTGTCATTCACAGGGCGCGCCGTCGTGGTCGCTAAATAGAAGATAAACATTAAGCAAACACATCAGATAGAAATTATGAAAGAACATTCCAAGAAGTAAGCAGGTGAGAAATTAACGCATGAAATGAAGCAGTTCCGTAGGATTAATCTGTGGAGGTTTCAGGCTAAAATTGTGTGCAGCACAAGTAGAGGTGTAAATGTCACTCACCAAAGCATGTGGCGACGGCTAAGAGAACAACTGACAAGTTGAGGTACCTGTGGAGCGCCATGGTGGACTCAATTTCAATCTAGAATTGTTGTTTGGTGGACTGAATGTGTGACTTCACAATAGCTAATCGAGTGGTTTTTATCCTCAGCAAGAGGTGGGCAGGATACGACTAGGTTCCCACCATACCTTCTGGATTTACTTAGAAAACCAGAGGTACAATGCAATTCATTAATGGAGAATGCGCAGCGTCACTCAGATAGACGCATTTGGCGGGGTTGCTACCTGGCTGGAGAGGAGACACAAAGCATGTCACGGAAGCGTGCAACACCATCAATCTTCCGAAGTTTTTTCACAGCCCCGTATGGACGATTCTGACTAAGCTTTCCACAGAGTAGCGGATGCGTCGGCGCAGTACAGGGAAGCCAATCAGAGTCTAAAGTCGAGGAATTCAGGTGGGAGCTCGTAGCCGCGTTTCCTCATTTCCTCACGGAGCAAGGTGGTAATTGACTTGCTTGCCTGGTGCTTTAGCGTAGATGACGCAGCATGAAAAAGATGGTGCATGGTACGTAAATAGTTTATACAATAACGCGATACAAGTAAACAACTAGATCGGCAACAATAGATGGCTTAATTCCACATCTGTACACTTCGTAAATATAGGGACAAACCAGTATGCTCAAGTCTGGCTGTGCTTGTAGCCATAGTGAATATCCAAAGCTGCTACAATTGGCTGACAGTTTACGAAAGGGCAACGAATCAACATACTCTACGTGGAGACGATTGACAGCTTCGACCAGTCTCGGAAAGTCTTGCGCACTGAGTCGAAAGCCCGCATACCAAACCTGGCTGCGTTAATCTCAAATCTTAGTGACGAATTTAATGTCATGTGTATTTCTAGGAGGTGTCATCGTTGAAGCTTGATCACATTGTTCTGGGTCAGCAAGCTTGGCACCTTTCAGCTTCTTGCTGCCGAATTTCATGTAAGACTCGTGCACGCTTTATGCTGAACGTGCGTGCCATTGCTACTTTCCTGCGCTTCTCGCTTCTCCGCTTTCGTGCCGCCTCTCCGTTGGTTGCTCGCCTAGCTCACGCCTATTCCCTCGAGCCCAAGCCGCGCAGCTCGACTTGAGCTACAGGCTACTAGCGAGACTCCATTCGAAGCACAAACGGACGAGCTTGTTCGCGACAACGCCGTCCTTACCGCTTCCTCCGCCGCGATCGCCGGTCTGACCCCGCTCGTGGAAGCCGCGCTCTACCTGTGGGGATTCAATCACCGCGGGCAGACCAGCCACCGCGCGGGGCTGTGGGGGGATCCGCGCACGTGGCGCTGCCAGCGCGCGCTGCTGCCTTAAACTTGTTGCCGGCCATCGTAGTAGTATCAACGGACAGTCCAAGGGAACCCCACTTGGGAGGCATGACTGCACGTGGTGCTGCCAGCGCGCGCTGTTGCGGATCGCGCGGGAAAAGTTGTGTGCGAGGGATGGGCAGCCCATCGCGCTTGTTAGCGTGGCGTGCGGGCTGGAACACAACGCGGCGGTGGGGATAGATGGGAGCCTGTTCATGTGGGGGTCGAAAGAGTACGCGCAGTTGGGCGATGGTACTGAGAAGAGCAGCAGGTGCGTTGACTCCGTTGACTTTTCATGCTCCCTGAGGATCGATGGAAGCCTGTTCACGTTGACTCCGCTGACATTCAAACCGTTGGATTTTTTTTAGAAGATTTTAGCTGACTCCCTCTTCCCTTCTCCCTACAGGGAGCCCATAAGGGTAGCAGCTTTGGAGGAGGCAGGGGAGGAGGTGACTGCTGTACGTGGCATGTGGCGTGCAGTGTACTGCTGCCATCACCAGGCGGAGAGGGGTTGGGTGGAGGGGGCGGAGGGAGGGGGGCAGCACGGAGCATGGGTGTGGTGGGGAAGAGGACCGGGAGGAGAAGCGCCTGTGGTTATGGGGCCAGAACAAGGTGGGTGCAAATCGGTTGCTAGTAGATAGAAGGTTGTGCTGGCTGGTTCACAGCGGTACTATCAGGTGGGAGCAGAGGCAGATGTCCCTCCATTGTGATAGAACTGGATCTTGAATTGATGCATTTGTAATGAGCCTGAAGCTCCTTAAGTACATCCGAAATAAGCAAGGTAGATGGGGAGGGAATCGAGGCAAATCCCTAGGAATTGGGGGTAATCCCAAGGCAAATTCCAATTGGTGGGTTGGAGATTGGTTGGTGATCACAACATTGAGTTTGGTTGGGATATGGGTGTACATCCAACCAAACACAAAGTGCAAACCACACAAAGCTAGGATATAAAAAGTACAAGTACAGAAGTTGAGATTGAGGCTAGCACTAACACCCCCCCATAGACGTCAATCAATCTCAAGGCAGAGAAGGTGGGGCACACAATCCCATGGCGCCAAGAAGGCGATTGTGAGGAACTTTCCTAAGAGGCTTGGTGAACAGATCAGCCAAGTTGCAGTCAGAAGCGACGTACTCCACCTTCAGCTGACCACGCTGAACAAGGTCGCGAATGAAGAAGTGACGAAGCTCAACGTGCTTGGATCCTGGGAGAGGTGGATGGTACTCTTATCACACCAGAGGGTGGGGATGGACTGAGGGAAGCCAACCTCCTGGAGGAGGAAGATAAGCCAACGAGCCTCCTGGGCTGCCATAGTGCTAGCGTACAGCTCAGCCTCACAGGATGAGATGGAGACTGTAGAGGACCTCGTAGAGCGCCAACTAACAACTCCACTACCAAGGGTGAAGTAGTAGCCGTGAGAGGAGCATCGGTCGGTCTGGTCGTCAGCCCAACAGGAGTCACTGTAGCCCTCTAGGTGTGGAGGAGAAAGGCCACCAAGTGTGCGGACATGAGACTTGGTGCCCTGCAGATAGCGCAAAACCCACTTTGCTGCTGTCTAGTGGAGATCGGTAAAGCGTCCAGGAGCCACATAGCGAGATAGGACACTGACAGGGTGTGCCAGGTCAGGCCGGGTACACATCATAGCGTACATGAGGGACCAAACAAGCTCTCACATCATAACGTACATGAGGGACCCAACAAGCTCTCACATCATGGTATACATGAGGGACCCAACAAGCTATGGGTATGGATCGGAGCAGGCCTCTGGTGTGGGAGTAGCTGGAAATGTGAGAAGGTGCTGCAGCGCCAGTGGGGTGGCAATGGGCATGCAGGAACCCATGTCATTGCTTGAGGACATAGTCAATGTAGAACTCCTGGGAGAGCGTGATGGTACAAGCCTGAAGATCACAAATGATCTCCATCCCCAAGTAGTGCTTGAGGTCACCAAGGTCCTTCATCAAGAGGGCCTTGCTCAGGGCTATCTTAACCGAATTCATCTGGGCCGAATCCTTGGAGACGAGGATGGAGTTGTCAACGTAGACAAGGATGTAGAATGGCACAGAGTGGCGGCGAATGAAAAGTGTCGGGCCAGCAGATGACGGGTGAAAGTCCAATTAGAGGAGGACCTCCTTCACCTTGTTGTGCCACTCACGTGGAGCTTGCTTGAGATCGTAAACAGGGCGGTTCTGCTTCCAGACAGTGTTGGGAGGAAAATCTCTTGGAACGTCTTCGAGTCAATCCATGAACACAATCTCTTTGAGGTGTCCTTCCAAGAATGACGAAGTGGCATCCATGGATTTGATCTCCATGTTTTCTCTTGCGGCCACATCCAAGAGCGTGCGAATGGTTGGTGGTTTGGCCGTGGAGAGAAGGTCTTGTAGAAGTCCAACAACTGCTTCAGAGTGAATCCCTTGGCCACATAGCGCGCTTTGAATACTAGGGCCTTGTCGGGAAGTTGTTTCACTCGGAACAACCACTTGCCTCAAGCGATGTTGACTCCTGGAGGTAGAGTCTCGTCGTAGTGGAGTATGTCGAAGGGGCCTGTTCACGAGGCGGGGCAGGAGGGAGATGTCTCCGCTGGTACGTAATCATGGTATCTGGCGGTGTTATAGTCACAGTAGGCTTGAATGTGCCTAAAACGAAAGATAGAGTGCACAGTCGGATTTCTGCACAGCAGCTTTAAACGTTCATAGCGTTCTGGTCACACCTGCAAATGACCTGATTCAACTTGGATCTAGAGCTTCTTAACGTCGCCTACAAAAGGCAATTTAGATGGCACGATTTCATTCAGAATGGACGACACAACGTCGGTTTGAACGAACGGCACTATGGCAGCCACTATAGTCTTAGAACACAAATTAGGAAGAGTTACGAGTTGGGAATGACTCCTAGCCTCTACAAACCCCAAGAGCCGAGGTACAGTGATGTGGAACAGTGTCACACTGTCCCCAACCATGAAGGGTCTCGAAACTACCCTCCACAAGGGCCTACACCAAGAGAAATGTTACACTACACATTGTAATGTAACTATTCTCACTATCTTTAAGTTTACCCTTATGAAGATTTTCAAAATCACTTGAATCTTGAAACCAAGGCTCTGGTTCTTCAAGATAAATTCTTCCTTGAGTTCTTGGAAGTCTGCTGCGCACACCTACGACATGCCGAACGTTCCACACACGACAAAATAGAAAACCGCACACGACACGCAAACGACGACGTGAGACGTGACTAGCGATAACTCGCTATTGACTCGACACACACATTCAAAATCATGCCTCATCATTCACACACTATTTTAAGCATGAAATATATATTATCTCATGCCCTCATATCATTCCATGCACACACGCATGCACGCACACGGACAACAAGCCGAATGCAAACCGTAGGGTTGCACCAACAAACTCCCCCTCGGATTGTTGGCCTTAGGATCTGGTTCTCTCAGTTCAGAGCCATCCCAGCCAGCTTGCAACACTTCCAATGCTGCTGCTCCACCAGCCTCTTGGTCATCATGTCAGCTGGCTGCCCCATCGTCTTCACGTAGTGCAACTCAATTTCACCTGCGGCCACCATGCTTCTCGTCCAATGCCATTTCACCCTCATGTGCTTCGTGAGGCCATGCAACACATGGTTCTTAGCAAGAGCAATGGTACCTTGGATGTCACAGTAGAGTGGGGTAGGTTCTTGCTGCTCCTCTCCCAATTCAGCCAACAAACGCCGCTGCCACACAATCTCCCGTACGGCACGGAAGAGTGCCATGTACTCGGACTCCACCGTGCTCAATGCTTGGTCCACCTGCTTCTTGCTCTCCCAAGCAGTTGGGCCTCCACCAAGACAGCAAATGAAGCCTCCCACACTTGTCATGTCCTCTGGTTCTGATGCATAAGAGGCATCGGAGAAGGCTGTGAGGAACAAACGCCCGGGTTCAACACCATCCACGCCCTTTTGGCGCCTTTGTGCCGCCGTCGAGTACAGCCCAACCGTCGCTGTTTGGCCAAGATACTTGGCCACCCTCATTCCAACTTCTACGTGCTCCTCATTAGGGCATTGAACAACCCTAGCCAGCTGCCCGGTAGCAAAGGCGACGTCTGATCGGGTGTTTACCGCCGCGTACATAAAACTGTGAAAACGGCGCTCTCCTCTTCGCCAACACTCTCCTCCTCTGGTCCCTTCACACACTTAAACCCAGAAGAGAATGGAGTCGCCACATGGCCTTCAATCTGCCCAAAGTTGGGAGCCAAAGCCTCCAGGTACTTCCGTTGGTGCACTCGATATACCGTTTCTCCACATCTCGTTCGTGTCAAAATGTTTTAGTACTTACTTTGTGTAGGCTATAGTGGGGTAGCCAATAAAGGGTACAACCCAATTAGGGTTAGTACTTGTACCCAACTCTTTCATAGTTCATTCATTCTCGTTCTGTATTCTGACATGGTATCAGAGCAGGTCCTTCCCTAGGACCATTTTTTTAGGGCCCACCACAGAGCTGCCCCACTCACTGCCCTGTTGCCCTGCTGACCCTCGTGCCGCCCTTTGCAGCTCGTCGCGCCGCCCTCAGCAGCTTGCGAGCCGCCCCTGCAGTCCGCGCGCCGCCCCTGCAGCCCGCGCGCCGCCCTTGCAGCCCCGCGCGCCGCCTCTGCAGCCCTGCGCGCTGCCCCTACAGCCCCCCGCGCCGCCCCTGCAGCCCGCGCGCCGCCCCTGCAGCCCCGTGCGCTGCCCCTGCAGCCCCGTGCGCTGCCCCTGCAGCCCCGCGCCGCCCCTTGCGGCCCGCTCGCCGCCCCTTGTGGCCTGCGCGCCGCCTCTGCAGCCCCGCGCGCCGCCCCTTGCGGCCCGCCCGCCGCCCCTACGGCCCGCTCGCCGCCCCTTGAGGCCCGCGCGCCGCCCCTTGCAGCCCGTGCGCCACCCCTTGCAGCCTGCTTGCAGCCCCTTGCGGCCCGCTCGCCGCCCCTTGCAGCCTGCGCACCGCCCTCTAGCAGCCCGCTCGTCGCCCCTTTGCATGCCCGCCCTGCTGCTTGCACTGCCCAGCTCATGCCCGCCCTGCTGCTAGCCACCCTAGCTATGCACTGCCCTGCCCTGCCTGCGTGCTGCTCTGCTAGTAGCGCGCCACCCTGCTCTGCCCGCTATGGCTTCTCTCCGTGTCCTCCCGTTCAATCATGAGGGCCGTCCGATCCAGTTCGACACGTGGCTCGACGACTTACAGCTGTACCTACTGAGCGACTCTAGAGACAGCGTTTCCTTGTTTGACCACACGTTTGGAGCCTCTCTTGCCCCTCCTGCCACAGCTGACAGTGCGACTCGCTCACAATGGCTTACCCGTGACGCTGCTGCTCGCTTAGCCATTCGCAACCACCTGCCACTAGCCGAATGCGCTCACTTCAGACATCACAAAACTGCTAAAGCACTGTACGACACTGTAGTCGCCCATTACTCCTCCCCTGCCACTGCTGCTCTAGGCCGTCTTCTACTTCCCTACCTGTTTCCCGAGCTATCCGCCTTTGCCACGGTAGAGGACCTCGTTACCAACCTTTGCACTAGCGACGCTCGCTAGTGCACTGCTCTCCCAGCAGAGTTCCTTGCCAGGAACCCGCCCACGATGTGCGTCACTCTCTACTTCATAGTCACCCGCCTCCCTGACCCTCTTCACGCAGTCAGGGACCACTTTCTCGCACTTGACCCCACAGACCTCACTGTTGACCTGCTCGAGCAACACCTCCTTGGAGCTGAGACTAGTGTAGTCGCTGTAGGTGCCGCTCGTGGCACTCCTCGCACGCCCTTCTTTGAGGGGTGTTCCCCTCCCCCCTTGCCCCCTCCTACGCCTTTGCTGCTGCTGTTGACATCCTTGGTGCTGAGGATGTTGGGGCTGCTTCTGCTAGTGGGAAGCAACGCAGCAGTAAGGGCAAGGGTGGCAGGGGTAGTGGAGGTCGCAGCGGGGGTGGTAGTGGGGGCGGCAGTGGAGGTGGTGGAGGTAGTGGAGGTGGTGGCAGTGGTGGGAGTGGTGGCGGGAGTAGGGGCTTTGGTGGCGGCGGTGGTGGCAACGGTGGGAGTGGCGATAGTGGCGGCAAAGGGAGTGGTGGCAGTCAGGGTGGAGCTGTTGGTGGCGGTGGCCAGCGGCAGCAGCAGTAGCGTTGGAGCGAGACCCCTTCGCCCCAGCAGCTTCGTGAGTGGTTTTCTCAGCATGGGGCGTCTGGGGGTAGTGCTAGCTCCCCGTATGTCATTCGCACGGGTGACCACACGGTTTGACATGCGGGAAGCCTCACACTCAACATCGCTGCTTCTCCTGCCTAGACGAAGCTTGGCGCGCAGAGTTTGGTGACGAGGCCGAGCGCCCCCGTTGGGCAGAGTTGCTTACGTCTGGAGTTGCTATTTTTGATCTTGACTATGATGCTATCCTAACTCCTATGCATACCTTGTCTGTTAGTGCTGAGGGTGAATGTTACCTGTGTGTGCCGCCTGACCCAGGTATAGAGGCTGCTGCTCTAGGTGCTAGTGAGTGTGCTCTTCTTGGTACTACGCGTGCTGAGGCCTTGCACACCTTTACGCTTGACTCATGTGCTTCCCGCTGTTTCTTTCGCGACAGCACCACACTCACTCCTCTCTCTACACCTGTACCGGTCATACTGGCTGACCCCTCAGGAGGCCCAGTTCTTGCCTGTTCCTCCACTGTTCTCCTTTGTTCGGCAGTTCCGTCCGGCTCACTGTCAGGTCTTCACCTCCCCTCGTTCTCTACGAACTTGGTGAGTACCGCTGCCCTCCAGGATGCGATGGTCACTACCACCACTCCTGGGGGTCAGCGTGTGTCGATCTGCACGTGTACACGCACGGGCCGTCACCTGGCCACGTTCACCCGTCGGCCAGGGTCGAGTCTCTACACACTCGCTACCGAGCCTCCTCAGGTAGCTGCGTCTGCCCAGGTGTCCGGGTCAGGTCCGGTAGCACCCCCCTACTCGTGTCGCCTCCTATCGCACCAGACTCTCCTGTGGCA
Organism: Closterium sp. Naga37s-1; assembly: GCA_947471745.1. Lineage (NCBI taxonomy): Eukaryota > Viridiplantae > Streptophyta > Zygnematophyceae > Desmidiales > Closteriaceae > Closterium > Closterium sp. Naga37s-1. The sequence continues at coordinate 442,751 of CANJKZ010000979.1, forward strand.
CCACCAGCTTGGTCACCCCTCCCTGCCACGCCTTCGTGGCATGCACTCCTGCCTCCTTGTCTCTGGTCTTCCCAGGTCTTTGCCTCCCCTCCCGCCCTTGCCTGCCCCGCCCTACCTTCCTCCTCACTCCTCCTTGTTTCCCGCGACAACTGCTCCCCTGCAGACTCTCCATATGGACGTGTGGGGCCCAGTTCGCGTCAGTGGACAGGGCCGCGAGCGATACTTTTTGCTAGATTGTTGACGACCACACGGGTTACACCATAGTCTTTCCCTTGCGCAGCAAGGGTGAGGTCCCTGATGTCTTGATCTCTTGGATCCGCGCAGTCCGTCTCCAGCTCCGCGAGCACTTCCGCCAGGACCTTCCTGTCCTGCATTTGCATTCTGACAGAGGTGGTGAGTTCTCCTCCGACCTCTTGCGGGACTTTTGTCGTGGGGAGGGCATTCTCTATTCGTTCATGCTTCCGGCCTCCCTGCAGCAAAATGGGATTGCTGAGCGCCGCATTGGCTTAGTCATGGAGGTCGCTCGTACCTCCATGATCCATGCGGCTGCCCCCCATTTTCTGTGGCCGTTGGCGGTCCGGTACCCTGTGCATCAGCTCAACTTCTGGCCCCGTGTCTCCTTGCCGGAGACCTCGCCTATATTGTGTTGGAGGGGGAATGTTGGAGATGCGTCGGTGTTCCGGGTCCGGGGTTCTCGTGCCTTTGTTCATGATACGTCCGCGGACAAGCTCTCCGCCCACGCTATTCCCTGCATCTTCCTTGGCTTTCCCCTTGACGCACCTGGCTGGCAGTTTTAACACCCCACCTCGCGCCGTGTCCTCCCCTCTCAGGACGTCACGTTTGACAAGTCGGTTCCCTTTTACCGTCTCTTCCCCTACCGCACTGCCCCTCTCCCACCCCCGCCACTCTTCCTTGCTCCAGGTCTCCCTCCGATAGACCCCCTCCCCCCTCAGGGTCCTGCTCCCTCGGATGTGTCTCAGGTAGACCCACTCCCTGGTACTGTGCCTGTTGAGGTCGTTTTAGACTCAGGTGCTGCTAGAGGTGCTGCGTCTGGGGTTGCTGCGTCTGGGGGTGCTGAGCCTGCGGGTGCGGAGCCTGGGGGTGCTGATTCAGAGGGTGCTGGGTCTGGGGGTGCTGAGCGTGGGGGGGCGGAGCCTGGGGGTGCTGAGTCTTAGGGTGCGGAGTCTAGGGGTGCTTAGCCTAGGGGTACTGCTTCTTCTGGAGGTCCTGCGGGTGCCTCGCCTCGAGTGTCTCCCCGGCCGAAGCCTCTCTCCCCGCAGCAAGTGCGCGAGTGGTTTGCTTTGCGCACACGCCTTCGGAGTGGAGCTGCTGGAGCTGGAGACTCTGCTGCTGGAGGCACTAGAGCTGAAGGTGCTGGAGCTACTAGTCTTGGAGGTGCTGGAGCTGCTAGTCCTAGAGGTGCTCGTACTAGAGGTACTGGAGCTGCCGGGGCTGCTGGAGCTGGAGCTGGAGACCCTGGTGCTGGTGGCGTTGGAGCTGGAGGCACTGCAGCTTCTGGTCCAGGAGGTATTGGAGCTGCTGGAGCTAGAGGTGCTACAGGAGTTGGAGCTGGAGGCACTGGAGCTGGAGCCGCTGGTCCCGGAGGTGTTCGTACTGGACGTACTGGAGCTGCTGGAGCTCGTGGTGCTGCAGGAGTTGGAGCCAGAGGCACTAGCGCTGGAGCTGCTGGAGCTGGTGGTGCTGCAGGCGTTGGAGCTAGTGACACCGGAGCTGGAGGCGTTGGCCCAGGGGGTGCTGGTGCTGTTGGTGCTGGTTCTTGAGACACTAGACGGCCGCGACCGTACTTTGTTCCCCTGCTTAAGCAGGTTCTTGGTCTCCCGTCTTTTACTGGCCTTACTCCTCCCTTATTGTGTCCACCGTCTGACCAATCGCAGCCGCCGCTACAACCAGCCTCCCCACTGCCTGCTCTTTCTCCCTACACTGAGCAGTCTGGAGGTCTTACAGAGCGTCATGAGCCCGTGTCTTGTCCTGCCTCACCTGTTCGCGCTGTTCGCACTGGTCATCGTGTTCCTCATCCGCGTCCGCCTCCTGTCCCCAGCACGCACCATATGGCACTTCGTCCTTCCTCTGTTCCATAGCGTGTCCCCCTGCCGTCTCCTCCTGCGTCCTCTCTTGGTGACGGTCCGGACCCTAAGTCTGACTTAGTTCCTGCTGCCAGTCCTACTGTCCCACGTCTTCTAGCCACTGTTGTCACTGACCCTTTGTTTGAGTCTGCTACTGCGTCTGCCCTAGTTGCTGAGCTTGTTGAATTTGCTGCCGCCTGTCGTCTCGACTACGCCGCTAGTCTTATTGCTGAGTATGAGTCTGACTGTCCTCCGTCCGTCGGGGGTGAGTTTGCTCTTAGCACGGACGTCCTTGAGGACAGGCAGGAGGACTTTGAGTGTCTTGCAGCTGTTGTACCTCATCTCGTGTCCATGCTGATTGCACCTGAGGGAGATCCGAATGCACCAGACATCCCGACCCCGCGCTCTTACGCAGAGGCAATTACGGGTCCCTACTCCTCTTAGTGGCAGACAGCCATGGACGCAAAGATGGCATCCTGGAAGTCCACAGGCACTTACGTTGACGCAGTTCCCCCTCCTGGGGCGAACATAGTCGATGGCATGTGGATTTTCAGGGTGAAGCAGCCGCCGGGTTCTCCGCCTGCCTACAAGGCTCGTTACGTTGCACGAGGCTTCGGTCAGCGACTGGGATTTGACTTCTTCCAGACCTTCTCCCCTACCCCAAACATGACCACTCTTCGGATGTTGCTGCACGTCGCCGCTCAGCGTGACTACGAGCTTCACTCTCTTGACTTCGGCACAACTTTCTTACAGGGCAGCCTGCACGAGGAGATCTGGCTGTGCCGCCCACCTGGCTTCACTGGGTCGTTTCCTGCAGGTACCCAGAGGAGCCTCCGGCGGCCAGTCTACGGTCTCCGCCAGGCGCCCCGCAAGTGGCACGACACATTGAGGATGATGCTTGCAGCTCTTGGGTTTGCTCCTTCTACTGCTGACCCGTCGCTGTTTCTATGCACCGGCACTTCGCTGCCGCCATTCTACGTCCTCGTGTACGTTGACGACTTGGTCTTTGCCACTGCTGAGTCACTGGCCCTTGTGAAGTCGGAGTTACAGAAGAGACACACCTGCACTGGCTTGGGTGAGCTGCGCAACTATCTTGGCTTGCAGATCACCCGGGACAGAGCACGGCGCACCATCACCCTGGCTTAGTCACACATGGTGCACCAGGCTCTTCAGCGCTTCGGCTTCCGGTACTCCTCGCCACAGTCCACTCCTCTGCCTACCGGCCACTCGCTCTCAGCTCCACCTTCGGACAAGTCCGTAGAGCCGAGTGGTCCGTATCCAGAGCTTGTGGGCTGCCTCATGTACCTAATGACCTGCACTCGACCGGACCTTGCCTACCCTCTTAGCATCCTCGCACGCTACGTTGCGCCTGGGAGACACCGACCATAGCACTGGGAGGCCGCTAAGAGGGTGTTGCGCTACTTGTGCAGTACTTCAGGCATGGGGCTCGTGCTTGGAGGACGGGGTCGAGTTGTCCTCACTGGACACGCAGACGCTTCTTGGGTTGACGACTTGACTACGGAGCGGCCGTCACAGGGTTGCACCTTTAGCCTCGGTTCCGGCTCTATTTCTTGGCGGTCTACCCGCTCGTCTTCTGTTCTTAGTTCCAGTTGTGAGGCTGAGATCTACGCTGGGGCCATGGCTGCACAGGAGTTACGCTGGCTCAACTACCTGCTGACTGACTTGGGAGAGCAGTCTCGTTCACCTCCAGTTTTGTACGTAGACAACAAGGCCATGATTGCCTTGTGTTAGGAGCACAGAATGGAGCACAGAACGAAGCACATCGCTATGCGTTACTTCCTTGCTCGAGAGTTGCAGCAGCGTGGTCAGCTTTGTCTTGCTTACGTGGCCACTCAAGCCAACACTGCTGATATATTCACCAAGGCACTTCAGTCTGGTGATCATCAGTGCTTCTGTACTGTTTTAGGCCTTGTACCTACTTTGCCTCACTTGCTCACTGCGTGACTTTGCTTGTACTGTGGTCTATATATATACGTGCATGCTTACTCTTGTTAGGGTATAATCACAATACTGTTTGTTCTCTTTTATACAACTCTGCATGTGAACTGGTCTTGTGGCCATTTGCTTGTGCTCGGAATGTGTGGTGACTTCGTGATCCACCCTGAGCTTGCTTTGCTTTTCTTGGCTGGCCTTGTGACCACTTGTTCTCCCCCAATTTGCCTATGGGGGTGTGTCAAAATGTGATAGTGCCTACATTTGTGTAGGCTGTAGTGGGGTAGCCCATAAGGGGTACAACCCAATTATGGTTAGTATTTGTACCCAACTCTTTCAAAGTTCATTCATTCTCGTTCAGTATTCTGACAGTTTGATGTGGATCTCGAGGTAGAAGCTCACATCACCAAGGGCCTTGCACTAGAACTTGTCTTCAAGCTTCAGCATCACCTTCTTCACAAGGTCAGAGGAGGGTGAGAAAGTGAGGATGTCATCCACATAAACCACCATGAAACTCCTCTGCCCCCCCTCGCCAAGCATGAACAAGGAATGATCGGCGGATGAGGGAGTGAACTCGATCTCCTCCAAGACTTCACGCAGCTTCAAGTACCACTGCCTAGGGGCTTGATTGAGCCCATAGAGCGCCTTCTTCAGCTTCCACACTCTGCCAATACCATCATCAAATTCCTCTGGGTGCGCCATAAAAATCTCTTCCTCTAGGACGTCGTTGAGGAATGTCGTTGTCACATCCATTTGTTTCACCACCCATCCTTTGATGGTAGCTTCCGTGAGTAGGGTTCGCAGCGTCGTCGGCTTCACCACAGGAGCAAACAACTCCTTATAGCCCACCTTCTCCTTCTGCTGGTACCCCTTTGCCACAAGCTCAGACTTTTAGCGCTCGATTTTGCCGTCGGCGTCGAACTTGATCTTGAAGAGCCACTTGGACGTAATCGCCTTACGCCCATCCGGTTGCTCCACCAATTCCCACGTGTCGTTCTCCTCAATACTTTTCAGCTCACTCTCCATGGACTGCTTCCATTCCTCAGCATCATTACTCTCCAAGGTCTCCTTGAGAGTTGCTGGTTCCCCCGGCATCCCCACCGGAGAGAAGAACGCGAAGGCACACTCCTCGTAGTCACTCTCCTCGTCATCTCCAACCATAAGTGCCGCTCCAGCCAGAGCTGACTTGGCTGGCTTTCCCAGTGCATCATGGGTCAGCCTATTAGGGGCTTGAAATCTCCTCTTGCCCCTTCCTTCCTCTTCAGCTGCAGGGACATGAAGGCCTTGACGTTGCTGCGGGGTGACTCGGATCCGTGGAGCACTCGTAGTGCAAGAAGGAAGTGTCGGTGCACACTCGCTCACTTGCTGCACCTCCTCCTCTTCTTCCTCTGCATCCTTGGCCTCCTCTCCCCCATTCACAAAGGAAGATTGCCTTGTGGTGGTGCTGCCGCTTCTCAGCTCCAAAGGCAGCTCCACATGCTCCAAGCCAGAACTCTTCACCTCCCTAAACCGCACGCCTATCTTCACCCCATTCTCTGCCTTCCAATCCTTGTACATGAGGTTTTCCATGAATTTGCAGTCCCTGCTCACCAAGAAATTCTTGGTGAATGGGTCCCAAAGAAACCATCTCTTGCTGTTTTGAGCCATGCCCAAGTGCACAGCCCATATTGCCTTGGCACCAAGCTTGTTGTGCCGAAGATGCTTATGCACGAGCGCCATGCACATGCACCCGAACACCCGAAGCATATCCACCTTTGGCTTCCTTCCAACCCACTCCACATAGGGCACCCATTTATCTGCACCCAGGAAATACTCTGCTCTAGCAGCTCCAAGCTTCAAGGGGCCCACTACATCCATCACCACCTCATCAAGTGGCCTCTTAGCCGTTGCCTCCGAGCTAGAGAACGGGAATCAAGAGAACTTGGCTTGCATGCATGTCGGGCAACCAAGTACCTCATTGGGCTCCCCCTTCACACGTATGCCAGCAACCATCTCTTCGTTCACTAGCTGCTGCAAAATAGGCAGAGCCACATGCCCCATGCGCCGATGCAAAGTCAACCAATGACACTCCCCCGTACCCGATGTCGGATTGGAGAATGCCACACTCGCAATAGTGCCCCACATGCACTCTCCGTACTCCTCCTCCGCTACTTCCTCGGGGTTCTTCTCACCCTTTTGCTGCTCCTTGGCTGCTTCAAGACTCTCCTTATGCTCACACTGCTTGCTGGTCCCTCCAAGATTGCACTTCTTGGACTCGTTCTCCTTGATGCCATCGTTAGCGTCGTCGCCGCTACCAACCGCTTCACCCTTGGTGCTGACGCTTCCTGCCACTTGCCTCTCCTTAGGCATTGGGACCACAGGGATCTACCACATCTCGTTGTAGACATCCTTGTCTTTGTGAAGGTCCCAAAGAATCCGCTCGCCAAGCCTTGCGGTGTATGTCTTGGCCCCCTTTGAGCTTGTGTCCATGCCGGCCTTATGCAATCGCCGCAAGGAAATCAGGTTCGCAGCAAGGTTGGGCACCAAAAGAACGTTCTTGAGGCCCACCATCTTCTCGTCAGCACCCTTAAACATGGCCTTGCCCATGCCTTTCACCTCTGCTCGCTGCCCCAAAGCCGATGTGACATGCTTGACCGGTGATGGTTCAAGTTCGGTGAGCAAGTCCGCACGAGGTGTCATGCTATAGGTAGCGCCACTATCGATCACCCAATAGTCCAGAGAGTGTAGGGTCACCTTTCCCATAGCTGCAGGCTCCTCAAAGCCTTCCACCTTCTCTGGTCCAGCCGATGATTGCGTTGAGACGAAGAAGAATTGACCCGGGAACCAATCGTCGCTCGAGTCGTTGTCGTTATCTCCACTCTTCATGTTTGCAGCTCCACCTCCGCGACCGCCACGGCCTCCACGTCCTCTTCCTCTCCCTCCCCCTGCTCCTCTACCCTCTTGGCCTTGAGCAGGAGTCCATCCATCAGGGAGTTTGTAGCAATCGCGCCACACGTGTCCGCTCTTGTGGCAAAAATGACACTCGCCGTCGAACCGTCCGCGACCGCGTCCGTAGTTCTTGTTGTCATTGCCATAGCTGCCACTTCCGCGGCCTCCGTTGTAGTTGCTGCCTCCAAACCTTCCTCCTCCTCGTCCTCTGCCCCTTCTACGACCATATCCCCGGCCGATGCTTGCTGCCTTGGCGCCATCCGAACCCGCCAACTCACGGTGGCGGAAATCCTCTTGAAGGATCGCTCGCTTCACGTCTTCAAGCGAGAGGCGGGGCAAGTCACGATTGAGGTTGATGATGAGCGAGGACCATGACTCTGGGGGTAAGGCCAGCAACTTTGTCTTCTTTTGGAGCTCACTATGGTTGAGATCCGCTCCTTCAAGCCCCGTCAACAAGTCGAAGAATTTCTGCACCCCTTCTTCAACTGGTTCATCTTCTTCAATTCGTAGTGCCGCCATTTGCCACTCCAACACCACCGCCACCGCCGCTGTTGCAGGAGCATGTACACCCTTGAGAGCAGCCCATGCCTTTGGTCCCTTCTCTGGTTCATGCTGGAATGGCCTGATGTGACGGATCTAGCTGCTCCCCAACGCTTGCCCAAGTAGGAGATAGCCTTGTGCGCTCTTCCGCACCCACGGGCTCTTCTCCGGGTCGTTCTCTGGGCGATTCTCCGTTCCTTCCATCACCTCCAGCAGGTCATAGTGGTCAAATACGTTCTCCATTCTAAAGGACCATTCAGCAAAGTTGTCGCCATTGAACTTGTCAAGCCCAAACACCCTAGGCTCATCGCTAGGTGGGCCAAAAAAAACTTGCACTGGCGCCATGGCTGAATCACGGGGTTGGCCTTGAGCTTGGGTTTCTCCACTGCCACCAGCACCTTTGCCACCCCTTTCCTCAGGTCCAGCCATTGTTGAAACTGCTCCAAGGGGCTCTGATACCACTTGTTATAATCATAGTAGGCTTGAATGTGCCTAAAACGAAAGATAGAGTGCACCGTCGGATTTCTGCACAGCGGCTTTAAACGTTCATAGTGTTCTGCTCACTGCTCCAAATGACATGCTACAAATTGGATCTAGAGCGTCTTGACGTCGTCTACGACAAGCAATTTAGATCGCACTATTTCATCAACTATTAACAACTCAACATCAGTTTGAACGAACGGCACTATAGCAGCCACTATAGTCTTAGAACACAAATTAGGAAGAGTTACGAGTTGGGAATGACTCCCTGCCTCTACAAACCCCAAGAGCCGAGGTACAGTAATTTGGAACAGTGTCACAGTGTCCCCAACCATGAAGGGTCTCGAAACTACCCTCCACAAGGGCCTACACCAAGAGAAATGTTACACTACACATTGTAATGTAACTATTCTCATTATCTTGAAGTTTACCCTTATGAAGAGTTTCAAAATCACTTGAATCTTGAAACCAAGGCTCCGGTTCTTCAAGATAAATTCTTTCTTGAGTTCTTGGAAGTCTGCTGCGCACACCTGCGACACGACGAACGTTCCACACACAACAAAATAGAAAACCGCACACGACACGAAAACGACGACGTGACACGTGACTAGCGATAACTCGCTATTGACTCGACACACACATTCAAAATCATGCATCATCATACACACACAATGTTAAGCATGAAATATATATGATCTCATGCCCTCATACCATTCCATGCACACACGCATGCACGCACACGGACAACAAGCCGAATGCAAACCGTAGGGTTGCACCAACAGGTGGTGGGAGAGTAGGAGGAGTGGGTGGAGGAGTGGATGCTGAATTCACCGGTGAGGTTGGGTTAGAGACCTCGAAGGAGGATGGTGCCACGGCAGGAGGTGAGGAAGCTGGTACAAGTGGAAGTTTGGGAGGGGTATCAAAGTCAGCCCACACAAAAGAGGGTTGTGTAGAGGGAGAATTTTCCTTTGACGTGGAGTAGAAGGGTCGAGTCTCATCAAAGACAACGTCATGGCTACGGAATAAGTTTTGAGTGGTGGGGTTGAGGAAGATATAGCCGGGGGAGTCGGCATTGTGCCTAAGATAGATGCACGTTTGAGTCATGGGATCGTGCTTGCCACCTTGTTGCCGTCGCCCCTGAGAGTTGAGGAGGACATAGGCGGTGCACCCCCAGACGCGAAGTGGGCGAGCAGTGGGTGTTTTCCCAAGCTAGAGTGTGGCGGGAGTGGTGTCGGGAAGATGCGGGTGGGGGTTAAGATTGTAGAGGAGGGCGGCATGGTAGAGGGCGTACCCCCACAGTGAAAGTGGGGCGTGGGAGTGGCTGAGGAGATAGTGAGTGATCAGCATCAAAGTGTGAGTACGACTCTCTGCTATGCCATTCTATTGTGGGGTGTCAGGAAGTGTGAAGTTCTGCTGAATGCCGAGAGAGGAACAGAAGGCTTCGAGCTTGCTGTTGCAAAATTCATCACCACCATCCGAATGGAGGCACTTGACCTTGGTGCCAAAGGTAACATGCGCATGTTGAACCCATGCCATGATAGTCTTTGGAGCCTTAGCCTTGGTGTGGAGGAGGTGCATAGAAACGTAGCAAGAGTGGTCATCAACTATTGAGAGGAAGTAGCGATGACCACCTCGTGCGGCAACCGGGTTAGGACCCCAGACGTCTATGTGCACTAGATCCAAGGGGGCTGCTGCGACTGAGGGTGAGGCTGGGTGAGGTTGTTTGCGCAGCTTGCTCTTAGTGCAGTCACAGCACGTGGGAGCGGGGGAGTCAGGTGGTGGAGGAAGTGAGGCTGGTAGGCCGAGAAGAAGCTTCTTGGAGGCCATGTCAGCGAGCGTGCGGAAGTTTGGTTGTCCGAGCCAATGGTGATAGAGGATGGTGGGATTGGCGAGACTGCGACATGAGCATGGAGTGACAGTAGCCTGTGCTTGGGTGGTGGACACTTGTGGGGCCGATAAACGCAGCGTGTAGAGGTCGCTGCTGTTGAGGGTGAAATGAGCTAAGAGCTTTTTGGTGAGTGGGTCAAGGATGTCCCACTAGTCAGCGTGTGGAGGAAATTTGGTGAGGACCCTCCCCCTTCTGAAGTTCTTTTTGGGCCACTAGATTGTGGCGTAGTGAAGGCACATACATGCCAGTGACTGTGCCGGATGGGAAGGCAGGGCACATAACTGTGGGCGACCCCATAGCATGAGTCGTGAAGCTCCAATCAGCTCCCAAGAGAGGAATGGATGCTGAGAAGGGTTGGAAGGAGTGTTTCTCCTTGAGCACAGTGTGAGTGGCCCCACTGTCGAGTGTGAATTCTATGAGGTTGGGTGTGTGTGATGAGCCAAGGTTCAAAATCATGGCAGTGTCGAGGAACAACATGTTCAGACGCACATCAGCAGGAGCACTAGCACTTGCACTAGCCTGAGCAGGTTCCTGTGCCTCAACTTGGTTGACCTTACAAGAGCGCATCCAGTTTGGCGGCTTCTTGTCGACTCCATGGACGGCATACCATTCGTCATCCTTCTTCTTGAAGCAATTAGCGAAGGGGTGGTTAGTGCCACCACACACTTGTCCCTTGAAATTGCCATACTTGACGACGTAGGTGCATGGAGGGAAGCGGTTGCGTTGGAAGGGCGCCGAAGTAACGCTCGCTTGAGGCACGGGGCCACGGAGGGCGTAGGCCTTGGCTTGTGCCATGGCATCTTTCTCGGCGGAGAGGAGTGCGGAGGAGACTTTTGCGAAGGTGAGGTCAGCTGCTGAGAGGGTGAGGAGCATCTTCCTGGTCACCTCATATGCCAGAGTGAGGCCTACAAGAAGAGCGGCTGCGGGGGCTTGTTCGGGGAAGACAATGCCCAACTCCTTGAGTTCGCCATGGATGGTCTGCACCTTGGCGATGAAGTCGGCCATACCCAAGGAGTCCTCGAGACGGGCTCGGAACATGCTAGGGATGAGAATGTCCACCCCGACCGTTGTCTTGTTCCTGAACCGATCCTGGAGATGCTTCCAAATAGCGTTAGAGGTGAGGTATTTGTGGTAGGTGTTGACAATGTCGAGAGGGGTGCCAATGAAGATGCTAATGATAGCCGCATCGGCCTTCTCCCAACGGCCTTACTTGTCAACAGCTTCCTCGTACTCCCTCGTTGCAGCATCATTGGTAGTTTTGGTCGGCTTCGTGGGGGGGGGGAGGGGGGGGGGGGGGGGGGGGGGGGCTCTTTTCCCTTGCCGTAGTTGAGAAGAACATCCTTGAGGTCCAGCCCTTGCACCTCATGGCTCAAGAGGTGCTTGTCAACCTCGTAGCTCCATGCCTTGTAGTTGGAGCTATTGCCGCCGACTTCAAGGCGGAGCGGAGTGATGGGGTTGGCGATGGTGAAGGAAGCAAATGCCATGATGAATAACCCTTGTGTCTCTTGCGAAGCGCTGCGCTTAAGTCAACGAGCGGTGCACAGCGCGGCGATTTTGTAAACCGAGTGAGAGGATTTGTCAATGTCGGCCGCTTCGCAATGTCGCTTAGAAGGGATTTTTCTATCGGCGGAATATGGGTAAAACCGCCGATTTTGGTACAAGTGCCTTAGTCCCAACCCTACGCCCCCACACCCCCCCACACATCGTCCCCCAGGCCCTGTCCCTCAGCTTCGCGGCTTCACAGCTGCTCAGCTTCGCGGCTACACGACTGCTCTGCTTCGCGGGTGCACCTGTTCACCTGCACCTGTTCAGCTGCTGCCGTTAACGGGAATAGGCGCCAATCGTGATGGGGTGTTGAAACCAAGGTGGTGTGGGACTTTTGTAAGTTACACCGTGAATGTCTTACCGTAATCGAGAAGAAACAGCGCTACGTACTATACCGTTGATTAGCTTAACGGTAAGGAGAGTGACGCGGTAGAAATTCCGGCCAGAGATGCCGCGAATCAACAGCGACGGTATTGGCGTGGGAGAGGATTCGGTCAGAGAGGCTAACTCGATGTCGATGATCACTGTCAAGCGACTGATGTTTAAAGCGGCCTCGATCTCGATCACGGAGGAGAACCCGCAAAGGTAGGAAGATCACGATCCGCGTGTGCGGTTGAATTGCTATGATGCCATGATAGAACTTGAGCTTGAATTGATGCATTAGTAATGAGCTTGAAGCTCCTTAAGTGCATCCGAAATGAGCAAGGTAGGGATGGGGAGGGAATCGGGGGAAATCCCTAGGGATTGAGGATAATCCCAAGGCAATCTCCAATTGGTGGGTTGGAGATTGCTTGGTGATCACATTTGGGTTTGGTTGGGATGTGGGTGTACATCCAACCAAGCACAAAGTGCAAACTACACTAAGCGAGGATATAAAAAGCACAAGTACAAAAATTGAGATTGAGGGCTAGCACTAACACATTGCACATGCGCCCTTGCAGTCTCAACATGGGCGTGAGTGCTCATTTCACGAAGGGGTAATGGTCTTATCACAAGTGCCTACTGTTCTTATCATCCTCAACCCAAACGTGCAAGCCAAGCCCTCAACCCACTCTGCATGTCCTCTCTTCCCTGTTTATTTTTGTTTTAATTCCTCGCTCTACAGAATTCCACCCTTCCTCGTCTTATGCAAGGAGATTTCCCTCTCTAAACGGTGAGCCCTGCCCTTCAATCTGGCATTCGTTATGATCACCCACAATGTAGAGCTCATTTACTCGTTTGTGTGTTTGTCCACTGGTCCTTTCGTCCTGCTTTCATAAACCCAGGGAAGAATCGGATAAGACGTTTGCATGCAACCCAGTGTGGCGGGGCGGGGTGTGGTGAGGTGTGGTGGGGTGGGGTACGTCTCTTTCGTTGTGTGTGTTCACTTGATACTTGTGATACTTGTGGTAGTGATACCAAGTCTTGGTCGGCTGAACGCAACCTTAGCGGAATTTTAGGCAGTCTGACAGCTAAGGTGGCCACGTAGGAGGTCATGACTCCAAAGTATGTATTATTTCTTTCCCCCAATTCTCTCACCCCCCCCCCCCCTCTCTCGTCCTCACCTCCCTGCCCCCTGGCCATCTTCCAGGTGGTAATTCAGGTGTCTTGTGGAGACTCACACGCTGCTGCTGTGTCCAACACTGGCCTACTACAGACTTGGGGTGAGTGGGTGAGGTGCAAGCATGGCATGGCATGACATGGCATGGTGGGAGATGCGCAATCCTGCAAAGCTAGCATGGCATGGGTTGTGTGGGAGGGGTTGCTGACTCACACGTTGCTGCAGTCTCCAACGATGGGGGCAAGCAGGGGTGGATGGGGTGATGCAAAAATGGCGTGATATGGATGAGTGCAAGCAAGCATATGATTCACATTCTGCTGCTGCTGCAGTTGGGCAATGGCTGGTTGTGTGATGGGTTTCAGCGGCCGTGCCTGTTGATAGCAGGGGCGAGATGTGAGTCGACAGACAGAGGAGGGTGGGAAAGGGGGGAGGTAGGTGATGGAAGCAAAATACTTGATAGACTCATGCTGTGGCGGTGGCATGTGGAGGGTTTCACAGCGCTGCTGTTGACAGCAGGGGCGAGATGTGAGTCGACGGACAGAGGAGGGTGGGAAAGGGGGAAGGTAGGTGATGGAGGCAAAGTTCGTGATAGATTCATGCTATGGCGGTGGCATGTGAAGGGTTTCACACTGCTGCTGTTGATGCCCGGGGCGAGATGTGAGTCGACAAACAGAGGGGTTAAGAAAGGTGAACAGTCGATGAGATGTGAATGAAGAGAGGAGGGTGGGAAAGGTATCGTATATGAGGATGTGAGTGACACGAGTCATGTGGATTCTGTGGACATATGGGGTTATTGGGGCAGCTGGGGCACACACAAGCAAGGCGTACACCCCTGGGGATGTGTGAGAGTGACTTGTGCCTGTCCCTTTCATCCCTTTCGCTATCAACTTTGGATGGGAATGTAGGTACTCTTGGGGAAGGAGGTCGATGGGACATCTGGAGCGCGCACAGACAAGGCGTGGGCCAACTCAATTTCGTAGCCCCTTCTAGCTGTGCATGGGCAGGTACACCTTGGGAGGGGGCTTACTGGGGCAGCTGGGTGCACACAGGCAGCGGCCAGCTCAGGAAATGAGGAGTCGTCGAAATGACTTTTGAGTCGCCTCAAAAGTCATCAGGCAGCGGACAGCTCAGGAAATGAGCAGTCCTAAAAATGAACCTCTGTTATGTCCCTTTCGTTCCCTGCCCTTATTCGCTACCAACTGTGCATGGGCAGGTACACGTAGGGAGGGGGGTTACTGTGGCACACAGATGCAAGGTTTGAGCCATGTATGGGGATGCAAGAGGTATTTCTCTCCTTTTCATCCTGCCATCCACTGCGTTGTATGCATGCACAGGTACACGTGGGAAGGAGGGTTACTGGGGCAGCTGGGCCACCTAGGCAAGGACCAGGTCAGGGAATGGGGATTTCAAACCCGAAACCATGTGCCCACCATTTCATCCCTTTATCCTCTGCTTTCTGTGCACATCCAGGTACACGTGGAGAGGGGGGTTACTGGGGCTGTTGGGGCACCGGACGTTGTAGGCTCGGGGAGGCACATGTGAGGTGGTGGCGAGGCAGGTGGTGGCTCTTGAGGGGGTTTCAGTGACGCAGGTGGCTTGTGGCCGCACCCACACATGCGCTCTCACCCACAGGTGGGTATGTTGAGTGTGCATTCACGCACAGACACCCACACGTGCGCTCTCACCCACACGTGCTCTCTCACCCATAGGTGCATGTGCTGAGTGTGTATGTGCATGCACGTCTGAATTGTGTTGATAATTTTCTGTACAATAAGAATATCAATGCAAGTACAATAAGGTTGTTAACCACAGCATCTATTCACTGACCTAGGCCTCTTTCCACATGAGAGGGGCTACTCGTGACTTGAGAGGTGACTTTTGAGTTGACTCAAAATTCAACTCGTGACTTAACTCAGTGCACCCCACTCCTCTGCACCATCCCACCCTCCCTCCCATCCCCAACCACTCCCCCCCTCCTCCCAGGGGCTCCCTCTTCATCCCAGCATCCCACCCTCCCTCTTCATCCCACCATCCCACCCTCCCTTTACATCCCACCATCCCACCCTCCCTCTACATCCCACCATCCCACCCTCCCTCTACATCCCATCATCTAACCCTCCCTCTACATCTGCGGTATTGGCAGGGACGGGCAGCTGGGCACGGGCCCCACCTCCTGCTCAACTAACACTGCGTGTTGCTCTTCTCTTGAACCCTATCCCCCTGCTATTTTTTTCCCTCTCCTCTGTGCCTTCTTACCCCTACTCCCACCCCTTCCCCACTATCGAGGTGCTCGCTACATTTGGGGCGTGGGAAGAGACGGTCAGCTGTGCACAGGCCCCACCTCCGCCTCCTCTGCTCCCTCCTCCTTCTTGCTTCCCTCCTCCGCCTCATCCTGCCCGTCCTTCCACCACCTGCACAGCGGCTTCACCACCAATACCGCCACCAGCAGTAGCAGCAACAGCAGATTTGAAGGGCGGTTTGGGCGGGGATTTGGAGCAGGGGCGAATGTACCACATGTGTGGGCGGGTGCTCATCGTTAGCCTTTGTTAGAGGGCTGGTGCAGCACCCTCCTCTGCTGCTCATGCCTAAGGGGTGCAACTTGTTGGAATAACCTAAAGGTTACAGTAACATTCCTGAAGGCTCTCCACTTGCGCGTCACTCCATAACGAAACTACGCGCCTGTATCATTATCGCAATAGCTCATATAGAGCATGCGGAAGGTCGAGGGTCACCCGAAGGTCAACAGTCGAAGACAGTCAACGGTCGTGACCCTTGACTGCCCAGTAACCGAACTTGGAAGTTACGCAATGCAACATGGTAACTGTCAAGAATAGCAATAGTCGTGGTTACTGTAGCAATGCAATTCAGATAATAAGGGAATGTACCCCTCAGAGTACATGGCTATCTAGGATTGCTATTTATATCTTTGTACCACTATCCTTTAATCATCTTGTTCTCTTTCAACTTATTAACAAGGTCATTACAAAGACTTCATTGTCTTCTCTCAGACTTGATAGACTTATCCTATCCACTACGATCCTTCACTTATAACAACATGGTATGAGAGCTAGAGTGGATTATAAGGCATGTTAAGCTCTTATTCTTTCTAGAACAACCTCTTTATAAATTACTCGTCAAACTATTACAAACTCTGCATCTCTATGGCTCCCGAAGGAAAAGCCACTGCAGATTCTCTGGGCCCACCACCAGCAACGCCTACTACACCATCAGCGGTGACCTCCGTCAGCGCCACTCTCGTTGAGCAGCTGGTCGCTCGCATCAACGCTCCTGACAACCATCAAGCTCTGAGCATCGATGGCTCAAGCTACGCACGTGGAGTTGCTGGACTCCCTCTCCTTGGAGAAGACCGCCGCGTCAACTCCGAGAGGTCATTTACCTTTGACAACCATCAAGCTTCAGCTCCTGCGCAAGACAGTCAACACCGCACACAGTCAGAAACAATTGCGACAATGCAAACAAAGTTCATTCTGACTTCAAAGCTGAAGACACCAGTTCCTTTCGACGGCAAGGACTTCTACACGTGGAGCTTTGAGTTCGAGCTCCTCGCGACAACTGCGCAAATCTGGATGTACTACGATGGAAGCTTACCGTTTCCGACGGAAGGCACCATCCAAGAGAAGAACCAGTACTACTATGAGTCTCTTCTCGCGTACACCACTCTTCTCCGAAACCTCTCCCCCTCCTAGCATCTTGGCATTCGCTCCTACAAGTCAGAGTGGGCACCCACGTACGCTTCTTGGGAGCACTTGCGCAACTCATACATGGCAACAGATCCCGTTACAATGAGTCGCCTACTCTGCCAACTTACATCGGTTAAAATGCAACAAGGGGAGAAAGCGGGACTGTATATCAATCGGTGTCACAATCTACACGACCACATTAAGAAGTGCGGCGGAACCGTTCCCGACGACATGTTTGTTGGTGCAACCCTACGGTTTGCACTCGGCTTGTTGTCCGTGTGCGTGAATGTGTGTGTGTATGGAATGGTATGAGGGCATGGGATAATATATATTTCATGCTTATAATTGTGTGTGAATGTTGAGTCATGATGTCGAGTGTGTGTGTCGAGTCAATAGCGAGTTATCGCTAGACGCGTGTTACGCGGTCGTTTGTGTCTCGCGCGCGGTTTCTATTTTGTCGTGCGCGGTTTCTATTTTGTCCTGTGTCGAACGTTCGGCGTGTCGCAGGTGTGTGCAGCAGACCCATCAGGAACTCAAGGATGAGTTTGTGATGAAGAGCCCGAGCCTTGGTGTCAAGCCTCAAGTGATTTCGAAGCTCGCCAAAAGGGTACACCTCAAGATATTGAAGATAGTTACATTACTTTGTGTAGTGTAACATTTCACTTGGTGTAGGCCCTAGTGAAGGGTAGTTTCGAGACCCTTCGTGGTTGGGGACAGTGTGGCACTTTTCCACATCAATGTACCTCGGCTCTTGGGGTTTGTAGGAGCTGGGAGTCATTCCCAACTCGTAACTCTTCCTATCTTGTGTTCTAAGACTATAGTGGCTGCCATAGTACCGTTCGTTCAAACCGACGCTGTGTCGTCAATTCTTTATCAAATCGTGCAATCTAAATTGATAATTGTAGACGACGTAAATACGCTCCAGATCCAATTTGAATCAAGCCATTTGCAGCTGTGAGCAGAACGCTATCAACGTTTGAAGCCGCTGTGCAGAAATCCGTCTGTGCTCTCTATCTTTCGTTTTAGGCACATTCAAGCCTATTGTGACTATAACAAGTGGTATTAGAGCCCCTTGGAGCAGTTTCGACAATGTTTGGACCTGAGGAAAGGGGTGGCAGAGGTGCTGGTGGCAGTGGAGAAGCTCAAGCTCAAGGCCAACCCCGTGATTCAGCCATGGCGCCCATGCAACCAAGTCTTGGCCCACCTAGGGATGAGCCTAGGGTGTTTGGGCTTGACAAGTTCAACGGTGACAACTTTGCTGAATGGTCCTTCAAGATGGAGAACATCTTTGACCACTATGACCTGCTGGAGGTGATGGAAGGAACGGAGAAGCGCCCCGAGAACGACCCGGAGAAGAGCCCGTGGGTGCGGAAGAGCGCACAAGGCTATCTCTTACTTGGGCAAGCGTTGGGGAGCAGTCAGATCCGTCACATCAAGCCATTCCAGCGTGAACCAGAGAAAGGACCAAAGGCATGGGCTGCTTTCAAGGGTGTACATGCTCCTGCAACAGCGGCGGTAGCGGTGGTGTTGGAACGGCAAATGGCGGCACTACGAATTGAAGAAGACGAAGCGGTTGAAGAAGGGGTGCAGAAATTCTTCGACTTGTTGACGCGGCTTGAGGGAGCTGATTTGAACTACAGTGAGCTGCAAAAGAAAACCAAGTTGCTGGCCTTACTCCCAGAGTCATGGTCCTCGCTCATCATCAACCTTAATCGCGACTTGCCCCGCCTCTCGCTTGAAGACGTGAAGCAAGCTATCCTTCAAGAGGATTTCCGCCGCCGTGAGTTGGCGAGTGCGGATGGCGCTGGGGCAGCGAGCATCGGCCGTGGATATGGTCGAGGAAGAGGCAGAGGACGAGGGGGAGGAAGGTTTGGTGGCAGCAACTTCGGCGGAGGCCGCAGGAGTGGCGGTTACGGCAGCAACAACAAGAGCTACGGACGCGGTCGCGGCCGATTCGACGGCGAGTGTCACTATTGCCACAAGAGCGGACACATGTGGCGCGACTGCTACAAACTCCCTGATGGTTGGACCCCTGCTCAAGGCCAAGAGGGTAGAGGAGCAGGAGGAGGGAGAGGACGAGGCCGTGGAGGCCGTGGCGGTCGCGGTGGCGGAGCTGCAAACATGAAGAGCGGAGACAACGACAAGGACCCGAGCGACGATCGATACCCGGGTCTATTCTACTTCGTGTCGACGCAAGTACCGGCTGGTCCAGAGAAAGATGAAGGCTTTGAGGAGCCAGCAGCTGTGGGGAAGGTGACCCTACACCCCCTGGACTATTGGGTGATTGATAGTGGCGCTACCTATAGCATGACACCTCGCCCGGACTTGCTCACCGAACTCGAGCCGTCACCGGTGAAGCATGTCACATCGGCTTTGGGGCAGCGAGCAGAGGTGAAAGGCATGGGCAAGGCCATGTTCAAGGGTGCTGATGGGAAGATGGTGGGCCTCAAGAACGTGCTTTGGGTGCCCAGCCTTGCTGCAAACCTGATTTCCGTGCGGCGGTTGGCAAAGGCCGGCATGGACACGAACTCGAAGGGAGCCAAGACCTACACCGCAAGGCTTGGCGATCGAATTCTTTGGGACCTTCATGAGGACAGGGATGTCTACAACGAGATGTGGCAGATCCCAGTGGTCCCTATGCCTAAGGAGAGGCAAGTGGCAGCAAGCATCAGCACCAAGGATGGAGCAGTCGGTAGCGACGATGGCGCGAACGGTCGCGCTAAGGAGAATGAGCTCAAGAAGAGCAAACCTGGAGGGACCAGCAAGTTCAGTGAACCTAAGGAGAGTGGTGCAGCAACCAAGGAGCAGCAAAAGGGTGAGGAGAACCCAGAGGCAGCAGCGGAGGAGGACTACGGAGAGAGTATGTGGGGCGCTATTGCGAGCGCGGCATTCTCCGATCCAACTTCGGCTACGGGGGAGTGTGATTGGCTCACCTTGCATCGGCGCATGGGGCATGTGGCCCTGCCCATCTTGCAGCAGCTAGTGAAGAATGAGATGGTTGCTGGCATACGTGTGAAGGGGGAGCCCGATGAGGTGCTTGGCTGCCCGACGTGCATTCAAGCCAAGTTCACCCGGTTTCCGTTCCCTAGTTCGGAGGCAACGGCAAAGGCACCGCTTGATGAGGTGGTGATGGACGTGGTGGGCCCCCTGAAGCTTGGAGCTGCTGGAGCTGAGTATTTTCTCACCATTGTCGACGTCTACACCCGCATGACTTGGGTGTACGTGCTGGCCAAGAAGAGCGACGTGGCTGAAACGTTGAAGACGGATTGGTTCCCGATGGTGGAGCGGCAACAAGACCGTCTAGTCAAGTCAATCCGCACCGATCGAGGGGGAGAGTTCCTGAGCAAGGAGTTTGGGTTGTGGCTGAAGAAGAATGGTATTCGGCACTCCCTCACCATGCCATACTCCCCTGCAATGAACGGCATCGCCGAGCGAGCGAACCGCACAATCACGGAGGCGGCACGCGGGTTGCTCATTGAAGCCGGGCTACCCGACTATTTCTGGCCTGATGCGGTGCGGAGCGCGTGTGTGGCCAAGAACAGAGCCTTGACTCATGTGGGAGCAAACAAATGGGTGCCCTATGTGGAGTGGCTAGGAAGGAAGCCAAAGGTGGATATGCTTCGGGTGTTCGGGTGCATGTGCATGGCGCTCGTGCCTAAGCATCTTCGGCACAACAAGCTTGGTGCCAAGGCGGTGTGGGGCGTGCACTTGGGCATGGCTCAAAACAGCAAGGGATGGCTTCTTTGGGACCCATTCACCAAGAAGTTCTTGGTGAGCAGGGACTGCAAGTTCATGGAGAACTTCATGTACAAGGATTGGAAGGCGGAGAATGAGGCGAAGATAGGCGTACGGTTTGGGGAGGTGAAGAGTTCCGGTTTGGAGCATGTGGAGCTGCCTTTGGAGCTGAGCAGCGGCAGCACAACCACAAGGCAATCCTCCCTTGTGAATGGGGGAGAGGAGGCCAATGATGCAGAGGAAGAAGAGGAGGAGGTGCAGCAAGTGAGCGAGCGTGCACCGTCACTCCCTTCCCGTACTACGAGTGCTCCACGGATTCGAGCCACACCGCAGCAACGCCAAGGCCTTCAAGTCCCTGCAGCTGAGGAGGAAGGAAGGGGGAAGAGGAGAGTTCAACCCCCTAATAGGCTGACCTATGATGCGCCGGGAAAGCAGGGCAAGACAGCCCTGGCCGGAGCGGCAATGATGGTCGGAGACGACGAGGAGAGTGACTACGAGGAGTGTGCCTTCGCGTTCTTCTCTCCGGTGGAGATGCCGGGAGAACCAGCAACTCTCAAGGAGGCTTTGGAGAGTAGTGATGCTGAGGAGTGGAAGAAGGCAATGGAGAGTGAGCTGAAGAGCATCGAGGAGAATGACACGTTTGAATTGGTGGAGCTACCGGAGGGGCGTACGGCGATAACGTCCAAGTGGCTCTTCAAAATCAAGTCGGATGCCGACGGCAAGATCGAGCGCTACAAGTCTAGGCTTGTAGCCAAGGGGTACCAGCAGAAGGAGAAGGTGGACTTCAAGGAGCTGTTTGCCCCTGTGGTGAAGCCGACGACGCTGCGAACCCTATTCGCGGGAGCCGCCATCAAAGGATGGGTAGTAAAGCAAATGGACATCGTAACGGCATTCCTTAACGGCATCCTTGAGGAGGAGATATTTATGGCGCAGCCAGAGGGGTTTGATGATGGTAGTGGCAGAGTGTGGAAGCTGAAGAAGGCCCTCTATGGGCTGAAGCAGGCCCCTAGGCAATGGTACATGAAGCTGCGCGAAGTGTTGGAGGGGATCGGCTTCACTCCTCAACGGCCGATCACTCCTTGTTCATGCTTGGCGAGGGGGAGCAGAGGAGTTTCATGGTGGTTTATGTGGATGACATCCTCATTTTCTCACCCTCTTCTGACCTTGTGAAGGAGGTGATGCTGAAGCTTCAAGACAAGTTCAAGTGCAAGGCCCTTGGTGACGTGAGCTTCTACCTTGGGCTCCACATCGAACGAGATGTGGAGAAGCGGTGCATGCGGGTGCATCAACGAAAGTACCTGGAGGCATTGGCTGCCAACTTTGGGCAGAGTGAAGGCCATGTGGCTACACCCTTTCCCTCTGGGTCCAAGTGTGTGAAGGGACCAGAGGAGGAGAGCGTTGGTGAAGAGGAGAGGCGCCGATTTCACTCGTTGGTGGGCAGCCTCATGTATGCGGCTGTAAACACCCGACCGGACGTCGCGTTTGCTACCGGGCAGCTGGCTAGGGTTGTGCAATGCCCTAATGAGGAGCAGGTAGCAGCTGGAATGAGGGTGGCCAAGTATCTTGGCCAAACACCGACCGTTGGGCTGCAATACTCGGCGGCGGCACAAAGGCGCCAAAAGGGCGCGGATGGTGTTGAACCCGGGCGTTTGTTCCTCACCGCCTACTCGGATGCTTCATATGCATCAGAACCAGAGGACATGACAAGTATGGGAGGCTTCATATGCTGTGTTGGTGGAGGCCCAACTGCTTGGGAGAGCAAGAAGCAGGTTGACCAAGCTTTGAGCTCGGTGGAGTCCGAGTACATGGCACTCTTCCGTGCCGTACGGGAGATTGTGTGGCAGCGGCGTTTGTTGGCTGAATTGGGGGAGGAGCAGCAAGGACCTACCCCACTGTACTGTGACAGCCAGGGTGCCATTGCTCTTGCTAAGAGCCCTGTGTTGCATGGACTCACGAAGCACATGAGGGTGAAGTGGCATTGGACGAGGAGCATGGTAACCGCGGGTGAAGTTGAGTTGCGCTACGTGAAGACCACGGGGCAGCCGGCTGACATGATGACCAAGAGGCTGGTGGAGCAGCAGCATTGGAAGTGTTGCAAGCTGGCTGGGATGGCTCTGAACTGAGAGAGCAACATATCCTAAGGCCAACAATCCGAGGGGGAGTTTGTTGGTGCAACCCTACGGTTTGCACTCGGCTTGTTGTCCGTGTGCGTGAATGTGTGTGTGTATGGAATGGTATGAGGGCATGGGATAATATATATTTCATGCTTATAATTGTGTGTGAATGTTGAGTTATGATGTCGAGTGTGTGTGTCGAGTCAATAGCGAGTTATCGCTAGACGCGTGTTACGCGGTCGTTTGTGTCTCGCGCGCGGTTTCTATTTTGTCGTGCGTGGTTTCTATTTTGTCCTGTGTCGAACGTTCGACGTGTCGCAGGTGTGTGCAGCAGACCCATCAGGAACTCAAGGATGAGTTTGTGATGAAGAGCCCGAGCCTTGGTGTCAAGCCTCAAGTGATTTCGAAGCTCGCCAAAAGGGTACACCTCAAGATATTGAAGATAGTTACATTACTTTGTGTAGTGTAACATTTCACTTGGTGTAGGCCCTAGTGAAGGGTAGTTTCGAGACCCTTCGTGGTTGGGGACAGTGTGGCACTGTTCCACATCACTGTACCTCGGCTCTTGGGGTTTGTAGGAGCTGGGAGTCATTCCCAACTCGTAACTCTTCCTATCTTGTGTTCTAAGACTATAGTGGCTGCCATAGTACCTTTCGTTCAAACCGACGCTGTCTCGTCAATTCTTTATCAAATCGTGCAATCTAAATTGATAATTGTAGACGACGTGAAGACGCTCCAGATCCAATTTGAATCAAGTCATTTGCAGCTGTGAGCAGAACGCTATCAACGTTTGAAGCCGCTGTGCAGAAATCCGTCTGTGCTCTCTATCTTTCGTTTTAGGCACATTCAAGCCTATTGTGACTATAACAATGTTCGTCTCCATGGTTCTTTCCGGCCTTGGACCCGATTGGCGACAGTGCCAATCGTTTCTCCGCGCTCGAGAAACCATCTCCGAGTCCGCTCTATGCGCCACGCTTCTCTCCGAGCAGAAGGAGATCGACCAGTATAATGAGAAGGGGACATTCTGCAAATACTGCAAGAAGCCCAGACACACTATCGATCGGTGCTACAAGCGTAAGGCCGCAGACGAAAGGCGCACCAACTCCTCCAGCCTGCAGCCTTCGGCACCCTTGGCTTCCCCTGCTGCAACAACGACTATCTCGCCACCCTCCGTCGCGAGCACTTCGCAAACTCCTGCGCGCATCACGGTCAAGGACAAGGGAAAGGGGTCAATCATGAGTTGCATGTGTGAAAGTCAAAGGAAAGTTAGAAATGAGAAAGAGGGGTTTCACTAGCAAGCAGTTGAGTACATATAGCAAACCCTAAATTTGGGCTGTACTCACTATTGAGTACCCCACTGCAGGCTAGACAAACATAATATTCTGACAGCATGGCACGACGACGCAAAGGTTTCCGATACTACGACAACATTGAATACCTGCCAATCGCGCCCATCAACCCTATCACACCCAGTCCGAACAACGATCCTACTATTCACAGCTGGATCGACCGCCCAACAAACATCCCACCTGATTTTGAGTTGCCTCCATCGACCCCAGAGTCTCCTCCCAGCATTTCCGCGAGGCGATATATTGACCTTTCGCCGTACACCGGAGACTTCGACCGCGTCGTAACTCCGAAGATCGCCGGGATCGCACGACAAAATCGCGAAAACTACAACACCTGGTACCTCGATAGCTGATGCGGACAACACAAGGTGGGGTCACCAAGGTTTATCAGCAACTCAAAGCACATGCGACGACCATGCAAAATCACCGTCGCCAACAACGGACGCCTCAAGGATTACGACATTGGAGAAATCTGTCTTGAAGCCGAAGACACTCGCTTCACCATTCACATCGGCGACGTGCTGGTTGTTCCTGTTCTGCAGTACAACCTACTTTTTTCGGCACAACTCATGCGGTGCGGAGTCGACATTCGCAACAACTGCCAAGACAAGACCTTTGAACTGTATTATAAAAACACTTACATCGGCAAGGCTGACGGGGTCTTCATCTTAAATTTGTCGGCTCAAGGCACCACTGGCGATTCTGAACGAACGCTTCTTCTAAAGACAGCTCCCACAGAGCCGTTGGCTTGGTCACACCCCGATGAGATGGATCTTGAACGACCCGCTTCGGATGGTCTTCTATGACTGCGCGCCGTCCCAACCACCTCAACCTCCAATCCAGGCGATACTGGACCTGCAACAATGGAAGAGGAAGCAGACAGTAGCAAGTCAGCACCCGCTGCACCAGACAACGAAGAACGCACAACAACCCCAGCGACTAGAACCGGTTGGGGAGATCCCAGTCCCGAATTCGGCCCATGGGGAGAAATCCTGACACCCGAAGAAGCGGCCACGATCGGTGGCGGCTGGGGAGACATCGGCGCTACTGGCGGAGCTGGCTGGGGACAGCCAAACTCCCGCCTACCCTGAAGCTCCAGGACTCCCTCCTGCGGATGTTGCGGCTATTGATCCTTACTGGGCAGCCCGCGGTACCAGCTGGGGCGGACCTCCTCTTTCGGACCAGTACGCTCCTGACAAACCATAACACGTGCAAGAATTAGAAGAAGAAAAGGTGACCTACGAGTTCTTCAGTAAGGCAGCGGAACTTCCCGAACCTACCGAGGAAGCGCCGCCGCCAGAACAAGGACCACAGCTGATCTCGGTCACCGGCGGCGAATAAATCTATCATCGCGTCCCGATGGAAGGACTTCCCGCACCTGAGTGGCCCAAAGCAGCATCCTTTCCGCAACCGCTTATCACCGGCCACGTCGTTCATTCCGGTGAAACGGATGACATCGCCAAAATCCCGAAAGAGGCCCTGGAGCACCTCTCCGTCCAAGATTTTGTAGCAGACGCCGACGCCGCCATCGACAAGGGTCCTAAAGAGAAGCAGAAAGATGAAGCAGAAAGGCACAAATATTGTCATAAGACTATCGGATATCGTGCGGAACCAGAAACATGGCATCAGCGACTCGGGCACCCCTCACACACCACGCTCAAGAACTCCCTCAGGGCTGGTGTTTTCGATGACGTCGCACTATTTCTTCCTCGAGGAGGATCTCTCACATCATCAGTTGATCCACCATGCACCGTGTACCCAACTGCATCACTCGCCCACAAGCCATTTCCCGACTTACCTCCTGGCTACGAACGCTACAAGCCGCTCGATAAAGTCTACAGCGACTTCATGATTCTCAGTCAAGAAGGGCTCGACGGCGAGTACTACACGCTTACCTTCATCGACGCATGCACCCGCTACTTACGGGCCATCAACACCGACTGCCGCTCCCTAGCCTTCGAGTGCTTCGTGGCATGGATGAAACGGGCTGAACGTCAATCTGGACTGAAGCTGAAAACCTACCAGACAGACGGGGGTTTGGAGTTCTTCTCAACTGAGTTCAAAGAACTCTTCAAGCAGAAGGGGATTGAGCACCTGGTGTCCCTGCCCTACGCTCACGAGCAGCAAGGAGTAGCAGAAGGGACAAACGGGAGCCTCGCCACCAGGATGAGGGCCATGATGAAGCACTCAGCCGTCCCTACCAAGTACTGGCCATTTGCGATGAACCACGTTGTCCGGCTGCACAACTTGCTATCGTCCCGAAGCCTCGAGAACAACAACTCTCCCTACAGGGCTTGGATGGGCAGAAAGGCAGACACGCTTCTGCTTCGGGTGTTCGACTGCATGGTACAGTACAGGCCACACACAAGAAGGACCAGAAAATTTGCTGACCGCGCACGCTGGGGCATTCACCTCGAGATCGAAAAGGAATACAAGGTGTGGATCGTGCTGGACTACGCGACACACGAAGTCACAAAATCACGTGACTGCATCTTCTACAAGAAGCTGACTCTGTCACTATTCAAGGAGCCCCGCGAAGCTGACAAAGCACCGGAAAAGTTTTTCGAAGGACATCGCAGCTTCGCCACGTCACACGATGAAGCAGACCTGGCTGAGGACGCTGACGCAGCAGACAACATACCAACGGATCCATATCCCAATATCCCCCTTACAAGCCCACTCCAGACTCCAACATTCATACCTGTTCATCAATTCGATCCTGCCGATATACTTCGTGAGCCCACAATTACAACAATGAAGCGCGCCGATCTCCGGATGCCGAGTTACCACCACCGAACACCTCGCAAGACACCCTCCGCCTCGGCAACGACAGTGACGACGACGTCGTCGAAGTAACCAGCTTCAACGACTATGACCGCCTTCACTACGAAAAGACCAACAAAACTGGTCTCCGCATCCTTGGGCTCGTCGTAGCTGTTCGCCACACCTCCCCCAAGGAACCCACCACTGTTCGCCAGGCCTTGTCGGGCCCCGATAGTGAGAAATGGAAGGCAGCCATGGCCACAGAAGTCGCAGCACTGAAGAGCCGCAGAACATGGAAACTGGTTCCACGATCATCGGCAAAGGGGAGAAAATTTCTCTGTGGAAAATGGGTTTTCCGCATCAAAACAGGCGCTCTAGCACAGGATTCATTTTTCAGCTCCAACCTGCTGGGCTCATCTCTTGGTTCTCTCAGAAGCAGGAACTCATCGCCCTTTTGTCAGCCGAAGCTGAGTTCATCGCCGCCAGCGCAGCTGCTCGCGAAGGACTGTACCTGATGGAGCTCCTGCAGGAAGCAAAAGTGACGATGAACGGGCACTTCATGTTACTCTGCGACAACTAGAGCGCGATCAAAATCGCGAACAAACCCGACTTCATGAACCGCACGAAACACATCCGACTCCGTTACTTCTTCGTCAAAGACGAAATCGACAAAGGGAAGGTCAAACTCACATACTGCCCAACTGGTGACATGGCAGCAGACTTCTTGACCAAGAAGCTGCCACGTCAGAAGTTTCAGCACTGCACCGACCTCTACGGGATCTCGAAGTAATCTCACGTGGCTCATCTTCAGGAATGAAGGGGGTTTTGGAATAAAATAAAGGTTACAGTAAAATTCCCGAAGGCTCTCCACTCGCGCGTCACTCCATAACGAAGCTACGCGCCTGTATCATTATCGGAATAGCTCATATAGAGCATGCGGAAGGTCGAGGGTCACCCGAAGGTTAACAGTCGAAGACAGTCAACGGTCGTGACCCTTGATTGCCCAGTAACCGCACTTGGAAGTTACGCGATGCAACACGGTAACTGTCAAGAATAGCAATAGTCGTGGTTACTGTAGCAATGCAATTCATGTCAAAGTACAATCTTACTTGTAGGCTATAGTGGGGCACTCCTTATGGGGTACAACACTTCTAGGGTTAGTACTTGTACCCCAACTCTTGCTAATCCAATCATTCTTGCACAGGAATTCTGACATGGTATTCAGAGCAGGAAACCTGTTAAGTTTTTAGGGCCCACCGATAGTTTCGTTCGTTCTTGCCCGAAGTGCCCTTGCGATGTCCAGCCCTGCTCGCACAGTGTCGCGCTGCCCTGCAGCTACTCGCACTGCCAGTCCCCCCCGCACGTCGTGCCCTGCTGCAGCCCACGCGTCGCGCTCTGCAGCTCCGCGCCTCACGCTCTGCTGCAGCCTGCACGTCGCGCCCTGCTGCAGCCAGCGCGTCGCGCCCTGCTGCAGCTAGCGCGTCGCGCCCTGCTGCCCTGCGCGTCGCGCCCTGCTGCAGCCAGCGCGTCACGCCCTACTGCAGCCAGCGCGTCGCGCTCTGCTGCCCTGCACGTCGCGCCCTGCTGCAGCCAGCGCGTCGTGCCCTACTGCAGCCAGCGTGTCGCGCTCTGCTATCCCTCGCGTCGCGCCCTGCTGCAGCCAGCGCGTCGCGCCCTACTGCAGCCAGCGCTAGTGCTCTGCTGCCCCACACGTCACGCCCTGCTGCCCTGTACAGCGCTAGTCCTGGTGCCCTGTTCACCGCGTGCCCTGTCCTGCAGCCCACGGCGCGCCCTGCCCGGCCAAGCCGCGCTGCCTAGCCCGAGCCGTCCTGCCCAACCCAAGCCGCGCCGCCCTACCTTGATCACCAGCCCCACCGAGCCGCCCTGCTACTGCTGCTGCTGCTGCTCGTGCTACTGCTGCTGGTGGTGGAGGTGCTGCTGGGAGTGCTGGGAGTGCTGCTGGTGCTGGGGGTGCTGGAGGTGCAACAAGGAGTGCTGGAGGTGCTGCTGGTGCTGGACGTGTGACTGGGAGTGCTGGAGGTGCTGCTGGTGCCGGAGGTGCTGGACGTACTACTGACCATCACTGCCTGTCATGGCCACTATCACGGCAGTTGCAGCGGCTAGGGGTGGACAGCAGCGGTCACTGCCTCTCCCGGACGACCCCACCCCTCAGCAGCTTCGCGAGTGGGTTCTTCAGCGAGCCCGTCCAGGTGGTGGAGGCTTTGGTTTTCTACGTACTGCACAGAGGCGGGAGCAGAATCAGCAGGAGACCTTCTCCCCTCAGGTGCTTAGTGAGTTCTTTCCTCAGCGATGTGTCATTGTTTCTATCGAGGCTGCTGCACTAGGTGCTAGCGAGTCTGCTGCCGCACTAGGTGCTAGTGAGTCTGCTGCAGCACTAGGTGCTAGTGAGTCTGCTACAACATTAGGTGCTCGTGCGTCTCCCGCCACAGGTCCTTCCTCAGCTGAGGCCTTGCACACTTTCACACTTGACTCAGGCGCGTCACGTTGCTTCTTTTGTGACTGCACCACACTCACACCACTTGCTGCACCGATACCGGTCTCACTGGCTGACCCCACTGGGGGCCCAGTAGTCGCACGAGCCTCCACTCTCCTCCCGTGTCCAGCAGTCCCCTCCAGTTCTTTGTCAAGTCTCCACCTCCCCACGTTCTCGACGAACTTGGTGAGCAACGCCGCCATTCAGGATGTCTGGGTTGATACCTTTATTCCTGGAGGGCAGCATGTGGCGATCTGTACATGCTCCCAGACGGGCCGTCACCTAGCTACGTTCACTCGACGACCTGGGTCTAGTCTGTACACACTGACCACTACGTCTGCACAGGTGGCTGAGGCAGGTCAGGTGGCTGCGTCGAGTCAGGTGTCTGCGTCTGGTCAGCTTGCAGCGTCTTGCCCGTGTCGGGTACTCTCCCACCAGACTCTCCTCTGGCACCACCACCTCGGTCACCCCTCCCTACCGCGTCTCCGCGGTATGCACTCCCGTCTCCTTGTCTCTGGCCTTCCCAGGTCCCTGCCCTCCCCCCCGCGCTCGCCTGCCCCGCCGTGCCTTCCCTGCGTTGAGGGGCGGCAGCGCGCCACTCCTCACTCCTTTGAGTTTCCTCCAACCACTGCTCCTCTGCAGACTCTCCACATGGATGTTTGGGGCCCAACCCCTGTCGGTGGAACGGACCAAGAGCGCTACTTCCTGCTGGTTGTTGAAGACTACACACGTTACACAACTGTCTTCCCCTTGCGGCGCAAGGCCGACGTCAGCGGTGTTTTGAACCCCTGGATCCGTGCTACTTGTCGCTAGCTACGCGAGCAGTTCAGTCAAGACTTCCCACTCCTGCGTCTGCACTCTGACAGGGGCGGTGAGTTCTCTTCTGATCTCCTTGCGGAGTTCTGTCGAGACAAGGGCATCCACCAGTCGTTCACGCTTCCAGCCTCTCATCAGCAAAATGGGATTGTTGAGTGTCGCATTGACTTGATCATGGAGGTGGCTCGTACCTCCATGATCCATGTGGCTGCTCCCCATTTTCTGTGGCCGTTTGCGGTCCGATACGCTGCGCATCAGCTCAACCTCTGGCCCCATGTCTCTGAGCCAGAGACCTCGCCTACACTCCGGTGGACGGGGAAGGTTGGCGATGCGTCGGTGTTTCGGGTCTGGGGCGCACTCTCCCTTGTTCGCGATGCCAAAGCAAGCAAACTCTCCTCTCGCACTCTCCGCTGCGTCTTCCTTGGCTTCCCCACCGACGCCCCGCCGTGTTAGTTTTACCACCCGTGCTCGCATCGAGTCTTCTCCTCCCAGGACGTCACCTTTGACGAGTCTATCTGCTACTACAGGCTACACCCGCACGCGTCCCACCCGGTCCCCCTAGCGCCTCTTTTCTTGGTACCAGTCCCCCCCCCGGTAGACCCCCTCCCCCCACAGGGTCCTGCTCCCTCAGGTGTGTCTCTGGTAGACCCACCCCCCTTGGTTGAGCCTTAGGAGGTCTCTTCTGACTCCTCTGGCCTAGCTGAGGGGGGTGACCCCGCCGCTGACGACACGGCGGCCACTCACCGCTCTCCACGCTTGGAGACCCCCCTGGTTTTCCGCCTCGGCCGTCTTCGCCGCCTCCGCAGCCTGTTGCTATGGACTCTGGAGCTGAGACTGCTGGTGCTGAGCCTGGGGGTGCTGAGACAGAGGGTGAGGGTTCTGGGGGTGCTGCGACTGGGGGTGCTGGTTCTGGGGGTGCTGCGACAGGGGGTGCTGGTTCTTGGGGTGCTACGACTGGGGGTGCTGACTCTGGGGGTCCTGCGAGTCCTAGTGGCGGTGGAGCCGTGGGTGACCCTGCTGGAGGTCCTGGAGCTGGACAGCCACCGTAGCCTGACCTACTTGAGACACTCTCGCCGCAGGCGATTCGTGCGTGGATCGTTCGGCAAGGCAGTCCTGGTGGTGGAGGGTACGGTCCTGCTGGTGCTGGAGCTGCTAGTCCTGGAGGTACTGTTGGTGCTGGAGGCACTGGAGGTACTGCTGGTGCTGGAGGTGCTGCTGGTGCTAGAGGTACTAGAGGTGCTGCTGGTGCTGGAGGTGCCGGAGCTGCTAGTCCTAGAGGTGCTACTGGTGCTGGAGGTGCTGGACCTACTAATCCTGGAGCTACTGGAGGTGCTGGAGGTGCTACTGGTGCTAGAGGCGCTGGAGCTGGAGGTACTTGAGCTGCTGGAGCTGCTGGTCCTGGAGGTGCTCGTACTGGAGGTGCTGGAGCTGCCGGAGCTGGTGGTGCTGTTCATGCTGGAGGTGCTACTTGAGCTGCTGGCAGTGGATGTACTGGAGGTACTTCTGGTGCTGGAGGTGCTGGAGCTGCCAGAGCAGGTGGTACTGCTGGTGCTAGAGGTGCTGGAGGTGCTGGAGGTGCTACTGGAGCTGCTGACACTGGAGGTGCTGGAGGTACTGCTGGTGCTGGAGGCGCTGGAGCTAGAGGTACTGGAGGTACTGGAGGTGCTGGAGCTGCTGGTCCTGGAGGTGCTCGTACTAGAGGTAATGGAGCTGCCGGAGCAGGTGGTGCTGCTGGTGCTGGAGGTGCTGGAGGTGCTATTGGAGCTACTGGCACTGGAGGTGCTGGAGGTACTACTGGTGCTAGAGGTCCTGGCACTGCCGAAGCTAGTGGTGCTGCTAGTGCTGGAGGTGCTGGAGGTGCTGGAGGTACTGCTGGAGCTGCTGGTGCTGGAGGTACTGGTGCTACTAGTGCTGGAGGAGTCGGAGCTGCTGGTACTTCCCTGCGCATACCGTTTTTTTTACCCGCAGCCGCAGTCATCCCTTCCGCCGCCTGACTCAGTCCTTCGCCAGGTTCTTAGTCTCCCATCTTCCCCTGGCCTCCCTCTACCCCTCCAGTGTCCACCGACAGACAAGTCTCAGCCACAGCTACTGCCTGGCTCCCCGCTGCCTGCGCCTGCTCCTCACACTGAGGTGACTGAGTCCCTGACTAAGCGTCGTGAGCCTGAGACTCGTGCTTCCACACCTGTTTGTGCTCGTCGTGTCGCCCGTCCTCGTCCTCCTACTGTCCTAGGCACTCACGGTATGGCAATTCGTCCTTCCTCTGTTCCACTGCGTGTTGTCCTACCTGAGCCTCCCGCGTCCTCTCTTCTGCACGTTCCTGGCCCTGAGTCCGACCTTGCTCGTGCTGCCAGTCCTACTGTCACTCGTCTCCTCACTAATGGCGTCACTGATCCTGACCTTAAGTCTACTGCAGCGTTTGCCCTAGTCACTGAGCTAGTCGACTTTGCAGCTAGGAGTCGTCTCGACTACGTCGCGACTCTTGTCACTGATTCTGAGTCTGTCTGTCTTCCGTCCGTTGGGGGTGAGCTTACCCTTGGCAGTGACGTACTTGAGAACAGACAGTTTGAGCTTGAGTGTCTTGCGACCGCTTTACCTCGTTTTGCATCCATGTTGCTTTGCCCTGAGGGAGACCCGGATGCACTTGACATCCCTACCCCGCGCTCTTACACTGAGGCGATCATGGGTGAGTACTCCTCTCAGTGGCAGACAGCCATGGACGCAGAGATGGCTTCCTGGAAGTCCATAGGCACCTACGTCAACGAGGTTCCTCCTCCTGGGGCAAACATAGTGGCTGTGCCGCCCACCTGGCTTCACTGGGTCGTTTCGTGCGGGTACCCAGTGGAGCCTCCGGCGGCCAGTCTACGGTCTCCGCCAAGCGTCCCGAGATTGGCACGACACACTGAGGACTACACTTGCGGCTCTTGGGTTTGCTCCTTCCTCAGCTGACCCGTCGCTATTTCTACGCACCGACACTACCTTGCCGCCGTTCTACATTCTAGTGTACGTCAACGACTTGGCTTTTGCTACTGCTGACACTGGGGCGCTGGCCCTAGTGAAGACGGAGATGTAGGAAAGACACACGTGCACTTACCTGGGTGAGCTGCGCAGCTATCTTGGCTTGCAGCTCACACAGGACAGAGCACGGCGCATCATCACCCTGACTCAGTCACACATGATGCACCATGTCCTTCAGCACCACGGCTTTCAGTTCTCCTCGCCACAGCCCACTCCTCTGTCTACCGGCCACTCGCTCTTAGCTCCACCTTCGGACGAGTCCGTAGAGCCGAGTGGTCTGTACCCATAGCTTGTGGGTTGCCTCATGTACCTGATGACGTGCACACGACCTGACCTTGCGTACCCTCTCAGCCTCCTGGCTCGCTACGTGGCTCCCGGTCGACACCGAAAGGTGCACTGGGATGGTGTGAAGAGGGTACTGCGTTACTTGTCCAGTACATCGGGCATGGGGCTAGTGCTTGGAGGACAGGGTTCAGTGGTACTCACAGGACACTCCGACGCTTCTTGGGCCGACGACCAGGCGACTCAGCGTTCGTCACTGGGTTACAACTTCAGTCTTGGCTCTGGTTCTGTCTCGTGGAGGTCCACTCGTTCTTCTTCTGTGCTTGGCTCCAGCTGTGAGGTCGAGATCTACGCTGGGGCCATGGCTGCACAGGAGCTACGCTGGCTGACCTACCTACTGACCGACTTGGGGGAGCGGCTTCGTTCTCCTCCAGTTTTATACGTCGACAACAAGGCAATGCTTGCCTTGTGTCACGAGCGGAGACAGGAGCACAGAACGAAGAACATTGCTCTTCGCTACTTCCTTGCGCGTGAGCTCCAGCAGCGTCGTCAGCTCCGCCTTTCCTACGTGGCCTTGCCGGCCAACACTGCTGATGTGTTCACCAAGGCCCTTGGGTCTGGTGATCATCAACGTTTCGACACTGCTCTTGGGCTTGTGCCCACTCTGCCTCACCTGCTGGTTGCTTGACTTGCTCTTGTTGTTCACTGATATATGTCTTGATACCTGCTTGTTTACTCTTGCTAGGTTGTGATTATTGTACTGCCTTGCTAATATAACTCTGCATGTGAACTGGCCTTGTGGCCGCTTGCTTGTGCTCGGATTGTGTGGTGTCCTTGAGATCCACCCTGAGCTTTGCTTTGCTTTGCTCGGTTGTCTTGCTTGACTGGTCTTGTGACCGTCTTGTTGTCCCCCACGTAGCCTATGGGGGTGTGTCAAAGTACAATCTTACTTGTATGGGGCATTCCTTATGGGGTACAACACTTCTAGGGTTAGTACTTGTACCCCAACTCTTGCTAATCCAATCTTTCATGCAGAGGGATTCTGACAATTCAGTTGATAAAGGAATGTACCCCTCAGAGTACATGGCTAGCTAGGATTGCTATTTATATCTTTGTACCACTATCATTTAATCATCTTGTTCTCTTTCAACTTATTAACAAGGTCATTACAAAGACTTCATTGTCTTCTCTCATACTTGAGAGACTTATCCTATCCACTAAGATCCTTCACTTATAACAACACGACTGATGACCTGTGGGCGGATGAGAGAGTGGGGCAGGAAGTGGGGTCTGGAAGGTTGCTTGTGGCTGGACTTTGTCCTAGGGCTGCTGCAGTGTCAGCCGTTGCTGCTCATGCCCCAGGGCGCGTGAAATAGCAGCTGCTGCTGCTCATGCCCTGGTGCGCTGAAACGCATGGTTGTGGGTGCGCTGAAGCATATGATCTTGCCGGAACCGAGCCATAGTATTGGGCGATATATTAGGTTTTCAGGCTAGCATAGATTCCGAACTGAGGCTCTCATTGAGTCAATAAACCCGGAATTTAAAGGCCAATGTAACTATAGAAGGTACTACAGCACTAGTGATGTTTAATGATTCGGGCAAGTCTAAAAACCCGATATAATTTAACTGCCAATTTGGCAGAGGCTTCACCACCACCCTTGCTGACATTCGCAAAACCGCCACTCGCCACACCATTCTCAAATGTTTTGGTGTAGATGAGAGCAGAATAGTTGTCAGGTGCAGCCATCATGGCATCCGCCAACTCCTTATACGTCTGCCCGTTATCCGCCGTCAAAGTACTGGCGTTTAGCCAAGTGCCGGAGGTTTCGTAGTTATAGCCGAGGGGAGGGGGAGGGGGAGGCGGCTGCTTGCCCTTCCTGCTCTTGGGAGTCAGTTTGCCGCCCAGCTTGGCGCGCTCGGCGTTTGAGAGCGTGCGATTGGTCCACGTGGCGTCGCTGGTGAGCACAGTGAGTGCCACGTCAGCGCCCTTCTTGATGACGACACCAATGGGCTCGCCAGAGTCATTCAGACTGACGCGTACGTGGTAACGAATGTCGTAGTCGTAAGTTGTGGCGTTGCTGAGGGAGGTGGCAAGTAGGGACAAGGAGGGGTAAGGAGGGGAAAGGAAGGGCGATAAGGGGAAGGGAGGGGGGAGAAGGGGCAGGGAGGGGCGGGTGTTTGGCCATGGGACAGGCGGGTAAAGAGGGGCAAAGCTAACAAGAGGCAAAAACAGGATGCCAGAAGTAAGGGGAGGTTGAGAGAGTAAGGGGTGAACGGAGGAGAATGAGACGTGACGTGAGTAGTGAGAAGCGAGAAGAGAGCAGAAGTACACGTGAGTAAAAGAGAGAAGGAGAAGCTTACAGAAAGATGACGAGGTCAACGCAGCCCGTGGCGTTGACGTCACCTTGGAGGTCAACATTAGAGCCGTTGACACGCGCTGCGATCACGCCTGCACGAAATCGCGGAATCACAGAAAGGAAACAATGCACGGTTGGCGGTTGATTCCTAAGCAAGTATGAATGGTGGCGAGGAAAAGCAGCGGAGAAGGCTTGGAGCGGAAAGACGTGAAGTCTCTATTTCTTATGCGCTTACCGACAAGAGTGCCGAACTGATCGCCTCCATTCTTCCCCCCGCCGTTCTTCCCGCCATCCATCCCTCCTTTCTTTCCTCCGTCCTTGCCGCCCTGCTTGTCCTTAGGCGGCGGCGGAAGCAGGTCCGACTGAAACTGCCCCCGCGCCGCACCCGAGTCATAACCAGTCGTCGCGAACGACGCGTAGTAACCATCCGGATTCGCGAGCATCGCATCCACCAGCGCCTTTAGAGTCTGCCCGCCGATCGTGGCCATTGTACTCGCTGTAAGCCACGTCCCGTGTGACGCATAAGTGTACTTCGGAGGAGGCGGAGGGGGTGGTGTTCCCTTGTTCTTTTTGCCCTTGGGCGGCGGAGGCGGTGGACGGGTAAGATTCGCCCACGTGGTGGTTTCTCCTGCTTGTACTAAAAGGGCGGCGGCGTCGCCCCCCTCTCCCGCCGCGCCGATCGAGATCGTCGCGCCGAACGGCTCGCCGTCGTCGGCGGTGGAGGTGACGACACTGTAGAAAACGTTGTAGTCGCCGTCTAGCCTGACGGTTTCCGTCAGGGTTCACACAAGCGAGCGGGAAGGACGGAATGCGCACCGCTCAGGGAGAAGGTACTCTCGGGATGATAATGTGGGTTCGACGGAAGGTTTCAGTTTATTCAACGGAGGGACGGAAGGCAGCAGAGAGGACCAGGTGACGTGGGTCGAGGGAGAACGGAAAGAAAACAGGTGGCTGGCTTACTTGAAGACGGCGAGGCAGATTCGGCCAGTGGCGTTGACGTCGCCCGTCGCCCCAACCACATTGGATCCGTTCAGTCGCGCGGCGAGAATCGCTGCGCGGAAACGGAGGGGGATGGGGATTGGGGGTTGAAGGGGGGGGGGGGGGGGGGTGTTCTGCAAGAGGAGGGCACGCTGAGGAATGGGAGCGGGGGAGCGAGAGAGTGTGAGAGAAGGGCGGAGAGGACTGTGAGAGTGCGGGGAAAAAGACAGGAGGATAGATGAGAGGCGAGAAGAGGAGGGAAGCTGCTGTTTTGTTTGTAAAAGCAGTAACCAACGCGTGGATTCTTGTAAGGACATGCCACACGGTTAGCCAAGCATCTAGAAATTTCCCGAGCTCCTATCATGCGTCAGACTTCCCGGAGAGTTCTCACCCGTCAGATTCCCGAGAGGCTCAGCATCTTTTGGCTTGGGCAGCGGGCACGGGCCTGCATCCGGGGGCCCTTCCTTCCCGCCTTTATTGTCCTTATTCACAGGGCGTGCGGTCGTGATTCCTGCACAGCAGAAGCACACATGGAACAAGCTTTTGAAATTGCAAATAAGAAGTTAATCAATGTAGCGGACTCATGGAAGATGAAGCATCTCGCTGTGATTGATTCATAGGGATTCTGCTGGTGATCTCGGCTGTAGCAAATGTGAATATTCATATATCACTCACTGATGGATGCTGTGACAACTAGGAGGCACATTGACAAGCAGAGGTAAGGGCGGAGCCCCATGGCAGACCAAATTCCCTAGCTGCTGAATCGATTCCTAAGGATATGAGAATAAACGCAGGTTGTGTGAGGCAGGTGCGAAGGAACTGGTGATATCTCGTTTGCTAGTCGAGTGGTATTTATCCTCAGCAAGGAAATCTGGGCAACTGCTGGTTGCGTTCGAGAGAGTTGTAGACATTTCAGTACGGTGCGGAATGTTAACTAGCGGTATACAGTGAAAACCTTCGGTTTCCGGAAATGTTCCTCGCCTTCTCGTGTTAGACTCTGCAGGCTATGGGAAACCAAGAGAATGCGCTGCGAGATTCGGGTACCTGGCGGGAAAGGGAACCGCACAGCGTGTGACATGGATAAACATTTTGAGGGCTCGGTTGCGGGCAACAACAAACGAAATTTGTGGAAACCCAACCTTGATATTTCTGTAAACATCAGTGGGATATAAGTTTAGAGGGTTGGGGCTGCCGACTTCTCAATTACCCCCTTTCATCATCATTTTGTTCTGATCCAATCGATCACGGATGGTACGGGCAACCCAGTCGAAGCGAAATTCTCTAGTCCCACATTGCAGAGGTGAAGGATGAATTGCCTCGCCACACAGGTCAGATCAGAACCCAAGGGGAAATTCAGGTGAAGCTGGTGGCTCCTCCTTTCCTCACGGAGCCTCATGCTCTGTTCCGGTGCACCCACAATAAACTTGGCCAACTGCTTTCCTCTGCTTGACCTATTATTCCCTGAGATGCACGCGCAGGTGGTGCAGCATGAAAAAACAGCAGGGGATGGCGAAAGTCTCTATAAAGAGTACGGACACCTCTGTACGAGCACAAAACCAGATGTCTTAGTTTAGAAATCATGATAGAGACAGTGCCAACTATTCTCTCTATCGATTATACCTGCTTAACGACAGCTTAAAACGAAGGTGTTCATAACAGGCTGACAATATCAGGGAGCACAACGAGTTACATCCACGTGCAGCTGGCAGCGAGCTTCTATCTCTCACACCCCCTCAAGCTGTCAAGCGGGTTCATTGTCGCAGTACACTGACGTCAACTTCATTGATGAACGGACATACGGTAACAAAGTCTAGGTGATACCAAATAATAGTGAAGCTAGAGATGGGATGCTTGAGTTAGGTGGTTGGTACCTTTCATTGCACCCACTCACCCATGCATTCTCTGATAGTGAGTCAAGGAGTCATCAGGCGTTGGAAGTAATGAAATGCAAGCTGCTACAAAAGGCTATACTCTTACAACATCCTTTATATCTGCAGACTTACATATACCATACCCTATCATACATGCATCATAGAAATAGGTGAATTGCCTTCATACCAGTGCATTATTAATATGCTGGCCTGTTGACCATCCTAGGCGAGCATGGCTAAAGATCCGCTTGCAGCACAGTTCCTGAACCACTTGGTGTAGACACGAGCAGAGTAAATGGCAGGAGCAACCAGCAAGGCATCCATCAGCTCCTTGTAAGTCTGCCCGATATCCGCCTTCAAAGTACTGGCGTTTAGCCAAGTGCCGGAGGTTACGTAGTTGTAGTAGAGGGGCGGCGGGGGAGGCGGCTTCTTGCCCTTCTTGCCCTTGGGAGTCAATTTGCCGCCCAGCTTGGCGCGCTCGGCCTCTGAGAGTGTGCGATTGGTCCACATGGCGTTGCTGGAGACCACGGTGAGTGCCACGTCATTGACCTTCTTAATGACGACGCTGTTGGGATCACCAGGATTGCTTAGCGTCACGTCGACGTGGAAACGAATGTGGTCGTCGTTAGTTAAGGTATTCTTGAGGAGTAGGGTGGCAGCGAAGAGCAAGGAGGGGCAGGAAGGGGCAGGGAGGGGCAGGGGTGGGCGAGGAGGGGCAGGGAGGGGCGGGTGTTAGGCCACGGGCAAGTAGTGAGGGGATAGGGTAACCAGGCAACAAAAAGAAAAAAAGAAAAGAAGATAAAAAAGAGGTGCGAGAAGTGAGGGACGTTGAGAGAGTGAGGGGTGAACGAAGGGGAAAAATGGCGAAGCTTACAGGAAGGCGCTGAGAAAAAAGAAGCCTATAGCGTTGACGTCACCAGTGCCGGGGCAAGTGAAATTGGTTCCCACCGTACCTGCACGAGACCACGGAGAGAAAGAAAGCGACATCGAAAAGAAGAATGAAGGGAAGAGGCAGCGCGAGTTGTTACATCCATAGCAAGAGCGAGTCGTTACATCCGTAGCAAGAGTGAGTCGTTACATATGTAGCAAGAGCGAGTCGTTACATCTGTAGCAAGAGCGAGTCGTTACATCCGTAGCAAGAGCGAGTCGTTACATCCGTAGCAAGAGCGAGTCGTTACATATGTAGCAAGAGCGAGTCGTTACATCCGTAACAGTAAAAATGGTGCGGGAGGCACGAGCGGGCAAGGCAAGAGGGCTGAAGAAGGCTAGAAGCGGGAAGCACTTCTTAGGGGGGGTCCAGCTCGTACATTTACTGTTCGTAAACCCCCTCAGTTACCACATTTTTTGTGGTAACCCTTTATTGAACGTGTCCAGCGGACACAATCAGCTTCTGTTCGCAAGACGGCACGCCCCATGCACGTACCTAGAGTCGTCTGACTCACGTTACTGGAATCAGCAGGGACGCGAACAAGGGTACAGCACCGCGTCCTGGCCACTACAGTTCGTTTCCCTTGCATCGCTTGCACGATTTCGTCAGTGGTT
This sequence comes from Closterium sp. Naga37s-1, assembly GCA_947471745.1. NCBI lineage: Eukaryota > Viridiplantae > Streptophyta > Zygnematophyceae > Desmidiales > Closteriaceae > Closterium > Closterium sp. Naga37s-1. The sequence goes on from CANJKZ010000979.1 coordinate 482,726, forward strand.
CGCTCTACTCGCCAGCCCCCCCTGCGCCTGCACAAAAAAATTCAAGCTATGATTGACGAGGGAAACTGTTACCTCGTTTTCAACGTGGTCAGAGCACTGTTGATTCGTGGGGCGGGGAATGTGTCCGCGCTTCTGAAATTACAGGATGGTTGGACTCCACTCACAATGCATTCGTTTCTAGGTACGGTAGTCATTTTTGAACCTCGATACGTGCGTTGGCACGAAAAATCCCGAAATGAACGAACTGGACACGCCCTTACCAACATGAATTGGCTCCGATTTGAACTGCCCCCTCGCTGCACCCGATGCATAAGCATTCGTTTCTAATCTCGCGTAGTACCCATCAAGCTTCGCTATTATCTTATCCAGCAGCTGCTTTATTGTCTGCCCGTCATCGGTGGGCAGTGTACTCGCTTCAAGCCAAGTGCCGTTTATAGCATAAGAGTAGATTGGAGGAGGCGGGGCGGGGGTCGATCTCTGGTCAAGATAGCGCCTGGGAGGGGGAGGAGTAAGTTTCCTCCACTGGACACCGGGGTTGACCAGAGTGACGATGGGTTTTCCCAACTCTCCCGCTGCGCCTTCCCACATGGGAAGGGCGACCGGCTCGCTGGGGTTGGAGGTGGAGACGACGACACTATAGAGGACGTTGTAGTCGTCTTGCCTGGCGGATTCCGTAGGGATTCACATAAGCAAGAAGAAGGGAGAAATAAAGAACGGGAGACGTTGTAGTCGTTGTCTTGCAAAGTTCGAAGTTCAGACAAGCAAGCAGAGGAGGAATGGAGAACTGGAGGTGATGAGGTGGAGACAACAACACTGTACAAGACGTTGCAATCGCCTCGCATGCAGACGGAAGGGAGTAAGGGAACGCGCATAGCTTAGGGAGATAACAAAATTCTCGGTTGCATTTTCAAAAAGAACGGAAGGAACAGTTGAATGAACTCAAACTGACAGAAAAAAAGGCAGGCCGTGGCACTAAGGGGACCGCATCACCGTGACGTGAGGTTGACTTACTCGTAGATGGCGAGGCAGATTCGGCCGGTGGGGTTGACGTCGCCCGTGGGGCCAACCATTTTGGATCCGTTGAGCCGCGCGGCGAGAATCGCTGCTCGAGAGAGAAGGGGAGAAGATGGGCGGGGAGAAACAGTGGAGGAAAGTGAGCGGAAAGGGAGGGGATGAACATACTATGAAATAAAGATAAACCATGTATCCGCATTTTCTGAACCAGAAAAACTACCATAATCATGGCCTGCCAAGCGTTGGTTTTCAAATTTCCCATAGCATTTCTCTTCTCACCCGTCAGATTCCCGAGAGCCGCAGCCTCGATCCACGAGGGCACCGGACATGGGCCCGCGTCCAGGGCTCCCTCATCCTTTCCGCCGTTTCTGTCATTCACAAGGCGCGCCATTGTGGTCGCTGAAAGGGAGATAAACATCAAGCAAACACATAAGATAAAAGATATCGAAACGTAGGTGGAAAGAACATGTCAGAAAGTAAGCAGGTGGTGGAATGAACGCATGAAATGAAGCAGTTCCCTAGGATTGATTCGTGGAAGTTTACGGCTGATACCTAATGACTGTAACACAACTAGTAGAGGTGCAAATGTCACTCATCAGAGCATGCGGATGACTCCGGCTTCGCTATAATCGAATCCACCAGCTGCTTTATTGTCTGCCCGTCATCGGCAGAGAGTGTACTCGCTTCAAGCCAAGCGCCATCAATAGCATAAGAGTAGATTAGAGGAGGCGGGGCGGGGGTCGATCTCTGGTTATAATAGCACCTGGGAGGGTTTGGATTCGTCCACTGGACATCGGGGTTGACCAGAGCGACGACGGGTTTTCCCAACTCTCCCGCTGCGCCTTCCCACATGGGAACGGCTGACGGCTCGTCAAGGTCGGAGTTGGAGACGACGATACTGTAGAGGACGTTGTAGTCGTTGTCTTGCCTAGCGGATTCCGTAGGGATTCACACAAGCAAGTTCACATAAGCAAGAAGAAGGGAGGAAGGGAGAACAGGAGATGATGATGATGATGATGAGGTGGAGACGATGGCGACACTGTAATCACCGTCTAATCTGACAGTTTCTATTATGTTCACACGGAAGGGAGTAAGATAAATGCGCATAGCTTAGGGAGATATAGAGAAAGAAGATTTCTCGGTTGCAGAGGCCAAGGCTGCAGTTTCAGAAACAACGGCAACAAGCAGTTGACCGACGTCAAACTGACAGAAAAAGGGTGGGCCGTCGCACTGAGGGGGCCGCAGCACCGTGACGGGCAGTTGACTTACTGGTAGACGGCGAGGCAGATTTGGCCGGAGGCGCTGACGTCGCCCGTGGCACCAACCATTTCAGATCCGTTAAGCCGCGCGGCGAGAATCGCTGCTCGAGAGAGGAGGGGAGAAGACGGGCGGAGAGAAACAGCGGAGGGAAAGTGAGCGGAAGGGAGAGGAGAGGAACTTTTTATGAAATAAAGCGGAGGAAAGAGGGGGGTAGAGATTCAAGTCTGTGCGTTTTCCAAAGGAACTTCCACATGATCATGATTCATGGCCCACCAAGCGCTGTTATACGAAATCCTCAGAAAGATTCTCACTCGTCAGATTCCCGAAAGCCTCAGCCTTGAATAGCGTGGGCACCGGACATGGGCCGGCATCTGGGGGTCCCCCGTCCTTTCCGCCGTTTCTGTCATTCACAGGGCGCGCCGTCGTGGTCGCTAAATAGAAGATGAACATTAAGCAAACACATCAGATAGAAATTATGAAAGAACATTTTAGGAAGGAAGCAGGTGAAAAATAAACGCATGAAATGAAGCAGTTCTGTAGGATTAATTTGTGGAAGTTTACGGCTAATATTGTGTGCAGCACAAGTAGAGGTGCCAATGTCACTTACCGAAGCATGTGGCGACGACTAAGAGAACAACTGACAAGCTCAGGTACCTGTGGAGCGCCATGGTGAACTAAATTCGTTGTTTGGTGGACTGATTGCGTGACTTCACAAGAACCAGTCGAGTGGGTTTTATCCCCGGCAAGAAGCTGAGTGAGGGGGCTGGATACGAGGAGGTTTTCCCATCGCACATCGGCACTCAGATTGACGCATTTGGCGGCGGGGTTGCTACTCTACCCCGCTGGAAAGGAGACACAAAGCATGTCGCGGTAGCGTGCAACGCCAGCAATCTTCGGAAGATTTTCCATTAGCCGTATGGGCGATTCTGTCAAAGCATACTGTAATTATTCTGCTTCAACACAGAGGAGATGGTGGATGCGTCGACGCAGAACACGGAAGCCAAGCAAAGTCTAGAGTCGAGGGATTCATGTGAGAGCTCGTAGCCGCCTTTCCTCCTTTTCCTACAGAGGCCTGCGCTCTGCTCTGCAGCGTGAGCAAGATGGTAACCGACTTCCTTGTCTGGTGCTTTTAGCGCAGATGACGCAATAGGAAATGTTTGGTGTAAGTTACGTAAACAGTTCATACAGTGTCGCGATACAAGTAAACAACTAGAGCGGTAACAATTGATGCCTAAAATTCACATCTGTACACTTCGTCAATAAATTGACATAACATGCTATTAAAAATAGTGAAATTCAAAAGCTGTTCATAATTGCCGTACCTCTAGCCGTGCCTCCCGCCGCGTCCTCCGCCGCAATCGCCGGTTTGTCCCAGCCCGTGGAACGCGCGCTCTACCCAAGGGTCTCGCTAGCATAAAAAATCTGTCTGTTTGTCTGCCTAGCAGATTTTTTTTTAGTGGTTTATTTGATATATCAGAATTTGAGTGTTGTGATTTCTGTTAGGAAAGGAATGATTTTTTTGGTTTTATCTGATGAGAAAGACATAAAATTTCATGTTCTTTTGTTTCATGACATTTAGTTTCGGTTTCGTCTGATGCCGAAACTTTCTCCCCATAGGAATGGTTTGAGCATGTACAGTGCGTGATTAGCGGCTTCCCCACTGAATACCGAAATGCACGTACCATCCCTTTCGCGCCCCGACAACTTGGAAGCTGCTTTCGCCAGCAAGGCAGAAGATGCTTCCGCCCCACGTGAATCCACCCAGAATGTGCTGCAACAGGTCACTCCGCGTCATACCTTGCCCACGCAGGACCACATCTGTTGTGTGTGGCCTGTTACGGCTACTGTTATTGGTCACTGTGATACAGCGCAACTGCTGCCACATCCATACATCGATGATTTTGGCGCCTACGAAACCTTCAAGAACTGCAATGCAATAGCACCACAAACAAGTGGTGCCACCCAGTTTCATTCTAGCCATGCGCACTTCGTCAAGAGAAGAAGCAGACTGAACGTTGGGGTTTGAGGAGGCCCTTCGTCTCCAAGCCTCTCTTGACGTAGCCTATTCACGCCTGCTTTTGCAGGGAGCGTTTTCTTTTCCTCCCGTCCGTCTCCTCGCCATGGCGGACCCCGTGAAAGGCGCGAATACAGCCACGCCACAGGCCCGTTCTCCTATGACAGGCCTGGATTTCCTGCGTAGACCCCAGCCCGCTGACGAAGTTAGCTCCCCGTCACGTGGCCCAATAGCTTCTCCCCACGATACCCCCGAAGTTACGCCTGTGTCGTGGCCCGAGGTAAATGCTCGGCGGGCTTTTAGCCGCACACCGCCTGCCTCCCCATCCCCGTCTTCTCACCGTCCGCTGCCTACTCAGAGGCCTCAGTCATCCGTTAGTGCATCTCGTTCTGATAGAAACCCGCGGTTCCTGATTATAGATTGTTTCACCCATAGCACACTACGATTCGCAAAGGCGCGCGTCCCTCACGTTCGCGTCACCACTCGCCCCAGGACGGTGCCATCCCCACCATCTCCTCCTACCCTCCATCCCACCAGTGATCATGGCCCTTCTCAAAGTAGTGTTCTAGTTCCAGATCCGGACAGCCTCATGTCCGAGTTGCATGCGAAGGCGAAGGAGTTATGGAAGGGCAAATTCAGTTGGCTAATCATCACACAGCACAAGGACGGGACGTGATGCATGAAGTGCAGCATCTGTATGGCGTACGGTCCTCTGACTTGGCAGTACGGGAAGCAAGAAGAAGGGGGGGCTGACATCCAGCGATAGACGATGCGAAAGCACGCGCTCAGCAGGAAGCATCAGGACGCTGTTGAAGACAAACTGAGTGCGGAAGGCAAGAAGGCCGCGCAGCGAGGCATCACCAAATACAAACGAGCAGACGGTGAAACTGCTAGGTTGAAGCAACTCTTGTGCGTGCTATACATCTGCAGATCAGACTCCCCCATCTCCATGTTCGTAGGCCTGGTTTGCCTGCTGGCAGACTTGGGGACGCATAACATACCATACAAGGCAATCGGCACATACCAGTCAGAGTGAGTACTATGGTGAATCTTATTGCGTTTTTTGTATTTGTCACTAAACTAACTGACAGTTTTGTGCCTGTGCAGTGACGTCTTCTGCGAGATGACCGAGGCCCTCGTCAACAATGAAGAGACAGCAGATGCACATCTAGGATTCACCGTTTATGGGTATACCGCTGGACGAGAGCACGGACCGACGACGGGGTAAGCACATGATTGTCTACCTCAGTTTTTTCCATGTCGCAAAGATCGTGACTGAGATGTTTGGTCACTTAACTGTCGAGAAGTGCGATGCACTGTCTCTGCTGACCGTGCTCCTTGGACACCTGGAGAACACCGACATCGACCTGAGCAAGACCACCGGCATCAGCACTGACGGGGCAAACGTGATGTGGGGAGTTCATACAGGAGTGGTTACACAACTCCATTTGCGGGTGCCGCACCTAGTGACCATGCATTGCATCGCCCATAGGTACGTGTAAAGCAGTGCATCGTTGTTTTGTAGTGCTTGCGACAATACATTTCAAACATACAAACATTGGTTTTATTGCAGGGAAGCACTTGCAGCTAAGGATACGGCGGATGCCGTGCCTGATCTTGGCCTCGTCGACCAAGTCTTGCAGAGTGTAGCCAACAACCTTGGACGAAGCATCGCCATTCACTCGTGTATCATGGAGCTGCAAAACATTCTGCACGCGTTAACCATGGAGATGCAAGGGATCAAGGACATCCAGCGGCTCTCTCGAAGCGATGCGATCCGGCGGCTTGTGGTAGTACTCACGGCAACTATCGTCGTTTGTTGGGAGCTCGACAAGGCGGCATACGCAAAAATCAGCAGCTTCAAGTTTCACTTCTTTCTTTTTTTCCTGGCAAATGTGTTGAAAGAGCTGAACGAACTGAACACAAAGTTTCAGCAGCGAACAGTAAGACTGATACACGCTGCTTGTGCCACCACATGTCATGAAAATACTTACAATCTTGGTTTGCTATTGTGCAGGTTGACATCACCCGGGTCACCGCCATGGTGAACAACACATGCGGCAAACTGTGCGCATGCTACATCGACTATGGCATGAACTATGGCGAGGACAGCAAGCAGCAGACCGTGTTCCTGGATAAGCACGGACGTACTGCAAATCGGATGGTGACAGTCGAGGGCATGGATGGGGAAGGGAGTCCCATCACCCACACCTTCAACCTTCACGAAGACCCCATTAAGGGCCAGGTCTCAAAGGGAGACATGGAATCCTGTATTTCTGTTATTTCCCTATTTGTGCAGGAAGTAGTCAAGCACCTCCTCACCTATCGGGGTGAAGCTGTTTCTGCCCAACAGCGCCGCCAAGAGAGAGCACGTCTGCCTGGGCTGGTTCCAATCTCTCCGCGAATTGTTCAACGCAGAGAAGTGCGTACTCCCAGGTCAGTAGGCGTTGATAATCCCCAACCCTGCATGGCTTTGTAACCATACGAGACACACCAAAATTACCAACACCCACACGTCCTTGTGCCCTATGTGCTTGTGCAGGTGTCAGCTGGAAGAAGGTGGCAAGGGAACTGGTTCCGTTGACACGAGCGGGGAGATGTGAATAGATACAGAGAGATGTGAGATGTGAGTGGAGAGAGCAGGGTAGGAAAGGCAAGCAGCAGGAGGGATGTGAGCGAGAGATGGGCTGCAGCGGCCGCATCTAGTGACCTGGGGAGGTACATCTGTGGAGGTACATCTTGGGAGGTACATCTGGGGAGGTACATTTGGGGAGGTACATATAGGGAGGTACATCTGGGGAGGGTCCAAACAATTAGCCAAACAACAGCAGGGGTCCATGTTGGGTAAACCCTTTCATCCCTTCATCCTCTGTTCTTTGTGCACATGCAGGTACACGTGGGGAGGGGGCTTACCGGGGCAGCTGGGGCACCTAGGCAGCATCTCAACCCGAAACCATGTCCCCTCTCTCTCATCCCTTCGCCCTCTGTGCATATGGGGAGGGGGGTTAATGGGAGGACTAGGGCACAGACAGGCAAGGCAATGGGCCATGCGAGGGAGTATGAGGGCTTCATCCTCTGACATAGTTCCAGTGAGCAGCGGTGCTAAGGAGCCAGTTTAAGCAAGTAGGAAAGACTGTTCAACTAAACACTAGCAAACCCGAAAGCAGGGGCATAGACAGGCAAGACAATGGGCCATGTGAGGGAGTATGAAGGCAACATGTGCCCGCCCTTTCATCCCTTTATCCTCTGTTATCTGCATATGCAGGTACACGTGGGGAGGCGGTTTTCTAGGACACCTGGGGCATCGAACGCTGCAAGCTAGGGGCGGCATGTGTAAGTGGTGCCTAGGGGGATGTCGGCCTTTGTGTAAGTGGCGCTCTCACCCAGAGGTGCGTGCTGAGTGCATTGGTTATGTGTGTGCATACATGCTTGTGAAGAGATGCACACACGTATAAACACACACACACACACACACGCATACACACATACACACACACACACACATGTATACACACACTTACACACATACACACACACAAAAACACAACCATACACACACACAGATACATACACACAAACATACACACACATGCACACACACACATACACCCACACACACACACACCCCTATGAACACACACATGCACAGACACACGCACACGCACACATACACATACACACACACACATACGCACGCACGCACGTACGCACGCACACACACACACACATACACACTCACACACACACTCATACACATGCGCACACACACATACACCCACACACACATGTTAGAGACTAAGGACGGAGTCTGTGAAGATTAAGGGCCGAAATATCTCAGAATCGTCAACTATAATTCTGGATAGAAACGTCGTCGTCACAAGAAACGTCGTCGACAAAACACGCTCTGTTAGAATTTCTCAAACTCGAGTATGATGTAGCCCTTGACCGTGGCTATCTCTCCCAAGTTTAATTGTATCAAAACATGGAGTATAGATTGAGTTATGAATTTCGGCGCACTTGGGGATATGTGTCAGATTTATATGACTTAGCTACTGTAGGCTATAGTGGGGTAGCACATATGGGGTACAGATTTCTAGGGTTTGTACTTGTACCCAACTTTCCCTTAGTCCATTCATTCCTCGTTCATTTTCACATGGTATCAGAGCTGAGAGCGAGTGGCGAGTAGGCAGAGGAGTGGCCTGAGGCGAGGAGTACGTGAAGCCGAAGCGCTGAAGGACCTGCTGCACCATGTGTGACTGAGTCAGGGTAATGGTGCGGCGTGCTCTGTCCCGGGTGATCTGCAAGCCAAGGTAGCTGCGCAGTTCACCCAGGTCTGTGCACGTGTGTCTCTTCTGCAGCTCGGACTTCACGTGGGCGAGTCCAGCAGTGTCAGCTGTGGCAAAGACCAAGTCGTCGACGTACACGAGGATGTAGAACGGCGGCAAAGAAGTGTCGGTGCGCAGAAACAGCGACGGGTCGGCAGTAGAGGGAGCAAACCCAAGAGCCGCAAGCGTAGTCCTCAGTGTGTCGTGCCACTCACGCGGTGCCTGGCGGAGACCGTAGACTGGCCGCCGGAGGCTCCACTGGGTGCCAGGAGGAAAAGTCCCAGTGAAGCCAAGTGGGCGGCGCAGCCAGATCTCCTCGTGCAGGCTGCCCTACAAGAAAGCAGTGCTGAAGTCAAGAGAGTGTAGCTCGTAGTCACGGTGAGCAGCTATGTGCAGCAGTACCCGAAGAGTGGTCATCTTCGGGGTGGGAGAGAAGGTCTGAAAGTAGTCAACTCCCTGCCGCTGACTGAAGCCACGAGCCACGTAACGCGCCTTGAAGACAGGCGGAGAACCCGGCGGCCGCTTCACCCTGAAAATCCACATGCCACTGACGATGCTCGCCCCAGGCGGGGGAACCTCGTCAACGTAGGTGCCTGTGGACTTCCACAAAGCCATCTCTGCGTCCATAGCTGCCTGCCACTGAGAGGAGTAGGGACCCTCTATCGCCTCCGCGTAAGAGCGCGGAGTCGGGATGTCAAGTGCATCCGGGTCTCCCTCAGGGGTAAGCAGTACGGACACGAGATGAGGTGAAGCAGCAGCCAAACACTGGAACTCCTCCTGTCTGTCCTCAAGGACGTCCGTGCCAAGGGCACACTCACCCCCGACGGACGGAGGACAGACAGACTCAGACGCAGCAACAAGACTAGCAGCGTAGTCTAGACGACAGCGAGCAGCAAATTCGACGAGCTCAGCAACTAGGGCAGACGCAGCAGTGGACTCAAAGGAAGGGTCAGTGACAACAGTAGCAAGGAGACGCGTGACAGTCGGACTGGCAGCACGAAGGGAGTCCGACTCCGGGTCAGCAAGAGCAGGAAGAGAGGACTCAGGAGGAGAAGGCAAAGGGGCACGCAGAGGAGCAGTGGACGGACGGAGAGACATCCGGTGCGTGCCGGGCACAGGGGGAGGACGCTGACGCGAACCACGACCACTAGCGCGAGCAGTACGGACAGGCGACGCAGGACGAGACGCAGGCTCACGACGCTCAGCAAGACCTCCAGTAGGACCAGTGTAGGGAGAAGGAGCAGGCAGTGGGGAGGCCGGCTGTAACTGTAACTGTGATGGGACAGGCTGTGGACACTCTAAGGGAGGAGGAGGACCAGTAGAAGGCGGGAGACCAAGAACCTGCTCAAGAAGCGGAACGAAGTACGGCCGAGGCCGCGCAGCGACTCCAGACACAGCAGGGACAGCACCAATACCCCCAGTGGCAGCACCAGCGCCAGCAGCACCTCCAGCTCCAGTACCCCCAGCAGCTCCAGTAGCTCCAGGACCTCCAGCAGCACCAGTAGCACCCCCAGCCGGACCGCCTCCAGTACCGCCAGCAGTACCCTCAGCGCCAACACCCTCAGCAGCTCCAGCTCCAGTCGGACCACGAGAAGACGCAGTGGCTCCAGCTCCAGTAGTACCCGCAGGCCCAGCAGCTCCAGTACTCCCAGTACGAGCACCTCCGGGACCCGTGGCACCAGCACCCTCAGCAGCCGAAGAACCTCCAGCTCCAGCAGCACGCCTCCAGCGCCGGGCAAACCACTCACGCACCTCCTGTGGAGAGAGTGGCTCCCGTCGAGACGGAGCACCCAGAGAACCTCCAGGCCCAGCACCGCCAGACGCCACACGAGCAGGCCCAGCTCCCTCAGGCTCCGCACCCCCAGGCTCAGCACCTCCAGGCGTAGCACCCCCAGGCTCATCACCCCCAGTCGTAGCACCCCCAGGCTCAGCACCCCCAGACTCAGCACCCCCAGGCTCAGCACCCCCAGTCGTAGCACCCTCAGGCTCAGCACCCCCAGGCTCAGCACCCCCAGGCGTAGCACCCACACGCTCAGCACCCCCAGAGTCAGCACCCCCAGGCTCAGCACCCCCAGCAGTACCAGAGTCACCAGCGACCTCCACAGGCTCGACTGCGTCTACCTGGGACACACCTGAAGGGGCAGGACCCTGAGGGGGAAGGGGGTCTACCGGGGGGGGACCTGGCACAAGGAAGAGCGGAGGCGGGGGGAGGGACGGAGTGCGGTAGGGGAAGAGACGGTAGTAGGGGACCGACTCGTCAAACGTGACGTCCTGGGAGGACAGAACACGGCGAGAGGTGGGGTGGTAGAACTGCCACCCTGGCGCGTCAGGGGGGAAGCCAAGGAAGACGCAGGGAGCAGCACGAGGGGACAGCTTGTCCGCAGACAAGTTGCGGACAAACGCCCGAGATCCCCAGACACGGAACGCAGACGCATCGCCAACCTTCCCCGTCCACAGCAAAGCTGGGGAGGTCTCCGGCATGGAGACCCTGGGCTGAAGGTTGATCTGATGCGCCGCGTACCGAACCGCAAACGGCCACAGAAAATGGGGGGCAGCCGCATGCATCATGGACGTACGGGCGACGTCCATGACCATGCCAATGCGGCGCTCAGCAATCCCATTTTGCTGTGGAGAGTCCAAAAGCGTGAAGGTCTGGCGGATGCCTCGTGCACGACAGTAGGCTCGCAGAAGGCCAGAGGAGAACTCTCCGCCTCTGTCAGAGTGCAGACGCAGAACAGGAAAGTCCGAGCCGAAACTCTCTCTAAGCTGGAGACGAGCTGCGCGGATCCAGTCGATCAACACCTCAGTGACATCACCCTTGCTGCGCAAGGGGAAGACTGTGGTGTAACGCGAGTAGTCGTCAACCACCAGCACGAAGTAGCGCTCGTGACCCTGTCCACGGACGCGGGCCGGGCCACACACGTCCATGTGAAGCGTCTGCAGCGGGGCCTCTGTCGGAGGAAACTGGGAGGAGTGAGGGGCAGCACGCTGCCGCCCCTCGACACAGGGGACGCAGGTAGGGGCAGGCCCCGGAGGAAGGGGAGGGAGGGACCGGGGAAGACCAGAGACAAGGACACGGGAGGCCATGCCTCGGAGACGAGGCAGGGAGGGGTGACCAAGGCGGTGGTGCCAGAGGAGAGTCTCGTGAGACAGGAGGCGACACGAGCAGGGGGCAGACTCAGGACCAGACCTGGACGCTGCAGCAAACACCTGACCCGACGCAGCTGCCTGACCAGACGCAGTGACTGGAGGAGACTCAGTGGTCAGTGTGTACAGGCTCGACCCCGGCCGACGTGTAAACGTGGCCAAGTGTCGGCCCGTCCGAGCGTCCGTGCAGTGGGTCACACGCTGGCTCGCAGGAGTGAACTGGTGAACCCCCGCATCCTGTAGGCCAGCACCACTCACCAAGTTCGTAGAGAACGAGGGGAGGTAAAGACCAGACAGGGTGCCAGAGGGGGCCGCCGGACACGGGAGGACAGTGGAGAAGTGAGCAAGGACAGGACCCCCAGAGGGGTCTGCCAGAGAGACTGCAACTGGCCGACCAAGCGGCGTGAGTGTGGTGCGGTCTCGAAAGAAGGAGCGAGAAGCCCCCGAGTCAAGAGTGAAGGTGTGGGAGGCCGGAGCCGACGCAGTACCTGAGAGAGCAGACTCACCAGCACCTGAGGAAGCAGACGCACTGGCACCTAGAGCAGCATCCTCGCTAGCACCTAGAGCAGCAGCCTCACCAGTACCTAGAGCAGCAGTCCCAATGCCCGGGTCGGGCGGAAAACACCAGTAACAGTCACCCTCATCACTAATAGTCACAGCATACATGGCAGCAAGAATAGCATCAAAGTCAAGGTCAAAGATAGCTACTCCCGCCCTAGACAGCTCGCCCCAGCGAGGGATCTCAGTGGCCTCAGGGAACTGGTGACGCCAAGCGTCCGTCAGGCGGCCAAAGCAGCGCTGGGTGGAGTGCGCACCCCCGCACGGCTCACCCGCGCGGTCGCCGGTGCGTAGGACGTAGGTGCACGGACCAGTACCCCCACCCCGCTGGCGTGCAGCGTACCACTCACGAAGCTGCTGAGGGGGGGGGATCTCACGAGTGCGCTGCTGCTGCTGCTGCTGCTGGCGCTGACCACCACCGGAGCCCACCCTCTGCGCAGCGCCACCCCGACCAGCTCCACCTCCTCCGCCGCCGCCTCCTCCACCGCCGCCACCTCCGCCACCTCCGCTCCCACCGCCACCGCCGCCGCCGCCTCCGCCTCCACTGCCGCCACTGACGCCCCCACCCCCGCCACCACCCCCACCGCCACCCCCACCCCCTCCGCCGCCTCCACCGCCGCCTCCACCGCCCCCGCTAGCTCCTCCAGCGCCCCTGCCCCCCTTGCCCTTGCCAGTGCGGCGTCTCCCGCTAGGGGCAGACGCCGCACCGACCGACTCAAGACCAACGAGGTCGGCCGCAGCAGCAGAGGCAACAGAGGGCAAGAGAGGAGAGGGGGAGCACCCCTCAAAGACAGGGGCACGAGGGTCACCACGAGAGGCTCCTACAGCAACTATGCTCTTCTCTGCTGCTAGGAGGCGCTCCTCGAGGAGGTCAACGGTGAGGGTGGTGGGGCAAACAGAGAGAAAATGGTCCCTGACCGGGCGAAGGGTGTCAGGGAGCCGGGTGACTACGTAGTAGAGGGTGATGTACATAGGGGGGGGGTTCTTGGCGCAGAACTCAGGAGGAAGGGCAGCGCGGTAGCGAGTGTCACTAGTGTGCAGGTGCGTAATGAGGTCAGCGACTGTGGGAAAAGCGGCGAGGTCAGGGAAGAGGTATGGCAGGATGAGGCGGCTAAGTGCAGCAGTGGCAGGGGAAGAGTAGCGTGCAACTACAGCGTCGTACAAGGTCTTAGCACTCTTGTACTGACTAAAGTGTGCACGCTCAGCGGTAGGCAAGTGGCGGCGCACAGCAAGACGGGCAGTAGCGTCGCGTGTGGCCCACTGTGAGCGAACAGTGGCGTCGGCATCAGCAGCAGGGGCAGAAGAGGCACCAGAAGTGAGGTCAAAGAGAGAGAGACCGTCTGCCCTGTCGCACTGTAGGAAAAGCTGCAGGTCATCTACCCAGACGTCAAAGTCAATGGCCCGACCCTCAGCGTCAAAAGCGAGGACACTGGGGGTAGCCATGACAGCAGTAGACTAGTAGCTGGAGCAGTAGGGTATGGGCAGCGCAGTGGTAGAGGTGCCGCTCTTACCGGACAGGGCGGCTCGGGCGGCTCGGCGGCTCGGCGGCTCGGCAGCAACTGCAGCTCGGCGGCTCGGCGACTCGGCGGCTCGGGCGGCTCGGGCGGCTCGGCAACACGGCGGCTCGGCAGCACGGCGGCTCGGCAGCAACTGGAGCTCGGTGGCTCGGCGACTCGGCGGCTCGGGCGGCTCAGGTGGCTCGGCGGCTCGGGCGGCTCGCGTGGCTCGGGCGGCTCGGCAGCAGCGGCGGCTCGGTAGATCGGCGGCTCAGCGGCGCCGGCGGCTCGGTGGTGACGGCGGGGCCGCGTGGGGACGGCGGCGGGGCCGGGTGGGGCGGCGACGAGGCCGCTGAGGGCGGCGGCGGGGCCACGAAGGGTGGCGACCGGCGCCTTAAGGGTGGGGCCGCGGGGTCGCAAGGGTGGGGCGACGGGGCCAGCAGAGGCGGCGCCGGGGCCGGGAAGGGCGGCGCCGGGGCCGGGAAGGGCGGCACCGGGGCCGGGAAGGGTGGCGCCGGGGCCGCAAGGGTAGGCGACGGGGCCGCGAGGGCGGCGTGGAGGGGTCGCGAGGGCGGCTCGAGGAGGCCGCGAGGGCGGCGCGAAAGGGCCGCGAGGGCGGCGCGAAAGGGCCGCGAGGGCGGCGCGACGCGACGGGACCGTGAGGGCGGCGCGACGGGGTCGCAAGGGCGACGCGACGGGGCCGCTAGGGAGGCGCGACGCGACGGGGCCGCTGAGGCGGCGCGACGGGGTCGTAAGGGCGGCGCGACGGGGCCGTGAGAGGGGAGCGCGACTCGGGCAGAGGCTGAGCGCGCTCCGGGCAGGAAAAAAAATTGGTGGGCCCTAGGAACAGTTCCCACAGGGGAACCTGCTCTATACCATGTGAGAATGAACGAGGAATGAAAAGACTAAGGGAAAGTTGGGTACAAGTACAAACCCTAGAAAGTTGTACCCCATATGTGCTACCCCACTATAGCCTACAGCAGCTAAGTCATATAAATCTGACACGTCTTCTGTTCTCGGCTCCAGTTGTGAGGCTGAGATCTACGCAGGGGCCATGGCTGCACAGGAGCTTCGCTGGCTCACCTACCTGCTGACTGACCTCGGAGAGCCGCCTCGTTCTCCTCCAGTGCTGTACGTAGACAGCAAGGCCATGCTGGCCTTGTGTCGGGAGCAGAGACTGGAGCACAGAACGAAGCACATTGCTCTTCGCTACTTCCTTGCTCGTGAGCTACAGCAGCGTGGTCAGCTACGCCTTGCGTACGTGGCCTCTCAGGCCAACACTGCTGATATCTTCACCAAGGCACTTGCGCCTTGTGATCATCAGCGCTTCTGTACTCAGCTGGGTCTTGTGCCTACCTTGCCTCACTTGCTCACCCCTTGACCTTGTTTGTACTGTTACATATATATATACACCTGCTCTTGCTTGTTCAGCCTTATATATATATGTAATCCTGCATGTGAACTGGCCTTGTGGCCTTGAACTTGTGCTCGGAATGTGTGGTGACGTTGTGATCCACCCTGAGCTTGCTTTGCTTTGCTTGACTGGTCTTGTGACCCCTTGTCCTCCCCCACTTTGCCTATGGGGGTGTGTCAGATTTATATGACTTAGCTACTGTAGGCTATAGTGGGGTAGCACATATGGGGTACAGCTTTCTAGGGTTTGTACTTGTACCCAACTTTCCCTTAGTCCATTCATTCCTCGTTCATTTTCACAGTATGTTGCCATAGAAACTTAACTCAATCACAAAGTTGTCTCACAAGTTCACACAAGAAAGTCAGAGTGGCAATAGAACCAGGTAGGAGGGGATGAGGAGGACGAGAAGGAAGGTCCCAAGGGAGTCCCCAACCAAGGAAACCTCATACCACACAATTCCCCTCTCTATAGGCACCCCAATTTTGAGATTAGTCACTTTCCCAACTCATGCCATCCACCTCACCCAACTTGGCCACACTTGCCAACCTGGTTTGGCTTCTCCCAACCACTTGGCATCATCTACAGTGATGGTGACGAATTTCTCAACCCCCAAAATTCTGTACCCCATATTGAGTCAACCCGCCAATTCCCATAGTCGCCGCATCTCAATCAAAACTTCGAACGATCATATCTTTCTCGTTCTTGCTCCGATCGCGGCGATTCTCGGTTCGTCGGAAAGCTCTCAAGCAGAGGAGTCACTTCAGATATCTGCTCAAGGCAAATAACTCCCACACACACTCAGAAAATCCAAACAACACCAAACACAAATTCTTGCACACGCTCACACCACGCATGCAACACACGAACATATGATGGGAGGCAGACAGACGTGAATGCAAATGATAGCATCACATAACAAACTCCCCCTCTGGCTGCCTACCATCATCCCACATGCCATAGCTCAAGCATGCACCCTCAATGCACACTCATTCCAGCAAGCTTCATCCCCTTCCAATGCTCATTTTCAGCCAGGCGCTTGGTGAGAATGTCTGCCGCCTGCTGCTGGGTCTTCACTATCTCCAACCGCACTTCCTTGTCCAAGAGCCTCCTCACCCAGTGCCACTTGGGCCTGATATACTTTTTCAGCGCATGAAGACATGCATTCTTGGCCAGCTTCACAGCTGACTCATTGTCACATAACATCATAGTCGGCTCCCTGTGACAAACACCAATCTCCTCCAACAAACGCCTCAGCCACCAATCTTCACCCCATGATGAAGGGCCATGTACTCGGTCTCGCACGAGGACAGCCCTACCTCGTTCTGCTTCTTGCTGCGCCAGCTTACTACACCACCTCCAAACAGGCACACACAGCCTCCAATGCTGGTGCCATCCGCCTTCACAGAGTTGAAGCTAGCGTCGGTGTACCAAGTCAAGAGCATCTCCCCCTTGCTCGAATCAGCAGCACCCCGTTGCTGCCTTTGCCTCACAGCACTGTACTCCAAACCCACATATGATGTAGCACTCATATAGCGGACCAACCTATTGGCCGCTTCTAGCTGCTCATGATTGGGGCGTGAGACCACACTGGCAAGCCTGGATGTAGCAAAGGCAATGTCAGGTCGCGTATGATTAGCCGGATAGTTGAGTGCCCCCACCATGGAATGAAACAGCTTCCTGTCACTTTCACCCACCACCTCCTCATCAGCACAGGGCTCCACAGTGAAACCCAAAGGTAGTGGGATGGCTGGCTTTCCTCCATCTTGCAGCCCATACTTCTCAGCCAGCCCCTCACAATACTTCTTTTGGTGCAACCTCAACACTCCCTTGTCAAGGTCTCTCTCCACATGCATCCCAAGGTAATACTTCACATCTCCCATCTTCGAGCACTTGAACTGCATCTCCAGCATCTCCTCCACACGCTCAATCATTGCAGACGACCCAGAGAAGAGAAGGATGTCATCCACATACACCAGGAGCATGAGGAACTGCTCCTTCTCTTGCAGCAGGAACAAGCTATGATCACACTCGCTCTTCTTGAAACCCCAGCCAGCAGTGTCTCCTCCAGCTTGTGGTACCATGCGCGAGGAGCCTGCTTCAGGCCATATATGGCCTTCTTGAGCCTGCAAACCCTGCCGCTCCCATCATCCAACCCCTCAGGCTGCAGCATGTACAGCTCCTCTAGGATGATCCCATTCAGGAAAGCAGTTGTGATGTCCATCTGCTTGATCCTCCATCCACGGTTTGCAGCCGTTCCCAACATCACCCTTAGTGTAGTCCCTTTCCCCACAGGAGCAAAGATCTCGTCAAAGTCCTTCCCCTTTGTCTGCTGGAACCCCTTAGCCACAAGCCTTGACTTGTAGCGAGTCAGCTCTCCATCAGGTTCATACTTGTGCCTGAAGATCAGCTTCGAAGAGATTGCCTTCTTCCCAAGAGGCAGCTCACACAACTCCCACGTTTCATTCTCCAGCAGAGAGTCATACTCCTCCTTCACACTCTGCTTCCACTTCTCAGCATCGGGCCCACTCAAGGCCTCAGCTAGCGTCTTGGGCTCAGGGACGGCTGCCCAGTAGCAGTGTGCTATCTCATCCTCATCACACTGCTCAGCCACACTCCCAGCCCGTACCACCTTTGGCTTTCCAAAACTAGGATAGGTCAGCCTGTTAGGAGGGCGCACATCCCTCCTAGGATGGTCTGGCTGACGTTGGGTACGTGGTGGAGCATCTTGCTACTGCTGCTGCTGCTGCTCCACCTCAGGTTCTCCCCCATCCTCAGTCACCCTAGAGATCTCCTCATATGAGACAGTGACCTGCACTTGCCTCGAAGGCCGCTGCACCTCATCGGCCTCAATGATCAGCGGTGTAGTAGGAAGATTCTACTGCTGCTGCTTCCACTCCTTGTAGTACAAGGACTCAAGGAACTTCACATCCCTTGACACAGTCAGCTGCTGGCTGGTCAAGTCCCATATCAACCAGCTCTTATGATCCTTAGCAAGCCCCAAGTGTACTCCCCATCTCCCAGAAGCCTCCAACTTTTCTCTCTTCTCCTTAGGCACATGAAACACCACCATGCAGCCGTAGGCTCTCAGCATGCTGACTGCTGGTGCACTCCCATACCACTTGGTGTAGGGGACCCACTGCTTGTCCCCCACAGTCGCCAACACCCTGTTCTTCACAAGGGCGACCTGCCGCAGTGCAGTCACCCAAAACGGATCCGGCAGCCCTGCACGCCCAAGGAGAGTGCGAGCACCTTCCTGCAGGGTCCGGTTGAAGCGCTCAGCCACGCCGTTCTGCTGAGGGTTGTGGGGCACCGTGAGCTGATGCTGGATCCCCTTCTTCTTCAGCACCGCCTCAAAATCAGCGCCAATGAGTTCTCCCCCGTTGTCAGTGCGGATCACCTTCACCTTGTGTCCGCTCTCCCTTTGAGCTCTCGGCATCCACTCCTTAAGAACAGCCGCTGCCACTTCCCCCTTAGTCTTGAGAGGGTACACCCACACGGCACGTGTGTGGTCATCCACAATGGTTAAGAAGTAGTGGCTGCCCGAGAGAGAAGGGGCCCTCGTAGGGCCCACCACATCCATGTGCACAAGCGCAAGCGGGGCCTTGGCTGGTCCCGTGCCGCTGCTGAAGGGAAACTTTGTGAACTTGGTCTCAAGGCATGTAGGGCAGCTCCCAATCTCCTTCATTGCCCTTTTCACCTCCAACCCCTTCAGGCTCCCATCCTTCACCAACTTCTGCAGCATAGGAAAATTCACATGACACAGCCTCTCGTGCCACGTCTCCCAATTAGCCTCACCACTCCCAGATGAAGCCTTTGCCCATGCAGCTGTCGCATCCACACCAGCAAGCACCTCACCATGTGGCTGCTGAGGCTGCTGCACCTTCTTGACTGCATCCAGAGCCCCATCAGATGGTGCAGTCTCCTCTCCTCCTGCAGTTGCCTTTGCCGTTGCTGCTGCCGCTGCCGTTGCTAGTAGTTTCCCGTTCCAAGGGATAATGGGCAGCTGCCATAGGTCCTTGATGCAGCTGCTCTTCTCCTCCAAATCCCACAGCAGCAATTTCCCAAGCTTTGCACGGCAGCTGGTTGGACCGAAGGTAGGTTTAGCCTTGCTCTTCTTCAGCCGGCGCACAGAAAGAAGGTTAGCGGACAAGCCTTCAACCAAGAGCACATTCCCCAGCTCCACAAGCCCCCCATTGGCTCCCATTACCTTGGCATTCCCAACACCAATCACAGGGAGCAAAGCACCTGAAGCGGCAGCCACAAACTTAATCTTTCCGGGGGGATTTACCTCGTCAAGCAAATCTGCCCCTGGAGTCATGTGACTTGTGCAACCTGAATCTATCACCCAGTGAGTGAGAGGGTGCATCACAACCTTCCCAACTGAGCCCACATCACCCTCACTCCTTTTCACATCCTCAACCACGAGGAACATCCCAGGGTCGGCTTTACCGTGTGCACCATCACCTTGTGCACCTGAACCTTGCACAGCGCCACCTCGTGCACGTTCACCGGCGGCTTCATGCCAGGGGGTGCCCATCCCTTAGGCCGGCTGAAACACTTGAACCACTGGTGACCAGCCTTCTTGCAGTACCAGCACGCTCCCTCCATTCGGGTACTCCCCCTGCCACCAGAGATCCCATGCCCCTCTCTATAGGCACCTCGGCCTCTCCCTCTGCCAAAGCCTCTCCCACGGCCTCGGCCTCTCCCTCCCCCTCTTCCTCTGCTGCCTCTTGCAGCTCCATACACCTCAGCAGTTTTGTTGGCAGCACCACCACCCGTGTGGCGCCTGCGGAAGTCCTCCTGCAGAATCTGCTGCCGTAGCCACTCAGGTGTCCACTGGTCCTGCTGAGTGTTGAGGGTGGGGATGAGGTTGTCCCACGAGTTGTCAAGCACTGAGATGATCTTGGTGCACTGCTGCATCTGCGACACATTACTGCCCGCCGCTGCCATCCTCGCATAGGTGTCCTTGATCTTGTTAAGGACCGGCTTCACATCATTGCCCGGTCGCATGGAGAGGGCAGCCAGCTCCTTCTCCAACACAATCACCATCGGCAGCGTGTTGGGCTGAATCACGTCGCGCAGTAGCTTCCACGCTTTTGGTCCGGAATCATCCAACTCCACCAAATCCTTGATGTGTTGGAACATATCGTTGTTGACCGATTGAAGGATTAGGTCGTACAGCACCGCACTCTTCTCAATCCACCGATCGCGGGCATCTCCTTCCTCCGGCATCTTCTCTTCACCCATCGCAAGTTTCAGCAGCTTGAAGTGCTTGAATGCACTCCGCATCCGCCCGCTCCATTCCTCATAGTTTGAGCCATCCAATGCCTCGATCTTGGATGGTGGCGGCTCATTTCTCTTCTCAGCTGCATCTCCATTCCCTTGACTCATTTCCTCTGCTCCCAAACACAGGTTCCAACTCCCCCTTTGCTGTCCACACCGAAGTCCCACTCAATTTCCACAAGTGTCGGCACCAACGAAATTTCGGCAGAGTTTCCCCTTAGCGGAAGTCACATGCAACCTCCAGAACTCCACTTAGGCACGCCCACAGGCCATGGTGGGTCTAGGAGGGCCTTTACACTTCAGTAGACTCTCCGAAAAGTCCTTCATCAGCTCTGATACCACTTGTTAGAGACTAAGAACGGAGTCTATGAAGATTAAGGGCCGAAATATCTCAAAATCGTCAACTATAATTATGGATAGAAACGTCGTCGTCACAAGAAACGTCGTCGACCAAAAATTCTCTGTTAGAATTCTCTCAAACTCAAGTATGTTGTAGCCCTTGACCGTGGCTATGTTTCCCAATTTTAGTTGTATCAAAAAATGGAGTATAGATTGAGTTGTGAATTTTGGCGCAGTTGGGGGTATGCTGCCATTGAAACTTAACTCAATCACAAAGTTGTCTCACAAGTTCACACAAGAAAGTTAGAGTGGCAATTGAACCAGGTAGGAGGGGATGAGAAGGATGAGAGGGAAGGTCCCAAGGGAGTCCCCAACCAAGGAAACCTCATACCACACAATTCCCCTCTCTATAGGCACCCCAACTTTGAGATTTGTCACTTTCCCAACTCATGCCATCCACCTCACCCAACTTGGCCACACTTGCCAACCTGGTTTGGCTTCTCCCAACCACTTGGCATCATCTACAGTGATGGTGACGAATTTCCCAACCCCCAAAAGTCTGTACCCCATATTGAGTCAACCCGCAAATTCCCATAGTCGCCGCATCTCAATCAAAACTTCGAACGATCATATATTTCTCGTTCTTGCTCCGATCGCGGCGATTCTCGGTTCATCAGAAATCTCTCAAGCAGAGGAGTCACTTCAGATATCTGCTAAAGGCAAATAACACTCACACACACTCAGAAAATCCAAACAACACCAAACACAAATTCTTGCGCACGCTCACACCACGTATGCAACACACGAACATATGATGGGAGGCAGACAGACGTGAATGCAAATGATAGCATCACATAACAACACACACCCCTGTGAACACACACACATGCACACATACACACACACATGCATGTGAACACACAAACACACATGTTAAAATAGTAAGACAAGAATGAGATGGACTAGCAAGGATGGTGATACAAATAGGACAACCCTAATGGGTTGTACTCATTACTGAGTACCCCAATGTAGCCTACAGTAATATTTAATGTTTGACACACCCCCATAGACTAAGTGGGGGACAACAAACGGTCACAAGACCAGTCAAGAGAAGCAAACAAAGCAAAGCTCAGGGTGGATCTCAAGATCACCACACATTCTGAGCACAAGCAAGCGGCCACAAGGCCAGTTCACATGCCGAGTTCATAGTAGCAATTGCAGTACACTGATCACAACCTAGCAAGAGCAAACATGCATGTATAAAAATATGCATAAGAGTATAGCAAGTGTAAGGCAAGGTCAAGAGACAAGGAGGTGAGGAAGAGTGGGCAGAAGCCCAAGAGCACACCAGAAACGCTGATGATCACTAGACCCAAGGGCCTTGGTGAAGACATCAACAGTGTTGGCCTGTGTGGCCACGTAAGCAAGACAAAGCTGACCACGCTGCTGCAGCTCTCGTGTGAGGAAGTGTTATAGTCTAGAGTCCACTTAGGGGTCGTAGATGTCATTGAAACAACCTAAGCAGAATCTGATGACTTCGAACCGCCTCTGTTCAAAACGCCGTCACGATCAGCTCCGATAACAAATGAAGCTGAACCTTAGACAGAAGTTAGCTTCAGATGTCTGCTTTACAACGGTATATTGCTTGCTTTCATCAAAGATGTATGCGCTACGCAGTGAACCAAAACGTAAGCTCGGCTGAAAACTTGTAGTTTCATTGATGCAAGGAAGAGGTTGGATACAACATTGCCTAGGGGACTCTTAAGGGGTTGGGACCATCCTGGGAACTCAGAGAAGGTTGAGTCCTAGGGGAGAAAGGCTAGAGAAGGATGGGAAACGTCCTAGGTAGGTCAGCAAAGCCAACCACACTTGGATATTCAGAGCTGTACTCAAGGCTACCAATAGTGAGTTAAGCCAACCATGAGTCAGCTTGTCTTCCCACTTGCACCCTCTTGCAAGCTGCTTCCAGGAAGACCACACTTCTCAAAAGGAGGGTGGTAGAGTCCCACTTGACCACCTGTACTTCTTGTCTCATTCTCTATCCCTACACCATTGGCATGACAACAATGAAAGGGTGGCAAAGGAAATGCTGCCAACAGTGCACCATGACTACGAAACAGTAACTTTCGACAGCTGTCACGTGCTGCTCCGATGCTGGGTTGTCCTGAAACTCGGTTACCACCTGAAAAACACGGCAAAGGACTGCCACACCGATTTTCAGACCAATCAGAGCTCGGTAGATGAGTCAGCAGCCGAAATGGTGAACTCGGGTGTTACAAAAAAAGAGTAACACACACTTCCGGGATGCCATAAGTCTTGAAACAAAAAATGTTGCCATGCCTTGTAAACTGCTTCAAAACTTCTGAAACTTTGAGGGTCTGAAGAACACATGTTGAAGCACCACCTCACAAAATTCCAGAAGCTGAGCAGGCTTGTAGGCTGAATGGGAGTGCGATGACCGTGCCACTATAGTGCTTTGGCACAACAAACTCCCCCTCATCGTGCTCTCATTCATCCCTTAGCTGCTCCCTGAAGCTGCCTCCCTTAGTTGAAGGACATGCCACACAAGGTGGCACAGCTCCAATGCTGATGCTCTGCAAGCCGCTTAGTCAAGAAATCCGCAGGTTGCTTGGTAGTGTTGATGTAGTGCAAGGAGATGGTGCTCTTCTTCACCTCCTTCCTCACCCAATGCCACTTGATATGCATGTGCTTGTTCAGCCCATGGAGCACAGCATTACGCGCCATTGCAATTGCTCCTTGGCTGTCACAAAACACAGGTGTAGGACCCTCTTGCTCCTGCCCCAACTCCTCAAGCAACCTCCTCATCCAAACCACCTCCTTCACTCGATGAAACAACGCCATGTACTCGCTCTCCGTTGATGAGTGAGCTATCTCTCCTTGCTTCTTAGACTTCCAGCTCACTGGACTCCCTCCAACACAGCATATATAGCCACCATGGGATGTATCATCACTGATGTCACTTGCCCAGGTAGCATCGGTGAAGCACGAGAGGTACAAGTGCCCACGCCTTGCAGGTGCACCAATCTTTGTGCTCACCTCCTCCACTCCCTTTTGCTTCAGCTGCCCATGCACTGAATATTGCAGCCCCACCCTTGAGGTTGCCATGCAGTACCTCATCAGCCTCTCTGCTGCATCCAGGTGCTCTTGAAGGGGCCTAGACACCACACGAGCGAGCTGTGAAACTGAAAACGCAATGTCGGGGCGAGTGTTGACCGAAGCGTACATCAAGCTCCCCACCATTGACTGGAACCGACGCTGCAACTCGCACTCCAACATCTCACCCTCCTCTTCATCAAGGTGCAGCTGAAACCCGGAAGGTAGAGGAGTCTTCACACTCCTCCCTTCCTCCAGCCCATACTTCTCCCCCATGGCTGCAAGGTACTTGTGTTGGTGAAGCCTCAACCATCCCTTCACCTCGTCCCGCTCCACGTGAAGACCAAGGTAATACCCCACTGGTCCAAGGGCCTTGCATTGAAAAGTCTCCTTCAGCTTCTCTTGCACCTCCTTGATCCTCTCCAGGGATGGAGAGAAGAGGAGGATGTCATCGACGTAGACAAGGATAAATACCTTCTCCTCCTCCCCCTCGGTCATGAAGAGACTCTCGTCGCACCCGCTAACTTTGAAGCCAAGAGCCTCCAACGCCTCCACCAGCCTTGCATACCAGCAACGACTGGAGCGTAGGAGCCTTGGCAACAGGAGCAAACACCTCTTGAAAGTCAATCCCCTCCCTCTGCTGAAAGCCTTTGATCACAAGCCTTGTCTTGCGCCTCTCCAACCTCCCCTCCGCATCGGTCTTCACACGTAACACCCACGTGCAGTCCAATGCCTTCCTTCCTGGGGGCAGATTGGTAAGGGTCCATGTTTCATTCTCCATGTGGCTCTGGAACTCATCCTCCCTTGAAGCCAGCCATGCCTCTCGATCATCTCCAGCGAGAGCTTCCTCCATAGACACCGGCTCATGAGGTAAGTTGACGCCAAAGCAACAAATCTGCTCCATCTCCCCTTCGGCTCCCTTCTCCTCCTCATCTTCCTCCTCCTGGACCAGCAATGCCTTGGGAACCCCAAGGCTTTCATACTTGAGGAAATCCCTTGGGTGGGCAGTTCTCTTAGGCCTCTCCTTGGCTGCTCCTTCCTTGGCTCCACCACGGACAGCATCACGCTTCCCTTGGGTTGTGCGCCTTGGTGGAAGCTTAGGGGATGGTGTAGGCTGCTGCACCTCCTCCTCGGTATCACCTCTCTCAGCTACAGGGGCCTCTCCTTGCTGCATTACTTCTTCCACATCTGCTGCCTCCCCTTCAGCACCTCCCAAGTCATGTGACACCTTTGTCAACTCTGAAGATGAGGACAACTCGATGGGAATGAGAAGTGGGTCGTTCGTTCCCACCTCTATTCCAAGCGGAATGGTGACCTTGCTCTTCTCCCGCTCCGACCACTCCTTGAACATGAGCCCCTCCATGAACTTGGCATCTCTGGTGGTGAAGATGGTGTTGGATTTTGGGTTCCACATGAGCCAGCCTTTGCTCCCCTGTGCAAGACCCAAATGAACAGCCCACACCGCCGCAACTTGAAGCTTGTCACGCTTCTCCTTAGGGACATGCACGAGCCCCATGCACCCGAAGACACGAAGCATATCAACCAGGGGCTTCTTGCCACTCCACTTCTCCATAGGGACCCAATGCTGACCTCCCACATGAGTCAACACCCGGTTCTTGATGACGGTAGCATGACGAATAGCGAGGGGCCAGAACCGCAAGGGTAGACCCGAGTCCACCAATATCGTTCTCCCGCCCTCTATGATGGTCCGGTTTGCTCTCTCAGCCACGCCATTGGACTGAGGGGTGTAGGCCGTGGTGAGCTGCTGCTTGATGCCATGCCGCTTCAACCAGCTCCGGAACTCCGCTCCCAAAAACTCCCCACCACGGTCGCTACGAATCGCCTTCACCCGCTTGCCACTCTCTCGCTCCACCATGGGCAGCCACTCTTCAATGATGACCCTTGCAGCATCACTCTTCTTTGCAAGTGGAAACGACCAGGTGAGCCTTGTGTAATCATCCACCATAGTCATGGAATACAGGGCCCCACCATCTCCCTTTACCTTCATGGGCCCCACAAGATCCACATGCACGAGCTCCACCGGGTCACTTGACTGCCCCACCGTCGAATGGAAGGGAAATCGTGAGAACTTGCTAGTCAAGCAAGTCTCAAAAGAGCCCACCTCCTTGGGCTCCCCCTTTATCCTCAGCCCCTTGACTCTTTCCTCCTTAAACAGCTGCTGTAACTGAGGTAGCGCCACATGGCCAAAGCGACGGTGTGCGGTGAGCCAATCCGTCTCACCCGTGCTAGGAGTTACACTTGGTAGAGCACCCCCCCCATGCACAAGCAGCCCACCATCACTGCCATCACCACCTCCTCCACTGGTTACGTGGCTTGCATGCCCTCCTCTTACAGCTTCAGCAGCCAAGCGCGCAGCCGCCTCCTTCCATGGCAGCACTGGTATCTCCCACATGGACCGGTGCATGTCCTTGCCGCCTCGGAGGTCCCACAACACGCGCCCATCCAGAGTTGCCTTGAACACCTTTGTGCCCATCATCTCCATCTTCATCCCTGCCTCACTCAATGCCTTGGTAGAGAGAAGGTTGGCACATAGTCCAGGGACAAGAAGAACACGCTTCAGCCCCACAAGCCTCCCATCCGCACCCATAAACATGGCTCTCCCCTCGCCACGCACGGGTACAACTTGGCCGGTGGCTGAAACAACGGTGGCTGCCTTTGATGGTCTGACTTCATCCAGCAGATCCTCTCGGTTGGTCATGGTCATGAAGGCTCTTGTGTCGATGACCCAATGGGAGGAACAGTGAAGAGCAACCTTGCTGGCCGGTACAACCATGTCCTCGGATCATGCCTCTCCTACATGGTAGAACATGCCGCCATGTCCGCCGGCACCTCCATCGCCCTCCTCGCTGCCCATGCCTTCTCCCATAGCTCCATGAACACCCTTAGAGCCTTCAATTGATGGCTGACCAGGCCTCCAACCGTCAGGTAGCTTGCGGCACTTAAACCATGGGTGACCTTCCACATGGCAATACCAACACTTGCCGCCACACCGCTTGCCTCCCTTGTTGCTACGCCTCCCTCCCGAATACTGCTCCCCTCCAGAGCCTTCCTTAACCTTGCCTTTCTTTCTGCCACGTCCCTTGAACCCTTTCATGCCGTAGGCAGAGCCTCCACCTTCACCGGCAGCGGCAGTCAGCTCCTTCCTCCGAAACTCCTCTTGAAGGACTTGAGCATGGATCCACTCAAGGGACCATGAGTCCTTCATGCCATTGAGGTTGACCACCAAAGGGCCCCACGACTCCGGCAGCAAAGAGAGAGCTTTGTAGCACTTGATCTTCTCAGGGTAGTCCACACCAGCAGCTGAGAGCTTCACATAGAGGTCCCGGAGTTGATCGAACGCTTCTTGCACGGCATCACCCTCGTTGATCCTCACCGCATGGAGTTGTCGCTCGAGCACCACCACCATCGCTTCACTGCTGGGGGCATGCATATCCTTCAATATTTTCCATGCCTTGGGACCACACTGGATATCCTTGATGAGATGCTTGACGTGGTGCAGCTGGTTGGATGAGAGGCATTGAGAGAGAAGGAAGAATCCATCCTTGGATCGGCGATCCCATTCCTTGGTCGCTCCTTCACTCGCAGGCCTCTTCAATTCTCCATCCATCACTTCAAGCAGCCCATAATGGTTAAATAAGAGCTCCATCCTGAAGCTCCATGATGCCCAATCCTCCCCAGAGAACTTCTCTAGGTTGAATGCCTTCACATCATCCTTGGCTGGTGTTGAAATGGATGCTATTGGTGCAGATCCGCCTGCACCGCCTCTTCCTGCTTCCCCAGCGCCTCTCACGCCACCACTGCCACTAGGACCAGCTGGAGCAGAACCTTCAGCCTCCATATTGACCCAGGAACAGAGAAGAACCGCTCTGATACCACTTTTTATAGTCTAGAGTCCACTTAGGGGTCGTAGATGTCCTTGAAACAACCTAAGCAGAATCTGATGACTTCAAACCGCCTCTGTTCAAAACGCCGTCACGATCAGCTCCGATAACAAACGAGGCTGAAACTTAGACAGACGTTAGCTTCAGGTGTCTGCTTTACAACGGTATATTGCTTGCTTTCATCAAAGATGTATGCGCTACGTAGTGAACCAAAACGTAAGCTCGGCTGAAAACTTGTAGTTTCATTGATGCAAGGAAGAGGTTGGGTACAACATTGCCTAGGGGACTCTTAAGGGGTTGGGACCATCCTGGGAACTCAGAGAAGGTTGAGTCCTAGGGGAGAAAGGCTAGAGAAGGATGGGAAACGTCCTAGGTAGGTCAGCAAAGCCAAACACACTTGGATATTCAGAGCTGTACTCAAGGCTACCAATAGTGAGTCAAGCCAACCATGAGTCAGCTTGTCTTCCCACTTGCACCCTCTTGCAAGCTGCTTCCAGGAAGACCACACTTCTCAAAAGGAGGGTGGTAGAGTCCCACTTGACCACCTGTACTTCTTGTCTCATTCTCTATCCCTGCACCATTGGCATGACAACAATGAAAGGGTGGCAAAGGAAATGCTGCCAACAGTGCACCATGACTACGAAACAGTAACTTTCGACAGCTGTCACGTGCTGCTCCGATGCTGGGTTGTCCTGAAACTCGGTGACCACCTGCAAAACACGGCAAAGGACTGCCACACCGATTTTCAGACCAATCAGAGCTCGGTAGATGAGTCAGCAGCCGAAATGGTGAACTCGGGTGTTACCAAAAAAGAGTAACACACACTTCCGGGATGCCATAAGTCTTGAAACAAAAAATGTTGCCATGCCTTGTAAACTGCTTCAAAACTTCTGAAACTTTGAGGGTCTGAAGAACACATGTTGAAGCACCACCTCACAAAATTCCAGAAGCTGAGCAGGCTTGTAGGCTGAATGGGAGTGCGATGACCGTGCCACTATAGTGCTTTGGCACAACAGGAAGTAACGGAAAGCAATGTGCTTCGTTCTGTGCTCCAATCTCTGATCTTGAAACAAGGCAATCATGGCCTTTTTGTCGACGTACAGAACTGGAGGAGAACGAGGCCGCTCACCCAAGTCGGTCAGCAGGTAGGTCAGCCAGCGGAGCTCCTGTGCAGCCATAGCCCCAACGTAGATCTTGGCCTCACAGCTGAAACTAAGTACAGAAGAAGAGCGAGTGGACCTCCACGAGACAGAACCAATGCCGAGGCTGAAACTGTACCCCTGCATTGATCGGTGAGTCGTCTGGTCGTCAGCCCAAGAAGCGTCTGAGTGATCGGTGAGAACAACTAGACTCGGTCCACCAAGCACGAGCCCCATACCCGATGTACTGCACAAGTAACGCAATACCCTCTTCGCAGCTTCCCAGTGCACCTTTCGGTGTCTACCGGGAGCCACGTAGCAAGCCAGGAGGCTGAGAGGGTACGCGAGGTCAGGTCGTGTGCACGTCATCAGGTACATGAGGCAACCCACAAGCTCTGGGTACGGACCACTCAGCTCTACGGACTCATCCAAAGGTGGAGCTTAGAGCGAGTGGCCGGTAGACAGAGAAGTGGGCTGTGGCGAGGACCACATGAAGTCGAAGCGCTGAAAGACCTGCTGCACCATGTGAGACTGAGTGAGGGTGATGGTGCGGCGTGCTCTGTCCCGGGTGATCTGGATGTCAGAATAACGAACGAGAATGAATGCATTGAGCAAAATCTGGGTACAAGTACTAACCCTAATTGGGTTGTACCCCTTATGGGCTACCCCACTATAGCCTACACAAAGTAACCTATATAACACTGCAAGCCAAGATAGCTCCGCAGCTCACCCAGGTCAGAGCAGGTGTGTCTCTCCTGCAGCTCCGCCTTCACCAAGGCCAGAGCCTCAGTGTCAGCAATAGCAAAAACCAAGTCGTCAACGTACACGAGAACGTAGAACGGCGGCAGAGAAGTGTCTGTGCGCAGAAACAGCGAAGGGTCAGCAGTCAAGAGAGCGAAGCCAAGAGCCGCAAGTGTAGTCCTCGGTATGTCGTGCCACTTGCGGGGTCTCTGTTGTAGGGTGTAGACTAGTCGCCGAAGACTCCACAGGGTACCCTCAGGAAACGACCCAGTGAAGCCACGTGGACGTCGCACCCAGATAACCCAAGGCTGCCTTGCAAGAAGGCTGTCGAGAAGTCGAGGGAGTGCAGCTCGTAGTCGCGCTGTGCTCCAACGTGCAGTAGCACCCGAAGAGTGGTCATCTTCGGGGTGGGGGAGAAGGTTTGAAAGAAGTCGACCCCCTCACGCTGACTGAAGCCTCGTGCAACGTAACGCGCCTTGAAGGCAGGCGGAGAACCCGGCGGCCGCTTCACCCTAAAAATCCACATGCCATTGACTATGTTCGCCCCAGGTGGGGGAACCTCGTCAACGTAAGTGCCTGTGGACTTCTAGGAAGCCATCTCTGCGTCCATGGCTGTCTGCCACTGAGAGGAGTACGTGGGGTAAGTGCGTGGGGTTGGGATGTCCAGTGCATCCGAGTCAGTACGTAGTGTGGACGCGAGATGAGGTGCAGCGGCCGCTAGGCACTCCAGCTCAAACTGCCAGTCCTCAAGGACGTCACAACCAAGGGCAAGCTCACCCCCGACGGAGGGAGGACAGGAAGAGTCAAAAACAAGACTCGTAGAGTAGTCAAGGCGGCACAAAGCGGCAAAGTCAACAAGCTCAGCAACTAAGGCAGACGCAGCAGCAGACTCAAAGGAAGGGTCAGTCACAACTGTGGCAAGGAGACGAGTGACAGTCGGACTGGGAGCACGGACAAGGTCAGACTCAGGGTTAGGAACGTGCGGAAGAGAGGACGTGGGAGGCGGCGGCAGGACAACACTCTGTGGAACAGAGGAAGGATGGAGTGTCATATCGTGACTGCCTGGTACAGCCAGAGCACGAGGACGATGAACACGAGCAGGGATAGAAGCTCTAGTCTCAGGCTCTTGACGCTCTGGAGTGGAAGCACGAGTCTCAAGCTCACGGCGCGCAGTCAGGGACGCAATCACCTCAGTGTGAGGAGCAGGAACAGACAGCGGGGAGCCAGGCAGTAGCTGTGGCTGAGAATGGTCAGTCGGTGGGTGTTGATTGTATAGGTGGTTGTGGCATTTTTCTCTAGCTGGTTGTGGGCCAAGGGCTTGGGCAAAATGTGTTTGCTAGACTTGTTGCGGGCTGGAATTGAACTCGAACCCAACAAGCACCAACAAGCCTTTAATATTCACTACAACACCTTTGGTGTTGCTAGTTTGGCACTTTGGGTTGTTGGGGATTGTTGTAGGGCGAGGGATGGGTTGGTAGGGTTTGACAAACTCGTCACTTTGCAGATCTGAACTCTGACCTAAAGCCATTCCTAGATCTAATCCATGGCTGCCAAGTAATTCCGCCAGGATACCCCGTCGCACTTAAATCGCGATAGCGATTGGCCTAGATCTTGGTTGAAGGCGTGTGTTACCATTCTGGAAAGTAGAGATTAAGAAATTTCCAACACGTACCTGCTCATAGTTTAAGGTTATGTGAGTTGTACGCAATTTTCCTTCGAATTCGGCGGACTTAATCTCTTATGACGCTCTCTAGATTCGCACGCTTTCATCAGTGGGAACAGTAACGGAGGGGTAGTACCAGCAACCGGGAACTCAGTAGCAGCAGGCGGGAGACTGAGAAGGTGACGAAGCGCAGACGGCTGCGGCTAAGTAGTCGCACCCCCAGAACCTCCAGCTCCAGTAGCAACAACACCCCCAGAACCAGTACCTCCAGCTCCACCTCCGGGACTGCCCCAACAGACAGCCCACTCGCGAAGCTGCAGCGGCGAGAGCGACTCCTGCCGACTAGCACCACTAACTCCAGTACCTCCAGTAGTACCTCCAGTGTCAGCACCGCCTCCAGTACCAGTACCTCCAGCACGCCCAACTCCAGGAACACCCGCACTAGCACCTCCAGGGCCAGCACCTCTTGTACCTCCAGCAGCACCTGCGCCTCCAGTACCTCCAGCAGCACCTGTGCCTCCAGTACCAAGAACACCAGCACTAGCACCTCCAGGGCCAACACCGCCAGAACGTGCAGCTCCAGTACGTCTAGCGCCACCACCAGGACTGCCCCAACGGACAGCCCACTCACAAAGCCGCTCCGGCGAGAGAGGCTCCTGGCGACGTGAGCCAGGACCACCCGCAGCAGCACCCACAGCAGCAGCACCTCCAGTACCTCCAGTAGCACCTGTGCCTCCAGCAGTGCCAACTCCAGGAACACCAGCACTAGCACCTCCAGGGTCAGCACCTCCAGAACCTGCAGCTCTAGCACGTCAAGCGCCACCACCAGTACTGCCCCAACGGACAGCCCACTCGCGAAGCCGCTCCGGCGAGAGAGTTTTTCTGCCGACGTGCACCAGCACCACCAGCACCAGCACCACCAGCACCAGCACCACCAGCACCTCCACCCGCACAACCTCCAGCAGCAGCACCTCCAGCACCCCCTGCACCCATAGGACTTGCAGCACCCCCAGAGTCAGCACCCCCAGAGTCCGCACCCCCAGTGTCACCACCTCCAGCAGCACCATAGTCCACAGCAACGGGCCGCAGAGGCGGTGATGACGGTCGAGGCTGAAAACCAGGAGGGACCGCCAAGTGTGCGGAGCGGCGAGGGACCACGGTGTCGGTAGCAGTTTGGTCACCCCCCTCAACTGGGCCAGAGGTGTCTGAGGAGACCTCCAAAGTCTCAACCAAGGAGGGTGGGTCTACCTGAGACACACCTGAGGGAGCGGGACCGGGAGGAGGGAGGGGGGCTACCGGGGGGGGGGGGGGGGTTGTCCACCAGGGAGAGAGGCGAGAGGGCTACCGGGGAACTGCGGTGGGGTGAAGATGGTAGAAGCAGACAGACTCGTCAAAGGTGACGTTCTGGGAGGACAGCACACGACGGGAGCCCGGGTGGTAAAACTGCCAGGGCAGTGCGTCGGTGGGAAAGCCAAGGAACACGCACCGAAGAGTGTGTGGAGAGAGCTTGCCTGCAGGCAAATCGCGGACAAGAGAGAGGGAACCCCAGACCCGAAACGCCGACGCATCACCAACCTCGCCCGTCCACCACAAAGTGGGGTAGGTCTCCTAGTGAGAGACACGGGGCCAGAGGTTGAGCTGCTCAGCAGTGTATCGAACCGCAAACGACCACAGAAAATGGGGAGCAGCCGCATGGATCATGGATGTGCGAGCAACCTCCATGACTAGACCAATGCGGCGCTCGGCAATCCCATTCTGCTGTGGAGAGGCCGGAAGTGTGTACGAGTGGACGATGCCCTCAGCACCACAGAAGTCCTCGAGGAGGTGGGAGCAAAACTCACCACCTTGGTCAGAGTGCAGCCGCAGGACTGGGAGGTCCTCACGGAACCGAGCGCGAAGCTAGAGACGGACAGCGCAGATTCAGCGGATCAAGACACTGCGGACATCCGCCTTGCTCTGCCAGGGGAAGACCGTGGTGTAGCGCGTGTAGTCGTCTACAACCAGTAGAAAGTAGCGCTCGCCACTCTGTCCAGTGACGCGGGCGGGGCCCCACACGTCCATGTGCAGGGTCTGCAGAGGAGCAGTGGTAGAACGAAACGAGGAGGAGTGAGGAGCGACGCGCTGCCGCCCCTCGACGCAGGGAAGGTAAGGCGGTGCAAGCGACCTCGGAAGCGAGGGCAGGGACCTAGGGAGACCAGACACAAGGAGACACGAGTGCATGCCACGCAAGCGAGGCAAGGAGGGGTGGCCAAGACGGTGGTGCCAGAGGAGAGTCTGGTGCGTGAGGAGACGACACGAACAAGACGCAGCGACCTCAACCGACACAGCTACCTGACCTGACTCAGCTACTTGTGCAGACTCAGTGGTCAGTGTGTACAGGACAGACCCATGCCTCCGAGTGAACGTGGTGAGGTGCTCACCAGTGTGCGAGTCCGTACAGATCGCCACTAGCTTGCCTCCAGGCTGGGTGACAGTGACCCACTGGTCCTGGAGGACAGAGGTAGCCACCATGTTCTTAGCGAATGAGGGGAGGTGGAGACCTGTGAGGAGGCCGGAAGGGGCCGCCGGACAGGGGAAAACAATAGCGCCACGAGCAACTACCGGGCCCCTGGAGGGGTCGGCCAGTGTGACAAGGACAAGGGCTGTGAGCGGTGTGACTGTGGTGCTGTCGCGGAAGAAACAGCGAGACGCGCCTGAGTCTAGGGTAAAAGTGTGCAAGGCCTCCTCAGGCTCTGCCCCTGCGCTAGCCGAGTCACACGCACCGAGACTAGTAGACTCTACACCACCAGTATGAGTACCTCGAAACCCTCCGGCCCCAAAGCTGCCACACCGGACAGCCCACTCACGAAGCTGCTGCAGGGAGAGAGTCTCCAGCGGACGTTGCTGCTGCTGCTGTCCACCCCCATAACCTCCGCGTCTACTAGCGGCACTACCAACAGGAGTAGACTCACAAGTACCTCCAGTAGTAGCACCCCAGCGGACAGCCCACTCACGACGCTGCTGTGGCGAAACACATGGGTGTGGGTGCTGTGAAACACATGGGTGTGGGTGCTGAGCTAGCACCTGTAGGGCCCTCTCCACGAGCACCGGCTCCCACAGGGTCTGCAGCAGGCTGCGAGGAGGACTGCGGGGAAGGAGGCTGCACCTGAGGGGCGACCGAGGGGGGAGGGGTAGCCTGGGACACACCTGACGGGGTGGGACCAGGGGGGGGAGGCTGTACCGGGGGAGCAGGAGGGGGAGCGGAAGTCAGGAAGAGAGGGGGAGGAGGAACCGGGAGACCTCGACTGGGGTACCTGACGTAGTAGGGGGTGGACTCCTCGAAACGGACGTCACGAGATTCAAAGAACTGGTGAGAGGGAGGGTGGTAGAAGGTGAAGTCAGAGGAGTCCTCAGGGAAACCAAGGAAGACACAGGGAACGGCGCGAGGCGAGAGCTTGTCCGCGGAAGTGTCGCGGACAAGAGCCAAGCAACCCCAGACACGAAACCTCGACGCAACACCAGGGGACCCGGTCCAAAGACTGGTCGGTGAAGCCTCTGGCCGAGAGACGCGTGGCCAGAGGTTCAGCTGGTGAGCGGCGTACCTAACCGCGTAGGGCCACAGAAAATGGGAGGCACGGGCGTGAGTCAAGGAGGTGCGAGCGATCTCCATGACTAAGCCTATGCGGCGCTCAGCAACCCCATTCTGCTGTGGGGACTCTGGAAGCGTCCAGGACTGACGAATGCCCTGCTCGCGATAGAATCCAGCGAGAATGCCAGAGCGAAACTCACCCCCACGGTCAGAGTGAATACAGCTGACACGATGACCACGAGTGCCCTCAGTGGTAAGCAACCACCTGATCAGCGTAGAAGTCACCTCAGACTTCTTCGCCAGGGGGAACACAGTGGTGTAGCGGGAGTAGTCGTCAACGACCACCAAAAAGAAACGCTCGCACTCAGGGCCAAGGCGAGAGGCGGGGCCCCAGACGTCCAAGTGGAGCGTCTCAAAAGGCTCAGTGGCCGGACGAAGGGAGGAGGAGTGAGGGGTGGCGCGC
This sequence comes from Closterium sp. Naga37s-1, assembly GCA_947471745.1. Classification (NCBI taxonomy): domain Eukaryota; kingdom Viridiplantae; phylum Streptophyta; class Zygnematophyceae; order Desmidiales; family Closteriaceae; genus Closterium; species Closterium sp. Naga37s-1. The sequence continues at coordinate 518,166 of CANJKZ010000979.1, forward strand.
AGCCGACCCTCGACGCAGGGACCGCACGGCGGTGCAAGCGAAGGCGGCAGCGACGGCAAGACACGCGGGAGGGCTAAGACAAGACACTGACGAGACATAGCGCGCAGACGAGGGAGGGACGGGTGCCCCGTCCGGTGGTGCCACAGAACGGTGGGGTGTGCAAGCGACCGGCAGGAGCACGACGCAGCAACTGGACCAGACACGGGAACCTGACCAAACACAGCTACCTGGGGGGACGCAGCAACCTGGTGAGACGCAGGGACCAGACTGGGGGAAGTAACCGGGGCCGGGGGCAGGAGTCGCTGCTGCTGCTGCTGCTGCTGCTGCTGCTGCTGCTGCTGTACACCAGGGTCAGTGTGAAGTGTGTAGAGACCTGAGCCCGGCTCCGTCGTAAAGGTGGCAAGAGGCGCGTAAGTGTCGCCGTCAACACAAACCGCCGTCTCACCAGAGGGCTCAATCCACACACCCACGTGCTGACTCACAAGAGGCCTCACGCCCACCAAGTTCCTCGAGAACGAGGGGACATGGAAGCCAGTCAGAGACCCAGAGGGAACAGCAGGGCACGGAAGAGTAGTAGTGTAGCGAGCAGTGACTGGTCCCGAGGTGGGATCAGCCAGTGCCACAGAGACTGGCACAGGAAGCGGAGTAAGTGTCGTGTGGTCCCTGAAGAAGCAGTGCGAAGCCCCAGAGTCCAAAGTGAAAGACAGTGAAGCGTCCTCGGAACGAGCTCCTGGACTAGTGTCTACACAGGTGCCTACACTAGCAAGAGGCAACTCAGCAAGACAAGCACCTAAGCTAGCAACACTCGAGTAAACAGAGTCAGAAGCACTAGAGTCAAGAACAGCATACATAGCATGAGGAGTTCCTAAGAGATCAAGCAACTGAGAAGCTGACATGCCCCAAAGGGCAGGGCCGTACGTCTGAACAAGAGGAAACCAGTCAGGGGCAGGGCCTCCAACGCCGTAGGCCAAGCGAACCGTGTCAGTGAGCTGAGCAAAGCACTGACCAGGAGGGTGGGTGCGACCACAAGGCTGGCCTCGGAGAGCACCTGTCAAAAGCTGATAGGTGCACGAAGGGTGAACAGCACCTCGCTGAGGCTGACGCTGTGCTGGCCCCAAAACCTGCTGCTGCCGCTGCTGCTGCGGGGGCTGCTGCAAGGGGAGGGGCTGCTACTGCCGCTGAGCCAGGTACCACGCCGCTGCTCCACCCGCCGCGGCCGGCAGACCAGAAGGTGGCTGACGAGCCCGGGCGTCGCCTCCACCAGCTGCAGTAGCGGGGTCACCGGCCACTGCACGAGAGGCCTCTCCAGGCCCTGCACTCCCGCCGCCACCAGTCGGCACGCCACCCCCGCCATCTCCGCCAGCAACGCCTCCACCGCCGCCGCCGCCTGTACCCTGACCGCCCCTCTTGCCACCCCTACCCCGAGAACGCGACGAAGCCGTAACAGCAGCAGCGGTCACGTCAGTGGTGGCAGTGGCTAGGGAGGCAGTAAAGGTGGGCAGCTGAGGGACAGTGCACCCGTGAAACAGTGGAGGGGGCACAGCACCAGAGGCGGAGGCTACTGAGCGGAGGTTGCTCTCGACGTCCTTGAGCGCAGACTCTAGGACCTCGATAGTGAGCTCACTAGGGTGCTTCAGGAGAAGCGCGTCACGAACTGAGGCAAGGCGGTGTTGAATAGTAAGAGTAGGGCCTAGGCTTAGTAGCCTAGGCCAAAGGGAGTCGAGAGAGTTTAGCCAAAGAGTGTTGTGAGTTCACTATGGAGCGAGGTACAAATAACAAACAAAGCATGCAAAGAAGGTGCACCACCAACAAGTTTATAATAACTACACTAACTACAGCTACAGGCAGTTACAGAGGAATTCTAACACTCCCCCATAACTGCCTGCAGCAGGAGTCTGTGCAGCGACACATCCTGGATGGGTACACCACGAACAGAGAAAACAGCAACAGTAGGCAAGGTAACAAAGCAGGTACAGCAGCAAAGGGGCGGGCACTCCTGCCACCCCTTTACTCTCCTCCCCCCCCACCTCAGAGGGACGGGGGCTGATTGGTCTCACACCCGCCACCCCAATGCCACTCCCCTGGCTCCCCCACACCCTCACACCCTCCCCCCAGCGGCAGCTGCAGCAGTGGGAACGAAAGGAGGAGGAGGGGAAGGGAAACACACCACCCACCACCCCCATACCCGCCACCCCCATACCCTCCGTTCCACGGCTGCACGCGCAGCAGGGAGACGAAGAAGGGAGGGGGGGGGGGGGGGGGGAGAGCAGCAACGGGCAGCACAGGCACGGGCAGCAACGGGCGGCAATGGGCAGCACAGGCACGGGCAGCAACGGGCGGCAACCGGCAGCACAGGGAGACGGCTGCACCGGGTCCAGGAACGGCGTCGCATGCAGCTGCATGGTCGGCACCGTGGGGTCCAGGGGCTGCGTCGCGGGGTCCAGGGGCGGCGTCGCGGGGTCCAGGGGCGGCTGCTCCGACGTGCGACCCCCCCCAGGTCGCGGCCCCCCAGGGCGTCGCGGCGGGCGACGGGAAACGAGGGGGGGGGGGGGTGCGCGGGCCCCCTGTATGCCGCGACAGGCGACGAACCCGCCGTGCGCCTCGGGGCGCACGACGGGTAGGCAGGCGGGCAGGCAGGCATAAAACCGCCGTGCGCCCCGAGCACACGGCGGGCAGAAAATCGCCGCGCGCCCGAGGCGCGCGACAGGACGACAGGCAGCGGAAGCAGACTGGTGGGCCCGTTAAGGAAGGCAGCAGGAAGGTGCCTGCTCTGAATACCATGTTGAATAGTAAGAGTAGGGCCTAGGCTTAGTAGCCTAGGCCAAAGGGAGTTGAGAGAGTTTAGCCAAAGAGTGTTGTGAGTTCACTATGGAGCGAGGTACAAATAACAAAAAAAGCATGCAAAGAAGGTGCACCACCAACAAGTTTATAATAACTACACTAACTACAGCTACAGGCAGTTACATATATATTCTAACAGGCGGTCAGGGAGGCTAGTGGCGATGAAGTAGATAGTAATCGCCATGGGGGGAGGGAGCAGTGCAAGCTGTGCGTCAGTGCAAGCAGCGCGGTAGCTAGAATCGAGCGAGCGGAGGTGAGGAATCAAGTCAGCAGAGCGCTCAAACGAAGCGAGGTCTGGGAACAAGAACGGTAGGAAGAGGCGGCCAAGAGAGACAGTGGTGGGAGTAGCGTAGCGGGCCTTGATCGCAGTCAGGAACTCACTAGCAGTGCGAACCTGAGTGAAGTGGGCCTCCTCAGACTCAGGGAGGAGGCTGCTAAGAGCGATGCAGGCCGCAGCGTCACGCGACTTCCACGCCGTCAGGTCAGCACGCTGGCTGGCAAAGCGGGCTCTAGCAGCGTCGTCAGGGGCAGAGCCTAGAGGGGTAGGGTCGTCGGGCGCAGGAAGGTCACCAGTAGCGTGCGCCCAGAGGGACTCACCCGACTAGACCTGACTCTCTAAAAGGCGACGCGCGCGCAGGAGCTAGACCGAGAATTCGAGGGGTCGACCGTCAGCGTCAAAACGGAGAACTCTAGGAGTCGCCATAGTGGAAGTACGAGCGACAGGACGCGTAGTAGAGCAGAGGGAGGGCTCGCGGCAGGCCTAAAAAGCAGGCGCAGCGGCGGAGAAAACGAGCAGACGTGGCAGCGCGAGCAAGCAGGCACGCGTGCAGACAGAGACGAGACATCACAGCTGGCGAAGGGCGGGCATGCTTAGAAACGGGCGCAGCGAGCACTCAGGCTCAGGGCGCAGGGCGCAGGGCGCGGGGAGGCAAGGGGCGCAAGGTGCAGGGCACGGGGAGGCGCGGGTGCAGGGAGTAGGGCGTGGGGAGGCGCGGGCGCAGGGCGTAGGGAGGCGACGGGCGACGGGCGCAGGGCGTAGGGTGCGGGGAGGCGCGGGCGCAGCAGGCGCGCGGGCGTAGGGACGACGCGGCGGGCGCGTAGGGCGAGGGTAGGGACGCGACGGGCGTTTAGGGCAGCGGGGGGAGGGCGCGTCGCGACGAGCAGCGGGGGAGGGCACGACGGGACGACGGGCGGGGAGAGCGCGACGCGACGGGGGCAGGGGAAGGCGCGATTCGACGGGCAGCGGGGGGTAAAAACGCGACTCGACGGGCAGCGGGGGGGAAAAACGCGACTCGACGGGCAGCAGGGGGAAAAACGCGACTCGACGGGCAGCAGGGGGGGGAAACACGATCGGCAGTACGGGGGAGGGGGGGGGGGGGAGAAGGTCCCTACGCTACGAGAGTAGTGGATTGGCGGAACGGGCGGTAACGAACGAACGCGATTAGAGCGGGCCGGCGCTAGGCTCGGGTAAGACGTGCGCAACTAGTACGACAGAGTGAGACAGGCTCGGGCAAAACGAACGAGGTCGGGAGGAGCGGGATCCCACAGGATCCGAACCTAGGTGATACCATGTCAAAAAGGAACTAATGATGTCATTGATGTGAGTTGGGGTACATATAACAAACCCTAACTTCTGTACCCCCTAAGACAAACCTCACTAAGGCTACAACATTTGACACTGTGGATGTCCAATGCCATCTTTTGACAACATCAAACATCACTAATACATTCTAGATTTGTGCATAAGGAGTGTGAAAATCTCTCATTGAAAGCCTCGCTTGCCTGAAAAGCTACGGTAGTATAACGCCCAATACTAAAGCTAGGTGCACAAAAGGGGTTGATAAAGGTGATAAATTGATGTTTCGTCGAACCCATATACTTCAGTGCACCCGCACCCAAGTGTTACGTTGCACCTGCTTGCTGGATGAGGCTACCTTTGGCCCAAACCATGGCCAAGGCGCCAAACCAAGCTCCAACCCAAGGCCGGAAGCGACCCAATGGGTGCCTGTGCTCATTTGCTATAAACCTGTGCCTGCTTCGTCTCCACACCTTGGCAGCCACAAGCAACCTACTGTCAAATGTTGATATTTGTGATAGGCTATAGTGAGGTGCTCCTTAGTGAGTACAACTCAGTTAGGGTTTGCTATTTGTATCACCCACATTCCTAATCTCATCATTCCGTTGCATTCCTACTTTGAGATGATATCACAAGTAGGTTAGTTCCTCGTTCCTTCCTAGCACGCGCCCTCCGCGCCCTCCGCGCCTTAGCCTTCGCGCCCTCCGTGCCCTCTCCGCGCCTTAGCGCCCTCCTCCTCCATGCGTCAGCGCCCTCCGCGCCCCTAGCCTGTCGCCCTAGCCTGTCGCCCAGGCCCACGCCCTAGCCCGATGCCCAGGCCAGCGCCCTAGCCTGTCGCCCAGGCCTGCGCCCTAGCCCGTCGCCCAGGCCCGCGCCCCAGCCCGACGCCCAGGCCCGCGCCCCAGCTCGTCGCCCTAGCCCGTCGCCCAGGCCCGCGCCCTAGCCCGTCGCCCAGGCCCGCGCCCTACCCGACGCCCTAGCCCATCGCCCAGGCCCGCACCCTAGCCTGTCGCCCAGGCCCGCGCCCCAGCCCGACACCCAGGCTCGCGCCCTAGCCCGTCGCCCAGGCCCGCGCCCTAGCCCGTCGCCCAGGCCCGCGCCCTAGCCCATCGCCCTAGCCCATCGCTCAAGCCCGCGCCCCAGCCCGATGCCCAGGCCCATGCCCTAGCCTGTCGCCCAGGCCCGCGCCCTAGCCCGTCGCCCAGGTACGCGCCCTAGCCCGTCGCCCAAGCCCGCGCCCTACCCGTCGCCCTTGCCCATTGCCCAGGCCCGCGCCCCAGCCCGACGCCCAGGCCCGAACCCTAGCCTGTCGCCCAGGCCCGCGCCCTAGCCCGTCGCCGAGGCCCGTGCCCTAGCCTGTCGCCCAGGCCCGCGCCCTACCCGTCGCCCTAGCCCGTCGCCCAAGCCCGCACCCCAGTCCGTCGCCAAGGCCCTCGCTCTAGCCCGTCGCCCAGGCCCACACTCTGCCCTCGCACCAGCCCGCACCCCAGCCAGCGCCTAGCCCGCCCTCTGCCCATGCCCTTTCCCCCCATTAGCACTAGCCTTCACCCCTCAACCGCCCTGTTCCCCGGGCCCGAACCGTCCCTACTGTCACTGGCCTTCTGCTCAGCGGCTGGCAGCCGCTCCTCTCCCTGGCGACCCTTTGTAGCCTAGTCTCTAGCCTAGCGCCTAGCCTCCAGCCACCTCTAGCCTAGCCTCCAGCATGGAGTCCTGCCGCCTTCGTTTTGACGCGGAGGGCCGCCCGATCGAGTTCAGTACCTGGCAGCGCCAGGCCACGCGCTACCTCACCAATCAGCGTTAGGACGGCGCCACCCTGTGGGCCCACGCTTCTAGTGCCCTCAAGGCTCCCCTGCCTCCCGACCCCCTCCCGACCAACCCGGAGCCGACTCCTGCAGCGCAGGTGGACTACGACCGTCGTGTCTTGGCGAGGGACGTGTGTTACTCTTGCGACGTTGCCACTGCTCTTGCACTGACGGAGCTCCTCCTACCGACTGAGGCCGTCCACTTTGCCCAGGTGGATACTGCACAGGGGATTTGGGATGCAGTTGTTGCACGCTATTCCACCCCTTCCCCTGCCTCCCTCAGTCGCCTCCTCATGACGTTCGTGTTACCCGACCTTGGCTCGTTTTCGACTGTGTCCGACCTCGTGACTCACCTACGTTCACTTGACGCCGGTTTCCGTGCGGCCTGCACCGATGCCCAGCTTCTTGTTGCTCCCCCCCCCTTATGTGGCTCATTGTGAACTGGTTAGGCACACGCCTCCTTGACCGCCTCGCTAATGCTCGCGACGTGCTTCTCCAGAAGCAACCAACTGAGCTTACTATCGATCTCCTTGAGATCGCTCTCGAGAAAATCGAGAGTAACCTCCTCTCCGTTGCCTCCGCCACTAACGCAATGCCCCCCCATCTTTTTGCGGGGTGTGCCGCCCGTCAGCTTCCCACTTTCACTGCTACCCGCGCTTCTACTACTGTGTCGATTGTTGAGGACACTGATGCCGTCTCTGCCGCTGAGTGGCAGAAACGGGGCAAGAGTGGCAAGAAGGGCGGGAAGGGAGGTGGAGGAGGCGGTGGTGGTGGCGGTGGAGCTGGGAGCGGTGGTGGTGATGGAGGCGGCGGCGGTGCCCCAGGAGGAGGGAGCCTTGGAGGAGGGGCAGGATAGACAGGCCCGCCTACTGGCGGTGTTCAGACCGGCGGGGTTGTCGGACCTCAGCAGCAGCAGCCACAACAGCACCAGCCATAGCAGAGGCAGCAGCACCAGCAGGGACAACAACAGTATCAGGCACCGCAACAATTCCAGCCTTGGGGGCCCCCATTGCAGTGGGGTCCGCAACAGCACTAGGGCCCCCCGCCGCAGTGGGGTTCGGGAGGACCAGGGAGCTCCGGCCGCAGCAGCAGCAGTTCCAGGTGGGCCCCTCGCCCCGCTCGCCGTGACACCGGCCCCTGTGACCACTGGTGCCTCACCGGACCGGGCAGCCCCTGTGTCTGCGGTCGCGACGACCACTCTGCTGCGCGGTGCTTCCGCCGCCTCGACAACCTCTACCGTGCCCGTTGGGGCCCTGAGGCGACCACTCCGCGCCGGGCTCGCATGCTGGCCCGTAAGATTCCAGTCTTTGATTTGTCTATGGATGATGCTCGTCAGTATGTTTTGTATGCTGATGTTGACTAGAGTGCTGATGGATTTATGTGCTCGCGTGTTGGTATATTAGCTTGCTTGCCTCCTGTTAGCGTAGACTTGTGCCTCTCCACACTGGACTCTGGCGCGTCGCAGTGCTTCTTCCACGACCACACAACACTCACACCGCTCCTTACTCCAGTTTCGGTAGCCCTGGCTGATCCTTCCTCAGGACCAGCCGTGGCACGCAGCTCTACCACCCTCCCATGCCCTGTGGTCCCCTCTGGTGTCCTGCGCGGCCTCCACATCCCCTCATTCACTCGGAACTTGGTGGGTGTTGGATACCTCCAGGACAGGGGGATCACCGTTACCTTTGTGGGGGGTGGGCGGACTGCAGTCTGTACGGACGCTGTCACTGGCAGAGATTTGGCCACGTTCACCAGGGAGCCGCGCTCTGGTCTCTACGTCCTCCACACCGAGAACTCCCTGGTGTCCACGTCACCTCAAGTCGCTGCGACCCCCTAGGTTCCTGCGCCTCCACCGGTTGTTGAGTCCAGTCAGGTAGCTGCGTCCCCTCCGGTTGTCGCGTCTGGTCAGGTTGCTGCGTCTTGCTCGTGTCGGTCTTTCACCCACCATACCGTCCTGTGGCACCACCGTCTTGGCCACCCGTCGATCCCTTGCCTCCGCACTATGGCTAGTCACCGTCTTGTCTCAGGTCTCCCTCGTGTCTTCCCGTCGCTCCCTCCCTCGCCTGCACCCCCGTGCACTCCTTGCGTCGCCGACCGTCTTCTTGCCGCTCCGCACTCCTCCTCTCTTCGTCTGGCAACTGCTCCCTTCTAGACACTCCACTTGGATGTCTGGGGCCCTGCACCTACGCTGGGACCTGAGAGGGAGCGCTACTTTCTGGTGGTCGTTGACGACTTCTCCAGGTACACCACAGTGTTTCCTCTCGCGAAGAAGTCCGAGGTGACTTCTACACTGATCCAGTGGCTTCTAGCCACTGAGGGCACTCGTGGTCGTCGTGTCTCCTATCTCCACTCTGACCGTGGGGGTGAGTTTCGCTCAGGCATTCTTGCCGGATTCTGCGGCGAGCAGGGCATCGTACAGTCCTGGACGCTGCCGGAGTCCCCACAATAGAATGGGATTGCTGAGCGGTGCATTGGCTTGGTCATGGACATCGCCCTCACGTCCATGATTCATGCCTGTGCGCCCCATTTTCTGTGGCACTACGCGGGTCACTACGCCGCTCACCAGCTGAACCTCCAGCCGCGCGTCTTGCGGCCAGCGGCTTCACCGACCAGTCTTTGGACCGGGTCCCCTGGTGTTGGGTCAGCCTTTCGTGTCTGGGGCTGCCTTGCGCTTGTCCGCGACACCTCTGCGGACAAGCTCTCGGCTCGCGCCGTCCCCTGCGTCTCCCTTGGTTTCCCGGTAGCCTCGGCCGACTGGTCCTTTTACCACCCGCCCCTCCACCAGTTCCTACACTCCCGTGACATCCGGTTTGACAAGTCAGTGTCCTACTACACCCGGTACCTCTGTAGAGGTCTCTCGGTTCCCCCTCCCCCCCTTTTCCTCGCACCCTCTCTTCCCCCTGCTTCCGCTCCTCCGGTACCCCCACCCCCCCCTGGTCCTGCCCCGTTTGGTGTGTCTCACGCTACCCCTCTACCCTCGGTCGTGCGTCAGGTAGCGTCTCCCTCCCCACAGTCCTCCTCACAGTCCCCTCAGCAGCCTTCGGCACTTCCGCGACAGGTTACAGTGGACTCGGTTGGTGATGGAGCTGGAGGTGCAGCCACTGCCGGTACTCGGTCTGGGGGTGCTCGTTTGAGGGGTGCTGGAGCTGGAGGTGCTGGCACTGGAGGTGCTAGTTCTGGGGGTGCCAGAGCTGGAGGTGCTGGCACAGGTTGTGCTAGTTCTGGGGGTGCTGGAGTTGGAGGTCTTGGCACTGGGGGTGCCAGGACAGGGGGCGCTGGAGCTGGGGACCCTGACCCTGTTGGTACCCCTTCTGGGGGACACTGGTTCTGGGGGTGCTAGTTCTGAGGCAACTAGAGCTGGGGGCACTACGTCTGCGGAGAGCACTCTGCCTCCCCACCGCCACGACACGCGTTACCAGGCGGCCTGCCAGCATGCGCGCGAGGAGCAGGAGCGGTTGGGGCGGGAGCGGCAGGAGTTGCGGCAATTGGACCTGCTGGAGCAGCAGTAGCAGGGGCAGCAACGGCAGCAACAGCAGCAGCAGCGGCGGCAGCCGCAACAGCAGCCACCACAGCCACAGCAGCAGCAGCAGCAGCCGCCGCCGCCGCCACCGCAGCCGCAGCAGCTCCCTCTGGAGCGGCAGTTGTTCCCGCCCGTGAGTTGCCTCTGGGCCCTTGGTCTTCCCTCCTCTCCTCCTGTCTGCTCTCCGTCTCCTCCTGCGTTTGGTCCTACGTTTTCTCCTCCTGACGCCTGTACGGCGGTCTGGTCTTCTCCTCCACCGCAGTCTCCTCCTCCTGTTGTCCATCACTACCGTTCCTGTCCTTGTCCTCTGAGTGCTCGTCCCTCGTCCCCCGTTACCGACCTCCACACTGCCCTCCTTTGTACCTCTCTTTGTCGTTCTCCTCCTCCGGTGTCAGTTCTCCCGTCTCCTCCTCCGTCTTCTCTTCCTGTCTCCCCTGCTCCTATCTCCGACTACTACCGTGCTATTTGCCCTGTTGTCTCCCGCGTTCTAGCCACTGGTGTCACCGACCCTCGTTTCTCTCCGTCGTCTTTCTCGGCTCTCACTGTCGCTGTCGCTGACTTTACCATCGCGAGCCACCTTGACTACAGCACTCGTGTGGTGCCCGCTCCGCCTACCCATCCTCTGTCCGTTGGGGGTGAGTTTGCCCTTGGCTCCGACGTCCTAGAGGACAGGCACTATGAGCTGGAGTACCTGGCAGCTGCTTCTCCCACTCTCTGCGCCATGCTGCTTTCCCCTGTGGGAGACCCCGATGCCCTTGACATACCAACCCCTCGCACGTACCGTGAGGCAGTATCAGGGCCGTGGGCCTCTTAGTGGAAGGCGGCCATGGACTCAGAGTTGGCGTCTTGGAGATCCACAAGCACGTACGTCGACGCAGTTCCCCCTCCCCGGGCGAACATAGTTGATGGCATGTGGAACTTCAAGGTGAAGCGGCCGCCTGGATCACCCCCAGTATTCAAGGCGCGCTATGTGGCGAGATGCTTGAGACAGCGCGAGGGAGTTGACTTCTTTCAGACCTTCGCTCCGACCCCAAAGATGACTACACTTCGGGTGTTACTACACGTAGCAGCACAGCGAGACTACGAGCTCCACTCCCTCGACTTCTCCACTGCCTTTCTCCAGGGACAACTGCACGAGGAGATCTAGCTGTGCCGTCCTCCTCGTTTCACTGGTAATTTCCCTACTGGAACCTAGTGGAGCCTGAGGCGACCAGTCTACGGTCTCCGCCAGTTGCCCCGTGAGTGGTACGACACTCTTCGCTCCACGCTTCGTGACCTAGGGTTTTGCCCTTTGTCTGCTGACCCGTCACTGTTTGTTCGTGCCGGCTCCACTCATTTCTTTATACTCGTCTACGTTGACGACTTGGTCTTTGCTACACCAGACAGGGCAGCTCTGGCTGAGGTGAAGTCCAAACTGTAGAAGAGACACACGTGCACCGACCTTGGTGAACTGCAGCGCTACCTTGGCCTGCAGATCAACAGGGACAGAGCCGCTCGCACCATCACGTTGACTCAGTCACACATGGTGCAGCAGGTCCTTCAGTGGTTCGGGCTTCAGTTCTCTACCACACAGCCTACTCCTCTTGCTGTAGACCACAGACTCACCGGCCCCTTCCCCGACGAGCCCTTTGAGCCCAGTGGTCCCTACCCAGAGCTTGTTGGCTGCCTCATGTACCTGATGACCTGTACTCGCCCGGACCTCGCCTACCCTCTTAGCGTCCTCTCTCGCTTTGTTGGACCTGGGAGACACCGTCCTGTTCACTAGACGGCTGCCGTGAGGGTGACGAAGTACCTGGCGACTACATCAGGCATGGGGCTTGTGCTTGGAGGGACTCGGCCAGTTGAGATGACTGGCCTCTGTGACTCTTCTTACGCTGACGACGTGGAGACTCAGTGCTCGACCCAGGGTTACTGTTTCAGTCTGGGAGTTGGGGCTGTGTCGTGGAGGTCCACACGGTCGTCGTCGGTGGCTTTGTCCAGTGCAGAGGCAGAGATCTACGCCAGTGCTATGGCTGCTCAGGAGCTTCGCTGGTTGACCTTCTTGCTCGATGACCTTGGTGAGCGACCTCACACTGCTCCGACCTTGTTCGCTGACAACAAGGCCATGATTCTCTTATGTCGCGAGCCTCGACTGGAGACCAGGGTGAAGCACATCGACGTCTGGTACTTCCTTCTGCGTGAGCTACAGCGACGCGGCCAGGTGCGCCTGGACTTTGTGGCCTCAGAGGCCAACACTGCTGACCTCTTCACCAAGGCCTTGGCGCTTGGTGATCACCACCGGTTCTGTGCGCAGTTAGGGCTTGTTGAGGCAGGTCCTCGATTGCTACAGCCTACAGAATGTAAGCTATATATAAGTTTGACAAGTACAAAACCCATCACATCATATTATGGCAAGGAAAACACATGGAGAGTGGAAGAAAAAAAAACATGTATCCCTAAAATCACCATCAAATCAAAATAAATCACCAACACTATAAGTCCACAAAATTTAAAACCTTAGTTAGGGCAACTACAAACAACAACATTGCATAATATATCTTACTGTTCACTAATCGATACATAAAAATAAAACCATTACAACCTTGTTCAAACACACACCAAAACAAAAATCCCCTAACTCCTCAAATGAGTGTAAGACATTTGCTACTTATCCATCCACAATGTGTACACATAATAAAAATCGCATCTACAGAATGTCAAAGGACATGCTTCAATATAGGCGAGGAGAAGCCAAACGGAGGAGGTGACGTGTCAACCCTTGTCACCCGAAACAGAGCTTCCAGCTGAATATACGTGTCCACGTACGCAAAACGCTCGTTTGCAGCCACGTCGCAGAATCGAACGATCCACCCACTCCTATGCCACCCAACTCCGTGCCCTTACATGCGAGTTTCGACCATTCCCCCCCCCTAAACACCCCAACCCAGCCGCACAGGTAAAAACCCACTCTACAGAATCATTTCCAGAGCACCCCCTGGTGCTCCTCGAAACTCGATTTGCCTCGAGGCCTATTCGTGGATGGCTCACAAACTTTCTGATGTACGGCGGGAGAACCGGTAAAGCTGGCGTTGTCCATTGATACTTCGAATGGAGCCTAGCTAGCTAACCTGTAGCTCAAGTCGAGCTGCGCGCCGCGCAGAATCGTCCAGAAATTGTATGTTAATAGTCACCAAGAATAGACTTCGACTAAACTTTGACCAGAGATTTTACGTTAGTCTGACAAATACGTCACCACGATTACTGAGATGTCCGTTTCCGAGGCCCCAAATAACACAAATCGAAACACGTAGGCGCTGTTCTGTAGGCGTTAAATTTCCAGAAAATGGGTCTGAAGAATCTTCCCCGATGAGTGAGATTTTGCCTATCAAGGTTTGGTGATAAGCGAAGTCCTGCCAAACCTGTTTGTGCCAAATTTAACGCTTCTGCCTGCAGAACAGCACCAATGTGGTGCACCAATTTAACGTGGTGAAGGTTCCAAGGTCATGCATCGCCAGGCAAATGTTCGCACAACTTGTGCGCTCCCAATTCGGCCTCGAGAGCTAGCATCAGCTGGCGCACAAGTTATGCGGGGCAGCAACCACACGCCCTAAAAATACTGCACGAGTAGTGACTACGGCACCAACAGAAACCCATACTAAATTTGGTTGGTTGGTCTGGTAGGGTGTCCCCTCGAGCAGGTTTTGAGGGAAGACCCAACCAGATCGTGGGGCTGGGCCGAAATATGTTTGTGTAGCAAATTGAGAGATTGAGCGAGACTTCATGGCAAGAAGCTACTCAGAAGGACAAGCTCCGTACATTCAATGCGGAGGCAATAACGCATACAGAACAGCGCCGTAGGTACGAAATCGTAGCACATTACATGGGGGTGGGGTAAAATACCAGAAGCCAATTTCTGCCAATTCAGTCAACGGAAAAACAAACACCGTCGATGATAAATCAAAGATCAGTCCCGATTAAACGATCTCTGTCAGTGTTTCAGAGGTGTTCGCCGGGGTTGGAAACCCATCCGTGTGTGTGTGTGCATTTCAGGTTGGTCGAGTCTTTATTCTCAGTGGTTGGTCGAGATTTTACCAATCTTATCTCAAACCTCCGTGAACTTGGCACTGCTCGTTTGTTTTGGAATAACAACCGTCGATAAAAAACAGATTAGGGTTAGGATCAAGAGATGAAAAGTCGAGATAGCACTATGTGTGTTCGGATTGGTTCAAAGGTTCAATTGGGCTTTATGCAGAAACGCACCCTCCCTCCAAACTGTGAGAATAATGAGTGGAAATGAGATGAACTAGGAAACAGGTGGGGTACAAGTAGCAAACACAAAAGTGTTGTACCCTCTAAGGACTACCCCACTACAGCCTAAACAGACTATAGCATATATAAGTTTGACACACCCCCATAGGCAAAGTGGGGGAGAACAAGGGGTCACAAGACCAGTCAAGAAAGGCAAAGCAAGCTCAGGGTGGATCACAAAGTCACCACGCAGTCTGAGCACAAGCAAAGGGCCACAAGGCCAGTTCACATGCAGAGTTATATAAAGGAAAGCAAACAATACAGTGAACACAACCTAGCAAGTGTAAGCATGCAGATATAAGTATATAGAGTACAGTACAAGCAGAGTCAAGAAGTTAGCAAGTGAGGCACAGTAGGTACAAGGCCTAACACAGTACAGAAACGCTGATGATCACAAGGCTGAAGTGCCTTGGTGAAAACATCAGCAGTGTTGGCCTGAGAGGCCACGTAAGCAAGACGAAGCTGGCCACGCTGCTGTAACTCTCGAGCAAGGAAGTAGCGCAGAGCAATGTGCTTCGTTCTGTGCTCCAATCTGTGCTCCTGACACAAGGCCAGCATAGCCTTGTTGTCGACGTACAGAACTGGAGGAGAACGAGGTGCCTCTCCCAAGTCGGTCAGCAGGTAGGTGAGCCAGCGTAACTCCTGTGCAGCCATGGCCCCAGCGTAGATCTCAGCCTCACAACTCGAGCTGAGAACAGAAGAAGAACGGGTAGACCGCCAAGAGACAGAACCGGAGCCAAGACTGAAGGTGTAACCCTGTGACGACCGCTGCGTAGCCAAGTCGTCAACCCAGGAGGCGTCAGCATGACCAGTAAGGACAACTCGAGCCCGTCCTCTAAGCACGAGCCCCATGCCCGATGTACTGCACAAGTATCGCAACACCCTCTTCGCAGCATCCCAGTGCACCTTTCGGTGCCTGCCAGGAGCCACGTAGCGAGCCAGAAGGCTGAGAGGGTATGCGAGGTCAGGTCGTGTGCAAGTCATCAGGTACATGAGGTAGCACACAAGCTCTGGATACGGGCCACTCGGCTCTACGGACTCGTCCGAAGGTGGAGCTGAGAGCGAGTGACCGGTAGGCAGAGGAGTGGACAGTGGCGACGAGTACGTGAAGCCGAAGCGCTGAAGGACCTGCTGCACCATGTGTGACTGAGTCAAGGTAATGGTGCGCTGTGCTCTGTCCTGAATGATCCGCAAGCCAAGATAGCTTGTCAGCTCACCCAGGTCTGTGCACGTGTGTCTCTTCTGCAGCTCGGACTTCACGTGGGCGAGTGCCTCAGTGTTAGCAGTAGCAAAGACGAGGTCGTCCACGTACACGAGAACGTAGAACGGCGGCAGAGTAGTGTCAGTGCGTAGAAACAGAGAAGGGTCAGCAGTGGAAGGAGCAAAACCAAGAGAAGCAAGAGTCGTCCTGAGTGTGTCGTGCCACTCACGGGGTGCCTGGCGGAGACCGTAGACTGGCCGCTGGAGGCTCCACTGGGTACCAGCAGGAAACGACCCAGTGAAGCCAGGTGGGCGGCGCAGCCAGATCTCCTCGTGCAGGCTGCCCTGCAAGAAGGCTGTGCTGAAGTCAAGCGAGTGGAGCTCGTAGTCACGCTGAGCAGCAACGTGCAGCAGTACCCAAAGAGTGGTCATCTTCGGGGTAGGGGAGAAGGTCTGAAAGAAGTCAACTCCCTGTCGCTGACTGAAGCCACGAGCAACGTAACGCGCCTTGAAGACAGGCGGAGAACCCGGCGGCCGCTTCACCCTGAAGATCCACATGCCACTGACGATGTTCGCCCCAGGCGGGGGAACCTCGTCGACGTAAGTGCCTGTGGACTTCCAGGAAGCCATCTTGGCGTCCATGGCTGCCTGCCACTGAGAGGAGTAGGGACCCTCTATCGCCTCTGCGTAAGAGCGCGGGGTCGGGATGTCTGGTGCATCCGGGTCTCCCTCAGGGGCAAGCAGCATGGACACGAGATGAGGTACAGAAGCAGCAAAGCACTCAAACTCCTCCTGTCTGTCCTCAAGAACGTCCGTGCCAAGAGCACACTCACCCCCGATGGACGGAGGACAGACAGACACAGACGCAGACTCAGCAACAAGGCTAGTGGCGAAGTCTAGGCGACAGGTAGCAGCAAAGTCAACAAGCTCAGCAACGAGAGCAGACGCAGCAGTGGACTCAAACAAAGGGTCAGTGACAGCAGTGGCCAGAAAGCGCGTGATAGCTGGATAAGCAGCACGGAGGGAGTCAGACACAGGGTCCGGACCGGCAGGAAGAGAGGACGCAGGAGGAGAGGGCAGAGGGACACGCTGTGGAGCAGTGGAAGGACGCAGAGTCATAGAGTGAGTGCCAGGGACAGGAGGAGGACGCGGACGCGAAACACAACCAGCGCGAACAGAACGGACAGGCGACGTAGAACGAGACACAGGCAACACAGGACGCGACTCAGGCTCACGACGCTCTGTAAGACCTCTAGTCGGTCCAGAGTAAGGAGAAGGACCAGGCAGCGGAGAGGCCGGCTGTAACTGCGACTGAGACGGGACAGGCGGTGGACTCAGGGAAGGAGGAGGAGGACCAGGAGAAGGCGGGGAGCCAAGAACCTGCTGAAGAAGCGGAACGTAGTACGGCCGCGGCTGCACAGCGCCTCCAGAAACAGAAGAGACAGAACCGGTACCCTCAGCCCTAGGGTCTCCAGTCCCAGCAGCACCTCCAGCAGCTCCAGCACCAGCAGCACCTCCAGCACCAGCAGCACCTCCAGCAGCACCAGCACCAGCAGCACCTCCAGAAGCTCCAGCAGCACCTCCAGCACCAGCAGCACCTCCAGCAGCACCTCCAGCACCAGCAGCACCTCCAGCACCAGCAGCACCTCCAGCAGTACCTCCAGCTCCAGCAGCACCACCAGAAGCACCAGCAGCACCAGCACCAGCAGCACCTCCAGAAGCTCCAGCAGCACCTCCAGAAGCTCCAGCAGCACCTCGACAGCGCCGAGAGTACCACTCACGAAGCTGCTGTGGAGAGAGAGGCTCCTGCCGCGGCGGGACACCGAGAGCACCTCCGGACGCAGCACGCGCAGGCTCAGCACCTCCAGACACAGCACCCTCAGGCTCCACACGCCCAGGCTCAGCACCCCCAGGCTCAGCACGCCCAGACTCAGCACCCCCAGTCTCAGCACCCGAAGGCTCAGCACCCCTAGTAGCACCTGAGTCGACAGCTACCTCGACCGGCTCGGCAGGGTCTGCCTGGGACACACCTGAGGGGGTAGGACCCTGGGGGGGGAGGGGGTCTACCGGGGGAGTACCTGGTGCGAGGAAGAGAGGCGGGGTGGGGGGGGAGAGGCAGTGCGGTAGGGAAAAAGACGGTAGTACGACACCGACTCGTCAAACGTGACGTCCTGAGAGGACAGTACACGACGCGAGGTGGGGTGGTAGAACTGCCACCCGGGTGCGTCAGGAGGGAAGCCAAGGAAGACACAGGGAACGGCACGGGAGGACAGCTTGTCCGCTGTAGTATCGCGGACAAAAGCTCGAGATCCCCAGACACGGAACGCGGACGCATCGCCAACCTTCCCCGTCCACCGCAGAGTAGGTGTGGTCTCCGGCAAGGAGACACGAGGCTGAAGGTTGATCTGATGCGCAGCGTACTGAACCGCGAACGGCCACAGAAAATGGGGAGCAGCCGCATGGATCATGGACGTACGAGCGACGTCCATGACCATGCTAATGCGGCGCTCAGCAATCCCATTTTGCTGCGGGGAGGCCGGAAGCGTGAACGTCTGGCGGATGCCCTCCGAACGACAGAAGGCTCTTAGGAGGTCGGAGGAAAACTCCCCACCTCTGTCTGAGTGCAGACGCAGAACAGGAAGGTCTGAGCCGAAACTCTCACTAAGCTGGCGACGAGCACCGCGGATCCAGTCGATCAACACCTCAGGGACCTCACCCTTGCTTCGCAAGGGGAAGACTGTGGTGTAACGCGACTAGTCGTCAACGACCAGCAGGAAGTAACGCTCGTGACCCTGTCCACGGACGCGGGCTGGGCCCCACACGTCCATGTGAAGAGTCTGCAGAGGGGCCTCAGTCGGAGGAAACGAGGAGGAGTGAGGAGCGGCGCGCTGCCGGCCCTCGACACAAGGAACACAGGTGGGGGCAGGCCCCGGAGGAAGGGGAGGGAGGGACCTGGGGAGTCCAGAGACAAGAGCACGAGAGGCCATACCTCGAAGACGAGGCAGGGAGGGGTGACCAAGGCGGTGGTGCCAAAGGAGAGTCTCGTGCGCCAGAGGACGACACGAGCAGGGGGCAGACGCAAGACTAGACCTGGACGCGGCAACAAACACCTGACTGGACGCAGCTACCTGACCAGACGCAGGGACCGGAGGAGGCGCAGTAGTCAGTGTGTACAGACTCGACCCTGGCCGACGGGTGAACGTGGCCAGGTGGCGGCCCGTCCGAGAGCAAGTGCAATGGGTCACACGCTGACCTCCAGGGGTGAACTGGTCAACCCACGCGTCCTGGAGGTCAGCTCCACTCACCAAGTTCGTAGAGAACGAGGGGAGGTGGAGTCCCGACAGCAAGCCCGACGGGGCCGCAGGATACGGTAGAACCGTGGAGGAGTGTGCAAGGAATGGGCCCCCGGAGGGGTCAGCAAGGGAGACCGCAACAGGCCGACGGAGCGGCGTGAGCGTGGTGCTGTCTCTAAAGAAAGAGCGCGAAGCACCAGAGTCAAGTGTGCAAGTGTGCAAGGACTCAGTAGGTGCAGTACCAGAGAGAGCAAACGCACCAGCACCTGGAGCAGCAGACGCACTAGTACCTGGAGCAGCAGACGCACTAGCACCTAGAGCAGCAGCCGCAATGCCCGGGTCGGGCGGGACACTCAGGTAACAGTCACCCTCAGCACTATCAGCAAGAGCATACATGGCAGCAAGGATAGCATCAAAGTCTAGATCAAAGATAGGCACATTCTGCAGAAGCAGATCATGCCAACGAGGAAGCTCAACGGCGTCAGGAAACTGGGTACGCCAAGCGTCAGTCAAGTGACCGAAGCAGCGCTGCGTGGTGTGTGAAAGCCCACACACCTCCCCACTACGAGTGCCGGTGCAAAGAACGGAAGTGCAGGGACCTGCACCCCCAGACCTCCCACGCCCAGCGTACCACTCACGAAGCTGCTGAACCGACGGGGTCT
Organism: Closterium sp. Naga37s-1; assembly: GCA_947471745.1. Lineage (NCBI taxonomy): Eukaryota > Viridiplantae > Streptophyta > Zygnematophyceae > Desmidiales > Closteriaceae > Closterium > Closterium sp. Naga37s-1. The sequence continues at coordinate 537,344 of CANJKZ010000979.1, forward strand.
CACGGGTGCGCTGCTGCTGCTGGCGCTGGCAGCCACCAAAGCCTCCACGCTGTGCGGCTGCACCTCAACCAGCACCACCTCCGCCGCTGCCGCTGCCTCCACCTCCTCCGCCACCGCCGCCACGACCTCCACCGCCGCCACTGACGCCTCCACTCCCGGTACCACCCCCACCTCCACCGCCACCTCCTCCACCGCCTCCACCCCCTCCACCGCTTCCCCCGCCGCCCCCGCCACCACCCTTGCTCCCCTTGCCCTTGTTGGTGCGGCGTCTCCCACTAGGGGCAGACGCAGCGCCGACCTCCTCAGTGCCAACGAGGTCGACAGCAGAAGCAGAAGCAACAGAGGGGAGAAGGGGGACAGGGGAACACCCCTCAAAGAAGGGGGTGCGACGGTCGCCGCGAGAAGCACCTACAGCTAAGATACTCTTCTCTGCTGCAGTAAGGCGCTCCTCTAGCAGGTCGACAGTCAGTTCGGTGGGGCAAAGGGAGAGAAAGTGGTCCCTGACTGAAGAGAGGGAGTCAGGGAGGCGGGTGACTAGGTAGTAAAGGGTGATGTACATGGGGGGGGGGTTCTTGGCACAGAACTCAGTGGGAAGGGCAGCGCGGTAGCGGGCGTCACTAGCGCGAAGGTGAGCAACTAGGTCAGCGACAGTGGCAAAGGCAGCAAGGTCAGGGAAAAGGTACGGCAGCATGAGGCGGCTGAGGGCAGCAGTGGCAGGGGAGGAGTAGCGTGCAACTACAGCGTCGTACAAAGACTGAGCAGTCTTGTACTGGCCAAAGTGCGCGCGCTCAGCAGGCGGCAGGTGACTACGAACAGCAAGACGAGCAACAGCGTCACGAGTGGTCCACTGCGAGCGAACAGTTCTGTCAGCAGTGGCAGTAGGAGCAGTGGAAACACCTGACGTGTGATCGAAAAGGGATACCCCATCCCTAGAATCACACTGAAGAAAGAGCTGTAGGTCGTCAACCCATACGTCAAAATCAACTGCACGTCCCTCAGCATCAAAGGTGAGAACAGTCGGACTAGCCATAGTAGCAGTAGCAGCAGTAGTAGCAGTAGCAGCAGTAGCAGCAGTAGCAGCAGTAGCGCAAGTCAGTGCTGGGCGGCGCGGCTCGGCCGGGCGGCGCGGCTCGGCTGGGCGGCGTGGCTCGGCTGGGCGGCGCGGCTCGGCTGGGCAGCGCGGCTCGGCTGGGTGGCGCTGCTCGGCTTACCAGAAACGGGCCGGGACTGTAGGGGGCGCGCCAGGAGGGGCCGGTAGAGGCGCGCCAGCTGGGGCCGCGCCAGTAGGGGCCTGCAGGGGCTCGCGTGCAGGGGCCGGTAGGGGCGCGCCAGCAGGGGCCGCTCCAGCAGGGGCCGTTTGCAGGGGCCGGCAGAGGTGCACCAGCAGGGGCCGCGCCAGCAGCTCGTGTGCAGGGGCCGGCAGGGGCTCGGTTACAGGGGCGCGTCAGCGGGGGGGGCGCGCCAGCAGAGGGCCGGAAGGGGCCGCGAAGTGCCGCAGAGGGCCGCGAAGGGCCACGAAGGGGCCTCGAAGGGCCGCGCAAGGGGCCGCGAAGGGCCACGAAGGGGCCTCGAAGGGCCGCACAAGGGGCCGCGAAGGGCCGTGAAGGGGCCGTGAAGGGCCGCGAGGGGCCACGAAGGGCCATGAGGGGGCCGCGAAGGGCCGCGAGGGGCCGCGAAGGGCCATGAGGGGCCGCGAAGGGCCGCGAACGGGGGCCGCGAAGGGCCGCAAAGGGGGCCGCAAAGGGCCGTGACGGGGCCGCAAAGGGCCGCTAAGGGGCCGCGAAGGCTGCAAGGGGCCTCGAAGGGCCGCGAAGGGCAGGCGCACGGGGCGCTGCTAGGACAGAAGCGAAACGCGCCTCGGGCAGGTAAGGAAAAAAAACTATTGGTAGTGGTGGGCCCTAAAAAGTTCCACTAGGGAACCTGCTACCATGTGAGAATAATGAGTGGAAATGAGATGAACTAGGAAACAGGTGGGGTACAAGTAGCAAACACAAAAGTGTTGTACCCTCTAAGGACTACCCCACTACAGCCTAAACAGACTATAGCATGTATAAGTTTGACAAAAACCATCTAGATCCATTTTATAGCTAGACCTTACCTCGTTGTAGTTCATTATTTTATTTGCTCCTTTCAAATCCAACATTTCCCACCAGCTTCTCGCCACGTTTTTGCTCAAGGTTTGCTCACCCACACTCAAATTCCCTCGGAGTGTAGCATATTCTTCACATCCCACCGACAGTACGTCCCCATCGCATCACTCCCTAGACCTATTTCTCGTCGCCGTGTTGGTCCGAAATATGTTTTTTTTTCATCAATAAGGTCGTCGTTCATAGGACTACATCGGCATTGAGTTTGACACTCGCGCTACAGTTATTGGCACACTGGTGTCAGAGGTCCATTGGTGATCCCCGATTGATCCTAGGGAAGGGTTACAGGCTCGTTGTCCTGGGGGGTTATGTGCGCACTGATCTGCTACTTAACAAGCCCTTGTATCCCAATGGTCTAGTGGTTGGGATTTTGACATGGTATCAGAGCGGTCTCGGGTTCGAATCCCAGTATGTGCACTTCGGGCATACCAGTGCGGGGGGGTGTCAGAGGTCCACTGGTGATCCCCGATTGATCCTAGGGAAGGGTTACAGGCTCGTTGTCCTGGGGGGTTATGGGCGCACTGACCCGCTACTTAACAAGCCCTTGTATCCCAATGGTCTAGTGGTTGGGATTCTGAGATGGTATCAGAGCGTTCTCGGGTTCGAATCCCAGTGTATGCACTTCGGGCATCCTAGTGCGGGGGGGTGTCAAAGGTCCACTGGTGATCCCCGATTGATCCTAGGGAAGGGTTACAGGCTCGTTGTCCTGGGGGGTTATGGGTGCACTGACCCGCTACTTAACAAGCCCTTGTATCCCAATGGTCTAGTGGTTGGGATTCTGACAACTCGATCACGCGCGCTTCGAGTTGACACAAATAAGCTCCTGGTGTCAAAACTACGGACGCGATAGGGACTTTTGCCATGTTCTGCTGGTTTTTCCTGTTGTGTCACCTGCGCGTACATCTCAGGGGATTGGTCGAGCCGAGGAAAGCACTTGACCAAGTTTATTGCGCGTGCGGCGGAACAGAGGGCAAGCCTCCGTGAGAAAAGGTTCCTGGAGCTTTCACCTGAATTTCCCCATCGTGGACAGCGTACTCCGCGGCGATTCAACCACCATCTCTGCGATATGGACGGGAGTGGTGAACTATGTTTCGACTACGCTGCCCGTACGATTAAAAAATGGCCGTGTGTCATACTCCGAAGGGACACCGACGATAGTGGGGTGGTCAAGAGCTCAGCTCCACCCTCCGCTGATGTTTGCAGAATTTTTCCGGGCAAGGATTGCACATGTTGCCCTGAACATGTTTACGCAATGTCCGCACGCTATGTGGTTCCCTTTCCCGCTAGGTATCCCGCCTAATGCGTCCACCCGAATCTTGCAGCGCATTCTCCTGGCTTCCCAGAACATGCAAGTCAAGCACGATAGTCCGTTTTCTTCCATGCGACCAGCAGCTCCCTAGTTGTGCTTGCTGAGAATAAATACCACCTAACAAGTGATTGAAGTATCATCATGTTCTTTCCAACCTCATCACGCAACCAACATTCAGTTTCTGATCTCTAGAATATGCTCCGCCATGGGGCTCCACCGTGACCTCAGCTTGTCAGTTTTTCTCCTGGTCGTCACGGCATGCTTCGGTGAGAATCTGAATATGTACCAGTGCTACAGCCCATATCAGCCGTTGAATTCAAAGCAGCTACTATCTCAGCGAAAGGCTTCATTTTCCATCCGTCTTATTCAACTGTTGACCTTCGTATTGGTGATTTTGTACACTTTCATACGATTGGAATAAGTTATTCCATGTGCTTCCTTTCTTCCGCATGCTGCGCAGCGATCACGACGGCGCGCCCTGTGAAGGACAAGAATGACAAGAATGACGGGAAGGAGGGACCCTTAGATGCGGGTCCGTGCCCTCTACCCAAGCCAAAAGAGGCTGAGGCTCTCGGGAATCTGACGGGTGAGACTACCACGGGGAATCTGACAGGATCTCGAGGATCCACGCGTTTGATTAAAACACGGATTTGACGGCTCGTACGACTTTTACAAACAGAACACCATCTCTCTCCTTTTCTCGCCTCTCTACTATCCTCCTCTCCTTCCCTCCACGCTCTCACTGTCCTCTCCGCCCTTCTCCCGCACCACACACTTCGTTCCCTCCACTTCCCTCCCCTTGGCGAACACCCCCCTGCATCTCCGCGCAGCAATTCTTGCGGCGCGGCTGAACGGATCCAGCGTGGTTGGGCCACAGGGCGACGCCAACGCCACCGAGCGAGTCTGCCTTGCCGTCTTCCAGTAAGCCAACCGCCTCTGGTGCGGTCACCTAATCCCTTGTGCTGTTTTCCCCCTTCCAACTACCCGTTGAAGATATCTCAAACCATTGCTGCACATCATCTTTCCAAAAATGCCTTCACATGCCTTCACATGCCTGACCAATGCACATTCCATTCCTCCCTTCCACTCGTTTGTGCGAACCCTGACGGAAACCGTCAGGCTAGACGACGACTACAACGTCTTCTACAGTGTCATCACCTCCACCTCCGACGAAGCCGAGCCGTTCGGCGCGACGATCTATCAAGGCGCAGCAGGAGAGGCGGGAACCGCCGTTCATAATACTGTCGTGGCAGGAGAAACAGCCACGTGGGCGAATCTTACCCGTCCACCGCCTCCCCCGCCCAAGGGCAAGAAGAACAAGGGCACACCGCCCCCTCCACCGCCTCCGAAGTACACTTATGGCACTAACGCAACATGGCTTAAAGCGAGCACAGTGTCCACGATCGGCGGGCATACTTTAAAGGAACTGGTGGATGCGATTATAGCGAAGCCGGATGCGTACTACGTGACATTCGGGACAACCGATTATGAGTCGGGTGCAGCGCGGGGGCAGTTTCAGTCGGACCCGCTTCCGCCGCCGCCTAAGGACAAGAAGGACAGAAAGGATGGAGGGAAAAATGGTGGTGGGAAGAATGGTGGGAAGAATGGTGGTGGGAAGGATGGTGGGAAGAATGGTGGGGGCAAGAATGGAGGCGATAAGTTCGGCACTTTTGCCGGTAAGCCTATACTACAGGAAGACGTCTCTGGCACTCTTGCCTCGCCCACTCTTGCCTACCCTACCACGACTCTTGCCGCTAGGAAACATCCACCCACCGTGCCCCCTCCGGTTCTCCCGGTGCGGTGGCAGTGCGTCTCAATGGCTCCAAATTAGATTTCTCTGCATTTTATATTTTCCGTGATTCTGCCATTTCGTGCAGGTGCGGCCGCAGCGCGTGTCAACGGCTCTAATGCTGACCTCAGCGGTGATGTCAACGCCACGGGCTTCATTGACCTCGTCGCCTTTTTGTAAGCTTCTCCTTCTCTCTTCTCTCTACTCACGTCTCATTTTCCTCAGTTCCTCAATTCACTTCTCCCCTCAGTTCACCCGTCATTCTCTCAACCTCCCCTCACCATCTTCCTGTAAGCTATCCCATCATTTCCATCCGTCCCACAGCCTTAGTTCAATTCACTTCTCCCCTCAGTTCACCCCTTACTCTCTCAACCTCCCCCTACTACTTTTGGCGTCATGTTTTATTGCCTTCCTGTTGCTTCTTGTTTTTAGCTTTGCCCAGAGTTAATCCACTTGTCCTATGGCCAACACCAGCCCCTCCGTGCCCCTTATCGCCCCTCTCTGGCCCTCCTTGCCACTCGCCCCTTAGAAATGCCACCACTAACGACTAAGACACTGCTTACCACGTCCCATAGCCAAACACCCGCCCCTCCTTGCCCCTCCCTGCCCCTCTTTGCCACCCACCACCCCCTCCTAAACGACCCCTTGCCCCTCCCTGCCCCGCCTTGCCCCTCCCTACCCCGCCTTGCCCCTCCCTGCCCGTCCTTGCCCCTGCTTACCACGTACCACCGCAGCAACGTCACAGCTACCAATTACGGCATTGCCTACCACATCCCATGGCCAAACACCCGCCCGTCCCTGCCCCTCTTTGACACCCACCCTTCCCCCCCCCCCCCCCCCCCCCCGCAGCAACGCCACGACCAACGACTACGACATTTAATACCATGTGCGTGTGAGTCTGAAAGACTCTGGCGAGCCCATTGGTGTCGTCATTAAGAATGGTGCTGACGTGGCACTAACCGTGCTCACCAACGACGCCACGTGGATCCCATGAGATGCTCCCGAAACTAATGCCGCTAATGCTCCCACGAGCCCATGTCTTGATCAAATTCTGTTTCGAGAAGCCCCGCCCCGCATTCTACAGTGCTCAACGGGAGCACTGCCACAGCCTACCACAGTCGCATGATGTTTGGACATGAGTTATGCCAGTTGTCGTCTCGTAGTGTGTTGCTGAGGGGTCCAGAAATAGCCTAGTACCCTCAAGATCCTCCAGGTCCCTCATGTGCTGTGGCGCCCCAAACTGGTGAGCTGGTGTTCACCTCCTCCCTTGAGTACTTCACCGCCAGCTTGTAGCAGGTGCACACGAGGGACCTCGAGGATTTTGAGTTGTAGCCATGCGGCGGCCGGGTCGTAGCAGGCCGTGATCTCCTTGCGTACTTCACGTCATCACATGTGGGGAGGTGTAGGGTGTTTTTGAGTCGACTCAAAAATACTTCCCGTCATCACATGTGGGGAGGTGTAGGGTGTTTTTGAGTCGACTCAAAAATACTTCCCGTCATCACATGTGGGGAGGTGTAGGGTGTTTTTGAGTCGACTAAAAAATACTTCCCGTCATCACATGTGGGGAGGTGTAGGGTGTTTTTGAGTCGACTCAAAAATACTTCCCGTCATCACATGTGGGGAGGTGTAGGGTGTTTTTGAGTCGACTCAAAAATACTTCCCGTCATCACATGTGGGGAGGTGTAGGGTGTTTTTGAGTCGACTCAAAAACACTTCCCGTCATCACATGTGGGGAGGTGTAGGGTGTTTTTGAGTCGACTCAAAAATACTTCACGTCATCACATGTGGGGAGGTGTAGGGTGTTGGGGAGGTTGGAGGTGAGGGAGGAGTGCAGGCAGACATGTCATCACACGCCCTTCTGATACGCAGCTGCCCATGCTCATTGTAGCCTGAGAGGGTGCAGGGAAAAGGGGGGGGAATTGGGGGTGAGGGAAGATTGGTGATATCCCATCACGCAGGAAGGGGTGGAAGGACGCCAGCAGGTGCGGCTTCTGCGAATTATCTGCCTTCATAGGGAGCCCCTGCAAGCACCTTCACGCTTGAACATGGCTTAAAGCGAGTACGCTGTCCACGATCGGCGGGCAGACATTGAAGGAGCTGGTGGATTCGATTACAGCGAATACGGATGGTTACTACGCGACATTCGCGACCACTGATTTTGAGTCGGGTGCGGCGCAGGGACACTTTAAGTCGGACCCGCTTCCACTGCCGCCTAAAGGCAAGAAGGGCGGGAAGGATGGTGGGAAGAAGGGCGGGGAAAAAGGCGGGAAAGATGGTGGGAAAAAATGCGGGAACGATGGTGGGAAGAATGGAGGCGATCCGCTCGGCGCTCCTATCAGTAAGCGCAAAAAAGGAAGAAGCCTACGTTCTCTCCCCTTCTAGCCTTCTCTGCCTCTCTTGGCTCGGCCACTCTTGCCTCCCCCACTCTTGCCTCCCCCACTCTTACCTCCACCATTTATTTTTGCTTGGGAATCAACCACCCACCATGGCCCCTCCCGTTCTCACCGTGCGGTGGCAGCGCGTCTCAACGGCTCCAACTCCTTTTTTGAGGCATTTTCACTTTTCACGAGCATTCTTTTCTTCCCGTGGTTACGCTATTTCGTAAAGCTGTGTTACAAGCGCATCTCATCGGCTCCAATGCTAACCTCAGCGGTGACGTTAACACTACAGGCCTCATTTCCCTCTCTGTCTTTCAGTAAGCTTCACCTTCTCGTCTCGCTTATCACTTCTCATTTCCCCCAATTCGCCCCTCACTTTTTTAATCTCTCCTCACAGTATTCCTGTACCTTGCCCCATCACAACCTTGTTTCAACTCTCTTCTCCTTCTGTACCCACTGGCCAAACACCCGCCCCTCCCTGGCCCGCCCTGCTCCTCCTTTCCCCTCCTTGCCACCTCCTTGCCACCTCCTTAGAAATGCCACAACTACCGGCTACGACAGTACTTACTATGTGTGCGTGAGTCCCCGTCCTGACCCGCTTGTCCCGTGGCCAAACACCCTCCCCTTCCTACCCCTCTCTCCCCCTTAGAAACGCCACAACCAAGGACTACGATATTACTTACTACGTCTGCGTGAATCTAACCGACTCTGGAGAGCCCACCAGCGTCGTCATCAAGAAAGGTGCTGACGTGGCACTCACCGTGGCCACCAGCGACGCCACGTGGATCAATAGTACGCTTTCAGATTTCGAGCTCGCCGAGTTGGGCGGCAAACAAAATCCCAAGGGTAACAGGGGCAAGCAGTCGCCTCCCCTGCCCTCCTTTCCGCTTGGCTACAACTACAAACTTCTCGGCACTTGGCTAAGCGCCAGTACTTTGACGGCGGATAACGGGCAGACGTACAAGGAGCTGGCGGACGCCATGCTGGCTGCTCCTGACGCTTCTTACTCTACTCTCGTCTACAGTAAGACCTACGAGGCCGGTGCAGCCAACGGTGGTTTCCTCGTATTCCCCACGGGTGGTCGTGAAGGGTCCAGCAAATTGGCCATTAAAGCCAGCCTATTGGATGTAGAAGTGAACTTGTACCCTAGCGAGTTGGCCATCAAAGGCAGAAACGGACTTGCCTGAGAGCCCATGGGGCTAGGATTGAGCCTGAAAAGGGGTACTCTTACCCTAGCCAGCTGGCCATCAAGACCTGACTCAAGCTCGGACAAGCTCAGACACATACACCTACACCCCATCCAGTACCACCAGATGGGGTTCCTCTACGTGATGGTCCCTCATAGCTGATGGGAGGAAGGGTATTTCAGCTGAAAACCGGGTATGGTGTCTCTGCGGCTTTTGTACTTGTAGACATACCGTAGAAGATGGGGTCGGCTTGTTGCCTTGTTGCCTTATATAGTGCTTTTCCAACGAATTAGCTCACAAGCAACCCCTCCTCTCGTGGCTTCACATCCAGCCTGCAAATTGTTTGCCTTTCTAGCACAAAATTCTCCCACCAGCACCTTTTAGTTCCCCACCAGCACTTAATCTCCCAGCAACACATAGAAGACTTCTGTACTTAAATGCCGTTAGACTCGGCTTTGAGAACACCAAACATCACTACTACCTCGCTACAGCTGTGCACCAACAAATGTGAATGTATTTCCCAAGTCACGCTAGACAGGAAACCTAATGAAAAGCCCAATACTATGGCTCGGTGCACCCTCACGCATGTGTTTCACAGTACCCATACCCATGTGTTTCACTGCATCCACACCCATGTGTTTCACAGCACCCACACCCATGTGTTTCACAGCACCCACACCCATGTGTTTCACAGCACCCACAGGGGTGCTGGAGTTGGAGCTGAGCCCGTGGTTGCAGGAGACTCTTGTCTTCCGGGAGCTGGTGCTGGTCCTGCTGACTTTGGGGGTGCTACGTCTGGGGGTGCGGGTGCACCCTCTTCGGGTCCTGGTGAGCCTGGTCGTGTTGCTGTTGGTGGTGCTGACTCTGGGGGTGGTGCGCCAGGTGCTTTGGAGGGCGGTCCCGGGGCTGCCGCAGCCCCCGACACTACTCCTCCCCCCCACCCCTACCCGACCCGGCACCAGGCTCGTGTTCGCCGTGCCCGTGAGGAGCAGCTGGAGTTGGAGAGAGAGGAGAGAGAGTTGCAGCGCCTGGAGGAGCAGCAGCAGCAGCAGCAGCAGGAGCAGCTGCAGCAGCCACGGCTGGAGCCGCCGCAGCAGCAGGAGGCGCAGGAGCTGGAGCCGCTACAGCAGCAGGAGGAGCAGCAGCAGCCGCCGCAGCAGCAGCAGCGGCCGCCGCCTCCTCCTCCTGTCTCCGGTCTTCGGGCCCTCGGTCTCCCCTCCCGCTCTCCTTCCTCCTCCCCCTCTCCTCCCGTCTCGGGTCCTCCGCTTCCTCCTCCTGACCCCTCTCCAGCTGTTTTCCCTTGTTCTCAGTCTTCGTTGTCCCCTCCTCCTTCTCAGACCTGGGCCTCTTGTCGCTCCCCTCGTGCTCATCCCTCGTCCCCTGTTCCCTTCACTAACCTTCGTACTGCCTTACTTAGTTCTAGTCCGCCTCGTCCGTCTCCGTCTGTGCTTCTGTCTCCTCCTGAGTCGGCCCTCACTGCTTCGCTTTCTACTCCTGTCACTGACTACTACCGCACGTACCGTCTTGTTCTCTCTCGTGTTCTCGCCTCTCTTGTTACCCACCCTCGTGCCTCTGTGTCCTCTGTCTCCGCTCTTACTGCCGCAGTCACTGAGTTTGCCTCTACTCGCCGCCTTGACTTCGCCACCAGTCTTGTGGCTGCTCCTCCTTCCAGTCCTCTGGCCGTCGGGGGTGAGTATGCCCTTGGCTGTGACGCCCTAGAGGACAGGCAGTTTGAGCTAGAGTTCCTGGCAGCCGCTTCCCCTCATCTCTGTGCCATGGTGCTCGCCCCTGAGGGAGACCCCGACGCCCTTGACATACCGACTCCTCGCACTTACGCTGAGGCAGTGTCAGGGCCTTGGGCCTCTCAGTGGAGAGCTGCCATGGACGCAAAGATGGCCTCCTACAGATCCACAGGCACCTACGTCGACGAGGTTCCCCCCCCTGGGGCGAACGTAGTCGATGGCATGTGGATCTACAGGGTGAAGCGGCCACCGGGATCTCCTCCGGTCTTCAAGGCGCGCTACGTGGCTAGAGGTTTCAGTCAGCGCGAGGGAGTTGACTTCTTTCAGACCTTCGTGCCCACCCCGAAGATGACCACTCTTCGGGTGTTACTGCACGTAGCGGCACAGAGAGACTACGAGTTACACTCTCTCGACTTCTCGGCTGCTGCGGCTGGTGAAGCAGCAGCAGCAGCACCAGCAGCCACGACTGGAGAGCAGAGTGAAGCATATTCACGTCAGGTACTTCCTTCTGCGAGAGTTGCAGAGACGTGGACAGGCTCGCTTTGAGTTTGTGGAGTCCGAGGCCAACACTGCAGACATCTTCACCAAGGCGCTTCCGCCTTGTGACCACCAGAGGTGTTGTGTGCAGTTAGGCCTTGTTGACACAGGTTCTAGTCGTGTATAGGCTTGATTTTACTATTTGCTTTGCTTGTACTCTTGCTATACACACTTGTGAACTCTTGGACTGGCCTTGTGGCCACTGTTGCTTGTGCTCAGAATGTGTGGTGACGTTGTGATCCACCCTGAGCTTTGTATCTTTGTGACTGGTCTTGTGACCGTACACTTTTGGTTTTGCTAGACACCCCTCACTTAGGCTATGGGGGTGTGTCAAATGTTGTAGCCTTAGTGAGGTTTGTCTTAGGGGGTACAGAAGTTAGGGTTTGTTATATGTACCCCAACTCACATCAATGACATCATTAGTTCATTTTTTACAAAAAACAACCAACAAAATGAACCTCAGCGAATATGTCGACGCAGACCACGCTGGTGACACGTCAGATCGTCGGTCACGAACAGGCTACGTCTTCCGTCTCGAGCCAATTGGCCCGATCTCGTGGAACTCGTCGAAACAGGAACGCGTGTCACTTTCCTCGGCTGAAGCAGAATTCATTGCCGCGTGTGCTGCAACCCGAGAAGGATTATACTTACAGGAACTACTCGTCTTAAAAGCTAGGCATGAGTGATGTCGACTATCGAGAAGGTTGGTACAAGGAAAATGAACCTAAGGGGTTGTACCCCACAGTGTGTACCCCACTAAGCCTACCAAAAATATAACATAGATATGCATATGTTTGACACACCCCCATAGGAAGAGTGGGGTAGAACAGAGGGTCACAAGACCAGTCAGGAAGTGCAAAGCAAGCTCAGGGTGGATCACAACGTCACCACGCAGTCTGAGCACAAGCAAGAAGGCCACAAGGCCAGTTCACATGCAGAGATATATATGTAACAACAACAGTACAGTGAAATCTACCTACAAGAACAAGCATGCTGAAATACATATAAATCATGGTACAAACAAAGCCTACAGCAAGTGAGGAAGAGTGGGCACAAGGCCTAACAAAGTGCAGAAACGCTGATGATCACCAGGCGGAAGTGCCTTGGTGAATATATCAGCAGTGTTGCCCCGAGCGGCCACGTAGGTAAGACGAAGCTGGCCATGCTGCTGCAGCTCTCGAGCAAGAAAGTAACGGAGAGCGATGTGCTTCGTTCTGTGCTCCAGTCTGTGCTCCTGACACAAGGCAATGGCGGCCTTGTTGTCGACGTACAGCACTGGAGGAGAACTAGGCCGCTCTCCCAAGTCAGTCAGCAGGTAGGTGAGCCAGCGAAGCTCCTGTGCAGCCATGGCTGTGGCGTAGATCTCAGCCTCACAACTGGAGCCGAGAACTGAAGACGAGCGTGTAGAACGCCAAGAAACTGAACCAGAGCCAAGGCTGAAGGTGTAACCCTGTGACGACCGCTGCGTAGCCTGGTCGTCAACCCAAGAAGCGTCCGAGTGACCAGTGAGGACAACGTCACCCCGTCCTCCAAGCACGAGCCCCATGCCCGATGTACTGCACAAGTAGCGTAGTACCCTCTTGGCAGCATCCATGTGCACCTTTCGGTGCCGACCAGGAGCCACGTAGCGAGCCAGAAGGCCAAGAGGGTACGCAAGGTCAGGACGAGTGCAAGTCATCAGGTACATGAGGCAGCCCACTAACTCTGGGTAAGGACCACTCGACTCTACGGACTCGTCCGAAGGTGGAGCTGAGAGCGAGTGACCTGTAGCCAGAGGAGTGGCCTGTGCTGAGGACCAGGTGAAACCGAAGCGCTGAAGGACCTGCTGCACCATGTGTGACTGAGTCAGTGTGATGGTGCGGCGTGCTCTGTCCCGGGTGATCTGCAAGCCAAGGTAGCTGCGCAGTTCACCCAGGTCTGTGCACGTGTGTCTCTTCTGCAGCTCCGACTTCACCAGGGCGAGAGCCTCAGTGTCAGCAGTAGCAAAGACCAAGTCGTCGACGTACACGAGAACGTAGAACGGCGGCAGCGAAGTGTCGGTGCGCAAAAACAGCGACGGGTCAGCAGTCGACGGAGCAAACCCAAGAGCCGCAAGTGTCGTCCTCAGTGTGACGTGCCACTCACGTGGCGCCTGGCGGAGACCGTAGACCGGCCGCCGGAGGCTCCACTGGGTACCAGGAGGGAACGACCCAGTGAAGCCAGGAGGGCGGCGCAGCCAAATCTCCTCGTGCAGGCTGCCCTATAAGAAGGCTGTGCTGAAGTTGTTATAGTCACAATAGGCTTGAATGTGCCTAAAACGAAAGATAGAGAGCACAGACGGATTTCTGCACAGCGGCTTCAAACGTTGATAGCGTTCTGCTCACAGCTGCAAATGACTTGATTCAAATTGGATCTGGAGCGTCTTCACGTCGTCTACAATTATCAATTTAGATTGCACGATTTGATAAAGAATTGACGACACAGCGTCGGTTTGAACGAACGGTACTATGGCAGCCACTATAGTCTTAGAACACAAGATAGGAAGAGTTACGAGTTGGGAATGACTCCCAGCTCCTACAAACCCCAAGAGCCGAGGTACAGTGATGTGGAACAGTGCCACACTGTCCCCAACCACGAAGGGTCTCGAAACTACCCTTCACTAGGGCCTACACCAAGTGAAATGTTACACTACACAAAGTAATGTAACTATCTTCAATATCTTGAGGTGTACCCTTTTGGCAAGCTTCGAAATCACTTGAGGCTTGACACCAAGGCTCGGGCTCTTCATCACAAACTCATCCTTGAGTTCTTGATGGGTCTGCTGCACACACCTGCGACACGCCGAACGTTCGACACAGGACAAAATAGAAACCGCGCACGACAAAATAGAAACCGCGCGCGAGACACAAACGACCGCGTAACACGCGTCTAGCGATAACTCGCTATTGACTCGACACACACACTCGACATCATGACTCAACATTCACACACAATTATAAGCATGAAATATATATTATCCCATGCCCTCATACCATTCCATACACACACATATTCACGCACACAGACAACAAGCCGAGTGCAAACCGTAGGGTTGCACCAACAAACTCCCCCTCGGATTGTTGGCCTTAGGATATGTTGCTCTCTCAGTTCAGAGCCATCCCAGCCAGCTTGCAACACTTCCAATGCTGCTGCTCCACCAGCCTCTTGGTCATCATGTCAGCCGGCTGCCCCGTGGTCTTCACGTAGCGCAACTCAACTTCACCCGCGGTTACCATGCTCCTCGTCCAATGCCACTTCACCCTCATGTGCTTCGTGAGTCCATGCAACACAGGGTTCTTAGCAAGAGCAATGGCACCCTGGCTGTCACAGTACAGTGGGGTAGGTCCTTGCTGCTCCTCCCCCAATTCAGCCAACAAACGCCGCTGCCACACAATCTCCCGTACGGCACGGAAGAGTGCCATGTACTCGGACTCCACCGAGCTCAAAGCTTGGTCAACCTGCTTCTTGCTCTCCCAAGCAGTTGGGCCTCCACCAACACAGCATATGAAGCCTCCCACACTTGTCATGTCCTCTGGTTCTGATGCATATGAAGCATCCGAGTAGGCGGTGAGGAACAAACGCCCGGGTTCAACACCATCCGCGCCCTTTTGGCGCCTTTGTGCCGCCGCCGAGTATTGCAGCCCAACGGTCGGTGTTTGGCCAAGATACTTGGCCACCCTCATTCCAGCTGCTACCTGCTCCTCATTAGGGCATTGCACAACCCTAGCCAGCTGCCCGGTAGCAAACGCGACGTCCGGTCGGGTGTTTACCGCCGCATACATGAGGCTGCCCACCAACGAGTGAAATCGGCGCCTCTCCTCTTCACCAACGCTCTCCTCCTCTGGTCCCTTCACACACTTGAACCCAGAGGGAAAGGGTGTAGCCACATGGCCTTCACTCTGCCCAAAGTTGGCAGCCAATGCCTCCAGGTACTTTCGTTGATGCACCCGCATGCACCGCTTCTCCACATCTCGTTCGATGTGGAGCCCAAGGTAGAAGCTCACGTCACCAAGGGCCTTGCACTTGAACTTGTCTTGAAGCTTCAGCATCACCTCCTTCACAAGGTCAGAAGAGGGTGAGAAAATGAGGATGTCATCCACATAAACCACCATGAAACTCCTCTGCTCCCCCTCGCCAAGCATGAACAAGGAGTGATCGGCCGTTGAGGGAGTGAAGCCGATCCCCTCCAACACTTCGCGCAGCTTCATGTACCATTGCCTAGGGGCCTGCTTCAGCCCATAGAGGGCCTTCTTCAGCTTCCACACTCTGCCACTACCATCATCAAACCCCTCTGGCTGCGCCATAAATATCTCCTCCTCAAGGATGCCGTTAAGGAATGCCGTTACGATGTCCATTTGCTTTACTACCCATCCTTTGATGGCGGCTCCCGCGAATAGGGTTCGCAGCGTCGTCGGCTTCACCACAGGGGCAAACAGCTCCTTGAAGTCCACCTTCTCCTTCTGCTGGTACCCCTTGGCTACAAGCCTAGACTTGTAGCGCTCGATCTTGCCGTCGGCATCCGACTTGATTTTGAAGAGCCACTTGGACGTTATCGCCGTACGCCCCTCCGGTAGCTCCACCAATTCAAACGTGTCATTCTCCTCGATGCTCTTCAGCTCACTCTCCATTGCCTTCTTCCACTCCTCAGCATCACTACTCTCCAAAGCCTCCTTGAGAGTTGCTGGTTCTCCCGGCATCTCCACCGGAGAGAAGAACGCGAAGGCACACTCCTCGTAGTCACTCTCCTCGTCGTCTCCGACCATCATTGCCGCTCCGGCCAGGGCTGTCTTGCCCTGCTTTCCCGGCGCATCATAGGTCAGCCTATTAGGGGGTTGAACTCTCCTCTTCCCCCTTCCTTCCTCCTCAGCTGCAGGGACTTGAAGGCCTTGGCGTTGCTGCGGTGTGGCTCGAATCCGTGGAGCACTCGTAGTACGGGAAGGGAGTGACGGTGCACGCTCGCTCACTTGCTGCACCTCCTCCTCTTCTTCCTCTGCATCATTGGCCTCCTCTCCCCCATTCACAAGGGAGGATTGCCTTGTGGTTGTGCTGCCGCTGCTCAGCTCCAAAGGCAGCTCCACATGCTCCAAACCGGAACTCTTCACCTCCCCAAACCGTACGCCTATCTTCGCCTCATTCTCCGCCTTCCAATCCTTGTACATGAAGTTCTCCATGAACTTGCAGTCCCTGCTCACCAAGAACTTCTTGGTGAATGGGTCCCAAAGAAGCCATCCCTTGCTGTTTTGAGCCATGCCCAAGTGCACGCCCCACACCGCCTTGGCACCAAGCTTGTTGTGCCGAAGATGCTTAGGCACGAGCGCCATGCACATGCACCCGAACACCCGAAGCATATCCACCTTTGGCTTCCTTCCTAGCCACTCCACATAGGGCACCCATTTGTCTGCTCCCACATGAGTCAAGGCTCTGTTCTTGGCCACACACGCGCTCCGCACCGCATCAGGCCAGAAATAGTCGGGTAGCCCGGCTTCAATGAGCAACCCGCGTGCCGCCTCCGTGATTGTGCGGTTCGCTCGCTCGGCGATGCCGTTCATTGCAGGGGAGTATGGCATGGTGAGGGAGTGCCGAATACCATTCTTCTTCAGCCACAACCCAAACTCCTTGCTCAGGAACTCTCCCCCTCGATCGGTGCGGATTGACTTGACTAGACGGTCTTGTTGCCGCTCCACCATCGGAAACCAATCCGTCTTCAACGTTTCAGCCACGTCGCTCTTCTTGGCCAGCACGTACACCCAAGTCATGCGGGTGTAGACGTCGACAATGGTGAGAAAATACTCAGCTCCAGCAGCTCCAAGCTTCAGGGGGCCCATCACGTCCATCACCACCTCATCAAGCGGTGCCTTTGCCGTTGCCTCCGAACTAGGGAACGGAAACCGGGTGAACTTGGCTTGAATGCACGTCGGGCAGCCAAGCACCTCATCGGGCTCCCCCTTCACACGTATGCCAGCAACCATCTCATTCTTCACTAGCTGCTGCAAGATGGGCAGGGCCGCATGCCCCATGCGCCGATGCAAGGTGAGCCAATCACACTCCCCCGTAGCCGAAGTTGGATTGGAGAATGCCGCGCTCGCAATAGCGCCCCACATACTCTCTCCGTAGTCCTCCTCCGCTGCTGCATTTGGGTTCTCCTCACCCTTTTGCTGCTCCTTGGTTGCTGCACCACTCTCCTTAGGTTCACTGAACTTGCTGGTCCCTCCAGGTTTGCTCTTCTTGAGCTCATTCTCCTTAGCGCGACCGTTCGCGCCATGGTCGCTACCGACCGCTCCATCCTTGGTGCTGATGCTTGCTGCCACTTGCCTCTCCTTAGGCATAGGGACCACTGGGATCTGCCACATCTCGTTGTAGACATCCCTGTCCTCATGAAGGTCCCAAAGAATTCGATCGCCAAGCCTTGCGGTGTAGGTCTTGGCTCCCTTCGAGTTCGTGTCCATGCCGGCCTTTGCCAACCGCCGCACGGAAATCAGGTTTGCAGCAAGGCTGGGCACCCAAAGCACGTTCTTGAGGCCCACCATCTTCCCATCAGCACCCTTGAACATGGCCTTGCCCATGCCTTTCACCTCTGCTCGCTGCCCCAAAGCCGATGTGACATGCTTCACCGGTGACGGCTCGAGTTCGGTGAGCAAGTACGGGCGAGGTGTCATGCTATAGGTAGCGCCACTATCAATCACCCAATAGTCCAGGGGGTGTAGGGTCACCTTCCCCACAGCTGCTGGCTCCTCAAAGCCTTCATCCTTCTCTGGACCAGCCGGTACTTGCGTCGACACGAAGTAGAATAGACCCGGGTATCGATCGTCGCTCGGGTCCTTGTCGTTGTCTCCGCTCTTCATGTTTGCAGCTCCGCCACCGCGACCGCCACGGCCTCCACAGCCTCGTCCTCTCCCTCCTCCTGCTCCTCTACCCTCTTGGCCTTGAGCAGGGGTCCAACCATCAGGGAGTTTGTAGCAGTCGCGCCACATGTGTCCGCTCTTGTGGCAATAGTGACACTCGCCGTCGAATCGGCCGCGACCGCGTCCGTAGCTCTTGTCGTCGCTGCCGTAACCGCCACTCCTGCGGCCTCCGCCGAAGTTGCTGCCACCAAACCTTCCTCCCCCTCGTCCTCTGCCTCTTCCTCGACCATATCCACGGCCGATGCTCGCTGCCCCAGCGCCATCCGCACTCGCCAACTCACGGCGGCGGAAATCCTCTTGAAGGATAGCTCGCTTCACGTCTTCAAGCGAGAGGCGGGGCAAGTCGCGATTAAGGTTGATGATGAGCGAGGACCATGACTCTGGGAGTAAGGCCAGCAACTTGGTCTTCTTTTGGAGCTCACTGTAGTTCAAATCAGCTCCCTCAAGCCGCGTCAACAAGTCGAAGAATTTCTGCACCCCTTCTTCAACCGCTTCGTCTTCTTCAATTCGTAGTGCCGCCATTTGCCGTTCCAACACCACCGCTACCGCCGCTGTTGCAGGAGCATGTACACCCTTGAGAGCAGCCCATGCCTTTGGTCCTTTCTCTGGTTCACGCTGGAATGGCTTGATGTGACGGATCTGACTGCTCCCCAACGCTTGCCCAAGTAAGAGATAGCCTTGTGCGCTCTTCCGCACCCACGGGCTCTTCTCCGGGTCGTTCTCGGGGCGCTTCTCCGTTCCTTCCATCACCTCCAGTAGGTCATAGTGGTCAACGATGTTCTCCATCTTGAAGGACCATTCAGCAAAGTTGTCACCGTTGAACTTGTCAAGCCCAAACACCCTAGGCTCATCCCTAGGTGGGTCAAGACTTGGTTGCATGGGCGCCATGGCTGAATCACGGGGTTGGCCTTGAGCATGAGCTTCTCCACTGCCACCAGCACCTCTGCCACCCCTTTCCTCAGGTCCAGACATTGTCGAAACTGCTCCAAGGGCTCTGATACCACTTGTTATAGTCACAATAGGCTTGAATGTGCCTAAAACGAAAGATAGAGAGCACAGACGGATTTCTGCACAGCGGCTTCAAACGTTGATAGCGTTCTGCTCACAGCTGCAAATGACTTGATTCAAATTGGATCTGGAGCGTCTTTACGTCGTCTACAATTAGCAATTTAGATTGCACGATTTGATAAAGAATTGACGACACAGCGTTGGTTTGAACGAACGGTACTATGGCAGCAACTATAGTCTTAGAACACAAGATAGGAAGAGTTACGAGTTGGGAATGACTCCCAGCTCCTACAAACCCCAAGAGCCGAGGTACAGTGATGTGGAACAGTGCCACACTGTCCCCAACCACGAAGGGTCTCGAAACTACCCTTCACTAGGGCCTACACCAAGTGAAATGTTACACTACACAAAGTAATGTAACTATCTTCAATATCTTGAGGTGTACCCTTTTGGCAAGCTTCGAAATCACTTGAGGCTTGACACCAAGGCTCGGGCTCTTCATCACAAACTCATCCTTGAGTTCTTGATGGGTCTACTGCACACACCTGCGACACGCCGAACGTTCGACACAGGACAAAATAGAAACCGCGCACGACAAAATAGAAACCGCGCGCGAGACACAAACGACCGCGTAACACGCGTCTAGCGATAACTCGCTATTGACTCGACACACACACTCGACATCATGACTCAACATTGACACACAATTATAAGCATGAAATATATATTATCCCATGCCCTCATACCATTCCATACACACACACATTCACGCACACGGACAACAAGCCGAGTGCAAACCGTAGGGTTGCACCAACAGAAGTCAAGAGAGTGAAGCTCGTAGTCACGCTGAGCGGCAACGTGCAGCAGCACCCAAAGAGTGGTCATCTTCGGGGTGGGAGAGAAGGTCTGGAAGAAGTCAACTCCCTCTCGCTGACTGAAGCCTCGAGCCACGTAGCGAGCCTTGAAGACAGGCAGAGAACCTGGCGGCCGCTTCACCCTGAAAATCCACATGCCACTGACAATGTTCGCCCCAAGAGGGGGAACCTCGTCGACGTAGGTGCCTGTGGACTTCCAGGATGCCATCTCTGCGTCCATGGCTGTCTGCCACTGAGAGGAGTACTCACCCGCGATCGCCTCAGCGTAAGAGCGCGGGGTAGGGATGTCTGGTGCATCCGGGTCTCCCTCAGGGGCAAGCAGCATGGATACGAGATGAGGCGCAGCAGCTGCAAGACACTCAAGGTCCTCCTGCCTGTCCTCAAGGACGTCCGTGCCAAGAGCACACTCACCCCCGACGGACGGAGGACAGACAGACGTAGACTCAGCAACAAGACTGGCGGCGTAGTCTAGACGACAGTGAGCAGCAAAGGCAACAAGCTCAGTGGCTAAGGCAGACGCAGCAGCAGACTCAAACGACGGGTCAGTGACAACAGTGGCAAGCAGACGCGTGACAGTAGAGTGCTCAGCACGAAACCGGTCAGACGCAGGGTCAGCAACGACAGGCAGAGAGGACGCAGGGGGAGGCAGCAGAGGAACACGCGGGGAAGGAGAGGAAGGACGGCGAACTACAAGGGGAGGGCTGGAGACAGCCGGCTGGCACTGACGAGGAACACGACGACCGGAACTGACAGGGGGGACAGGCCGCGACACTGGCTCACAACGCTCTGCAAGGCCACCAGGCTGCTCTGTGTACGGAGAAGGAGCAGGCAGCGGTGAGCCAGGCTGTAACGGAAGACCAGTAGACGAGGGAAGACTGAGAACCTGGCGAAGTGCAGAGTCAGGTGGTGGCTGAGACGACGGAGACGGCAGAGCAAAGAACAGGCGCGGCTGAGCAGTGCCACCAGCAGCTCCAGCACCTCCAGCAGCTCCAGCACCCCCAGCAGCTCCAGCACCTCCAGCAGCTCCAGCACCTCCAGCACCTCCAGGACCTCCAGCAGCACCACCACCAGCCCCAGCAGCTCCAGTACTCCCAGTATGAGCACCTCCGGGACCAGCGACACCAGGAGAAGAACCACCGGTAGGAGAGCCCTGAGGTGCAGAAGTGGGAAGCCGATGGCGACCGTACCAGTCGTGCAGCTGCTGGGAGGTGAGGGGCACACGCGGACGAAGACGGCTACTCCAAGGAGACCGCGTAATAGCAATCTCAGAACCCTCAGGCAACTCACCCCCAGACGCAGCACTCCCAGGCTCAGCACACACAGGCTCAGCACCCCCAGACGCAGCACCTCCAGACGCAGTACCCCGAGACGAGGCACCTCCAGGCTCCACACGCTCAGCTCCCCCAGACTCAGCACCCCCAAGCTCCGCACCCCCAGGGACAGCACCACTCCCAGCAGGACCGGAGTCACCAGTGACCTCAACAGGTGCAGGCGCGGGGGGGTCTACCTGAGAGACACCTGAAGGAGCAGGACCTGGCGCGGGGAGGGGGTCTACCTTGGGAGGACCTGGTGCGAGAAGGAGCGGCGGGGGGGGGCGAGGAGCAGTGCGGTAGGGGAAGAGACGGTAAAAGGGGACCGACTCGTCAAAGGTGACGTCCTGAGACGCAAACACACGGCGCGAGGCGGGGTCGTAAAACTGCCAGCCAGGCGCGTCAGGGACAAAGCCAAGGAAGACGCAAGGAATGGCGCGAGGGGAGAGCTTGTCCGCGGTGGTATCGCGGACAAAGGCACGAGCACCCCAGACCTGGAAACGCGACGCGTCGCCAACCTTCCCCGTCCACAGCAGTGTGGGCGAGGTCTCCGGCAAGGAGACACGGGGCCAAAGGTTGAGCTGATGCGCGGCGTACCGGACCGCAAACGGCCACAGAAAATGGGGGGCAGCCGCATGGATCATGGAGGTACGAGCGACCTCCATGACTAAGCCAATGCGGCGCTCAGCAACCCCATTTTGCTGCGGAGAGGCCGGAAGCGTGAAAGTCTGGCGGATGCCGTGCTCCGCACAGAAGGCTGCCAAGAGGTCTGAGGAGAACTCACCACCTCTGTCAGAGTGCAGACGCAGGACAGGAAAGTCCGACTGGAACCGCTCGCGGAGCTAGAGACGAGTAGCGCGGATCCAGGGGATCAAAACATCAGGGACATCCGCCTTGTGCTGCAAGGGGAAGACCGTGGTGTAGCGCGTGTAGTCGTCGACAACCAGCAGGAAGTACCGCTCGTGGCCCTGTCCACGGACGCGGGCTGGGCCCCACACGTCCAGGTGGAGAGTCTGCAGTGGAGCCTCTGTCTGAGGGAACGAGGAGGAGTGAGGAGCGGCGCGCTGCCGCCCCTCGACGCAGGGAATGCAGGGCGGCGCACGCGAGGGAGGGAGGGGAGGCAGAGACCTGGGGAGACCAGAAACCAGGACGCGAGAGTGCATGCTGCGTAGGCGAGGCAGGGAGGGGTGACCAAGGCGGTGGTGCCACAGGAGAGTGTCGTGCGACAGTCGGCGACACTCACACTGTGTAACTACCTGAGCAGGCGCGTGCAACAAGGGAGACAAAGGGGTGGAGCGTGACGCAGTGGTGAGGGTGTAGAGACTGGACCCTGGCGCACGAGCAAACGTGGCCAGGTGGCGACCAGTCTAGGAGCACGTGCAAATCGCCACACGCTGCCGGCCAGGGGTGAAGGTGTCAACCCCCGCATCCTGGAGGACAGCGTTACTCACCAAGTTCGTAGAGAACGAGGGGAGGTGGAGACCAGACAGCTCACCAGACGGGACCGCCGGACACGAAAGCACAGTGGAAGACCGTGCAAGCACCGGGCCCCCAGAGGGGTCAGCCAGTGAGACAGGAACAGGTGCAGGGAGGGGAGTGACTGTGGTACTGTCGCGAAAGAAACAGCGGGAAGCACCAGAGTCAAGTGTAAAGGTGTGCAAAGCCTGTGCAGGCGCAGTACCAAGGGGAGCAGACTCACAAGCACCTAGTGCTGCAGGGGCTATACCAGGATCCGGCGGCACACACAAGTAGCAGTCACCCTCAGCACTAACAGACAAGGCATACATAGCAGCAAGAATTGCCTCATAGTCAAGATCAAAGATAGGTACATCACGCCTAAGTAATTCTGCCCAGTTGGGGAACTCAGGAGCATCAGGAAACTTGGCGCGCCAGGCGTCGCTAAGCGGAGCGAAGCAGCGCTGCTCAGTGTGAAAACCTGTGCACTGGCGACCAGCGCGGGGACCTGTGCGGATGATATAGGGGCAGCGACCAGGACCCCCAGAAGCCCCACGCCCGGCATACCAGTCAAGAAGCTGCTGGGAAGTGGGGGTCTGGCACTGACGCTGATGCTGCTGCTGCTGCTGCTGCTGCTGCTTCTGCGGCTGCTGCTGGCCCTGACCACCAATGCCACTACCGCTCCCTCCTCCCCCACCGCCGCTGCTGCCCCCTCCACCGCTCCCAGTGCCTCCGCCGCCCCCACCACCACCTCCACCGCCTCCACCCCCACGACCACCCCCACCACCTCCACCTCCCCCGCCGCCTGCACCACCGCCACCTCCACCGCCACCCCCACCGCCCCTGCCACCCCTGCCGCCCCTGCCGCTGCGACGCTTCCCACTAGGAGCGGAAGCAGCTCCGACCCCCTCAGCACCAAGGTAGTCGTGAGCAGCAGCTGCGGAGGCGTAGGAGGGGGTGAGAGGGGAGGGGGAGCACCCCTCAAAGAGGGGAGAGTGAGGAGTGCCACGAGCAGCACCTACAGCGAGGATGTTCTTCTCTGCTGCGAGGAGGTGCTTCTCGAAGTCGTCGACAGTGAGAGTGGTGGGGTCTAGCGCTAGGAAGTGGTCCCTGACTGAGCTAAGAGTGTCAGGGAGGCGGGTGACGAGGAAATAGAGAGTGAAGTACATCGGGGGGGGGTTTGCGGCGCAGAACTCGGCTGAAAGGGCGGCACGAAAGCGAGAGTTTGTAGCGCATAGGTGAGAAACTAGGTCCTCAGCAGTGGTGAACGAGGAAAGATCGGGGAACAGGTACGGTAGCATGAGTCGACCTATGGCTGCAGTGGCCGGGGAGGAGTAGCGCGCAACTACAGCGTCGTACAGTGTCTTAGCAGTTCTGTGCTGGCTGAAATGCGCTCGCTCAGTAATCGGCAGGTGGTTCCTAATAGCTAGGCGTGCTGCAGCATCACGAGTCTGCCACTGGGGGCCTTCTAGAGCAGGAGCATCAGCAGCAGGAGTAACGACAGTGCCAGAGACGTAATCGAACAGTGAGACACCCTCTTTGGCATCAGTCAGAAGGAACAGCTGGAGATCGTCTAACCACACAGTGAACTCGATGGGACGACCGTCAGGCTCGAACGCTAGAACGTTAGGCGTCGCCATATTGGCTTAAGGCAGGCGGCAGCAGGCAGCAGGCAGAGGCAGCAGGCACCAGGTAGGAGGCAGGAGGCAGAGGCAGGAGGCAGGGGCAGCAAGCAGCAGGCAGGCAGCAGGCAAGCTGCAGGCAGGCGGCAGCAGGCAGCAAGCAGGCAGGCGGCAACAGGTAGCAAGGAGCAGGCAGGCAGCAGGCAGGCTGCAGCAGGCAGCAAGCAGGCAGGCAGGCAGGATGCAGGCAGCAAGCAGGCAGGCGGCAGCAGGCAGGCAGCAGGCAGGCTGCAGGCAGGCGGCAGGCAGGCGGCAGCAGGCAGGCTGCAGGCAGGCTGCAGGCAGGCTGCAGGCAGGCTGCAGCAGGCAGCAAGCAGGCAGGCAGGCAGGCTGCAGGCAGCAAGCAGGCAGGCGGCAGCAGGAAGGCAGCAGGCACGCTGCAGGCAGGCGGCAGGCAGGCGGCAGCAGGCAGCAAGCAGGCTGGCAGGCAGGCAGCAGGCAGGCGGCAGGCAGCAAGCAGGCAGGCGGCATCAGGCAGACAATAGGCAGGCTGCAGGCAGGCGGCAGTAGGCAGCAAGCAGGCAGGCAGGTAGGCGACAGGCAGGTGGCAGTAGACAGCTAGCAGGCAGCAAGCAGGCAGGCAGGCAGGCGACAGGCAGGCGGCAGCAGGCACGAGGCTACGGGCAGCGCGCGCAGCTGCGGGCTGCTCGTGGTGACGCGCGGGCTGGCGGCAGGCTGCGTGGGTGGCTGGCGCGGCGCGTGGGGCCTAAAACGGGCTACACGGCGCGTGGGGCCTAAAACGGGCTACACGGCGCGTGGGGCCTAAAACGGGCTACACGGAAGCGGCGCGCAGGGCCTAAGTGGGTTGCGCACGGGCGGCTTACACGGCGCGCGGGCCGGCGGCAGGCTGCGCGGGTGACTGACGTGGCACGCGGGGCCGAAAACGGGCTGCGCGCGGGCTGCTTTAAGTGGCGCGCACGGAAAAAAAAAAGGGCCGCGCGCGTGCAGCCGAGGCGCGCGCGGGCAGCAGGTAATGCAGTAATCGGTGGGCCCTAATCTTAGGTCCTAAAGACCTATGCTCTAGATACCATCTTAGAAGCTAGGCATGAGTGATGTCGACTATCGAGAAGGTTGGTACAAGGAAAATGAACCTAAGGGGTTGTACGGTACAGGGGTTTTTTTATCAGAGTAAATTACTCTGTTTCTCTGAAAATCAGAGTGGTTTTTAGGGGGTCACTCTGACGTGTTTGGGTAAGCTTTTTGGAGGATAAGTTTTCTCTGATTTGTCAGGGTTCTGATTTTAGCTACTCTGAGAGACCAGTGTATATTTGTGGCGGATGTACTTTTCTCTGTACAGGGTATAGGCATTTCGACCGACCCTCCCTCCCCCCCCCCCCCCCCCCCAATTGGTGGGTTAAGGAGAATATATAATGTCCGTAAGCAATCCTAATGATAACCGCGTAGCACAACGCTTACCGTAGTTTTTTGGTAGGAGTGCAGAAGGCCTGGGTTCAATACTTGAGAGGGCACTCAGAGTTGGAAAAATAGGTACACTGGGTGCCCAGAGTAAATTTTTCAGAAGTGAAGTTTTCTCTGACAAATCAGAGTAACGCTCATAATGAACCCTGAATTTCAGAGTTCCCTAGAAAACAGCTCTGGAAATCCGAGTAGTGAAAATCCAAAAAAAAGCCCTGGTTGTACCCCACAGTGTGTACGGTGTACCCCACTAAGCCTACCAAAAATATAACATAGATATGCCTATGTTTGACAACTCGACGAAGCAAAATTTGTCACGCCGAATCAGTTTACGCTGCAGTGCGACAACCAGAGTGCAATTACCATCGCCAACAAGCCCGGCTTCGTCAATCGCACGAAACATATCTCACTGCGTTACTTCTTCGTCAAGGATGCGATCGACAAGGGGAGAATGCGCCTTGTCTACTGTCCCACTGGTGACATGGCAGCTGACTCACTTACCGAGAAACTGACACGACAGAAATTTCACCACTGCAACCAGCTCAGCGGAGTTTCTGAGACAACTGGGTAACTACACCGAACTCCTAGAAGTGAAGGGGAGTGTTGAGATAATATCGAGACTTGAGCACTTCAAGGAATTCGTGTAGCACAGTTAGTACAATGTGAGACTTCGCACGTAATAGTAAAGTACCGATAGGCTGACGCCAGCAAAGCGCTACGCGCCCTGGGATGACGTCAGCAAGTAGCTATAGGCCTCGCAAATAGTCACGTACCGTTTCAGAACACGAATAGCGTGAATAGCACAGTACAGTAGGCAAATATATAATTTACTCTAGCTATATATTTTGTATGCTTGTCATTTTATAATATATCTGATTTAAGAGACATAGATCCTGAAACATATCACTACATGAGCTTTGCATAATAAGCTCAGACAAAGCCTCCTACACTGGCTTTAATTCATACAAAGACTTCCGCTACAACAGGAAGCTACCATCCTAAGTATACGATCCTATTCAATCACTTCAAATTCTAACACTATCTACTACGATCCTTCACTTATAACAACACGACTAATGACCTATGGGCAGATGAGAGAGTGGGGCAGGAAGTGGGGTCTGGAAGATTGCTTGTGGCTGGACTTTGTCCTAGGGCTGCTGCAGTGTCAGCTGTTGCTGCTCATACCCTTCGGCGCGTGAAAGAGCAGGTGCTGCTACTCATGCCCGGGTGCGCTGAAACGCATGGTTGTGGGTGTGCTGAAGCATATGATCTTGCCGGAACCGAGCCATAGTATTGGGCGATACATGAGATTTTCTGGCTAGCATATATTCCAAACTGAGGCTCTCATTGAGTCAATAAACCCGGAATTTAACCGCCAATGTAACTATAGAAGGTAGTACAGTTCTAGTGATGTTTGATGATTCGGGCAACTCTATAAAACCAAACTTTAACTGCCAATTTGCCAGACGCTTCACCACCACCCTTTGTGACATTCCCAAAAGCGCCGCTCGCCACACCATTCTCAAATGTTTTGGTGTAGATGAGAGCAGAGTAGGTGTCAGGTGCAGCCAGCATGGCATCCGCCAACTCCTTATACGTCTGCCCGTTATCCGCCGTCAAAGTACTGGCGTTTAGCCAAGTGCCGGAGGTTTCGTAGTTATAGCCGAGGGGAGGGGGAGGGGGAGGCGGCTGCTTGCCCTTCCTGCCCTTGGGAGTCAGTTTGCCGCCCAGCTTGGCGCGCTCGGCGTTTGAGAGCGTGCGATTGGTCCACGTGGCGTCGCTGGTGAGCACAGTGAGTGCCACGTCAGCGCCCTTCTTGATGACGACACCAATGGGCTCGCCAGAGTCGTTCAGACTGACGCGTACGTGGTAACGAATGTCGTAGTCGTAAGTTGTGGCGTTGCTGAGGGAGGTGGCAAGTAGGGACAAGGAGGGGTAAGGAGGGGCAAGGAAGGGCGATAAGGGGAAGGGAGGGGCGAGAAGGGGCAGGGAGGGGCGGGTGTTTGGCCATGGGACAGGCGGGTAAAGAGGGGCAAAGCTAACAAGAGGCAAAAACAGGATGCCAGAAGTAATGGGAGGTTGAGAGAGTAAGGGGTGAACGGAGGAGAATGAGACGTGACGTGAGTAGTGAGAAGCGAGAAGAGAGCAGAAGTACACGTGAGTAAAAGAGAGAAGGAGAAGCTTACAGAAAGATGACGAGGTCAACGCAGCCCGTGGCGTTGACGTCACCTTGGAGGTCAACATTAGAGCCGTTGACACGCGCTGCGATCACGCCTGCACGAAATCGCGGAATCACAGAAAGGAAACAATGCACGGTTGGCGGTTGATTCCTAAGCAAGTATGAATGGTGGCGAGGAAAAGCAGCGGAGAAGGCTTGGAGCGGAAAGACGTGAAGTCTCTATTTCTTATGCGCTTACCGACAAGAGTGCCGAACTGATCGCCTCCATTCTTCCCCCCGCCGTTCTTCCCGCCATCCTTCCCTCCTTTCTTTCCTCCGTCCTTGCCGCCCTGCTTGTCCTTAGGCGGCGGCGGAAGCGGGTCCGACTGAAACTGCCCCCGCGCCGCACCCGAGTCATAACCAGTCGTCGCGAACGACGCGTAGTAACCATCCGGATTCGCGAGCATCGCATCCACCAGCGCCTTTAGAGTCTGCCCGCCGATCGTGGCCATTGTACTCGCTGTAAGCCACGTCCCGCGTGACGCATAAGTGTACTTCGGAGGAGGCGGGGGGGGCGGTGTTCCCTTGTTCTTTTTGCCCTTGGGCGGCGGAGGCGGTGGACGGGTAAGATTCGCCCACGTGGCGGTTTCTCCTGCTTGTACTAAAAGGGCGGCGGCGTCGCCCCCCTCTCCCGCCGCGCCGATCGAGATCGTCGCGCCGAACGGCTCGCCGTCGTCGGCGGTGGAGGTGACGACACTGTAGAAAACGTTGTAGTCGCCGTCTAGCCTGGCGGTTTCCGTCAGGGTTCACACAAGCGAGCGGGAAGGAAGGACGGAATGCGCACCGCTCAGGGAGAAGGCACTCTCGGGATGATAATGTGGGTTCGACGGAAGGTTTCAGTTTATTCAACGGAGGGACGGAAGGCAGCAGAGAGGACCAGGTGACGTGGGTCGAGGGAGAACGGAAAGAAAACAGGTGGCTGGCTTACTTGAAGACGGCGAGGCAGATTCGGCCAGTGGCGTTGACGTCGCCCGTCGCCCCAACCACATTGGATCCGTTCAGTCGCGCGGCGAGAATCGCTGCGCGGAAACGGAGGGGGATGGGGATTGGGGGTTGAAGGGGGGGGGGGGGGGGGGGGTGTTCTGCAAGAGGAGGGCACGCTGAGGAATGGGAGCGGGGGAGCGAGAGAGTGTGAGAGAAGGGCGGAGAGGACTGTGAGAGTGCGGGGAAAAAGACAGGAGGATAGATGAGAGGCGAGAAGAGGAGGGAAGCTGCTGTTTTGTTTGTAAAAGCAGTAACCAACGCGTGGATTCTTGTAAGGACATGCCACACGGTTAGCCAAGCATCTAGAAATTTCCCGAGCTCCTATCATGCGTCAGATTTCCCGGAGAGTTCTCACCCGTCAGATTCCCGAGAGGCTCAGCATCTTTTGGCTTGGGCAGCGGGCACGGGCCTGCATCCGGGGGCCCTTCCTTCCCGCCTTTATTGTCCTTATTCACAGGGCGTGCGGTCGTGATTCCTGCACAGCAGAAGCACACATGGAACAAGCTTTTGAAATTGCAAATAAGAAGTTATTCAATGTAGCGGACTCATGGAAGATGAAGCATCTCGCTGTGATTGATTCATAGGGATTCTGCTGGTGATCTCGGCTGTAGCAAAGGTGAATATTCATATATCACTCACTGATGGATGCTGTGACAACTAGGAGGCACATTGACAAGCAGAGGTAAGGGCGGAGCCCCATGGCAGACCAAATTCCCTAGCTGCTGAATCGATTCCTAAGGATATGAGAATAAACGCAGGTTGTGTGAGGCAGGTGCGAAGGAACTGGTGATATCTCGTTTGCTAGTCGAGTGGTATTTATCCTCAGCAAGGAAAACTGGGCAACTGCTGGTTGCGTTCGAGAGAGTTGTAGACATTTCAGTACGGTGCGGAATGTTAACTAGCGGTATACAGTGAAAACCTTCGGTTTCCGGAAATGTTCCTCGCCTTCTCGTGTTAGACTCTGCAGGCTATGGGAAACCAAGAGAATGCGCTGCGAGATTCGGGTGGACGCATATAGCGGGGCACCTGGCGGGAAAGGGAACCGCACAGCGTGTGACATGCGTAAACATTTTGAGGGCTCGGTTGCGGGCAACAACAAACGAAATTTGTGGAAACCCAACCTTGATATTTCTGTAAACATCAGTGGGATATAAGTTTAGAGGGTTGGGGCTGCTGACTTCTCAATTTCCCACTTTCGTCATCATTTTGTTCTGATCCAATCGACCACGGATGGTACGGGCAACCCAGTCGAAGCGAAATTCTCTAGTCCCACATTGCAGAGGTGAAGGATGAATTGCCTCGCCACACAGGTCAGATCAGAACCCAAGGGGAAATTCAGGTGAAGCTGGTGGCTCCTCCTTTCCTCACGGAGCCTCATGCTCTGTTCCGGTGCACCCGCAATAAACTTGGCCAACTGCTTTCCTCGGCTTGACCTATTATTCCCTGAGATGCACGCGCAGGTGGTGCAGCATGAAAAAACAGCAGGGGATGGCAAAAGTCTCTATAAAGAGTACGGACACCTCTGTACGAGCACAAAACCAGATGTCTTAGTTTAGAAATCATGATAGAGACAGTGCCAACTATTCTCTCTATCGATTATACCTGCTTAACGACAGCTTAAAACGAAGGTGTTCATAACAGGCTGACAATATCAGGGAGCACAACGAGTAACATCCACGTGCAGCTGGCAGCCAGCTTCTATCTCTCACACCCCCTCAAGCTGTCAAGCGGGTTCATTGCCGCAGTACACAGACGTCAACTTCATTGATGAACGGACATACGGTAACAAAGTCTAGGTGATACCAAATAATAGTGAAGCTAGAGATGGGATGCTTGAGTTAGGTGGTTGGTACCTTTCATTGCACCCACTCACCCATGCATTATCTGATAGTGAGTCAAGGAGGCATCAGGCGTTGGAAGTAATGAAATGCAAGCTGCTACAAAAGGCTATACTCTTACAACATCCTTTATATCTGCAGACTTACATATACCATACCCTATCATACATACATCATAGAAATAGGTGAATTGCCTTCATACCAGTGTATTATTAATATGCTGGCCTGTTGACCATCCTAGGCGAGCATGGCTAAAGATCCGCTTGCAGCACAGTTCCTGAACCACTTGGTGTAGACACGAGCAGAGTAAATGGCAGGAGCAACCAGCAAGGCATCCATCAGCTCCTTGTAAGTCTGCCCGATATCCGCCTTCAAAGTACTGGCGTTTAGCCTGTCAAACATAATAGTTTAGGGGCCTAGGGTTTGACCTAGGCGAGAGTGACGAGAGGAAAAGTGCAAGCCAAAAAGAGAGGTTCAATAGTAGAGGGCATACAAGATATAGGCAAGGAATTAGGCAAATGGTACACCACCTAGCAGGAAACTAAGGTAACTACACTAGGCTACTGTAGGCATTTATACGAATGTATACAAATACATTTCAACACACCCCCTAAATGCCTACAGTGGAAACCCGTGTGTAGCACAAAGTCTGCAGGGGTACACCAGGTGCAGTGGAAGAAGCAGCAGCAGGCAATAACAGTGGCAGTCGGTGCTTTGGTGGCAAATACAGCTGCAGCACGCCTTCAGCCAAGGCAGAAGCAGTAGCAGGTGTAGGGGCGGCAGGTCGCCTGAGGAGCAGGCTCTGAGGCTGCAACGTGCAGCAGGACAGCAGCGGCTCGACGGCAGCACCTGCAGGCCCCAGCAACAGGCAGCAGAAACAAGGGCAGGTGGCGGCAGGGGCGGCAGCAGGAGGTGCCACGATAGCAGCGGGTGGCAGCTGCAATTTCCTGAATGTCTTCCGCCACCCTCTCTTACCCTCCCCCCACAGCCACGAGCGGTAGTGAGAGAGAGAGGAGGGGCGGCTGCTGGCTTTGCAGAATCTCTCTCGCCACCCCCTCACACTCCCCCTCCCCCCACGGGTGTACGAGCAGCAGTGAGAGGGAGGAAAAGGCGAACAGCGGCGGCAGGAGATGTGTCACCCACGCGCAAACCCCACCCCCTCCCCCCCCTTTTTTCACTGGCGCACGAGCAGCAGGTGCGGGGCAGGGCCGGGGCAGGACGGCAGGGCAGGGCAGGGCCGCGACGAAGACGGGAGGGGCCGACGCGCGGCCCCCCAGGGCGCCGTGACGGGCGACAGAGGGGGCGACGCGCGACCCCCCCCAGGTTGCGCGGCCCCCCAGAGCACCGCGACGGGCGACGGGAAAAGGCGGGGGGGGGGGGGGGGGGGGGGGGGGGCGCGGGCCCCCGGTGCGTCGCAACAGGCGACGAAACCGCCGCACGCCTCGGGGCGCACGACGGGCAGGCAGGGCACCGTCGCGCGCCACGGGGCGCACGACGGGCAGGCAGGGCACCGTCGCGCGCCACGGGGCGCACGACGGGCAGGCAGGCAGGGCACCGTCGCGCACCACGGGGCGCACGACGGGCAGGCAGGCAGGGCACCGTCGCGCACCTCGGGGCGCACGACGGGCAGAAAAACAGCGCGCGCCCGAGGCGCGCGATAGGCAGGACAGCAGCGGAAGACTTGGTGGGCCCATGGAGTAGTTGAAAAAACAGCAGGCCAGGATGTTACGTGCTCTGTACCATGTCAAACATAATAGTTTAGGGGCCTAGGGTTTGACCTAGGCGAGAGTGACGAGAGGAAAAGTGCAAGCCAAAAAGAGAGGTTCAATAGTAGAGGGCATACAAGATATAGGCAAGGAATTAGGCAAATGGTACACCACCTAGCAGGAAACTAAGATAACTACACTAGGCTACTGTAGGCATTTATATGAATGTATACAAATACATTTCAACATAACCAAGTGCCGGAGGTTACGTAGTTGTAGTAGAGGGGCGGCGGGGGAGGCGGCTTCTTGCCCTTCTTGCCCTTGGGAGTCAGTTTGCCGCCCAGCTTGGCACGCTCGGCCTCTGAGAGTGTGCGATTGGTCCACGTGGCGTTGCTAGAGACCACGGTGAGTGCCACGTCATTGACCTTCTTAATGACGACGCTGTTGGGATCGCCAGGATTGCTTAGCGTCACGTCGACGTGGAAACGAATGTGGTAGTCGTTAGTTAAGGTATTCTTGAGGAGTAGGGTGGCAGCGAAGAGCAAGGAGGGGCAGGGATGGGCAGGGAGGGGAAGGGGTGGGCGAGGAGGGGCAGGGAGGGGCGGGTGTTAGGCCACGGGCAGGTAGTGAGGGGATAGGGTAACCAGGGAACAAAAAGAAAAAAAGAAAAGAAAATAAAAAAGAGGTGCGAGAAGTGAGGGACGTTGAGAGAGTGAGGGGTGAACGAAGGGGAAAAATGGCGAAGCTTACAGGAAGGCGCTGAGAAAAAAGAAGCCTATAGCGTTGACGTCACCAGTGCCGGGGCCAGTGAAATTGGTTCCCACCGTACCTGCACGAGACCACGGAGAGAAAGAAAGCGACATCGAAAAGAAGAATGAAGGGAAGAGGCAGCGCGAGTTGTTACATCCATAGCAAGAGCGAGTCGTTACATCCGTAGCAAGAGTGAGTCGTTACATATGTAGCAAGAGCGAGTCGTTACATCCGTAGCAAGAGCGAGTCGTTACATCCGTAGCAAGAGCGAGTCGTTACATCCGTAGCAAGAGCGAGTCGTTACATATGTAGCAAGAGCGAGTCGTTACATCCGTAACAGTAAAAATGGTGCGGGAGGCACGAGCGGGCAAGGCAAGAGGGCCGGAGAAGGCTAGAAGCGGGAAGCACTTCTTACCAACATGAATTGGCTCCGATTTGAACTGCCCCCTCGCTGCACCCGATGCATAAGCATTCGTTTCTAATCTCGCGTAGTACCCATCAAGCTTCGCTATTATCTTATCCAGCAGCTGCTTTATTGTATGCCCGTCATCGGTGGGCAGTGTACTCGCTTCAAGCCAAGTGCCGTTTATAGCATAAGAGTAGATTGGAGGAGGCGGGGCGGGGGTCGATCTCTGGTCAAGATAGCGCCTGGGAGGGGGAGGAGTAAGTTTCCTCCACTGGACACCGGGGTTGACCAGAGCGACGATGGGTTTTCCCAACTCTCCCGCTGCGCCTTCCCACATGGGAAGGGCGACCGGCTCGCTGGGGTTGGAGGTGGAGACGACGACACTATAGAGGACGTTGTAGTCGTCTTGCCTGGCGGATTCCGTAGGGATTCACATAAGCAAGAAGAAGGGAGAAATAAAGAACGGGAGACGTTGTAGTCGTTGTCTTGCAAAGTTCGAAGTTCAGACAAGCAAGCAGAGGAGGAATGGAGAACTGGAGGTGATGAGGTGGAGACAACAACACTGTACAAGACGTTGCAATCGCCTCGCATGCAGACGGAAGGGAGTAAGGGAACGCGCATAGCTTAGGGAGATAACAAAATTCTCGGTTGCATTTTCAGAAAGAACGGAAGGAACAGTTGAATGAACTCAAACTGACAGAAAAAAAGGCAGGCCGTGGCACTAAGGGGACCGCATCACCGTGACGTGAGGTTGACTTACTCGTAGATGGCGAGGCAGATTCGGCCGGTGGGGTTGACGTCGCCCGTGGGGCCAACCATTTTGGATCCGTTGAGCCGCGCGGCGAGAATCGCTGCTCGAGAGAGAAGGGGAGAAGATGGGCGGGGAGAAACAGTGGAGGAAAGTGAGCGGAAAGGGAGGGGATGAACATACTATGAAATAAAGATAAACCATGTATCCACATTTTCTGAACCAGAAAAACTACCATAATCATGGCCTGCCAAGCGTTGGTTTTCAAATTTCCCATAGCATTTCTCTTCTCACCCGTCAGATTCCCGAGAGCCTCAGCCTCGATCCACGAGGGCACCGGACATGGGCCCGCGTCCAGGGCTCCCTCATCCTTTCCGCCGTTTCTGTCATTCACAAGGCGCGCCATTGTGGTCGCTGAAAGGGAGATAAACATCAAGCAAACACATAAGATAAAAGATATCGAAACGTAGGTGGAAAGAACATGTCAGAAAGTAAGCAGGTGGTGGAATGAACGCATGAAATGAAGCAGTTCCCTAGGATTGATTCGTGGAAGTTTACGGCTGATACCTAATGACTGTAACACAACTAGTAGAGGTGCAAATGTCACTCATCAGAGCATGCGGATGACTCCGGCTTCGCTATAATCGAATCCACCAGCTGCTTTATTGTCTGCCCGTCATCGGCAGAGAGTGTACTCGCTTCAAGCCAAGCGCCATCAATAGCATAAGAGTAGATTAGAGGAGGCGGGGCGGGGGTCGATCTCTGGTTATAATAGCACCTGGGAGGGTTTGGATTCGTCCACTGGACATCGGGGTTGACCAGAGCGACGACGGGTTTTCCCAACTCTCCCGCTGCGCCTTCCCACATGGGAACGGCTGACGGCTCGTCAGGGTCGGAGGTGGAGACGACGATACTGTAGAGGACGTTGTAGTCGTTGTCTTGCCTAGCGGATTCCGTAGGGATTCACAC
Organism: Closterium sp. Naga37s-1; assembly: GCA_947471745.1. Taxonomy (NCBI): domain Eukaryota; kingdom Viridiplantae; phylum Streptophyta; class Zygnematophyceae; order Desmidiales; family Closteriaceae; genus Closterium; species Closterium sp. Naga37s-1. The sequence goes on from CANJKZ010000979.1 coordinate 572,718, forward strand.
AAGCAAGTTCACATAAGCAAGAAGAAGGGAGGAAGGGAGAACAGGAGATGATGATGATGATGATGAGGTGGAGACGATGGCGACACTGTAATCGCCGTCTAATCTGACAGTTTCTATTATGTTCACACGGAAGGGAGTAAGATAAATGCGCATAGCTTAGGGAGATATAGAGAAAGAAGATTTCTCGGTTGCAGAGGCCAAGGCTGCAGTTTCAAAAACAACGGCAACAAGCAGTTGACCGACGTCAAACTGACAGAAAAAGGGTGGGCCGTCGCACTGAGGGGGCCGCAGCACCGTGACGGGCAGTTGACTTACTGGTAGACGGCGAGGCAGATTTGGCCGGAGGCGCTGACGTCGCCCGTGGCGCCAACCATTTCAGATCCGTTAAGCCGCGCGGCGAGAATCGCTGCTCGAGAGAGGAGGGGAGAAGACGGGCGGAGAGAAACAGCGGAGGGAAAGTGAGCGGAAGGGAGAGGAGAGGAACTTTTTATGAAATAAAGCGGAGGAAAGAGGGGGGTAGAGATTCAAGTCTGTGCGTTTTCCAAAGGAACTTCCACATGATCATGATTCATGGCCCACCAAGCGCTGATATACGAAATCCTCAGAAAGATTCTCACTCGTCAGATTCCCGAAAGCCTCAGCCTTGAATAGCGTGGGCACCGGACATGGGCCGGCATCTGGGGGTCCCCCGTCCTTTCCGCCGTTTCTGTCATTCACAGGGCGCGCCGTCGTGGTCGCTAAATAGAAGATGAACATTAAGCAAACACATCAGATAGAAATTATGAAAGAACATTTTAGGAAGGAAGCAGGTGAAAAATAAACGCATGAAATGAAGCAGTTCTGTAGGATTAATTTGTGGAAGTTTACGGCTAATATTGTGTGCAGCACAAGTAGAGGTGCCAATGTCACTTACCGAAGCATGTGGCGACGACTAAGAGAACAACTGACAAGCTCAGGTACCTGTGGAGCGCCATGGTGAACTAAATTCGTTGTTTGGTGGACTGATTGCGTGACTTCACAAGAACCAGTCGAGTGGGTTTTATCCCCGGCAAGAAGCTGAGTGAGGGGGCTGGATACGAGGAGGTTTTCCCATCGCGCATCGGCACTCAGATTGACGCATTTGGCGGCGGGGTTGCTACTCTACCCCGCTGGAAAGGAGACACAAAGCATGTCGCGGTAGCGTGCAACGCCAGCAATCTTCGGAAGATTTTCCATTAGCCGTATGGGCGATTCTGTCAAAGCATACTGTAATTATTCTGCTTCAACACAGAGGAGATGGTGGATGCGTCGACGCAGAACACGGAAGCCAAGCAAAGTCTAGAGTCAAGGGATTCATGTGAGAGCTCGTAGCCGCCTTTCCTCCTTTTCCTACAGAGGCCTGCGCTCTGCTCTGCAGCGTGAGCAAGATGGTAACCGACTTCCTTGTCTGGTGCTTTTAGCGCAGATGACGCAACAGGAAATGGTTGGTGTAAGTTACGTAAACAGTTCATACAGTGTCGCGATACAAGTAAACAACTAGAGCGGTAACAATTGATGCCTAAAATTCACATCTGTACACTTCGTCAATAAATTGACATAACATGCTATTAAAAATAGTGAAATTCAAAAGCTGTTCATAATTGCCGTACCTCTAGCCGTGCCTCCCGCCGCGTCCTCCGCCGCAATCGCCGGTTTGTCCCAGCCCGTGGAACGCGCGCTCTACCCAAGGGTCTCTCTAGCATAAAAAATCTGTCTGTTTGTCTGCCTAGCAGATTTTTTTTTAGTGGTTTATTTGATATATCAGAATTTGAGTGTTGTGATTTCTGTTAGGAAAGGAATGATTTTTTTGGTTTTATCTGATGAGAAAGACATAAAATTTCATGTTCTTTTGTTTCATGACATTTAGTTTCGGTTTTGTCTGATGCCGAAACTTTCTCCCCATAGGAATGGTTTGAGCATGTACAGTGCGTGATTAGCGGCTTCCCCACTGAATACCGAAATGCACGTACCATCCCTTTCGCGCCCCGACAACTTGGAAGCTGCTTTCGCCAGCAAGGCAGAAGATGCTTCCGCCCCACGTGAATCCACCCAGAATGTGCTGCAACAGGTCACTCCGCGTCATACCTTGCCCACGCAGGACCACATCTGTTGTGTGTGGCCTGTTACGGCTACTGTTATTGGTCACTGTGATACAGCGCAACTGCTGCCACATCCATACATCGATGATTTTGGCGCCTACGAAACCTTCAAGAACTGCAATGCAATAGCACCACAAACAAGTGGTGCCACCCAGTTTCATTCTAGCCATGCGCACTTCGTCAAGAGAAGAAGCAGACTGAACGTTGGGGTTTGAGGAGGCCCTTCGTCTCCAAGCCTCTCTTGACGTAGCCTATTCACGCCTGCTTTTGCAGGGAGCGTTTTCTTTTCCTCCCGTCCGTCTCCTCGCCATGGCGGACCCCGTGAAAGGCGCGGATACAGCCACGCCACAGGCCCGTTCTCCTATGACGGGCCTGGATTTCCTGCGTAGACCCCAGCCCGCTGACGAAGTTAGCTCCCCGTCACGTGGCCCAATAGCTTCTCCCCACGATACCCCCGAAGTTACGCCTGTGTCGTGGCCCGAGGTAAATGCTCGGCGGGCTTTTAGCCGCACACCGCTTGCCTCCCCATCCCCGTCTTCTCACCGTCCGCTGCCTACTCAGAGGCCTCAGTCATCCGTTAGTGCATCTCGTTCTGATAGAAACCCGCGGTTCCTGATTATAGATTGTTTCACCCATAGCACACTACGATTCGCAAGGCGCGCGTCCCTCACGTTCGCGTCACCACTCGCCCCAGGACGGTGCCATCCCCACCATCTCCTCCTACCCTCCATCCCACCAGTGATCATGGCCCTTCTCAAAGTAGTGTTCTAGTTCCAGATCCGGACAGCCTCATGTCCGAGTTGCATGCGAAGGCGAAGGAGTTATGGAAGGGCAAATTCAGTTGGCTAATCATCACACAGCACAAGGACGGGACGTGATGCATGAAGTGCAGCATCTGTCTAGCGTACGGTCCTCTGACTTGGCAGTACGGGAAGCAAGAAGAAGGGGGGGCTGTCATCCAGCGATAGACGATGCGAAAGCACGCGCTCAGCAGGAAGCATCAGGACGCTGTTGAAGACAAACTGAGTGCGGAAGGCAAGAAGGCCGCGCAGCGAGGCATCACCAAATACAAACGAGCAGACGGTGAAACTGCTAGGTTGAAGCAACTCTTGTGCGTGCTATACATCTGCACATCAGACTCCCCCATCTCCATGTTCGTAGGCCTGGTTTGCCTGCTGGCAGACTTGGGGACGCATAACATACCATACAAGGCAATCGGCACATACCAGTCAGAGTGAGTACTATGGTGAATCTTATTGCGTTTTTTGTATTTGTCACTAAACTAACTGACAGTTTCGTGCCTGTGCAGTGACGTCTTCTGCGAGATGACCGAGGCCCTCGTCAACAATGAAGAGACAGCAGATGCACATCTAGGATTCACCGTTTATGGGTATACCGCTGGACGAGAGCACGGACCGACGACGGGGTAAGCACATGATTGTCTACCTCAGTTTTTTCCATGTCGCAAAGATCGTGACTGAGATGTTTGGTCACTTAACTGTCGAGAAGTGCGATGCACTGTCTCTGCTGACCGTGCTCCTTGGACACCTGGAGAACACCGACATCGACCTGAGCAAGACCACCGGCATCAGCACTGACGGGGCAAACGTGATGTGGGGAGTTCATACAGGAGTGGTTACACAACTCCATTTGCGGGTGCCGCACCTAGTGACCATGCATTGCATCGCCCATAGGTACGTGTAAAGCAGTGCATCGTTGTTTTGTAGTGCTTGCGACAATACATTTCAAACATACAAACATTGGTTTTATTGCAGGGAAGCACTTGCAGCTAAGGATACGGCGGATGCCGTGCCTGATCTTGGCCTCGTCGACCAAGTCTTGCAGAGTGTAGCCAACAACCTTGGACGAAGCATCGCCATTCACTCGTGTATCATGGAGCTGCAAAACATTCTGCACGCGTTAACCATGGAGATGCAAGGGATCAAGGACATCCAGCGGCTCTCTCGAAGCGATGCGATCCGGCGGCTTGTGGTAGTACTCACGGCAACTATCGTCGTTTGTTGGGAGCTCGACAAGGCGGCATACGCAAAAATCAGCAGCTTCAACTTTCACTTCTTTCTTTTTTTCCTGGCAAATGTGTTGAAAGAGCTGAACGAACTGAACACAAAGTTTCAGCAGCGAACAGTAAGACTGATACACGCTGCTTGTGCCACCACATGTCATGAAAATACTTACAATCTTGGTTTGCTATTGTGCAGGTTGACATCACCCGGGTCACCGCCATGGTGAACAACACATGCGGCAAACTGTGCGCATGCTACATCGACTATGGCATGAACTATGGCGAGGACAGCAAGCAGCAGACCGTGTTCCTGGATAAGCACGGACGTACTGCAAATCGGATGGTGACAGTCGAGGGCATGGATGGGGAAGGGAGTCCCATCACCCACACCTTCAACCTTCACGAAGACCCCATTAAGGGCCAGGTCTCAAAGGGAGACATGGAATCCTGTATTTCTGTTATTTCCCTATTTGTGCAGGAAGTAGTCAAGCACCTCCTCACCTATCGGGGTGAAGCTGTTTCTGCCCAACAGCGCCGCCAAGAGAGAGCACGTCTGCCTGGGCTGGTTCCAATCTCTCCGCGAATTGTTCAACGCAGAGAAGTGTGTACTCCCAGGTCAGTAGGCGTTGATAATCCCCAACCCTGTATGGCTTTGTAACCATACGAGACACACCAAAATTACCAACACCCACACGTCCTTGTGCCCTATGTGCTTGTGCAGGTGTCAGCTGGAAGAAGGTGGCAAGGGAACTGGTTCCGTTGACACGAGCGGGGAGATGTGAATAGATACAGAGAGATGTGAGATGTGAGTGGAGAGAGCAGGGTAGGAAAGGCAAGCAGCAGGAGGGATGTGAGCGAGAGATGGGCTGCAGCGGCCGCATCTAGTGACCTGGGGAGGTACATCTGTGGAGGTACATCTTGGGAGGTACATCTGGGGAGGTACATTTGGGGAGGTACATATAGGGAGGTACATCTGGGGAGGGTCCAAACAATTAGCCAAACAACAGCAGGGGTCCATGTTGGGTAAACCCTTTCATCCCTTCATCCTCTGTTCTTTGTGCACATGCAGGTACACGTGGGGAGGGGGCTTACCGGGGCAGCTGGGGCACCTAGGCAGCATCTCAACCCGAAACCATGTCCCCTCTCTCTCATCCCTTCGCCCTCTGTGCATATGGGGAGGGGGGTTAATGGGAGGACTAGGGCACAGACAGGCAAGGCAATGGGCCATGCGAGGGAGTATGAGGGCTTCATCCTCTGACATAGTTCCAGTGAGTAGCGGTGCTAAGGAGCCAGTTTAAGCAAGTAGGAAAGACTGTTCAACTAAACACTAGCAAACCCGAAAGCAGGGGCATAGACAGGCAAGACAATGGGCCATGTGAGGGAGTATGAAGGCAACATGTGCCCGCCCTTTCATCCCTTTATCCTCTGTTATCTGCATATGCAGGTACACGTGGGGAGGCGGTTTTCTAGGACACCTGGGGCATCGAACGCTGCAAGCTAGGGGCGGCATGTGTAAGTGGTGCCTAGGGGGATGTCGGCCTTTGTGTAAGTGGCGCTCTCACCCAGAGGTGCGTGCTGAGTGCATTGGTTATGTGTGTGCATACATGCTTGTGAAGAGATGCACACACGTATAAACACACACACACACACACACGCACACACACATACACACACACACACATGTATACACACACTTACACACATACACACATACACACACACAAAAACACAACCATACACACACACAGATACATACACACAAACATACACACACATGCACACACACACACATACACCCACACACACACACACCCCTATGAACACACACATGCACAGACACACGCACACGCACACATACACATACACACACACACATACGCACGCACGCACGTACGCACGCACACACACACACACATACACACTCACACACACACTCATACACATGCGCACACACACATACACCCACACACACATGTTAGAGACTAAGGACGGAGTCTATGAAGATTAAGGGCCGAAATATCTCAGAATCGTCAACTATAATTCTGGATAGAAACGTCGTCGTCACAAGAAACGTCGTCGACAAAACACGCTCTGTTAGAATTTCTCAAACTCGAGTATGATGTAGCCCTTGACCGTGGCTATCTCTCCCAAGTTTAATTGTATCAAAACATGGAGTATAGATTGAGTTATGAATTTCGGCGCACTTGGGGATATGTGTCAGATTTATATGACTTAGCTACTGTAGGCTATAGTGGGGTAGCACATATGGGGTACAGATTTCTAGGGTTTGTACTTGTACCCAACTTTCCCTTAGTCCATTCATTCCTCGTTCATTTTCACATGGTATCAGAGCTGAGAGCGAGTGGCGAGTAGGCAGAGGAGTGGCCTGAGGCGAGGAGTACGTGAAGCCGAAGCGCTGAAGGACCTGCTGCACCATGTGTGACTGAGTCAGGGTAATGGTGCGGCGTGCTCTGTCCCGGGTGATCTGCAAGCCAAGGTAGCTGCGCAGTTCACCCAGGTCTGTGCACGTGTGTCTCTTCTGCAGCTCGGACTTCACGTGGGCGAGTCCAGCAGTGTCAGCTGTGGCAAAGACCAAGTCGTCGACGTACACGAGGATGTAGAACGGCGGCAAAGAAGTGTCGGTGCGCAGAAACAGCGACGGGTCGGCAGTAGAGGGAGCAAACCCAAGAGCCGCAAGCGTAGTCCTCAGTGTGTCGTGCCACTCACGCGGTGCCTGGCGGAGACCGTAGACTGGCCGCCGGAGGCTCCACTGGGTGCCAGGAGGAAAAGTCCCAGTGAAGCCAAGTGGGCGGCGCAGCCAGATCTCCTCGTGCAGGCTGCCCTACAAGAAAGCAGTGCTGAAGTCAAGAGAGTGTAGCTCGTAGTCACGGTGAGCAGCTATGTGCAGCAGTACCCGAAGAGTGGTCATCTTCGGGGTGGGAGAGAAGGTCTGAAAGTAGTCAACTCCCTGCCGCTGACTGAAGCCACGAGCCACGTAACGCGCCTTGAAGACAGGCGGAGAACCCGGCGGCCGCTTCACCCTGAAAATCCACATGCCACTGACGATGTTCGCCCCAGGCGGGGGAACCTCGTCAACGTAGGTGCCTGTGGACTTCCACGAAGCCATCTCTGCGTCCATAGCTGCCTGCCACTGAGAGGAGTAGGGACCCTCTATCGCCTCCGCGTAAGAGCGCGGAGTCGGGATGTCAAGTGCATCCGGGTCTCCCTCAGGGGTAAGCAGTACGGACACGAGATGAGGTGAAGCAGCAGCCAAACACTGGAACTCCTCCTGTCTGTCCTCAAGGACGTCCGTGCCAAGGGCACACTCACCCCCGACGGACGGAGGACAGACAGACTCAGACGCAGCAACAAGACTAGCAGCGTAGTCTAGACGACAGCGAGCAGCAAAGTCGACGAGCTCAGCAACTAGGGCAGACGCAGCAGTGGACTCAAAGGAAGGGTCAGTGACAACAGTAGCAAGGAGACGCGTGACTGTCGGACTGGCAGCACGAAGGGAGTCCGACTCCGGGTTAGCAAGAGCAGGAAGAGAGGACTCAGGAGGAGAAGGCAAAGGGGCACGCAGAGGAGCAGTGGACGGACGGAGAGACATCCGGTGCGTGCCGGGCACAGGGGGAGGACGCTGACGCGAACCACGACCACTAGCGCGAGCAGTACGGACAGGCGACGCAGGACGAGACGCAGGCTCACGACGCTCAGCAAGACCTCCAGTAGGACCAGTGTAGGGAGAAGGAGCAGGCAGTGGGGAGGCCGGCTGTAACTGTAACTGTGATGGGACAGGCTGCGGACACTCTAAGGGAGGAGGAGGACCAGTAGAAGGCGGGAGACCAAGAACCTGCTCAAGAAGCGGAACGAAGTACGGCTGAGGCCGCGCAGCGACTCCAGACACAGCAGGGACAGCACCAGTACCCCCAGTGGCAGCACCAGCGCCAGCAGCACCTCCAGCTCCAGTACCCCCAGCAGCTCCAGTAGCTCCAGGACCTCCAGCAGCACCAGTAGCACCCCCAGCAGGACCGCCTCCAGTACCGCCAGCAGTACCCTCAGCGCCAACACCCTCAGCAGCTCCAGCTCCAGTCGGACCACGAGAAGACGCAGTGGCTCCAGCTCCAGTAGTACCCGCAGGCCCAGCAGCTCCAGTACTCCCAGTACGAGCACCTCCGGGACCCGTGGCACCAGCACCCTCAGCAGCCGAAGAACCTCCAGCTCCAGCAGCACGCCTCCAGCGCCGGGCAAACCACTCACGCACCTCCTGTGGAGAGAGTGGCTCCCGTCGAGACGGAGCACCCAGAGAACCTCCAGGCCCAGCACCGCCAGACGCCACACGAGCAGGCCCAGCTCCCTCAGGCTCCGCACCCCCAGGCTCAGCACCTCCAGGCGTAGCACCCCCAGGCTCATCACCCCCAGTCGTAGCACCCCCAGGCTCAGCACCCCCAGACTCAGCACCCCCAGGCTCAGCACCCCCAGTCGTAGCACCCTCAGGCTCAGCACCCCCAGGCTCAGCACCCCCAGGCGTAGCACCCACACGCTCAGCACCCCCAGAGTCAGCACCCCCAGGCTCAGCACCCCCAGCAGCACCAGAGTCACCAGCGACCTCCACAGGCTCGACTGCGTCTACCTGGGACACACCTGAAGGGGCAGGACCCTGAGGGGGAAGGGGGTCTACCGGGGGGGGACCTGGCACAAGGAAGAGCGGAGGCGGGGGGAGGGACGGAGTGCGGTAGGGGAAGAGACGGTAGTAGGGGACCGACTCGTCAAACGTGACGTCCTGGGAGGACAGAACACGGCGAGAGGTGGGGTGGTAGAACTGCCACCCTGGCGCGTCAGGGGGGAAGCCAAGGAAGACGCAGGGAGCAGCACGAGGGGACAGCTTGTCCGCAGACAAGTCGCGGACAAACGCCCGAGATCCCCAGACACGGAACGCAGACGCATCGCCAACCTTCCCCGTCCACAGCAAAGCTGGGGAGGTCTCCGGCATGGAGACCCTGGGCTGAAGGTTGATCTGATGCGCCGCGTACCGAACCGCAAACGGCCACAGAAAATGGGGGGCAGCCGCATGCATCATGGACGTACGGGCGACGTCCATGACCATGCCAATGCGGCGCTCAGCAATCCCATTTTGCTGTGGAGAGTCCAAAAGCGTGAAGGTCTGGCGGATGCCTCGTGCACGACAGTAGGCTCGCAGAAGGCCAGAGGAGAACTCTCCGCCTCTGTCAGAGTGCAGACGCAGAACAGGAAAGTCCGAGCCGAAACTCTCTCTGAGCTGGAGACGAGCTGCGCGGATCCAGTCGATCAACACCTCAGTGACATCACCCTTGCTGCGCAAGGGGAAGACTGTGGTGTAACGCGAGTAGTCGTCAACCACCAGCACGAAGTAGCGCTCGTGACCCTGTCCACGGACGCGGGCCGGGCCCCACACGTCCATGTGAAGCGTCTGCAGCGGGGCCTCTGTCGGAGGAAACTGGGAGGAGTGAGGGGCAGCACGCTGCCGCCCCTCGACACAGGGGACGCAGGTAGGGGCAGGCCCCGGAGGAAGGGGAGGGAGGGACCGGGGAAGACCAGAGACAAGGACACGGGAGGCCATGCCTCGGAGACGAGGCAGGGAGGGGTGACCAAGGCGGTGGTGCCAGAGGAGAGTCTCGTGAGACAGGAGGCGACACGAGCAGGGGGCAGACTCAGGACCAGACCTGGACGCTGCAGCAAACACCTGACCCGACGCAGCTGCCTGACCAGACGCAGTGACTGGAGGAGACTCAGTGGTCAGTGTGTACAGGCTCGACCCCGGCCGACGTGTAAACGTGGCCAAGTGTCGGCCCGTCCGAGCGTCCGTGCAGTGGGTCACACGCTGGCTCGCAGGAGTGAACTGGTGAACCCCCGCATCCTGTAGGTCAGCACCACTCACCAAGTTCGTAGAGAACGAGGGGAGGTAAAGACCAGACAGGGTGCCAGAGGGGGCCGCCGGACACGGGAGGACAGTGGAGAAGTGAGCAAGGACAGGACCCCCAGAGGGGTCTGCCAAAGAGACTGCAACTGGCCGACCAAGCGGCGTGAGTGTGGTGCGGTCTCGAAAGAAGGAGCGAGAAGCCCCCGAGTCAAGAGTGAAGGTGTGGGAGGCCGGAGCCGACGCAGTACCTGAGAGAGCAGACTCACCAGCACCTGAGGAAGCAGACGCACTGGCACCTAGAGCAGCAGCCTCGCTAGCACCTAGAGCAGCAGCCTCACCAGTACCTAGAGCAGCAGTCCCAATGCCCGGGTCGGGCGGAAAACACCAGTAACAGTCACCCTCATCACTAATAGTCACAGCATACATGGCAGCAAGAATAGCATCAAAGTCAAGGTCAAAGATAGCTACTCCCGCCCTAGACAGCTCGCCCCAGCGAGGGATCTCAGTGGCCTCAGGGAACTGGTGACGCCAAGCGTCCGTCAGGCGGCCAAAGCAGCGCTGGGTGGAGTGCGCACCCCCGCACGGCTCACCCGCGCGGTCGCCGGTGCGTAGGACGTAGGTGCACGGACCAGTACCCCCACCCCGCTGGCGTGCAGCGTACCACTCACGAAGCTGCTGAGGGGGGGGGATCTCACGAGTGCGCTGCTGCTGCTGCTGCTGCTGGCGCTGACCACCACCGGAGCCCACCCTCTGCGCAGCGCCACCCCGACCAGCTCCACCTCCTCCGCCGCCGCCTCCTCCACCGCCGCCACCTCCGCCACCTCCGCTCCCACCGCCACCGCCGCCGCCGCCTCCGCCTCCACTGCCGCCACTGATGCCCCCACCCCCGCCACCACCCCCACCGCCACCCCCACCCCCTCCGCCGCCTCCACCGCCGCCTCCACCGCCCCCGCTAGCTCCTCCAGCGCCCCTGCCCCCCTTGCCCTTGCCAGTGCGGCGTCTCCCGCTAGGGGCAGACGCCGCACCGACCGACTCAAGACCAACGAGGTCGGCCGCAGCAGCAGAGGCAACAGAGGGCAAGAGAGGAGAGGGGGAGCACCCCTCAAAGACAGGGGCACGAGGGTCACCACGAGAGGCTCCTACAGCAACTATGCTCTTCTCTGCTGCTAGGAGGCGCTCCTCGAGGAGGTCAACGGTGAGGGTGGTGGGGCAAACAGAGAGAAAATGGTCCCTGACCGGGCGAAGGGTGTCAGGGAGCCGGGTGACTACGTAGTAGAGGGTGATGTACATAGGGGGGGGGTTCTTGGCGCAGAACTCAGGAGGAAGGGCAGCGCAGTAGCGAGTGTCACTAGTGTGCAGGTGCGTAATGAGGTCAGCGACTGTGGGAAAAGCGGCGAGGTCAGGGAAGAGGTATGGCAGGATGAGGCGGCTAAGTGCAGCAGTGGCAGGGGAAGAGTAGCGTGCAACTACAGCGTCGTACAAGGTCTTAGCACTCTTGTACTGACTAAAGTGTGCACGCTCAGCGGTAGGCAAGTGGCGGCGCACAGCAAGACGGGCAGTAGCGTCGCGTGTGGCCCACTGTGAGCGAACAGTGGCGTCAGCATCAGCAGCAGGGGCAGAAGAGGCACCAGAAGTGAGGTCAAAGAGAGAGAGACCGTCTGCCCTGTCGCACTGTAGGAAAAGCTGCAGGTCATCTACCCAGACGTCAAAGTCAATGGCCCGACCCTCAGCGTCAAAAGCGAGGACACTGGGGGTAGCCATGACAGCAGTAGACTAGTAGCTGGAGCAGTAGGGTATGGGCAGCGCAGTGGTAGAGGTGCCGCTCTTACCGGACAGGGCGGCTCGGGCGGCTCGGCGGCTCGGCGGCTCGGCAGCAACTGCAGCTCGGCGGCTCGGCGACTCGGCGGCTCGGGCGGCTCGGGCGGCTCGGCAGCACGGCGGCTCGGCAGCAACTGGAGCTCGGTGGCTCGGCGACTCGGCGGCTCGGGCGGCTCAGGTGGCTCGGCGTCTCGGGCGGCTCGCGTGGCTCGGGCGGCTCGGCAGCAGCGGCGGCTCGGTAGATCGGCGGCTCAGCGGCGCCGGCGGCTCGGGGGTGACGGCGGGGCCGCGTGGGGACGGCGGCGGGGCCGGGTGGGGCGGCGACGAGGCCGCTGAGGGCGGCGGCGGGGCCACGAAGGGTGGCGACCGGCGCCTTAAGGGTGGGGCCGCGGGGTCGCAAGGGTGGGGCGACGGGGCCAGCAGAGGCGGCGCCGGGGCCGGGAAGGGCGGCGCCGGGGCCGGGAAGGGCGGCGCCGGGGCCGGGAAGGGTGGCGCCGGGGCCGCAAGGGTAGGCGACGGGGCCGCGAGGGCGGCGTGGAGGGGTCGCGAGGGCGGCTCGAGGAGGCCGCGAGGGCGGCGCGAAAGGGCCGCGAGGGCGGCGCGAAAGGGCCGCGAGGGCGGCGCGACGCGACGGGACCGTGAGGGCGGCGCGACGGGGTCGCAAGGGCGACGCGACGGGGCCGCTAGGGAGGCGCGACGCGACGGGGCCGCTGAGGCGGCGCGACGGGGTCGTAAGGGCGGCGCGACGGGGCCGTGAGAGGGGAGCGCGACTCGGGCAGAGGCTGAGCGCGCTCCGGGCAGGAAAAAAAATTGGTGGGCCCTAGGAACAGTTCCCACAGGGGAACCTGCTCTATACCATGTGAGAATGAACGAGGAATGAAAAGACTAAGGGAAAGTTGGGTACAAGTACAAACCCTAGAAAGTTGTACCCCATATGTGCTACCCCACTATAGCCTACAGCAGCTAAGTCATATAAATCTGACACGTCTTCTGTTCTCAGCTCCAGTTGTGAGGCTGAGATCTACGCAGGGGCCATGGCTGCACAGGAGCTTCGCTGGCTCACCTACCTGCTGACTGACCTCGGAGAGCCGCCTCGTTCTCCTCCAGTGCTGTACGTAGACAGCAAGGCCATGCTGGCCTTGTGTCGGGAGCAGAGACTGGAGCACAGAACGAAGCACATTGCTCTTCGCTACTTCCTTGCTCGTGAGCTACAGCAGCGTGGTCAGCTACGCCTTGCGTACGTGGCCTCTCAGGCCAACACTGCTGATATCTTCACCAAGGCACTTGCGCCTTGTGATCATCAGCGCTTCTGTACTCAGCTGGGTCTTGTGCCTACCTTGCCTCACTTGCTCACCCCTTGACCTTGTTTGTACTGTTACATATATATATACACCTGCTCTTGCTTGTTTAGCCTTATATATATATGTAATCCTGCATGTGAACTGGCCTTGTGGCCTTGAACTTGTGCTCGGAATGTGTGGTGACGTTGTGATCCACCCTGAGCTTGCTTTGCTTTGCTTGACTGGTCTTGTGACCCCTTGTCCTCCCCCACTTTGCCTATGGGGGTGTGTCAGATTTATATGACTTAGCTACTGTAGGCTATAGTGGGGTAGCACATATGGGGTACAGCTTTCTAGGGTTTGTACTTGTACCCAACTTTCCCTTAGTCCATTCATTCCTCGTTCATTTTCACAGTATGTTGCCATAGAAACTTAACTCAATCACAAAGTTGTCTCACAAGTTCACACAAGAAAGTCAGAGTGGCAATAGAACCAGGTAGGAGGGGATGAGGAGGACGAGAGGGAAGGTCCCAAGGGAGTCCCCAACCAAGGAAACCTCATACCACACAATTCCCCTCTCTATAGGCACCCCAATTTTGAGATTAGTCACTTTCCCAACTCATGCCATCCACCTCACCCAACTTGGCCACACTTGCCAACCTGGTTTGGCTTCTCCCAACCACTTGGCATCATCTACAGTGATGGTGACGAATTTCTCAACCCCCAAAATTCTGTACCCCATATTGAGTCAACCCGCCAATTCCCATAGTCGCCGCATCTCAATCAAAACTTCGAACGATCATATCTTTCTCGTTCTTGCTCCGATCGCGGCGATTCTCGGTTCGTCGGAAAGCTCTCAAGCAGAGGAGTCACTTCAGATATCTGCTCAAGGCAAATAACTCCCACACACACTCAGAAAATCCAAACAACACCAAACACAAATTCTTGCACACGCTCACACCACGCATGCAACACACGAACATATGATGGGAGGCAGACAGACGTGAATGCAAATGATAGCATCACATAACAAACTCCCCCTCTGGCTGCCTACCATCATCCCACATGCCATAGCTCAAGCATGCACCCTCAATGCACACTCATTCCAGCAAGCTTCATCCCCTTCCAATGCTCATTTTCAGCCAGGCGCTTGGTGAGAATGTCTGCCGCCTGCTGCTGGGTCTTCACTATCTCCAACCGCACTTCCTTGTCCAAGAGCCTCCTCACCCAGTGCCACTTGGGCCTGATATACTTTTTCAGCGCATGAAGACATGCATTCTTGGCCAGCTTCACAGCTGACTCATTGTCACATAACATCATAGTCGGCTCCCTGTGACAAACACCAATCTCCTCCAACAAACGCCTCAGCCACCAATCTTCACCCCATGATGAAGGGCCATGTACTCGGTCTCGCACGAGGACAGCCCTACCTCGTTCTGCTTCTTGCTGCGCCAGCTTACTACACCACCTCCAAACAGGCACACACAGCCTCCAATGCTGGTGCCATCCGCCTTCACAGAGTTGAAGCTAGCGTCGGTGTACCAAGTCAAGAGCATCTCCCCCTTGCTCGAATCAGCAGCACCCCGTTGCTGCCTTTGCCTCACAGCACTGTACTCCAAACCCACATATGATGTAGCACTCATATAGCGGACCAACCTATTGGCCGCTTCTAGCTGCTCATGATTGGGGCGTGAGACCACACTGGCAAGCCTGGATGTAGCAAAGGCAATGTCAGGTCGCGTATGATTAGCCGGATAGTTGAGTGCCCCCACCATGGAATGAAACAGCTTCCTGTCACTTTCACCCACCACCTCCTCATCAGCACAGGGCTCCACAGTGAAACCCAAAGGTAGTGGGATGGCTGGCTTTCCTCCATCTTGCAGCCCATACTTCTCAGCCAGCCCCTCACAATACTTCTTTTGGTGCAACCTCAACACTCCCTTGTCAAGGTCTCTCTCCACATGCATCCCAAGGTAATACTTCACATCTCCCATCTTCGAGCACTTGAACTGCATCTCCAGCATCTCCTCCACACGCTCAATCATTGCAGACGACCCAGAGAAGAGAAGGATGTCATCCACATACACCAGGAGCATGAGGAACTGCTCCTTCTCTTGCAGCAGGAACAAGCTATGATCACACTCGCTCTTCTTGAAACCCCAGCCAGCAGTGTCTCCTCCAGCTTGTGGTACCATGCGCGAGGAGCCTGCTTCAGGCCATATATGGCCTTCTTGAGCCTGCAAACCCTGCCGCTCCCATCATCCAACCCCTCAGGCTGCAGCATGTACAGCTCCTCTAGGATGATCCCATTCAGGAAAGCAGTTGTGATGTCCATCTGCTTGATCCTCCATCCACGGTTTGCAGCCGTTCCCAACATCACCCTTAGTGTAGTCCCTTTCCCCACAGGAGCAAAGATCTCGTCAAAGTCCTTCCCCTTTGTCTGCTGGAACCCCTTAGCCACAAGCCTTGACTTGTAGCGAGTCAGCTCTCCATCAGGTTCATACTTGTGCCTGAAGATCAGCTTCGAAGAGATTGCCTTCTTCCCAAGAGGCAGCTCACACAACTCCCACGTTTCATTCTCCAGCAGAGAGTCATACTCCTCCTTCACACTCTGCTTCCACTTCTCAGCATCGGGCCCACTCAAGGCCTCAGCTAGCGTCTTGGGCTCAGGGACGGCTGCCCAGTAGCAGTGTGCTATCTCATCCTCATCACACTGCTCAGCCACACTCCCAGCCCGTACCACCTTTGGCTTTCCAAAACTAGGATAGGTCAGCCTGTTAGGAGGGCGCACATCCCTCCTAGGACGGTCTGGCTGACGTTGGGTACGTGGTGGAGCATCTTGCTACTGCTGCTGCTGCTGCTCCACCTCAGGTTCTCCCCCATCCTCAGTCACCCTAGAGATCTCCTCATATGAGACAGTGACCTGCACTTGCCTCGAAGGCCGCTGCACCTCATCGGCCTCAATGATCAGCGGTGTAGTAGGAAGATTCTACTGCTGCTGCTTCCACTCCTTGTAGTACAAGGACTCAAGGAACTTCACATCCCTTGACACAGTCAGCTGCTGGCTGGTCAAGTCCCATATCAACCAGCTCTTATGATCCTTAGCAAGCCCCAAGTGTACTCCCCATCTCCCAGAAGCCTCCAACTTTTCTCTCTTCTCCTTAGGCACATGAAACACCACCATGCAGCCGTAGGCTCTCAGCATGCTGACTGCTGGTGCACTCCCATACCACTTGGTGTAGGGGACCCACTGCTTGTCCCCCACAGTCGCCAACACCCTGTTCTTCACAAGGGCGACCTGCCGCAGTGCAGTCACCCAAAACGGATCCGGCAGCCCTGCACGCCCAAGGAGAGTGCGAGCACCTTCCTGCAGGGTCCGGTTGAAGCGCTCAGCCACGCCGTTCTGCTGAGGGTTGTGGGGCACCGTGAGCTGATGCTGGATCCCCTTCTTCTTCAGCACCGCCTCAAAATCAGCGCCAATGAGTTCTCCCCCGTTGTCAGTGCGGATCACCTTCACCTTGTGTCCGCTCTCCCTTTGAGCTCTCGGCATCCACTCCTTAAGAACAGCCGCTGCCACTTCCCCCTTAGTCTTGAGAGGGTACACCCACACGGCACGTGTGTGGTCATCCACAATGGTTAAGAAGTAGTGGCTGCCCGAGAGAGAAGGGGCCCTCGTAGGGCCCACCACATCCATGTGCACAAGCGCAAGCGGGGCCTTGGCTGGTCCCGTGCCGCTGCTGAAGGGAAACTTTGTGAACTTGGTCTCAAGGCATGTAGGGCAGCTCCCAATCTCCTTCATTGCCCTTTTCACCTCCAACCCCTTCAGGCTCCCATCCTTCACCAACTTCTGCAGCATAGGAAAATTCACATGACACAGCCTCTCGTGCCACGTCTCCCAATTAGCCTCACCACTCCCAGATGAAGCCTTTGCCCATGCAGCTGTCGCATCCACACCAGCAAGCACCTCACCATGTGGCTGCTGAGGCTGCTGCACCGTCTTGACTGCATCCAGAGCCCCATCAGATGGTGCAGTCTCCTCTCCTCCTGCAGTTGCCTTTGCCGTTGCTGCTGCCGCTGCCGTTGCTAGTAGTTTCCCGTTCCAAGGGATAATGGGCAGCTGCCATAGGTCCTTGATGCAGCTGCTCTTCTCCTCCAAATCCCACAGCAGCAATTTCCCAAGCTTTGCACGGCAGCTGGTTGGACCGAAGGTAGGTTTAGCCTTGCTCTTCTTCAGCCGGCGCACAGAAAGAAGGTTAGCGGACAAGCCTTCAACCAAGAGCACATTCCCCAGCTCCACAAGCCCCCCATTGGCTCCCATTACCTTGGCATTCCCAACACCAATCACAGGGAGCAAAGCACCTGAAGCGGCAGCCACAAACTTAATCTTTCCGGGGGGATTTACCTCGTCAAGCAAATCTGCCCGTGGAGTCATGTGACTTGTGCAACCTGAATCTATCACCCAGTGAGTGAGAGGGTGCATCACAACCTTCCCAACTGAGCCCACATCACCCTCACTCCTTTTCACATCCTCAACCACGAGGAACATCCCAGGGTCGGCTTTACCGTGTGCACCATCACCTTGTGCACCTGAACCTTGCACAGCGCCACCTCGTGCACGTTCACCGGCGGCTTCATGCCAGGGGGTGCCCATCCCTTAGGCCGGCTGAAACACTTGAACCACTGGTGTCCAGCCTTCTTGCAGTACCAGCACGCTCCCTCCATTCGGGTACTCCCCCTGCCACCAGAGATCCCATGCCCCTCTCTATAGGCACCTCGGCCTCTCCCTCTGCCAAAGCCTCTCCCACGGCCTCGGCCTCTCCCTCCCCCTCTTCCTCTGCTGCCTCTTGCAGCTCCATATACCTCAGCAGTTTTGTTGGCAGCACCACCACCCGTGTGGCGCCTGCGGAAGTCCTCCTGCAGAATCTGCTGCCGTAGCCACTCAGGTGTCCACTGGTCCTGCTGAGTGTTGAGGGTGGGGATGAGGTTGTCCCACGAGTTGTCAAGCACTGAGATGATCTTGGTGCACTGCTGCATCTGCGACACATTGCTGCCCGCCGCTGCCATCCTCGCATAGGTGTCCTTGATCTTGTTAAGGACCGGCTTCACATCATTGCCCGGTCGCATGGAGAGGGCAGCCAGCTCCTTCTCCAACACAATCACCATCGGCAGCGTGTTGGGCTGAATCACGTCGCGCAGTAGCTTCCACGCTTTTGGTCCGGAATCATCCAACTCCACCAAATCCTTGATGTGTTGGAACATATCGTTGTTGACCGATTGAAGGATTAGGTCGTACAGCACCGCACTCTTCTCAATCCACCGATCGCGGGCATCTCCTTCCTCCGGCATCTTCTCTTCACCCATCGCAAGTTTCAGCAGCTTGAAGTGCTTGAATGCACTCCGCATCCGCCCGCTCCATTCCTCATAGTTTGAGCCATCCAATGCCTCGATCTTGGATGGTGGCGGCTCATTTCTCTTCTCAGCTGCATCTCCATTCCCTTGACTCATTTCCTCTGCTCCCAAACACAGGTTCCAACTCCCCCTTTGCTGTCCACACCGAAGTCCCACTCAATTTCCACAAGTGTCGGCACCAACGAAATTTCGGCAGAGTTTCCCCTTAGCGGAAGTCACATGCAACCTCCAGAACTCCACTTAGGCACGCCCACAGGCCATGGTGGGTCTAGGAGGGCCTTCACACTTCAGTAGACTCTCCGAAAAGTCCTTCATCAGCTCTGATAACACTTGTTAGAGACTAAGAACGGAGTCTATGAAGATTAAGGGCCGAAATATCTCAAAATCGTCAACTATAATTATGGATAGAAACGTCGTCGTCACAAGAAACGTCGTCGACCAAAAATTCTCCGTTAGAATTCTCTCAAACTCAAGTATGTTGTAGCCCTTGACCGTGGCTATGTTTCCCAATTTTAGTTGTATCAAAAAATGGAGTATAGATTGAGTTGTGAATTTTGGCGCAGTTGGGGGTATGCTGCCATTGAAACTTAACTCAATCACAAAGTTGTCTCACAAGTTCACACAAGAAAGTTAGAGTGGCAATTGAACCAGGTAGGAGGGGATGAGAAGGATGAGAGGGAAGGTCCCAAGGGAGTCCCCAACCAAGGAAACCTCATACCACACAATTCCCCTCTCTATAGGCACCCCAACTTTGAGATTTGTCACTTTCCCAACTCATGCCATCCACCTCACCCAACTTGGCCACACTTGCCAACCTGGTTTGGCTTCTCCCAACCACTTGGCATCATCTACAGTGATGGTGACGAATTTCCCAACCCCCAAAAGTCTGTACCCCATATTGAGTCAACCCGCAAATTCCCATAGTCGCCGCATCTCAATCAAAACTTCGAACGATCATATATTTCTCGTTCTTGCTCCGATCGCGGCGATTCTCGGTTCATCGGAAATCTCTCAAGCAGAGGAGTCACTTCAGATATCTGCTAAAGGCAAATAACACTCACACACACTCAGAAAATCCAAACAACACCAAACACAAATTCTTGCGCACGCTCACACCACGTATGCAACACACGAACATATGATGGGAGGCAGACAGACGTGAATGCAAATGATAGCATCACATAACAACACACACCCCTGTGAACACACACACATGCACACATACACACACACATGCATGTGAACACACAAACACACATGTTAAAATAGTAAGACAAGAATGAGATGGACTAGCAAGGATGGTGATACAAATAGGACAACCCTAATGGGTTGTACTCATTACTGAGTACCCCAATGTAGCCTACAGTAATATTTAATGTTTGACATACCCCCATAGACTAAGTGGGGGACAACAAACGGTCACAAGACCAGTCAAGAGAAGCAAACAAAGCAAAGCTCAGGGTGGATCTCAAGATCACCACACATTCTGAGCACAAGCAAGCGGCCACAAGGCCAGTTCACATGCAGAGTTCATAGTAGCAATTGCAGTACACTGATCACAACCTAGCAAGAGCAAACATGCATGTATAAAAATATGCATAAGAGTATAGCAAGTGTAAGGCAAGGTCAAGAGACAAGGAGGTGAGGAAGAGTGGGCAGAAGCCCAAGAGCACAACAGAAACGCTGATGATCACTAGACCCAAGGGCCTTGGTGAAGACATCAACAGTGTTGGCCTGTGTGGCCACGTAAGCAAGACAAAGCTGACCACGCTGCTGCAGCTCTCGTGTGAGGAAGTGTTATAGTCTAGAGTCCACTTAGGGGTCGTAGATGTCATTGAAACAACCTAAGCAGAATCTGATGACTTCGAACCGCCTCTGTTCAAAACGCCGTCACGATCAGCTCCGATAACAAATGAAGCTGAAACTTAGACAGAAGTTAGCTTCAGGTGTCTGCTTTACAACGGTACATTGCTTGCTTTCATCAAAGATGTATGCGCTACGCAGTGAACCAAAACGTAAGCTCGGCTGAAAACTTGTAGTTTCATTGATGCAAGGAAGAGGTTGGATACAACATTGCCTAGGGGACTCTTAAGGGGTTGGGACCATCCTGGGAACTCAGAGAAGGTTGAGTCCTAGGGGAGAAAGGCTAGAGAAGGATGGGAAACGTCCTAGGTAGGTCAGCAAAGCCAACCACACTTGGATATTCAGAGCTGTACTCAAGGCTACCAATAGTGAGTTAAGCCAACCATGAGTCAGCTTGTCTTCCCACTTGCACCCTCTTGCAAGCTGCTTCCAGGAAGACCACACTTCTCAAAAGGAGGGTGGTAGAGTCCCACTTGACCACCTGTACTTCTTGTCTCATTCTCTATCCCTACACCATTGGCATGACAACAATGAAAGGGTGGCAAAGGAAATGCTGCCAACAGTGCACCATGACTACGAAACAGTAACTTTCGACAGCTGTCACGTGCTTCTCCGATGCTGGGTTGTCCTGAAACTCGGTGACCACCTGCAAAACACGGCAAAGGACTGCCACACCGATTTTCAGACCAATCAGAGCTCGGTAGATGAGTCAGCAGCCGAAATGGTGAACTCGGGTGTTACCAAAAAAGAGTAACACACACTTCCGGGATGCCATAAGTCTTGAAACAAAAAATGTTGCCATGCCTTGTAAACTGCTTCAAAACTTCTGAAACTTTGAGGGTCTGAAGAACACATGTTGAAGCACCACCTCACAAAATTCCAGAAGCTGAGCAGGCTTGTAGGCTGAATGGGAGTGCGATGACCGTGCCACTATAGTGCTTTGGCACAACAAACTCCCCCTCATCGTGCTCTCATTCATCCCTTAGCTGCTCCCTGAAGCTGCCTCCCTTAGTTGAAGGACATGCCACACAAGGTGGCACAGCTCCAATGCTGATGCTCTGCAAGCCGCTTAGTCAAGAAATCCGCAGGTTGCTTGGTAGTGTTGATGTAGTGCAAGGAGATGGTGCTCTTCTTCACCTCCTTCCTCACCCAATGCCACTTGATATGCATGTGCTTGTTCAGCCCATGGAGCACAGCATTACGCGCCATTGCAATTGCTCCTTGGCTGTCACAAAACACAGGTGTAGGACCCTCTTGCTCCTGCCCCAACTCCTCAAGCAACCTCCTCATCCAAACCACCTCCTTCACTCGATGAAACAACGCCATGTACTCGCTCTCCGTTGATGAGTGAGCTATCTCTCCTTGCTTCTTAGACTTCCAGCTCACTGGACTCCCTCCAACACAGCATATATAGCCACCATGGGATGTAGCATCACTGATGTCACTTGCCCAGGTAGCATCGGTGAAGCACGAGAGGTACAAGTGCCCACGCCTTGCAGGTGCACCAATCTTTGTGCTCACCTCCTCCACTCCCTTTTGCTTCAGCTGCCCATGCACTGAATATTGCAGCCCCACCCTTGAGGTTGCCATGCAGTACCTCATCAGCCTCTCTGCTGCATCCAGGTGCTCTTGAAGGGGCCTAGACACCACACGAGCGAGCTGTGAAACTGAAAACGCAATGTCGGGGCGAGTGTTGACCGAAGCGTACATCAAGCTCCCCACCATTGACTGGAACCGACGCTGCAACTCGCACTCCAACATCTCACCCTCCTCTTCATCAAGGTGCAGCTGAAACCCGGAAGGTAGAGGAGTCTTCACACTCCTCCCTTCCTCCAGCCCATACTTCTCCCCCATGGCTGCAAGGTACTTGTGTTGGTGAAGCCTCAACCATCCCTTCACCTCGTCCCGCTCCACGTGAAGACCAAGGTAATACCCCACTGGTCCAAGGGCCTTGCATTGAAAAGTCTCCTTCAGCTTCTCTTGCACCTCCTTGATCCTCTCCAGGGATGGAGAGAAGAGGAGGATGTCATCGACGTAGACAAGGATAAATACCTTCTCCTCCTCCCCCTCGGTCATGAAGAGACTCTCGTCGCACCCGCTAACTTTGAAGCCAAGAGCCTCCAACGCCTCCACCAGCCTTGCATACCAGCAACGACTGGAGCGTAGGAGCCTTGGCAACAGGAGCAAACACCTCTTGAAAGTCAATCCCCTCCCTCTGCTGAAAGCCTTTGATCACAAGCCTTGTCTTGCGCCTCTCCAACCTCCCCTCCGCATCGGTCTTCACACGTAACACCCACGTGCAGTCCAATGCCTTCCTTCCTGGGGGCAGATTGGTAAGGGTCCATGTTTCATTCTCCATGTGGCTCTGGAACTCATCCTCCCTTGAAGCCAGCCATGCCTCTCGATCATCTCCAGCGAGAGCTTCCTCCATTGACACCGGCTCATGAGGTAAGTTGACGCCAAAGCAACAAATCTGCTCCATCTCCCCTTCGGCTCCCTTCTCCTCCTCATCTTCCTCCTCCTGGACCAGCAATGCCTTGGGAACCCCAAGGCTTTCATACTTGAGGAAATCCCTTGGGTGGGCAGTTCTCTTAGGCCTCTCCTTGGCTGCTCCTTCCTTGGCTCCACCACGGACAGCATCACGCTTCCCTTGGGTTGTGCGCCTTGGTGGAAGCTTAGGGGATGGTGTAGGCTGCTGCACCTCCTCCTCGGTATCACCTCTCTCAGCTACAGGGGCCTCTCCTTGCTGCATTACTTCTTCCACATCTGCTGCCTCCCCTTCAGCACCTCCCAAGTCATGTGACACCTTTGTCAACTCTGAAGATGAGGACAACTCGATGGGAATGAGAAGTGGGTCGTTCGTTCCCACCTCTATTCCAAGCGGAATGGTGACCTTGCTCTTCTCCCGCTCCGACCACTCCTTGAACATGAGCCCCTCCATGAACTTGGCATCTCTGGTGGTGAAGATGGTGTTGGATTTTGGGTTCCACATGAGCCAGCCTTTGCTCCCCTGTGCAAGACCCAAATGAACAGCCCACACCACCGCAACTTGAAGCTTGTCACGCTTCTCCTTAGGGACATGCACGAGCCCCATGCACCCGAAGACACGAAGCATATCAACCAGGGGCTTCTTGCCACTCCACTTCTCCATAGGGACCCAATGCTGACCTCCCACATGAGTCAACACCCGGTTCTTGATGACGGTAGCATGACGAATAGCGAGGGGCCAG
The DNA here is from genome assembly GCA_947471745.1 of Closterium sp. Naga37s-1. Taxonomy (NCBI): domain Eukaryota; kingdom Viridiplantae; phylum Streptophyta; class Zygnematophyceae; order Desmidiales; family Closteriaceae; genus Closterium; species Closterium sp. Naga37s-1. The sequence continues at coordinate 596,357 of CANJKZ010000979.1, forward strand.
AACCGCAAGGGTAGACCCGAGTCCACCAATATCGTTCTCCCGCCCTCTATGATGGTCCAGTTTGCTCTCTCAGCCACGCCATTGGACTGAGGGGTGTAGGCCGTGGTGAGCTGCTGCTTGATGCCATGCCGCTTCAACCAGCTCCGGAACTCCGCTCCCAAAAACTCCCCACCACGGTCGCTACAAATCGCCTTCACCCGCTTGCCACTCTCTCGCTCCACCATGGGCAGCCACTCTTCAATGATGACCCTTGCAGCATCACTCTTCTTTGCAAGTGGAAACGACCAGGTGAGCCTTGTGTAATCATCCACCATAGTCATGGAATACAGGGCCCCACCATCTCCCTCCTTCATGGGCCCCACAAGATCCACATGCACGAGCTCCACCGGGTCACTTGACTGCCCCACCGTCGAATGGAAGGGAAATCGTGAGAACTTGCTAGTCAAGCAAGTCTCACAAGAGCCCACCTCCTTGGGCTCCCCCTTTATCCTCAGCCCCTTGACTCTTTCCTCCTTAAACAGCTGCTGTAACTGAGGTAGCGCCACATGGCCAAAGCGACGGTGTGCGGTGAGCCAATCCGTCTCACCCGTGCTAGGAGTTACACTTGGTAGAGCACCCCCCCCATGCACAAGCAGCCCACCATCACTGCCATCACCACCTCCTCCACTGGTTACGTGGCTTGCATGCCCTCCTCTTACAGCTTCAGCAGCCAAGCGCGCAGCCGCCTCCTTCCATGGCAGCACTGGTATCTCCCACATGGACCGGTGCATGTCCTTGCCGCCTCGGAGGTCCCACAACACGCGCCCATCCAGAGTTGCCTTGAACACCTTTGTGCCCATCATCTCCATCTTCATCCCTGCCTCACTCAATGCCTTGGTAGAGAGAAGGTTGGCACATAGTCCAGGGACAAGAAGAACACGCTTCAGCCCCACAAGCCTCCCATCCGCACCCATAAACATGGCTCTCCCCTCGCCACGCACGGGTACAACTTGGCCGGTGGCTGAAACAACGGTGGCTGCCTTTGATGGTCTGACTTCATCCAGCAGATCCTCTCGGTTGGTCATGGTCATGAAGGCTCTTGTGTCGATGACCCAATGGGAGGAACAGTGAAGAGCAACCTTGCTGGCCGGTACAACCATGTCCTCGGATCATGCCTCTCCTACATGGTAGAACATGCCGCCATGTCCGCCGGCACCTCCATCGCCCTCCTCGCTGCCCATGCCTTCTCCCATAGCTCCATGAACACCCTTAGAGCCTTCAATTGATGGCTGACCAGGCCTCCAACCGTCAGGTAGCTTGCGGCACTTAAACCATGGGTGACCTTCCACATGGCAATACCAACACTTGCCGCCACACCGCTTGCCTCCCTTGTTGCTACGCCTCCCTCCCGAATACTGCTCCCCTCCAGAGCCTTCCTTAACCTTGCCTTTCTTTCTGCCACGTCCCTTGAACCCTTTCATGCCGTAGGCAGAGCCTCCACCTTCACCGGCAGCGGCAGTCAGCTCCTTCCTCCGAAACTCCTCTTGAAGGACTTGAGCATGGATCCACTCAAGGGACCATGAGTCCTTCATGCCATTGAGGTTGACCACCAAAGGGCCCCACGACTCCGGCAGCAAAGAGAGAGCTTTGTAGCACTTGATCTTCTCAGGGTAGTCCACACCAGCAGCTGAGAGCTTCACATAGAGGTCCCGGAGTTGATCGAACGCTTCTTGCACGGCATCACCCTCGTTGATCCTCACCGCATGGAGTTGTCGCTCGAGCACCACCACCATCGCTTCACTGCTGGGGGCATGGATATCCTTCAATATTTTCCATGCCTTGGGACCACACTGGATATCCTTGATGAGATGCTTGACGTGGTGCAGCTGGTTGGATGAGAGGCATTGAGAGAGAAGGAAGAATCCATCCTTGGATCGGCGATCCCATTCCTTGGTCGCTCCTTCACTCGCAGGCCTCTTCAATTCTCCATCCATCACTTCAAGCAGCCCATAATGGTTAAATAAGAGCTCCATCCTGAAGCTCCATGATGCCCAATCCTCCCCAGAGAACTTCTCTAGGTTGAATGCCTTCACATCATCCTTGGCTGGTGTTGAAATGGATGCTATTGGTGCAGATCCGCCTGCACCGCCTCTTCCTGCTTCCCCAGCGCCTCTCACGCCACCACTGCCACTAGGACCAGCTGGAGCAGAACCTTCAGCCTCCATATTGACCCAGGAACAGAGAAGAACCGCTCTGATACCACTTTTTATAGTCTAGAGTCCACTTAGGGGTCGTAGATGTCCTTGAAACAACCTAAGCAGAATCTGATGACTTCAAACCGCCTCTGTTCAAAACGCCGTCACGATCAGCTCCGATAACAAACGAGGCTGAAACTTAGACAGACGTTAGCTTCAGGTGTCTGCTTTACAACGGTATATTGCTTGCTTTCATCAAAGATGTATGCGCTACGTAGTGAACCAAAACGTAAGCTCGGCTGAAAACTTGTAGTTTCATTGATGCAAGGAAGAGGTTGGGTACAACATTGCCTAGGGGACTCTTAAGGGGTTGGGACCATCCTGGGAACTCAGAGAAGGTTGAGTCCTAGGGGAGAAAGGCTAGAGAAGGATGGGAAACGTCCTAGGTAGGTCAGCAAAGCCAACCACACTTGGATATTCAGAGCTGTACTCAAGGCTACCAATAGTGAGTCAAGCCAACCATGAGTCAGCTTGTCTTCCCACTTGCACCCTCTTGCAAGCTGCTTCCAGGAAGACCACACTTCTCAAAAGGAGGGTGGTAGAGTCCCACTTGACCACCTGTACTTCTTGTCTCATTCTCTATCCCTGCACCATTGGCATGACAACAATGAAAGGGTGGCAAAGGAAATGCTGCCAACAGTGCACCATGACTACGAAACAGTAACTTTCGACAGCTGTCACGTGCTGCTCCGATGCTGGGTTGTCCTGAAACTCGGTGACCACCTGCAAAACACGGCAAAGGACTGCCATACCGATTTTCAGACCAATCAGAGCTCGGTAGATGAGTCAGCAGCCGAAATGGTGAACTCGGGTGTTACCAAAAAAGAGTAACACACACTTCCGGGATGCCATAAGTCTTGAAACAAAAAATGTTGCCATGCCTTGTAAACTGCTTCAAAACTTCTGAAACTTTGAGGGTCTGAAGAACACATGTTGAAGCACCACCTCACAAAATTCCAGAAGCTGAGCAGGCTTGTAGGCTGAATGGGAGTGCGATGACCGTGCCACTATAGTGCTTTGGCACAACAGGAAGTAACGGAAAGCAATGTGCTTCGTTCTGTGCTCCAATCTCTGATCTTGAAACAAGGCAATCATGGCCTTTTTGTCGACGTACAGAACTGGAGGAGAACGAGGCCGCTCACACAAGTCGGTCAGCAGGTAGGTCAGCCAGCGGAGCTCCTGTGCAGCCATAGCCCCAACGTAGATCTTGGCCTCACAGCTGAAACTAAGTACAGAAGAAGAGCGAGTGGACCTCCACGAGACAGAACCAATGCCGAGGCTGAAACTGTACCCCTGCATTGATCGGTGAGTCGTCTGGTCGTCAGCCCAAGAAGCGTCTGAGTGATCGGTGAGAACAACTAGACTCGGTCCACCAAGCACGAGCCCCATACCCGATGTACTGCACAAGTAACGCAATACCCTCTTCGCAGCTTCCCAGTGCACCTTTCGGTGTCTACCGGGAGCCACGTAGCAAGCCAGGAGGCTGAGAGGGTACGCGAGGTCAGGTCGTGTGCACGTCATCAGGTACATGAGGCAACCCACAAGCTCTAGGTACGGACCACTCAGCTCTACGGACTCATCCAAAGGTGGAGCTTAGAGCGAGTGGCCGGTAGACAGAGAAGTGGGCTGTGGCGAGGACCACATGAAGTCGAAGCGCTGAAAGACCTGCTGCACCATGTGAGACTGAGTGAGGGTGATGGTGCGGCGTGCTCTGTCCCGGGTGATCTGGATGTCAGAATAACGAACGAGAATGAATGCATTGAGCAAAATCTGGGTACAAGTACTAACCCTAATTGGGTTGTACCCCTTATGGGCTACCCCACTATAGCCTACACAAAGTAACCTATATAACACTGCAAGCCAAGATAGCTCCGCAGCTCACCCAGGTCAGAGCAGGTGTGTCTCTCCTGCAGCTCCGCCTTCACCAAGGCCAGAGCCTCAGTGTCAGCAATAGCAAAAACCAAGTCGTCAACGTACACGAGAACGTAGAACGGCGGCAGAGAAGTGTCTGTGCGCAGAAACAGCGAAGGGTCAGCAGTCAAGAGAGCGAAGCCAAGAGCCGCAAGTGTAGTCCTCAGTTTGTCGTGCCACTTGCGGGGTCTCTGTTGTAGGGTGTAGACTAGTCGCCGAAGACTCCACAGGGTACCCTCAGGAAACGACCCAGTGAAGCCACGTGGACGTCGCACCCAGATAACCCAAGGCTGCCTTGCAAGAAGGCTGTCGAGAAGTCGAGGGAGTGCAGCTCGTAGTCGCGCTGTGCTCCAACGTGCAGTAGCACCCGAAGAGTGGTCATCTTCGGGGTGGGGGAGAAGGTTTGAAAGAAGTCGACCCCCTCACGCTGACTGAAGCCTCGTGCAAAGTAACGCGCCTTGAAGGCAGGCGGAGAACCCGGCGGCCGCTTCACCCTAAAAATCCACATGCCATTGACTATGTTCGCCCCAGGTGGGGGAACCTCGTCAACGTAAGTGCCTGTGGACTTCTAGGAAGCCATCTCTGCGTCCATGGCTGTCTGCCACTGAGAGGAGTACGTGGGGTAAGTGCGTGGGGTTGGGATGTCCAGTGCATCCGAGTCAGTACGTAGTGTGGACGCGAGATGAGGTGCAGCGGCCGCTAGGCACTCCAGCTCAAACTGCCAGTCCTCAAGGACGTCACAACCAAGGGCAAGCTCACCCCCGACGGAGGGAGGACAGGAAGAGTCAAAAACAAGACTCGTAGAGTAGTCAAGGCGGCACAAAGCGGCAAAGTCAACAAGCTCAGCAACTAAGGCAGACGCAGCAGCAGACTCAAAGGAAGGGTCAGTCACAACTGTAGCAAGGAGACGAGTGACAGTCGGACTGGGAGCACGGACAAGGTCAGACTCAGGGTTAGGAACGTGCGGAAGAGAGGACGTGGGAGGCGGCGGCAGGACAACACTCTGTGGAACAGAGGAAGGATGGAGTGTCATATCGTGACTGCCTGGTACAGCCAGAGCACGAGGACGATGAACACGAGCAGGGATAGAAGCTCTAGTCTCAGGCTCTTGACGCTCTGGAGTGGAAGCACGAGTCTCAAGCTCACGGCGCGCAGTCAGGGACGCAATCACCTCAGTGTGAGGAGCAGGAACAGACAGCGGGGAGCCAGGCAGTAGCTGTGGCTGAGAATGGTCAGTCGGTGGGTGTTGATTGTATAGGTGGTTGTGGCATTTTTCTCTAGCTGGTTGTGGGCCAAGGGCTTGGGCAAAATGTGTTTGCTAGACTTGTTGCGGGCTGGAATTGAACTCGAACCCAACAAGCACCAACAAGCCTTTAATATTCACTACAACACCTTTGGTGTTGCTAGTTTGGCACTTTGGGTTGTTGGGGATTGTTGTAGGGCGAGGGATGGGTTGGTAGGGTTTGACAAACTCGTCACTTTGCAGATCTGAACTCTGACCTAAAGCCATTCCTAGATCTAATCCATGGCTGCCAAGTAATTCCGCCAGGATACCCCGTCGCACTTAAATCGCGATAGCGATTGGCCTAGATCTTGGTTGAAGGCGTGTGTTACCATTCTGGAAAGTAGAGATTAAGAAATTTCCAACACGTACCTGCTCATAGTTTAAGGTTATGTGAGTTGTACGCAATTTTCCTTCGAATTCGGCGGACTTAATCTCTTATGACGCTCTCTAGATTCGCACGCTTTCATCAGTGGGAACAGTAACGGAGGGGTAGTACCAGCAACCGGGAACTCAGTAGCAGCAGGCGGGAGACTGAGAAGGTGACGAAGCGCAGACGGCTGCGGCTAAGTAGTCGCACCCCCAGAACCTCCAGCTCCAGTAGCAACAACACCCCCAGAACCAGTACCTCCAGCTCCACCTCCGGGACTGCCCCAACAGACAGCCCACTCGCGAAGCTGCAGCGGCGAGAGCGACTCCTGCCGACTAGCACCACTAACTCCAGTACCTCCAGTAGTACCTCCAGTGTCAGCACCGCCTCCAGTACCAGTACCTCCAGCACGCCCAACTCCAGGAACACCCGCACTAGCACCTCCAGGGCCAGCACCTCTTGTACCTCCAGCAGCACCTGCGCCTCCAGTACCTCCAGCAGCACCTGTGCCTCCAGTACCAAGAACACCAGCACTAGCACCTCCAGGGCCAACACCGCCAGAACGTGCAGCTCCAGTACGTCTAGCGCCACCACCAGGACTGCCCCAACGGACAGCCCACTCACAAAGCCGCTCCGGCGAGAGAGGCTCCTGGCGACGTGAGCCAGGACCACCCGCAGCAGCACCCACAGCAGCAGCACCTCCAGTACCTCCAGTAGCACCTGTGCCTCCAGCAGTGCCAACTCCAGGAACACCAGCACTAGCACCTCCAGGGTCAGCACCTCCAGAACCTGCAGCTCTAGCACGTCAAGCGCCACCACCAGTACTGCCCCAACGGACAGCCCACTCGCGAAGCCGCTCCGGCGAGAGAGTTTTTCTGCCGACGTGCACCAGCACCACCAGCACCAGCACCACCAGCACCAGCACCACCAGCACCTCCACCCGCACAACCTCCAGCAGCAGCACCTCCAGCACCCCCTGCACCCATAGGACTTGCAGCACCCCCAGAGTCAGCACCCCCAGAGTCCGCACCCCCAGTGTCACCACCTCCAGCAGCACCATAGTCCACAGCAACGGGCCGCAGAGGCGGTGATGACGGTCGAGGCTGAAAACCAGGAGGGACCGCCAAGTGTGCGGAGCGGCGAGGGACCACGGTGTCGGTAGCAGTTTGGTCACCCCCCTCAACTGGGCCAGAGGTGTCTGAGGAGACCTCCAAAGTCTCAACCAAGGAGGGTGGGTCTACCTGAGACACACCTGAGGGAGCGGGACCGGGAGGAGGGAGGGGGGCTACCGGGGGGGGGGGGGGTTGTCCACCAGGGAGAGAGGCGAGAGGGCTACCGGGGAACTGCGGTGGGGTGAAGATGGTAGAAGCAGACAGACTCGTCAAAGGTGACGTTCTGGGAGGACAGCACACGACGGGAGCCCGGGTGGTAAAACTGCCAGGGCAGTGCGTCGGTGGGAAAGCCAAGGAACACGCACCGAAGAGTGTGTGGAGAGAGCTTGCCTGCAGGCAAATCGCGGACAAGAGAGAGGGAACCCCAGACCCGAAACGCCGACGCATCACCAACCTCGCCCGTCCACCACAAAGTGGGGTAGGTCTCCTAGTGAGAGACACGGGGCCAGAGGTTGAGCTGCTCAGCAGTGTATCGAACCGCAAACGACCACAGAAAATGGGGAGCAGCCGCATGGATCATGGATGTGCGAGCAACCTCCATGACTAGACCAATGCGGCGCTCGGCAATCCCATTCTGCTGTGGAGAGGCCGGAAGTGTGTACGAGTGGACGATGCCCTCAGCACCACAGAAGTCCTCGAGGAGGTGGGAGCAAAACTCACCACCTTGGTCAGAGTGCAGCCGCAGGACTGGGAGGTCCTCACGGAACCGAGCGCGAAGCTAGAGACGGACAGCGCAGATTCAGCGGATCAAGACACTGCGGACATCCGCCTTGCTCTGCCAGGGGAAGACCGTGGTGTAGCGCGTGTAGTCGTCTACAACCAGTAGAAAGTAGCGCTCGCCACTCTGTCCAGTGACGCGGGCGGGGCCCCACACGTCCATGTGCAGGGTCTGCAGAGGAGCAGTGGTAGAACGAAACGAGGAGGAGTGAGGAGCGACGCGCTGCCGCCCCTCGACGCAGGGAAGGTAAGGCGGTGCAAGCGACCTCGGAAGCGGGGGCAGGGACCTGGGGAGACCAGACACAAGGAGACACGAGTGCATGCCACGCAAGCGAGGCAAGGAGGGGTGGCCAAGACGGTGGTGCCAGAGGAGAGTCTGGTGCGTGAGGAGACGACACGAACAAGACGCAGCGACCTCAACCGACACAGCTACCTGACCTGACTCAGCTACTTGTGCAGACTCAGTGGTCAGTGTGTACAGGACAGACCCATGCCTCCGAGTGAACGTGGTGAGGTGCTCACCAGTGTGCGAGTCCGTACACATCGCCACTAGCTTGCCTCCAGGCTGGGTGACAGTGACCCACTGGTCCTGGAGGACAGAGGTAGCCACCATGTTCTTAGCGAATGAGGGGAGGTGGAGACCTGTGAGGAGGCCGGAAGGGGCCGCCGGACAGGGGAAAACAATAGCGCCACGAGCAACTACCGGGCCCCTGGAGGGGTCGGCCAGTGTGACAAGGACAAGGGCTGTGAGCGGTGTGACTGTGGTGCTGTCGCGGAAGAAACAGCGAGACGCGCCTGAGTCTAGGGTAAAAGTGTGCAAGGCCTCCTCAGGCTCTGCCCCTGCGCTAGCCGAGTCACACGCACCGAGACTAGTAGACTCTACACCACCAGTATGAGTACCTCGAAACCCTCCGGCCCCAAAGCTGCCACACCGGACAGCCCACTCACGAAGCTGCTGCAGGGAGAGAGTCTCCAGCGGACGTTGCTGCTGCTGCTGTCCACCCCCATAACCTCCGCGTCTACTAGCGGCACTACCAACAGGAGTAGACTCACAAGTACCTCCAGTAGTAGCACCCCAGCGGACAGCCCACTCACGACGCTGCTGTGGCGAAACACATGGGTGTGGGTGCTGTGAAACACATGGGTGTGGGTGCTGTGAAACATATGGGTGTGGGTGCTGTGAAACACATGGGTGTGGGTGCTGTGAAACACATGGGTGTGGGTGCTGTGAAACACATGGGTGTGGATGCAGTGAAACACATGGGTGTGGGTACTGTGAAACACATGCGTGAGGGTGCACCGAGCCATAGTATTGGGCTTTTCATTAGGTTTCCTGTCTAGCGTGACTTGGGAAATACATTCACATTTGTTGGTGCACAGCTGTAGCAAGGTAGTAGTGATGTTTGGTGTTCTCAAAGCCGAGTCTAACGGCATTTAAGTACAGAAGTCTTCTATAAGTTGCTGGGAGATTAAGTGCTGGTGGGGAACTAAAAGGTGCTGGTGGGAGAATTTTGTGCTAGAAAGGCAAACAATTTGCAGGCTGGATGTGAAGCCACGAGAGGAGGGGTTGCTTGTGAGCTAATTCGTTGGAAAAGCACTATATAAGGCAACAAGGCAACAAGCCGACCCCATCTTCTACGGTATGTCTACAAGTACAAAAGCCGCAGAGACACCATACCCGGTTTTCAGCTGAAATACCCTTCCTCCCATCAGCTATGAGGGACCATCACGTAGAGGAACCCCATCTGGTGGTACTGGATGGGGTGTAGGTGTATGTGTCTGAGCTTGTCCGAGCTTGAGTCAGGTCTTGATGGCCAGCTGGCTAGGGTAAGAGTACCCCTTTTCAGGCTCAATCCTAGCCCCATGGGCTCTCAGGCAAGTCCGTTTCTGCCTTTGATGGCCAACTCGCTAGGGTACAAGTTCACTTCTACATCCAATAGGCTGGCTTTAATGGCCAATTTGCTGGACCCTTCACGACCACCCGTGGGGAATACGAGGAAACCACCGTTGGCTGCACCGGCCTCGTAGGTCTTACTGTAGACGAGAGTAGAGTAAGAAGCGTCAGGAGCAGCCAGCATGGCGTCCGCCAGCTCCTTGTACGTCTGCCCGTTATCCGCCGTCAAAGTACTGGCGCTTAGCCAAGTGCCGAGAAGTTTGTAGTTGTAGCCAAGCGGAAAGGAGGGCAGGGGAGGCGACTGCTTGCCCCTGTTACCCTTGGGATTTTGTTTGCCGCCCAACTCGGCGAGCTCGAAATCTGAAAGCGTACTATTGATCCACGTGGCATCGCTGGTGGCCACGGTGAGTGCCACGTCAGCACCTTTCTTGATGACGACGCTGGTGGGCTCTCCAGAGTCGGTTAGATTCACGCAGACGTAGTAAGTAATATCGTAGTCCTTGGTTGTGGCGTTTCTAAGGGGGAGAGAGGGGTAGGAAGGGGAGGGTGTTTGGCCACGGGACAAGCGGGTCAGGACGGGGACTCACGCACACATAGTAAGTACTGTCGTAGCCGGTAGTTGTGGCGTTTCTAAGGAGGTGGCAAGGAGGTGGCAAGGAGGGGAAAGGAGGAGCAGGGCGGGCCAGGGAGGGGCGGGTGTTTGGCCAGTGGGTACAGAAGGAGAAGAGAGTTGAAACAAGGTTGTGATGGGGCAAGGTACAGGAATACTGTGAGGAGAGATTAAAAAAGTAAGGGGCGAATTGGGGGAAATGAGAAGTGATAAGCGAGACGAGAAGGTGAAGCTTACTGAAAGACAGAGAGGGAAATGAGGCCTGTAGTGTTAACGTCACCGCTGAGGTTAGCATTGGAGCCGATGAGATGCGCTTGTAACACAGCTTTACGAAATAGCGTAACCACGGGAAGAAAAGAATGCTCGTGAAAAGTGAAAATGCCTCAAAAAAGGAGTTGGAGCCGTTGAGACGCGCTGCCACCGCACGGTGAGAACGGGAGGGGCCATGGTGGGTGGTTGATTCCCAAGCAAAAATAAATGGTGGAGGTAAGAGTGGGGGAGGCAAGAGTGGGGGAGGCAAGAGTGGCCGAGCCAAGAGAGGCAGAGAAGGCTAGAAGGGGAGAGAACGTAGGCTTCTTCCTTTTTTGCGCTTACTGATAGGAGCGCCGAGCGGATCGCCTCCATTCTTCCCACCATCGTTCCCGCATTTTTTCCCACCATCTTTCCCGCCTTTTTCCCCGCCCTTCTTCCCACCATCCTTCCCGCCCTTCTTGCCTTTAGGCGGCAGTGGAAGCGGGTCCGACTTAAAGTGTCCCTGCGCCGCACCCGACTCAAAATCAGTGGTCGCGAATGTCGCGTAGTAACCATCCGTATTCGCTGTAATCGAATCCACCAGCTCCTTCAATGTCTGCCCGCCGATCGTGGACAGCGTACTCGCTTTAAGCCATGTTCAAGCGTGAAGGTGCTTGCAGGGGCTCCCTATGAAGGCAGATAATTCGCAGAAGCCGCACCTGCTGGCGTCCTTCCACCCCTTCCTGCGTGATGGGATATCACCAATCTTCCCTCACCCCCAATTCCCCCCCCTTTTCCCTGCACCCTCTCAGGCTACAATGAGCATTGGCAGCTGCGTATCAGAAGGGCGTGTGATGACATGTCTGCCTGCACTCCTCCCTCACCTCCAACCTCCCCAACACCCTACACCTCCCCACATGTGATGACGTGAAGTATTCTTGAGTCGACTCAAAAACACCCTACACCTCCCCACATGTGATGACGGGAAGTGTTTTTGAGTCGACTCAAAAACACCCTACACCTCCCCACATGTGATGACGGGAAGTATTTTTGAGTCGACTCAAAAACACCCTACACCTCCCCACATGTGATGACGGGAAGTATTTTTGAGTCGACTCAAAAACACCCTACACCTCCCCACATGTGATGACGGGAAGTATTTTTTAGTCGACTCAAAAACACCCTACACCTCCCCACATGTGATGACGGGAAGTATTTTTGAGTCGACTCAAAAACACCCTACACCTCCCCACATGTGATGACGGGAAGTATTTTTGAGTCGACTCAAAAACACCCTACACCTCCCCACATGTGATGACGTGAAGTACGCAAGGAGATCACGGCCTGCTACGACCCGGCCGCCGCATGGCTACAACTCAAAATCCTCGAGGTCCCTCGTGTGCACCTGCTACAAGCTGGCGGTGAAGTACTCAAGGGAGGAGGTGAACACCAGCTCACCAGTTTGGGGCGCCACAGCACATGAGGGACCTGGAGGACCTTGAGGGTACTAGGCTATTTCTGGACCCCTCAGCAACACACTACGAGACGACAACTGGCATAACTCATGTCCAAACATCATGCGACTGTGGTAGGCTGTGGCAGTGCTCCCGTTGAGCACTGTAGAATGCGGGGCGGGGCTTCTCGAAACAGAATTTGATCAAGACATGGGCTCGTGGGAGCATTAGCGGCATTAGTTTCGGGAGCATCTCATGGGATCCACGTGGCGTCGTTGGTGAGCACGGTTAGTGCCACGTCAGCACCATTCTTAATGACGACACCAATGGGCTCGCCAGAGTCTTTCAGACTCACACGCACATGGTATTAAATGTCGTAGTCGTTGGTCGTGGCGTTGCTGCGGGGGGGGGGGGGGAGGGGGAAGGGTGGGTGTCAAAGAGGGGCAGGGACGGGCGGGTGTTTGGCCATGGGATGTGGTAGGCAATGCCGTAGTTGGTAGCTGTGACGTTGCTGCGGTGGTACGTGGTAAGCAGGGGCAAGGACGGGCAGGGAGGGGCAAGGCGGGGTAGGGAGGGGCAAGGCGGGGCAGGGAGGGGCAAGGGGTCGTTTAGGAGGGGGTGGTGGGTGGCAAAGAGGGGCAGGGAGGGGCAAGGAGGGGCGGGTGTTTGGCTATGGGACGTGGTAAGCAGTGTCTTAGTCGTTAGTGGTGGCATTTCTAAGGGGCGAGTGGCAAGGAGGGCCAGAGAGGGGCGATAAGGGGCACGGAGGGGCTGGTGTTGGCCATAGGACAAGTGGATTAACTCTGGGCAAAGCTAAAAACAAGAAGCAACAGGAAGGCAATAAAACATGACGCCAAAAGTAGTAGGGGGAGGTTGAGAGAGTAAGGGGTGAACTGAGGGGAGAAGTGAATTGAACTAAGGCTGTGGGACGGATGGAAATGATGGGATAGCTTACAGGAAGATGGTGAGGGGAGGTTGAGAGAATGACGGGTGAACTGAGGGGAGAAGTGAATTGAGGAACTGAGGAAAATGAGACGTGAGTAGAGAGAAGAGAGAAGGAGAAGCTTACAAAAAGGCGACGAGGTCAATGAAGCCCGTGGCGTTGACATCACCGCTGAGGTCAGCATTAGAGCCGTTGACACGCGCTGCGGCCGCACCTGCACGAAATGGCAGAATCACGGAAAATATAAAATGCAGAGAAATCTAATTTGGAGCCATTGAGACGCACTGCCACCGCACCGGGAGAACCGGAGGGGGCACGGTGGGTGGATGTTTCCTAGCGGCAAGAGTCGTGGTAGGGTAGGCAAGAGTGGGCGAGGCAAGAGTGCCAGAGACGTCTTCCTGTAGTATAGGCTTACCGGCAAAAGTGCCGAACTTATCGCCTCCATTCTTGCCCCCACCATTCTTCCCACCATCCTTCCCACCACCATTCTTCCCACCATCCTTCCCACCACCATTCTTCCCACCATTCTTCCCACCACCATTTTTCCCTCCATCCTTTCTGTCCTTCTTGTCCTTAGGCGGCGGCGGAAGCGGGTCCGACTGAAACTGCCCCCGCGCTGCACCCGACTCATAATCGGTTGTCCCGAATGTCACGTAGTACGCATCCGGCTTCGCTATAATCGCATCCACCAGTTCCTTTAAAGTATGCCCGCCGATCGTGGACACTGTGCTCGCTTTAAGCCATGTTGCGTTAGTGCCATAAGTGTACTTCGGAGGCGGTGGAGGGGGCGGTGTGCCCTTGTTCTTCTTGCCCTTGGGCGGGGGAGGCGGTGGACGGGTAAGATTCGCCCACGTGGCTGTTTCTCCTGCCACGACAGTATTATGAACGGCGGTTCCCGCCTCTCCTGCTGCGCCTTGATAGATCGTCGCGCCGAACGGCTCGGCTTCGTCGGAGGTGGAGGTGATGACACTGTAGAAGACGTTGTAGTCGTCGTCTAGCCTGACGGTTTCCGTCAGGGTTCGCACAAACGAGTGGAAGGGAGGAATGGAATGTGCATTGGTCAGGCATGTGAAGGCATGTGAAGGCATTTTTGGAAAGATGATGTGCAGCAATGGTTTGAGATATCTTCAACGGGTAGTTGGAAGGGGGAAAACAGCACAAGGGATTAGGTGACCGCACCAGAGGCGGTTGGCTTACTGGAAGACGGCAAGGCAGACTCGCTCGGTGGCGTTGGCGTCGCCCTGTGGCCCAACCACGCTGGATCCGTTCAGCCGCGCCGCAAGAATTGCTGCGCGGAGATGCAGGGGGGTGTTCGCCAAGGGGAGGGAAGTGGAGGGAACGAAGTGTGTGGTGCGGGAGAAGGGCGGAGAGGACAGTGAGAGCGTGGAGGGAAGGACAGGAGGATAGTAGAGAGGCGAGAAAAGGAGAGAGATGGTGTTCTGTTTGTAAAAGTCGTACGAGCCGTCAAATCCGTGTTTTAATCAAACGCGTGGATCCTCGAGATCCTGTCAGATTCCCCGTGGTAGTCTCACCCGTCAGATTCCCGAGAGCCTCAGCCTCTTTCGGCTTGGGTAGAGGGCACGGACCCGCATCTAAGGGTCCCTCCTTCCCGTCATTCTTGTCATTCTTGTCATTCTTGTCCTTCACAGGGCGCGCCGTCGTGATCGCTGCGCAGCATGCGGAAGAAAGGAAGCACATGGAATAACTTATTCCAATCGTATGAAAGTGTACAAAATCACCAATACGAAGGTCAACAGTTGAATAAGACGGATGGAAAATGAAGCCTTTCGCTGAGATAGTAGCTGCTTTGAATTCAACGGCTGATATGGGCTGTAGCACTGGTACATATTCAGATTCTCACCGAAGCATGCCGTGACGACCAGGAGAAAAACTGACAAGCTGAGGTCACGGTGGAGCCCCATGGCGGAGCATATTCTAGAGATCAGAAACTGAATGTTGGTTGCGTGATGAGGTTGGAAAGAACATGATGATACTTCAATCACTTGTTAGGTGGTATTTATTCTCAGCAAGCACAACTAGGGAGCTGCTGGTCGCATGGAAGAAAACGGACTATCGTGATTGACTTGCATGTTCTGGGAAGCCAGGAGAATGCGCTGCAAGATTCGGGTGGACGCATTAGGCGGGATACCTAGCGGGAAAGGGAACCACATAGCGTGCGGACATTGCGTAAACATGTTCAGGGCAACATGTGCAATCCTTGCCCGGAAAAATTCTGCAAACATCAGCGGAGGGTGGAGCTGAGCTCTTGACCACCCCACTATCGTCGGTGTCCCTTCGGAGTATGACACACGGCCATTTTTTAATCGTACGGGCAGCGTAGTCGAAACATAGTTCACCACTCCCGTCCATATCGCAGAGATGGTGGTTGAATCGCCGCGGAGTACGCTGTCCACGATGGGGAAATTCAGGTGAAAGCTCCAGGAACCTTTTCTCACGGAGGCTTGCCCTCTGTTCCGCCGCACGCGCAATAAACTTGGTCAAGTGCTTTCCTCGGCTCGACCAATCCCCTGAGATGTACGCGCAGGTGACACAACAGGAAAAACCAGCAGAACATGGCAAGAGTCCCTATCGCGTCCGTAGTTTTGACACCAGGAGCTTATTTGTGTCAACTCGAAGCGCGCGTGATCGAGTTGTCAGAATCCCAACCACTAGACCATTGGGATACAAGGGCTTGTTAAGTAGCGGGTCAGTGCACCCATAACCCCCCAGGACAACGAGCCTGTAACCCTTCCCTAGGATCAATCGGGGATCACCAGTGGACCTTTGACACCCCCCCGCACTAGGATGCCCGAAGTGCATACACTGGGATTCGAACCCGAGAACGCTCTGATACCATCTCAGAATCCCAACCACTAGACCATTGGGATACAAGGGCTTGTTAAGTAGCGGGTCAGTGCGCCCATAACCCCCTAGGACAACGAGCCTGTAACCCTTTCCTAGGATCAATCGGGGATCACCAGTGGACCTCTGACACCCCCCCGCACTGGTATGCCCGAAGTGCACATACTGGGATTTGAACCCGAGACCGCTCTGATACCATGTCAAAATCCCAACCACTAGACCATTGGGATACAAGGGCTTGTTAAGTAGCGGGTCAGTGCGCACATAACCCCCCAGGACAACGAGCCTGTAACCCTTCCCTAGGATCAATCGGGGATCACCAATGGACCTCTGACACCAGTGTGCCAATAACTGTAGCGCGAGTGTCAAACTCAATGCCGATGTAGTCCTATCAACGACGACCTTATTGATGAAAAAAAAACATATTTCGGACCAACACGGCGACGAGAAATAGGTCTAGGGAGTGATGCGATGGGGACGTACTGTCGGTGGGATGTGAAGAATATGCTACACTCCGAGGGAATTTGAGTGTGGGTGAGCAAACCTTGAGCAAAAACGTGGCGAGAAGCTGGTGGGAAATGTTGGATTTGAAAGGAGCAAATAAAATAATGAACTACAACGAGGTAAGGTCTAGCTATAAAATGGATCTAGATGGTTTGTGTCAAACTTATACATGCTATAGTCTGTTTAGGCTGTAGTGGGGTAGTCCTTAGAGGGTACAACACTTTTGTGTTTGCTACTTGTACCCCACCTGTTTCCTAGTTCATCTCATTTCCACTCATTATTCTCACATGGTAGCAGGTTCCCTAGTGGAACTTTTTAGGGCCCACCACTACCAAAAGTTTTTTTTCCTTACCTGCCCGAGGCGCGTTTCGCTTCTGTCCTAGCAGCGCCCCGTGCGCCTGCCCTTCGCGGCCCTTCGAGGCCCCTTGCAGCCTTCGCGGCCCCTTAGCGGCCCTTTGCGGCCCCGTCACGGCCCTTTGCGGCCCCCTTCGCGGCCCTTCGCGGCCCCCGTTCGCGGCCCCTCATGGCCCTTCGCGGCCCCTCGCGGCCCTTCGCGGCCCCCTCATGGCCCTTCGTGGCCCCTCGCGGCCCTTCACGGCCCCTTCACGGCCCTTCGCGGCCCCTTGCGCGGCCCTTCGAGGCCCCTTTGTGGCCCTTCGCGGCCCCTTGCGCGGCCCTTCGAGGCCCCTTCGTGGCCCTTCGCGGCCCTCTGCGGCACTTCGCGGCCCCTTCCGGCCCTCTGCTGGCGCGCCCCCCCCGCTGACGCGCCCCTGTAACCGAGCCCCTGCCGGCCCCTGCACACGAGCTGCTGGCGCGGCCCCTGCTGGTGCACCTCTGCCGGCCCCTGCAAACGGCCCCTGCTGGAGCGGCCCCTGCTGGCGCGCCCCTACCGGCCCCTGCACGCGAGCCCCTGCAGGCCCCTACTGGCGCGGCCCCAGCTGGCGCGCCTCTACCGGCCCCTCCTGGCGCGCCCCCTACAGTCCCGGCCCGTTTCTGGTAAGCCGAGCAGCGCCACCCAGCCGAGCCGCGCTGCCCAGCCGAGCCGCGCCGCCCAGCCGAGCCGCGCCGCCCAGCCGAGCCGCGCCGCCCGGCCGAGCCGCGCCGCCCAGCACTGACTTGCGCTACTGCTGCTACTGCTGCTACTGCTACTACTGCTGCTACTGCTACTATGGCTAGTCCGACTGTTCTCACCTTTGATGCTGAGGGACGTGCAGTTGATTTTGACGTATGGGTTGACGACCTACAGCTCTTTCTTCAGTGTGATTCTAGGGATGGGGTATCCCTTTTCGATCACACGTCAGGTGTTTCCACTGCTCCTACTGCCACTGCTGACAGAACTGTTCGCTCGCAGTGGACCACTCGTGACGCTGTTGCTCGTCTTGCTGTTCGTAGTCACCTGCCGCCTGCTGAGCGCGCGCACTTTGGCCAGTACAAGACTGCTCAGTCTTTGTACGACGCTGTAGTTGCACGCTACTCCTCCCCTGCCACTGCTGCCCTCAGCCGCCTCATGCTGCCGTACCTTTTCCCTGACCTTGCTGCCTTTGCCACTGTCGCTGACCTAGTTGCTCACCTTCGCGCTAGTGACGCCCGCTACCGCGCTGCCCTTCCCACTGAGTTCTGTGCCAAGAACCCCCCCCCCATGTACATCACCCTTTACTACCTAGTCACCCGCCTCCCTGACTCCCTCTCTTCAGTCAGGGACCACTTTCTCTCCCTTTGCCCCACCGAACTGACTGTCGACCTGCTAGAGGAGCGCCTTACTGCAGCAGAGAAGAGTATCTTAGCTGTAGGTGCTTCTCGCGGCGACCGTCGCACCCCCTTCTTTGAGGGGTGTTCCCCTGTCCCCCTTCTCCCCTCTGTTGCTTCTGCTTCTGCTGTCGACCTCGTTGGCACTGAGGAGGTCGGCGCTGCGTCTGCCCCTAGTGGGAGACGCCGCACCAACAAGGGCAAGGGGAGCAAGGGTGGTGGCGGGGGCGGCGGGGGAAGCGGTGGAGGGGGTGGAGGCGGTGGAGGAGGTGGCGGTGGAGGTGGGGGTGGTACCGGGAGTGGAGGCGTCAGTGGCGGCGGTGGAGGTCGTGGCGGCGGTGGCGGAGGAGGTGGAGGCAGCGGCAGCGGCGGAGGTGGTGCTGGTTGAGGTGCAGCCGCACAGCGTGGAGGCTTTGGTGGCAGCCAGCGCCAGCAGCAGCAGCGCACCCGTGAGACCCCGTCGGTTCAGCAGCTTCGTGAGTGGTACGCTGGGCGTGGGAGGTCTGGGGGTGCAGGTCCCTGCACTTCCGTTCTTTGCACCGGCACTCGTAGTGGGGAGGTGTGTGGGCTTTCACACACCACGCAGCGCTGCTTCGGTCACTTGACTGACGCTTGGCGTACCCAGTTTCCTGACGCCGTTGAGCTTCCTCGTTGGCATGATCTGCTTCTGCAGAATGTGCCTATCTTTGATCTAGACTTTGATGCTATCCTTGCTGCCATGTATGCTCTTGCTGATAGTGCTGAGGGTGACTGTTACCTGAGTGTCCCGCCCGACCCGGGCATTGCGGCTGCTGCTCTAGGTGCTAGTGCGTCTGCTGCTCCAGGTACTAGTGCGTCTGCTGCTCCAGGTGCTGGTGCGTTTGCTCTCTCTGGTACTGCACCTACTGAGTCCTTGCACACTTGCACACTTGACTCTGGTGCTTCGCGCTCTTTCTTTAGAGACAGCACCACGCTCACGCCGCTCCGTCGGCCTGTTGCGGTCTCCCTTGCTGACCCCTCCGGGGGCCCATTCCTTGCACACTCCTCCACGGTTCTACCGTGTCCTGCGGCCCCGTCGGGCTTGCTGTCGGGACTCCACCTCCCCTCGTTCTCTACGAACTTGGTGAGTGGAGCTGACCTCCAGGACGCGTGGGTTGACCAGTTCACCCCTGGAGGTCAGCGTGTGACCCATTGCACTTGCTCTCGGACGGGCCGCCACCTGGCCACGTTCACCCGTCGGCCAGGGTCGAGTCTGTACACACTGACTACTGCGCCTCCTCCGGTCCCTGCGTCTGGTCAGGTAGCTGCGTCCAGTCAGGTGTTTGTTGCCGCGTCCAGGTCTAGTCTTGCGTCTGCCCCCTGCTCGTGTCGTCCTCTGGCGCACGAGACTCTCCTTTGGCACCACCGCCTTGGTCACCCCTCCCTGCCTCGTCTTCGAGGTATGGCCTCTCGTGCTCTTGTCTCTGGACTCCCCAGGTCCTTCCCTCCCCTTCCTCCGGGGCCTGCCCCCACCTGTGTTCCTTGTGTCGAGGGCCGGCAGCGCGCCGCTCCTCACTCCTCCTCGTTTCCTCCGACTGAGGCCCCTCTGCAGACTCTTCACATGGACGTGTGGGGCCCAGCCCGCGTCCGTGGACAGGGTCACGAGCGTTACTTCCTGCTGGTCGTTGACGACTAGTCGCGTTACACCACAGTCTTCCCCTTGCGAAGCAAGGGTGAGGTCCCTGAGGTGTTGATCGACTGGATCCGCGGTGCTCGTCGCCAGCTTAGTGAGAGTTTCGGCTCAGACCTTCCTGTTCTGCGTCTGCACTCAGACAGAGGTGGGGAGTTTTCCTCCGACCTCCTAAGAGCCTTCTGTCGTTCGGAGGGCATCCGCCAGACGTTCACGCTTCCGGCCTCCCCGCAGCAAAATGGGATTGCTGAGCGCCGCATTAGCATGGTCATGGACGTCGCTCGTACGTCCATGATCCATGCGGCTGCTCCCCATTTTCTGTGGCCGTTCGCGGTTCAGTACGCTGCGCATCAGATCAACCTTCAGCCTCGTGTCTCCTTGCCGGAGACCACACCTACTCTGCGGTGGACGGGGAAGGTTGGCGATGCGTCCGCGTTCCGTGTCTGGGGATCTCGAGCTTTTGTCCGCGATACTACAGCGGACAAGCTGTCCTCCCGTGCCGTTCCCTGTGTCTTCCTTGGCTTCCCTCCTGACGCACCCGGGTGGCAGTTCTACCACCCCACCTCGCGTCGTGTGCTGTCCTCTCAGGACGTCACGTTTGACGAGTCGGTGTCGTACTACCGTCTTTTTCCCTACCGCACTGCCTCTCCCCCCCCCACCCCGCCTCTCTTCCTCGCACCAGGTACTCCCCCGGTAGACCCCCTGCCCCCCCAGGGTCCTACCCCCTCAGGTGTGTCCCAGGCAGACCCTGCCGAGCCGGTCGAGGTAGCTGTCGACTCAGGTGCTACTAGGGGTGCTGAGCCTTCGGGTGCTGAGACTGGGGGTGCTGAGTCTGGGCGTGCTGAGCCTGGGGGTGCTGAGCCTGGGCGTGTGGAGCCTGAGGGTGCTGTGTCTGGAGGTGCTGAGCCTGCGCGTGCTGCGTCCGGAGGTGCTCTTGGTGTCCCGCCGCGGCAGGAGCCTCTCTCTCCACAGCAGCTTCGTGAGTGGTACTCTCGGCGCTGTCGAGGTGCTGCTGGAGCTTCTGGAGGTGCTGCTGGAGCTTCTGGAGGTGCTGCTGGTGCTGGTGCTGCTGGTGCTTCTGGTGGTGCTGCTGGAGCTGGAGGTACTGCTGGAGGTGCTGCTGGTGCTGGAGGTGCTGCTGGTGCTGGAGGTGCTGCTGGAGGTGCTGCTGGTGCTGGAGGTGCTGCTGGAGCTTCTGGAGGTGCTGCTGGTGCTGGTGCTGCTGGAGGTGCTGCTGGTGCTGGAGGTGCTGCTGGTGCTGGAGCTGCTGGAGGTGCTGCTGGGACTGGAGACCCTAGGGCTGAGGGTACCGGTTCTGTCTCTTCTGTTTCTGGAGGCGCTGTGCGGCCGCGGCCGTACTACGTTCCGCTTCTTCAGCAGGTTCTTGGCTCCCCGCCTTCTCCTGGTCCTCCTCCTCCTTCCCTGAGTCCACCGCCTATCCCGTCTCAGTCGCAGTTACAGCCGGCCTCTCCGCTGCCTGGTCCTTCTCCTTACTCTGGACCGACTAGAGGTCTTACAGAGCGTCGTGAGCCTGAGTCGCGTCCTGTGTTGCCTGTGTCTCGTTCTACGTCGCCTGTCCGTTCTGTTCGCGCTGGTTGTGTTTCGCGTCCGCGTCCTCCTCCTGTCCCTGGCACTCACTCTATGACTCTGCGTCCTTCCACTGCTCCACAGCGTGTCCCTCTGCCCTCTCCTCCTGCGTCCTCTCTTCCTGCCGGTCCGGACCCTGTGTCTGACTCCCTCCGTGCTGCTTATCCAGCTATCACGCGCTTTCTGGCCACTGCTGTCACTGACCCTTTGTTTGAGTCCACTGCTGCGTCTGCTCTCGTTGCTGAGCTTGTTGACTTTGCTGCTACCTGTCGCCTAGACTTCGCCACTAGCCTTGTTGCTGAGTCTGCGTCTGTGTCTGTCTGTCCTCCGTCCGTCGGGGGTGAGTGTGCTCTTGGCACGGACGTTCTTGAGGACAGACAGGAGGAGTTTGAGTGCTTTGCTGCTTCTGTACCTCATCTCGTGTCCATGCTGCTTGCCCCTGAGGGAGACCCGGATGCACCAGACATCCCGACCCCGCGCTCTTACGCAGAGGCGATAGAGGGTCCCTACTCCTCTCAGTGGCAGGCAGCCATGGACGCCAAGATGGCTTCCTGGAAGTCCACAGGCACTTACGTCGACGAGGTTCCCCCGCCTGGGGCGAACATCGTCAGTGGCATGTGGATCTTCAGGGTGAAGCGGCCGCCGGGTTCTCCGCCTGTCTTCAAGGCGCGTTACGTTGCTCGTGGCTTCAGTCAGCGACAGGGAGTTGACTTCTTTCAGACCTTCTCCCCTACCCCGAAGATGACCACTCTTTGGGTACTGCTGCACGTTGCTGCTCAGCGTGACTACGAGCTCCACTCGCTTGACTTCAGCACAGCCTTCTTGCAGGGCAGCCTGCACGAGGAGATCTGGCTGCGCCGCCCACCTGGCTTCACTGGGTCGTTTCCTGCTGGTACCCAGTGGAGCCTCCAGCGGCCAGTCTACGGTCTCCGCCAGGCACCCCGTGAGTGGCACGACACACTCAGGACGACTCTTGCTTCTCTTGGTTTTGCTCCTTCCACTGCTGACCCTCCTCTGTTTCTACGCACTGACACTACTCTGCCGCCGTTCTACGTTCTCGTGTACGTGGACGACCTCGTCTTTGCTACTGCTAACACTGAGGCACTCGCCCACGTGAAGTCCGAGCTGCAGAAGAGACACACGTGCATAGACCTGGGTGAGCTGACAAGCTATCTTGGCTTGCGGATCATTCAGGACAGAGCACAGCGCACCATTACCTTGACTCAGTCACACATGGTGCAGCAGGTCCTTTAGCGCTTCGGCTTCACGTACTCGTCGCCACTGTCCACTCCTCTGCCTACCGGTCACTCGCTCTCAGCTCCACCTTCGGACGAGTCCGTAGAGCCGAGTGGCCCGTATCCAGAGCTTGTGCGCTACCTCATGTACCTGATGACTTGCACACGACCTGACCTCGCATACCCTCTCAGCCTTCTGGCTCGCTACGTGGCTCCTGGCAGGCACCGAAAGGTGCACTGGGATGCTGCGAAGAGGGTGTTGCGATACTTGTGCAATACATCGGGCATGGGGCTCGTGCTTGGAGGACGGGCTCGAGTTGTCCTTACTGGTCACGCTGACGCCTCCTGGGTTGACGACTTGGCTACGCAGCGGTCGTCACAGGGTTACACCTTCAGTCTTGGCTCCGGTTCTGTCTCTTGGCGGTCTACCCGTTCTTCTTCTGTTCTCAGCTCGAGTTGTGAGGCTGAGATCTACGCTGGGGCCATGGCTGCACAGGAGTTACGCTGGCTCACCTACCTGCTGACCGACTTGGGAGAGGCGCCTCGTTCTCCTCCAGTTCTGTACGTCGACAACAAGGCTATGCTGGCCTTGTGTCAGGAGCACAGATTGGAGCACAGAACGAAGCACATTGCTCTGCGCTACTTCCTTGCTCGAGAGTTACAGCAGCGTGGCCAGCTTCGTCTTGCTTACGTGGCCTCTCAGGCCAACACTGCTGATGTTTTCACCAAGGCACTTCAGCCTTGTGATCATCAGCGTTTCTGTACTGTGTTAGGCCTTGTACCTACTGTGCCTCACTTGCTAACTTCTTGACTCTGCTTGTACTGTACTCTATATACTTATATCTGCATGCTTACACTTGCTAGGTTGTGTTCACTGTATTGTTTGCTTTCCTTTATATAACTCTGCATGTGAACTGGCCTTGTGGCCCTTTGCTTGTGCTCAGACTGCGTGGTGACTTTGTGATCCACCCTGAGCTTGCTTTGCCTTTCTTGACTGGTCTTGTGACCCCTTGTTCTCCCCCACTTTGCCTATGGGGGTGTGTCAAACTTATATATGCTATAGTCTGTTTAGGCTGTAGTGGGGTAGTCCTTAGAGGGTACAACACTTTTGTGTTTGCTACTTGTACCCCACCTGTTTCCTAGTTCATCTCATTTCCACTCATTATTCTCACAGTTTGGAGGGAGGGTGCGTTTCTGCATAAAGCCCAATTGAACCTTTGAACCAATCCGAACACACATAGTGCTATCTCGACTTTTCATCTCTTGATCCTAACCCTAATCTGTTTTTTATCGACGGTTGTTATTCCAAAACAAACGAGCAGTGCCAAGTTCACGGAGGTTTGAGATAAGATTGGTAAAATCTCGACCAACCACTGAGAATAAAGACTCGACCAACCTGAAATGCACACACACACACGGATGGGTTTCCAACCCCGGCGAACACCTCTGAAACACTGACAGAGATCGTTTAATCGGGACTGATCTTTGATTTATCATCGACGGTGTTTGTTTTTCCGTTGACTGAATTGGCAGAAATTGGCTTCTGGTATTTTACCCCACCCCCATGTAATGTGCTACGATTTCGTACCTACGGCGCTGTTCTGTATGCGTTATTGCCTCCGCATTGAATGTACGGAGCTTGTCCTTCTGAGTAGCTTCTTGCCATGAAGTCTCGCTCAATCTCTCAATTTGCTACACAAACATATTTCGGCCCAGCCCCACGATCTGGTTGGGTCTTCCCTCAAAACCTGCTCGAGGGGACACCCTACCAGACCAACCAACCAAATTTAGTATGGGTTTCTGTTGGTGCCGTAGTCACTACTCGTGCAGTATTTTTAGGGCGTGTGGTTGCTGCCCCGCATAACTTGTGCGCCAGCTGATGCTAGCTCTCGAGGCCGAATTGGGAGCGCACAAGTTGTGCGAACATTTGCCTGGCGATGCATGACCTTGGAACCTTCACCACGTTAAATTGGTGCACCACATTGGTGCTGTTCTGCAGGCAGAAGCGTTAAATTTGGCACAAACAGGTTTGGCAGGACTTCGCTTATCACCAAACCTTGATAGGCAAAATCTCACTCATCGGGGAAGATTCTTCAGACCCATTTTCTGGAAATTTAACGCCTACAGAACAGCGCCTACGTGTTTCGATTTGTGTTATTTGGGGCCTCGGAAACGGACATCTCAGTAATCGTGGTGACGTATTTGTCAGACTAACGTAAAATCTCTGGTCAAAGTTTAGTCGAAGTCTATTCTTGGTGACTATTAACATACAATTTCTGGACGATTCTGCGCGGCGCGCAGCTCGACTTGAGCTACAGGTTAGCTAGCTAGGCTCCATTCGAAGTATCAATGGACAACGCCAGCTTTACCGGTTCTCCCGCCGTACATCAGAAAGTTTGTGAGCCATCCACGAATAGGCCTCGAGGCAAATCGAGTTTCGAGGAGCACCAGGGGGTGCTCTGGAAATGATTCTGTAGAGTGGGTTTTTACCTGTGCGGCTGGGTTGGGGTGTTTAGGGGGGGGGAATGGTCGAAACTCGCATGTAAGGGCACGGAGTTGGGTGGCATAGGAGTGGGTGGATCGTTCGATTCTGCGACGTGGCTGCAAACGAGCGTTTTGCGTACGTGGACACGTATATTCAGCTGGAAGCTCTGTTTCGGGTGACAAGGGTTGACACGTCACCTCCTCCGTTTGGCTTCTCCTCGCCTATATTGAAGCATGTCCTTTGACATTCTGTAGATGCGATTTTTATTATGTGTACACATTGTGGATAGATAAGTAGCAAATGTCTTACACTCATTTGAGGAGTTAGGGGATTTTTGTTTTGGTGTGTGTTTGAACAAGGATGTAATGGTTTTATTTTTATGTATCGATTAGTGAACAGTAAGATATATTATGCAATGTTGTTGTTTGTAGTTGCCCTAACTAAGGTTTTAAATTTTGTGGACTTATAGTGTTGGTGATTTATTTTGATTTGATGGTGATTTTAGGGATACATGTTTTTTTTTCTTCCACTCTCCATGTGTTTTCCTTGCCATAATATGATGTGATGGGTTTTGTACTTGTCAAACTTATATATAGCTTACATTCTGTAGGCTGTAGCAATCGAGGACCTGCCTCAACAAGCCCTAACTGCGCACAGAACCGGTGGTGATCACCAAGCGCCAAGGCCTTGGTGAAGAGGTCAGCAGTGTTGGCCTCTGAGGCCACAAAGTCCAGGCGCACCTGGCCGCGTCGCTGTAGCTCACGCAGAAGGAAGTACCAGACGTCGATGTGCTTCACCCTGGTCTCCAGTCGAGGCTCGCGACATAAGAGAATCATGGCCTTGTTGTCAGCGAACAAGGTCGGAGCAGTGTGAGGTCGCTCACCAAGGTCATCGAGCAAGAAGGTCAACCAGCGAAGCTCCTGAGCAGCCATAGCACTGGCGTAGATCTCTGCCTCTGCACTGGACAAAGCCACCGACGACGACCGTGTGGACCTCCACGACACAGCCCCAACTCCCAGACTGAAACAGTAACCCTGGGTCGAGCACTGAGTCTCCACGTCGTCAGCGTAAGAAGAGTCACAGAGGCCAGTCATCTCAACTGGCCGAGTCCCTCCAAGCACAAGCCCCATGCCTGATGTAGTCGCCAGGTACTTCGTCACCCTCACGGCAGCCGTCTAGTGAACAGGACGGTGTCTCCCAGGTCCAACAAAGCGAGAGAGGACGCTAAGAGGGTAGGCGAGGTCCGGGCGAGTACAGGTCATCAGGTACATGAGGCAGCCAACAAGCTCTGGGTAGGGACCACTGGGCTCAAAGGGCTCGTCGGGGAAGGGGCCGGTGAGTCTGTGGTCTACAGCAAGAGGAGTAGGCTGTGTGGTAGAGAACTGAAGCCCGAACCACTGAAGGACCTGCTGCACCATGTGTGACTGAGTCAACGTGATGGTGCGAGCGGCTCTGTCCCTGTTGATCTGCAGGCCAAGGTAGCGCTGCAGTTCACCAAGGTCGGTGCACGTGTGTCTCTTCTACAGTTTGGACTTCACCTCAGCCAGAGCTGCCCTGTCTGGTGTAGCAAAGACCAAGTCGTCAACGTAGACGAGTATAAAGAAATGAGTGGAGCCGGCACGAACAAACAGTGACGGGTCAGCAGACAAAGGGCAAAACCCTAGGTCACGAAGCGTGGAGCGAAGAGTGTCGTACCACTCACGGGGCGACTGGCGGAGACCGTAGACTGGTCGCCTCAGGCTCCACTAGGTTCCAGTAGGGAAATTACCAGTGAAACCAGGAGGACGGCACAGCTAGATGTCCTCGTGCAGTTGTCCCTGGAGAAAGGCAGTGGAGAAGTCGAGGGAGTGGAGCTCGTAGTCTCGCTGTGCTGCTACGTGTAGTAACACCCGAAGTGTAGTCATCTTTGGGGTCGGAGCGAAGGTCTGAAAGAAGTCAACTCCCTCGCGCTGTCTCAAGCATCTCGCCACATAGCGCGCCTTGAATACTGGGGGTGATCCAGGCGGCCGCTTCACCTTGAAGTTCCACATGCCATCAACTATGTTCGTCCGGGGAGGGGGAACTGCGTCGACGTACGTGCTTGTGGATCTCCAAGACGCCAACTCTGAGTCCATGGCCGCCTTCCACTGAGAGGCCCACGGCCCTGATACTGCCTCACGGTACGTGCGAGGAGTTGGTATGTCAAGGGCATCGGGGTCTCCCACAGGGGAAAGCATGTCAGAATGTTGTATTTGTCTAGCCTGCAGTGGGGTACTCTATAGCGAGTACAGCCCAATCTAGGGTTTCCTATATGTACTCAACTGCTTGCTAGTGAACCTCCTCCTTTCTTCATTCTTACTTTCTACTGCTAGTTCTGACATGCTATCAGAGCAGGTCGATCCCCTTGGGTCGATCCTGTGGGTGGGCCCACCACCTCACTGCTTCCGCTGCTACTGCTACTCTGTGTGTTGCACGCCCCGTGGCGTGCGACGGATTTTTCATCCCGCCGCGCACTCGGAGCGTGCGGCGGTTTTCTGCTCGCCGTGCGCCCCGAGGCGCGCGGCGGTTTTCTGCCCGCCGTGCGCCCCGAGGCGCACGGCGGTTTTCTGCCCGCCGTGCGCCCCGAGGCGCGCGGTGGCTTTCTGCCCCGTCACTCCGCGCGTCGCTCCCGGGAGGCGCTGCGACGGGCGACGGGGACCCGCGCGTCGCCCCCTGTCGCCCGTCGCGGCCTGCGCGACCTGCGTAGGGCCCGCGCGCGGCCCGTACAGCCTGCGCGCGGCCCGTACGGGCTGCGCCAGGCCCGCGCGCGGCCCGTACGGGCTGCGCCAGGCCCGCGCGCGGCCCGTACGGGCAGCGCCAGGCCCGCGCGCGGCCCGTACGGACTGCGCCAGGCCAGGGCGCGCCTCGGGCCGCCCGCACGCGGTTCGTACGGGCTGCGCCAGGCCCGTGGGCGCCCTGTTTTCTCTGCCCCTGCGCTGCCCGCTGTCCCCCGTGCTTCTGACGGCGCCCCACCCCTGCTGCTGCCCGTTCTCCTGAATTAGGGTTTGGGGGTGGGGGGTATGGGGGTGCAGTTTCTGTGCGTCGTCCCCTACTCCTCCTCCTCCTCCGTCTCCCAGTGCTGCAGCTGCCGCTGAGGGGGGTGGGTGTGTGGGAGCCGAAGGAGTGGTACTAGGGGGGTGACGTGCAAGTGGAGTTAGGAGTGAAGCAGTGGGTGTGTGGGGGGTGTGTGGGACAGTTGGAGGAGGTTGAGCGGAGGCTGCTGTCTTGTCGTCCGCAGCACCTGTAGTCCGGGGCGCACTGTCCTGGTAGCCCAGAGAGTCTGCTGCGCCTGTCGCCCGAGGGTCCGTTGCTCCTGTAGCTCGTCGTAGCCCGTGAGCCAGTTACTCCAGTAGTCCGGGGCGCACTGTCCCGGTAGCCACTGTGCCAGCAGCTCCTGTTGCCCGTGTGTCTACAGCTTCAGCCGCCGTCTCTCATCTTCTCTCCTCTCACAGTCCCTCCTCCTCCTCACTTGCCCGCTGTGATTACCTCTAGCTTTGCTTCTTATTGTGAACTCCTGCTATACCTGCTCATTGTGCTGATTACACCCCACTTTGGCTATGGGGGTGTGTCAGAATGTTGTATTTGTCTAGCCTGCAGTGGGGTACTCTATAGCGAGTACAGCCCAATCTAGGGTTTCCTATATGTACTCAACTGCTTGCTAGTGAACCTCCTCCTTTCTTCATTCTTACTTTCTACTGCTAGTTCTGACAAAGCAGCATGGCGCAGAGAGTGGGAGAAGCAGCTGCCAGGTACTCCAGCTCATAGTGCCTGTCCTCTAGGACGTCGGAGCCAAGGGCAAACTCACCCCCAACGGACAGAGGATGGGTAGGCGGAGCGGGCACCACACGAGTGCTGTAGTCAAGGTGGCTCGCGATGGTAAAGTCAGCGACAGCGACAGTGAGAGCCGAGAAAGACGACGGAGAGAAACGAGGGTCGGTGACACCAGTGGCTAGAACGCGGGAGACAACAGGGCAAATAGCACGGTAGTAGTCGGAGATAGGAGCAGGGGAGACAGGAAGAGAAGACGGAGGAGGAGACGGGAGAACTAACACCGGAGGAGGAGAACGACAAAGAGAGGTACAAAGGAGGGCAGTGTGGAGGTCGGTAACGGGGGACGAGGGACGAGCACTCAGAGGACAAGGACAGGAACGGTAGTGACGGACAACAGGAGGAGGAGACTGCGGTGGAGGAGAAGACCAGACCGCCGTACAGGCGTCAGGAGGAGAAAACGTAGGACCAAACGCAGGAGGAGACGGAGAGCAGACAGGAGGAGAGGAGGGAAGACCAAGGGCCCAGAGGCAACTCACGGGCGGGAACAACTGCCGCTCCAGAGGGAGCTGCTGCGGCTGCGGTGGCGGTGGCGGCGGCTGCTGCTGCTGCTGCTGTGGCTGTGGTGGCTGCTGTTGCGGCTGCCGCCGCTGCTGCTGCTGTTGCTGCCGTTGCTGCCCCTGCTACTGCTGCTCCAGCAGGTCCAATTGCCGCAACTCCTGCCGCTCCTGCCCCAACCGCTCCTGCTCCTCGCGCGCATGCTGGCAGGCCGCCTAGTAACGCGTGTCGTGGCGGTGGGGAGGCAGAGTGCTCTCCGCAGACGTAGTGCCCCCAGCTCTAGTTGCCTCATAACTAGCACCCCCAGAACCAGTGTCCCCCAGAAGGGGTACCAACAGGGTCAGGGTCCCCAGCTCCAGCGCCCCCTGTCCTGGCACCCCCAGTGCCAAGACCTCCAACTCCAGCACCCCCAGAACTAGCACAACATGTGCCAGCACCTCCAGCTCTGGCACCCCCAGAACTAGCACCTCCAGTGCCAGCACCTCCAGCTCCAGCACCCCTCAAACGAGCACCCCCAGACCGAGTACCGGCAGTGGCTGCACCTCCAGCTCCATCACCAACCGAGTCCACTGTAACCTGTCGCGGAAGTGCCGAAGGCTGCTGAGGGGACTGTGAGGAGGACTGTGGGGAGGGAGACGCTACCTGACGCACGACCGAGGGTAGAGGGGTAGCGTGAGACACACCAAACGGGGCAGGACCAGGGGGGGGTGGGGGTACCGGGGGAGCGGAAGCAGGGGGAAGAGAGGGTGCGAGGAAAAGGGGGGGAGGGGGAACCGAGAGACCTCTACAGAGGTACCGGGTGTAGTAGGACACTGACTTGTCAAACCGGATGTCACGGGAGTGTAGGAACTGGTGGAGGGGCGGGTGGTAAAAGGACCAGTCGGCCGAGGCTACCGGGAAACCAAGGGAGACGCAGGGGACGGCGCGAGCCGAGAGCTTGTCCGCAGAGGTGTCGCGGACAAGCGCAAGGCAGCCCCAGACACGAAAGGCTGACCCAACACCAGGGGACCCGGTCCAAAGACTGGTCGGTGAAGCCGCTGGCCGCAAGACGCGCGGCTGGAGGTTCAGCTGGTGAGCGGCGTAGTGACCCGCGTAGTGCCACAGAAAATGGGACGCACAGGCATGAATCATGGACGTGAGGGCGATGTCCATGACCAAGCCAATGCACCGCTCAGCAACCCCATTCTATTGTGGGGACTCCGGCAGCGTCCAGGACTGTACGATGCCTTGCTCGCCGCAGAATCCGGCAAGAATGCCTGAGCGAAACTCACCCCCACGGTCAGAGTGGAGATAGGAGACACGACGACCACGAGTGCCCTCAGTGGCTAGAAGCCACTGGATCAGTGTAGAAGTCACCTCGGACTTCTTCGCGAGAGGAAACACTGTGGTGTACCTGGAGAAGTCGTCAACGACCACCAGAAAGTAGCGCTCCCTCTCAGGTCCCAGCGTAGGTGCAGGGCCCCAGACATCCAAGTGGAGTGTCTAGAAGGGAGCAGTTGCCAGACGAAGAGAGGAGGAGTGCGGAGCGGCAAGAAGACGGTCGGCGACGCAAGGAGTGCACGGGGGTGCAGGCGAGGGAGGGAGCGACGGGAAGACACGAGGGAGACCTGAGACAAGACGGTGACTAGCCATAGTGCGGAGGCAAGGGATCGACGGGTGGCCAAGACGGTGGTGCCACAGGACGGTATGGTGGGTGAAAGACCGACACGAGCAAGACGCAGCAACCTGACCAGACGCGACAACCGGAGGGGACGCAGCTACCTGACTGGACTCAACAACCAGTGGAGGCGCAGGAACCTAGGGGGTCGCAGCGACTTGAGGTGACGTGGACACCAAGGAGTTCTCGGTGTGGAGGACGTAGAGACCAGAGCGCGGCTCCCTGGTGAACGTGGCCAAATCTCTGCCAGTGACAGCGTCAGTACAGACTGCAGTCCGCCCACCCCCCACAAAGGTAACGGTGATCCCCCTGTCCTGGAGGTATCCAACACCCACCAAGTTCCGAGTGAATGAGGGGATGTGGAGGCCGCGCAGGACACCAGAGGGGACCACAGGGCATGGGAGGGTGGTAGAGCTGCGTGCCACGGCTGGTCCTGAGGAAGGATCAGCCAGGGCTACCGAAACTGGAGTAAGGAGCGGTGTGAGTGTTGTGTGGTCGTGGAAGAAGCACTGCGACGCGCCAGAGTCCAGTGTGGAGAGGCACAAGTCTACGCTAACAGGAGGCAAGCAAGCTAATATACCAACACGCGAGCACATAAATCCATCAGCACTCTAGTCAACATCAGCATACAAAACATACTGACGAGCATCATCCATAGACAAATCAAAGACTGGAATCTTACGGGCCAGCATGCGAGCCCGGCGCGGAGTGGTCGCCTCAGGGCCCCAACGGGCACGGTAGAGGTTGTCGAGGCGGCGGAAGCACCGCGCAGCAGAGTGGTCGTCGCGACCGCAGACACAGGGGCTGCCCGGTCCGGTGAGGCACCAGTGGTCACAGGGGCCGGTGTCACGGCGAGCGGGGCGAGGGGCCCACCTGGAACTGCTGCTGCTGCGGCCGGAGCTCCCTGGTCCTCCCGAACCCCACTGCGGCGGGGGGCCCTAGTGCTGTTGCGGACCCCACTGCAATGGGGGCCCCCAAGGCTGGAATTGTTGCGGTGCCTGCTACTGTTGTTGTCCCTGCTGGTGCTGCTGCCTCTGCTATGGCTGGTGCTGTTGTGGCTGCTGCTGCTGAGGTGCGACAACCCCGCCGGTCTGAACACCGCCAGTAGGCGGGCCTGTCTATCCTGCCCCTCCTCCAAGGCTCCCTCCTCCTGGGGCACCGCCGCCGCCTCCATCACCACCACCGCTCCCAGCTCCACCGCCACCACCACCGCCTCCTCCACCTCCCTTCCCGCCCTTCTTGCCACTCTTGCCCCGTTTCTGCCACTCAGCGGCAGAGACGGCATCAGTGTCCTCAACAATCGACACAGTAGTAGAAGCGCGGGTAGCAGTGAAAGTGGGAAGCTGACGGGCGGCACACCCCGCAAAAAGACGGGGGGGCATTGCGTTAGTGGCGGAGGCAACGGAGAGGAGGTTACTCTCGATCTTCTCGAGAGCGATCTCAAGGAGATCGATAGTAAGCTCAGTTGGTTGCTTCTGGAGAAGCACGTCGCGAGCATTAGCGAGGCGGTCAAGGAGGCGTGTGCCTAACCAGTTCACAATGAGCCACATAAGGGGGGGGGAGCAACAAGAAGCTGGGCATCGGTGCAGGCCGCACGGAAACCGGCGTCAAGTGAACGTAGGTGAGTCACGAGGTCGGACACAGTCGAAAACGAGCCAAGGTCGGGAAACACGAACGTCATGAGGAGGCGACTGAGGGAGGCAGGGGAAGGGGTGGAATAGCGTGCAACAACTGCATCCCAAATCCCCTGTGCAGTATCCACCTGGGCAAAGTGGACGGCCTCAGTCGGTAGGAGGAGCTCCGTCAGTGCAAGAGCAGTGGCAACGTCGCAAGAGTAACACACGTCCCTCGCCAAGACACGACGGTCGTAGTCCACCTGCGCTGCAGGAGTCGGCTCCGGGTTGGTCGGGAGGGGGTCGGGAGGCAGGGGAGCCTTGAGGGCACTAGAAGCGTGGGCCCACAGGGTGGCGCCGTCCTAACGCTGATTGGTGAGGTAGCGCGTGGCCTGGCGCTGCCAGGTACTGAACTCGATCGGGCGGCCCTCCGCGTCAAAACGAAGGCGGCAGGACTCCATGCTGGAGGCTAGGCTAGAGGTGGCTGGAGGCTAGGCGCTAGGCTAGAGACTAGGCTACAAAGGGTCGCCAGGGAGAGGAGCGGCTGCCAGCCGCTGAGCAGAAGGCCAGTGACAGTAGGGACGGTTCGGGCCCGGGGAACAGGGCGGTTGAGGGGTGAAGGCTAGTGCTAATGGGGGGAAAGGGCATGGGCAGAGGGCGGGCTAGGCGCTGGCTGGGGTGCGGGCTGGTGCGAGGGCAGAGTGTGGGCCTGGGCGACGGGCTAGAGCGAGGGCCTTGGCGACGGACTGGGGTGCGGGCT
Source organism: Closterium sp. Naga37s-1 (assembly GCA_947471745.1). Taxonomy (NCBI): domain Eukaryota; kingdom Viridiplantae; phylum Streptophyta; class Zygnematophyceae; order Desmidiales; family Closteriaceae; genus Closterium; species Closterium sp. Naga37s-1. The sequence goes on from CANJKZ010000979.1 coordinate 629,616, forward strand.
TGGGCGACGGGCTAGGGCGACGGGTAGGGCGCAGGCCTGGGCGACAGGCTAGGGCACGGGCCTCGGCGACGGGCTAGGGTGCGGGCCTGGGCGACAGGCTAGGGTTCGGGCCTGGGCGTCGGGCTGGGGCGCGGGCCTGGGCAATGGGCAAGGGCGACGGGTAGGGCGCGGGCTTGGGCGACGGGCTAGGGCGCGTACCTGGGCGACGGGCTAGGGCGCGGGCCTGGGCGACAGGCTAGGGCATGGGCCTGGGCATCGGGCTGGGGCGCGGGCTTGAGCGATGGGCTAGGGCGATGGGCTAGGGCGCGGGCCTGGGCGACGGGCTAGGGCGCGGGCCTGGGCGACGGGCTAGGGCGCGAGCCTGGGTGTCGGGCTGGGGCGCGGGCCTGGGCGACAGGCTAGGGTGCGGGCCTGGGCGATGGGCTAGGGCGTCGGGTAGGGCGCGGGCCTGGGCGACGGGCTAGGGCGCGGGCCTGGGCGACGGGCTAGGGCGACGAGCTGGGGCGCGGGCCTGGGCGTCGGGCTGGGGCGCGGGCCTGGGCGACGGGCTAGGGCGCAGGCCTGGGCGACAGGCTAGGGCGCTGGCCTGGGCATCGGGCTAGGGCGTGGGCCTGGGCGACAGGCTAGGGCGACAGGCTAGGGGCGCGGAGGGCGCTGACGCACGGAGGAGGAGGGCGCTAAGGCGCGGAGAGGGCACGGAGGGCGCGAAGGCTAAGGCGCGGAGGGCGCGGAGGGCGCGTGCTAGGAAGGAACGAGGAACTAACCTACTTGTGATATCATCTCAAAGTAGGAATGCAACGGAATGATGAGATTAGGAATGTGGGTGATACAAATAGCAAACCCTAACTGAGTTGTACTCACTAAGGAGCACCTCACTATAGCCTATCACAAATATCAACATTTGACAATAGGTTGCTTGTGGCTGCCAAGGTGTGGAGACGAAGCAGGCACAGGTTTATAGCAAATGAGCACAGGCACCCATTGGGTCGCTTCCGGCCTTGGGTTGGAGCTTGGTTTGGCGCCTTGGCCATGGTTTGGGCCAAAGGTAGCCTCATCCAGCAAGCAGGTGCAACGTAACACTTGGGTGCGGGTGCACTGAAGTATATGGGTTCGACGAAACATCAATTTATCACCTTTATCAACCCCTTTTGTGCACCTAGCTTTAGTATTGGGCGTTATACTACCGTAGCTTTTCAGGCAAGCGAGGCTTTCAATGAGAGATTTTCACACTCCTTATGCACAAATCTAGAATGTATTAGTGATGTTTGATGTTGTCAAAAGATGGCATTGGACATCCACAGTGTCAAATGTTGTAGCCTTATTGAGGTTTGTCTTAGGGGGTACAGAAGTTAGGGTTTGTTATATGTACCCCAACTCACATCAATGACATCATTAGTTCCTTTTTGACATGGTATCACCTAGGTTCGGATCCTGTGGGATCCCGCTCCTCCCGACCTCGTTCGTTTTGCCCGAGCCTGTCTCACTCTGTCGTACTAGTTGCGCACGTCTTACCCGAGCCTAGCGCCGGCCCGCTCTAATCGCGTTCGTTCGTTACCGCCCGTTCCGCCAATCCACTACTCTCGTAGCGTAGGGACCTTCTCCCCCCCCCCTCCCCCGTGCTGCCGATCGTGTTTCCCCCCCCTGCTGCCCGTCGAGTCGCGTTTTTCCCCCTGCTGCCCGTCGAGTCGCGTTTTTCCCCCCCGCTGCCCGTCGAGTCGCGTTTTTACCCCCCGCTGCCCGTCGAATCGCGCCTTCCCCTGCCCCCGTCGCGTCGCGCTCTCCCCGCCCGTCGTCCCGTCGTGCCCTCCCCCGCTGCTCGTCGCGACGCGCCCTCCCCCCGCTGCCCTAAACGCCCGTCGCGTCCCTACCCTCGCCCTACGCGCCCGCCGCGTCGTCCCTACGCCCGCGCGCCTGCTGCGCCCGCGCCTCCCCGCACCCTACGCCCTGCGCCCGTCGCCCGTCGCCTCCCTACGCCCTGCGCCCGCGCCTCCCCGCGCCCTACTCCCTGCACCCGCGCCTCCCCGTGCCCTGCGCCTTGCGCCCCTTGCCTCCCCGCGCCCTGCGCCCTGCGCCCTGAGCCTGAGTGCTCGCTGCGCCCGTTTCTAAGCATGCCCGCCCTTCGCCAGCTGTGATGTCTCGTCTCTGTCTGCACGCGTGCCTGCTTGCTCGCGCTGCCACGTCTGCTCGTTTTCTCCGCCGCTGCGCCTGCTTTTTAGGCCTGCCGCGAGCCCTCCCTCTGCTCTACTACGCGTCCTGTCGCTCGTACTTCCACTATGGCGACTCCTAGAGTTCTCCGTTTTGACGCTGACGGTCGACCCCTCGAATTCTCGGTCTAGCTCCTGCGCGCGCGTCGCCTTTTAGAGAGTCAGGTCTAGTCGGGTGAGTCCCTCTGGGCGCACGCTACTGGTGACCTTCCTGCGCCCGACGACCCTACCCCTCTAGGCTCTGCCCCTGACGACGCTGCTAGAGCCCGCTTTGCCAGCCAGCGTGCTGACCTGACGGCGTGGAAGTCGCGTGACGCTGCGGCCTGCATCGCTCTTAGCAGCCTCCTCCCTGAGTCTGAGGAGGCCCACTTCACTCAGGTTCGCACTGCTAGTGAGTTCCTGACTGCGATCAAGGCCCGCTACGCTACTCCCACCACTGTCTCTCTTGGCCGCCTCTTCCTACCGTTCTTGTTCCCAGACCTCGCTTCGTTTGAGCGCTCTGCTGACTTGATTCCTCACCTCCGCTCGCTCGATTCTAGCTACCGCGCTGCTTGCACTGACGCACAGCTTGCACTGCTCCCTCCCCCCATGGCGATTACTATCTACTTCATCGCCACTAGCCTCCCTGACCGCCTGTTAGAATATATATGTAACTGCCTGTAGCTGTAGTTAGTGTAGTTATTATAAACTTGTTGGTGGTGCACCTTCTTTGCATGCTTTTTTTGTTATTTGTACCTCGCTCCATAGTGAACTCACAACACTCTTTGGCTAAACTCTCTCAACTCCCTTTGGCCTAGGCTACTAAGCCTAGGCCCTACTCTTACTATTCAACATGGTATTCAGAGCAGGCACCTTCCTGCTGCCTTCCTTAACGGGCCCACCAGTCTGCTTCCGCTGCCTGTCGTCCTGTCGCGCGCCTCGGGCGCGCGGCGATTTTCTGCCCGCCGTGTGCTCGGGGCGCACGGCGGTTTTATGCCTGCCTGCCCGCCTGCCTACCCGTCGTGCGCCCCGAGGCGCACGGCGGGTTCGTCGCCTGTCGCGGCATACAGGGGGCCCGCGCACCCCCCCCCCCCCCTCGTTTCCCGTCGCCCGCCGCGACGCCCTGGGGGGCCGCGACCTGGGGGGGGTCGCACGTCGGAGCAGCCGCCCCTGGACCCCGCGACGCCGCCCCTGGACCCCGCGACGCAGCCCCTGGACCCCACGGTGCCGACCATGCAGCTGCATGCGACGCCGTTCCTGGACCCGGTGCAGCCGTCTCCCTGTGCTGCCGGTTGCCGTCCGTTGCTGCCCGTGCCTGTGCTGCCCATTGCCGCCCGTTGCTGCCCGTGCCTGTGCTGCCCGTTGCTGCTCTCCCCCCCCCCCCCCCCCCTCCCTTCTTCGTCTCCCTGCTGCGCGTGCAGCCGTGGAACGGAGGGTATGGGGGTGGCGGGTATGGGGGTGGTGGGTGGTGTGTTTCCCTTCCCCTCCTCCTCCTTTCGTTCCCACTGCTGCAGCTGCCGCTGGGGGGAGGGTGTGAGGGTGTGGGGGAGCCAGGGGAGTGGCATTGGGGTGGCGGGTGTGAGACCAATCAGCCCCCGTCCCTCTGAGGTGGGGGGGGAGGAGAGTAAAGGGGTGGCAGGAGTGCCCGCCCCTTTGCTGCTGTACCTGCTTTGTTACCTTGCCTACTGTTGCTGTTTTCTCTGTTCGTGGTGTACCCATCCAGGATGTGTCGCTGCACAGAATCCTGCTGCAGGCAGTTATGGGGGAGTGTTAGAATTCCTTTGTAACTGCCTGTAGCTGTAGTTAGTGTAGTTATTATAAACTTGTTGGTGGTGCACCTTCTTTGCATGCTTTGTTTGTTATTTGTACCTCGCTCCATAGTGAACTCACAACACTCTTTGGCTAAACTCTCTCGACTCCCTTTGGCCTAGGCTACTAAGCCTAGGCCCTACTCTTACTATTCAACACCGCCTTGCCTCAGTTCGTGACGCGCTTCTCCTGAAGCACCCTAGTGAGCTCACTATCGAGGTCCTAGAGTCTGCGCTCAAGGACGTCGAGAGCAACCTCCGCTCAGTAGCCTCCGCCTCTGGTGCTGTGCCCCCTCCACTGTTTCACGGGTGCACTGTCCCTCAGCTGCCCACCTTTACTGCCTCCCTAGCCACTGCCACCACTGACGTGACCGCTGCTGCTGTTACGGCTTCGTCGCGTTCTCGGGGTAGGGGTGGCAAGAGGGGCGGTCAGGGTACAGGCGGCGGCGGCGGTGGAGGCTTTGCTGGCGGAGATGGCGGGGGTGGCGTGCCGACTGGTGGCGGCGGGAGTGCAGGGCCTGGAGAGGCCTCTCGTGCAGTGGCCGGTGACCCCGCTACTGCAGCTGGTGGAGGCGACGCCCGGGCTCGTCAGCCACCTTCTGGTCTGCCGGCCGCGGCGGGTGGAGCAGCGGCGTGGTACCTGGCTCAGCGGCAGTAGCAGCCCCTCCCCTTGCAGCAGCCCCCGCAGCAGCAGCGGCAGCAGCAGGTTTTGGGGCCAGCACAGCGTCAGCCTCAGCGAGGTGCTGTTCACCCTTCGTGCACCTATCAGCTTTTGACAGGTGCTCTCCGAGGCCAGCCTTGTGGTCGCACCCACCCTCCTGGTCAGTGCTTTGCTCAGCTCACTGACACGGTTCGCTTGGCCTACGGCGTTGGAGGCCCTGCCCCTGACTGGTTTCCTCTTGTTCAGACGTACGGCCCTGCCCTTTGGGGCATGTCAGCTTCTCAGTTGCTTGATCTCTTAGGAACTCCTCATGCTATGTATGCTGTTCTTGACTCTAGTGCTTCTGACTCTGTTTACTCGAGTGTTGCTAGCTTAGGTGCTTGTCTTGCTGAGTTGCCTCTTGCTAGTGTAGGCACCTGTGTAGACACTAGTCCAGGAGCTCGTTCCGAGGACGCTTCACTGTCTTTCACTTTGGACTCTGGGGCTTCGCACTGCTTCTTCAGGGACCACACGACACTTACTCCGCTTCCTGTGCCAGTCTCTGTGGCACTGGCTGATCCCACCTCGGGACCAGTCACTGCTCGCTACACTACTACTCTTCCGTGCCCTGCTGTTCCCTCTGGGTCTCTGACTGGCTTCCATGTCCCCTCGTTCTCGAGGAACTTGGTGGGCGTGAGGCCTCTTGTGAGTCAGCACGTGGGTGTGTGGATTGAGCCCTCTGGTGAGACGGCGGTTTGTGTTGACGGCGACACTTACGCGCCTCTTGCCACCTTTACGACGGAGCCGGGCTCAGGTCTCTACACACTTCACACTGACCCTGGTGTACAGCAGCAGCAGCAGCAGCAGCAGCAGCGACTCCTGCCCCCGGCCCCGGTTACTTCCCCCAGTCTGGTCCCTGCGTCTCACCAGGTTGCTGCGTCCCCCCAGGTAGCTGTGTTTGGTCAGGTTCCCGTGTCTGGTCCAGTTGCTGCGTCGTGCTCCTGCCGGTCGCTTGCACACCCCACCGTTCTGTGGCACCACCGGACGGGGCACCCGTCCCTCCCTCGTCTGCGCGCTATGTCTCGTCAGTGTCTTGTCTTAGCCCTCCCGCATGTCTTGCCGTCGCTGCCGCCTTCGCTTGCACCGCCGTGCGGTCCCTGCGTCGAGGGTCGGCTGCGCGCCACCCCTCACTCCTCCTCCCTTCGTCCGGCCACTGAGCCTTTTGAGACGCTCCACTTGGACGTCTGGGGCCCCGCCTCTCGCCTTGGCCCTGAGTGCGAGCGTTTCTTTTTGGTGGTCGTTGACGACTACTCCCGCTACACCACTGTGTTCCCCCTGGCGAAGAAGTCTGAGGTGACTTCTACGCTGATCAAGTGGTTGCTTACCACTGAGGGCACTCGTGGTCATCGTGTCAGCTGTATTCACTCTGACCGTGGGGGTGAGTTTCGCTCTGGCATTCTTGCTGGATTCTATCGCGAGCAGGGCATTCGTCAGTCCTGGACGCTTCCAGAGTCCCCACAGCAGAATGGGGTTGCTGAGCGCCGCATAGGCTTAGTCATGGAGATCGCTCGCACCTCCTTGACTCACGCCCGTGCCTCCCATTTTCTGTGGCCCTACGCGGTTAGGTACGCCGCTCACCAGCTGAACCTCTGGCCACGCGTCTCTCGGCCAGAGGCTTCACCGACCAGTCTTTGGACCGGGTCCCCTGGTGTTGCGTCGAGGTTTCGTGTCTGGGGTTGCTTGGCTCTTGTCCGCGACACTTCCGCGGACAAGCTCTCGCCTCGCGCCGTTCCCTGTGTCTTCCTTGGTTTCCCTGAGGACTCCTCTGACTTCACCTTCTACCACCCTCCCTCTCACCAGTTCTTTGAATCTCGTGACGTCCGTTTCGAGGAGTCCACCCCCTACTACGTCAGGTACCCCAGTCGAGGTCTCCCGGTTCCTCCCCCTCTCTTCCTGACTTCCGCTCCCCCTCCTGCTCCCCCGGTACAGCCTCCCCCCCCTGGTCCCACCCCGTCAGGTGTGTCCCAGGCTACCCCTCCCCCCTCGGTCGCCCCTCAGGTGCAGCCTCCTTCCCCGCAGTCCTCCTCGCAGCCTGCTGCAGACCCTGTGGGAGCCGGTGCTCGTGGAGAGGGCCCTACAGGTGCTAGCTCTGGGGGTGCTGGAGTTGGAGCTGAGCCCGTGGTTGCAGGAGACTCTTGTCTTCCGGGAGCTGGTGCTGGTCCTGCTGACTTTGGGGGTGCTACGTCTGGGGGTGCGGGTGCACCCTCTTCGGGTCCTGGTGAGCCTGGTCGTGTTGCTGTTGGTGGTGCTGACTCTGGGGGTGGTGCGCCAGGTGCTTTGGAGGGCGGTCCCGGGGCTGCCGCAGCCCCCGACACTACTCCTCCCCCCCACCCCTACCCGACCCGGCACCAGGCTCGTGTTTGCCGTGCCCGTGAGGAGCAGCTGGAGTTGGAGAGAGAGGAGAGAGAGTTGCAGCGCCTGGAGGAGCAGCAGCAGCAGCAGCAGCAGCAGGAGCAGCTGCAGCAGCCACGGCTGGAGCCGCCGCAGCAGCAGGAGGCGCAGGAGCTGGAGCCGCTACAGCAGCAGGAGGAGCAGCAGCAGCCGCCGCAGCAGCAGCAGCGGCCGCCGCCTCCTCCTCCTGTCTCCGGTCTTCGGGCCCTCGGTCTCCCCTCCCGCTCTCCTTCCTCCTCCCCCTCTCCTCCCGTCTCGGGTCCTCCGCTTCCTCCTCCTGACCCCTCTCCAGCTGTTTTCCCTTGTTCTCAGTCTTTGTTGTCCCCTCCTCCTTCTCAGACCTGGGCCTCTTGTTGCTCCCCTCGTGCTCATCCCTCATCCCCTGTTCCCTTCACTAACCTTCGTACTGCCTTACTTAGTTCTAGTCCGCCTCGTCCGTCTCCGTCTGTGCTTCTGTCTCCTCCTGAGTCGGCCCTCACTGCTTCGCTTTCTACTCCTGTCACTGACTACTACCGCACGTACCGTCTTGTTCTCTCTCGTGTTCTCGCCTCTCTTGTTACCCACCCTCGTGCCTCTGTGTCCTCTGTCTCCGCTCTTACTGCCGCAGTCACTGAGTTTGCCTCTACTCGCCGCCTTGACTTCGCCACCAGTCTTGTGGCTGCTCCTCCTTCCAGTCCTCTGGCCGTCGGGGGTGAGTATGCCCTTGGCTGTGACGCCCTAGAGGACAGGCAGTTTGAGCTAGAGTTCCTGGCAGCCGCTTCCCCTCATCTCTGTGCCATGGTGCTCGCCCCTGAGGGAGACCCCGACGCCCTTGACATACCGACTCCTCGCACTTACGCTGAGGCAGTGTCAGGGCCTTGGGCCTCTCAGTGGAGAGCTGCCATGGACGCAAAGATGGCCTCCTACAGATCCACAGGCACCTACGTCGACGAGGTTCCCCCCCCTGGGGCGAACGTAGTCGATGGCATGTGGATCTACAGGGTGAAGCGGCCACCGGGATCTCCTCCGGTCTTCAAGGCGCGCTACGTGGCTAGAGGTTTCAGTCAGCGCGAGGGAGTTGACTTCTTTCAGACCTTCGTGCCCACCCCGAAGATGACCACTCTTCGGGTGTTACTGCACGTAGCGGCACAGAGAGACTACGAGTTACACTCTCTCGACTTCTCGGCTGCTGCGGCTGGTGAAGCAGCAGCAGCAGCACCAGCAGCCACGACTGGAGAGCAGAGTGAAGCATATTCACGTCAGGTACTTCCTTCTGCGAGAGTTGCAGAGACGTGGACAGGCTCGCTTTGAGTTTGTGGAGTCCGAGGCCAACACTGCAGACATCTTCACCAAGGCGCTTCCGCCTTGTGACCACCAGAGGTGTTGTGTGCAGTTAGGCCTTGTTGACACAGGTTCTAGTCGTGTATAGGCTTGATTTTACTATTTGCTTTGCTTGTACTCTTGCTATACACACTTGTGAACTCTTGGACTGGCCTTGTGGCCACTGTTGCTTGTGCTCAGAATGTGTGGTGACGTTGTGATCCACCCTGAGCTTTGTATCTTTGTGACTGGTCTTGTGACCGTACACTTCTGGTTTTGCTAGACACCCCTCACTTAGGCTATGGGGGTGTGTCAAATGTTGTAGCCTTAGTGAGGTTTGTCTTAGGGGGTACAGAAGTTAGGGTTTGTTATATGTACCCCAACTCACATCAATGACATCATTAGTTCATTTTTGACAAAAACCAACCAACAAAATGTACCTCAGCGGATATGTCGACGCAGACCACGCTGGTGACACGTCAGATCGTCGGTCACGAACAGGCTACGTCTTCCGTCTCGAGCCAATTGGCCCGATCTCGTGGAACTCGTCGAAACAGGAACGCGTGTCACTTTCCTCGGCTGAAGCAGAATTCATTGCCGCGTGTGCTGCAACCCGAGAAGGATTATACTTACAGGAACTACTCGTCTTAAAAGCTAGGCATGAGTGATGTCGACTATCGAGAAGGTTGGTACAAGGAAAATGAACCTAAGGGGTTGTACCCCACAGTGTGTACCCCACTAAGCCTACCAAAAATATAACATAGATATGCATATGTTTGACACACCCCCATAGGCAGAGTGGGGGAGAACAGAGGGTCACAAGACCAGTCAGGAAGTGCAAAGCAAGCTCAGGGTGGATCACAACGTCACCACGCAGTCTGAGCACAAGCAAGAAGGCCACAAGGCCAGTTCACATGCAGAGATATATATGTAACAACAACAGTACAGTGAAATCTACCTACAAGAACAAGCATGCTGAAATACATATAAATCATGGTACAAACAAAGCCTACAGCAAGTGAGGAAGAGTGGGCACAAGGCCTAACAAAGTGCAGAAACGCTGATGATCACCAGGCGGAAGTGCCTTGGTGAATATATCAGCAGTGTTGCCCCGAGCGGCCACGTAGGTAAGACGAAGCTGGCCATGCTGCTGCAGCTCTCGAGCAAGAAAGTAACGGAGAGCGATGTGCTTCGTTCTGTGCTCCAGTCTGTGCTCCTGACACAAGGCAATGGCGGCCTTGTTGTCGACGTACAGCACTGGAGGAGAACGAGGCCGCTCTCCCAAGTCAGTCAGCAGGTAGGTGAGCCAGCGAAGCTCCTGTGCAGCCATGGCTGTGGCGTAGATCTCAGCCTCACAACTGGAGCCGAGAACTGAAGACGAGCGTGTAGAACGCCAAGAAACTGAACCAGAGCCAAGGCTGAAGGTGTAACCCTGTGACGACCGCTGCGTAGCCTGGTCGTCAACCCAAGAAGCGTCCGAGTGACCAGTGAGGACAACGTCACCCCGTCCTCCAAGCACGAGCCCCATGCCCGATGTACTGCACAAGTAGCGTAGTACCCTCTTGGCAGCATCCATGTGCACCTTTCGGTGCCGACCAGGAGCCACGTAGCGAGCCAGAAGGCCAAGAGGGTACGCAAGGTCAGGACGAGTGCAAGTCATCAGGTACATGAGGCAGCCCACTAACTCTGGGTAAGGACCACTCGACTCTACGGACTCGTCCGAAGGTGGAGCTGAGAGCGAGTGACCTGTAGCCAGAGGAGTGGCCTGTGCTGAGGACCAGGTGAAACCGAAGCGCTGAAGGACCTGCTGCACCATGTGTGACTGAGTCAGTGTGATGGTGCGGCGTGCTCTGTCCCGGGTGATCTGCAAGCCAAGGTAGCTGCGCAGTTCACCCAGGTCTGTGCACGTGTGTCTCTTCTGCAGCTCCGACTTCACCAGGGCGAGAGCCTCAGTGTCAGCAGTAGCAAAGACCAAGTCGTCGACGTACACGAGAACGTAGAACGGCGGCAGCGAAGTGTCGGTGCGCAAAAACAGCGACGGGTCAGCAGTCGACGGAGCAAACCCAAGAGCCGCAAGTGTCGTCCTCAGTGTGACGTGCCACTCACGTGGCGCCTGGCGGAGACCGTAGACCGGCCGCCGGAGGCTCCACTGGGTACCAGGAGGGAACGACCCAGTGAAGCCAGGAGGGCGGCGCAGCCAAATCTCCTCGTGCAGGCTGCCCTATAAGAAGGCTGCGCTGAAGTTGTTATAGTCACAATAGGCTTGAATGTGCCTAAAACGAAAGATAGAGAGCACAGACGGATTTCTGCACAGCGGCTTCAAACGTTGATAGCGTTCTGCTCACAGCTGCAAATGACTTGATTCAAATTGGATCTGGAGCGTCTTTACGTCGTCTACAATTATCAATTTAGACACGATTTGATAAAGAATTGACGACACAGCGTCGGTTTGAACGAACGGTACTATGGCAGCCACTATAGTCTTAGAACACAAGATAGGAAGAGTTACGAGTTGGGAATGACTCCCAGCTCCTACAAACCCCAAGAGCCGAGGTACAGTGATGTGGAACAGTGCCACACTGTCCCCAACCACGAAGGGTCTCGAAACTACCCTTCACTAGGGCCTACACCAAGTGAAATGTTACACTACACAAAGTAATGTAACTATCTTCAATATCTTGAGGTGTACCCTTTTGGCAAGCTTCGAAATCACTTGAGGCTTGACACCAAGGCTCGGGCTCTTCATCACAAACTCATCCTTGAGTTCTTGATGGGTCTGCTGCACACACCTGCGACACGCCGAACGTTCGACACAGGACAAAATAGAAACCGCGCACGACAAAATAGAAACCGCGCGCGAGACACAAACGACCGCGTAACACGCGTCTAGCGATAACTCGCTATTGACTCGACACACACACTCGACATCATGACTCAACATTCACACACAGTTATAAGCATGAAATATATATTATCCCATGCCCTCATACCATTCCATACACACACACATTCACGCACACGGACAACAAGCCGAGTGCAAACCGTAGGGTTGCACCAACAAACTCCCCCTCGGATTGTTGGCCTTAGGATATGTTGCTCTCTCAGTTCAGAGCCATCCCAGCCAGCTTGCAACACTTCCAATGCTGCTGCTCCACCAGCCTCTTGGTCATCATGTCAGCCGGCTGCCCCGTGGTCTTCACGTAGCGCAACTCAACTTCACCCGCGGTTACCATGCTCCTCGTCCAATGCCACTTCACCCTCATGTGCTTCGTGAGTCCATGCAACACAGGGCTCTTAGCAAGAGCAATGGCACCCTGGCTGTCACAGTACAGTGGGGTAGGTCCTTGCTGCTCCTCCCCCAATTCAGCCAACAAACGCCGCTGCCACACAATCTCCCGTACGGCACGGAAGAGTGCCATGTACTCGGACTCCACCGAGCTCAAAGCTTGGTCAACCTGCTTCTTGCTCTCCCAAGCAGTTGGGCCTCCACCAACACAGCATATGAAGCCTCCCATACTTGTCATGTCCTCTGGTTCTGATGCATATGAAGCATCCGAGTAGGCGGTGAGGAACAAACGCCCGGGTTCAACACCATCCGCGCCCTTTTGGCGCCTTTGTGCCGCCGCCGAGTATTGCAGCCCAACGGTCGGTGTTTGGCCAAGATACTTGGCCACCCTCATTCCAGCTGCTACCTGCTCCTCATTAGGGCATTGCACAACCCTAGCCAGCTGCCCGGTAGCAAACGCGACGTCCGGTCGGGTGTTTACAGCCGCATACATGAGGCTGCCCACCAACGAGTGAAATCGGCGCCTCTCCTCTTCACCAACGCTCTCCTCCTCTGGTCCCTTCACACACTTGGACCCAGAGGGAAAGGGTGTAGCCACATGGCCTTCACTCTGCCCAAAGTTGGCAGCCAATGCCTCCAGGTACTTTCGTTGATGCACCCGCATGCACCGCTTCTCCACATCTCGTTCGATGTGGAGCCCAAGGTAGAAGCTCACGTCACCAAGGGCCTTGCACTTGAACTTGTCTTGAAGCTTCAGCATCACCTCCTTCACAAGGTCAGAAGAGGGTGAGAAAATGAGGATGTCATCCACATAAACCACCATGAAACTCCTCTGCTCCCCCTCGCCAAGCATGAACAAGGAGTGATCGGCCGTTGAGGAGTGAAGCCGATCCCCTCCAACACTTCGCGCAGCTTCATGTACCATTGCCTAGGGGCCTGCTTCAGCCCATAGAGGGCCTTCTTCAGCTTCCACACTCTGCCACTACCATCATCAAACCCCTCTGGCTGCGCCATAAATATCTCCTCCTCAAGGATGCCGTTAAGGAATGCCGTTACGATGTCCATTTGCTTTACTACCCATCCTTTGATGGCGGCTCCCGCGAATAGGGTTCGCAGCGTCGTCGGCTTCACCACAGGGGCAAACAGCTCCTTGAAGTCCACCTTCTCCTTCTGCTGGTACCCCTTGGCTACAAGCCTAGACTTGTAGCGCTCGATCTTGCCGTCGGCATCCGACTTGATTTTGAAGAGCCACTTGGACGTTATCGCCGTACGCCCCTCCGGTAGCTCCACCAATTCAAACGTGTCATTCTCCTCGATGCTCTTCAGCTCACTCTCCATTGCCTTCTTCCACTCCTCAGCATCACTACTCTCCAAAGCCTCCTTGAGAGTTGCTGGTTCTCCCGGCATCTCCACCGGAGAGAAGAACGCGAAGGCACACTCCTCGTAGTCACTCTCCTCGTCGTCTCCGACCATCATTGCCGCTCCGGCCAGGGCTGTCTTGCCCTGCTTTCCCGGCGCATCATAGGTCAGCCTATTAGGGGGTTGAACTCTCCTCTTCCCCCTTCCTTCCTCCTCAGCTGCAGGGACTTGAAGGCCTTGGCGTTGCTGCGGTGTGGCTCGAATCCGTGGAGCACTCGTAGTACGGGAAGGGAGTGACGGTGCACGCTCGCTCACTTGCTGCACCTCCTCCTCTTCTTCCTCTGCATCATTGGCCTCCTCTCCCCCATTCACAAGGGAGGATTGCCTTGTGGTTGTGCTGCCGCTGCTCAGCTCCAAAGGCAGCTCCACATGCTCCAAACCGGAACTCTTCACCTCCCCAAACCGTACGCCTATCTTCGCCTCATTCTCCGCCTTCCAATCCTTGTACATGAAGTTCTCCATGAACTTGCAGTCCCTGCTCACCAAGAACTTCTTGGTGAATGGGTCCCAAAGAAGCCATCCCTTGCTGTTTTGAGCCATGCCCAAGTGCACGCCCCACACCGCCTTGGCACCAAGCTTGTTGTGCCGAAGATGCTTAGGCACGAGCGCCATGCACATGCACCCGAACACCCGAAGCATATCCACCTTTGGCTTCCTTCCTAGCCACTCCACATAGGGCACCCATTTGTTTGCTCCCACATGAGTCAAGGCTCTGTTCTTGGCCACACACGCGCTCCGCACCGCATCAGGCCAGAAATAGTCGGGTAGCCCGGCTTCAATGAGCAACCCGCGTGCCGCCTCCGTGATTGTGCGGTTCGCTCGCTCGGCGATGCCGTTCATTGCAGGGGAGTATGGCATGGTGAGGGAGTGCCGAATACCATTCTTCTTCAGCCACAACCCAAACTCCTTGCTCAGGAACTCTCCCCCTCGATCGGTGCGGATTGACTTGACTAGACGGTCTTGTTGCCGCTCCACCATCGGAAACCAATCCGTCTTCAACGTTTCAGCCACGTCGCTCTTCTTGGCCAGCACGTACACCCAAGTCATGCGGGTGTAGACGTCGACAAAGGTGAGAAAATACTCAGCTCCAGCAGCTCCAAGCTTCAGGGGGCCCATCACGTCCATCACCACCTCATCAAGCGGTGCCTTTGCCGTTGCCTCCGAACTAGGGAACGGAAACCGGGTGAACTTGGCTTGAATGCACGTCGGGCAGCCAAGCACCTCATCGGGCTCCTCCTTCACACGTATGCCAGCAACCATCTCATTCTTCACTAGCTGCTGCAAGATGGGCAGGGCCGCATGCCCCATGCGCCGATGCAAGGTGAGCCAATCACACTCCCCCGTAGCCGAAGTTGGATTGGAGAATGCCGCGCTCGCAATAGCGCCCCACATACTCTCTCCGTAGTCCTCCTCCGCTGCTGCATCTGGGTTCTCCTCACCCTTTTGCTGCTCCTTGGTTGCTGCACCACTCTCCTTAGGTTCACTGAACTTGCTGGTCCCTCCAGGTTTGCTCTTCTTGAGCTCATTCTCCTTAGCGCGACCGTTCGCGCCATGGTCGCTACCGACCGCTCCATCCTTGGTGCTGATGCTTGCTACCACTTGCCTCTCCTTAGGCATAGGGACCACTGGGATCTGCCACATCTCGTTGTAGACATCCCTGTCCTCATGAAGGTCCCAAAGAATTCGATCGCCAAGCCTTGCGGTGTAGGTCTTGGCTCCCTTCGAGTTCGTGTCCATGCCGGCCTTTGCCAACCGCCGCACGGAAATCAGGTTTGCAGCAAGGCTGGGCACCCAAAGCACGTTCTTGAGGCCCACCATCTTCCCATCAGCACCCTTGAACATGGCCTTGCCCATGCCTTTCACCTCTGCTCGCTGCCCCAAAGCCGATGTGACATGCTTCACCGGTGACGGCTCGAGTTCGGTGAGCAAGTACGGGCGAGGTGTCATGCTATAGGTAGCGCCACTATCAATCACCCAATAGTCCAGGGGGTGTAGGGTCACCTTCCCCACAGCTGCTGGCTCCTCAAAGCCTTCATCCTTCTCTGGACCAGCCGGTACTTGCGTCGACACGAAGTAGAATAGACCCGGGTATCGATCGTCGCTCGGGTCCTTGTCGTTGTCTCCGCTCTTCATGTTTGCAGCTCCGCCACCGCGACCGCCACGGCCTCCACAGCCTCGTCCTCTCCCTCCTCCTGCTCCTCTACCCTCTTGGCCTTGAGCAGGGGTCCAACCATCAGGGAGTTTGTAGCAGTCGCGCCACATGTGTCCGCTCTTGTGGCAATAGTGACACTCGCCGTCGAATCGGCCGCGACCGCGTCCGTAGCTCTTGTCGTCGCTGCCGTAACCGCCACTCCTGCGGCCTCCGCCGAAGTTGCTGCCACCAAACCTTCCTCCCCCTCGTCCTCTGCCTCTTCCTCGACCATATCCACGGCCGATGCTCGCTGCCCCAGCGCCATCCGCACTCGCCAACTCACGGCGGCGGAAATCCTCTTGAAGGATAGCTCGCTTCACGTCTTCAAGCGAGAGGCGGGGCAAGTCGCGATTAAGGTTGATGATGAGCGAGGACCATGACTCTGGGAGTAAGGCCAGC
Source organism: Closterium sp. Naga37s-1 (assembly GCA_947471745.1). NCBI lineage: Eukaryota > Viridiplantae > Streptophyta > Zygnematophyceae > Desmidiales > Closteriaceae > Closterium > Closterium sp. Naga37s-1. The sequence continues at coordinate 645,292 of CANJKZ010000979.1, forward strand.
AACTTGGTCTTCTTTTGGAGCTCACTGTAGTTCAAATCAGCTCCCTCAAGCCGCGTCAACAAGTCGAAGAATTTCTGCACCCCTTCTTCAACCGCTTCGTCTTCTTCAATTCGTAGTGCCGCCATTTGCCGTTCCAACACCACCGCTACCGCCGCTGTTGCAGGAGCATGTACACCCTTGAGAGCAGCCCATGCCTTTGGTCCTTTCTCTGGTTCACGCTGGAATGGCTTGATGTGACGGATCTGACTGCTCCCCAACGCTTGCCCAAGTAAGAGATAGCCTTGTGCGCTCTTCCGCACCCACGGGCTCTTCTCCGGGTCGTTCTCGGGGCGCTTCTCCGTTCCTTCCATCACCTCCAGTAGGTCATAGTGGTCAACGATGTTCTCCATCTTGAAGGACCATTCAGCAAAGTTGTCACCGTTGAACTTGTCAAGCCCAAACACCCTAGGCTCATCCCTAGGTGGGCCAAGACTTGGTTGCATGGGCGCCATGGCTGAATCACGGGGTTGGCCTTGAGCATGAGCTTCTCCACTGCCACCAGCACCTCTGCCACCCCTTTCCTCAGGTCCAGACATTGTCGAAACTGCTCCAAGGGCTCTGATACCACTTGTTATAGTCACAATAGGCTTGAATGTGCCTAAAACGAAAGATAGAGAGCACAGACGGATTTCTGCACAGCGGCTTCAAACGTTGATAGCGTTCTGCTCACAGCTGCAAATGACTTGATTCAAATTGGATCTGGAGCGTCTTTACGTCGTCTACAATTAGCAATTTAGATTGCACGATTTGATAAAGAATTGACGACACAGCGTTGGTTTGAACGAACGGTACTATGGCAGCAACTATAGTCTTGGAACACAAGATAGGAAGAGTTACGAGTTGGGAATGACTCCCAGCTCCTACAAACCCCAAGAGCCGAGGTACAGTGATGTGGAACAGTGCCACACTGTCCCCAACCACGAAGGGTCTCGAAACTACCCTTCACTAGGGCCTACACCAAGTGAAATGTTACACTACACAAAGTAATGTAACTATCTTCAATATCTTGAGGTGTACCCTTTTGGCAAGCTTCGAAATCACTTGAGGCTTGACACCAAGGCTCGGGCTCTTCATCACAAACTCATCCTTGAGTTCTTGATGGGTCTACTGCACACACCTGCGACACGCCGAACGTTCGACACAGGACAAAATAGAAACCGCGCACGACAAAATAGAAACCGCGCGCGAGACACAAACGACCGCGTAACACGCGTCTAGCGATAACTCGCTATTGACTCGACACACACACTCGACATCATGACTCAACATTGACACACAATTATAAGCATGAAATATATATTATCCCATGCCCTCATACCATTCCATACACACACACATTCACGCACACGGACAACAAGCCGAGTGCAAACCGTAGGGTTGCACCAACAGAAGTCAAGAGAGTGAAGCTCGTAGTCACGCTGAGCGGCAACGTGCAGCAGCACCCAAAGAGTGGTCATCTTCGGGGTGGGGGAGAAGGTCTGGAAGAAGTCAACTCCCTCTCGCTGACTGAAGCCTCGAGCCACGTAGCGAGCCTTGAAGACAGGCAGAGAACCTGGCGGCCGCTTCACCCTGAAAATCCACATGCCACTGACAATGTTCGCCCCAAGAGGGGGAACCTCGTCGACGTAGGTGCCTGTGGACTTCCAGGATGCCATCTCTGCGTCCATGGCTGTCTGCCACTGAGAGGAGTACTCACCCGCGATCGCCTCAGCGTAAGAGCGCGGGGTAGGGATGTCTGGTGCATCCGGGTCTCCCTCAGGGGCAAGCAGCATGGATACGAGATGAGGCGCAGCAGCTGCAAGACACTCAAGGTCCTCCTGCCTGTCCTCAAGGACGTCCGTGCCAAGAGCACACTCACCCCCGACGGACGGAGGACAGACAGACGTAGACTCAGCAACAAGACTGGCGGCGTAGTCTAGACGACAGTGAGCAGCAAAGGCAACAAGCTCAGTGGCTAAGGCAGACGCAGCAGCAGACTCAAACGACGGGTCAGTGACAACAGTGGCAAGCAGACGCGTGACAGTAGAGTGCTCAGCACGAAACCGGTCAGACGCAGGGTCAGCAACGACAGGCAGAGAGGACGCAGGGGGAGGCAGCAGAGGAACACGCGGGGAAGGAGAGGAAGGACGGCGAACTACAAGGGGAGGGCTGGAGACAGCCGGCTGGCACTGACGAGGAACACGACGACCGGAACTGACAGGGGGGACAGGCCGCGACACTGGCTCACAACGCTCTGCAAGGCCACCAGGCTGCTCTGTGTACGGAGAAGGAGCAGGCAGCGGTGAGCCAGGCTGTAACGGAAGACCAGTAGACGAGGGAAGACTGAGAACCTGGCGAAGTGCAGAGTCAGGTGGTGGCTGAGACGACGGAGACGGCGGAGCAAAGAACAGGCGCGGCTGAGCAGTGCCACCAGCAGCTCCAGCACCTCCAGCAGCTCCAGCACCCCCAGCAGCTCCAGCACCTCCAGCAGCTCTAGCACCTCCAGCACCTCCAGGACCTCCAGCAGCACCACCACCAGCCCCAGCAGCTCCAGTACTCCCAGTATGAGCACCTCCGGGACCAGCGACACCAGGAGAAGAACCACCGGTAGGAGAGCCCTGAGGTGCAGAAGTGGGAAGCCGACGGCGACCGTACCAGTCGTGCAGCTGCTGGGAGGTGAGGGGCACACGCGGACGAAGACGGCTACTCCAAGGAGACCGCGTAATAGCAATCTCAAAACCCTCAGGCAACTCACCCCCAGACGCAGCACTCCCAGGCTCAGCACACACAGGCTCAGCACCCCCAGACGCAGCACCTCCAGACGCAGTACCCCGAGACGAGGCACCTCCAGGCTCCACACGCTCAGCTCCCCCAGACTCAGCACCCCCAAGCTCCGCACCCCCAGGGACAGCACCACTCCCAGCAGGACCGGAGTCACTAGTGACCTCAACAGGTGCAGGCGCGGGGGGGTCTACCTGAGAGACACCTGAAGGAGCAGGACCTGGCGCGGGGAGGGGGTCTACCTTGGGAGGACCTGGTGCGAGAAGGAGCGGCGGGGGGGGGCGAGGAGCAGTGCGGTAGGGGAAGAGGCGGTAAAAGGGGACCGACTCGTCAAAGGTGACGTCCTGAGACGCAAACACACGGCGCGAGGCGGGGTCGTAAAACTGCCAGCCAGGCGCGTCAGGGACAAAGCCAAGGAAGACGCAAGGAATGGCGCGAGGGGAGAGCTTGTCCGCGGTGGTATCGCGGACAAAGGCACGAGCACCCCAGACCTGGAAACGCGACGCGTCGCCAACCTTCCCCGTCCACAGCAGTGTGGGCGAGGTCTCCGGCAAGGAGACACGGGGCCAAAGGTTGAGCTGATGCGCGGCGTACCGGACCGCAAACGGCCACAGAAAATGGGGGGCAGCCGCATGGATCATGGAGGTACGAGCGACCTCCATGACTAAGCCAATGCGGCGCTCAGCAACCCCATTTTGCTGCGGAGAGGCCGGAAGCGTGAAAGTCTGGCGGATGCCGTGCTCCGCACAGAAGGCTGCCAAGAGAACTCACCACCTCTGTCAGAGTGCAGACGCAGGACAGGAAAGTCCGACTGGAACCGCTCGCGGAGCTAGAGACGAGTAGCGCGGATCCAGGGGATCAAAACATCAGGGACATCCGCCTTGTGCTGCAAGGGGAAGACCGTGGTGTAGCGCGTGTAGTCGTCGACAACCAGCAGGAAGTACCGCTCGTGGCCCTGTCCACGGACGCGGGCTGGGCCCCACACGTCCAGGTGGAGAGTCTGCAGTGGAGCCTCTGTCTGAGGGAACGAGGAGGAGTGAGGAGCGGCGCGCTGCCGCCCCTCGACGCAGGGAATGCAGGGCGGCGCACGCGAGGGAGGGAGGGGAGGCAGAGACCTGGGGAGAACAGAAACCAGGACGCGGGAGTGCATGCTGCGTAGGCGAGGCAGGGAGGGGTGACCAAGGCGGTGGTGCCACAGGAGAGTGTCGTGCGACAGTCGGCGACACTCACACTGTGTAACTACCTGAGCATGCGCGTGCAACAAGGGAGACAAAGGGGTGGAGCGTGACGCAGTGGTGAGGGTGTAGAGACTGGACCCTGGCGCACGAGCAAACGTGGCCAGGTGGCGACCAGTCTAGGAGCACGTGCAAATCGCCACACGCTGCCGGCCAGGGGTGAAGGTGTCAACCCCCGCATCCTGGAGGACAGCGTTACTCACCAAGTTCGTAGAGAACGAGGGGAGGTGGAGACCAGACAGCTCACCAGACGGGACCGCCGGACACGAAAGCACAGTGGAAGACCGTGCAAGCACCGGGCCCCCAGAGGGGTCAGCCAGTGAGACAGGAACAGGTGCAGGGAGGGGAGTGACTGTGGTACTGTCGCGAAAGAAACAGCGGGAAGCACCAGAGTCAAGTGTAAAGGTGTGCAAAGCCTGTGCAGGCGCAGTACCAAGGGGAGCAGACTCACAAGCACCTAGTGCTGCAGGGGCTATACCAGGATCCGGCGGCACACACAAGTAGCAGTCACCCTCAGCACTAACAGACAAGGCATACATAGCAGCAAGAATTGCCTCATAGTCAAGATCAAAGATAGGTACATCACGCCTAAGTAATTCTGCCCAGTTGGGGAACTCAGGAGCATCAGGAAACTTGGCGCGCCAGGCGTCGCTAAGCGGAGCGAAGCAGCGCTGCTCAGTGTGAAAACCTGTGCACTGGCGACCAGCGCGGGGACCTGTGCGGATGATATAGGGGCAGCGACCAGGACCCCCAGAAGCCCCACGCCCGGCATACCAGTCAAGAAGCTGCTGGGAAGTGGGGCTCTGGCACTGACGCTGATGCTGCTGCTGCTGCTGCTGCTGCTGCTTCTGCGGCTGCTGCTGGCCCTGACCACCAATGCCACTCGCTCCCTCCTCCCCCACCGCCGCTGCTGCCCCCTCCACCGCTCCCAGTGCCTCCGCCGCCCCCACCACCACCTCCACCGCCTCCACCCCCACGACCACCCCCACCACCTCCACCTCCCCCGCCGCCTGCACCACCGCCACCTCCACCGCCACCCCCACCGCCCCTGCCACCCCTGCCGCCCCTGCCGCTGCGACGCTTCCCACTAGGAGCGGAAGCAGCTCCGACCCCCTCAGCACCAAGGTAGTCGTGAGCAGCAGCTGCGGAGGCGTAGGAGGGGGTGAGAGGGGAGGGGGAGCACCCCTCAAAGAGGGGAGAGCGAGGAGTGCCACGAGCAGCACCTACAGCGAGGATGTTCTTCTCTGCTGCGAGGAGGTGCTTCTCGAAGTCGTCGACAGTGAGAGTGGTGGGGTCTAGCGCTAGGAAGTGGTCCCTGACTGAGCTAAGAGTGTCAGGGAGGCGGGTGACGAGGAAATAGAGAGTGAAGTACATCGGGGGGGGGTTTGCGGCGCAGAACTCGGCTGAAAGGGCGGCACGAAAGCGAGAGTTTGTAGCGCATAGGTGAGAAACTAGGTCCTCAGCAGTGGTGAACGAGGAAAGATCGGGGAACAGGTACGGTAGCATGAGTCGACCTATGGCTGCAGTGGCCGGGGAGGAGTAGCGCGCAACTACAGCGTCGTACAGTGTCTTAGCAGTTCTGTGCTGGCTGAAATGCGCTCGCTCAGTAATCGGCAGGTGGTTCCTAATAGCTAGGCGTGCTGCAGCATCACGAGTCTGCCACTGGGGGCGTTCTAGAGCAGGAGCATCAGCAGCAGGAGTAACGACAGTGCCAGAGACGTAATCGAACAGTGAGACACCCTCTTTGGCATCAGTCAGAAGGAACAGCTGGAGATCGTCTAACCACACAGTGAACTCGATGGGACGACCGTCAGGCTCGAACGCTAGAACGTTAGGCGTCGCCATATTGGCTTAAGGCAGGCGGCAGCAGGCAGCAGGCAGAGGCAGCAGGCACCAGGTAGGAGGCAGGAGGCAGAGGCAGGAGGCAGGGGCAGCAAGCAGCAGGCATAGGGTTTGCTCTTCTTGAGCTCATTCTCCTTAGCGCGACCGTTCGCGCCATGGTCGCTACCGACCGCTCCATCCTTGGTGCTGATGCTTGCTGCCACTTGCCTCTCCTTAGGCATAGGGACCACTGGGATCTGCCACATCTCGTTGTAGACATCCCTGTCCTCATGAAGGTCCCAAAGAATTCGATCGCCAAGCCTTGCGGTGTAGGTCTTGGCTCCCTTCGAGTTCGTGTCCATGCCGGCCTTTGCCAACCGCCGCACGGAAATCAGGTTTGCAGCAAGGCTGGGCACCCAAAGCACGTTCTTGAGGCCCACCATCTTCCCATCAGCACCCTTGAACATGGCCTTGCCCATGCCTTTCACCTCTGCTCGCTGCCCCAAAGCCGATGTGACATGCTTCACCGGTGACGGCTCGAGTTCGGTGAGCAAGTACGGGCGAGGTGTCATGCTATAGGTAGCGCCACTATCAATCACCCAATAGTCCAGGGGGTGTAGGGTCACCTTCCCCACAGCTGCTGGCTCCTCAAAGCCTTCATCCTTCTCTGGACCAGCCGGTACTTGCGTCGACACGAAGTAGAATAGACCCGGGTATCGATCGTCGCTCGGGTCCTTGTCGTTGTCTCCGCTCTTCATGTTTGCAGCTCCGCCACCGCGACCGCCACGGCCTCCACAGCCTCGTCCTCTCCCTCCTCCTGCTCCTCTACCCTCTTGGCCTTGAGCAGGGGTCCAACCATCAGGGAGTTTGTAGCAGTCGCGCCACATGTGTCCGCTCTTGTGGCAATAGTGACACTCGCCGTCGAATCGGCCGCGACCGCGTCCGTAGCTCTTGTCGTCGCTGCCGTAACCGCCACTCCTGCGGCCTCCGCCGAAGTTGCTGCCACCAAACCTTCCTCCCCCTCGTCCTCTGCCTCTTCCTCGACCATATCCACGGCCGATGCTCGCTGCCCCAGCGCCATCCGCACTCGCCAACTCACGGCGGCGGAAATCCTCTTGAAGGATAGCTCGCTTCACGTCTTCAAGCGAGAGGCGGGGCAAGTCGCGATTAAGGTTGATGATGAGCGAGGACCATGACTCTGGGAGTAAGGCCAGCAACTTGGTCTTCTTTTGGAGCTCACTGTAGTTCAAATCAGCTCCCTCAAGCCGCGTCAACAAGTCGAAGAATTTCTGCACCCCTTCTTCAACCGCTTCGTCTTCTTCAATTCGTAGTGCCGCCATTTGCCGTTCCAACACCACCGCTACCGCCGCTGTTGCAGGAGCATGTACACCCTTGAGAGCAGCCCATGCCTTTGGTCCTTTCTCTGGTTCACGCTGGAATGGCTTGATGTGACGGATCTGACTGCTCCCCAACGCTTGCCCAAGTAAGAGATAGCCTTGTGCGCTCTTCCGCACCCACGGGCTCTTCTCCGGGTCGTTCTCGGGGCGCTTCTCCGTTCCTTCCATCACCTCCAGTAGGTCATAGTGGTCAACGATGTTCTCCATCTTGAAGGACCATTCAGCAAAGTTGTCACCGTTGAACTTGTCAAGCCCAAACACCCTAGGCTCATCCCTAGGTGGGCCAAGACTTGGTTGCATGGGCGCCATGGCTGAATCACGGGGTTGGCCTTGAGCATGAGCTTCTCCACTGCCACCAGCACCTCTGCCACCCCTTTCCTCAGGTCCAGACATTGTCGAAACTGCTCCAAGGGCTCTGATACCACTTGTTATAGTCACAATAGGCTTGAATGTGCCTAAAACGAAAGATAGAGAGCACAGACGGATTTCTGCACAGCGGCTTCAAACGTTGATAGCGTTCTGCTCACAGCTGCAAATGACTTGATTCAAATTGGATCTGGAGCGTCTTTACGTCGTCTACAATTAGCAATTTAGATTGCACGATTTGATAAAGAATTGACGACACAGCGTTGGTTTGAACGAACGGTACTATGGCAGCAACTATAGTCTTGGAACACAAGATAGGAAGAGTTACGAGTTGGGAATGACTCCCAGCTCCTACAAACCCCAAGAGCCGAGGTACAGTGATGTGGAACAGTGCCACACTGTCCCCAACCACGAAGGGTCTCGAAACTACCCTTCACTAGGGCCTACACCAAGTGAAATGTTACACTACACAAAGTAATGTAACTATCTTCAATATCTTGAGGTGTACCCTTTTGGCAAGCTTCGAAATCACTTGAGGCTTGACACCAAGGCTCGGGCTCTTCATCACAAACTCATCCTTGAGTTCTTGATGGGTCTACTGCACACACCTGCGACACGCCGAACGTTCGACACAGGACAAAATAGAAACCGCGCACGACAAAATAGAAACCGCGCGCGAGACACAAACGACCGCGTAACACGCGTCTAGCGATAACTCGCTATTGACTCGACACACACACTCGACATCATGACTCAACATTGACACACAATTATAAGCATGAAATATATATTATCCCATGCCCTCATACCATTCCATACACACACACATTCACGCACACGGACAACAAGCCGAGTGCAAACCGTAGGGTTGCACCAACAGAAGTCAAGAGAGTGAAGCTCGTAGTCACGCTGAGCGGCAACGTGCAGCAGCACCCAAAGAGTGGTCATCTTCGGGGTGGGGGAGAAGGTCTAGAAGAAGTCAACTCCCTCTCGCTGACTGAAGCCTCGAGCCACGTAGCGAGCCTTGAAGACAGGCAGAGAACCTGGCGGCCGCTTCACCCTGAAAATCCACATGCCACTGACAATGTTCGCCCCAAGAGGGGGAACCTCGTCGACGTAGGTGCCTGTGGACTTCCAGGATGCCATCTCTGCGTCCATGGCTGTCTGCCACTGAGAGGAGTACTCACCCGCGATCGCCTCAGCGTAAGAGCGCGGGGTAGGGATGTCTGGTGCATCCGGGTCTCCCTCAGGGGCAAGCAGCATGGATACGAGATGAGGCGCAGCAGCTGCAAGACACTCAAGGTCCTCCTGCCTGTCCTCAAGGACGTCCGTGCCAAGAGCACACTCACCCCCGACGGACGGAGGACAGACAGACGTAGACTCAGCAACAAGGCTGGCGGCGTAGTCTAGACGACAGTGAGCAGCAAAGGCAACAAGCTCAGTGGCTAAGGCAGACGCAGCAGCAGACTCAAACGACGGGTCAGTGACAACAGTGGCAAGCAGACGCGTGACAGTAGAGTGCTCAGCACGAAACCGGTCAGACGCAGGGTCAGCAACGACAGGCAGAGAGGACGCAGGGGGAGGCAGCAGAGGAACACGCGGGGAAGGAGAGGAAGGACGGCGAACTACAAGGGGAGGGCTGGAGACAGCCGGCTGGCACTGACGAGGAACACGACGACCGGAACTGACAGGGGGGACAGGCCGCGACACTGGCTCACAACGCTCTGCAAGGCCACCAGGCTGCTCTGTGTACGGAGAAGGAGCAGGCAGCGGTGAGCCAGGCTGTAACGGAAGACCAGTAGACGAGGGAAGACTGAGAACCTGGCGAAGTGCAGAGTCAGGTGGTGGCTGAGACGACGGAGACGGCAGAGCAAAGAACAGGCGCGGCTGAGCAGTGCCACCAGCAGCTCCAGCACCTCCAGCAGCTCCAGCACCCCCAGCAGCTCCAGCACCTCCAGCAGCTCCAGCACCTCCAGCACCTCCAGGACCTCCAGCAGCACCACCACCAGCCCCAGCAGCTCCAGTACTCCCAGTATGAGCACCTCCGGGACCAGCGACAGCAGGAGAAGAACCACCGGTAGGAGAGCCCTGAGGTGCAGAAGTGGGAAGCCGATGGCGACCGTACCAGTCGTGCAGCTGCTGGGAGGTGAGGGGCACACGCGGACGAAGACGGCTACTCCAAGGAGACCGCGTAATAGCAATCTCAGAACCCTCAGGCAACTCACCCCCAGACGCAGCACTCCCAGGCTCAGCACACACAGGCTCAGCACCCCCAGACGCAGCACCTCCAGACGCAGTACCCCGAGACGAGGCACCTCCAGGCTCCACACGCTCAGCTCCCCCAGACTCAGCACCCCCAAGCTCCGCACCCCCAGGGACAGCACCACTCCCAGCAGGACCGGAGTCACCAGTGACCTCAACAGGTGCAGGCGCGGGGGGGTCTACCTGAGAGACACCTGAAGGAGCAGGACCTGGCGCGGGGAGGGGGTCTACCTTGGGAGGACCTGGTGCGAGAAGGAGCGGCGGGGGGGGGCGAGGAGCAGTGCGGTAGGGGAAGAGACGGTAAAAGGGGACCGACTCGTCAAAGGTGACGTCCTGAGACGCAAACACACGGCGCGAGGCGGGGTCGTAAAACTGCCAGCCAGGCGCGTCAGGGACAAAGCCAAGGAAGACGCAAGGAATGGCGCGAGGGGAGAGCTTGTCCGCGGTGGTATCGCGGACAAAGGCACGAGCACCCCAGACCTGGAAACGCGACGCGTCGCCAACCTTCCCCGTCCACAGCAGTGTGGGTGAGGTCTCCGGCAAGGAGACACGGGGCCAAAGGTTGAGCTGATGCGCGGCGTACCGGACCGCAAACGGCCACAGAAAATGGGGGGCAGCCGCATGGATCATGGAGGTACGAGCGACCTCCATGACTAAGCCAATGCGGCGCTCAGCAACCCCATTTTGCTGCGGAGAGGCCGGAAGCGTGAAAGTCTGGCGGATGCCGTGCTCCGCACAGAAGGCTGCCAAGAGGTCTGAGGAGAACTCACCACCTCTGTCAGAGTGCAGACGCAGGACAGGAAAGTCCGACTGGAACCGCTCGCGGAGCTAGAGACGAATAGCGCGGATCCAGGGGATCAAAACATCAGGGACATCCGCCTTGTGCTGCAAGGGGAAGACCGTGGTGTAGCGCGTGTAGTCGTCGACAACCAGCAGGAAGTACCGCTCGTGGCCCTGTCCACGGACGCGGGCTGGGCCCCACACGTCCAGGTGGAGAGTCTGCAGTGGAGCCTCTGTCTGAGGGAACGAGGAGGAGTGAGGAGCGGCGCGCTGCCGCCCCTCGACGCAGGGAATGCAGGGCGGCGCACGCGAGGGAGGGAGGGGAGGCAGAGACCTGGGGAGACCAGAAACCAGGACGCGGGAGTGCATGCTGCGTAGGCGAGGCAGGGAGGGGTGACCAAGGCGGTGGTGCCACAGGAGAGTGTCGTGCGACAGTCGGCGACACTCACACTGTGTAACTACCTGAGCAGGCGCGTGCAACAAGGGAGACAAAGGGGTGGAGCGTGACGCAGTGGTGAGGGTGTAGAGACTGGACCCTGGCGCACGAGCAAACGTGGCCAGGTGGCGACCAGTCTAGGAGCACGTGCAAATCGCCACACGCTGCCGGCCAGGGGTGAAGGTGTCAACCCCCGCATCCTGGAGGACAGCGTTACTCACCAAGTTCGTAGAGAACGAGGGGAGGTGGAGACCAGACAGCTCACCAGACGGGACCGCCGGACACGAAAGCACAGTGGAAGACCGTGCAAGCACCGGGCCCCCAGAGGGGTCAGCCAGTGAGACAGGAACAGGTGCAGGGAGGGGAGTGACTGTGGTACTGTCGCGAAAGAAACAGCGGGAAGCACCAGAGTCAAGTGTAAAGGTGTGCAAAGCCTGTGCAGGCGCAGTACCAAGGGGAGCAGACTCACAAGCACCTAGTGCTGCAGGGGCTATACCAGGATCCGGCGGCACACACAAGTAGCAGTCACCCTCAGCACTAACAGACAAGGCATACATAGCAGCAAGAATTGCCTCATAGTCAAGATCAAAGATAGGTACATCACGCCTAAGTAATTCTGCCCAGTTGGGGAACTCAGGAGCATCAGGAAACTTGGCGCGCCAGGCGTCGCTAAGCGGAGCGAAGCAGCGCTGCTCAGTGTGAAAACCTGTGCACTGGCGACCAGCGCGGGGACCTGTGCGGATGATATAGGGGCAGCGACCAGGACCCCCAGAAGCCCCACGCCCGGCATACCAGTCAAGAAGCTGCTGGGAAGTGGGGCTCTGGCACTGACGCTGATGCTGCTGCTGCTGCTGCTGCTGCTTCTGCGGCTGCTGCTGGCCCTGACCACCAATGCCACTACCGCTCCCTCCTCCCCCACCGCCGCTGCTGCCCCCTCCACCGCTCCCAGTGCCTCCGCCGCCCCCACCACCACCTCCACCGCCTCCACCCCCACGACCACCCCCACCACCTCCACCTCCCCCGCCGCCTGCACCACCGCCACCTCCACCGCCACCCCCACCGCCCCTGCCACCCCTGCCGCCCCTGCCGCTGCGACGCTTCCCACTAGGAGCGGAAGCAGCTCCGACCCCCTCAGCACCAAGGTAGTCGTGAGCAGCAGCTGCGGAGGCGTAGGAGGGGGTGAGAGGGGAGGGGGAGCACCCCTCAAAGAGGGGAGAGCGAGGAGTGCCACGAGCAGCACCTACAGCGAGGATGTTCTTCTCTGCTGCGAGGAGGTGCTTCTCGAAGTCGTCGACAGTGAGAGTGGTGGGGTCTAGCGCTAGGAAGTGGTCCCTGACTGAGCTAAGAGTGTCAGGGAGGCGGGTGACGAGGAAATAGAGAGTGAAGTACATCGGGGGGGGGGGTTGCGGCGCAGAACTCGGCTGAAAGGGCGGCACGAAAGCGAGAGTTTGTAGCGCATAGGTGAGAAACTAGGTCCTCAGCAGTGGTGAACGAGGAAAGATCGGGGAACAGGTACGGTAGCATGAGTCGACCTATGGCTGCAGTGGCCGGGGAGGAGTAGCGCGCAACTACAGCGTCGTACAGTGTCTTAGCAGTTCTGTGCTGGCTGAAATGCGCTCGCTCAGTAATCGGCAGGTGGTTCCTAATAGCTAGGCGTGCTGCAGCATCACGAGTCTGCCACTGGGGGCGTTCTAGAGCAGGAGCATCAGCAGCAGGAGTAACGACAGTGCCAGAGACGTAATCGAACAGTGAGACACCCTCTTTGGCATCAGTCAGAAGGAACAGCTGGAGATCGTCTAACCACACAGTGAACTCGATGGGACGACCGTCAGGCTCGAACGCTAGAACGTTAGGCGTCGCCATATTGGCTTAAGGCAGGCGGCAGCAGGCAGCAGGCAGAGGCAGCAGGCACCAGGTAGGAGGCAGGAGGCAGAGGCAGGAGGCAGGGGCAGCAAGCAGCAGGCAGGCAGCAGGCAAGCTGCAGGCAGGCGGCAGCAGGCAGCAAGCAGGCAGGCGGCAGCAGGCAGCAAGGAGCAGGCAGGCAGCAGGCAGGCTGCAGCAGGCAGCAAGCAGGCAGGCAGGCAGGATGCAGGCAGCAAGCAGGCAGGCGGCAGCAGGCAGGCAGCAGGCAGGCTGCAGGCAGGCGGCAGGCAGGCGGCAGCAGGCAGGCTGCAGGCAGGCTGCAGGCAGGCTGCAGCAGGCAGCAAGCAGGCAGGCAGGCAGGCTGCAGGCAGCAAGCAGGCAGGCGGCAGCAGGAAGGCAGCAGGCACGCTGCAGGCAGGCGGCAGGCAGGCGGCAGCAGGCAGCAAGCAGGCTGGCAGGCAGGCAGCAGGCAGGCGGCAGGCAGCAAGCAGGCAGGCGGCAGCAGGCAGACAGTAGGCAGGCTGCAGGCAGGCGGCAGTAGGCAGCAAGCAGGCAGGCAGGTAGGCGACAGGCAGGTGGCAGTAGACAGCTAGCAGGCAGCAAGCAGGCAGGCAGGCAGGCGACAGGCAGGCGGCAGCAGGCACGAGGCTACGGGCAGCGCGCGCAGCTGCGGGCTGCTCGTGGCGACGCGCGGGCTGGCGGCAGGCTGCGTGGGTGGCTGGCGCGGCGCGTGGGGCCTAAAACGGGCTACACGGCGCGTGGGGCCTAAAACGGGCTACACGGCGCGTGGGGCCTAAAACGGGCTACACGGAAGCGGCGCGCAGGGCCTAAGTGGGTTGCGCACGGGCGGCTTACACGGCGCGCGGGCCGGCGGCAGGCTGCGCGGGTGACTGACGTGGCACGCGGGGCCGAAAACGGGCTGCGCGCGGGCTGCTTTAAGTGGCGCGCACGGAAAAAAAAAAGGGCCGCGCGCGTGCAGCCGAGGCGCGCGCGGGCAGCAGGTAATGCAGTAATCGGTGGGCCCTAATCTTAGGTCCTAAAGACCTATGCTCTAGATACCATCTTAGAAGCTAGGCATGAGTGATGTCGACTATCGAGAAGGTTGGTACAAGGAAAATGAACCTAAGGGGTTGTACGGTACAGGGGTTTTTTTATCAGAGTAAATTACTCTGTTTCTCTGAAAATCAGAGTGGTTTTTAGGGGGTCACTCTGACGTGTTTGGGTAAGCTTTTTGGAGGATAAGTTTTCTCTGATTTGTCAGGGTTCTGATTTTAGCTACTCTGAGAGACCAGTGTATATTTGTGGCGGATGTACTTTTCTCTGTACAGGGTATAGGCATTTCGACCGACCCTCCCTCCCCCCCCCCCCCCCCCCCAATTGGTGGGTTAAGGAGAATATATAATGTCCGTAAGCAATCCTAATGATAACCGCGTAGCACAACGCTTACCGTAGTTTTTTGGTAGGAGTGCAGAAGGCCTGGGTTCAATACTTGAGAGGGCACTCAGAGTTGGAAAAATAGGTACACTGGGTGCCCAGAGTAAATTTTTCAGAAGTAAGTTTTCTCTGACAAATCAGAGTAACGCTCATAATGAACCCTGAATTTCAGAGTTCCCTAGAAAACAGCTCTGGAAATCCGAGTAGTGAAAATCCAAAAAAAAGCCCTGGTTGTACCCCACAGTGTGTACGGTGTACCCCACTAAGCCTACCAAAAATATAACATAGATATGCCTATGTTTGACAACTCGACGAAGCAAAATTTGTCACGCCGAATCAGTTTACGCTGCAGTGCGACAACCAGAGTGCAATTACCATCGCCAACAAGCCCGGCTTCGTCAATCGCACGAAACATATCTCACTGCGTTACTTCTTCGTCAAGGATGCGATCGACAAGGGGAGAATGCGCCTTGTCTACTGTCCCACTGGTGACATGGCAGCTGACTCACTTACCGAGAAACTGACACGACAGAAATTTCACCACTGCAACCAGCTCAGCGGAGTTTCTGAGACAACTGGGTAACTACACCGAACTCCTAGAAGTGAAGGGGAGTGTTGAGATAATATCGAGACTTGAGCACTTCAAGGAATTCGTGTAGCACAGTTAGTACAATGTGAGACTTCGCACGTAATAGTAAAGTACCGATAGGCTGACGCCAGCAAAGCGCTACGCGCCCTGGGATGACGTCAGCAAGTAGCTATAGGCCTCGCAAATAGTCACGTACCGTTTCAGAACACGAATAGCGTGAATAGCACAGTACAGTAGGCAAATATATAATTTACTCTAGCTATATATTTTGTATGCTTGTCATTTTATAATATATCTGATTTAAGAGACATAGATCCTGAAACATATCACTACATGAGCTTTGCATAATAAGCTCAGACAAAGCCTCCTACACTGGCTTTAATTCATACAAAGACTTCCGCTACAACAGGAAGCTACCATCCTAAGTATACGATCCTATTCAATCACTTCAAATTCTAACACTATCTACTACGATCCTTCACTTATAACAACACGACTAATGACCTATGGGCAGATGAGAGAGTGGGGCAGGAAGTGGGGTCTGGAAGATTGCTTGTGGCTGGACTTTGTCCTAGGGCTGCTGCAGTGTCAGCTGTTGCTGCTCATACCCTTCGGCGCGTGAAAGAGCAGGTGCTGCTACTCATGCCCGGGTGCGCTGAAACGCATGGTTGTGGGTGTGCTGAAGCATATGATCTTGCCGGAACCGAGCCATAGTATTGGGCGATACATGAGATTTTCTGGCTAGCATATATTCCAAACTGAGGCTCTCATTGAGTCAATAAACCCGGAATTTAACCGCCAATGTAACTATAGAAGGTAGTACAGTTCTAGTGATGTTTGATGATTCGGGCAACTCTATAAAACCAAACTTTAACTGCCAATTTGCCAGACGCTTCACCACCACCCTTTGTGACATTCCCAAAAGCGCCGCTCGCCACACCATTCTCAAATGTTTTGGTGTAGATGAGAGCAGAGTAGGTGTCAGGTGCAGCCAGCATGGCATCCGCCAACTCCTTATACGTCTGCCCGTTATCCGCCGTCAAAGTACTGGCGTTTAGCCAAGTGCCGGAGGTTTCGTAGTTATAGCCGAGGGGAGGGGGAGGGGGAGGCGGCTGCTTGCCCTTCCTGCCCTTGGGAGTCAGTTTGCCGCCCAGCTTGGCGCGCTCGGCGTTTGAGAGCGTGCGATTGGTCCACGTGGCGTCGCTGGTGAGCACAGTGAGTGCCACGTCAGCGCCCTTCTTGATGACGACACCAATGGGCTCGCCAGAGTCGTTCAGACTGACGCGTACGTGGTAACGAATGTCGTAGTCGTAAGTTGTGGCGTTGCTGAGGGAGGTGGCAAGTAGGGACAAGGAGGGGTAAGGAGGGGCAAGGAAGGGCGATAAGGGGAAGGGAGGGGCGAGAAGGGGCAGGGAGGGGCGGGTGTTTGGCCATGGGACAGGCGGGTAAAGAGGGGCAAAGCTAACAAGAGGCAAAAACAGGATGCCAGAAGTAATGGGAGGTTGAGAGAGTAAGGGGTGAACGGAGGAGAATGAGACGTGACGTGAGTAGTGAGAAGCGAGAAGAGAGCAGAAGTACACGTGAGTAAAAGAGAGAAGGAGAAGCTTACAGAAAGATGACGAGGTCAACGCAGCCCGTGGCGTTGACGTCACCTTGGAGGTCAACATTAGAGCCGTTGACACGCGCTGCGATCACGCCTGCACGAAATCGCGGAATCACAGAAAGGAAACAATGCACGGTTGGCGGTTGATTCCTAAGCAAGTATGAATGGTGGCGAGGAAAAGCAGCGGAGAAGGCTTGGAGCGGAAAGACGTGAAGTCTCTATTTCTTATGCGCTTACCGACAAGAGTGCCGAACTGATCGCCTCCATTCTTCCCCCCGCCGTTCTTCCCGCCATCCTTCCCTCCTTTCTTTCCTCCGTCCTTGCCGCCCTGCTTGTCCTTAGGCGGCGGCGGAAGCGGGTCCGACTGAAACTGCCCCCGCGCCGCACCCGAGTCATAACCAGTCGTCGCGAACGACGCGTAGTAACCATCCGGATTCGCGAGCATCGCATCCACCAGCGCCTTTAGAGTCTGCCCGCCGATCGTGGCCATTGTACTCGCTGTAAGCCACGTCCCGTGTGACGCATAAGTGTACTTCGGAGGAGGCGGAGGGGGTGGTGTTCCCTTGTTCTTTTTGCCCTTGGGCGGCGGAGGCGGTGGACGGGTAAGATTCGCCCACGTGGTGGTTTCTCCTGCTTGTACTAAAAGGGCGGCGGCGTCGCCCCCCTCTCCCGCCGCGCCGATCGAGATCGTCGCGCCGAACGGCTCGCCGTCGTCGGCGGTGGAGGTGACGACACTGTAGAAAACGTTGTAGTCGCCATCTAGCCTGGCGGTTTCCGTCAGGGTTCACACAAGCGAGCGGGAAGGAAGGACGGAATGCGCACCGCTCAGGGAGAAGGCACTCTCGGGATGATAATGTGGGTTCGACGGAAGGTTTCAGTTTATTCAACGGAGGGACGGAAGGCAGCAGAGAGGAC
Source organism: Closterium sp. Naga37s-1 (assembly GCA_947471745.1). Taxonomy (NCBI): domain Eukaryota; kingdom Viridiplantae; phylum Streptophyta; class Zygnematophyceae; order Desmidiales; family Closteriaceae; genus Closterium; species Closterium sp. Naga37s-1. The sequence goes on from CANJKZ010000979.1 coordinate 662,792, forward strand.
CAGGTGACGTGGGTCGAGGGAGAACGGAAAGAAAACAGGTGGCTGGCTTACTTGAAGACGGCGAGGCAGATTCGGCCAGTGGCGTTGACGTCGCCCGTCGCCCCAACCACATTGGATCCGTTCAGTCGCGCGGCGAGAATCGCTGCGCGGAAACGGAGGGGGATGGGGATTGGGGGTTGAAGGGGGGGGGGGGGGGGGGGTGTTCTGCAAGAGGAGGGCACGCTGAGGAATGGGAGCGGGGGAGCGAGAGAGTGTGAGAGAAGGGCGGAGAGGACTGTGAGAGTGCGGGGAAAAAGACAGGAGGATAGATGAGAGGCGAGAAGAGGAGGGAAGCTGCTGTTTTGTTTGTAAAAGCAGTAACCAACGCGTGGATTCTTGTAAGGACATGCCACACGGTTAGCCAAGCATCTAGAAATTTCCCGAGCTCCTATCATGCGTCAGATTTCCCGGAGAGTTCTCACCCGTCAGATTCCCGAGAGGCTCAGCATCTTTTGGCTTGGGCAGCGGGCACGGGCCTGCATCCGGGGGCCCTTCCTTCCCGCCTTTATTGTCCTTATTCACAGGGCGTGCGGTCGTGATTCCTGCACAGCAGAAGCACACATGGAACAAGCTTTTGAAATTGCAAATAAGAAGTTATTCAATGTAGCGGACTCATGGAAGATGAAGCATCTCGCTGTGATTGATTCATAGGGATTCTGCTGGTGATCTCGGCTGTAGCAAAGGTGAATATTCATATATCACTCACTGATGGATGCTGTGACAACTAGGAGGCACATTGACAAGCAGAGGTAAGGGCGGAGCCCCATGGCAGACCAAATTCCCTAGCTGCTGAATCGATTCCTAAGGATATGAGAATAAACGCAGGTTGTGTGAGGCAGGTGCGAAGGAACTGGTGATATCTCGTTTGCTAGTCGAGTGGTATTTATCCTCAGCAAGGAAAACTGGGCAACTGCTGGTTGCGTTCGAGAGAGTTGTAGACATTTCAGTACGGTGCGGAATGTTAACTAGCGGTATACAGTGAAAACCTTCGGTTTCCGGAAATGTTCCTCGCCTTCTCGTGTTAGACTCTGCAGGCTATGGGAAACCAAGAGAATGCGCTGCGAGATTCGGGTGGACGCATATAGCGGGGCACCTGGCGGGAAAGGGAACCGCACAGCGTGTGACATGCGTAAACATTTTGAGGGCTCGGTTGCGGGCAACAACAAACGAAATTTGTGGAAACCCAACCTTGATATTTCTGTAAACATCAGTGGGATATAAGTTTAGAGGGTTGGGGCTGCTGACTTCTCAATTTCCCACTTTCGTCATCATTTTGTTCTGATCCAATCGACCACGGATGGTACGGGCAACCCAGTCGAAGCGAAATTCTCTAGTCCCACATTGCAGAGGTGAAGGATGAATTGCCTCGCCACACAGGTCAGATCAGAACCCAAGGGGAAATTCAGGTGAAGCTGGTGGCTCCTCCTTTCCTCACGGAGCCTCATGCTCTGTTCCGGTGCACCCGCAATAAACTTGGCCAACTGCTTTCCTCGGCTTGACCTATTATTCCCTGAGATGCACGCGCAGGTGGTGCAGCATGAAAAAACAGCAGGGGATGGCAAAAGTCTCTATAAAGAGTACGGACACCTCTGTACGAGCACAAAACCAGATGTCTTAGTTTAGAAATCATGATAGAGACAGTGCCAACTATTCTCTCTATCGATTATACCTGCTTAACGACAGCTTAAAACGAAGGTGTTCATAACAGGCTGACAATATCAGGGAGCACAACGAGTAACATCCACGTGCAGCTGGCAGCCAGCTTCTATCTCTCACACCCCCTCAAGCTGTCAAGCGGGTTCATTGCCGCAGTACACAGACGTCAACTTCATTGATGAACGGACATACGGTAACAAAGTCTAGGTGATACCAAATAATAGTGAAGCTAGAGATGGGATGCTTGAGTTAGGTGGTTGGTACCTTTCATTGCACCCACTCACCCATGCATTATCTGATAGTGAGTCAAGGAGGCATCAGGCGTTGGAAGTAATGAAATGCAAGCTGCTACAAAAGGCTATACTCTTACAACATCCTTTATATCTGCAGACTTACATATACCATACCCTATCATACATACATCATAGAAATAGGTGAATTGCCTTCATACCAGTGTATTATTAATATGCTGGCCTGTTGACCATCCTAGGCGAGCATGGCTAAAGATCCGCTTGCAGCACAGTTCCTGAACCACTTGGTGTAGACACGAGCAGAGTAAATGGCAGGAGCAACCAGCAAGGCATCCATCAGCTCCTTGTAAGTCTGCCCGATATCCGCCTTCAAAGTACTGGCGTTTAGCCTGTCAAACATAATAGTTTAGGGGCCTAGGGTTTGACCTAGGCGAGAGTGACGAGAGGAAAAGTGCAAGCCAAAAAGAGAGGTTCAATAGTAGAGGGCATACAAGATATAGGCAAGGAATTAGGCAAATGGTACACCACCTAGCAGGAAACTAAGGTAACTACACTAGGCTACTGTAGGCATTTATATGAATGTATACAAATACATTTCAACACACCCCCTAAATGCCTACAGTGGAAACCCGTGTGTAGCACAAAGTCTGCAGGGGTACACCAGGTGCAGTGGAAGAAGCAGCAGCAGGCAATAACAGTGGCAGTCGGTGCTTTGGTGGCAAATACAGCTGCAGCACGCCTTCAGCCAAGGCAGAAGCAGTAGCAGGTGTAGGGGCGGCAGGTCGCCTGAGGAGCAGGCTCTGAGGCTGCAACGTGCAGCAGGACAGCAGCGGCTCGACGGCAGCACCTGCAGGCCCCAGCAACAGGCAGCAGAAACAAGGGCAGGTGGCGGCAGGGGCGGCAGCAGGAGGTGCCACGATAGCAGCGGGTGGCAGCTGCAATTTCCTGAATGTCTTCCGCCACCCTCTCTTACCCTCCCCCCACAGCCACGAGCGGTAGTGAGAGAGAGAGGAGGGGCGGCTGCTGGCTTTGCAGAATCTCTCTCGCCACCCCCTCACACTCCCCCTCCCCCCACGGGTGTACGAGCAGCAGTGAGAGGGAGGAAAAGGCGAACAGCGGCGGCAGGAGATGTGTCACCCACGCGCAAACCCCACCCCCTCCCCCCCCTTTTTTCACTGGCGCACGAGCAGCAGGTGCGGGGCAGGGCCGGGGCAGGACGGCAGGGCAGGGCAGGGCCGCGACGAAGACGGGAGGGGCCGACGCGCGGCCCCCCAGGGCGCCGTGACGGGCGACAGAGGGGGCGACGCGCGACCCCCCCCCAGGTCGCGCGGCCCCCCAGAGCACCGCGACGGGCGACGGGAAAAGGCGGGGGGGGGGGGGGGGGGGGGGGGGCGCGGGCCCCCGGTGCGTCGCAACAGGCGACGAAACCGCCGCACGCCTCGGGGCGCACGACGGGCAGGCAGGGCACCGTCGCGCGCCACGGGGCGCACGACGGGCAGGCAGGGCACCGTCGCGCGCCACGGGGCGCACGACGGGCAGGCAGGCAGGGCACCGTCGCGCACCACGGGGCGCACGACGGGCAGGCAGGCAGGGCACCGTCGCGCACCTCGGGGCGCACGACGGGCAGAAAAACAGCGCGCGCCCGAGGCGCGCGATAGGCAGGACAGCAGCGGAAGACTTGGTGGGCCCATGGAGTAGTTGAAAAAACAGCAGGCCAGGATGTTACGTGCTCTGTACCATGTCAAACATAATAGTTTAGGGGCCTAGGATTTGACCTAGGCGAGAGTGACGAGAGGAAAAGTGCAAGCCAAAAAGAGAGGTTCAATAGTAGAGGGCATACAAGATATAGGCAAGGAATTAGGCAAATGGTACACCACCTAGCAGGAAACTAAGATAACTACACTAGGCTACTGTAGGCATTTATATGAATGTATACAAATACATTTCAACATAACCAAGTGCCGGAGGTTACGTAGTTGTAGTAGAGGGGCGGCGGGGGAGGCGGCTTCTTGCCCTTCTTGCCCTTGGGAGTCAGTTTGCCGCCCAGCTTGGCACGCTCGGCCTCTGAGAGTGTGCGATTGGTCCACGTGGCGTTGCTGGAGACCACGGTGAGTGCCACGTCATTGACCTTCTTAATGACGACGCTGTTGGGATCGCCAGGATTGCTTAGCGTCACGTCGACGTGGAAACGAATGTGGTAGTCGTTAGTTAAGGTATTCTTGAGGAGTAGGGTGGCAGCGAAGAGCAAGGAGGGGCAGGGATGGGCAGGGAGGGGAAGGGGTGGGCGAGGAGGGGCAGGGAGGGGCGGGTGTTAGGCCACGGGCAGGTAGTGAGGGGATAGGGTAACCAGGGAACAAAAAGAAAAAAAGAAAAGAAAATAAAAAAGAGGTGCGAGAAGTGAGGGACGTTGAGAGAGTGAGGGGTGAACGAAGGGGAAAAATGGCGAAGCTTACAGGAAGGCGCTGAGAAAAAAGAAGCCTATAGCGTTGACGTCACCAGTGCCGGGGCCAGTGAAATTGGTTCCCACCGTACCTGCACGAGACCACGGAGAGAAAGAAAGCGACATCGAAAAGAAGAATGAAGGGAAGAGGCAGCGCGAGTTGTTACATCCATAGCAAGAGCGAGTCGTTACATCCGTAGCAAGAGTGAGTCGTTACATATGTAGCAAGAGCGAGTCGTTACATCTGTAGCAAGAGCGAGTCGTTACATCCGTAGCAAGAGCGAGTCGTTACATCCGTAGCAAGAGCGAGTCGTTACATATGTAGCAAGAGCGAGTCGTTACATCCGTAACAGTAAAAATGGTGCGGGAGGCACGAGCGGGCAAGGCAAGAGGGCCGGAGAAGGCTAGAAGCGGGAAGCACTTCTTACCAACATGAATTGGCTCCGATTTGAACTGCCCCCTCGCTGCACCCGATGCATAAGCATTCGTTTCTAATCTCGCGTAGTACCCATCAAGCTTCGCTATTATCTTATCCAGCAGCTGCTTTATTGTATGCCCGTCATCGGTGGGCAGTGTACTCGCTTCAAGCCAAGTGCCGTTTATAGCATAAGAGTAGATTGGAGGAGGCGGGGCGGGGGTCGATCTCTGGTCAAGATAGCGCCTGGGAGGGGGAGGAGTAAGTTTCCTCCACTGGACACCGGGGTTGACCAGAGCGACGATGGGTTTTCCCAACTCTCCCGCTGCGCCTTCCCACATGGGAAGGGCGACCGGCTCGCTGGGGTTGGAGGTGGAGACGACGACACTATAGAGGACGTTGTAGTCGTCTTGCCTGGCGGATTCCGTAGGGATTCACATAAGCAAGAAGAAGGGAGAAATAAAGAACGGGAGACGTTGTAGTCGTTGTCTTGCAAAGTTCGAAGTTCAGACAAGCAAGCAGAGGAGGAATGGAGAACTGGAGGTGATGAGGTGGAGACAACAACACTGTACAAGACGTTGCAATTGCCTCGCATGCAGACGGAAGGGAGTAAGGGAACGCGCATAGCTTAGGGAGATAACAAAATTCTCGGTTGCATTTTCAGAAAGAACGGAAGGAACAGTTGAATGAACTCAAACTGACAGAAAAAAAGGCAGGCCGTGGCACTAAGGGGACCGCATCACCGTGACGTGAGGTTGACTTACTCGTAGATGGCGAGGCAGATTCGGCCGGTGGGGTTGACGTCGCCCGTGGGGCCAACCATTTTGGATCCGTTGAGCCGCGCGGCGAGAATCGCTGCTCGAGAGAGAAGGGGAGAAGATGGGCGGGGAGAAACAGTGGAGGAAAGTGAGCGGAAAGGGAGGGGATGAACATACTATGAAATAAAGATAAATCATGTATCCGCATTTTCTGAACCAGAAAAACTACCATAATCATGGCCTGCCAAGCGTTGGTTTTCAAATTTCCCATAGCATTTCTCTTCTCACCCGTCAGATTCCCGAGAGCCTCAGCCTCGATCCACGAGGGCACCGGACATGGGCCCGCGTCCAGGGCTCCCTCATCCTTTCCGCCGTTTCTGTCATTCACAAGGCGCGCCATTGTGGTCGCTGAAAGGGAGATAAACATCAAGCAAACACATAAGATAAAAGATATCGAAACGTAGGTGGAAAGAACATGTCAGAAAGTAAGCAGGTGGTGGAATGAACGCATGAAATGAAGCAGTTCCCTAGGATTGATTCGTGGAAGTTTACGGCTGATACCTAATGACTGTAACACAACTAGTAGAGGTGCAAATGTCACTCATCAGAGCATGCGGATGACTCCGGCTTCGCTATAATCGAATCCACCAGCTGCTTTATTGTCTGCCCGTCATCGGCAGAGAGTGTACTCGCTTCAAGCCAAGCGCCATCAATAGCATAAGAGTAGATTAGAGGAGGCGGGGCGGGGGTCGATCTCTGGTTATAATAGCACCTGGGAGGGTTTGGATTCGTCCACTGGACATCGGGGTTGACCAGAGCGACGACGGGTTTTCCCAACTCTCCCGCTGCGCCTTCCCACATGGGAACGGCTGACGGCTCGTCAGGGTCGGAGGTGGAGACGACGATACTGTAGAGGACGTTGTAGTCGTTGTCTTGCCTAGCGGATTCCGTAGGGATTCACACAAGCAAGTTCACATAAGCAAGAAGAAGGGAGGAAGGGAGAACAGGAGATGATGATGATGATGATGAGGTGGAGACGATGGCGACACTGTAGAAGACGATGTAATCGCCGTCTAATCTGACAGTTTCCATTATGTTCACCATGCATGCGGACGGAAGGGAGTAAGATAAATGCGCATAGCTTAGGGAGATATAGAGAAAGAAGATTTCTCGGTTGCAGAGGCCAAGGCTGCAGTTTCAGAAAGAACGGAAACAAGCAGTTGACCGAAGTCAAACTGACAGAAAAAGGGCGGGCCGTCGCACTTTGGGGGCCACAGCACCGTGACGGGCAGTTGACTTACTGGTAGACGGCGAGGCAGATTCGGCCGGAGGCACTGACGTCGCCCGTGGCGCCAACCATTTCAGATCCGTTAAGCCGCGCGGCGAGAATCGCTGCTCGAGAGAGGGGAGAAGACGGGCGGAGAGAAACAGCGGAGGGAAAGTGAGCGGAAGGGAGAGGAGAGGAACCTTTTATGAAATAAAGCGGAGGAAAGAGGGGGGTAGAGATTCAAGTCTGTGCGTTTTCCAAAGGAACTTCCACATGATCATGATTCATGGCCCACCAAGCGCTGATATACGAAATCCTCAGAAAGATTCTCACTCGTCAGATTCCCGAAAGCTTCAGCCTTGAATAGCGTGGGCACCGGACATGGGCCGGCATCTGGGGGTCCCCCGTCCTTTCCGCCGTTTCTGTCATTCACAGGGCGCGCCGTCGTGGTCACTAAATAGAAGATGAACATTAAGCAAACACATCAGATAGAAATTATGAAAGAACATTTTAGGAAGGAAGCAGGTGAAAAATAAACGCATGAAATGAAGCAGTTCTGTAGGATTAATTTGTGGAAATTTACGGCTAATATTGTGTGCAGCACAAGTAGAGGTGCCAATGTCACTCACCGAAGCATGTGGCGACGACTAAGAGAACAACTGACAAGCTCAGGTACCTGTGGAGCGCCATGGTGAACTAAATTCGTTGTTTGGTGGGCTGATTGCGTGACTTCACAAGAACCAGTCGAGTGGGTTTTATCCCCGGCAAGAAGCTGAGTGAGGGGGCTGGATACGAGGAGGTTTTCCCATCGCGCAGCGGCACTCAGATTGACGCATTTGGCGGCGGGGTTGCTACTCTACCCCGCTGGAAAGGAGACACAAAGCATGTCGCGGTAGCGTGCAACGCCAGCAATCTTCGGAAGATTTTCCATTAGCCGTATGGGCGATTCTGTCAAAGCATACTGTAGTTATTCTGCTTCAACACAGAGGAGATGGTGGATGCGTCGGCGCAGAACACGGAAGCCAAGCAAAGTCTAGAGTCGAGGGATTCAGGTGAGAGCTCGTAGCCGCCTTTCCTCCTTTTCCTACAGAGGCCTGCGCTCTGCTCTGCGGCGTGAGCAAGATGGTAACCGACTTGTCTGGTGCTTTTAGCACAGATGACGCAACAGGAAATGGTTGGTGTAAGTTACGTAAACAGTTTATACAGAATCGCGATATAAGCAAACAACTAGAGCGGTAACAATTGATGGCTAAAATTCACATCTGTACACTTCGTCAATTAATTGACATGACATGCTATTAAAAATAGTGAAATTCAAAAGCTGTTCATAATTGCCGTACCTCTAGCCGTGCCTCCCGCCGCGTCCTCCGCCGCAATCGCCGGTTTGTCCCAGCCCGTGGAACGCGCGCTCTACCCAAGGGTCTCGCTAGCATAAAAAATCTGTCTGTTTGTCTGCCTAGCAGATTTTTTTTTAGTGGTTTATTTGATATATCAGAATTTGAGTGTTGTGATTTCTGTTAGGAAAGGAATGATTTTTTTGGTTTTATCTGATGAGAAAGACATAAAATTTCATGTTCTTTTGTTTCATGACATTTAGTTTCGGTTTCGTCTGATGCCGAAACTTTCTCCCCATAGGAATGGTTTGAGCATGTACAGTGCGTGATTAGCGGCTTCCCCACTGAATACCGAAATGCACGTACCATCCCTTTCGCGCCCCGACAACTTGGAAGCTGCTTTCGCCAGCAAGGCAGAAGATGCTTCCGCCCCACGTGAATCCACCCAGAATGTGCTGCAACAGGTCACTCCGCGTCATACCTTGCTCACGCAGGACCACATCTGCTGTGTGTGGCCTGTTACTACTACTGTTATTGGTCACTGTGATACAGCGCAGCTGCTGCCACATCCATACATCGATGATTTTGGCGCCTACAGAACCTTCAAGAACTGCGATGCGATAGCACCACAAACAAGTGGTGTTTGAGAGGAAGAGATAACCTTCATTCTAGCCATGCACGCTTCGTCAAGAGAGGAAGCAGACTGAACGTTGGGGTTTGAGGAGGCCCTTCGTCTCCAAGCCTCTCTTGACGTAGCCTATTCACGCCTGTTTTTGCAGGGAGCGTTTTCTTTTCCTCCCGTCCGTCTCCTCGCCATGGCGGACCCCGTGAAAGGCGCGGATACAGCCACGCCACAGGCCCGTTCTCCTATGACGGGCCTGGATTTCCTGCGTAGACCCCAGCCCGCTGATGAAGTTAGCTCCCCGTCACGTGGCCCAATAGCTTCTCCCCACGATACCCCCAAAGTTACGCCTGTGTCGTGGCCCGAGGTAAATGCTCGGCGGGCTTTTAGCCGCACACCGCCTGCCTCCCCATCCCCGTCTTCTCACCGTCCGCTGCCTACTCAGAGGCCTCAGTCATCCCTGCATCTCGTTCTGATAGAAACCCGCGGTTCCTAATTATAGATTGTTTCACCCATAGCACACTACGATTCGCAAAGGCGCGCGTCCCTCACGTTCGCGTCACCACTCGCCCCAGGACGGCGCCATCCCCACCATCTCCACCGACCCTCCATCCCACCAGTGATCATGGCCCTTCTCAAAGTAGTGTTCTAGTTCCAGATCCGGACAGCCTCATGTCTGAGCTGCATGCGAAGGCGAAGGAGTTATGGAAGGGCAAATTCAGTTGGCTAATTATCACACAGCACAAGGACGGGGCGCGATGCATGAAGTGCAGCATCTGTATGGCGTACGGTCCTCTGACTTGGCAGTACGGGAAGCAAGGAGAAGGGGGGGCTGACATCCAGCGATAGACGATGCGAAAGCACGCGCTCAGCAGGAAGCATCAGGACGCTGTTGAAGACAAACTGAGCGCGGAAGGCAAGAAGGCCGCGCGGCGAGGCATCACCAAATACGAACGAGCAGATGGTGAAACTGCTAGGTTGAAGCAACTCTTGTTGTGCGTGCTGTACATCTGCAGATCAGACTCCCCCATCTCCATGTTCGTAGGCCTGGTTTGCCTGCTGGCAGACTTGTGGACGCATAACATACCATACAAGGCGATCGGCACATACCAGTCAGAGTGAGTATTATGGTGAATCTTATTGCGTTATACTAACTATCCGATTGTTTTGAAACTAACTGACAGTTTCGTGCCTGTGCAGTGACGTCTTCTGCGAGATGACCGAGGCCCTCGTCAACAATGAAGAGACAGCAGATGCACATCTAAGATTCACCGTTTTTGGGTATACATCTGGACGAGAGCACGGACTGACGACGGGGTAAGCACATGATTGTCTACCTCTGTTTTTTCCATGTCGCAAAGATCGTGACTGAGATGTTTGGTCACTTAACCGTCGAGAAGTGCTATGCATTGTCTCTGCTGACCGTGCTCCTTGGACACCTGGAGAACACCGACATCGACCTGAGCAAGACCACCGGCATCAGCACTGACGGGGCAAACATGATGTGGGGAGTTCATACAGGAGTGGCTACACAACTCCATTTGCGGGTGCCGCACCTAGTGACCATGCATTGCATCGCCCATAGGTACGTGTAAAGCAGTGCATCGTTGTTTTGTAGTGCTTGCGACAATACATTTCAAACATACAAACATTGGTTTTATTGCAAGGAAGCACTTGCAGCTAAGGATACGGCGGATGCTGTGCCTGATCTTGGCCTCGTCGACCAAGTCTTGCAGAGTGTAGCCAACAACCTTGGACGAAGCATCGCCGTTCACTCGTGTATCATGGAGCTGCAAAACATTCTGCACGCGGAAACCATGGAGATGCAAGGGATCAAGGACATCCGGTGGCTCTCTCGAAGCGATGCGATCCGGCGGCTTGTGGTAGTACTCACTGCAACTATCGTCGTTTGTTGGGAGCTCGACAAGGCGGCATACGCAAAAATCAGCAGCTTCAAGTTTCACTTCTTTCTTTTTTTCCTAGCAAATGTGTTGAAAGAGCTGAACGAACTGAACACAAAGTTTCAGCAGTGAACAGTAAGACTGTTACATGCTGCTTGTGCCACCACATATCATGAAAATACTTACAATCTTGGTTTGCTATTGTGCAGGTTGACATCACCCGGGTCACCGCCATGGTGAACAACACATGCGGCAAACTGTGCGCACGCTACATCGACCATGGCATGAACTATGGCGAGGACAGCGAGCAGCTTACCGTGTTCCTGGATAAGCACGGACGTACTGCAAATCGGATGGTGACAGTCGAGGGCATGGATGGGGAAGGGAGTCCCATCACCCACACCTTCAACCTTCACGAAGACCCCATTAAGGGCCAGGTCTCAAAGGGAGACATGGAATCCTGTATTTCTGTTATTTCCCTATTTGTGCAGGAAGTAGTCAAGCACCTCCTCAAGAGGATGGAGAGCCAGGATTCTCTCATCGGGGCGAAGCTGTTTCTGCCCAACGGCACCGCCAAGAGAGAGCACGTCTGCCTGGGCTGGTCAACGTGGAGAAGTGCGTGCTCCCAGGTCAGTAGGCGTTGATAATCCCCAACCCTGTATGGCTTTGTAACCATACGAGATGCACCAAAATTACCAACACCCACACGTCATTGTGCCCTATGTGCTTGTACAGGTGTCAGCTGGAAGAAGGTGGCAAGGGAACTGGTTCCGTTGACACGAGCGGGGAGACGTGAGTGGCGCTCTCACCCAGAGGTGCGTGCTCAGTGCATTAGTTATGTGTGTGCACACATGCTTGTGAAGGGATGCACACACATATAAACACACACACACACACACGCACACATACACATACACACACACACATGTATACACACACATACACACACACAGATACATACACACAAACATACACACACATGCACACACACACATACACCCACACACACACATGTCAAACTTATATCTGCTATTGTCTATTTAGGCTGTAGTGGGGTAGCTCTTAGTGGGTACAACACTTATGTGTTTCCTATATGTACCCATCTCATTTCTAGTTCATTCATTCTTTCGTCTATCATTCTCACATGGTATAGAGCTAGTTTTGAGATTTTTTTTTAAAAGGGCCCACCACTGAAATTTCTCCCCTGCCTACTTGACGCGCGCTTCGCGCCTTCCCTTCGAGGCCCGTCCCGGCCCCTGCGCCCGCCCTTAGAGCCAGCGCCCACCCCGTAAGGCCCCGTAAGGCCTCGTTAGGCCCCGTAAGGCCCCTTACGGCCCCGTTTAAGGCCCCGTTTAAGGCCCCGTAAGGCCCCGTCAGGCCCCGTTAGGCCCCGTAAGGCCCCTTAAGGCCCCGTAAGGCCCCGTTTACGGCCCCATTTAAGGCCCCGTCAGGCCCCGTATGGCCCCGTAAGGCCCCGTAAGGCCCCGTAAGGCCCCTTTCCGACCCCGTTTACGGCCTCGTAAGGCCCCGTAAGGCCCCGCAAGGCCCCTTAAGGCCCCGTTTAGGGCCCCGTTTAGGGCCCCGTTTAAGACCCCGTCAGGCCCCATTTGGCCCTGTTTAAGGCCCCGTAAGGCCCCGTCAGGCCCCGTAAGGCCCCGTTATAAGCCCCGTAAGGCCCCATTTGGCTCCGTTTAAGGCCCCGTAAGGCCCGTCAGGCCCCGTTAGAGGCCCCGTACGGCCCCGTCAGGCCCCGTTATAAGCCCCGTAAGGCCCCATTTGGCTCCGTTTAAGGCCCCGTAAGGCCCGTCAGGCCCCGTTAGTGGCCCCGTAAGGCTCCTTCAGGCCCCGTTAGAGGCCTCGTAAGGCCCCGTCAGGCCCCGTTTGGCCCCGTTAGAGGCCCCGTACGGCCCCGTTAGGCCTCGTTATAAGCCCCGTCAGGCCCCATTGGCCCCGTTTAAGGCCCCGTAAGGCCCGTCAGGCCCCGTTATAGGCCCCGTACGGCCTCGTCAGGCCATGTTAGAGGCCCTTTCAGGCCCAGCCGGCCCTGCTGCGGCCCTGTCGCAGCTCTTCCCCGGCCCTGCCCCGGTCCTACTCCTGCTCCTGAACTGCCCCGGCCCTGCTTCTGCACTGCCCCGGCCCTGCCCCGGCCCTGCCCCGGCTCTGCCCCGGCCCTGCCCCGGCCCTGCTCCTGAACTGCCCCGGCCCTGCCCCGGCCCTGCCCCGGCTCTGCCCCGGCCCTGCCCCGGCCCTGCCCCGGCCCTGCTCCTGAACTGCCCCGGCCCTGCCCCGGCCCTGCCCCGGCTCTGCCCCGGCCCTGCCCCGGCCCTGCCCCGGCCCTGCTCCTGAACTGCCCCGGCACTGCTCCTGCACTGCCCCGGCCCTGCCCCTGATCTTCCCCGGCCCTGCCCCGGCCCTGCCCCGGCTCTGCCCCGGCCCTGCCCCTGCCCTGCCCCGGCCCTGCTCCTGAACTGCCCCGGCCCTCCCCCGGCCCTGCTCCTGAACTGCCCCGGCCCTACCCCGGCCCTGCCCCAGCCTCTCCCCTGGTACGAGCGCCGCCCTGCCTAGCCTGCTTAGCCGAGTTGCACTGCTGCTGCTGCTAGCCTGCTGCTTCTCCTGCCATGGCTAGCCTCAATGTTCTTACCTTTGATGCTGAGGGTCAGGCTGTTGACTTTGAGGTCTGGCTAGATGATCTGCAGCTTTTCCTACAGTGCGATAGCAAGGATGGTCTCTCACTGTTCGATCTCACGTCTGGCGCCTCTACTGCCCCTACTACTGATGCTGACAGTACTGTTCGCTCGCAGTGGCTCACGCGCGATGCTGCTGCTCGTCTTGCTGTGCGCAATCATTTGCCGTCTACTGAGCGCGCGCACTTTAGTCAGTACAAGAGTGCTAGGGCTCTGTACGACGCTGTAGTTGCACGCTACTCCTCCCCTACCACTGCTGCCCTCAGCCGCCTCATGCTGCCGTACCTTTTTCCTGACCTTGCCGCCTTTTCCACAGTTGCTGACCTAGTTGCTCACCTCCGCTCTAGTGACGCTCGCTACCGCGCTGCCCTTCCCACTGAGTTTCTTCCCACGAATTCCCCCCCCATGTACATCACCCTTTACTACCTAGTCACCCGCCTCCCTGACTCTCTCTCCTCAGTCAGGGATCACTTCCTCTCCCTTTGCCCCACCGAGCTGACCGTCGACTTGCTAGAGGAGCGCCTTGCTGCAGCTGAGAAGAGTATCTTAGCTGTCGGTGCTTCTCGCGGCGACCGTCGCACCCCCTTCTTTGAGGGGTGTTCCCCTGTCCCCCTTCTCCCCTCTGTTGTCTCTGCTGCTGCTGTCGACCTCGTTGGCACTGAGGAGGTCGGCGCTGCGTCTGCTGCCCTTAGTGGGCGACGCCGCACTGGCAAGGGCAAGGGAAGCAGGGGTGGTGGAGGGAGCGGTGGAGGCAGCGGTGGAGGAGGTGGAGGAGGTGGAGGCGGTGGTGGGGGTGGTTCTGGGAGTGGGGGCGTCGGTGGCGGCAGTGGAGGCCGTGGCGGCGGTGGCGGAGGAGGTGGCGGCGGCGGCAGCGGTGGTGGAGGTAGCGGAGGAGGTGGTGCTGGTCGCGGTGCGGCCACGCAGCGTGGAGGCCTTGGTGGCAGCCAGCGTCAGCAGCAGCTGCGCACCTGTGAGACCCCGTCTGTTCAGCAGCTTCGTGAGTGGTACGCTGGGCGTGGGAGGTCTGGGGGTGCAGGTCCCTGCGCGTACGTTCTTCGCACCGGCACTCGTAGTGGGGAGGTGTGTGGTCTCCCACACACCACGCAGCGCTGCTTTGGTCGCTTGACTGACGCTTGGCGTACCCACTTTCCTGACGCTGTTGATCTTCCTCGTTGGCATGATCTGCTTCTGCAGAATGTGCCTATCTTTGATCTAGACTTTGATGCTATCCTTGCTGCTATGTATGCTCTTGCTGATATTATTGAGGGTGACTGTTACCTGCGTGTCCTGCCCGACCCGGGCACTGTGGCTGCTGCTCTAGGTGCTAGTGCGTCTGCTGCTCCAGTTGCTAGTGCGGCTGCTGCTCTAGGTGCTGGTGCGTCTGCTGCTCCAGGTGCTAGTACGTCTCCTCCCTCTGGTATTGCACCTACTGAGTCCTTTCACACTTTCACACTTGACTCTGGTGCTTCGCGCTCTTTCTTTAGAGACAGCACCACGCTCACGCCGCTCAGTCGGCCTGTTGCGGTCTCCCTTGCTGACCCCTCAGGGGGCCCAGTACTTGCACACTCCTCCACTGTCCTACCGTGTCCTGCGGCCCCGTCGGGCTTGCTGTCGGGACTCCACCTCCCCTCGTTCTCTACGAACCTAGTGAGTGGAGCTGACCTCCAGGACGCGTGGGTTGACCAGTTCACCCCTGGAGGTCAGCGTGTGACCCACTGCACTTGCTCTCGGATGGGCCGCCACCTGGCCACGTTCACCCGTCGGCCAGGGTCGAGTCTGTACACACTGACTACTGCGCCTCCTCCAGTCTCTGCGTCTGGTCAGGTAGCTGCGTCCAGTCAGGTGTTTGCTGCCGCGTCCAGGTCTAGTCCTGCGTCTGCCCCCTGCTCATGTCGTCCTTTGGCGCACGAGACTCTCCTTTGGCACCACCGCCTTGGTCACCCCTCCCTGCCTCGTCTTCGAGGTATGGCCTCCCGTGCCCTTGTCTCGGGTCTACCCAGGTCCCTCCCAGCCCTTCCTCCGGGGCCTGCCCCCACCTGTGTTCCTTGTGTCGAGGGCCGGCAGCGCGCTGCCCCTCACTCCTCCTCGTTTCCTCCGACAGAGGCTCCTCTGCAGACTCTTCACATGGACGTGTGGGGCCCAGCCCGCGTCCGTGGACAGAGTCACGAGCGCTACTTCCTCCTAGTCGTTGACGACTACTCGCGTTACACCACAGTCTTCCCCTTGCGCAGCAAGGGTGAGGTTCCTGAGGTGTTGATCGATTAGATCCGCGGTGCTCGTCGCCAGCTCAGTGAGAGTTTCGGCTCAGACCTTCCTGTTCTGCGTCTGCACTCGGACAGAGGAGGGGAGTTTTCCTCCGACCTCCTGCGAGCCTTCTGTCGTTCGGAGGGCATCCGCCAGACGTTCACGCTTCCGGCCTCCCCGCAGCAAAATGCGATTGCTGAGCGCCGCATTGGAATGGTCATGGACGTCGCTCGTACGTCCATGATCCATGCGGCTGCTCCCCATTTTCTGTGGCCGTTCGCGGTTCAGTACGCTGCGCATCAGATCAACCTTCAGCCTCGTGTCTCCTTGCCGGAGACCACACCTACTCTGCGGTGGACGGGGAAGGTTGGCGATGCGTCTGCGTTCCGTGTCTGGGGATCTCGAGCTTTTGTCCGCGATACTACAGCGGACAAGCTGTCCTCCCGTGCCGTTCCCTGTGTCTTCCTTGGCTTCCCTCCTGACACACCCGGGTGGCAATTCTACCACCCCACCTCGCGTCGTGTTCTGTCCTCTCAGGACGTCACGTTCGACGAGTCGGTGTCGTACTACTGTCTCTTTCCCCACCGCACTGCCTCTCCCCCCCCCCCGCCGCTCTTCCTCGCCCCAGGTCCTCCCCTGGTAGACCCCCTCCCCCCCCAGGGTCCTGCCCTCTCAGGTGTGTCCCAGGTAGACCCTGCCGAGCCGGTCGAGGTAGCTGTCGACTCAGGTGCTGCTAGGGGTGCTGACCCTGCGGGTGCGGGGACTGGGGGTGCTGAGTCTGGGGGTGCTGAGACTGGGGGTGCTGGGTCTGGGGGTGCTGAGACTGGGCGTGTTGAGCCTGGGGGTGTGGCGCCTGAGGGTACTGTGTCTGGAGGTGCTGAGCCTGCGCGTGTTGCGTCTGGAGGTGCTCCAGGTGTCCAGTCGCGGCGGGAGCCCCTCTCTCCACAGCGACTTCGTGAGTGGTACTCTCGGCGCTGTAGGGTTCCTGCTGGTGCTGGAGCTGCTGGAGCTGCTGCAGGTGCTGGAGGTGCTGTTGGAGCTACTGGAGGTGCTGGTGCTGCTGGAGGTGGTGCTGGTGCTGGAGCTGCTGGAGGTGCTGGTGCTGCTGGAGGTGCTGCTGGAGCTACTGGTGGTGCTGGTGCTGGAGCTGCTGTAGGTGCTGCTGGTGCTGGAGCTGCTGGAGGTGCTGCTGGGACTGGAGACCCTGGGGCTGAGGGTACCGGTTCTGTCTCTGCTGTTTCTGGAGGCGCTGCGCGGCCGCGGCCGTACTTCGTTCCGCTCCTTCAGCAGGTTCTTGGCTCCCCGCCTTCTCCGGGTCCTCCTCCTCCTCCCTTCCTGGGTCCACCGCCGGTCCAGTCCCAGTCGCAGTTGCAGCCGGCCTCTCCGCTGCCTGGTCCTTCTCCTTACTCTGGTCCGACTAGAGGTCTTTCGGAGCGTCGTGAGCCTAAGTCTCGTCCTGTGTCGCCTGAGTCTCGTCCTGCGTCGCCTGTCCGTACTGTTCGCGCTGGTCGTGTTTCACGTCCGCGTCTTCCTCCTGTCCCAGCCACTCACTCTATGACACTGCGTCCTTCTACTGCTCCACAGCGTGTCCCTCTGCCCTCTCCTCTTGCGTCCTCTCTTCCTGACGGTCCGGACCCAGAGTCTGACTCCCTTCGTGCTGCTAGTCCTACTGTCACGCGCTTTCTGGCCACTGCTGTCACTGACCCTCTGTTTGAGTCCTCTGCTGCGTCTGCTCTCGTTGTTGAGCTTGTTGACTTTGCTGCAGCCTGTCGCCTAGACTACGCCGCTAGTCTTGTTGCTGAGTGTGTGTCTGCGTCTGGCTGTCCTCCGTCCATCGGGGGTGAGTGTGCTCTTGGCACGGACGTCCTTGAGGACAGACAGGAGGACCTTGAGTGTTTTGCTGCTGCTTCACCTCATCTCGTGTCCATGCTGCTTGCCCCTGAGGGAGACCCGGATGCACTAGACATCCCGACCCTGTGAAATTTATGAAAACAGGAATGGAAAATGACTAAGGGAAAGTTGGGTACAAGTACAAACCCTAGAAAGCTGTACCCCATATGTGCTACCCCACTATAGCCTACAGCAGCTATGTCATATAAATCTGACACACCCCCATAGGCAAAGTGGGGGAGAACAAGGGGTCACAAGACCAGTCAAGCAAAGCAAAGCAATCTCAGGGTGGATCACAAAGTCACCACAGATTCCGAGCACAAGTTCAAGGCCACAAGGCCAGTTCACATGAAGGATTACATATATATATAAGGCTAGACAAGCAAGAGCAGGTGAATATATATATGCAACAGTACAAACAAGGTCAAGGGGTGAGCAAGTGAGGCAAGGTAGGCACAAGACCCAGCTGAGTACAGAAGCGCTGATGATCACAAGGCGCAAGTGCCTTGGTGAAGATATCAGCAGTGTTGGCCTGAGAGGCCACGTACGCAAGCCGCAGCTGACCACGCTGCTGTAGCTCACGAGCAAGGAAGTAGCGGAGAGCAATGTGCTTCGTTCTGTGCTCCAGTCTCTGCTCTCGACACAAGGCCAGCATGGTCTTGTTGTCTACGTACAGCACTGGAGGAGAACGAGGCGGCTCTCCAAGGTCAGTCAGCAGGTAGGTGAGCCAGCGAAGCTCCTGTGCAGCCATGGCCCCGGCGTAGATCTCAGCCTCACAACTGGAGCCGAGAACAGAAGACGAGCGGGTAGCCCGCCACGAAACAGAGCCGGAACCAAGGCTGAAGGTGTAACCCTGTGACGACCGCTGCGTAGCCTGGTCGTCAGCCCAAGAAGCGTCTGCGTGCCCAGTGAGGACCACTGGACTCTGCCCTCCAAGCACAAGCCCCATGCCCGACGTACTGCACAAGTAGCGCAACACCCTCTTCGCTGCAGCCATGTGCTCCGGTCTGTGTCTCCCAGGAGCAACATAGCGTGCAAGAATGCTAAGAGGGTATGCAAGGTCAGGTCGTGTGCAGGTCATCAGGTACATGAGGCAGCCAACAAGCTCTGGGTACGGGCCACTCGACTCTACGGACTCATCCGAAGGCAGAGCTGAGAGCGAGTGGCGAGTAGACAGAGGAGTGGCCTGAGGCGAGGAGTACGTGAAGCCGAAGCGCTGAAGGACCTGCTGCACCATGTGTGACTGAGTCAGGGTAATGGTGCGGCGTGCTCTGTCCCGGGTGATCTGCAAGCCAAGGTAGCTGCGCAGTTCACCCAGGTCTGTGCACATGTGTCTCTTCTGCAGCTCGGACTTCACGTGGGCGAGTCCAGCAGTGTCAGCTGTGGCGAAGACCAAGTCGTCGACGTACACGAGGATGTAGAACGGCGGCAAAGAAGTGTCGGTGCGCAGAAACAGCGACGGGTCGGCAGTAGAGGGAGCAAACCCAAGAGCCGCAAGTGTAGTCCTCAGTGTGTCGTGCCACTCACGCGGTGCCTGGCGGAGACCGTAGACTGGCCGCCGGAGGCTCCACTGGGTGCCAGGAGGAAAAGACCCAGTGAAGCCAGGTGGGCGACGCAGCCAGATCTCCTCGTGCAGGCTGCCCTGCAAGAAAGCAGTGCTGAAGTCAAGAGAGTGCAGCTCGTAGTCGCGGTGAGCAGCTATGTGCAGCAGTACCCGAAGAGTGGTCATCTTCGGGGTGGGAGAGAAGGTCTGAAAGTAGTCAACTCCCTGCCGCTGACTGAAGCCACGAGCCACGTAACGCGCCTTGAAGACAGGCGGAGAACCCGGCGGCCGCTTCACCCTGAAAATCCACATGCCACTGACGATGTTCGCCCCAGGCGGGGGAACCTCGTCAACGTAGGTGCCTGTGGACTTCCAGGAAGCCATCTCTGCGTCCATAGCTGCCTGCCACTGAGAGGAGTAGGGACCCTCTATCGCCTCCGCGTAAGAGCGCGGAGTCGGGATGTCAAGTGCATCCGGGTCTCCCTCAGGGGTAAGCAGTACGGACACGAGATGAGGTGAAGCAGCAGCCAAACACTGGAACTCCTCCTGCCTGTCCTCAAGGACGTCCGTGCAAAGGGCACACTCACCCCCGACGGACGGAGGACAGACAGACTCAGACTCAGCAACAAGACTAGCAGCGTAGTCTAGACGACAGCGAGCAGCAAAGTCGACAAGCTCAGTAACTAGGGCAGACGCAGCAGTGGACTCAAAGGAAGGGTCAGTGACAACAGTAGCAAGGAGACGCGTGACAGTAGGACTGGCATCACGAAGAGAGTCCGACTCCGGGTCAGGAAGAGCAGGAAGAGAGGACTCAGGAGGAGAAGGCAAAGGGGCACGCAGAGGAGCAGTGGACGGACGCAGAGACATCCGGTGCGTGCCAGGGACAGGAGGAGGACGCTGACGCGGACCACGACCACTAGTGCGAGCAGCACGGACAGGCGACGCAGGGCGAGACGCAGGCTCACGACGCTCAGCAAGACCTCCAGTAGGACCAATGTAGGGAGAAGGAGCGGGCAGTGGGGAAGCCGGCTGTAACTGTAACTGTGACGGGACAGGCTGTGGACACTCTAAGGGAGGAGGAGGACCAGTAGAAGGCGGGAGACCAAGAACCTGCTGAAGGAGCGGAACGAAGTACGGCCGAGGCCGCGCGGCGACTCCAGACACAGCAGGGACAGCACCAGTACCCCCAGCGGCAGCACCAGCGTCAGCAGCACCTCCAGCTCCAGGACCTCCAGCAGCACCAGTAGTACCCCCAGCAGGACCGCCTCCAGGACCGACAGCAGTAGCCTCAGCGCCAACACCCTCAGCAGCTCCAGCTCCAGTCGTACCCGCAGGCCCAGCAGCTCCAGTACTCCCAGGACGAGCACCTCCGGGACCCGCGGCACCAGCACCCTCAGCAGCCGAAGAACCTCCAGCTCCAGCAGCACGCCTCCAGCGCCGGGCAAACCACTCGCGCAGCTCCTGTGGAGAGAGTGGCTCCCGCCGAGACGAAGCACCCGGAGAACCTCCAGGCTCAGCACCGCCAGACGCCACACGAGCAGGCCCAGCTCCCTCAGGCTCCGCACCCCCAAGCTCAGCACCTCCAGGCGTGGCACCCCCAGGCTCAGCACCCCCAGGCGTAGCACCCCCAGGCTCAGCACCCCCAGGCTCAGCAACCCCAGTAGTAGCACCCCCAGGCTCAGCACCCCCAGGCTCAGGACCCCCAGTAGTAGCACCCTCAGGCTCAGCACCCCCAGGCGTAGCACCCACACGCTCAGCACCCCCAGAGTCAGCACCCCCAGGCTCAGCACCCTCACCAGCACCAGAGTCACCAGTAACCTCGACAGGCTCGACTGCGTCTACCTGGGACACACCTGAAGGGGCAGGACCCTGAGGGGGGAGGGGGTCTACCCGGGGGGGACCTGGCACAAGGAAGAGCGGTGGCGGGGGGAGGGACGGAGTGCGGTAGGGGAAGAGGCGGTAGTAGGGGACCGACTCGTCGAACGTGACGTCCTGGGAGGACAGAACACGGCGAGAGGTGGGGTGGTAGAACTGCCACCCTGGGGCGTCAGGGGGGAAACCCAGGAAGACGCAAGGAGCAGCACGAGGGGACAGCTTGTCCGCAGACAAGTCGCGGACAAACGCCCGAGATCCCCAGACACGGAACGCAGACGCATCGCCAACCTTCCCCGTCCACAGCAAAGCTGGGGAGGTCTCCGGCATGGAGACCCTGGGCTGAAGGTTGATCTGATGCGCCGCGTACCGAACCACAAACGGCCACAGAAAATGGGGGGCAGCCGCATGCATCATGGACGTACGGGCGACGTCCATGACCATGCCAATGCGGCGCTCAGCAATCCCATTTTGCTGTGGAGAGTCCGGAAGCGTGAAGGTCTGGCGGATGCCTCGTGCACGACAGTAGGCTCGCAGAAGGCCAGAGGAGAACTCTCCGCCTCTGTCAGAGTGCAGACGCAGAACAGGAAAGTCCGAGCCGAAGCTCCGCCTGAGCTGGAGACAAGCTGCGCGGATCCAGTCGATCAACACCTCAGTGACATCACCCTTGCTGCGCAAGGGGAAGACTGTGGTGTAACGCGAGTAGTCGTCAACCACCAGCAGGAAGTAGCGCTCGTGACCCTGTCCACGGACGCGGGCCGGGCCCCACACGTCCATGTGAAGCGTCTGCAGCGGGGCCTCTGTCGGAGGAAACTGGGAGGAGTGGGGGGCAGCCCGCTGCCGCCCCTCGACACAGGGGACGCAGGTAGGGCCAGGCCCCGGAGGAAGGGGAGGGAGGGACCGGGGAAGACCAGAGACAAGGACACGGGAGGCCATGCCTCGGAGACGAAGCAGGGAGGGGTGACCAAGGCGGTGGTGCCATAGGAGAGTCTCGTGAGACAGGAGGCGACACGAACAGGGGACAGACTCAGGACCAGACCTGGACGCTGCAGCAAACACCTGACCCGACGCAGCTACCTGACCAGACGCAGTGACTGGAGGAGACGCAGTGGTCAGGGTGTACAGGCTCGACCCCGGCCGACGTGTAAACGTGGCCAGGTGTCGGCCAGTCCGAGCGTCCGTGCAGTGGGTCACCCGCTGACTCGCAGGAGTGAACTGGTGAACCCCCGCATCCTGTAGGTCAGCACCACTCACCAAGTTCGTAGAGAACGAGGGGAGGTAAAGACCAGACAGGGTGCCAGAG
This sequence comes from Closterium sp. Naga37s-1, assembly GCA_947471745.1. Taxonomy (NCBI): domain Eukaryota; kingdom Viridiplantae; phylum Streptophyta; class Zygnematophyceae; order Desmidiales; family Closteriaceae; genus Closterium; species Closterium sp. Naga37s-1. The sequence continues at coordinate 685,011 of CANJKZ010000979.1, forward strand.
GGGGCCGCCGGACACGGGAGGACAGTGGAGAAGTGAGCAAGGACAGGACCCCCAGAGGGGTCTGCCAGAGAGACTGCAACTGGCCGGCCAAGCGGCGTGAGTGTGGTGCGGTCTCGAAAGAAGGAGCGAGAAGCCCCCGAGTCAAGGGTGAAGGTGTGGGAGGCCGGAGCCGACGCAGAACCTGAGAGAGCAGACTCACCAGTACCTGAGGGAGCAGACGCACCTAGAGCAGCAGCCTCGCTAGCACCTAGAGCAGCAGCCTCACCAGTACCTAGAGCAGCAGTCTCAATGCCCGGGTCGGGCTGAAAACACCGGTAACAGTCCCCCTCATCACTAATAGTCACAGTATACATGGCAGCAAGAATAGCATCAAAGTCAAGGTCAAAGACAGCTACACCCGCCCTAGACAGCTCACCCCAGCGGGGAATCTCAGTGGCCTCAGGGAACTGGTGACGCCAAGCGTCCGTCAGGCGGCCAAAGCAGCGCTGGGTGGAGTGCGCACCTCCGCACTGCTCACCCGCGCGGTCGCCGGTGCGGAGGACGTAGGTGCACGGACCAGTACCCCCACCTCGCTGGCGTGCAGCGTACCACTCACGGAGCTGCTGAGGGGGGGAGATGTCACGAGTGCGCTGCTGCTGCTGGCGCTGACCACCACCGGAGCCGACCCTCTGCGCAGCGCCACCCCGACCAGCTCCACCTCCTCCGCCGCCTCCTCCTCCACCGCCGCCACCTCCGCTCCCACCGCCACCGCCGCCGCCGCCTCCGCCTCCACTGCCGCCACCGACACCTCCACCCCCGCCACCACCCCCACCGCCACCCCCACCCCCTCCACCGCCTCCACCGCCGCCTCCACCACCCCCGCTAGCTCCTCCAGTGCCCCTGCCCCCCTTGCCCTTGCCAGGGCGGCGTCTCCCGCTAGGGGTAGACGCCGCACCGACCGACTCAAGCCCAACGAGGTCGGCCGCAGCAGCAGAGGCAACAGAGGGCAAAAGGGGGGAGGGGGAACACCCCTCAAAGATGGGGGTGCGAGGGTCACCACGAGAGGCTCCTACAGGTACTATGCTCTTCTCTGCTGCTAGGAGGGACTTCTCGAGGAGGTCAACGGTGAGAGTGGTGGGGCAAACCGAGAGGAAGTGGTCCCTGACTACGCGAAGGGAGTCAGGGAGCCGGGTGTCTATGTAGTAGAGGGTGATGTACATGGGGGGGGGGTTCTTGGCGCAGAACTCAGCAGGAAGCGCATCGCGGTAGCGAGTGTCACTAGTGCGGAGGTGCGTAACGAGGTCAGCGACTGTGGGAAAGGCAGCAAGGTCAGGGAAGAGGTACGGTAGCATGAGGCGGCTCAGTGCAGCAGTGGCAGGGGAGGAGTAGCGCGCAACTACAGCGTCGTACAAGGTGTGAGCACTCTTGTACTGGCTAAAGTGCGTACGCTCAGAGGTAGGCAGGTGGCGACGCACAGCAAGACGTGCAGCAGCATCGCGCGTGGCCCACTGGGAGCGAACAGTGGCGTCAGCATCAGCAGCGGGGGCAGGAGAGGCACCAGAAGTGAGGTCAAAGAGGGAGAGGCCGTCTGCCCTATCGCACTATAAGAAAAGCTGCAGGTCATCTATCCAGACGTCAAAGTCAATGGCGCGACCCTCAGCGTCAAAAGCGAGGACACTAGGGGTAGCCATGACAGCAGGAGACTAGCAGCGCAAACAGTAGGGTGAGGGCAGTGCTGTGAAAGAGGCGCTGCTCTTACCGGACAGGGCGGCTCGGGCGGCTCGGCTGCAGGGCGGCTCGGCGGCTCGGCTGCTGGGCGGCTCGGCGGCTCGGCTGCTGGGCGGCTCGGCGGCTCGGCTGCTGGGCGGCTCGGCGGCTCGGCTGGTGGGCGGCTCGGCGGCTCGGCTGCTGGGCGGCTCGGCGGCTCAGCTGCTGGGCGGCTCGGCTGCTGGGCGGCTCGGCGGGGCCGCTGAGAGGGCGGCGTCCGGGGCCGCTGGGAGGAGGCGGCGGGGCCGCTGAGAGGAGGCGGCGGGGCCGGAAAGGTAGGTGGCGGGGCCGCGGCAGGGGCAGCGTCAGGGGCCGCGTTAGGGGCCGCGTCAGGGGCCGCGGCAAGGGCCGCGTCAGGGGCCGCGTCAGGGGCGGCGTAGGGGGCGCGACAGGGGCGGCGTAGGGGCCGCGTAGGGGCGGCGCAGGGGGTGCGGCAGGGGCGGTGCAGGGGCCGCTGCAGGGGCCGTGCAGAGGCCACGGCAGGGGCGGTGTAGGGGCCGCGTCAAGGGCCGCGACAGGGGCGACGTAGGGGCCGCGTCAGGGGCCGCGGTAGGGCGCCGCCAGGAGCCGCGTCAGGGCCGCGTCAGGGCCGCGTCAGGGGCCGCGTCAGGGGCCGCGTCAGGGCGCCGCGTCAGGGGCCGCGTCAGGGCCGCGGCAGGGCCGCGTCAGGGGCCGCGTCAGGGCCGCGGCAGGGGCCGCGTCAGGCCGCGTCAGGGCCGCGTCAGGGGCCGCGTCAGGGCCGCGTCAGGGCCGCGGCAGGGGCCGCGTCAGGGCGCCGCGTCAGGGGCCGCGTCAGGGCGCCGCCAGGGGCCGCGTCAGGCCGCGTCAGGGCCGCGTCAGGGGCCGCGTCAGGGCCGCGTCAGGCGGCGTCAGGGGCCGTGTCAGGGCGCCGCCAGGGGCCGCGTCAGGGCGCCGCTAGGGGCCGCGTCAGGGGCCGCGATAGGGCGCCGGCAGGGGCCTCGTCAGGGCGCCGCCAGGGGCCGCATAGGGGGCGCGTAGGAGGCCGCGTAGGGGCCGCGTAGGGGCAGCGTAGGGGCCGCTAAAAAAAAAAAAATTTAGGGCAGGGCGCAATGCGCGCGGGCAGCTAAAAAAAAAAATCTTATGGTGGGCCCTTAGGAAGGAACGGTCCCATGTAGGAACCCGCTCTATACCATGTGAAATTTATGAAAACAGGAATGGAAAATGACTAAGGGAAAGTTGGGTACAAGTACAAACCCTAGAAAGCTGTACCCCATATGTGCTACCCCACTATAGCCTACAGCAGCTATGTCATATAAATCTGACAGACCCCGCGCTCTTACGCAGAGGCGATAGAGGGTCCCTACTCCTCTCAGTGGCAGGCAGCCATGGACGCAGAGATGGCTTCCTGGAAGTCCACAGGCACCTACGTAGACGAGGTTCCCCCACCTGGGGCGAACATCGTCAGTGGCATGTGGATCTTCAGGGTGAAGCGGCCGCCGGGTTCTCCGCCTGCCTTCAAGGCGCGTTACGTTGCACGTGGCTTCAGTCAGCGACACGGAGTTGACTTCTTTCAGACCTTCTCCCCTACCCCGAAGATGACCACTCTTCGGGTACTGCTGCACGTAGCTGCTCAGCGTGACTACGAGCTCCACTCGCTTGACTTCAGCACAGCCTTCCTACAGGGCAGCCTGCACGAGGAGATCTGGCTGCGCCGCCCACCTGGCTTCACTGGGTCGTTTCCTGCTGGTACCCAGTGGAGCCTCCGGCGGCCAGTCTACGGTCTCCGCCAGGCGCCCCGTGAGTGGCACGACACGCTCAGGACGACTCTTGCTGCTCTTGATTTTGCTTCTTCCACTGCTGACCCTTCTCTGTTTCTACGCACTGACGCTACTCTGCCGCCGTTCTACGTTCTTGTGTACGTAGACGACCTTGTCTTTGCTACTGCTGACACGGAGGCACTCGCCCACGTGAATTCCGAGCTGCAGAAGAGACACACGTGCACAGACCTGGGTGAGCTCACAAGCTATCTTGGCTTGCGGATCACCCGGGACAGAGCACAGCGCACCATTACCTTGACTCAGTCACACATGGTGCAGCAGGTCCTTCAGCGCTTCGGCTTCACCTACTCCTCGCCACAGTCCACTCCTCTGCCTACCGGTCACTCGCTCTCAGCTCCACCTTCGGACGAGTCCGTAGAGCCGAGTGGCCCGTATCCAGAGCTTGTGGGCTGCCTCATGTACCTGATGACTTGCACACGACCTGACCTCGCATACCCTCTCAGCCTTCTGGCTCGCTACGTGGCTCCCGGTAGGCACCGAAAGGTGCACTGGGATGCTGCAAAGAGGGTGTTGCGATACTTGTGCAGTACATCGGGCATGGGGCTCGTGCTTGGAGGACGGGCTCGCGTTGTCCTCACTGGTCACGCTGACGCCTCCTGGGTTGACGACTTGGCTACGCAGCGGTCGTCACAGGGTTACACCTTCAGCCTTGGCTCCGGTTCTGTCTCCAGGCGGTCTACCCGCTCTTCTTCTGTTCTCAGCTCCAGTTGTGATGCTGAGATCTACGCTGGGGCCATGGCTGCACAGGAGCTTCGCTGGCTCACCTACCTGCTGACAGACTTGGGAGAGGCGCCTCGTTCTCCTCCAGTTCTGTACGTCGACAACAAGGCCATGCTGGCCTTGTGTCAGGAGCACAGACTGGAGCACAGAACGAAGCACATTGCTCTGCGCTACTTCCTTGCTCGAGAGTTGCAGCAGCGTGGCCAGCTTCGTCTTGCTTACGTGGCCTCTCAGGCCAACACAGCTGATGTTTTCACCAAGGCACTTCAGCCTTGTGATCATCAGCGTTTCTGTACTGTGTTAGGCCTTGTACCTACTGTGCCTCACTTGTTGACTTCTTGACTCTGCTTGTACTGTACTCTATATACTTATCCTGCATGCTTACACTTGCTAGGTTGTGTTCACTGTACTGTTTGCTTTCCTTTATATAACTCTGCATGTGAACTGGCCTTATGGCCCTTTGCTTGTGCTCAGACTGTGTGGTGACTTTGTGATCCACCCTGAGCTTGCTTTGCTTTTCTTGACTGGTCTTGTGACCTCTTGTTCTCCCCCACTTTGCCTATGGGGGTGTGTCAAACTTATATCTGCTATGGTCTATTTAGGCTGTAGTGGGGTAGCTCTTAGTGGGTACAACACTTATGTGTTTCCTATATGTACCCATCTCATTTCTAGTTCATTCATTCTTTCGTCTATCATTCTCACAACACACACCCCTATGAACACACACATGCACAGACGCACGCACACATACACACACATATGCATGTGAACACACACACATACACATACACACACGCACGCACGCACGCACGCACGCACGCACACACAGACACACATACACACTCACACACACACTCATACATATGCGCACACACACATACACCCACACACACATGTTAGAGACTAAGGACGGAGTCTATGAAGATTAAGGGCCGAAATATCTCAAAATCGTCAACTATAATTCTGGACAGAAACGTCGTCGTCACAAGAAACATCGTCGACAAAACACGCTCTGTTAGAATTCTTTCAAACTCGAGTATGTTGTAGCACTTGACCGTGGCTATCTTTCCCAATTTTAATTGTATCAAAACATGGAGTATAGATTGAGTTATGAATTTCGGCGCACTTGGGGGTATGCTGCCATAGAAACTTAACTCAATCACAAAGTTGTCTCACAAATTCACACAAGAAAGTTAGAGTGGCAATTGAACCAGGTAGGAGGGGATGAGGAGGACGAGAGGGAAGGTCCCAAGGGAGTCCCCAACCAAGGAAACCCCATACCACACAATTCCCCTCTCTATAGGCACCCCAACTTTGACATTTGTCACTTTCCCAACTCATGCCATCCACCTCACCCAACTTGGCCACACTTGCCAACCTGGTTTGGCTTCTCCCAACCACTTGGCATCATCTACAGTGATAGTGACGAATTTCCCAACCCCCAAAATTATGTACCCCATATTGAGTCAACCCGCAAATTCCCATAGTCGCCGCATCTCAATCAAAACTTCGAACGATAATATCTTTCTCGTTCTCGCTCCGATCGCGGCGATTCTCGGTTCGTCGGAAAGCTCTCAAGCAGAGGAGTCACTTCAGATATCTGCTCAAGGCAAATAACACTCACACGCACTCAGAAAATCCAAACAACACCAAACACAAATTCTTGCACACGCTCACACCATGCATGCAACACACGAACATATGATGGGAGGCAGACAGACGTGAATGCAAATGATAGCATCACATAACAACACACACCCCTGTGAACACACACACATGCACACACACACATGCATGTGAACACACAGATACACATGTTAAAATAGGACGACATGAATGAGATGGACTAGCAAGGATGGTGATACAAATAGGACAACCCTAATGGGTTGTACTCATTACTGAGTACCCCAATGTAGCCTATAGTAATATTTAATGTTTGACACACCCCCATAGGCTAAGTGGGGGACAACAAACGGTCACAAGACTAGTCAAGAGAAGCAAACAAAGCAAAGCTCTGGGTGGATCTCAAGATCACCACACGTTCAGAGCACAAGCAAGCGGCCACAAGGCTAGTTCACATGCAGAGTTTATAGTAGCAATTGCAGTACACTGATCACAACCTAGCAAGAGCAAACATGCAGGTATAATAATATATATCAGAGTATAGCAAGTGCAAGGCAAGGTCAAGAGACGAGTGGGCACAATGTCAAACATTAATCACATAGCCTGTCTAGGCTGTAGTAGGGTAGACACTATGGGGTACAGTTTTCTAGGGTTTCACATTTGTACCCAACTCATTTCCTAGTCATTCATTCCTGTTTCTTCACATGGTATAAAGCGGGTTTCCTAGTGGGACCGTTCCTTCCTAAGGGCCCACCGTTAATTTTTTTTTTTTCCTAACTGCCCGAAGCGCACTTCGCGCTCTGCCCTGCCCTAGTCTTTTGCGGCCCCTTAGTGGCCTGTCCTGCCCTTTGCGGCCCCTAAGCGGCCCCCTTTGTGGCCCCTTCACGGCCCTGTCGCCTATCACGGCCCCGTCGCCTATCGCGGCCCCGTCGCCTATCGCGGCCCCGTCGCCCGTTGCGGCCCTGTCGCGGCGTTGCCCTGGCCCTTCCCCGGCCCTGCCCCGTCGCCCGTTGCGACCCCGTCGCGGCCCCGCCCTGGCCCTGCCCCGTCGCTTGTCGCGGCCCGACCCGGCCCTGCCTCGGCCCCGCCCCGGTCCCGTCGTGGCCCTCCAACGGCCCAACCCCGACCCTGTCGCGGCCCTGCAACGGCCCAGCCCCGACCCTGTCGCGGCCCTGTCCCGGACCTGTCACGGCCTTGCCCCGGCCCTGTTGCGACCCTGTCGCGGCCCTGTTGTGGCCCTGTCGCGGCCCTGCCCCGGCCCTGCCCCGACCCTGCCCCGGCCTGCCCCGGCCCTACCCCGGACCTGTCGCAGCCCTGCCCCGGCCCTCCCCCGGACCTTTCGCAACCCTGCCCCGGCCCTGCCCCGGACCTGTCGCAGCCCTGCCCCGGACCTGTTGTGGCCCTCCCCGGCCCTCCCCCGGCCCTGCCCCGGCCCCGCCCCTGGTAAGAGCACCGCCGAGGCGGCCCGCCCTCCCGAGCCGCGCTGTCCTGCCTAGCCGAGTCGTGCCGCCCTGCCCTGCCGAGCCGCGCTGCTTAGCCTAGTCGCACTGCTGCTGGTGCTAGCCTGCTACTGCTACTGTCATGGCTAGTCCCAGTGTTCTTACCTTTGATGCTGAGGGTCGAGCGGTTGACTTCGAGGTCTGGATAGATGATTTACAGCTTTTTCTCCAGTGCGATAGCAAGGATGGTCTCTCACTGTTCGATCTCACGTCTGGCGCCTCTACTGCCCCTACTGCTGATGCTGACAGTGCTGTTCGCTCGCAGTGGACCACGCGCGATGCTGCTGCCCGCCTTGCTGTGCGTAGTCACCTACCGTCTACTGAGCGCGCGCACTTTAGTCAGTACAAGAGTGCTAAGACTCTGTACGACGCTGTAGTTGCACGCTACTCTTCCCCTGCCACTGCTGCGCTTAGCCGCCTCATGTTACCGTACCTGTTCCCTGACCTCGCCGCTTTTGCCACAGTCACTGACCTTATTACGCACCTCCGCACTAGTGACACCCGCTACCGCGCTGCGCTTCCTGCTGAGTTCTGCGCCAAGAACCCCCCCCCCATGTACATCACCCTCTACTACCTCGTCACCCGACTCCCTGACACCCTTCGCTCGGTCAGGGACCACTTCCTCTCTCTTTGCCCTACCACACTCACCGTTGACCTCCTCGAGGAGCGCCTCCTTGCAGCAGAGACTAGTATTACCGCTGTAGGAGCCTCTCGTGGTGACCCTCATACCCCTTTCTTTGAGGGGTGCTCCCCCGTTCCTCTTTTTCCCTCCGTTGCCTCTGCTGCTGCTGTCGACCTTGTTGGCACCGAGTCGGTCAGCGCTGCGTCTGCTCCTAGTGAGAGGCGCCGCAACGGCAAGGGCAAGCGGGGCAAGGGCGCTGGAGGAGGTGGCGGGGGAGGAGGTAGTGGCGGTGGAGGCGGAGGAGGGGTTGGGGGTGGGGGTGGTGGCAGAGGTGGGGGCTTCGGTGGCAGCGGTGGAGGTGGAGGCGGCGGTGGCGGTGGCGGTTGGGGTGGAGGCGGCGGAGGCGGCAGCGGCGGAGGTGGAGCTGGTCGAGGCGGTACTGTGCAGCGGGGACCCCAGCAGCAGCAGCGCTCTCGTGAGACCCCGTCGCCCCAGCAGCTTCGTGAGTGGTACGCAGGGCGCCAGGGGTCTGGGGGTGCTGGTCCCTGTGCCTACGTCCTGCGCACCGGCGACTGCACTGGAGAGCAGTGTGGCGGCCTGCACGCCACCCAGCGCTGCTTTGGCCGCCTGACAGACGTCTGGCGTACCCAATTCCCTGACGCCACTGAGATCCCTCGTTGGGGTGATCTGCTCAGGTCGGGTGTAGCTATCTTTGATCTTGACTTTGATGCTATTCTTGCTGCCATGTATGCTGTGTCTATTAGTGCTGAGGGTGACTGTTACGTGTGTGTTCCGCCTGACCCGGGCATTGAGGCTGCTGCTCTAGGTGCTAGTGAGTCTGCTATTCCAGGTGCTGGTGAGTCTGCTCTCTCAGGTACTGCGTCGGCTCAGGTTTTGCACACCTTCACCCTCGACTCGGGTGCTTCCCGCTCCTTCTTTCGAGACCGCACCACTCTTACGCCGCTCAGTCGGCCGGTTGCGGTATCCCTGGCAGACCCCTCTGGGGGTCCTGTCCTTGCTCACTACTCCACTGTCCTCCCGTGTCCGGCGGCCCCGTCAGGCTCCCTGTCCGGTCTCTACCTCCCCTCGTTCTCTACGAACTTGGTGAGTGGTGCTGACCTTCAGGATGGCGGGGTTGACCAGTTCACTCCTGCGAGTCAGCGAGTGACCCACTGCACGTGTGCTCAGACGGGCCGCCACTTGGCCACGTTTACCCGTCGACCAGGGTCGAGCCTGTACACACTGACCACAGAGTCTCCCCCGGTTGCTGCGTCCGGTCAGGTAGCTGCGTCGAGTCAGGTGTTTGCTGCAGCGTCTCGGTCAGGTCCTGAGTCTGCCCCCTGCTCGTGTCGCCTCCTGTCCCACCAGACCCTCCTCTGGCACCACCGCCTTGGTCACCCCTGTCAAACTTATATCTACTATAGTCTGTTTAGGCTGTAGTGGGGTAGTCCTTACAGGGTACAACACTTTTGTGTTTTCCATTTGTACCCTTCTCATTTCTAGTTCAATCATTCTTTCGTCAATTATCTCACATGATATAGAGCTAGTTTCGAGTTTTTTTGAAAAGGGCCCACCACTGAAATTTTGCTTACCTGCTCGACGCGCGCGTCGCGCCTGCCCTTCGAGGCCCGTAACGACCCCTGCGCCTGCCCTTAGAGCCAGCGCCGGCCCCGTCAGGCCCCGTAAGGCCCCGTTTCCGGCCCCGTTTCCGGCCCCGTAAGGCCCCGTCAGGCCCCGTTTCCGGCCCCGTAAGGCCCCGTAAGGCCCCGTTTATGGCCCCGTTTAAGGCCCTGCCCCGGCCCTACCCCAACCTGTCGCGGCCCTGCGCCGGCCCTGCTGCGGCCCTGTCGCAGCTCTGCCCCGGCCCTGCCCCGGCCCTCGCCCCGGCCCTGTCTCGGCCCTGCTCCTGCACTGCCACGGCCCGGCCCCGGCCCTGCCCCGGACCTGTCGCGGCCTCGCCCCGGCCCTGTCCCGGCCCTGCTCCGACCCTGCCCCGGCCCTGCCCAGGCCCTGCCCCGGCCCTGCCCCGGCCCTGCCCCGGCCCTGCCCCGGCCCTGCCCCGGCCCTGCCCCGGCCCTGCCCCCTGCCGCGGCCCTGCTCCAACCCTGCCCCGGCCCTGCCCCGGCCCTGCCCCGGCCCTGCCCCGGCCCTGCCCCATGCCCCGGCCCTGCTCCGACCCTGCCCCGGCCCTGCCCCGGCCCTGCCCCGGCTCTGCCCCGGCCCTGCCCCGGCCCTGCCCCGGCTCTGCCCCGGCCCTGCCCCTGCCCTGCTCCTGCACTGTCGCGGCCCTGCCCAACCCGGCCCGGATCTTTTGCGGCCCGGCCCCGGCCCTACCCCAGCCCTGCCCCGGCCTAGCCACTGGTAAGAACGCCGCGCTGCCGAGCCGCGCCGCCCTGCCGAGCCGCGCCGCCCTGCCTAGCCTGCCCTGCCGAGTTGCACTGCTGCTGCTGCTAGCCTGCTGCTGCTCCTGTCATGGCTAGTCTCAATGTTCTTACCTTTGACGCTGAGGGTCGAGCTGTTGACTTTGAGGTCTGGCTAGATGATCTGCAGCTTTTCCTACAGTGCGATAGCAAGGATGGCCTCTCACTGTTCGATCTCACGTCTGGCGCCTCTACTACCCTTGCTGCTGATGCTGACAGTACTGTTCGCTCGCAGTGGCTCACGCGCGATGCTGCTGCTCGTCTTGCTGTGCGTAATCACCTGCCGTCTACTGAGCGCGCGCACTTTAGTCAGTACAAGAGTGCTAGGGCTCTGTACGACACTGTAGTTGCACGCTACTCCTCCCCTACCACTGCTGCCCTCAGCCGCCTCATGCTGCCGTACCTTTTTCCTGACCTTGCCGCCTTTGCCACAGTTGCTGACCTAGTTGCTCACCTCCGCACTAGTGACGCTCGCTACCGCGCTGCCCTTCCCACTGAGTTTCTTCCCACGAACTCCACCCCCATGTACATCACCCTTTACTACCTAGTCACCCGCCTCTCTGACTCTCTCTCCTCAGTCAGGGATCACTTCCTCTCCCTTTGCCCCACCGAGATGACTGTCGACTTGCTAGAGGAGCGCCTTGCTGCAGCTGAGAAGAGTATCTTAGCTGTCGGTGCTTCTCGCGGCGACCGTCGCACCCCCTTCTTTGAGGGGTGTTCCCCTGTCCCCCTTCTCCCCTCTGTTGCCTCTGCTGCTGCTGTCGACCTCGTTGGCACTGAGGAGGTCGGCGCTGCGTCTACTGCCCCTAGTGGGCGACGCCGCACTGGCAAGGGCAAGGGAAGCAGGGGTGGTGGAGGGGGCGGTGGAGGCAGCGGTGGAGGAGGTGGAGGAGGTGGAGGTGGTGGTGGGGGTGGTTCCGGGAGTGGGGGCATCGGTGGCGGCAGTGGAGGCCGTGGCGGCGGTGGCGGAGGAGGTGGCGGCGGCGGCAGCGGTGGTGGAGGTAGCGGAGGAGGTGGTGCTGGTCGCGGTGCGGCCACGCAGCGTGGAGGCCTTGGTGGCAGCCAGCGTCAGCAGCAGCTGCGCACCCGTGAGACCCCGTCTGTTCAGCAGCTTCGTGAGTGGTACGCTGGGCGTGGGAGGTCTGGGGGTGCAGGTCCATGCACGTACGTTCTTCGCACCGGCACTCGTAGTGGGGAGGTGTGTGGTCTCCCACACACCACGCAGCGCTGCTTCGGCCGCTTGACTGACGCCTGGCGTACCCAGTTTCCTGACGCTGTTGAGCTTCCTCGTTGGCATGATCTGCTTCTGCAGAATGTGCCTATCTTTGATCTAGACTTTGATGCTATCCTTGCTGCCATGTATGCTCTTGCTGATATTACTGAGGGTGACTGTTACCTGCGTGTCCCGCCCGACCCGGGCACTGTGGCTGCTGCTCTAGGTGCTAGTGCATCTACTGCTCCAGGTGCTTGTGCGGCTGCTGCTCTAGGTGCTAGTGCGTCTGCTGCTCCAGGTGCTGGTACATCTCCTCTCTCTGGTACTGCACCTACTGCGTCCTTTCACACTTTCACACTTGACTCTGGTGCTTCGCGCTCTTTCTTTAGAGACAGCACCACGCTCACGCCGCTCAGTCGGCCTGTTGCGGTCTCCCTTGTTGACCCCTCAGGGGGCCCACTCCTTGCACACTCCTCCACCGTCCTACCGTGTCCTGCGGCCCCGTCGGGCTTGCTGTCGGGACTCCACCTCCCCTCGTTCTCTACGAACCTGGTGAGTGGAGCTGACCTCCAGGACGCGTGGGTTGACCAGTTCACCCCTGGAGGTCAGCGTGTGACCCACTGCACTTGCTCTCGGACGGGCCGCCACCTGGCCACGTTCACCCGTCGGCCAAGGTCGAGTCTGTACACACTGACTACTGCGCCTCCTCCGGTCTCTGCGTCTGGTCAGGTAGCTGCGTCCAGTCAGGTGTTTGCTGCCGCGTCCAGGTCTAGTCCTGCGTCTGCCCCCTGCTCGTGTCGTCCTCTGGCACACGAGACTCTCCTTTGGCACCACCGCCTTGGTCACCCCTCCCTGCCTCGTCTTCGAGGTATGGCCTCCCGTGCCCTTGTCTCGGGTCTACCCAGGTCCCTCCATCCCCTTCCTACAGGGCCTGCCCCCACCTGTGTTCCTTGTGTCGAGGGCCGACAGCGCGCCGCCCCTCACTCCTCCTCGTTTCCTCCGACTGAGGCTCCTCTGCAGACTCTTCACATGGACGTGTGGGGCCCAGCCCGCGTCCGTGGACAGGGTCTCGAGCGCTACTTCCTCCTGGTTGTTGACGACTACTCGCGTTACACCACAGTCTTCCCCTTGCGCAGCAAGGGTGAGGTTCCTGAGGTGTTGATCGCCTGGATCCGCGGTGCTCGTCGCCAGCTCAGTGAGAGTTTCGGCTCAGACCTTCCTGTTCTGCGTCTGCACTCCGACCAAGGCGGGGAGTTTTCCTCCGACCTCCTGAGAGCCTTCTGTCGTTCGGAGGGCATCCGCCAGACGTTCACGCTTCCGGCCTCCCCGCAGCAAAATGGGATTGCTGAGCGCCGCATTGGCATGGTCATGGATGTCGCTCGTACGTCCATGATCCATGCGGCTGCTCCCCATTTTCTGTGGCCGTTCGCGGTTCAGTACGCTGCGCATCAGATCAACCTTCAGCCTCGTGTCTCCTTGCCGGAGACCACACCTACTCTGCGGTGGACGGGGAAGGTTGGCGATGCGTCCGTGTTCCGTGTCTGGGGATCTCGAGCTTTTGTCCGCGATACTACAGCGGACAAGCTGTCCTCCCGTGCCGTTCCCTGTGTCTTCCTTGGCTTCCCTCCTGACGCACCCGGGTGGCAGTTCTACCACCCCACCTCGCGTCGTGTTCTGTCCTCTCAGGACGTCACGTTCGACGAGTCGGTGTCGTACTACCGTCTCTTTCCCTACCGCACTGCCTCTCCCCCCCCCCCCGCCGCTCTTCCTGGCACCAGGTACTCCCCTGGTAGACCCCCTCCCCCCCCAGGGTCCTGCCCCCTCAGGTGTGTCCCAGGTAGACCCTGCCGAGCCGGTCGAGGTAGCTGTCTACTCAGGTGCTGCTAGGGGTGCTGAGACTAGGGGTGCTGAGTCTGGGGGTGCTGAGACTGGGGGTGCTGAGTCTGGGGGTGCTGAGACTGGGCGTGCTGAGCCTGGGGGTGTGGCGCCTGAGGGTACTGTGTCTGGAGGTACTGAGCCTGCGCGTGCTGCGTCTGGAGGTGCTCTAGGTGTCCCGTCGCGGCGGGAGCCCCTCTCTCCACAGCGGCTTCGTGAGTGGTACTCTCGGCGCTGTGCGGTTGCTGCTGGTGCTGGTGCTGCTGGTGCTGGGGCTGCTGGAGGTGCTGGAGGTGCTACTGGAGCTCCTGGAGGTACTGGCGCTGCTGGAGGTGGTGCTGGTGCTGGAGCTGCTGGAGGTGCTGCTGGAGCTGCTGGAGGTACTGCTGGTGCTGCTGGAGGAGGTGCTGGTGCTGGTGCTGCTGGAGGTGCTGCTGGAGCTACTGGTGGTGCTGGTGCTGGAGCTGCTGGAGGTGATGCTGGGACTGGAGACCCTGGGGCTGAGGGTACCGGTTCTGTCTCTGCTGTCTCTGGAGGCGCTGCGCGGCCGCGGCCGTACTACGTTCCGCTCCTTCAGCAGGTTCTTGGCTCCCCGCCTTCTCCTGGTCCTCCTCCTCCTTTCCTGAGCCTGCCGCCTGTCCAGTCCCAGTCGCAGTTGCAGCCGGCCTCTCCTATGTTTGGTCCTTCTCCTTACTCTGGTCCGACTAGAGGTCTTACGGAGCGTCGTGAGCCTGAGTCTCGTCCTGTGTCGCCTGCGTCTCGTTCTGCGTCGCCTGTCCGTCCTGTTCGCGCTGGTCGTGTTTCGCGTCCGCGTCTTCCTCCTGTCCCATGTACTCACTCTATGACTCTGCGTCCTTCTACTTGTTAGAGAATAAGGACGGAGTCTATGAAGATTAGGGGCTGAAATATCTCAAAATCGTTAACTACAATTCTGGACAGAAACGTCGACTTCACAAGAAACGTCGTCCACGATTAACGCACTGTTAGAATTCTCTCAAACTCGAGTATGTTGTAGCCCTTGACCGTGGCTATGCTTCCCAATTTGAATAGTATCAAAATATGGAGTATAACTCGAGTTATGAACTTCGGCGCACTAGGGGGTATGCTGCCATAGAAAAACGTAACTCAATCACAAAGTTGACTCACAAGTTCACACAAGAATGTTAGAGTAGCAATAGAACCAGGTAGGAGGGGATGAGGAGGACGAGAGGGAAGGTCCCAAGGGAGTCCCCAACCAAGGAAACCCCATTCCACACAATTCCCCTCTCTATAGGCACCCCAACTTTGACATTTGTCCCTTTCCCAACTCATGCCATCCACCTCACCCAACTTGGCCACACTTGCCAACCTGGTTTGGCTTCTCCCAACCACTTGGCATCATCTACAGTGATGGTATCGAATTTCCCAACCCCCAAAAGTCTGTACCCCATATTGAGTCAACCCGCAAATTCCTATAGTCGCCGCATCTCAATCAAAACTTCGAACGATCATATCTTTCTCGTTCTTGCTTCGATCGCAGCGATTCTCGGTTCGTCGGGAAGCCCTTGAGCAGAGCAGTCACTTCAAATATCTGCTCAAGCCAAATAAAATTCACACACACACTCAGAAAATCCAAACAACACCAAACACAAATTCTTGACACGCTCACACCACGCATGCAACACACGAACATGTGATGGGAGGCAGACAGACGTGAATGTAAATGATAGCATCACATAACACTACTGCTCCACAGCGTGTCCCTCTGCCCTCTCCTCCTGCGTCCTCTCTTCCTGACGGTCCGGGCCCGGAGTTTGACTCCCTTCGTGATGCTAGTCCTACTGTCACGCGCTTTCTGGCCACTGCTGTCACTGACCCTCTGTTTGAGTCCTCTGCTGCGTCTGCTCTTGTTGCTGAGCTTGTTGACTTTGCTGCAGCCTGTCGCCTAGACTACGCCGCTAGTCTTGTTGCTGAGTCTGCGTCTGTGTCTGTCTGTCCTCCGTCCGTCGGGGGTGAGTGTTCTCTTGGCACGGACATTCTTGAGGACAGGCAGGAGGACCTTGAGTGCTTTGCCGCTGCTTCACCTCATCTCGTGTCCATGCTGCTTGCCCCTGAGGGAGACCAGGATGCACTAGACATCCCGACCCCGCGCTCTTACGCAGAGGCGATAGAGGGTCCCTACTCCTCTCAGTGGCAGGCATCCATGGACGCAGAGATGGCTTCCTGGAAGTCCACAGGCACCTACGTAGACGAGGTTCCCCCACCTGGGGCGAACATCGTCAGTGGCATGTGGATCTTCAGGGTGAAGCGGCCGTCGGGTTCTCCGCCTGCCTTCAAGACGCGTTACGTTGCACGTGGCTTCAGTCAGCGACAGGGAGTTGACTTCTTTCAGACCTTCTCCCGTACCCCGAAGATGACCACTCTTCGGGTACTGCTGCACGTTGCTGCTCAGCGTGACTACGAGCTCCACTCGCTTGACTTCAGCACAGCCTTCCTACAGGGCAGTCTGCACGAGGAGATCTGGCTGCGCCGCCCACCTGACTTCACTGGGTCGTTTCCTGCTGGTACCCAGTGGAGCCTCCGGCGACCAGTCTACGGTCTCCGCCAGGCGCCCCGTGAGTGGCACGACACACTCAGGACGACTCTTGCTGCTCTTGGTTTTGCTCCTTCCACTGCTCACCCTTCTCTGTTTCTACGCACTGACGCTACTCTGCCGCCGTTCTACGTTCTTGTGTACGTAGACGACCTTGTCTTTGCTACTGCTGACACGGAGGCACTCGCCCACGTGAATTCCGAGCTGCAGAAGAGACACACGTGCACAGACTCGGGTGAGCTCACAAGCTATCTTGGCTTGCGGATCACCCGGGACAGAGCACAGCGCACCATTACCTTGACTCAGTCACACATGGTGCAGCAGGTCCTTCAGCGCTTCGGCTTCACGTACTCCTCGCCACAGTCCACTCCTCTGCCTACCGGTCACTCGCTCTCACCTCCACCTTCGGACGAGTCCGTAGAGCCGAGTGGCCCGTATCCAGAGCTTGTGGGCTGCCTCATGTACCTGATGACTTGCACACGACCTGACCTCGCATACCCTCTCAGCCTTCTGGCTCGCTACGTGGCTCCCGGCAGGCACCGAAAGGTGCACTGGGATGCTGCAAAGAGGGTGTTGCGATACTTGTGCAGTACATCGGGCATGGGGCTCGTGCTTGGAGGGCGGGCTCGAGTTGTCCTCACTGGTCACGCTGACGCCTCCTGGGTTGACGACTTGGCTACACAGCGGTCGTCACAGGGTTACACCTTCAGTCTTGGCTCCGGCTCTGTCTCTTGGCGGTCTACCCGCTCTTCTTCTGTTCTCAGCTCCAGTTGTGAGGCTGAGATCTACGCTGGAGCCATGGCTGCACAGGAGCTTCGCTGGCTCACCTACCTGCTGACCGACTTGGGAGAGGCGCCTCGTTCTCCTCCAGTTCTGTACGTCGACAACAAGGCCATGCTGGCCTTGTGTTAGGAGCACAGACAGGAGCACAGAACGAAGCACATTGCTCTGCGCTACTTCCTTGCTCGAGAGTTGCAGCAGCGTGGCCAGCTTCGTCTTGCCTACGTGGCCTCTCAGGCCAACACTGCTGATGTTTTCACCAAGGCACTTCAGCCTTGTGATCATCAGCGTTTCTGTACTGTGTTAGGCCTTGTCCCTACTGTGCCTCACT
The DNA here is from genome assembly GCA_947471745.1 of Closterium sp. Naga37s-1. Lineage (NCBI taxonomy): Eukaryota > Viridiplantae > Streptophyta > Zygnematophyceae > Desmidiales > Closteriaceae > Closterium > Closterium sp. Naga37s-1. The sequence continues at coordinate 702,211 of CANJKZ010000979.1, forward strand.
TGTTGACTTCTTGACCCTGCTTGTACTGTACTCTATATACTTATACCTGCATGCTTACACTTGCTAGGTTGTGTTCACTGTATTGTTTGCTTTCCTTTATATAACTCTGCATGTGAACTAGCCTTATGGCCCTTTGCTTGCGCTCAGACTGTGTGGTGACTTTGTGATCCACCATGAGCTTGCTTTGTCTTTCTTGACTGGTCTTGTGACCCCTTGTTCTCCCCCACTTTGCCTATGGGGGTGTGTCAAACTTATATCTACTATAGTCTGTTTAGGCTGTAGTGGGGTACAACACTTTTGTGTTTTCTATTTGTACCCTTCTCATTTCTAGTTCAATCATTCTTTTGTCAATTATCTCACAACCCCTCCTTGCCTCGTCTCCGAGGCATGGCCTCCAGTGTCCTTGTCTCTGGTCTCCCCCGGTCCCTCCCTCCCCTTCCCCCAGGGCCTGCCCCTACCTGCGTTCCCTGCATCGAGGGGCGGCAGCGCGCCGCTCCTCACTCCTCTGAGTTTCCCCCGACAGAGGCTCCGCTGCAGACTCTCCACATGGACGTGTGGGGCCCAGCCCGCGTCCGTGGACAGGGTCACGAGCGTTACTTCCTGCTGGTGGTTGACGACTACTCACGTTACACCACAGTCTTCCCCTTGCGCCGCAAGGATGAGGTCACTGAGGTGTTGATCGACTGGATCCGCGTTGCTCGTCTCCAGCTCAGAGAGCATTTCGGCTCGGACTTTCCTGTTCTGCGTCTGTACTCCGACAGAGGTGGAGAGTTTTCCTCCGACCTTATGCGAGCCTTCTGTCGTGCGGAGGGCATCCGCCAGACGTTCACGCTTCCGGCCTCTCCACAGCAAAATGGGATTGCTGAGCGCCGCATTGGCATGGTCATGGATGTCGCTCGTACGTCCATGATCCATGCGGCTGCTCCCCATTTTCTGTGGCCGTTCGCGGTTCAGTACGCGGCGCATCAGATCAACCTTCAGCCCCGGGTCTCCATGCCGGAGACCTCCCCTACTCTGCGGTGGACAGGGAAGGTTGGTGATGCGTCTGCGTTCCGTGTCTGGGGATCTCGAGCTTTTGTCTGCGACTTGTCTGCGGACAAGCTGTCCTCCCGTGCTGTTCCTTGCGTCTTCCTCGGGTTTCCCCCTGACGCGCCTGGTTGGCAGTTTTACCACCCCACCTCGCGTCATGTTCTGTCCTCCCAGGACGTCACGTTTGACGAGTCGGTTCCGTACTACCGTCTCTTCCCCTACCGCGCTGCCCCCCTCCCCCCCCCCCGCCGCTCTTCCTCACGCCCGGTCCCCCCCCGGTAGACCCCCTCCCCCCTCAGGGTCCTGCCCCCTCAGGTGTGTCCCAGGTAGATGCAGTCGAGCCTGTCGAGGTAGCTATTGACTCTGGTGCTTCTGGGGGTGCTGAGCCTGAGTGTGCGGAGCCTGGGGGTGGTGGGTCTGGGGGTGCTGAGCCTGAGCGTGCGGAGCCTGGGGGTGCTGCGTCTGGGGGTGCTGAGCCTGAGAGTGCGGAGCCTTGGGGTGCTGGGACTAGGGGTGCTGAGCCTGGGGTTGCTGAGAGTGGGGGTGCGGAGCCTGCCGGTGCTGGACCTGGAGGTCCTTCGGGTTCTTTGTCCCGGCGGGAGCTACCCTCTCCACAGGAGCTGCGCGAGTGGTTTGCTCGGCGCTGGAGCCGTGCTGCTGGAGCTGGTGGTGCTGCCGGTGCTGGAGGTTCTACTGCTGCTGGGGGTGCTGGAGCCACGGGTCCCGGAGGTGCTCGTACTGGAGGTACTGGAGCTGCTGGGCCTGGTGGTGCTACTGGAGCTGGGGCTACTGGCGGAGCTGGAGCTGGTCGTGCTGCTGGAGTTGGTGCTCTTGGTGGTACTGGAGCCGGAGCTGCTGCGTCTTCCGGTAGTCCTGCTGGAGCTGGAGCTGCTGGAGGTACTGGAGCTGGAGGTGCTGCTAGAGCCGGTGCTCCTGTGGGTGCTGGAGTTGGCGCTCCTGGAGCTGCTGGAGGTGCTACTGGTGCTGGTGGTGCTGCTGGAGTTGGAGCTGACGCTGGGGGTGCTGGTGCTTTCCCTGCTGGTTCTGGAGGCGCTGCGCGGCCGCGGCCGTACTTCGTTCCGCTCCTTGAGCAGGTTCTTGGTCTTCTGCCTTCTTCTGGTCCTGCTCCTTCCTTAGAGTGTCCACCGCCTGTCCAGTCCGAGTCACAGTTACAGCTGGCCTCCCCTCTACCTGCTCCTTCTCCCTACGCTGGTCCTACTGGAGGTCTTGCTGAGCGTCGTGAGCCTGAGTCGCGTCCTGTGTCACCTGTTCGCACTGCTCGCACTAGTCGTCGTGTTCCACGTCAGCGTCCTTCTGCGGTCCCGGGCACGCATCAGATGGCACTGCGTCCTTCCACTGCGCCACAGCGTGTCCCTTTGCCGTCTCCTCCAGAGTCCTCTCTTCCTGCTCTTGCTGACCCGGAGTCTGACTCCCTTCGTGCTGCCAGTCCTACTATCACGCGTTTCCTAGCCACTGCTGTCACTGACCCTTCCTTTGAGTCCGCTGCTGCGTCTGCCTTAGTTGCCGAGCTTGTTGACTTCGCTGCTCACTGTCGTCTAGACTATGCCAGTAGTCTTGTTGCTGAGTCTGCGTCTGTCTGTCCTCCGTCCGTCGGGGGTGAGTGTGCTCTTAGCACGGACGTCCTTGAGGACAGGCAGGAGGAGTTCCAGTGTTTTGCTGCTGCTTTACCTCATCTCGTGTCCATGCTGCTTGCCCCTGAGGGAGACCCGGATGCACCAGACATCCCGACCCCGCGTTCTTACGCGGAGGCGATAGAGGGTCCCTACTCCTCTCAGTGGCAGGTAGCCATGGACGCAGAGATGGCTTCCTGGAAGTCCACAGGCACCTACGTCGACGAAGTTCCCCCACCTGGGGCGAACATCGTCAGTGGCATGTGGATCTTCAGGGTGAAGCGGCCGCCAGGTTCTCCGCCTATCTTCAAGGCGCGTTACGTGGCTCGAGGCTTCAGTCAGCGGCAGGGAGTTGACTACTTTCATACCTTCTCCCCGACCCTGAAGATGACCACTCTTCGGGTTCTGCTGCACGTCGCTGCTCAGCGTGATTACAAGCTTCACTCCCTTGACTTCAGCACTGCTTTCCTACAGGGCAGCCTGCACGAGGAGATCTGGCTGCGCCGCCCACCTGGCTTCACTGGGTCGTTTCCTCCTGGTACCCAGTGGAGCCTCCGGCGGCCAGTCTACGGTCTCCGCCAGGCGCCCCGTGAGTGGCACGACACACTGAGGACTACGCTTGCGGCTCTTGGGTTTGCTCCTTCTACTGCTGACCCGTCGCTGTTTCTTCGCACCGACACCTTGCTGCCGCCGTTCTACATCCTCGTGTACGTCGACGACTTGGTCTTTGCTACGGCTGACACTGCTGGACTTGCCCACGTGAAGTCCGAGCTGCAGAAGAGACACACGTGCACAGACCTGGGTGAACTGCGCAGCTATCTTGGCTTGCAGATCACCCAGGACAGAGCACGGCGCACCATTACCCTGACTCAGTCACACATGGTGCAGCAGGTCCTTCAGCGCTTCGACTTCACGTACTCCTCGCCTCAGGCCACTCCTCTGTCTACTCGCCACTCGCTCTCAGCTCTGCCTTCGGATGAGTCCGTAGAGCCGAGTGGCCCGTACCCAGAGCTTGTTGGCTGCCTCATGTACCTGATGACCTGCACTCGACCTGACCTGGCATACCCTCTTAGCATCTTGGCACGCTATGTTGCTCCTGGGAGACACCGACCAGAGCACATGGCTGCAGCTAAGAGGGTGTTGCGCTACTTGTGCAGTACGTCGGGCATGGGGCTTGTGCTTGGAGGGCGGAGTCCAGTGGTCCTCACTGGTCACGCAGACGCGTCTTGGGTTGACGACCTGGCTACGCAGCGGTCGTCATAGAGTTACACCTTCAGCCTTGGTTCCGGCTCTGTCTCTTGGCGGTCTACCCGCTCATCTTCTATTCTCAGCTCCAGCTGTGAGGCTGAGATCTACGCAGGGGCCATGGCTGCACAGGAGTTACGCTGGCTCACCTACCTGCTGACTGACCTCGGTGAGCCGCCTCGTTCTCCTCCAGTTCTATACGTAGACAACAAGGCCATGCTGGCCTTGTGTCGGGAGCACAGACTGGAGCACAGAACGAAGCACATTGCTCTTCGCTACTTCCTTTCTCGTGAGCTGCAGCAGCGTGGTCAGCGTCTTGCTTACGTGGCCTCTCAGGCCAACACTGCTGATATCTTCACCAAGGCACTTCAGCCTTGTGATCATCAGCGCTTCTGTACTATGCTAGGTCTTGTGCCTACTTGGCCTCACTTGCTTACCTCTTGACTTTACTTGTACTGTGATCTATATATACCTGCACCTACTTGTTTATCTTTTATATATAATTCTGCATGTGAACTGGCCTTGAGGCCTTTGAACCTGTGCTCGGAATGTGTGGTGACGTTGTGATCCACCCTGAGCTTGCTTTGTTCTGCTTTGCTTGACTGGTCTTGTGACCCCTTGTTCTCCCCCACTTTGCCTATGGGGGTGTGTCAAACATTAATCACATAGCCTGTCTAGGCTGTAGTGGGGTAGACACTATGGGGTACAGTTTTCTAGGGTTTCACATTTGTACCCAACTCATTTCCTAGTCATTCACTCCTGTTTCTTCACACACAAGCCCAAGAGCACTGCAGAAACGCTGATGATCACTAGACCCAAGGGCCTTGGTGAAGACATCAACAGTGTTGGCCTGTGTGGTCACGTAAGCAAGACAAAGCTGACCACGCTGCTGCAGCTCTCGTGTGAGGAAGTAGCGGAAAGCAATGTGCTTCGTTCTGTGCTCCAGTCTATGATCTTGAAACAAGGCAATCATGGCCTTCTTGTCGACGTACAGAAATGGAGGAGAACGAGGCTGCTCACCCAAGTCGGTCAGCAGGTAGGTCAGCCAGCGGAGCAACTGTGCAGCCATAGCCTCAGCGTAGATCTTGGCCTCACAGCTGAAACTAAGTACAGAAGAAGAGCGAGTGGACCTCCACGAGACAGAACCAATGCCGAGGCTGAAATTGTACCTCTGTGTCGACCGGTGAGTCGTCTGGTCATCAGCCCAAGAAGCGGCGGAGTGATCGTTGAGAACAACTAAACTCGGTCCACCAAGCACGAGCCCCATACCCGATGTACTACACAAGTAACGCAATCCTCTCGTCGCCCCATACCCGATGTACTACAAGGTTAACCTTTGACCTCGGGGTTACTCAGTGATTTAGGAATATCTGGGCTGGGGGGAGTGTTCGCCTGAGCAGATGAACATTCGAACCCTCGAGATTTGGCAAATGTATACCAAAGTCATCGAATGTGCTTCCGCCAATTCGTTTCCCCCCTCCCCATACCTATTCCGCTCCCTCCGAAATTGTTTCCCCTTCCCCCACAATATCGTCTCACCCCCTTTCCCCTTTCCGCCACGCCAGTTGCCCTCCCCTTGATCCCCAATTTCTATATTCAAGTGTTATCAATTTCTCCCCTGCCGAGCCTCATCTCTCACGGACGAAAAGCCCCACGCTCGCCCATTCTCAACTATTTATTCGCTACTCGTCAACCAATCAGCAGTTCCCGCAAACATGCCGCCCACAATTTAGCCTGGAAGTCGCGTTGAATGTGCACCCTGGTTTTAAACCCAAGCACCAGACGATTTATTTGCATGCATCCCAGTGTGGTGGGTTGGAGTGCAGGTGGCCAGTCAAGTCTATCTATCGTTGTGTGAGTTTGGTCAATACTTGTGATAATTGTAATTTCCCCTACCTCTCACACCCTTCCGCCCCCCTCACTGTCAACCTGCCCTGCCCCCTGACCACGGCTTTCTCACACCCGTCTTCTATGCCCCACTCTCGTTCTGAGACGTCTCAAAACTAGCGATGTGATGCCACCACGGCTTTCTCACACCCATCTTCTATGCCCCACTCTCGTTCTGAGACGTCTCAAAACTAGCGATGTGATGCCACCACGGCTTTCTCACGCCTGTATTCTATGCCCCACTCTCCCCACCTCACCGTCACACCTCCTACCTCCAGGCTACAACGAGCATGGGCAGCTGGGCATCGGCAGGGTGTGCGACGGGCTACAAAAGCCGCACCTGGTGACCTCCTTCCAACAGTTCTTAGATGACCCACCTCTCACCTGCCCTGACGGAATTCAGATTGTGGCAGTGGCATGTGGGGGGTTTCATACCGCTGCTGTTGACACCAGAGGGGAGATGTGAGATGTGACTGGAGAGAGCAGGGTGGGAAAGGCAAGCAACAGGAGGGTTGTGAACGAGAGATGGGCTGCAGCGGCCGCACCTAGTGATCTGGGGAGGTACATCTGGGGAGGTACATCTGGGGAGGTACGCCTTGGGAGGTACACCTGGGGAGGTACGCTACGCCTTGGGAGGTACATATGGGGAGGTACATCTGGGGAGGTACACCTGGGGAGGGTCCAAACATATAGTGAAACAGCAGCAGGGGTCCATGTCGGGTAAACCCTATGCCCTGTGCTCGCCCTTTCATCCCTTGATCTTCTGCGTTTGATGCATGGGAAGGTACACTTGGGGAGGGGGGCTGCTGGAGCAGGTGGGGCGTCAATCGCTGCAGGCTCGAGGCGGCACGTGTGAGGTGGTGCTGAGGCGAGTGGTGGCGGTAGGGGAGGCCACTCTTACCCCCTGTTTCCGCTGTTACCTGTGCATGGGCGGGCAGGTACACTTGGGGAGGGGGGTAACTAGGGCAGCTAGGGAGGATCTGAATGCGAAACAATGTGCCGTCTCTTTCATCCCTTCACCCTCTCTGCATCCCAGGTACACGTGGGGAGGGGGGTTGATGGGGCAAGTACACGTGGGGAGGGGGGTTGATGGGGCAGGTACACGTGGGGATGGGGGTTAATGAGACAGTTGGGACACTGAACGCTGCAGGCTCGAGGCGGCACGTGTGAGGTGGTGCCGAGGCGGGTGGGGGTTGCAATGACGCAGGTGGCTTGTGGCCGCACCCACACATGCGCTCTCACCCACAGGTGGGTATAATACCTCAAACTTATTATCTATAGCAAAATCCAATCCCTTGCTGTGTTTGATCCCCCTTACCAGTATATGGGCTGAACAGACTCTTTCCAGGAGCGCTCTCTACATATGGGGAGGTGGCAGGGGCGGGCAGTTGGGCATGGGCCGCACATACTCGTACAGTTGACACAGCGTGCTGCTTGGGCCGCACATACTCGTACAGTTGACACAGCGTGCTGCTCTTCACTTGAACTTCACTCCCCCCACTCATTTTCCCTCCCCACTGCACCTTCCCACCCCTGCTCCCACTCCCACCCCCATCCCCCCTCCCAAGGGCGCTCTTTACATCTGGGGCGCGGGAAGGGACGGACGTTCTTTAAATCTGCCCTCACCCGTCCAACGCTGATTGTGAAACGCAAGCCATTGGGAGAGACTCTAGTGCAACAACACGGCGATAGATACCGTATCACACCCTATCAAACGGATATCAACTGAGATTATGAAATTGTTGAATCACTGTAGCCCCATCCGCAAAAGGGACCATGCGTCCCGGCTGGTTGAGGGCGTGTACGAATCCGGCATGTTACCATCGTATAGCCTATCCATTCGACTGTCACACACTTAACCGTCTGTACCAGGCCTTGATGGCCAGCTGGCTAGGGTAAGAGTACACTTCGTCCAAGGTGGCCACGTCAATGGGCTTTCAGGCAAGTTGCATGGAAGCAGGTTGCTTATGGCTGTCAAGGTGTGGAGACGAAGCAGGCACAGGTTTATAGCGAATGAGCACAGGCACCCATTGGGTCGCTTCCGGCCTTGGGTTGAAGCTTGGTGCCTGGGCCATGGTTTGGGCCAAAGGTAGTCTCGTCTCGTCCAGCCGCGCCGGTGCAGTGTAACACTTGGGTGCGGGTGCGCTGAAGTATATGGGTTCGACGAAACATCGGTTTATCACCTTTATCAACCCCTTTTGTGCACCGAGCCATGGTATTGGGCGTTATATTACCGTAGCTTTTATGGCAAGCGAGGGTTTCAATGAGAGATTTTCACACTCTTTATGCACAAATCTAGAATGTATTAGCGATGTTTGATGTTGTCAAAAGATGGCATTGGACATTCGCAGGAACATAGAAAAGTACTACTACTAACTGTCAGTGGGACATGTGTTGGTGGGAGGCAGGGCTCAGGTTATCAGTGTAATTTACCCTTCTATACTGATTACAAGGGTGAAATTTTGGGTCTACACTGATGTGCTGGGGTAAATTTTTTGTGAGTTAGTGTTGCACTGATCTGTAAATGTATCGACGTAGGCCACACTGATGCCTTGGGGTAAATTTTCCCTAAGCGAAGATTACTCTGAAGAGCGTACGTCCCCCCCCCCCCCTCCCCCCCCCCCCCCCCCCTCCCCCGCTTTTCCCTGAAATGTGTCAGATGTCAGAATTATATTCTTATACCTGCATGTAGTTATAGCTGTAGTGTAGATTTTAACTTTATAGGTGGTGCAACTCTTTGTTTGTTATATGTACACTAGTGCTATAGTGAACATTCTCATTCTCGACTCTCCCTCCTTGGCTAAACTCTCTCGACTCCCTTTGGCCTAGGCTACTAAGCCTAGGCCCTACTATTACTATTAAACATCAGATGGTGATTTCCGTTCATCACGCAAGTGTCGAGGATTCCTTCCGTGCAGTACGTGCGTTGGCCGCAATCACGTGTCCGATTGGTCTGTTAGGAATTATTCCCTTGCCAGCACGCCACGAAACCGAACATTGGTAGCAAGTGTTGTATCGCTGCCTGCACTAGGTCTAACCAGAAGACTTTGCGAACATCTGTCAGTGTTCGAAAAAAATCCTCGCTGATGATGCAGGGTAATTTTTTCAAGACTTGATGTTGCACTGCTCTATCATTGTAACGGAAAAGTGCACACTGCCCTGTCAGAATATTATGCTCTAGCCTGTAGTGGGGTGCTCTATAGCGAGTACAACTCTTCTAGGGTTTTGCTATTTGTATCCCCATTCTTGCTAGTGCAACCCTCTCCTTTCTTCTAAACTTTAACATGCCCATAAGGGTTTTTGAAAAAGCTACACTGCCAATCGTGAGTAGGCCAAATCCAAAACGAAGTCCTGGTGGGAGGCTCTTGTGTGTGGAAACAGGAAGGGGTTGCTTGTGGGTGTAGCTGGTTTGTTAACATGCGCTGATAAAGCATCAACGTAACTGCATTGTTTAAGTATACAACAATGCAACTGTGATCAAACAAGTACAAAAGCCACATAAACACCATATTCAAGTAACTATCAATAGAAATACTTGAATACTTTTTGCTCCTATCAGTCACGGGGATCCCCGTTTGGTGGTGCTGGATGTGTCCGCGCTTTGGCCGTACCTGAGTTGAACGGCCAACTTGCCAGACGGTTTGTAGGCGTATGTGTCCGCGCTTTGGCCGTACCTGAGTTGAACGGCCAACTTGCCAGACGGTTTGTAGGCGTATGTGTCCGCGCTTTGGCCGTACCTGAGTTGAACGGCCAACTTGCCAGACGGTTTGTAGGCGTATGTGTCCGCGCTTTGGCCGTACCTAAGTTGAACGGCCAACTTGCCAGACCCTTCACCATCAGCCAAGGTGACATTCTCGAAAGCACCACTCGCTGCTCCGGCATCGAACGTTTTGGTGTAGACGAGGGCAGTCAGCATAGCATCCACCAGCTGCTTGTACGTCTGCCCGTTATCCGCCGTCAAAGTACTGGCGCTTAGCCAAGTGCCGGTGGTTTCGTAGTTGTAACCGACGGGAGGGGGAGGTGGATAAATCTATCATCGCGTCCCGATGGAAGGACTTCCCGCACCTGAGTGGCCCGAAGCAGCATCCTTTCCGCAACCGCTTATCACCGGCCACGCCGTTCATTCCGGCGATACGGATGACATCGCCAAAATCCCGAAAGAGGCCCTGGAGCACCTCTCCGTCCAAGATTTTGTAGCAGACGCCGACGCCGCCATCGACAAGGGTCCTAAAGAGAAGCAGAAAGATGAAGCAGAAAAGGCACAAATATTGTCAGAAGACTATCGGATATCGTGCGGAACCAGAAACATGGCATCAGTGACTCGGGCACCCCTCACACACCACGCTCAAGAACTCCCTCAGGGCTGGTGTTTTCGATGACGACGCACTACTTCTTCCTCGAGGAGGATCTCTCACATCATCAGTTGATCCACCATGCACCGTGTACCCAACTGCATCACTCGCCCACAAGCCATTTCCCGACTTACCTCCTGGCTACGAACGCTACAAGCCGCTCGATAAAGTCTACAGCGACTTCATGATTCTCAATCAAGAAGGGCTCGACGGCGAGTACTACACTCTTACCTTCATCGACGCATGCACCCGCTACGTACGGGCCATCAACACCGACTGCCGCTCCCTAGCCTTCGAGTGCTTCGTGGCATGGATGAAACGGGCTGAACGTCAATCTGGACTGAAGCTGAAAACCTACCAGACAGACGGAGGTTTGGAGTTCTTCTCAACTGAGTTCAAAGAACTCTTTAAGCAGAAGGGGATTGAGCACCTGGTGTCCCTGCCCTACGCTCACGAGCAGCAAGGAGTAGCAGAACGGACAAACGGGAGCCTCGCCACCAGGATGAGGGCCATGATGAAGCACTCAGCCGTCCCTACCAAGTACTGGCCATTTGCGATGAACCACGCTGTCCGGCTGCACAACTTGCTATCGTCCCGAAGCCTCGAGAACAACAACTCTCCCTACAGGGCTTGGATGGGCAAAAAGGCAGACACGCGTCTGCTTCGGGTGTTCGACTGCATGGTACAGTACAGGCCACACACAAGAAGGACCAGAAAATTTGCTGACCGGGCACGCTGGGGCATTCACCTCGGGATCGAAAAGGAATACAAGGCGTGGATCGTGCTGGACTACGCAACACACAAAGTCACAAAATCACGTGACTGCATCTTCTACAAGAAGCTGACTCTGCCACTGTTCAAGGAGCACCGCGAAGCTGACAAAGCACCGGAAAAGTTTTTCGAGGGACGTCGCAGCTTCGCCACGTCACACGATGAAGCAGGCCTGGCTGAGGACGCTGACACAGCAGACAACATACCAACGGATCCATATCCCAATATCCCCCTTACAAGCCCACTCCAGACTCCAACATTCATACCTGTTCATCAATTCGATCCTGCCGATATACTTCGTGAGCCCACAATTACAACAATGAAGCGCGCCGATCTACGGATGCCGAGTTACCACCACCGAACATCTCGCAAGACACCCTCCGCCTCGGCAACGACAGTGACAACGACGTCGTCGAAGTAACCAGCTTCAACGACTATGACCGCCTTCACTACGAAAAGACCAACAAAACTAGTCTCCGCATCCTTGGGCTCGTCGTAGCTGTTCGCCACACCTCCCCCAAGGAACCCACAACTGTTCGCCAGGCCTTGTCTGGCCCCGACAGTGAGAAATGGAAGGCAGCCATGGCCACAAAAGTCGCAGCACTGAAGAGCCGCGGAACATGGAAACTGGTTCCACGATCATCGGCAAAGGGGAGAAAATTTCTCTGTGGAAAATGGATTTTCCGCATCAAAACAGGCGCTCTAGCACAGGATTCATTTTTCAACTCCAACCTGCTGGGCTCATCTCTTGGTTCTCTCAGAAGCAGGAACTCATCGCCCTTTTGTCAGCCGAAGCTGAGTTCATCGCTGCCAGCGCAGCTGCTCGCGAAGGACTGTACCTGATGGAGCTCCTGCAGGAAGCAAAAGTGACGATGAACGGGCACTTCATGTTACTCTGCGACAACTAGAGCGCGATCAAAATCGCGAACAAGCCCGAATTCGTGAACCACACGAAACACATCGCACTCCGTTACTTCTTCGTCAAAGACGAAATCGACAAAGGGAAGGTCAAACTCACATACTGCCCAACCGGTGACATGGCAGCAGACTTCTTGACCAAGAAGCTGCCACGTCAGAAGTTTCAGCACTGCACCGACCTCTACGGGATCTCGAAGTAATCTCACGTGGCTCATCTTCAGGAATGAAGGGGGTTTTGGAATAAAATAAAGGTTACAGTAAAATTCCCGAAGGCTCTCCACTCGCGCGTCACTCCATAACAAAGCTACGCGCCTGTATCATTATCGCAATAGCTCATATAGAGCATGCGGAAGGTCGAGGGTCACCCGAAGGTCAACAGTCGAAGACAGTCAACGGTCGTGACCCTTGACTGCCCAGTAACCGCACTTGGAAGTTACGCGATGCAACACGGTAACTGTCAAGAATAGCAATAGTCGTGGTTACTGTAGCAATGCAATTCATGTCAAAGTACAATCTTACTTGTAGGCTATAGTGGGGCACTCCTTATGGGGTACAACACTTCTAGGGTTAGTACTTGTACCCCAACTCTTGCTAATCCAATCGTTCTTGCACAGGAATTCTGACATGGTATTCAGAGCAGGAAACCTGTTAAGTTTTTAGGGCCCACCGATAGTTTCGTTCGTTCTTGCCCGAAGCGCCCTTGCGATGTCTGGCCCTGCTCGCACAGTGTCGCGCTGCCCTGCAGCTACTCGCACTGCCTGTCCCCCCCGCACGTCGCGCCCTGCTGCAGCCCGCGCGTCACGCTCTGCAGCTCCGCGCCTCACGCTCTGCTGCAGCCTGCACGTCGCGCCCTGCTGCAGCCAGCGCGTCGCGCCCTGCTGCCCTGCGCGTCGCGCCCTGCTGCAGCCAGCGCGTCACGCCCTACTGCAGCCAGCGCGTTGCGCTCTGCTGCCCTGCACGTCACGCCCTGCTGCAGCCAGCGCGTCGCACCCTACTGCAGCCAGCGTGTCGCGCTCTGCTATCCCTCGCGTCGCGCCCTGCTGCAGCCAGCGCGTCGCGCCCTACTGCAGCCAGCGCTAGTGCTCTGCTGCCCCACACGTCACGCCCTGCTGCCCTGCACAGCGCTAGTCCTGGTGCCCTGTCCACCGCGTGCCCTGTCCTGCAGCCCGCGGCGCGCCCTGCCCGGCTGAGCCGCGCCGCCTAGCCCGAGCCGTCCTGCCCAACCCAAGCCGCGCCGCCCTACCTTGATCACCAGCCCCACCGAGCCGCCCTGCTACTGCTGCTGCTGCTGCTCGTGCTACTGCTGCTGGTGGTGGAGGTGCTGCTGGGAGTGCTGGGAGTGCTGCTGGTGCTGGGGGTGCTGGAGGTGCAACAGGGAGTGCTGGAGGTGCTGCTGGTGCTAGACGTGTGACTGGGAGTGCTGGAGGTGCTGCTGGTGCCGGAGGTGCTGGACCTACTACTGACCATCACTGCCTGTCATGGCCACTATCACGGCAGTTGCAGCGGCTAGGGGTGGACAGCAGCGGTCACTGCCTCTCCCGGACGACCCCACCCCTCAGCAGCTTCGCGAGTGGGTTCTTCAGCGAGCCCGTCCAGGTGGTGGAGGCTTTGGTTTTCTACGTACTGCACAGAGGCGGGAGCAGAATCAGCAGGAGACCTTCTCCCCTCAGGTGCTTAGTGAGTTCTTTCCTCAGCGATGTGTCATTGTTTCTATCGAGGCTGCTGCACTAGGTGCTAGTGAGTCTGCTGCCGCACTAGGTGCTAGTGAGTCTGCTGCAGCACTAGGTGCTAGTGAGTCTGCTACAAAATTAGGTGCTCGTGCGTCTCCCGCCACAGGTCCTTCCTCAGCTGAGGCCTTGCACACTTTCACACTTGACTCAGGCGCGTCACGTTGCTTCTTTTGTGACTGCACCACACTCACACCACTTGCTGCACCGGTACCGGTCTCACTGGCTGACCCCACTGGGGGCCCAGTAGTCGCACGAGCCTCCACTCTCCTCCCGTGTCCAGCAGTCCCCTCCAGTTCTCTGTCAAGTCTCCACCTCCCCACGTTCTCGACGAACTTGGTGAGCAACGCCGCCATTCAGGATGTCTGGGTTGATACCTTTATTCCTGGAGGGCAGCATGTGGCAATCTGTACATGCTCCCAGACTGGCCGTCACCTGGCTACGTTCACTCGACGACCTGGGTCTAGTCTGTACACACTGACCACTGCGTCTGCACAGGTGGCTGAGGCAGGTCAGGTGGCTGCGTCGAGTCAGGTGTCTGCGTCTGGTCAGCTTGCAGCGTCTTGCTCATGTCGGGTACTCTCCCACCAGACTCTCCTCTGGCACCACCGCCTCGGTCACCCCTCCCTACCACGTCTCCGCGGTATGCACTCCCGTCTCCTTGTCTCTGGCCTTCCCAGGTCCCTGCCCTCCCCCCCGCGCTCGCCTGCCCCGCCGTGCCTTCCCTGCGTCGAGGGGCGGCAGCGCGCCACTCCTCACTCCTTCGAGTTTCCTCCAACCACTGCTCCTCTGCAGACTCTCCACATGGATGTTTGGGGCCCAACCCCTGTTGGTGGAACGGACCAAGAGCGCTACTTCCTGCTGGTTGTTGAAGACTACACACGTTACACAACTGTCTTCCCCTTGCGGCGCAAGGCCGACGTCAGCGGTGTTTTGATCCCCTGGATCCGTGCTACTTGTCGCTAGCTACGCGAGCAGTTCAGTCGGGACTTCCCAGTCCTGCGTCTGCACTCTGACAGGGGCAGTGAGTTCTCTTCTGATCTCCTTGCGGAGTTCTGTCGAGACAAGGGCATCCACCAGTCGTTCACGCTTCCAGCCTCTCCTCAGCAAAATGGGATTGTTGAGCGTCGCATTGACTTGATCATGGAGGTGGCTCGTACCTCCATGATCCATGTGGCTGCTCCCCATTTTCTGTGGCCGTTTGCGGTCCGATACGCTGCGCATCAGCTCAACCTCTGGCCCCATGTCTCTGAGCCAGAGACCTCGCCTACACTCCGGTGGACGGGGAAGGTTGGCGATGCGTCGGTGTTTCGGGTCTGGGGCGCACTCTCCCTTGTTCGCGATGCCAAAGCAAGCAAACTCTCCTCTCGCACTCTCCGCTGCGTCTTCCTTGGCTTCCCCACCGACGCCCCGCCGTGTTAGTTTTACCACCCGTGCTCGCATCGAGTCTTCTCCTCCCATGACGTCACCTTTGACGAGTCTATCTGCTACTACAGGCTACACCCGCACGCGTCCCACCCGGTCCCCCTAGCGCCTCTTTTCTTGGTACCAGTCCCCCCCCCGGTAGACCCCCTCCCCCCACAGGGTCCTGCTCCCTCAGGTGTGTCTCTGGTAGACCCACCCCCCTTGGTTGAGCCTTAGGAGGTCTCTTCTGACTCCTCTGGCCCAGCTGAGGGGGGTGACCCCGCCGCTGACGACACGGCGGCCACTCACCGCTCTCCACGCTTGGAGACCCCCCCTGGTTTTCCGCCTCGGCCGTCTTCGCCGCCTCCGCAGCCTGTTGCTATGGACTCTGGAGCTGAGACTGCTGGTGCTGAGCCTGGGGGTGCTGAGACAGGGGGTGAGGGTTCTGGGGGTGCTGCGACTGGGGGTGCTGGTTCTGGGGGTGCTGCGACAGGGGGTGCTGGTTCTTGGGGTGCTGCGACTGAGGGTGCTGACTCTGGGGGTCCTGTCAGAACATATATATAGCTTATGCTGTTGTGTAGGCTATAGTGGGGTATCCCATAGGGGGTACAACCCAATTAGGGTTTCCCATATGTACTCACTTCATTGATAGTTCATTCATCCTCGTTCTACTTTTCTCATGGTATCGAGCAGGTTCCCTCGTGGGAACTGTTCCTAGGGCCCACCGTTTTTTTTCCTGCCCGGAGCGCACTCTGCCCCTACCCGGGTCGCGCTCCCCTCTCTCTTGGCCCCTAGTGGCCCCTTTAGCCGCCCGTCACGGCCCTTAGCCGCCCGCGCGCCGCCCGTCCCGGCCCCTTAGACGCCCGCGCGCCGCCCGTCCCGGCCCCTAGACGCCAGTGCGCCGCCCGGCCCGGCCCCTAGACGCCCGCGCGCCGCCCGTCCCGGCCCCTAGACGCCCGCGCGCCGCCCGTCCCGGCCCCTAGACGCCCGCGCGCCGCCAGTCCCGGCCCCTCGACGCCCGCGCGCCGCCCGTCCCGGCCCCTCGACGCCCGTGAGCCGCCCGTCCCGGCCCCTAGACGCCCGCGCGCCGCCCGTCCCGGCCCCTAGACGCCCGCGCGCCGCCCGTCCCGGCCCCTCGACGCCCACGCGCCGCCCGTCCCGGCCCCTAGACGCCCGCGCGCCACCCGGACCGACCCCTAGACGCCCGCGCGCCGCCCGTCCCGGCCCCTCGACGCCCGCGCGCCGCCCGTCCCGTCCCCTCGACGCCCGCGCGCCGCCCGTCCCGGCCCCACGCCGCCCTACCTGCGGCCCACTCACCGCCCTACCTGCGGCTCGCCCGCCGCCCTAACTGCGGCCTGCCCGCCGCCCCACTTGCGGCCCTACCGCCCCCCTACCTACGGCCCGACCGCCGCCCTACCTGCGGCCCAACCGCCGCCCTACCTGCGGGAGCCGCCTAGCAGCAGAACCGCCGGGAGCCGAGCCGCCCTGCCGCCGAGCCGCCCGGGAGCCGAGCCGCCCTGCCGCCGATTCGCCCGGGAGCCGAGCCGCCCTGCCGCCGAACCGCCCGGGAGCCGAGCCGCCCTGCCGCCGAGCCGCCCGGGCGCCGAGCTGCACTGCCGCCGAGCCGCTGAGCAGCCGAGCCGCCCTACTGCCGGGCCGCCCGACCTGCCCTGTCCGGTGAGCACAGCCCCACTGTCACTGCGTGCCCTTCCCCTACTGCTTGCACTGCTCGTCTGTCGTCGTCATGGCTACCCCTAGCGTCCTCGCTTTTGACGCTGAGGGTCGAGCCATTGACTTTGAGGTCTGGGTCGACGACCTGCAGCTGTTCTTACAGTGCGATAGGGCGGACGGTCTTTCCCTCTTTGACCTCACCTCTGGCGCCTCTCCTGCCCCTGCTACTGATGCTGACCCCACTGTTCGCTCTCAGTGGGCCACCCGCGATGCTGCTGCACGTCTTGCTGTGCGTCGCCACCTGCCTACCACTGAGCGCGCGCACTTTAGTCAGTACAAGAGTGCTCAGACCTTGTACGACGCTGTAGTTGCGCGCTACTCTTCCCCTGCCACTGCTGCCCTGAGCCGCCTCATGCTACCGTACCTCTTTCCTGACCTTGCTGCCTTTCCCACCGTCGCTGACCTCATTACGCACCTCCGCACTAGTGACACTCGCTACCGCGCCGCCCTTCCTGCTGAGTTCTGCGCCAAGAACCCCCCCCCCATGTACATCACTCTCTATTACATCGTCACACGCCTCCCTGACTCCCTTCGCGTAGTCAGGGACCACTACCTCTCGGTCTGTCCCACCACTCTCACTGTCGACCTCCTCGAGAAGTCCCTCCTGGCGGCGGAGAAGAGCATCGTCGCTGTAGGAGCCTCTCGTGGTGACCCTCGCACCCCCATCTTTGAGGGGTGTTCTCCTTCCCCCCTGCTGCCCTCTGTTGCCTCTGCTGCTGCTGCCGACCTGCTTGGTCTTGAGTCGGTCTGCGCGGCGTCTGCCCCTAGCGGGAGACGCCGCCCTGGCAGGGGCAAGGGGGGCAAGGGCGCGGGTGGAGCTGGCGGGGGCGGTGGAGGAGGCGGTGGAGGCGGAGGAGGGAGTGGGGGTGGCGGTGGGAGTGGTGGCGGGGGCGGTGGTGGAGGTGGCAGCAGCGGAGGAGGAGGCGTCGGTGGCGGCAGCGGTGGGAGCGGAGGCAGCGGTGGTGGTGGAGGTGGAGGCAGCGGTGGCGGAGGGGGTGGAGCTGGTCGGGGTGGTGCCCCGCAGCGTAGCGGCCCTGGTGGTGGCCAGCGTCAGCAGCAGCAGCAGCAGCAGCAGCGTTCGCGGGACATCCCCCCGCCCCACCAGCTCCGTGAGTGGTACACGCAGCGTCAGCGGGGTGGGGGTTTTGGTCCATGCACCTACGTCCTTCGTTCCGGTGACCGAGCGGGTGAGCAGTGTGGGGGTGCGCACCCCACTCAGCGCTGCTTTGCCCGCCTGACGGACGCTTGGCGTCAGCAGTTCCCCGAGGCCAGTGAGATTCCCCGTTGGGGAGAGCTGTCTAGGGCTGGCGTAGCTGTCTTTGATCTTGACTTTGATGCTATCCTTGCTGCCATGTATGCTGTGACTATTAGTGAGGAGGGTGACTGTTACCAGTGTTTCCCGCCCGACCCGGGCATTAGTACTGCTGCGCCAGGTACTTCTGCGGCTGCTGCTCTAGGTGCCAGTGCGTCTGCACTCTCAGGTACTGGTGAGGCTGCGCTCTCAGGTACTGCGTCGGCTTCGGCCTCCCTCACCTTCACACTTGACTCAGGGGCTTCTCGCTCCTTCTTTCGAGACCGCACCACACTCACGCCGCTTGGCCGGCCGGTTGCAGTCTCCCTGGCTGACCCCTCTGGGGGTCCTGTCCTCTCTCACTTCTCCACTGTCCTCCCGTGTCCGGCTGCCCCCTCGGGCACCTTGTCTGGTCTGTACCTCCCCTCGTTCTCGACGAACTTGGTGAGTGGTGCTGACTTGCAGGATGCGGGGGTTCACCAGTTTACTCCTGCGAGTCAGCGGGTGACCCACTGCTCGGATGCCCGCACAGGCCGACACCTGGCCACGTTCTCGCGTCGGCCAGGGTCGAGTCTCTACACACTGACCACTGCGTCTCCTCCTGTCCCTGCGTCTGGCCAGGTAGCTGCGTCGGGTCAGGTGTTTGCTGCTGCGTCCAGGTCTGGTCCTGAGTCTGCCCCCTGCTCGTGTCGCCGCCTGTCTCACGAGACTCTCCTGTGGCACCACCGCCTTGGCCACCCCTCCTTGCTTCGTCTTCGGGGCATGGCTTCCCGTGTCCTTGTCTCTGGTCTTCCCCGGTCTCTCCCTCCCCTCCCTTCGGGACCCGGACCTTCTTGTGTCCCCTGTGTCGAGGGGCGGCTTCGGGCTGCCCCTCACTCCTCTCAGTTTCCCCCGACAGAGGCTCCTCTGCAGACGCTTCACATGGACGTGTGGGGCCCCGCCCGCGTCCGTGGGCAGGGTCACGAGCGCTACTTCCTGCTGGTGGTTGACGATTACTCGCGTTACACCACAGTCTTCCCCTTGCGCAGCAAGGGTGATGTCACTGCGGTGTTGATCGACTGGATCCGCGCAGCTCGTCTCCAGCTCAGGGGGAGCTTCGGCTCGGACTTTCCTGTTCTGCGTCTGCACTCTGACCGAGGTGGAGAGTTCTCCTCTGGCCTTCTGCGAGCCTACTGTCGTGCACGAGGCATCCGCCAGACCTTTACGCTTCCGGACTCTCCACAGCAAAATGGGATTGCTGAGCGCCGCATTGGCATGGTCATGGACGTCGCTCGTACGTCCATGATGCATGCGGCTGCCCCCCATTTTCTGTGGCCGTTTGCGGTTCGGTACGCAGCGCATCAGATCAACCTTCACCCCAGGGTCTCCCGGCCGGAGACCTCCCCAGCTCTGCTGTGGACGGGGAAGGTCGGCGATGCGTCTGCGTTCCGTGTCTGGGGATCTCGGGCGTTTGTCCGCGACTTGTCTGCGGACAAGCTGTCCCCTCGTGCTGCTCCCTGTGTCTTCCTCGGCTTCCCCCCTGACGCTCCAGGGTGGCAGTTCTACCACCCCTCCTCTCGTCGTGTTCTGTCCTCCCAGGACGTCACGTTCGACGAGTCAGTCCCCTTCTACCGCCTCTTCCCCTACCGCACTCCTTCCCTCCCCCCGCCACCGCACTTCCTTGTGCCAGGTCCCCCCCCGGTAGACCCCCTTCCCCCTCAGGGTCCTGCCCCTTCAGGTGTGTCCCAGGTAGACGCAGTCGAGCCGGTCGAGGTTGCTGGTGACTCTGGTCCTGCTGCGGGTGCTGAGCCTGGGGGTGCTGAGTCTGGGGGTGCTGAGCCTGGGGGTACTGCGACTGGGGGTGCTGAGCCTGGGGGTGCGGAGTCTGGGAGTGCTGAGCCTGGGGGTGCTGCGACTGGGGGTGCTGAGCCTGGGGGTGCGGAGTCTGGGGGTGCTGAGCCGTGGGGTGCTGCTACTGGGGGTGCTGAGCCAGGGGGTGCTGCGTCTGGAGGTGCTGAGCCTGGAGCTGCGGAGCCTGCGGCCACTGGACCTCCCCTTGTGGCGTCTGGCGGTGCGGGACCTGGCGGTTCTCCGGGTGCTTCGCCTCGGCGGGAGCCCCTCTCTCCACAGGAGCTGCGCGAGTGGTTTGCCCGGCGCTGGAGGCGTGCTGCTGGAGCTGGAGGTTCTTCGGCTACTGAGGGTGCTGGTGCCGCGGGTCCCGGAGGTGCTGGAGCTGGAGCTGCTGAGGGCGTTGGTGCTGAGGCTACTGCTGTCGGTCCTGGAGGCGGTCCTGCTGGGGGTGCTACTGGTGCTGCTGGAGGTCCTGGAGCTGGAGGTGCTACTGGCGCTGGTG
This sequence comes from Closterium sp. Naga37s-1, assembly GCA_947471745.1. Lineage (NCBI taxonomy): Eukaryota > Viridiplantae > Streptophyta > Zygnematophyceae > Desmidiales > Closteriaceae > Closterium > Closterium sp. Naga37s-1. The sequence continues at coordinate 722,529 of CANJKZ010000979.1, forward strand.
CTGCCGCTGGGGGTACTGGTGCTGTCCCTGCTGTGTCTGGAGTCGTCGCGCGGCCTAGACCGTACTTCGTTCCGCTCCTTCAGCAGGTTCTTGGTCTCCCGCCTTCTACTGGTCCTCCTCCTCCCTTAGAGTGTCCACAGCCTGTTCTGTCACAGTTACAGTTACAGCCGGCCTCCCCACTGCCCGCTCCTTCTCCCTACACTGGTCCTACTGGAGGTCTTGCTGAGCGTCGTGAGCCTGCGTCTCGCCCTGCGTCGCCTGTCCGTGCTGCTCGCACTAGTGGTCGTGGTTCGCGTCAGCGTCCTCCTCCTGTCCCTGGCACGCACCGGATGTCTCTGCGTCCGTCCACTGCTCCTCTGCGTGCCCCTTTGCCTTCTCCTCCTGAGTCCTCTCTTCCTGCTCTTCCTGACCCGGAGTCGGACTCTCTTCGTGCTGCCAGTCCTGCTGTCACACGTCTCCTTGCTACTGTCGTCACTGACCCCTCTTTTGAGTCCACTGCTGCGTCTGCGCTTGTTGCTGAGCTCGTCGACTTTGCTGCTCGCTGTCGTCTAGACTACGCTGCCGGTCTTGTTGCTGAGTCTGCGTCTGTCTGTCCTCCGTCCGTCGGGGGTGAGTGTGCTCTTGGCACGGACGTCCTTGAGGACAGGCAGGAGGAGTTCAGGTGTCTGGCTGCTGCTTCACCTCATCTCGCGTCCGTACTACTTGCCCCTGAGGGAGACCCGGATGCACTAGACATCCCGACTCCGCGCTCTTACGCGGAGGCCGTAGAGGGTCCCTACTCCTCTCAGTGGCAGGCAGCTATGGATGCAGAGATGGCGTCCTGGAAGTCCACAGGCACCTACGTTGACGCGGTTCCCCCTCCTGGGGCGAACATCGTCAGTGGCATGTGGATCTTCAGGGTGAAGCGGCCGCCGGGCTCTCCACCTGTCTTCAAGGCGCGGTACGTCGCTCGTGGCTTCAGTCAGCGGCAGGGAGTTGACTACTTTCAGACCTTCTCTCCCACCCCGAAGATGACCACTCTTCGGGTGCTGCTGCACATAGCCGCTCAGCGCGACTACGAGCTCCACTCTCTTGACTTCAGTACTGCTTTCTTGCAGGGTAGCCTGCACGAGGAGATCTGGCTGCGCCGTCCACCTGGCTTCACTGGGACTTTTCCTCCTGGCACCCAGTGGAGCCTCCGACGGCCAGTCTACGGTCTCCGCCAGGCACCGCGTGAGTGGCACGACACACTGAGGACTACGCTTGCGGCTCTTGGGTTTGCTCCCTCTACTGCTGACCCGTCGTTGTTTCTGCGCACCGACACTTCTTTGCCGCCGTTCTACGTCCTCGTGTACGTCGACGACTTGGTCTTTGCCACAGCTGACACTGCTGGACTAGCCTACGTGAAGTCCGAGCTGCAGAAGAGACACACGTGCACAGACCTCGGTGAACTGCGCAGCTACCTTGGCTTGCAGATCACTCGGGACAGAGCACGCCGCACCATTACCTTGACTCAGTCACACATGGTGCAGCAGGTCCTTCAACGCTTCGGCTTCACGTACTCCTCGCCTCAGGCCACTCCTCTGTCTACTCGCCACTCGCTCTCAGCTCTGCCTTCGGATGAGTCCGTAGAGTCGAGTGGCCCGTACCCAGAGCTTGTTGGCTGCCTCATGTACCTGATGACCTGCACACGACCTGACCTTGCATACCCTCTTAGCATTCTTTCACGCTATGTTGCTCCTGGGAGACACCGACCAGAGCACATGGCTGCAGCGAAGAGGGTGTTGCGCTACTTGTGCAGTACGTCGGGCATGGGGCTAGTGCTTGGAGGGCGGAGTCCAGTGGTCCTCACTGGGCACGCGGACGCTTCTTGGGCAGACGACCAGGCTACACAGCGGTCGTCGCAGGGTTACACCTTCAGTCTTGGTTCCGGCTCTGTCTCGTGGCGGGCTACTCGCTCGTCCTCTGTTCTCAGCTCCAGTTGTGAGGCTGAGATCTACGCCGGGGCCATGGCTGCACAGGAGCTTCGTTGGCTCACCTACCTGCTGACTGACCTTGGAGAGCCGCCTCGTTCTCCTCCAGTGTTGTACGTAGACAACAAGGCCATGCTGGCCTTGTGTCGAGAGCAGCGCTTGGAGCACAGAACGAAGCACATTGCTCTCCGTTACTTTCTTGCTCGTGAGCTGCAGCAGCGTGGTCAGTTGCGACTTGCGTACGTGGCCTCTGAGGCCAACACTGCTGATGTGTTCACCAAGGCACTTGCGCCTTGTGACCATCAGCGCTTCTGCACCCAGCTGGGTCTTGTACCTGTCTTGCCTCACTTGCTCTCTTCTTGACCTTGCTTGTACTGTCACATATATATTCCTGCTCTTGCTTGTCTAGCTCTATATATATATGTGTACTCCTGCATGTGAACTGGCCCTGTTGCCCTGTCGTTGTGCTCGGACTGTGTGGTGACTTTGTGATCCACCCTGAGCTTGCTCTGCTTTGCTTGACTGGTCTTGTGACCCCTTGTTCTCCCCCACTTTGCCTATGGGGGTGTGTCAGAACATATATATAGCTTATGCTGTTGTGTAGGCTATAGTGGGGTATCCCATAGGGGGTACAACCCAATTAGGGTTTCCCATATGTACTCACTTCATTGATAGTTCATTCATCCTCGTTCTACTTTTCTCAGGTCCTGCGAGTCCTAGTGGCGGTGGAGCTGTGGGTGACCCTGCTGGAGGTCCTGGAGCTGGACAGCCACCGCAGCCTGACCTACTTGAGACACTCTCGCCGCAGGCGATTCGTGCGTGGATCGTTCGGCGAGGCAGTCCTGGTGGTGGAGGGTACGGTCCTGCTGGTGCTGGAGCTGCTAGTCCTGGAGGTACTGTTGGTGCTGGAGGCACTGGAGGTACTGCTGGTGCTGGAGGTTCTGCTGGTGCTAGAGGTACTAGAGGTGCTGCTGGTGCTAGAGGTGCCGGAGCTACTAGTCCTAGAGGTGCTACTGGTGCTGGAGGTGCTGGACCTACTAATCCTGGAGCTACTGGAGGTGCTGGAGGTGCTACTGGTGCTAGAGGCGCTGGAGCTAGAGGTACTGGAGCTGCTGGAGCTGCTGGTCCTGGAGGTGTTCGTACTGGAGGTGCTGGAGCTGCCGGAGCTGGTGGTGCTGTTCGTGCTGGAGGTGCTACTTGAGCTGCTGGCGGTGGAGGTACTGGAGGTACTTCTGGTGCTGGAGGTGCTGGAGCTGCCAGAGCAGGTGGTACTGCTGGTGCTAGAGGTGCTGGAGGTGCTACTGGAGCTGCTGACACTGGAGGTGCTGGAGGTACTGCTGGTGCTGGAGGCGCTGGAGCTGGAGGTACTGGAGGTACTGGAGGTGCTGGAGCTGCTGGTCCTGGAGGTGCTCGTACTAGAGGTACTTGAGCTGCCAGAGCAGGTGGTGCTGCTGGTGCTGGAGGTGCTGGAGGTGCTATTGGAGCTACTGGCACTGGAGGTGCTAGAGGTACTACTGGTGCTAGAGGTCCTGGCACTGTCGGAGCTAGTGGTGCTGCTAGTGCTGGAGGTGCTGGAGGTGCTGGAGGTACTGCTGGAGCTGCTGGTGCTTGAGGTACTGGTGCTACTAGTGCTGGAGGAGTCGGAGCTGCTGGTACTTCCCTGCGCACACCGTTTTTTTTTACCCACAGCCGCAGTCATCCCTGCCGCCGCCTGACTCAGTCCTTCGCCAGGTTCTTAGTCTCCCGTCTTCCCCTGGCCTCCCTCTACCCCTCCAGTGTCCACCGACAGACAAGTCTCAGCCAGAGCTACTGCCTGGCTCCCCGCTGCCTGCGCCTGCTCCTCACACTGAGGTGACTGAGTCCCTGACTAAGCGTCGTGAGCCTGAGACTCGTGCTTCCACACCTGTTTGTGCTCGTCGTGTTGCCCGTCCTCGTCCTCCTGCTGTCCTAGGCACTCACGGTATGGCAATTCGTCCTTCCTCTGTTCCACTACGTGTTGTCCTACCTGAGCCTCCCGCGTCCTCTCTTCTGCACGTTCCTGACCCTGAGTCCGACCTTGCTCGTGCTGCCAGTCCTACTGTCACTCGTCTCCTCGCTAATGTCGTCACTGATCCTGACCTTAAGTCTACTGCAGCGTTTGCCCTAGTCACTGAGCTAGTCGACTTTGCAGCTAGGAGTCGTCTCGACTACGTCGCGACTCTTGTCACTGATTTTGAGTCTGTCTGTCTTCCGTCCGTCGGGGGTGAGCTTACCCTTGGCAGTGACGTACTTGAGGACAGACAGTTTGAGCTTGAGTGTCTTGCGACCGCTTTACCTCGTTTTGCATCCATGTTGCTTTGCCCTGAGGGAGACCCGGATGCACTTGACATCCCTACCCTGCGCTCTTACACTGAGGCGATCGTGGGTGAGTACTCCTCTCAGTGGCAGACAGCCATGGACGCAGAGATGGCTTCCTGGAAGTCCATAGGCACCTACGTCGACGAGGTTCCTCCTCGTGGGGCAAACATAGTGGCTGTGCCGCCCACCTGGCTTCACTGGGTCGTTTCCTGCGGGTACCCAGTGGAGCCTCTGGCGGCCAGTCTACGGTCTCCGCCAAGCGTCCCGAGAGTGGCACGACACACTGAGGACTACACTTGCGGCTCTTGGGTTTGCTCCTTCCTCTGCTGACCCGTCGCTATTTCTACGCACCGACACTACCTTGCCGCTGTTCTACATTCTAGTGTACGTCAACGACTTGGCTTTTGCTACTGCTGACACTGGGGCGCTGGCCCTAGTGAAGGCGGAGATGCAGGAGAGACACACGTGCACTTACCTGGGTGAGCTGCGCAGCTATCTTGGCTTGCAGATCACCCGGGACAGAGCACGCCGCACCATCACCCTGACTCAGTCACACATGATGCACCAGGTCCTTCAGCACCACGGCTTTCAGTTCTCCTCGCCACAGCCCACTCCTCTGTCTACCGGCCACTCGCTCTTAGCTCCACCTTCGGACGAGTCCGTAGAGTCGAGTGGTCTGTACCCAGAGCTTGTGGGTTGCCTCATGTACCTGATGACGTGCACACGACCTGACCTTGGGTACCCTCTCAGCCTCCTGGCTCGCTACGTGGCTCCCGGTCGACACCGAAAGGTGCACTGGGATGGTGTGAAGAGGGTACTGCATTACTTGTCCAGTACATCGGGCATGGGGCTAGTGCTTGGAGGACAGGGTTCAGTGGTACTCACAGGACACTCCGACGCTTCTTGGGCCGACGACCAGGCGACTCAGCGTTCGTCACTGGGTTACACCTTCAGTCTTGGCTCTGGTTCTGTCTCGTGGAGGTCCACTCGTTCTTCTTCTGTGCTTGGCTCCAGCTGTGAGGCCGAGATCTACGCTGGGGCCATGGCTGCACAGGAGCTACGCTGGCTGACCTACCTGCTGACCGACTTGGGGGAGCGACTTCGTTCTCCTCCAGTTTTATATGTCGACAACAAGGCAATGCTTGCCTTGTGTCACGAGCGGAGACAGGAGCACAGAACGAAGCACATTGCTCTTCGCTACTTCCTTGCGCGTGAGCTCCAGCAGCGTCGTCAGCTCCGCCTTTCCTACGTGGCCTCGCGGGCCAACACTGTTGATGTGTTCACCAAGGCCCTTGGGTCTGGTGATCATCAGCGTTTCTACACTGCTCTTGGGCTTGTGCCCACTCTGCCTCACCTACTGGTTGCTTGACTTGCTCTTGTTGTACACTGATATATATCTTGATACCTACTTGTTTACTCTTGCTAGGTTGTGATTATTGTACTGCCTTGCTAATATAACTCTGCATGTGAACTGGCCTTGTGGCCGCTTGCTTGTGCTCGGATTGTGTGGTGTCCTTGAGATCCACCCTGAGTTTTGCTTTGCTTTGCTCTGTTGTCTTGCTTCAGTGGTCTTGTGACCGTCTTGTTGTCCCCCACGTAGGCTATGGGGGTGTGTCAAAGTACAATCTTACTTGTAGGCTATAATGGGGCACTCCTTATGGGGTACAACACTTCTAGGGTTAGTACTTGTACCCCAACTCTTGCTAATCCAATCATTCATGCAGAGGGATTCTGACAATTCAGTTGATAAAGGAATGTACCCCTCAGAGTACATGGCTAGCTAGGATTGCTATTTATATTTTTGTACCACTATCATTTAATCATCTTGTTCTCTTTCAACTTACCGTAATACCCCGGATATAAGCGCACCTGCGCTTATAATAAAACAGTGTTTTTTGGGGGGGTGCGCTTATAATTGAGTCAGATTTATAAGCGCATGCGCTTATATAATAACAAATGCAAATTTATAATTCATTGGCACCAAACTGTACATCTCCTTCTTGTGATTTCAATCGAATCGAAGTGGTAGCGAGTCGCAATTCAGATTCGCGCGTGAGCGATTTTCTGCCGGCGCACAGGGGAAAATTTACACGTCACTATCAGAAATGCCAGCTCATACTGACTGGACGTGCAGTATGTGAGGTCCTCGAAAGTCAATCGAAGCGAAAATAGTTGTATCCTCACTGCAAAATTTGAAATCGCTACCGTTTTAATCTGGTTTAAATCTTAGAATTATACGTGCGCTTATAATAAATCAAGGTTTTACAGGGGGTGCGCATATAAATGAGGATTGGCCATAAGCGCATTGCTCCAGATACAAGCGCATGCGCTTATAATAGGCCTGCGCTTATATCCGGGGCCATACTGTATTAACAAGGTCATTACAAAGGCTTCTTTGTCTACTCTCAGACTTGACAGACTTATCATATCCACTCAGATTCTTCACTTATTACAACACGACTGATGACCTGTGGGCGGATGAGAGAGTGGGGCAGGAAGTGGGGTCTGGAAGGTTGCTTGTGGCTGGACTTTGTCCCAGGGCTGCTGCAGTGTCAGCCGTTGCTGCTCATGCCCCGGGGCGCGTGAAATAGCAGCTGCTGCTGCTCATGCCCCGGTGCGCTGAAACGCATGGTTGTGGGTGCGCTGAATTATATGATCTTGCCGGAACCGAGCCATAGTATTGGGCGATATATTAGGTTTTCTGGCTAGCATATATTCCGAACTGAGGCTCTCATTGAGTCAATAAACCCGGAATTTAAAGGCCAATGTAACTATAGAAGGTACTACAGCACTAGTGATGTTTAATGATTCGGGCAAGTCTATAAACCCGATATAATTTAACTGCCAATTTGGCAGAGGCTTCACCACCACCCTTGGTGACATTCGCAAAAGCGCCACTCGCCACACCATTCTCAAATGTTTTGGTGTAGATGAGAGCAGAGTAGGTGTCAGGTGCAGCCAGCATGGCATCCGCCAACTCCTTATACGTCTGCCCGTTATCCGCCGTCAAAGTACTGGCGCTTAGCCAAGTGCCGGAGGTTTCGTAGTTATAGCCGAGGGGAGGGGGAGGGGGAGGCGGCTGCTTGCCCTTCCTGCCCTTGGGAGTCAGTTTGCCGCCCAGCTTGGCGCGCTCGGCGTTTGAGAGCGTGCAATTGGTCCACGTGGCGTCACTGGTGAGCACGGTGAGTGCCACGTCAGCGCCGGTCTTGATGACGACACCAATGGGCTCGCCAGAGTCGTTCAGACTCACGCGGACGTGGTAATAAATGTCGTAGTCGTTGGTCGTGGCGTTGCTGCGGGGGGGGGGAAGGGTGGGTGGCAAAGAGGGGCAGGGATGGGCGGGTGTTTGGCGGGTGGTAAGCAAAGTCGTAGTTGGTAGCTGTGACGTTGCTGCGGTGGTACGTGGTAAGCAAAGGCAAGGAGGGGCAGGGAGGGGCAGGGAGCGGCAAGGCGGGGCAGTGAGGGGCAAGGAGGGGCAAGAGGTTTTTTAGGCTCACGCGGACGTGATAGTGAATGTTGTAGTAAGGAGGCAAGGAGGGGCAGAGAGGGGCAGAGGGGGGCAGAGAGGGGCAGAGAGGTGAACTGAGGGGAGAAGTGTACTGAACGAAGGTTGGGGGGACGGATGGGAATGATGGGACAGCTAACCGGAAGATGGTGAGTAGGAGAAGAGAAAGGAGACGAGAGAAGGAGAAGCTTACAGAAAGACGGCGAGGTCAATGCAGCCGGTGGCGTTGACGTCACCGCTGAGGTCAGCATTAGAGCCGTTGACACGCGCTGCGACCACGCCTGCACGAAATGGCGGAATCACGGAAAACAAAGAAAGGTTGTGACAAGGAAGGAATGCAGAGAAAATGAATCGGAGACGCGCTGTGAGACGCGCTGCCAACGCACCGTGAGAACCGGAGGGGGCACGGCGGGTGGTTGATTCCTAAAGTGGTAAGAGGTAGGCAAGAGTGGGGGAGGCAAAAGTGGGCGAGGCAAGAGTGGGCGAGGCAAGAGTGGGCGAGGCAAGAGTGGGCGAGGCAAGAGTGGGCGAGGCAAGAGTGGGCGAGGCAAGAGTGGGCGAGGCAAGAGTAGGCGAGGCAAGAGTGGGCGCGGAAGTCTCCCTTTATTATGGGCTTACCGACAAGACTGCCGAACTTATCGCCGCCATGCTTCCCTCCGTCCTTCCCGCCCTTCTTCCCTCCGTCCTTCCCGCCCTTTTTGTCCTTCGGTGGTGGCAGAAGCGGGTCCGACTTAAACTGCCCGCGCGCCGCACCCGAGACATAACCAGTCGTCGCGAACGACGCGTAGTAACCATCCGGATTCGCGAGCATCGCATCCACCAGCACCTTTAGAGTCTGCCCGCCGATCGTGGCCATTGTACTCGCTGTAAGCCACGTCCCGTTTGTGGCATAAGTGTACTTCGGAGGAGGCGGGGGGGGAGGTGTTCCCTTGTTCTTCTTGCCCTTGGGAGGGGGAGGAGGCGGACGGGTAAGATTCGTCCACGTGACGGTTTTTCCTGCCTCTACTAAAAGGGCGGAAGCGTCGCCCGCCTCTCCCGCCGCGCCGAGCGATATCGAAGCGCCGAGCGGCTCGCCGGCGTCGGAGGCGGAGGCGACGACACTGTAGAAGACATTGTAGTCGCCGTCTTGCCTGACGGATTCCGTCAGGGTTCACACAAGCGAGCGGAAGGGAAGAATTGCTCAGAAAGGTGAGAGAGGTTTCGGGAAGATGATGTGGAGCAGCGGAAACCGGCGGTTTATTCAACGGGTAGGCGGAAGGGAGACGGCAGCACATAGGATCAGGGGGCGCACCACCGGCGGTTGGCTTACTGGAAGACGGCGAGGCAGGCTCGGCCGGTGGCATTGACGTCGCCCGTCGCCCCAACCACTTCGGATCCGTTCAGCCGCGCGGCGAGAATCGCTGCACGGAGACGCGGAGGGAAGCGTACGTGGAGGGGAGGGGAGCGAGTGTGTGGGAGAAGGGCGGAGAGGACAGTGAGAGCGCGGAGAGCAGGGCAGGGGAGCTCGAATTGAACGACAGGAGGATAGAGGAGAGCGAGAAGAGGAAATAAGTTGCGTGTTGATATCTTAACGCGTGGATCGGTGAAGGGACGCCACACGGTGTAACAGGTTGGGAATTCGCCATGCGATATGCATGGGAATTTCCGAAAGGGAACGATGACGTTGCCTAGCTAGCTCCAAACAGGAACACTTGCTAGCATAGGGCAGTCCTCCCCATCCCCGTCATACCTTAGAATACAGCAGGGCATGGCATCGAGGCGCTATGCCAAGATGCCATGCCAAAGGAGTAGCGACACGGGTTTCCTTCCAAGTCGCGCTCCTCCCTTCCTTAGCATAAATATCTCTAGTTCTTGTTTGTGGTATCATCCTTTGTCTAATCTAAGAATCCACTTCTTGATTCTCTTCTCAACTCTCTCGTCGACTTCTCTGAAGCTAGGCTTCTCCCTTTGCCTAGCTTCATTCCGCTGCGACACTCTTCTACTTTCTAGCTACGGCGCCACACCTTCGCCTAGGCCGGCCTGGCCAGCTGCGCCGTAGCCCTGTTTCATTGGTATCCGAGCCTTACGTTCCTCGGCTTCTTCTCTCGTGCTAAGCTAGCAGCTTTCCTCCTAACTTCTACTTATGAAACTCTTCAATTCGACTTCTACGAGTCTACTACCTTGGAGGAGCTAGCATGGCGAGTTAGTTCCTGCTCCAACTCTGGTGAAGTCGAGATCTACTTGGTGAGGTCGAAATCTGCTTGGCGAGTTAGTTCCTGCTCCAACTCTGGTGAAGTCGAGATCTACTTGGTGAGGTCGAAATCTGCTTGGCGAAGTCGAAATCTGCTTGGCGAAGGTTCGTGAACCTGTGATTGGGCGAAAGATCAGCCAACCAGAAAGTTTGGGAGCAGAATTTCGAATTTCGTAATGACCCTGCTCCTCAAGGCGTCTTCTTACTGTTACACTTCGACCTCCATGCATATTTGGCGGTATTGCTGAACGTGTTATAGGCACCAGCGTTGAGGCAGCTTGGTATGGGTTGTGCTGCTCAGTAAGAAGCGCCATAGCTGAGGAAGCATGGGCTTAATTGAAATTGGCCACGACCATGACCAAGAACTGCATGTAACCGCAAGAGCTGTAGTATGGGCTGCAGCTATATGCCGAACCCCCTGTTTTCTACTCTGGATAATCTCCTATGAAGTTTGAAGAAAACTGAAGACCAAGTGAAGAGCAAGAGCGAAGGTCAAGCATATCTTGTACATATTTTCTGATTTAGACATTTATGATGCTTGGATGCTTGTTGTATTTTCTGGTTTAGACCTTTGAGTATTTGGATTGGATAAGCATCGGGACGATGCTTCTTGGGGAGGGGAATAATGTAACAGGTTGGGAATTCGCCATGCGATATGCATGGGAATTTGCGAAAGGGAATGATGACGTTGCCTAGCTAGCTCCAAACAGGAACACTTGCTAGCATAGGGCAATCCTCCCTATCCCCGTCATACCTTAGAATATAGCAGGGCATGGCATCGAGGCGCTATGCCAACATGCCATGCCAAAGGAGTAGCGACACGGGTTTTCTTCCAAGTCGCGCTCCTCCCTTCCTTAGCATAAATATCTCTCTAGTTCTTGTTGTCAAACATATGTTTATATGTTTAAGTTAGATAGGCTGTAGTGGGGTACTCACTGTGGGGTACAACCCCTTAGTTTTTTCCTCTTGTACCAACACTCTCGATAGTTGAATCATCCATTGCCTAGCCTTTCGACATGGCATCTAGAGCGTAGGTCCTTAGGACCTAGGATTAGGGCCCACCTCACCTGCCTTGCATACTGCCCGCGCGCGCCTCGGCTGCCCGCGCGCGGCCCCCTTTTTTTTTTGCCGCGCATGCCTCTTACGCAGCTCGCGCGGCCCGTTTAGGCCCCGCCCGCGCGCCACTTCCGCAGCTCGCGCGGCCCGTTTAGGCCCCGCCCGCGCGCCACTTACGCCGCCCGAGCGCAGCCCGTTTAGGCCACGCCCGAGCAGCCCGCCGCCGCACGCCGCCCGCAGTCGCGCGAGGCCCGTCGCCACGCGCAGCCACGCAGTCGCGCGCAGCCCGTCGCCACGCGCAGCCACGAGCCGCGCGCAGCTCGTCGCCACGCGCGCTGCCCGCAGCCACGCGCGCAGCCTGCAGCTTAGCGCAGCAAGCCGCCTGCTGCTGCTGCCTGCCTGCCTGCTGCTTGCTGCCTGCTGCCTGCCTGCTGCTGCTGCCTGCTGCTGCTGCCTGCTGCCTGCTGCTGCCTGCTGCAGCCGCTCCTGCCTGCCACCTGCCTGCAGCCTGCCTGCTGCCTGCCTGCTGCCTGCCTGCTGCTTGCTGCCAGCTGCCTGCCTGCTGCTGCTGCCTGCTGCTGCCTGCTGCTGCTGCCTGCTGCCTGCTGCAGCCGCTCCTGCCTGCCACCTGCCTGCAGCCTGCCTGCTGCCTGCCTGCTGCCTGCCTGCTGCTTGCTGCCTGCTGCCTGCCTGCTGCAGCCTGCCTGCCGCCTGCCTGCAGCCTGCCTGCTGCCTGCCTGCTGCCTGCCTGCTGCTTGCTGCCTGCTGCCTGCCTGCTGCAGCCTGCCTGCCACCTGCCTGCTGCCTGCCTGCTGCCTGCCTGCTACTTACTGCCTGCTGCCGCCTGCCTGCTTGCTGCCTGCTACCGCCTGCCTGCCACCTGCCTCCTACCTGGTGCCTGCTGCCTCTGTCTGCTGCCTGCTGCCTGCTGCCTCCTGCCTTAAGCCAATATGGCGACGCCCAACGTTCTCGCATTCGAGCCTGACGGTCGTCCCCTCGAGTTCACTGTGTGGTTAGACGATCTCTAGCTGTTCCTTCTGACTGATGCCAAAGAGGGCGTTTCCCTGTTTGATTACGTCTCTGGCACTGCCGTTACTCCTGCTGCTGATGCTCCTGCTCTAGAACGCTCCCAGTGGCAGACTCGTGATGCTGCTGCACGCCTAGCTATTAGGAACCACCTGCCGATTACTGAGCGAGCGCACTTCAGCCAGCACAGAACTGCTAAGACACTGTACGACGCTGTAGTTGCGCGCTACTCCTCCCCGGCCACTGCAGCCATAGGTCGACTCATGCTACCGTACCTGTTCCCCGATCTTTCCTCGTTCACCACTGCTGAGGACCTAGTTTCTCACCTACGTGCTACTGACTCTCGCTTTCGTGCCGCTCTTTCAGCCGAGTTCTGCGCCGCAAACCCCCCCCCCCGATGTACTTCACTCTCTATTTCCTCGTCACCCGCCTCCCTGACACTCTTAGCTCTGTCAGGGACCACTTCCTAGCGCTAGACCCCACCACTCTCACTGTCGACGACTTCGAGAAGCACCTCCTCGCAGCAGAGAAGAACATCCTCGCTGTAGGTGCTGCTCGTGGCACTCCCCGCTCTCCCCTCTTTGAGGGGTGCTCCCCCTCCCCTCTCACCCCCTCCTACGCATCCGCAGCTGCTGCTCACGACTACCTTGGTGCTGAGGAGGTCGGAGCTGCTTCCGCTCCTAGAGGGAAGCGTCGCAGCGGCAGGGGCGGCAGGGGTGGCAGGGGCGGTGGGGGTGGCGGTGGAGGTGGCGGTGGTGCAGGTGGCGGGGAAGGTGGAGGTGGTGGGGGTGGTAGTGGGGGTGGAGGTGGTGGAGGTGGTGGTGGGGGCGGCGGAGGCACTGTGAGCGGTGCAAGGGGGAGCAGCGGCGATGGGGGAGGAGGGAGCGGTGGTGGCAGTGGTGGTCAGGGCCAGCAGCAGCCGCAGCAGCAGCAGCAGCACCAGCAGCAGCAGCGTCAGCGCCAGACCCCCACTTCCCAGCAGCTTCTTGATTGGTATGCCAGGCGTGGGGTTTCTGGGGGTCCTGGTCGCTGCCCCTATATTATCCGCACTGGTCCCCGCACTGGTCGCCAGTGCACAGGTTTTCACACTGAGCAGCGCTGCTTCGCTCGACTTAGCGACGCCTGGCGTGCCAAGTTTCCTGATGCTCCTGAGTTCCCCAACTGGGCAGACTTGCTTAGGCGTGATGTCCCTATCTTTGATCTTGACTATGAGGCAATTCTTGCTGCTATGTATGCATTGTCTGTTAGTGCTGAGGGTGACTGCTACTTGTGTGTGCCGCCAGCTCCTGGTATAGTCCCTGGTATAGCCCCTGCAGCACTTGGTGCTTGTGAGTCTGCTCCCCCTGGTACTGCGCCTTCACAGGCCTTGCACACCTTTACACTTGACTCTGGTGCTTCCCGCTGTTTCTTTCGCGACAGTACCACAGTCACTCCCCTCCCTGCACCTGTTCCTGTCTCACTGGCTGACCCCTCTGGGGGCCCAGTGCTTGCACGGTCTTCCACTGTGCTTCCGTGTCCGGCGGTCCCGTCTGGTGAGCTGTCTGGTCTCCACCTCCCCTCGTTCTCTACGAACTTGGTGAGTAACGCTGTCCTCCAGGATGCGGGGGTTGACACCTTCACCCCTGGCCGGCAGCGTGTGGCGATTTGCACGTGCTCCTAGACTGGTCGCCACCTGGCCACGTTCACTCGTGCGCCAGGATCCAGTCTGTACACCCTCACCACTGCGTCGCGCTCCGCCCCTTTGTCTCCCCAGTTGCACGCTTCTGCTCAGGTTGCTACACAGTGTGAGTGTCGCCGGCTGTCGCACGACACTCTCCTGTGGCACCACCGCCTTGGTCACCCCTCCCTGCCTCGCCTTCGTAGCATGCATTCTCGCTTCCTTGTTTCTGGTCTTCCCAGGTCTCTGCCTCCCCTCCCTCCCTCGCCTGCGCCGCCCTGCATTCCTTGCGTCGAGGGGCGGCAGCGCGCCGCTCCTCACTCCTCCTCGTTCCCTCCCACAGAGGCTCCACTGCAGACTCTCCACCTGGACGTGTGGGGCCCAGCCCGCGTCCGTGGACCGGGCCACAAGCGGTACTTCCTGCTGGTTGTCGACGACTACACGCGTTACACCACGGTCTTCCCCTTGCAGTGCAAAGGGGATGTCCCTGCTGTTCTGATCCCCTGGATCCGCGCTACTCGTCTCCAGCTCCGCGAGCGGTTCCAGTCGGACTTTCCTGTCCTGCGTCTGCACTCTGACCGAGGTGGTGAGTTCTCCTCAGACCTCTTGGCAGCCTTCTGTGCGGAGCACGGCATCCGCCAGACTTTCACGCTTCCGGCCTCTCCGCAGCAGAATGGGGTTGCTGAGCGCCGCATTGGCTTAGTCATGGAGGTCGCTCGTACCTCCATGATCCATGCGGCTGCCCCCCATTTTCTGTGGCCGTTTGCGGTCAGGTACGCCGCGCATCAGCTCAACCTTTGGCCCCGTGTCTCCTTGCCGGAGACCTCGCCCACACTGCTGTGGACGGGGAAGGTTGGCGACGCGTCGCGTTTCCGAGTCTGGGGTGCTCGTGCCTTTGTCCGCGATACCGCTACGGACAAGCTCTCCCCTCGCGCCATTCCTTGTGTCTTCCTTGGCTTTGTCCCTGACGCGCCTGGCTGGCAGTTTTACGACCCCGCCTCGCGCCGTGTCTTTGCGTCTCAGGACGTCACCTTTGACGAGTCGGTCCCCTTTTACCGCCTCTTCCCCTACCGCACTGCTCCTCCCCCCCCCCCGCCGCTCTTTCTTGCCCCAGGTCCTCCCCAGGTAGACCCCCTCCCCGCGCCAGGTCCTGCTCCTTCAGGTGTCTCTCAGGTAGACCCCCCCGCGCCTGCGCCTGTTGAGGTCACTGGTGACTCAGGTCCTGCTGCTAGTGGTGATGTCCCTGGGGGTGCGGAGCTTGGGGGTGCTGAGTCTGGGGGCGCTGAGCGTGTGGAGCCTGGAGGTGCTGAGCCTACGCGTGAGGAGCCTGGAGGTGCTGCGTCTTGGGGTGCTCCGTCTGGAGGTGCTGCGTCTGGGGGTGCTGAGCCTGCGTGTGCGGAGCCTGGGGGTGCTGAGTCTGGGGGTGAGTCGCCTGAGGGTTCTGAGACTGCTGTTACGCGGTCTCCCTGGAGCAGTCGTCTTCGTTCGCGTGTGCCCCTTACCTCCCAGCAGCTGCACGTCTGGTACGGTCGCCGTCAGCGTCGCACTTCTGCACCTCTGGGCTCTACTGCTGGGGGTTCTTCTGCTGGTGTCGCTGGTCCCGGAGGTGCTCGTACTGGGGGTACTGGAGCTGCTGGGGCTGGCGGTGTTGCTGCTGGAGGTGCTGGAGGTGCTAGAGGTGCTGGAGGTGCTGAGGGTCCTGCGGTTGCTGGCGGTACTGGACCTGCTGAGGGTCCTGGAGCTACTGGCGGTGCTGGAGCTGCTGAGGGTCCTGGAGCTGCTGGAGGTACTGGAGCTGCTGGAGGTGCTGGAGCTGCTGGTGGTGCTGGAGCTACTGGTGCTGGTGGCATTGCTCAGCCGCGCCTGTTCTTCGCTATGCCGTCCCCGTCGTCTCAGCCACCACCTGACTCTGCACTTCGCCAGGTTCTCAGTCTTCCCTCGTCTACTGGTCTTCCGTTACAGCCTGGCTCACCGCTGCCTGCTCCTTCTCCGTACACAGAGCAGACTAGTGGCCTTGCAGAGCGTCGTGAGCCTGCGTCGCGTCCTGTCTCACCTGTCCGTTCTGGTCGTTCCGGTCGTCGTGTTCCTAGTCAGAGACAGCCGACTGTCTCCGAACCTCACCTTGTAGTTCGTCGTCCTTCCTCTCCTTCGTCGCGTGTTCCTCTGCTGCCTCCCCCTGCGTCCTCTCTGCCTGTCGTTGCTGACCCTGCGTCTGACCTGTTTCGTGCTGAGCACTCTACTGTCCCGCGTCTGCTTGCCACTGTTGTCACTGACCCGTCGTTTGAGTCTGCTGCTGCGTCTGCCTTAGTCGCTGAGCTTGTTGACTTTGCTGCTCATTGTCGTCTAGACTACGCCGCCAGTCTTGTTGCTGAGTCTGAGTCTGTCTGTCCTCCGTCCGTCGGGGGTGAGTGTGCTCTTGGCACGGACGTCCTTGAGGACAGGCAGGAGGACCTTGAGTGTCTTGCAGCCGCTGCGCCTCATCTCGTGTCCATGCTGCTTGCCCCTGAGGGAGACCCGGATGCACCAGACATCCCTACCCCGCGCTCTTACGCTGAGGCGATCGCGGGTGAGTACTCCTCTCAGTGGCAGACAGCCATGGACGCAGAGATGGCATCCTGGAAGTCCACAGGCACTTACGTTGACGAGGTTCCCCCTCCTGGGGCGAACATTGTCAGTGTCATGTGGATTTTCAGGGTGAAGCGGCCTCCAGGTTCTCCGCCTGTCTTCAAGGCTCGTTACGTGGCTCGAGGCTTCAGTCAGCGAGAGGGAGTTGACTTCTTCCAGACCTTCTCCCCCACCCCGAAGATGACCACTCTTCGGGTGCTGCTGCATGTTGCCGCTCAGCGTGACTACGAGCTTCACTCTCTTGACTTCAGCACAGCCTTCTTACAGGGCAGCTTGCACGAGGAGATCTGGCTGCGCCACCCTCTTGGCTTCACTGGGTCGTTCCCTCCTGGTACCCAGTGGAGCCTCCGGCGGCCAATCTACGGTCTCCGCCAGGCGCCACGTGAGTGGCACGACACACTGAGGACGACACTTGCGGCTCTTGGGTTTGCTCTGTCGACTGCTGACCCGTCGCTGTTTCTGCGCACCGACACTTCGCTGCCGCCGTTCTACATCCTCGTGTACGTCGACGACTTGGTCTTTGCCACTGCTGACACTGAGGCTCTCGCCCTGGTGAAGTCGGAGCTGCAGAAGAGACACACGTGCACAGACCTGGGTGAGCTGCACAGCTATCTTGGCTTGCAGATCACTCGGGACAGAGCACGCCGCACCATCACACTGACTCAGTCACACATGGTGCAGCAGGTCCTTCAGCGCTTCGGCTTCACCTGGTCCTCAGCACAGCCCACTCCTCTGGCTACAGGTCACTCGCTCTCAGCTCCACCTTCGGACGAGTCCGTAGAGCCGAGTGGTCCTTACCCAGAGCTAGTGGGCTGCCTCATGTACCTGATGACCTGCACTCGTCCTGACCTTGCGTACCCTCTTGGTCTTCTGGCTCGCTACGTGGCTCCTGGTCGGCACCGAAAGGTGCACATGGATGCTGCTAAGAGGGTACTACACTACTTGTGCAGTACATCGGGCATGGGGCTCGTGCTTGGAGGACGGGGTGACGTTGTCCTCACTGGTCACTCGGACGCCTCTTGGGTTGACGACCAGGCTACGCAGCGGTCGTCACAGGGTTACACCTTCAGCCTTGGTTCTGGTTCAGTTTCCTGGCGTTCTACACGTTCGTCTTCAGTTCTCGGCTCCAGCTGTGAGGCCGAGATCTACGCCACAGCCATGGCTGCGCAGGAGCTACGCTGGCTCACCTACCTGCTGACCGACTTGGGAGAGCGGCCTCGTTCTCCTCCAGTTCTGTACGTCGACAACAAGGCCGCCATCGCCTTGTGTCAGGAGCACAGACTGGAGCACAGAACAAAGCACATCGCTCTCCGTTACTTCCTTGCTCGAGAGCTGCAGCAGCGTGGCCAGCTTCGTCTTACTTACGTGGCCACTCGGGCCAACACTGCTGATATATTCACCAAGGCGCTTCCGCCTGGTGATCATCAGCGTTTCTGTACTTTGTTAGGCCTTGTGCCCACGCTTCCTCACTTGCTGTAGGCTTTGTTTGTACTGTGATCTATATGTATACCTGCATGCTTGCTCTTGTAGGCTGATATCAATGTGCTGTTGTTGTTACACATATATCTCTGCATGTGAACTGGCCTTGTGGCCTCTTGCTTGTGCTCAGATTGTGTGGTGACGTTGTGATCCACCCTGAGCTTGCTTTGCATTTCCTGTCTGGCCTTGTGACCTTCTGTTCTCCCCCACTTTGCCTATGGGGGTGTGTCAAACATATGTTTATATGTTTAAGTTAGATAGGCTGTAGTGGGGTACTCATTGTGGGGTACAACCCCTTAGATTTTTCCTCTTGTACCAACACTCTTGATAGTTGAATCATCCATTGCCTAGCCTTTCGACACTTGTTTGTGGTATCATCCTTTGTCTAATCTAAGAATCCACTTCTTGATTCTCTTCTCAACTCTCTCGTCGACTTCTCTGAAGCTAGGCTTCTCCCTTTGCCTAGCTTCATTCCGCTGCGACACTCTTCTACTTTCTAGCTACGGCGCCACACCTTCGCCTAGGCCGGCCTGGCCAGCTGCGCCGTAGCCCTGTTTCACACGGCCCACGAAGAGCCTAAACGTTGCCGAGTTTCTCCAGAGAAATCTCACCTGTCAGATTCCCGAGAGCCTCAGCGTCTTTTGGCTTAGGCAGCGGGCACGGCCCTGCATCCGGTGGTCCGCCCTTCCCGCCATTTTTGTCGTTCTTGTCCTTCACAGGGCGCGCCGTCGTGATCGCTGCGCAGAAGATGGAAGTAAGGACACACGTAATAAGCTTGTATCAGACGCATGGAAAATGAAGCCCCTCACGGGATTATACGGATCACAGGTAGCAGAGGTAGATATTCACATGACACTCATCGATGGATGCTGTGACGACGAGGAGAAAAATGGACAAGCTGAGGTAACGGTGGAGCCCCATAGCGTGCGAAATCCCCTAGCTGCTGAATTAGTTCCTAGCGATTTGAGAAAAAGGAATCCAGCTGCTTGATCAGAAGGCGAATGAAGATGCCTGCCAGAATCAGCAGCGGTGGTATTTATCCTCTAATTGAAAGCTGAGCATGTGGTGGCCACACAAACTTTTCAGTTCGTTTCCGACAAAAATCGACTGCGTTATAGAACGATACAGATAGGTTCTGTAAAATTTCCCTGTGGTAATTTGGTTTCAACACGCGCTCTGGGAAACTAGGAGAATGCGCTGCGACATTGGGATGGACGCATTTGGCGGGGTACCTGGCGGGAAGTGAAACCACACTGCATGTGACATCGCGTATGTTGAGGGTACGGACAACATCATAGAAAGTTGCACAATCAGTGCCCCAAAAAAATCTACAAACACCAGCGGAGATGGTGACGAAGTTGGGGGTTTTTTTAGCGAGAGAATTGCTCCAGTGCCTTGTTTGGTGATTCGCTCTTGCCCACGTGTCCCCGAATTGCTCGAGTGGCCATCAAATTCAGTGATAATTGCTCGAGTGGCCACGCCAGGGCATTTTCGAGGGGTTTTTTTTCTCCGGCACATTACCCTACCAGGGTTTGTATCCCCGAAATTCCTCGTTCGCACGAGTCTCATCCCGCGGTAGTGATTCGTATTATTCCCCACCTGAAAATTTCGGGTGGTTGGCGGGCACGAACGTGGCCCGACCAATAGTATATGCACGGCCATTTTCGCCCCATTGCGCGACCAATGAGCGCGCGGGCAAACAAATTCGGAACCAATAAGCGCTCGAGCATATAAATCCGCGATCATAAACCTCAATTGACCAGCATCAAACCGCAACAGCCCTAACGACCGCGCATGATTCGTCAATGATATGCTCGGTGCAATTGTTGGCATTACACGTCCAATCAAGTGCCATCATTAAGGATTGCGACCATATTTGACCGCGCCAATGAAACTCAATTTACTTTATGATCTTGCCAATCATATTCTAAAAACACTCGCACAAGCATAAACTCTGGCCAATTAGGTTCAAGTTAAAACGCTCAAACTCAGTTTGGTACGCCTATATCATCTTCCCGCGCATTATGATTTGAAACATATGCTACAGATCGCTCACACCATTTCCTCGTTGTTTTAGGGTTGACATCTACCCTTGCCTTCGATTAGACCACTTAGGTCCTTACAGGAGGTTCTTCTAGGAGCTTTTCCGGCTTGAACGTTCCTATTAGCCGCAATGGGTTCGATGTCTTACACCTCTAACACAGAGTCCGACTCAGGCGATGAAGATACAGAGTTTTTCTTCGTTGGAACTGGAGAGCCCAAAAAAAGTGATATGTACCGTTCGTTGCTCCGGGAAAAGGTCGTCGACGAGGACCGCTCGCCACACATTGTGATAGACGATCGAGCCTCGTTGTGTGAAGGTCAACTATACTCGTCTAAGCAATTTTTGTACGAAGCACTAGAAGACTATTCGGTAGCTTGCAACTTCGGATTTAGGGTTATGAGGAGTAGGCGAAACAGAGTCCACGCCATATGCATGAGTCAACATGAGCGTCTTAAACCAGCGTGCAGGTGGCGGTGTGAGTACTCCACTGACGGTGTGGGTGGGTTTTGGCGTGTTGACAAACTGTCCGCCCCATCATCTCATTGCTGCTCACCCGTTGATCGGGATCGCTACGTGAAGCATACAACAAATAAAGTGTCATATCTGCAGCGTCATCATGGCAACCTTGTCCATGCTGCACCACATCACCCTCCCGGGACGTACAAGGATCAGATTGCGTCAACCGGTGGTCCGGATATCAATTATCACCAATCATGGCGGTACGTCTTGTCGGAAAATATAATTTAATATTTTCTATATGTAACTGCCTGTAGGATTGATTACTGTAGTTATAGCGTTTTCCTATTTGGTGGTGCACCTTTCTTGCTTGTTGTCTCATATTTGTACCCTTGAACCTATAGTGAAACCCCTCATTCCTCTCGACATTTTTCCTAAACTCGAACTCAACTTCCTACCTCACTAGCTATGGCTCCTAAGTCTAGCTAAGAACTTTGTCATGCTATCAGAGTGATCACGGTCCTGGCCTGTGGACCCGCCCTATTGCTTCCGCTGCTACTCTGTGTTCTGCACGCCCCGTGGCGTGCCCCCTTAATTTTCTCTTAGCGGCCCCGTCGCCGCCCTTTCAAAGGCCCCTCGCGGCCCCTTCGCGGCCCCGTCGCCGCCCTTCCGCGGCCCCGTCGCCGCCCTTTCAGCGGCCCCATCGCCGCCCTTTCAGCGGCCCCGTCGTCGCCCGCCCTTCAGCAGGCCCCGTCGCCCGCCCTTTCAGCGGCCCCGTCGCCCGCCTTTCAGCAGGCCCCGTCGCCCGCCCTTTCAGCGGGCCCCGTCGCCGCCCTACCAGCAGCCCTTCGCCCGCCCTTTCAGTGGCCCCACCGCCGCCCTTCCTGCGGCCCTACGGCCCCGTCGCCAACCTGCGGCCCCGCCACCTGAGGCCCCGATGCCACCTACGGCCCCGCCCACTTGCGGCCCCGACCCCGCCCCGGCCATGCCCCGTCGCCAGCCGCGGCACACCGGGGGCACGTGCACCGCCCCCCCCCCTTTTCCCGTAACCCGTCGCGGCTCCTTCGGGGGCCGCACGCGGCCCCCTCAGGTCACCTCGACAGGTGCCGGGAGGGGCGACCTGGAAGGGGGGGGCAGGCGTCGCCCCCTCTGCCGCCTGCTTTGGCACCCGGGGAGGCCGTGCGTCGCCCCCCCCCCCCCCCCCCCCCCCCCCCCTCTCCTCCTCCTTTTTTTTCCCGCTGCTACAGCTGCCGCTGGGGGGGAGGGTGTGAGGGTGTGGGGGAGCCCGGGGAGTGGCACTGGGGTGGCGGGTGTGAGACCACCCAGCACCCGTCCCTCCACCTCTCCTCTCTTCCCCCCTCTGCTGCTCCTGCAGCAGTGTGTGGGGGAGGGGGAAAGGGAGGGGGAGGGGGAGGGTGAGAGGGTGTGAGGGTGTGGGGGAGCCAGGGGAGTGGTATTATTGAAACACTTTTCTCCTCCTGCGCAATCGTGATGTACCCCTTCGGAGGGCGCTAACTGCATACTCATCTCCTACAGCCAGTTATAGGGGCGTGTCGGAAAATATAATTTAATATTTTCTATATGTAACTGCCTGTAGGATTGATTACTGTAGTTATAGCGTTTTCCTATTTGGTGGTGCACCTTTCTTGCTTGTTGTCTCATATTTGTACCCTTGAACCTATAGTGAAACCCCTCATTCCTCTCGACATTTTTCCTAAACTCGAACTCAACTTCCTACCTCACTAGCTATGGCTCCTAAGTCTAGCTAAGAACTTTGTCACGTCTCGAAACATTCTCTCCATATCGCTTCCATTGTCACATACACATTCTTAAGCACACCATTCACCTTCTGTTTTCTCAACGTGCCTATCTTTTCTCGCACATCGTCATCCCTCATAGTAGGCTCAAGGAAAGGATGCTGAAGGAGCGCTTTGGAGATTGGAAAACTTCTTTCCGCTACATTCCTCGGGTGTTGGAATGGTTCAGAGAGATTGACCCTGATTCAACGCTCGACCTTGTGACGAGGGATCACGCTTTCTTCCGGGCTTTTGCCGCCCCATCGGCATAAAAAACTGCTCTAAGGTTCTGCCGACCGGTCATTGGCATGGATGGTACATTTCTCATTCGGGCGCAGCGTGTCAGATTTATATGACTTAGCTGCTGTAGGCTTTAATGGGGTAGCACATATGGGGTACAGCTTTCTAGGGTTTGTACTTGTACCCAACTTTCCCTTAGTCATTTCCATTCCTGTTTTCATAATTTCACATGGTATAGAGCGGGTTCCTACATGGGATCGTTCCTTCCTAAGGGCCCACCATAAGAATTTTTTTTAGCTGCCCGCGCGCATTGCGCCCTGCCCTAAATTTTTTTTTTAGCGGCCCCTACGCTGCCCCTACGCGGCCCCTACGCGGCCTCCTACGCGCCCCCTATGCGACCCCTGGCGGCGCCCTGACAAGGCCCCTGCCGGCACCCTATCGCGGCCCCTGACGCGGCCCCTGGCGGCGCCCTGACGCGGCCCCTGGCGGCGCCCTGACACGGCCCCTGACGCCGCCTGACGCGGCCCTGACGCGGCCCCTGACGCGGCCCTGACGCGGCCTGACGCGGCCCCTGGCGGCGCCCTGACGCGGCCCCTGACGCGGCGCCCTGACGCGGCCCCTGCCGCGGCCCTGACGCGGCCCTGACGCGGCCCCTGACGCGGCCCTGACGCGGCCTGACGCGGCCCCTGCCGCGGCCCTGACGCGGCCCCTGACGCGGCCCTGACGCGGCCCTGACGCGGCCCCTGCCGCGGCCCTGACGCGGCCCCTGACGCGGCCCCTGACGCGGCCCCTGACGCGGCCTGACGCGGCCCTGACGCGGCTCCTGGCGGCGCCCTGCCGCGGCCCCTGACGCGGCCCCTACGTCGCCCCTGTCGCGGCCCCTAACGCGGCCCCTACACCGCCCCTGCCGCGGCCTCTGCACGGCCCCTGCAGCGGCCCCTGCACCGCCCCTGCCGCACCCCCATCTTTGAGGGGTGTTCCCCCTCCCCCCTTTTGCCCTCTGTTGCCTCTGCTGCTGCGGCCGACCTCGTTGGGCTTGAGTCGGTCGGTGCGGCGTCTACCCCTAGCGGGAGACGCCGCCCTGGCAAGGGCAAGGGGGGCAGGGGCACTGGAGGAGCTAGCGGGGGTGGTGGAGGCGGCGGTGGAGGCGGTGGAGGGGGTAGGGGTGGCGGTGGGGGTGGTGGCGGGGGTGGAGGTGTCGGTGGCGGCAGTGGAGGCGGAGGCGGCGGCGGCGGTGGCGGTGGGAGCGGAGGTGGCGGCGGTGGAGGAGGAGGCGGCGGAGGAGGTGGAGCTGGTCAGGGTGGCGCTGCGCAGAGGGTCGGCTCCGGTGGTGGTCAGCGCCAGCAGCAGCAGCAGCAGCAGCGCACTCGTGACATCCCCCCCCCTCAGCAGCTCCGTGAGTGGTACGCTGCACGCCAGCGGGGTGGGGGTACTGGTCCGTGCACCTACGTCCTCCGCACCGGCGACCGCGCGGGTGAGCAGTGCGGAGGTGCGCACTCCACCCAGCGCTGCTTTGGCCGCCTGACGGACGCTTGGCGTCACCAGTTCCCTGAGGCCACTGAGATTCCCCGCTGGGGTGAGCTGTCTAGGGCGGGTGTAGCTGTCTTTGACCTTGACTTTGATGCTATTCTTGCTGCCATGTATACTGTGACTATTAGTGATGAGGGGGACTGTTACCGGTGTTTTCAGCCCGACCCGGGCATTGAGACTGCTGCTCTAGGTACTGGTGAGGCTGCTGCTCTAGGTGCTAGCGAGGCTGCTGCTCTAGGTGCGTCTGCTCCCTCAGGTACTGGTGAGTCTGCTCTCTCAGGTTCTGCGTCGGCTCCGGCCTCCCACACCTTCACCCTTGACTCGGTGGCTTCTCGCTCCTTCTTTCGAGACCGCACCACACTCACGCCGCTTGGCCGGCCAGTTGCAGTCTCTCTGGCAGACCCCTCTGGGGGTCGTGTCCTTGCTCACTTCTCCACTGTCCTCCCGTGTCCGGCGGCCCCCTCTGGCACCCTGTCTGGTCTTTACCTCCCCTCGTTCTCTACGAACTTGGTGAGTGGTGCTGACCTACAGGATGCGGGGGTTCACCAGTTCACTCCTGCGAGTCAGCGGGTGACCCACTGCACGGACGCTCGGACTGGCCGACACCTGGCCACGTTTACACGTCGGCCGGGGTCGAGCTGTACACCCTGACCACTGCGTCTCCTCCAGTCACTGCGTCTGGTCAGGTAGCTGCGTCGGGTCAGGTGTTTGCTGCAGTGTCCAGGTCTGGTCCTGAGTCTGTCCCCTGTTCGTGTCGCCTCCTGTCTCACGAGACTCTTCTCTGGCACCACCGCCTTGGTCACCCCTCCCTGCTTCGTCTCCGAGGCATGGCCTCCCGTGTCCTTGTCTCTGGTCTTCCCCGGTCCCTCCCTCCCCTTCCTCCGGGGCCTGGACCTACCTGCGTCCCCTGTGTCGAGGGGCGGCAGCGGGCTGCCCCCCACTCCTCCCAGTTTCCTCCGACAGAGGCCCTGCTGCAGACGCTTCACATGGACGTGTGGGGCCCGGCCCGCGTCCGTGGACAGGGTCACGAGCGCTACTTCCTGCTGGTGGTTGACGACTACTCGCGTTACACCACAGTCTTCCCCTTGCGCAGCAAGGGTGATGTCACTGAGGTGTTGATCGACTGGATCCGCGCAGCTCGTCTCCAGCTCAGGCGGAGCTTCGGCTCGGACTTTCCTGTTCTGCGTCTGCACTCTGACAGAGGCGGAGAGTTCTCCTCTGGCCTTCTGCGAGCCTACTGTCGTGCACGAGGCATCCGCCAGACCTTCACGCTTCCGGACTCTCCACAGCAAAATGGGATTGCTGAGCGCCGCATTGGCATGGTCATGGACGTCGCCCGTACGTCCATGATGCATGCGGCTGCCCCCCATTTTCTGTGGCCGTTTGTGGTTCGGTACGCGGCGCATCAGATCAACCTTCAGCCCAGGGTCTCCATGCCGGAGACCTCCCCAGCTTTGCTGTGGACGGGGAAGGTTGGCGATGCGTCTGCGTTCCGTGTCTGGGGATCTCGGGCGTTTGTCCGCGACTTGTCTGCGGACAAGCTGTCCCCTCGTGCTGCTCCTTGCGTCTTCCTGGGTTTCCCCCCTGACGCCCCAGGGTGGCAGTTCTACCACCCCACCTCTCGCCGTGTTCTGTCCTCCCAGGACGTCACGTTCGACGAGTCGGTCCCCTACTACCGCCTCTTCCCCTACCGCACTCCGTCCCTCCCCCCGCCACCGCTCTTCCTTGTGCCAGGTCCCCCCCCGGTAGACCCCCTCCCCCCTCAGGGTCCTGCCCCTTCAGGTGTGTCCCAGGTAGACGCAGTCGAGCCTGTCGAGGTTACTGGTGACTCTGGTGCTGCTGAGGGTGCTGAGCCTGGGGGTGCTGACTCTGGGGGTGCTGAGCGTGTGGGTGCTACGCCTGGGGGTGCTGAGCCTGAGGGTGCTACTACTGGGGGTCCTGAGCCTGGGGGTGCTGAGCCTGGGGGTGCTACTACTGGGGTTGTTGAGCCTGGGGGTGCTGAGCCTGGGGGTGCTACGCCTGGGGGTGCTGAGCCTGGGGGTGCCACGCCTGGAGGTGCTGAGCTTGGGGGTGCGGAGCCTGAGGGAGCTGGGCCTGCTCGTGTGGCGTCTGGCGGTGCTGAGCCTGGAGGTTCTCCGGGTGCTTCGTCTCGGCGGGAGCCACTCTCTCCACAGGAGCTGCGCGAGTGGTTTGCCCGGCGCTGGAGGCGTGCTGCTCGAGCTGGAGGTTCTTCGGCTGCTGAGGGTGCTGGTGCCGCGGGTCCCGGAGGTGCTCGTCCTGGGAGTACTGGAGCTGCTGGGCCTGCGGGTACGACTGGAGCTGGAGCTGCTGAGGGTGTTGGCGCTGAGGCTACTGCTGTCGGTCCTGGAGGCGGTCCTGCTGGGGGTACTACTGGTGCTGCTGGAGGTCCTGGAGCTGGAGGTGCTGCTGACGCTGGTGCTGCCGCTGGGGGTACTGGTGCTGTCCCTGCTGTGTCTGGAGTCGCCGCGCGGCCTCGGCCGTACTTCGTTCCGCTCCTTCAGCAGGTTCTTGGTCTCCCGCCTTCTACTGGTCCTCCTCCTCCCTTAGAGTGTCCACAGCCTGTCCCGTCACAGTTACAGTTACAGCCGGCTTCCCCACTGCCCGCTCCTTCTCCCTACACTGGTCCTACTGGAGGTCTTGCTGAGCGTCGTGAGCTTGCGTCTCGCCCTGCGTCGCCTGTCCGTGCTGCTCGCACTAGTGGTCGTGGTCCGCGTCAGCGTCCTCCTCCTGTCCCTGGCACGCACCGGATGTCTCTGCGTCCGTCCACTGCTCCTCTGCGTGCCCCTTTGCCTTCTCCTCCTGAGTCCTCTCTTCCTGCTCTTCCTGACCCGGAGTCGGACTCTCTTCGTGCTGCCAGTCCTACTGTCACGCGTCTCCTTGCTACTGTTGTCACTGACCCTTCCTTTGAGTCCACTGCTGCGTCTTCCCTAGTTACTGAGCTTGTCGACTTTGCAGCTCGCTGTCGTCTAGACTACGCTGCTAGTCTTGTTGCTGAGTCTGAGTCTGTCTGTCCTCCGTCCGTCGGGGGTGAGTGTGCCCTTTGCACGGACGTCCTTGAGGACAGGCAGGAGGAGTTCCAGTGTTTGGCTGCTGCTTCACCTCATCTCGTGTCCGTACTGCTTACCCCTGAGGGAGACCCGGATGCACTTGACATCCCGACTCCGCGCTCTTACGCGGAGGCGATAGAGGGTCCCTACTCCTCTCAGTGGCAGGCAGCTATGGACGCAGAGATGGCTTCGTGGAAGTCCACAGGCACCTACGTTGACGAGGTTCCCCCGCCTGGGGCGAACATCGTCAGTGGCATGTGGATTTTCAGGGTGAAGCGGCCGCCGGGTTCTCCGCCTGTCTTCAAGGCGCGTTACGTGGCTCGTGGCTTCAGTCAGCGGCAGGGAGTTGACTACTTTCAGACCTTCTCTCCCACCCCGAAGATGACCACTCTTCGGGTACTGCTGCACATAGCTGCTCACCGCGACTACGAGCTGCACTCTCTTGACTTCAGCACTGCTTTCTTGCAGGGCAGCCTGCACGAGGAGATCTGGCTGCGTCGCCCACCTGGCTTCACTGGGTCTTTTCCTCCTGGCACCCAGTGGAGCCTCCGGCGGCCAGTCTACGGTCTCCGCCAGGCACCGCGTGAGTGGCACGACACACTGAGGACTACACTTGCGGCTCTTGGGTTTGCTCCCTCTACTGCCGACCCGTCGCTGTTTCTGCGCACCGACACTTCTTTGCCGCCGTTCTACATCCTCGTGTACGTCGACGACTTGGTCTTCGCCACAGCTGACACTGCTGGACTCGCCCACGTGAAGTCCGAGCTGTAGAAGAGACACACGTGCACAGACCTGGGTGAACTGCGCAGCTACCTTGGCTTGCAGATCACCCGGGACAGAGCACAGCGCACCATTACCCTGACTCAGTCACACATGGTGCAGCAGGTCCTTCAGCGCTTCGGCTTCACGTACTCCTCGCCTCAGGCCACTCCTCTGCCTACTCGCCACTCGCTCTCAGCTCTGCCTTCGGATGAGTCCGTAGAGTCGAGTGGCTCGTACCCAGAGCTTGTTGGCTGCCTCATGTACCTGATGACCTGCACACGACCTGACCTTGCATACCCTCTTAGCATTCTTGCACGCTATGTTGCTCCTGGGAGACACAGACCGGAGCACATGGCTGCAGCGAAGAGGGTGTTGCGCTACTTGTGCAGTACGTCGGGCATGGGGCTTGTGCTTGGAGGGCAGAGTCCAGTGGTCCTCACTGGGCACGCAGACGCTTCTTGGGCTGACGACCAGGCTACGCAGCGGTCGTCACAGGGTTACACCTTCAGCCTTGGTTCCGGCTCTGTTTCGTGGCGGGCTACCCGCTCGTCTTCTGTTCTCGGCTCCAGTTGTGAGGCTGAGATCTACGCCGGGGCCATGGCTGCACAGGAGCTTCGCTGGCTCACCTACCTGCTGACTGACCTTGGAGAGCCGCCTCGTTCTCCTCCAGTGCTGTACGTAGACAACAAGGCCATGCTGGCCTTGTGTCGAGAGCAGAGACTGGAGCACAGAACGAAGCACATTGCTCTCCGCTACTTCCTTGCTCGTGAGCTACAGCAGCGTGGTCAGCTGCGGCTTGCGTACGTGGCCTCTCAGGCCAACACTGCTGATATCTTCACCAAGGCACTTGCGCCTTGTGATCATCAGCGCTTCTGTACTCAGCTGGGTCTTGTGCCTACCTTGCCTCACTTGCTCACCCCTTGACCTTGTTTGTACTGTTGCATATATATATTCACCTGCTCTTGCTTGTCTAGCCTTATTTATATATGTAATCCTGCATGTGAACTGGCCTTGTGGCCTTGAACTTGTGCTCGGAATGTGTGGTGACTTTGTGATCCACCCTGAGCTTGCTTTGCTTTGCTTGACTGGTCTTGTGACCCCTTGTTCTCCCCCACTTTGCCTATGGGGGTGTGTCAGATTTATATGACTTAGCTGCTGTAGGCTATAGTGGGGTAGCACATATGGGGTACAGCTTTCTAGGGTTTGTACTTGTACCCAACTTTCCCTTAGTCATTTCCATTCCTGTTTTCATAATTTCACACAGCGGGCTACGCTCTTGGTTGCGGCTGCTAAAGATGGAAATAACCAGCTTGTTCCACTCGCTTTCGGTCTATGCGAGAGCGAGAATAAAGACAGTTGGAAGTGGTTTTGTGAGAAGTTGTTGACGCATTTTCCTTCGTGGCCGGCTACCCACGATGCCTCCCTTATCAGTGATCGTGATAAAGGGTTAATACCGGCGGTTAAAGAACTGTTCCCATCCCAGTTCCCCCACTACTTTTGCAGCTGGCATTTGGAGCAGAATGTGCTGAAGTTTGGCCCTAACGCCTCTGAACTCTTCAAGAAGCTCGCAAACTGCCGCACGAAGCGGAAGTTTGGCAAACTCGTGAGGCGATGCCGGGCCGAGTGTGCTGCAATGGCGAACTACCTCTTTGGGGTCGAAGAGGCCCGTGTGCAGCAGACCCGTGGCAGACGGGGAGCCGACCAGCGTGCAAGGGAGCCAGAGGGCGGGGATGGGTTACGGAGCCGGACGGGTGCGGCAAAACGAGCCAGAATGGCAAGGATGGAAGTGCGGCGGCAAAGGAGGAGTGGTCGCAGGGGAGACCAGCAGACACCATCTCGGCAGCCACCATCTCAGCAGCCACCATCTCAGCATCCACCAACTCAGCAGCCACCATATCAGCAGCCACCACTTCAGCAGCAACCATGCCAGCAGCCACCATCTCAGCAGCCACCATATCAGCAGCCACCACTTCATCAGCAACCATCCCAGCAGCCATCATCTCAGCAGCAGCCATCTCAGCAGCCACCATCTCAGCAGCCCCATAGGGACCATGGGTTCAGGCCCATGCCAACTGCGAATCATACTCGTGACCGCCCTTGTGACCTACGGCCTAAATCGGCGGCTGCCGACAACGTGCATCCATCTGATCATGTGACAGCAACACCATCCGAGCTCCCTTCGTTGGCAGGCGAGAATGTGGGAGATATGCTTACAACCATGTCCGACAGTCAGGCGGAGGCAGATACCAAAGAAGTATTCATGGAGCAGTTCGACGTGGAGGATGGGAGCCAAATCAGCTGCGGGGAGGAACCGGAGGATGATGAGGTTGAGGAGTGTACAGACATGGGCCACTGCTCTCAAGCCAACACTACTACAACTCAACGGCTATCCACCACAGCAACGCAGCAAGCGGCCATGAGACGCCAACAGCGGATGGAGATTATAAGGGGAAGGCGGAATGCAACAGAGGGAAGTGCAAGAGGGCTAGAACGCGCCGAATCACCTGCAGCACAGCTGCCAACGCAAGGGAGCCAAACTGTCCGTCGGTCAACATCGCAGCAGGGTGTTTCCCCTACCATGGGTCGGGCCAACGAAGCCGATTCGGCCACGGACGTCAACCACGCAGAAGACACGGGATTGGTGGGGTTGGGCAGTGCGGATGCTCAACGGGAGGACAGTGACAACATGGAGGAAGGGGCGAACATTGTTGTTCGCACGGGTCAGGATGCACCGAGATATAAGAGGAAAAAAAAAATCACTGTATTCATCAAGCAATGGGCACGGTGTTATGCCCCCACGTGTCGGTTTGGCATCTACAGCAGCCAAATGGTGGAGTCCATCAACAACGCTATCAAGAAGATCCGTATCTTGCCTGTTTCCTATGTAATGGCGGGCATGTGGGATTGGATGGCAAAGATGTACTCGGATGGGCATCGGAAGTCTTCTAACTGGCAGCATGCACTGACGGTCGAAGCTGAGACGCGGTTCGAGCTGAAAAAGAACCGAAGCCGTGGTTACAGAGTCACCCGCAACGGTCTAAACAAGGAAAGGGTTCGGAACAAGGGGAGCGTTCTGGATCAACGTCCTCTCTCCTTCAACAATGATGTGGGAGAGAGATTGTGCGAGTGCAAAAACTGGCAGGAATATCGGTTTCCATGCTCACATGCGTTTGCACACTTACGGGATAGGGGAATGGATGTTATTCCCTTGATCAGCAGGTATTGGAAGACGGACAACTGGAGAAGGACTTACGCGGACCTCATTCCGTATTCGTGTGTAGACACTGTTATTGCGGAAACCGAGCCGGTTGAGGAGGGAGTTTGTGATGCCCCTGTTTTTGTGCAGAGAGGATCAGGGCGGCCACACTCTAACCGAAGGCGTGAAGCACCAAAACGGCCATACAAGTGTGGCGACCGTGGGTCGACTGAGCATACTAGGAAGAAGTGTAAGGGGAAATATGGGGGGTCAGGGGTGTATAATGTAGCAAACTAGTGGTATGGGGAACGGAAAATTGCTGAGTGTTGACTACTAAGGACTGTATATAGCATCTTCTTTGCTTCTAGATGAATATAGGCTAATTTTTGACGGTATATAGTACATTAATGATACCCCATATGAACGGTCATCTACAATATGCTCTTGACCAATAATACACACACGAACAAATGACCGGCCATATTCACTACCGCACTTGACCAGTAATACACTCACGAACATATGGCTGGTCATATATTCCCGCGCATATGACCGGTCATATGCGCATGAGCATATGACTGGTCGAAAGACAACGCGCATATGAACGGTCCATTGGCCGGGTTGACGGGTTCGATGTCATCGCGCGCGCATACCGTTACGTGACAAGGACGGATACAGTTTAGTTTTTTATTATTGTTCATTATAAACATATATAATGGTTGTAGAGGTCAACATTCCAGTGGAGAATGTATAAAGCACTAGAAATCCACAAAAAAGTGTTATGTTGAAACAGGGTTTCACGCAAATGTTGTAAATGCAGCTGGATGGAGAGCTGTGTCGGCACTGCATAACGACTTTCTAATCGGGAAAACATGTAATGTGCATTTCCGTCGTCAACTGATCTTAGCCTGGAAAGATCCTAAGCGCTTTTCTCAGCCCAACAAATATAAGGGTTGCAATTCAAGATTGCAATTACACATGGTTCTTCTAACAAGTGGTGTAACCAACACGACCGGACCGTAAATGGATACAATACATAAAGTAAGTGGATACAATTCTACAATTGACGTGTTGTGTGTAGGGCTGAGAAAAGCCCTTAGGATCTGATGATGTCCTATTACATTATCAACTGCACAAACAAAACCACTTCAATTGGGTTATAAGGATTGCACTTACATAGTTATTTTCTGATATGCCGGCGACTAGAGACTAAATTATTAGGCGTTGGGCCAAGTAATAAATCACTTTGTCTATTTTCGTCACAATCAGAATAATTCAGAAACCATGGTAAACAAATATTTGCTATGTATCGAGTCTGCAGGGCATGTAGTGCGTGGATGCGAAATTTATAACATCGCGTACATCGCCAAATGCCCGGGCATATATCACATGCATATGACCGGACATAGCACACGCGCAGTTGCCTGTCAAATTGCACATGGATATGACCGGTCAATTCCGAATTGCATTTGATTGGTCCGTGCATATGAGCGGTTCATATGCAATCGAGCTTTTTTGACAGGCATACAAATATGACCGGGCATCTTTGGCTTGCGTTTGATTGGTCCGCGCATATGAGCGTCATATGCGTATGGGCGCAGTTGACAGGTTATGAAGTGCGCATTTCAACTGTGAACATTTCGGTAAGTTCGGCTTTGCGGTTACATCGCAACCCTAACGATCCGCGACTCAGTACAATGCGCGAAGTACAAATAAATCCCTCGTAACATCACAAATGTACAAACGAATTACGGTAACCATGTAATTGCGCGTGAGGTACGAAGCTCAACCCAAACACTGGCACCAACTAAACCACGTCATGTGCCGGGCATATTCCTCTCGATATGTCCGCCAGAACGCAAAGTTAGGGATAGATAGCTCCTAGAGTAGATACTAGAAGTTCTACCGGTTTAGGCCTCTAGCACCCTTTCCTATCACTAACTCCGTACTTACTTGATACACGAGCCGTCGGCGCGCGATTAGGCCGTGGATATGTCAGGTCGAGCAGCTCGTGGTAGAGGGAAACGTCAACGAAAACGTGAAGGCACGTCAACGCCCGACGTGGATTCGGGAGAAGATGACGGTCTTCGTCGTAGTGATAGGCTGAAATTGGGCCACGCAAATGCGACGACTATCAAGGAGCATTGCGCCACGCTGTCTGATCCGGTGGTCTTGAAAAGGCTAGCTCCCCACGATTATGGCGTGGAGCCGGAGTTTGAGACGCCGTTGGTAGAACCTGACGATCTCATCGCGAAAATCACCGGAGATACCAAGATCCCGTTGCTAAACACACATGAGGAGTCCAAAGCTACTGCGGACAAGTTTACGCATCCCTTTTTTCCCACGCATGCGATTCGTGACCATCACGGCATGACGGCCATTATCACGATGGCCGACGCTCTGCACATCACAGATAATCAGCCGATCACGCAGCCGCTCATCGATTTCCATAATATTTAAGTGCCATACCACAGACATGTAGACTCCGGTGATGAACCCTTGTGTCTTGATTATCGCACTTACAAATCTCTCATTGTTGTGCTACATTTACTGCCTCTTTCACCGCAGAGTGCTCAACATCCGCCGGCCAAAGTTGAGCAATGGCAAGACGTGGCTCGCGTTGGACAGTCAAAGTTACGACTACTTCTGCTCACGGGGCAAGATCGCCAGTGGAGACTCCAGAGCGTCAATCTTCAGCTACGACTATCTAGCCATGCCAATCTTTGCCGGGTAAGTGCCATGATCCCGTGTCTAGTCTAGCCAACACGCAAAGGGCTTCGGCTGTTGTTTTGCCTGACCGTGACATTAGTTGTGTAATGTGGTGACGATGCAGGTTTCATTTCAGTGTGATGATTGTGGTCAATCCTGGAGTTGTGACTCTCCCGCTCGACGAGGACAACGCCACCCAGCCTGCGTGGTTGCTGATGTATGACTCCCTTGGGATGCATGCTGTTGGGGGCAATGCATTCAAGAACATGACCAAGTAAGGTTCCGCTAGAGGTTGCGAACACAAATTCACTTACAAGCACGCAAAGATCACCGTGCATGATTTTGTTTCATTTATTCAAACTTCCACTTCGTCTTTTGTCCTTCCCAACGCGGTCCCGTCACAGCTTGCTAGGCATGGCCTACGAGAAGGACCATGGAAACCGACCAATAGAAGAGATGAAAGCGAGGCTCGGGAGATTCCAGCCACACGTCATGGAGGTGTGTTGACCAGTACTACGCTTGTCTACCATGCTACATCGTATGCTTATTCATGTGCAGCCATGCTATTATTGCAACCCATGCAATCCTGGTGCAACCATGCGCATGGTGCACCCATGTGCACGATGCTGCCAAACAACCAATGTACTGCCCGGTTCAAAGTGCTCTCGTGTGTATGGTGCCACTAAGTTGAGTGCAGCCATCTGTACGTGCAAGGTGCTTTCCCGTGCAAACTGTTGTACTCTGCATGGTGCACATGTGACATTAAACATTTTACATACATAGTTTATCAAATGATAGACGTGTACACTCCCGTCTGTTTTTCATTATGCTGCATGTGCATTTGGTGTATTGCAGGCGTGGCAGATGCCTCTGCAGCAGAACGATTTTGACTGCGGCATCTTCGTATGCCAGTACATTCAAGCGCTTGTGGAGGCGTGTTTCGAAGGTGCTGAGAACGGGGTACGGTTCAGCATGAGCCCACTGGCATATCGACGCAGGTTACAGGAGGATGTGTGCGCTCATGCAGAAGGACGGTTGATCGGGGAGCTCACGGCAGCTGGGCATGAGATCCCTTCTGGCAATGAGATAAGGAAACCGCCCGAGCCTGAGGTGATAGGTGATGAGGTGGAGGATAGGGAGTGGAGAGCGGAGATGGCAGAACGGATGCATAGGCTGGAGGTTCGCAATGAGGGTCAGGCAGTGGCTATTGCCAAGCTCGAGAGGCAATTGCGTGAGCTGATGCTTTCTCGTACTCCGCAGCATGGCGTAGACGGTGAGGCTGCAGGGGAGGGACATGGTGATGTGGCAGGGGCCGGCGGAACTGGTGAACCTGCACGTGTGGAAGTCATGGGTGGGGACAATGCTGGCACACATGATAGCAACCCAGGTGCACATGGTGAGGGTCCTGTGGCTGCCGTTGAGACTGGTGAAGGTGGGAAGGTGCATGATGAAGGTGCCGGAGGCTTGTCGGGTACTACGGATGGTAATAGAGGTGCTAGAGAGGCCGTGGGTACTGGGCATGGTGTGACTGCCTCGAATGTGGATGTGGATTTGGTGTCCGCATACAGCACAGGGACTGAGACGACGAGTCGCAACACTGCGCGTGGTCGAGCTCCTAGCTCAGGTTATACTGGTATAAGCAGATGGGAAGGTAAGTGGGCGGCACGACTGTGCCTAGATAACAACTGGTTGGCGCTGGGACGGTATACCGAGGTCTTGGATGCCGCAAAAGCATTTGCAGCAGCCGCCCACATGTGCCGACCGTCCATCTCCAGCTCGAAGATGGTGCAGTTGAGCGTGGAGGAGAGGAGGTGTTTGGATGGTCTGACGTCGCAAGGGGTTGAGAGGATTGTGGATGCGAAGCGGTGGGCAGAGTGGAGGAACTGGCGTGAAGTGCTCAGCAGCCTCCCTGAGCCTTCCACCCCAGCGCCAGCAGGAGTTCACACACAGGCTCCACCTCTCTTATCCCACCAGCACCCAGGAGCCACGTTTGGCAACTACCACCCGCCAGCCGCCGCCTTCGCGGGACCCGCAGGTGCAACCCTAAACCCTGGTGGATGGCAGTCGTACACCCACAGACACCCTCCTCCCAACCTCCATTTTCCATCCCAGCAGTTTGCATTCAACCAAATCCCTATCCATCCATTCAGCCAGGTGCAAGCCCCTATCTCCGTACACCCAGCCCCTTCAGCACCCATTGCTCCCAACCCTGCAGGCCATTCCGCAGCACAAAACACGGCACCCCATCGGCATGTCCTACCCACACCACCAGCCGTTGCACCCAGCACGGCACATCCAGTAGCTGGCATGACAGATTCACAGCACAGCTTGAGCATGTCGACTTCACCCAACAATCCCAACCCCCCGTCTCACGGCTCCGCACTGGCAAGCGAGCCAGCAGCTGGTGAGATGTATGATTTTAACATCATTGCTTATCATTAGAACCATCAAATTGCTAACCTGACTTACTACTCATGTCACCGTTTGCTCAACGTGTGCAGGGGTGGCTGACGACATCATCGAAACCTTCCTTGGTCACAAAACACAATAAATGTTGAAACGGCTTGCATCGTATACTCCAAATCAATGTTTAGGACTCAGCATACACATGCATAGAGCTTGACATGTTTAAGCCGTTGCCATTTAAATGGTACATGGAATGTACTCTGCATCCATATGATCATGAGCGTTTTAATTAGAACCTAATTGGCCAGAGTTTATGTTTGTGTGAGTGTTTTTACCATATGATTGGCGAGATCATAAAGTAAATTGAGTTTCATTGGCGCGGTCAAATATGGTCGCAATCCTTAATGATGGCATCTGATTGGACGTGTAATGCCAACAATTGCACCGAGCATATAATTGACGAATCATGCGCGGGCGTGTCAGAACATTATATAGCTTATGCTGTTGTGTAGGCTATAGTGGGGTATCCCATAGGGGGTACAACCCAATTAGGGTTTCCTTTATGTACTCACTTCATTCATAGTTCATTCATCCTTGTTCTACTTTTCTCATGGTATCGAGCAGGTTCCCCCGTGGGAACTGTGCCTAGGGCCCACCACATCGATCTTTTTTTTTCCTGCCCGAAGCGCGCTCAGCCCGAGTCGCGCTACGGGCTCTCACTTCTTCGAGCCGCCCTAGCGGCCCCGCCGCCCGTCGATTCGGCCCTGCCGCCCTTCTCAGCGGCCCCGCCGTCCTTCTCAGCGGCCCCGCCGCCCTTCGCTGCGGCCCCGCCGCCCCACATTGCGGCCCCGCCGCCCTTCTTCGCGGCCCTGCCGCTCTTCGCTGCGGCCGCGCCGCCCCTCGCTGCGGCCCCGCCGCCTCACATTGCGGCCCCGCCGCCGTTCGCTGCGGCCCCGCCGCCCGTCTCAGCGGCCCTGCCGCCCTTCTTCGCGGCCTCGCCGCCCTTCGCTGCGGCCCCGCCGCCTCACGTTGCGGCCCCGCCGCCCTTCGCTGCGGCCCCGCCGCCCGTCTCAGCGGCCCCGCCGCCCGTCTCCGCGGCCCCGCCGCCCGTCTTAGCGGCCCCGCCGCCCGTCTCAGCGGCCCCCCCCCTCCGCCCTTCACTGCGGCCCCGCCGCCTCTCTCGCTGCGGCCCCGTCGCCCTACTCAGCGGCCCCGCCGCCCTTCACTGCGGCCCCGCCGCCTCTCTCGCTGCGGCCCCGCCGCCCTTCTACTGCGGCCTCGCCGCCCTCTCCGCGGCCCCGCCGCCCTTCTCCGCGGCCCCGCCCCCTTTACCTGCGGCCCCGCCGCCCCCTTTCACCAGCGGCCCTGCCGCCCTACACCGCCCGAACCGTCCGAGCCGCCCAAGCCGCCCAAGCCGCCCGAGCCGCCCGAGCCGCCCGACTCTCCCGAGCCGCTCGAGCCGCCCGATCAGCCCGAGCCACCTGTGCCGCCCGGCAGCCGAGCCGCCCAGCAGCCGAGCCGCACTGCCGTCGAGCCGCCCAGCAGCCGAGCCGCCCAGCAGCCGAGCCGCCCAGCAGCCGAGCCGCCCAGCAGCCGAGCCGCCGAGCCGCCGAGCCGCCCAGCAGCCGAGCCGCCCTGCCACCGAGCCGCCGAGCAGCCGAGCCGCCCTACTGCAGAGCCGCCCGACCTGCCCTGTCCGGTGAGCACAGCCCCACTGTCACTGCGTGCCCTTCCCCTACTGCTTGCACTGCTCGTCTGTCGTTGTCATGGCTACCCCTAGTGTCCTCGCTTTTGACGCTGAGGGTCGAGCCATTGACTTTGAGGTCTGGGTCGATGACCTGCAGCTCTCAGTGGGCCACCCGCGATGCTGCTGCACGTCTTGCTGTGCGTCGCCACCTGCCTACCACTGAGCGCGCGCACTTTAGTCAGTACAAGAGTGCTCAGACCTTGTACGACGCTGTAGTTGCGCGCTACTCTTCCCCTGCCACTGCTGCACTGAGCCGCCTCATGCTACCGTACCTCTTTCCTGACCTTGCTGCCTTTCCCACTGTCGCTGACCTCATTACGCACCTCCGCACTAGTGACACTCGCTACCGCGCCGCCCTTCCTGCTGAGTTCTGCGCCAAGAACCCCCCCCCCATGTACATCACTCTCTATTACATAGTCACACGCCTCCCTGACTCCCTTCGCGTAGTCAGGGACCACTTCCTCTCAGTCTGTCCCACCACTCTCACTGTCGACCTCCTCGAGAAGGACCTCCTGGCGGCGGAGAAGAGCATCGTCGCTGTAGGAGCCTCTCGTGGTGACCCTCGCACCCCCATCTTTGAGGGGTGTTCTCCTTCCCCCCTGCTGCCCTCTGTTGCCTCTGCTGCTGCTGCCGACCTGCTTGGTCTTGAGTCGGTAGGCGCGGCGTCTGCCCCTAGCGGGAGACGCCGCCCTGGCAGGGGCAAGGGGGGCAAGGGCGCGGGTGGAGCTGGCGGGGGCGGTGGAGGTGGCGGTGGAGGCGGCGGAGGGAGTGGGGGTGGCGGTGGGAGTGGTGGCGGGGGCGGTGGTGGTGGTGGCAGCAGCGGAGGAGGAGGCGGTGGCGGCGGCAGCAGTGGGAGCGGAGGCGGTGGTGGTGGCGGAGGTGGAGGCGGCGGTGGCGGAGGGGGTGGAGCTGGTCGGGGTGGTGCCCCGCAGCGTAGCGGCTCTGGTGGTGGCCAGCGTCAGCAGCAGCAGCAGCAGCAGCGTTCGCGGGACATCCCCCCGCCCCAGCAGCTCCGTGAGTGGTACACGCAGCGTCAGCGGGGTGGGGGTTTTGGTCCGTGCACCTACGTCCTTCGTTCCGGTGACCGCGCGGGTGAGCAGTGTGGGGGTGCCCACCCCACCCAGCGCTGCTTTGGCCGCCTGACGGACGCCTGGCGTCAGCAGTTCCCCGAGGCTAGTGAGATTCCCCGTTGGGGAGAGCTGTCTAGGGCTGGCGTAGCTATCTTTGATCTTGACTTTGATGCTATCCTTGCTGCCATGTATGCTGTGACTATTAGTGAGGAGGGTGACTGTTACCGGTGTTTCCCGCCCGACCCGGGCATTGGTACTGCTGCGCTAGGTGCTTCTGAGGCTGCTGCTCTAGGTGCCAGTACGTCTGCGCTCTCAGGTACTGGTGAGGCTGCGCTCTCAGGTACTACGTCGGCTTCGGCCTCCCTCACCTTCACGCTTGACTCCGGGGCTTCTCGCTCCTTCTTTCGAGACCGCACCACACTCACGCCGCTTGGCCGGCCGGTTGCAGTCTCCCTGGCTGACCCCTCTGGGGGTCCTGTCCTCTCTCACTTATCCACTGTCCTCCCGTGTCCGGCTGCCCCCTCGGGCACCCTGTCTGGTCTCTACCTCCCCTCGTTCTCGACGAACTTGGTGAGTGGTGCTGACCTGCAGGATGCGGGGGTTCACCAGTTTACTCCTGCGAGTCAGCGGGTGACCCACTGCTCGGACGCCCGCACAGGCCGACACCTGGCAACGTTTTCGCGTCGGCCGGGGTCGAGTCTCTACACCCTGACCACTGAGTCTCCTCCTGTCCCTGCGTCTGGCCAGGTAGCTGCGTCGGGTCAGGTGTTTGCTGCTGCGTCCAGGTCTGGTCCTGAGTCTGCCCCCTGCTCGTGTCGCCGCCTGTCTCACGAGACTCTCCTGTGGCACCACCGTCTTGGCCACCCCTCCTTGCCTCGTCTTCGGGGCATGGCTTCCCGTGTCCTTGTCTCTGGTCTTCCCCGGTCTCTTCCTCCCCTTCCTTCGGGACCCGGACCTTCCTGTGTCCCCTGTGTCGAGGGGCGGCTCCGGGCTGCCCCTCACTCCTCCCAGTTTCCCCCGACAGAGGCTCCTCTGCAGACGCTTCACATGGACGTGTGGGGCCCGGCCCGCGTCCGTGGGGCAGGGTCACGAGCGCTACTTCCTGCTGGTGGTTGACGACTACTCGCGTTACACCACAGTCTTCCCCTTGCGCAGCAAGGGTGATGTCACTGAGGTGTTGATCGACTGGATCCGCGTAGCTCGTCTCCAGCTCAGGAGGAGCTTCGGCTTGGACTTTCCTGTTCTGCGTCTGCACTCTGACCGAGGTGGAGAGTTCTCCTCTGGCCTTCTGCGAGCCTACTGTCGTGCACGAGGCATCCGCCAGACCTTTACGCTTCCGG
This sequence comes from Closterium sp. Naga37s-1, assembly GCA_947471745.1. Taxonomy (NCBI): domain Eukaryota; kingdom Viridiplantae; phylum Streptophyta; class Zygnematophyceae; order Desmidiales; family Closteriaceae; genus Closterium; species Closterium sp. Naga37s-1. The sequence goes on from CANJKZ010000979.1 coordinate 762,760, forward strand.
ACTCTCCGCAGCAAAATGGGATTGCTGAGCGCCGCATTGGCATGGTCATGGACGTCGCTCGTACGTCCATGATGCATGCGGCTGCCCCCCATTTTCTGTGGCCGTTTGCGGTTCGGTACGCGGCGCATCAGATCAACCTTCACCCCAGGGTCTCCCGGCCGGAGACCTCCCCAGCTCTGCTGTGGACGGGGAAGGTCGGCGATGCGTCTGCGTTCCGTGTCTGGGGATCTCGGGCGTTTGTCCGCGACTTGTCTGCGGACAAGCTGTCCCCTCGTGCTGCTCCCTGTGTCTTCCTCGGCTTCCCCCCTGACGCCCCAGGGTGGCAGTTCTACCACCCCTCCTCTCGTCGTGTTCTGTCCTCCCAGGACGTCACGTTCGACGAGTCAGTCCCCTTCTACCGCCTCTTCCCCTACCGCACTCCTTCCCTTCCCCCGCCACCGCACTTCCTTGTGCCAGGTCCCCCCCCGGTAGACCCCCTTCCCCCTCAGGGTCCTGCCCCTTCAGGTGTGTCTCAGGTAGACGCAGTCGAGCCGGTCGAGGTTGCTGGTGACTCTGGTCCTGCTGCGGGTGCTGAGCCTGGGGGTGCTGACTCTGGGGGTGCTGCGCGCGTGGGTGCTGAGCCTTGGGGTGCTGAGCCTTGGGGTGCTGAGCCTGGGGGTGCTGAGTCTGGGGGTGCTGAGCCTGGGGGTACTGCGACTGGGGGTGCTGAGCCTGGGGGTGCGGAGTCTGGGGGCGCTGAGCCTGGGGGTGCTGCGACTGGGGGTGCTGAGCCTGGGGGTGCTACGTCAGGAGCTACTGAGCCAGGGGGTGCTGCGTCTGGAGCTGCTGAGCCTGGAGTTGCGGAGCCTGCGGCCACTGGACCTCCCCTTGTGGCGTCTGGCGGTGCGGGACCTGGAGGTTCTCCGGGTGCTTCGCCTCGGCGGGAGCCCCTCTCTCCACAGGAGCTGCGCGAGTGGTTTGCTCGCCGCTGGAGGCGTACTGCTGGAGCTGGAGCTCCTTCGGCTGCTGAGGGCACTTGTGCCGCTGGTCCCGGAGCTGCTGGGCCTTCGGGTCCGCCTGGAGCTGGAGCTGCTGCGGGTGTTGGTGCTGAGACTGCTGCTGTCCTTCCTGGCGGTGGTCCTGCTGCGGGTGCTGCTGGTGCTGCTGGAGGTCCTGCCGCTGGAGGTACTGTTGGCGCTGGTGCTGCTGCTGAGGGTGCTGTCCCTGCTGTGTCTGGAGTCGCCGCGCGGCCTCGGCCGTACTTCGTTCCACTCCTGCAGCAGGTTCTTGGTCTTTCTCCTCCTGCAGCGTGTCCACCGCCTGTTCAGTCACAGTCCCAGTTAGAGCCCGCCTCCCCACTTCCTGCTCCCTCTCCTTACACTGGTCCCACTGGAGGTCTTGCTGAGCGTCGTGAGCCTGCGTCTCGTCCTGCGTCGCCTGTTCGTACTGCTCGCGCTAGTGGTCGCGGTTCGCGTCAGCGTCCTCCTCCTGTCCCTGGCACGCACCGGATGTCTTTGCGTCCGTCCACTGCTCCTCTGCGTGCCCCTTTGCCTTCTCCTCCTGAGTCCTCTCTTCCTGCCCTTACCGACCCAGAGTCCGACTCTCTTCGTGCTGCCAGTCCTACTGTCACACGTCTCCTTGCTACTGTCGTCACTGACCCCTCTTTTGAGTCCACTGCTGCGTCTGCGCTTGTTGCTGAGCTCGTCGACTTTGCTGCTCGCTGTCGTCTAGACTACGCTGCCAGTCTTGTTGCTGAGTCTGCGTCTGTCTGTCCTCCGTCCGTCGGGGGTGAGTGTGCTCTTGGCACGGACGTCCTTGAGGACAGGCAGGAGGAGTTCCAGTGTCTGGCTGCTGCTTCACCTCATCTCGCGTCCGTACTACTTGCCCCTGAGGGAGACCCGGATGCACTAGACATCCCGACTCCGCGCTCTTACGCGGAGGCCGTAGAGGGTCCCTACTCCTCTCAGTGGCAGGCAGCTATGGATGCAGAGATGGCGTCCTGGAAGTCCACAGGCACCTACGTTGACGCGGTTCCCCCTCCTGGGGCGAACATCGTCAGTGGCATGTGGATCTTCAGGGTGAAGCGGCCGCCGGGCTCTCCACCTGTCTTCAAGGCGCGGTACGTCGCTCGTGGCTTCAGTCAGCGGCAGGGAGTTGACTACTTTCAGACCTTCTCTCCCACCCCGAAGATGACCACTCTTCGGGTGCTGCTGCACATAGCCGCTCAGCGCGACTACGAGCTCCACTCTCTTGACTTCAGCACTGCTTTCTTGCAGGGTAGCCTGCACGAGGAGATCTGGCTGCACCGTCCACCTGGCTTCACTGGGACTTTCCCTCCTGGCACCCAGTGGAGCCTCCAACGGCCAGTCTACGGTCTCCGCCAGGCACCGCGTGAGTGGCACGACACACTGAGGACTACGCTTACGGCTCTTGGGTTTGCTCCCTCTACTGCTGACCCGTCGTTGTTTCTGCGCACCGACACTTCTTTGCCGCCGTTCTACATCCTCGTGTACGTCGACGACTTGGTCTTTGCCACAGCTGACACTGCTGGACTCGCCTACGTGAAGTCCGAGCTGCAGAAGAGACACACGTGCACAGACCTGGGTGAACTGCGCAGCTACCTTGGCCTGCAGATCACTCGGGACAGAGCACGCCGCACCATTACCTTGACTCAGTCACACATGGTGCAGCAGGTCCTTCAACGCTTCGGCTTCACGTACTCCTCGCCTCAGGCCACTCCTCTGTCTACTCGCCACTCGCTCTCAGCTCTGCCTTCGGATGAGTCCGTAGAGTCGAGTGGCCCGTACCCAGAGCTTGTTGGCTACCTCATGTACCTGATGACCTGCACACGACCTGACCTTGCATACCCTCTTAGCATTCTTGCACGCTATGTTGCTCCTGGGAGACACCGACCAGAGCACATGGCTGCAGCGAAGAGGGTGTTGCGCTACTTGTGCAGTACGTCGGGCATGGGGCTAGTGCTTGGAGGGCGGAGTCCAGTGGTCCTCACTGGGCACGCGGACGCTTCTTGGGCTGACGACCAGGCTACGCAGCGGTCGTCGCAGGGTTACACCTTCAGTCTTGGTTCCGGCTCTGTCTCGTGGCGGGCTACTCGCTCGTCCTCGGTTCTCGGCTCCAGTTGTGAGGCTGAGATCTACGCCGGGGCCATGGCTGCACAGGAGCTTCGCTGGCTCACCTACCTGCTGACTGACCTTGGAGAGCCGCCTCGTTCTCCTCCAGTGCTGTACGTAGACAACAAGGCCATACTGGCCTTGTGTCGAGAGCAGCGCTTGGAGCACAGAACGAAGCACATTGTGTTAAAGTTTAGAAGAAAGAAGAGGGAAGAAGAGAAGAGGAAGAGGATTGCACTAGCAAGAATGAGGATACAAATAGCAAACCCTAGAAGGGTTGTACTCGCTATAGAGCACCCCACTACAGGCTAGAGCATAAGATAACATTCTGACACACCCCCATAGCCAAAGTGGGGTGTAATCAGCAGAGTAAGCAAGGGAGTACAAGCTCAGGGTGGATCACAATGTCACCACACATTCTGAGCACAAGTTAAAGAAGCAATAGTTTAAGTTCACAATTATGAGCAAAGCTAATGGTAGTCACAACGGGCAAGTGAGGAGGAGGAGAGAGAGTGAGAGGAAAGGAGATAGGAGGCGACGGCTGAAGCTGCAGACACACGGGCAACAGGAGGCAGACTGGCACAGCGGCTACCGGACTAAGCGCCCGGACTACAGGAGTAACAGGCCCCGCGGCTAAAGTAGCGGCAGACGAGCAACGGACCCACGGGCGGCTGGCGTAGAAGTCTACGACTGGGCTACCGGACGAAGTCCCCGGACTACAGGTGCTGCTGGCGACACGACGGCAACCTCCGTGCAGCTTCCCCAAACTATCCCACTCCCCCCTGGCACACACCCGCTGCTACACCGCTAGCTCCACTCCCCCTTCACCCCCCCTTAGTACCACTCCACCGGCTCCAACACGTCCACCCCCCCTCAGCGGCAGCTGCAGCACAGGGAGACGGAGGAGGAGGAGGAGCAGGCGACGCCACACACCTGCCACCCCCCAACCGCCACCCCCCAACCGCCACCCCCCAACCACTACCCCCCAAACCCTAAAAACAGGGTAGGGAGGTAGGGGGGGGGGGGGGGGGGGGGCAACGCGCGGCCCCCGGTAGACTCCCCTCCCGTCGCCTGTCGAGGCGACCCTGGGGGGGGCCGCTTGCGGCCCCCCCCAGGGCGCCGCGACGGGCGACGGGAGTTGGGCCGGGGCAGGTCGGGGCCGGGGCAGGTCGGGGACGGGGCGGGGCAGCAGGGGCCGCGCACGGCTCCCCTGGGCAGCGCGACGGGGCAGCAGGGCCGCGCGACGGGGCAGCAGGGGCCGCGCGCGGCTCCCCTGGGCGGCGCGACGGGGCTGCAGGGGCCGCGCGCGGCTCCCCTGGGCGGCGCGACGGGGCTGCAGGGGCCGCGCGCGGCTCCCCTGGGCGGCGCGACGGGGCTGCAGGGGCCGCGCGCGGCTCCCCTGGGCGGCGCGACGGGGCTGCAGGGGTCGCGCGACCCGCCGCGCGCCTCGGGGCGCGCGGCGGGCAGGAAACCGCCGCGCGCCTCGGGGCGCACGGCGGGCAGAAAACCGCCGCGCGCCTCGGGGCGCACGGCGGGAAGAAAAACTGCCGCACGCCACGAGGCGTGCGGCACAGAGAGTAGCAGTAGCAGTTGCAGCGGAAGCAACAAGGTGGTGAGCCCACCCACAGGATCGATCCAAAGGGATCGACCTGCTCTGATAGCATGTTAAAGTTTAGAAGAAAGAAGAGGGAAGAAGAGAAGAGGAAGAGGATTGCACTAGCAAGAATGAGGATACAAATAGCAAACCCTAGAAGGGTTGTACTCGCTATAGAGCACCCCACTACAGGCTAGAGCATAAGATAACATTCTGACACATTGCTCTCCGTTACTTTCTTGCTCGTGAGCTGCAGCAGCGTGGTCAGTTGCGACTTGCGTACGTGGCCTCTGAGGCCAACACTGCTGATGTGTTCACCAAGGCACTTGCGCCTTGTGACCATCAGCGCTTCTGCACTCAGCTGGGTCTTGTACCTGTCTTGCCTCACTTGCTCTCCTCTTGACCTTGCTTGTACTGTCACATATATATACCTGCTCTTGCTTGTCTAGCTCTATATATATATATGTGTACTCCTGCATGTGAACTGGCCTTGTGGCCTTGTCGTTGTGCTCGGACTGTGTGGTGACTTTGTGATCCACCCTGAGCTTGCTCTGCTTTGCTTGACTGGTCTTGTGACCCCTTGTTCTCCCCCACTTTGCCTATGGGGGTGTGTCAGAACATTATATAGCTTATGCTGTTGTGTAGGCTATAGTGGGGTATCCCATAGGGGGTACAACCCAATTAGGGTTTCCTTTATGTACTCACTTCATTCATAGTTCATTCATCCTTGCTCTACTTTTCTCAGGGCGTTAGGGCTGTTGCGGTTTGATGCTGGTCAATTGAGGTTTATGATCGCGGATTTATATGCTCGAGCGCTTATTGGTTCCGAATTTGTTTGCCCGCGCGCTCATTGGTCGCGCAATGGGGCGAAAATGGCCGCGCATATACTATTGGTCGGGCCACGTTCGTGCCCGCCAACCACCCGAAATTTTCGGGTGGGGAATAATACGAATCACTACCGCGGGATGAGACTCGTGCGAACGAGGAATTTCGGGGATACAAACCCTGGTAGGGTAATGTGCCGGAGAAAAAAAAACCCCTCGAAAATGCCCTGGCGTTGCCACTCGAGCAATTATCACTGAATTTGATGGCCACTCGAGCAATTCGGGGACACGTGGGCAAGAGCGAATCACCAAACAAGGCACTGGAGCAATTCTCTCTTTTTTAGCTCTCGCCCACCCCACCTTGTAAGGAGTCCCAACTGAGTTCTGATGCAAGAAATACACTTATATTCTGGAGATTTTTTTGTCGAACGGGCAACCTAGTCGAAGCATCATTCTCTTGTCACGGACCGCACAGATGGTGGATGATTCGCCGCAGAGCACGGATGGAGTACACGTCAGACACGGAAATGGTGAAAACGGAGAATTTCAGGTGGAAGTGCGTGGCAGCTTTCCTCAGGGAGGCTTGTTCTCCGCTCCGGCGCACACGCAATAAGCGCAGGTGGGTCAGGGAGATTTTCCAGAGAAGAACACAAACTGGATTCGTCGCAACACATCGTCTGTAGAAGTACATAACACTATGTTGACGGTTTCTGTGCTCTTGTTGAGAGTGATTATAATAGCACACCAACCTTGCTATCATCCAGCTAACAAAGAAGGTTTTCCTATTGCTGACAAATTCAAAAAGCACAACTAGTTATCATCTTTTACGTGCAGCCGAATCGACTTCGAGTTCTTACACCGCTCTAAAAGTGCCGTGCACCGAACCGAAAGCCCTCAACGTGACAGATTTGACCGTTTTGCTTTCGAGGCCTGGTGTGTTATGAGTTGTAAAGGAGAGTGCGCAGATTAACGAATAACGAGAATGTGATTGAACAGACTGATCATACAATGAAGGCACACGCTAATATAGTGACTAGTCTAGCTAGGAGGGAACTTCGGGTGAGTGAGGTTGGGTGCAGGTTTGGCGAAAGGAAATGCCGAAGGCGACGCGAGGAGGCTCGGCATTGTTGATGTCGGCCATGTTGAGATAATATCGAGACTTGTGCACTTCAAGGAATTCGTGTAGTATAGTTAGTACAGTAAAAGTACCGATAGGCTGACGTCAGCAAAGCGCTACGCACTCTAGGATAACGTCAGCAGTAGCTATAGGTATCGCGAATATTCACGTACCGTTTCAGGCTAATAGGTGCATTAAGCGAATAGGTACTTTATCCTAGTATATATTCTGTATGTTTGTCATTTCTTAATATACTTGATTTCAGAGATATTGATCCTGTTACAAGTCACTCATATAAGACTTCCACTGCTACAGGAAGCTACTATCCTAAGACTACGATCCTATTCAGACAGCTTAATTCTAACATGGTATCAGAGCCACTTAGGATTATAACAGCTTCCACCTGCCTACTCTACAACTATGTCTGGATCTCCAAGGTCCAACAATGGCTCTTCTGTTACGAGCCCATCACGCCCAACAGCGTCTCCAGCTGCTGATAATTCACATCTGCAACAACAACAACAACAACAATATCAGCAACAACCGATGTACGGCATGCCATTGAGCAATCAGCCCGTACACGCAACTACAGCAGCGGCATCATCGACAGCAGCTGCAGCAATAGCAGCATCAGCAGCCACAACAGCTGCAGCTGCAGTCACTGGTTCTTCTAGTCAACCGGGACAACAGTCCAACTTCGTACCGACTGGACCTTACCAATATCAAGGTGCTTACCAGCCAGCAAATCTTCAACAACGTGTTAATGCTGCCGTCTTGTCGCTTAACCAGATGTTTCCAACTCCTATGAGCATTGATGGCTCCAGCTATCAGCGTGGTCAGATGCCACAAGGAAGTGATGGGTCGAACAACTCCTTCTCTTTTGGTCCTGCTGGACAAGGACAACAAACACTTCAAGGGTCACAAGTGCCATCACTTTATCAGCTACAATCAGCTGACGGGACCGGAAATTATATTCCTGCTGCAAATCCAACGAAAATCAAAACGACAATGCCTTTTAACGGTCAAGACTTTCATACCTGGAGCTTTGAGTTTGAGCTTCTTGTTCAGACCGCGGGGTTCTGGCAACTGTATGACGGCACAGCACCCTTTCCATCGCACGGGTCACCACTTCAACAAGCCACTTTTCGATCGGCGTCGCTGACTGCATACACAGTTCTCGTTCGTAATCTGACACCAACTGAACAGCTCGGAATTCGTTCATTTCGTACCAGTGCCGCTCCCGCTGAAGCAGCTTGGTTGTACCTGCAAGGGATTCACATGGCAAAAGACACTGTCAACCAGAGTAAAATTTTGACGCAGCTGTCAAATATACAGATGATAAACGGCGAGAAAGTGACGCAGTATATCAACTGCGCTCGAAATCTGCGTGATCAACTTCAGAAGTGTGGAGGGTACTTCCCCGACGCTATGTTCCACACGGTGCTACTCACGGGTCTTGGACCAGAATGGCGACAGTGTCGCTCTATACTTCGGATGCAAGCACAGTTGTCCGAGGGGGCACTCTGTGCCACTCTCATCGCCGAGCAGCAGGATATGGACCTGCACAACGCTCGAGGAGGGAAAAAGGTGGTAAACAATACAGTCAGCTTTTATTCTAATCCACGTCACAAGCCCGTTTGTTCTTTTTGTTGAAAAACAGGACACACTATTGATACCTGCTGGTCGAAAGACAAACCATCTTGGAAGCGGTCTGCATCGAAACATACGAAAGATTCTTCAAGTGAAGCTGAGAAGCCGGAAGCTGAGAAGCCGGACGCTGCGAAGCTGAATTCTGCGAAGCTGGACCCTGCGAAGACACAGTCAAAGCAAGTTATTACCTGCATGACATCAGTTTTAACGGTTTATGATCCTGATGCTGAAGAGCGGATTCACAACCGGTTCAACAACGAACTCAACACACCGATTCCACCTGAGGTCTATGCAAATCTTGCACATACTATTGCAGGTCCCAATACTTGGTACCTCGACAGTTGCTGCGGTCAGCACATGTGTTCGCCAGAGACGCGTTTCATTGTGAATCAACGCCGTCTGCAGAATCCCGTTGTCGTCACGGTCGCCAATAACCAACGGCTTACAGCTCACTGGATGGGAAGTATCGTTCTGGACTCAGTTGAAGAAGACTTCAGTCTTCACCTGAACGAAGTTCTTCTGGTCCCTCGGCTTGGCTTCAACCTCATGTCATCTGCACAGCTCATGAAGAACGGGATTACACTTCTCGGTGAACCTGGGAAATTCAATCTGAAGTACGGCGACAAGAAATTCGGCACGGCAGTTGAGCAAAACGGTGTTTTCGTTTTGAACTTCATACCTGAGCGCACTACTGCCGACTCTGATAACATTCTCTCGCTTGGTCCTTGGGAGCATCGCGACGACATTGATTACACCGACGATATAGTTCCACGTGAGGGAGTTGTCCCGACGTCTTCAACCACGGCTGCCGCCGTCATGTTGACCTTCGACGATCAAGGCTTGAATGATGTTCAGTCCTCCCGGGAGTACTGTCAGAATGTTATTCTCTAGCCTGTAGTGGGGTGCTCTATAGCGAGTACAACCCATCTAGGGTTTGCTATATGTATCCTCATTGCTGCTAGTGAAACCCCTTCTTCTCCTATTTCTCTTTCACATACCCTAAAACCAACCTATGGCTTCTTAGCCTAAGCTCCTATCTTAACATGGAATCAGAGCTGTTACGCTCTTGGCTTGTGAGCCCACCTGCTTTCGCTGCTACTACTCTGCCTAACGCGCGCCTCGAGCGCGCGCCTGCCTGCCGCGCGCCTATGGCGCGCGGCCCTTTTTTCCTCCCGCCGCGCGCTCGTGGCGCGCGGCGGTTTTCTGACCGTCGGGCGCCCCGTGGCGCGCGGCGGTGCCTAGCCCCGGCCCTGCCCCGTCGCCCGCCGCGGCTCTGTCGCGGCCCCACGTCGCGGCCCTCCCCGTCGCGACCCCCCGTCGCGGCCCCCCGTCGCGGCCCCGCGTCGCGCCCTCTCGTCGCGGCCCCCCGTCGCGGCCCCCCGTCGCGGCCCCACGTCGCGCCCTCCTGTCGCGGCCCTGCCCCGTCGCCCGACGCCGCCCCGTCGCGGCCCTATCGCGGCGCCGCCCCAGCCCTGCCCCGTCGCCCGCCGCGACTTTGTTGCGGCCCCGTTGCGGCCCCGTCGCGGCCCCGCCCCGGCCCTGCCCCGACGCCTGTCGCGGCCTCGTCTCGGCCCCGTCGCGGCCCCGCCCTGGCCCTTTTCCCGTCGCCCGTCGCGACGCCCTGGGGGGCCGCGCGACTTGGGGGGCCCGCGCGTCGCCCCTTCTGCCGCCTGCTCTGGCGCCCGGGGGCAGGGCCGCGCCTCGGCCCCTCCTTTCTTCGTCGCGGCCCTACCCCCCCCCCCCCCCCCCCCCCGTGCATTCCGTGGTGCTGGGGGTGTGGGGTGCCGAGCATGGGGGTGGCGGGTGTGGGGGTGGCGGTTATGTGTTCCTCCCCTTGCTCCTCCTCCTCCCTTGTCTCCCCCTGCTGCAGCTGTCGCTGAGGGGGGTGGGTGTGTGGGAGCCTAGGGTTTAGGGTTTAAGGGGGGTGCTGTGGGAGTGGAGCTAGGGTTTGAACAGGGGGTGTGTGAGAGGGGAGTGGGGCAGTTGGAGGAGGTTGTGTGAAGGTAGCTGTCTTGTCGCCTGCAGCGCCTGTAGTCCGTCGCCCTTGCTTCGGTAGCCAGTGAGCCTGTTGCACCAGTCGCCAGTGGGTCCGTTGCTCCTGCCGCTCGTCTATAGCCGCGGAGCCAGTCACTCCAGTAGTCTGTCGCCCTTGCTTCAGTAGCCTCTGAGTCAGCCGCTCCTGTGCCCGTGCCTCTGCAGCTTCAGTCGTTGCCTCCCATCTTCTCTCCCTCCACAGTCTCTCCTCCTCCTCACTTGCCCTCTGTGATTAGCTCTAGCTTTGCTTACCTTTGTGAACTCCTGCTCTATACCTGCTTGCTCATTGTACTGATTACACCCCACTTTGGCTATGGGGGTGTGTCAGAATGTTATTCTCTAGCCTGTAGTGGGGTGCTCTATAGCGAGTACAACCCATCTAGGGTTTGCTATATGTATCCTCATTGCTGCTAGTGAAACCCCTTCTTCTCCTATTTCTCTTTCACATACCCTAAAACCAAGCTATGGCTTCTTAGCCTAAGCTCCTATCTTAACAAGTACATGGCTGCTGTTGAAGGTTGGGGTGATCCGACGAACATGCCGACTGATGACGGCATCTGGGGGGCTGACGAACCCGATGAAACAACTTGGGGCGAGACGCCTGCTGAACGCGATGATCGTCTTCTCGCTGAAGCTGAGCAACGCGTCGCTGATATGGAGATTCTTGACTTGGGTCGTCTCGTTGGAGTTGAACCTGTACCTGCAGCATCCGATCAAGAAAGCGGCGAGTTAGTACTTGCTCCAGGCGAGTACGTGGATGTTGAGGTTCGTGTTCCACCACCAAATCTTACTCGTTACGTCGCACCTGCTTTCGATCAGATCCGCTCCGATGGTCATCAGCTTCTGTTGTCGTTCTTCGCTAACGCCGAGTATTACCTGCACGCACAAGGTCACAAAGCCACGGGAGAAACATGGCATAAGCGACTTGGTCATCCGTCGCAGTTTACGCTAAACAACACGATCAAGGCTGCAGTGCTTGACAAGAATTCGTTACTCTTACCGAGCGGTCTCGAACTGAAGCCGGTGAATCGCCCGGCACCCTGCACCATCTGCCCTGCGGCAAACCTACCGCACGAGCCGTTTCCGACTCATTTCCCTGGAGCTGAAGATTATCATCTGATGGATAAGGTTTACAGCGATATACTCAACTTACCTGCGGATGGTTTCAACGGCGGGCGCTACGTTATCACATTTACAGAAGCTTCTACTCGTTACGTTTGGACTGGAATGTCAGAACATTATATAGCTTATGCTGTTGTGTAGGCTATAGTGGGGTATCCCATAAGGGGTACAACCCAATTAGGGTTTCCTATTTGTACTCACTTCATTTCATAGTTCACTCATTCTCGTTCTTCATTTTCACATGGAATCAGAGCAGGTCCCCTCCTAGGGACTGCTTCTAGGGCCCACCGAAGCGCGCCCCGAGGCGCGTTTTCCTTTTTTTTAGCGACCCTCCGTGTCGCCCCTTGCGGCCCCGCCGCCCTCCCTTCGCGGCCCCGCCACCCTACTAACGCGGCCCCGCCGCCCTTCCTTCGCGGCCCCGCCGCCCTGCTCGCGCGGCCCAGCCGCCCTCTGCTTCGCGGCCCCGCTGCCCTGCTCACGCGGCCCCGCCGCCCTCTGCTACGCGGCCCCGCCGCCCTGCTACAGCGGCCCCGCCGCCCTCACGTCGCGGCCCGCCCGCCCTCTGCTTCGCGGCCCCGCCGCCCTGCTCACGCGGCCCCGCCGCCCTGCTCACGCGGCCCCGCCGCTCTCTGCTAAGCGGCCCCGCCGCCCCACTACAGCGGCCCCGCCGCCCTCACGTCGCGGCCCGCCCGCCACCCTACCTGCGGCCCGCCCGCCGCCCTACCTGCGGCCCGCCCGCCACCCTACCTGCGGCCCGCCCGCCGCCCTACCTGTGGCCCGCCCGCCGCCCTACCTGCGGCCCGCCCGCCGCCCTACTTGCGGCCCTACCGCCGCCCTCCCTGCGGCCCGCCCGCCGCCCTACTTGCGGCCCTACCGCCGCCCTACCTGCGGCCCGCCCGCCGCCCTCCTTGCGGCCCTACCGCCGCCCAACCTGCGGCCCTACCGCCGCCCTACCTGCGGGAGCCGCCTAGCAGCAGAACCGCCGGGAGCCAAGCCGCCCTGCCGCCGAGCCGCCCGGGAGCCGAGCCGCCCTGCAGCCGAGCCGCCCGAGAGCCGAGCCGCCCTGCCGCCGAGCCGCCCGGGAGCCGAGCCGCACTGCCGCCGAGCCGCCCAACAGCCGAGCCGCCCAGCAGCCGAGCCGCCCTGCCGCCGAGCCGCTGAGCAGCCGAGCCGCCCTACTGCCGAGCCGCCCGACCTGCCCTGTCCGGTGAGCACAGCCCCACTGTCACTGCGTGCCCTTCCCCTACTGCTTGCACTGCTCGTCTGTCGTCGTCATGGCTACCCCTAGTGTCCTCGCTTTTGACGCTGAGGGTCGAGCCATTGACTTTGAGGTCTGGGTCGACGACCTGCAGCTGTTCTTACAGTGCGATAGGGCGGACGGTCTTTCCCTCTTTGACCTCACCTCTGGCGCCTCTCCTGCCCCTGCTACTGATGCTGACCCCACTGTTCGCTCTCAGTGGGCCACCCGCGATGCTGCTGCACGTCTTGCTGTGCGTCGCCACCTGCCTACCACTGAGCGCGCGCACTTTAGTCAGTACAAGAGTGCTCAGACCTTGTACGACGCTGTAGTTGCGCGCTACTCTTCCCCTGCCACTGCTGCCCTGAGCCGCCTCATGCTACCGTACCTCTTTCCTGACCTTACTGCCTTTCCCACTGTCGCTGACCTCATTACGCACCTCCGCACTAGTGACACTCGCTACCGCGCCGCCCTTCCTGCTGAGTTCTGCGCCAAGAACCCCCCCCCCATGTACATCACTCTCTATTACATAGTCACACGCCTCCCTGACTCCCTTCGCGTAGTCAGGGACCACTACCTCTCGGTCTGTCCCACCACTCTCACTGTCGACCTCCTCGAGAAGTCCCTCCTGGCGGCGGAGAAGAGCATCGTCGCTGTAGGAGCCTCTCGTGGTGACCCTCGCACCCCCATCTTTGAGGGGTGTTCTCCTTCCCCCCTGCTGCCCTCTGTTGCCTCTGCTGCTGCTGCCGACCTGCTTGGTCTTGAGTCGGTCTGCGCGGCGTCTGCCCCTAGCGGGAGACGCCGCCCTGGCAGGGGCAAGGGGGGCAAGGGCGCGGGTGGAGCTGGCGAGGGCGGTGGAGGAGGCGGTGGAGGCGGAGGAGGGAGTGGGGGTGGCGGTGGGAGTGGTGGCGGGGGCGGTGGTGGCGGTGGCAGCAGCGGAGGAGGAGGCGGTGGTGGCGGCAGCGGTGGGAGCGGAGGCAGCGGTGGTGGTGGAGGTGGAGGCAGCGGTGGCGGAGGGGGTGGAGCTGGTCGGGGTGGTGCCCCGCTGCGTAGCGGCCCTGGTGGTGGCCAGCGTCAGCAGCAGCAGCAGCAGCAGCAGCGTTCGCGGGACATCCCCCCGCCCCAGCAGCTCCGTGAGTGGTACACGCAGCGTCAGCGGGGTGGGGGTTTTGGTCCGTGCACCTACGTCCTTCGTTCCGGTGACCGAGCGGGTGAGCAGTGTGGGGGTGCGCACCCCACTCAGCGCTGCTTTGGCCGCCTGACGGACGCTTGGCGTCAGCAGTTCCCCGAGGCCAGTGAGATTCCCCGTTGGGGAGAGCTGTCTAGGGCTGGCGTAGCTGTCTTTGATCTTGACTTTGATGCTATCCTTGCTGCCATGTATGCTGTGACTATTAGTGAGGAGGGTGACTGTTACCAGTGTTTCCCGCCCGACCCGGGCATTGGTACTGCTGCGCCAGGTACTTCTGCGGCTGCTGCTCTAGGTGCCAGTGCGTCTGCACTCTCAGGTACTGGTGAGGCTGCGCTCTCAGGTACTGCGTCGGCTTCGGCCTCCCTCACCTTCACACTTGACTCAGGGGCTTCTCGCTCCTTCTTTCGAGACCGCACCACACTCACGCCGCTTGGCCGGCCGGTTGCAGTCTCCCTGGCTGACCCCTCTGGGGGTCCTGTCCTCTCTCACTTCTCCACTGTCCTCCCGTGTCCGGCTACCCCCTCGGGCACCTTGTCTGGTCTGTACCTCCCCTCGTTCTCGACGAACTTGGTGAGTGGTGCTGACCTGCAGGATGCGGGGGTTCACCAGTTTACTCCTGCGAGTCAGCGGGTGACCCACTGCTCGGATGCCCGCACAGGCCGACACCTGGCCACGTTCTCACGTCGGCCAGGGTCGAGTCTCTACACACTGACCACTGCGTCTCCTCCTGTCCCTGCGTCTGGCCAGGTAGCTGCGTCGGGTCAGGTGTTTGCTGCTGCGTCCAGGTCTGGTCCTGAGTCTGCCCCCTGCTCGTGTCGCCGCCTGTCTCACGAGACTCTCCTGTGGCACCACCGTCTTGGCCACCCCTCCTTGCTTCGTCTTCGGGGCATGGCTTCCCGTGTCCTTGTCTCTGGTCTTCCCCGGTCTCTCCCTCCCCTTCCTTCGGGACCCGGACCTTCTTGTGTCCCCTGTGTCGAGGGGCGGCTCCGGGCTGCCCCTCACTCCTCCCAGTTTCCCCCGACAGAGGCTCCTCTGCAGACGCTTCACATGGACGTGTGGGGCCCCGCCCGCGTCCGTGGGCAGGGTCACGAGCGCTACTTCCTGCTGGTGGTTGACGACTACTCGCGTTACACCACAGTCTTCCCCTTGCGCAGCAAGGGTGATGTCACTGAGGTGTTGATCGACTGGATCCGCGCAGCTCGTCTCCAGCTCAGGAGGAGCTTCGGCTCGGACTTTCCTGTTCTGCGTCTGCACTCTGACCGAGGTGGAGAGTTCTCCTCTGGCCTTCTGCGAGCCTACTGTCGTGCACGAGGCATCCGCCAGACCTTTACGCTTCCGGACTCTCCACAGCAAAATGGGATTGCTGAGCGCCGCATTGGCATGGTCATGGACGTCGCTCGTACGTCCATGATGCATGCGGCTGCCCCCCATTTTCTGTGGCCGTTTGCGGTTCGGTACGCGGCGCATCAGATCAACCTTCACCCCAGGGTCTCCCGGCCGGAGACCTCTCCAGCTCTGCTGTGGACGGGGAAGGTCGGCGATGCGTCTGCGTTCCGTGTCTGGGGATCTCGGGCGTTTGTTCGTGACTTGTCTGCGGACAAGCTGTCCCCTCGTGCTGCTCCCTGTGTCTTCCTCGGCTTCCCCCCTGACGCTCCAGGGTGGCAGTTCTACCACCCCTCCTCTCGTCGTGTTCTGTCCTCCCAGGACGTCACGTTCGACGAGTCAGTCCCCTTCTACCGCCTCTTCCCCTACCGCACTCCTTCCCTCCCCCCGCCACCGCACTTCCTTGTGCCAGGTCCCCCCCCGGTAGACCCCCTTCCCCCTCAGGGTCCTGCCCCTTCAGGTGTGTCCCAGGTAGACGCAGTCGAGCCGGTCGAGGTTGCTGGTGACTCTGGTCCTGCTGCGGGTGCTGAGCCTGGGGGTGCTGAGTCTGGGGGTGCTGAGCCTGGGGGTACTGCGACTGGGGGTGCTGAGCCTGGGGGTGCGGAGTCTGGGAGTGCTGAGCCTGGGGGTGCTGCGACTGGGGGTGCTGAGCCTGGGGGTGCGGAGTCTGGGGGTGCTGAGCCGTGGGGTGCTGCTACTGGGGGTGCTGAGCCAGGGGGTGCTGCGTCTGGAGGTGCTGAGCCTGGAGCTGCGGAGCCTGCGGCCACTGGACCTCCCCTTGTGGCGTCTGGCGGTGCGGGACCTGGCGGTTCTCCGGGTGCTTCGCCTCGGCGGGAGCCCCTCTCTCCACAGGAGCTGCGCGAGTGGTTTGCCCGGCGCTGGAGGCGTGCTGCTGGAGCTGGAGGTTCTTCGGCTACTGAGGGTGCTGGTGCCGCGGGTCCCGGAGGTGCTGGAGCTGGAGCTGCTGAGGGTGTTGGCGCTGAGGCTACTGCTGTCGGTCCTGGAGGCGGTCCTGCTGGGGGTGCTACTGGTACTGCTGGAGGTCCTGGAGCTGGAGGTGCTGCTGGCGCTGGTGCTCCCGCTTGGGGTACTGGTGCTGTCCCTGCTGTGTCTGGAGTCGCCGCGCGGCCTAGACCGTACTTCGTTCCGCTCCTTCAGCAGGTTCTTGGTCTCCCGCCTTCTACTGGTCCTCCTCCTCCCTTAGAGTGTCCACAGCCTGTCCTGTCACAGTTCCAGTTACAGCCGGCCTCCCCACTGCCCGCTCCTTCTCCCTACACTGGTCCTACTGGAGGTCTTGCTGAGCGTCGTGAGCCTGCGTCTCGTCCTGCGTCGCCTGTCCTTGCTGCTCGCACTAGTGGTCGTGGTTCGCGTCAGCGTCCTCCTCCTGTCCCTGGCACGCACCGGATGTCTCTGCGTCCGTCCACTGCTCCTCTGCGTGCCCCTTTGCCTTCTCCTCCTGAGTCCTCTCTTCCTGCTCTTCCTGACCCGGAGTCGGACTCTCTTCGTGCTGCCAGTCCTGCTGTCACACGTCTCCTTGCTACTGTCGTCACTGACCCCTCTTTTGAGTCCACTGCTGCGTCTGCACTTGTTGCTGAGCTCGTCGACTTTGCTGCTCGCTGTCGTCTAGACTACGCTGCCGGTCTTGTTGCTGAGTCTGCGTCTGTCTGTCCTCCGTCCGTCGGGGGTGAGTGTGCTCTTGGCACGGACGTCCTTGAGGACAGGCAGGAGGAGTTCCGGTGTCTGGCTGCTGCTTCACCTCATCTCGCGTCCGTACTACTTGCCCCTGAGGGAGACCCGGATGCACTAGACATCCCGACTCCGCGCTCTTACGCGGAGGCCGTAGAGGGTCCCTACTCCTCTCAGTGGCAGGCAGCTATGGATGCAGAGATGGCGTCCTGGAAGTCCACAGGCACCTACGTTGACGCGGTTCCCCCTCCTGGGGCGAACATCGTCAGTGGCATGTGGATCTTCAGGGTGAAGCGGCCGCCGGGCTCTCCACCTGTCTTCAAGGCGCGGTACGTCGCTCGTGGCTTCAGTCAGCGGCAGGGAGTTGACTACTTTCAGACCTTCTCTCCCACCCCGAAGATGACCACTCTTCGGGTGCTGCTGCACATAGCCGCTCAGCGCGACTACGAGCTCCACTCTCTTGACTTCAGTACTGCTTTCTTGCAGGGTAGCCTGCACGAGGAGATCTGGCTGCGCCGTCCACCTGGCTTCACTGGGACTTTTCCTCCTGGCACCCAGTGGAGCCTCCGACGGCCAGTCTACGGTCTCCGCCAGGCACCGCGTGAGTGGCACGACACACTGAGGACTACGCTTGCGGCTCTTGGGTTTGCTCCCTCTACTGCTGACCCGTCGTTGTTTCTGCGCACCGACACTTCTTTGCCGCCGTTCTACGTCCTCGTGTACGTCGACGACTTGGTCTTTGCCACAGCTGACACTGCTGGACTAGCCTACGTGAAGTCCGAGCTGCAGAAGAGACACACGTGCACAGACCTGGGTGAACTGCGCAGCTACCTTGGCTTGCAGATCACTCGGGACAGAGCACGCCGCACCATTACCTTGACTCAGTCACACATGGTGCAGCAGGTCCTTCAGCGCTTCGGCTTCACGTACTCCTCGCCTCAGGCCACTCCTCTGTCTACTCGCCACTCGCTCTCAGCTCTGCCTTCGGATGAGTCCGTAGAGTCGAGTGGCCCGTACCCAGAGCTTGTTGGCTGCCTCATGTACCTGATGACCTGCACACGACCTGACCTTGCATACCCTCTTAGCATTCTTGCACGCTATGTTGCTCCTGGGAGACACCGACCAGAGCACATGGCTGCAGCTAAGAGGGTGTTGCGCTACTTGTGCAGTACGTCGGGCATGGGGCTAGTGCTTGGAGGGCGGAGTCCAGTGGTCCTCACTGGGCACGCGGACGCTTCTTGGGCAGACGACCAGGCTACACAGCGGTCGTCGCAGGGTTACACCTTCAGTCTTGGTTCCGGCTCTGTCTCGTGGCGGGCTACTCGCTCGTCCTCTGTTCTCAGCTCCAGTTGTGAGGCTGAGATCTACGCCGGGGCCATGGCTGCACAGGAGCTTCGCTGGCTCACCTACCTGCTGACTGACCTTGGAGAGCCGCCTCGTTCTCCTCCAGTGCTGTACGTAGACAACAAGGCCATGCTGGCCTTGTGTCGAGAGCAGCGCTTGGAGCACAGAACGAAGCACATTGCTCTCCGTTACTTTCTTGCTCGTGAGCTGCAGCAGCGTGGTCAGTTGCGACTTGCTTACGTGGCCTCTGAGGCCAACACTGCTGATGTGTTCACCAAGGCACTTGCGCCTTGTGACCATCAGCGCTTCTGCACCCAGCTGGGTCTTGTACCTGTCTTGCCTCACTTGCTCTCTTCTTGACCTTGCTTGTACTGTTACATATATATACCTGCTCTTGCTTGTCTAGCTCTATATATATATGTGTACTCCTGCATGTGAACTGGCCTTGTGGCCTTGTCGTTGTGCTCGGACTGTGTGGTGACTTTGTGATCCACCCTGAGCTTGCTCTGCTTTGCTTGACTGGTCTTGTGACCCCTTGTTCTCCCCCACTTTGCCTATGGGGGTGTGTCAGAACATTATATAGCTTATGCTGTTGTGTAGGCTATAGTGGGGTATCCCATAAGGGGTACAACCCAATTAGGGTTTCCTATTTGTACTCACTTCATTTCATAGTTCACTCATTCTCGTTCTTCATTTTCACATGGAAACATGACTAACCGTTTTCTTGCGTTTACAGCTTTCCACACCTGGCTTCCTCTCGCCGAACGAGAGTCTGATACTAAGCTAAAGGCGTTTCAGTGTGACGGCGCCGGCGAGTATCGCAGTAACGAGTTCACGGCCTACTTGCAAGAACGCGGGATACGACGACTTTTTTCGTTGCCTCACGCTCATCAGCAGAGTGGCGTAGCTGAGCGGCTCAACAGGACTCTGCAAGAGAAGATGCGAGCCCTTCTTGCCCAGGCTCAACTCGGCCCACTCTACTGGCCTTTCGCCATGGATCATACAACGCTGTTGCACAATCTTCTTTCGTCCTCGGCCCTGCCCAACAACGCCTCACCCTACTTGCTGTGGACGGGCAAGTTGGGTACCACTAAATTACTTCGTGTTTTCGGATGTGTTGTTCAGTACCGTCCTCCTACCGCTCCGCTCGGGAAGTTCGATCAGCGTGCTAAGTGGGGGCTGCATCTCGGCATTGAAAAACAATATCTTGCCTGGCGTATCATGGATTACCGCAGTCGTCTCCTTGTTCCTGCTCGCGACTGTATTTTCTACGAGAATCTGACGCTGCCCGTCTTCGAACAGCATCTTGCCACGCAGCAAAACCCTGCCACGCTTTTCCACGGTGTTCGTTCGTTCGCTAGCGCCGACGTCGAAATTGCTGCCAGCAAAGAACCTGACCCCGACGGTGCACGTGAAGCTGCTCCCGACCCACCTGTCCCTGTCACGTCCTCCGGAATTCCAGAGTTTATTCCTCTTGCTGACACGGCACCTGAGGATGTTCGCGATGTTCATCATACTTACCTCGTGGATGAACAGCGCCAACCAATGCCGGTGGTTTCCGATAGCAGCATCCGTGTCAACCCTGACGAAATTGGGGGGGCAAGTGGAGACCAGAATGATTCTGTCAATTTCGCAGGTCGCACCAACGATAATCCGCATTATCAGACCGGACTGCAAATTCTGGGACTCGCAGCAGCGGTACAGCACAGTTCTACAGTGAATTTGGAGCCGAAAACTGCCCGACAAGCTCTCTCAGGGCCTCATCGCGAAAAATGGCGTGAAGCGATGGATCGCGAACTGGCTGCCCTGGAGAAAAGGGGAACTTGGGATCTTATACCCATTGAAAAAACGGTAAACAAAAATGTTCTTACCGGTAAGTGGGTCTTCAGGGTGAAGACGAAAGCGGATGGTACTTACGAGAAACACAAGGCACGGTGGGTGGTTCGCGGTTTTGATCAGACTCATGGGATCGACTACACGCTTACCTTCGCCCCGGTCAGTCGACATACGAGTGCTCGACTCGTTCTCTGCGAAGCAGCCGCGAAGAATTTTCCACTTCGACAAATTGATGTTTCCAACGCTTTTCTGTACGCCGACGTCGATGCCGAAATCTACGTCGAATATCCGCACACCTATCCGACAAATCCGCCGAGTGTCTGCAAGCTCAAAAAGTCACTGTACGGAATCAAACAAGCACCGCGACTGTGGCAGCAGCATTTGAACAGGAAGCTGACGGAGGTTGGGTTTCGACAACTGCCGCACGATCCCGGGATGTACCGGCTAGACGACAAGGGGAGCTATGCGTTGTTAGTGGCTTACGTGGACGACATCCTCTACGTCAGTTCGTCTACTTTGCTGGGTGATCGTATCGAAGCCGATCTGAAGAAATCGCTTGACTTAACCATTTCCACCAAAGTAACTCAATTTCTGGGGTTAAACGTTTCGCGAACTTCTTCCGCTATTCATCTCACGGCTTCGAAGTATGCGGAGTCACTCGCTAAGCATTTCAACATCTCCACGGATTTCGTTGCTACACCTTATCGGTCTACACTCACCGTGCACGTTTCCAACCTGAAAAATCTGTCAGCAGCTGGTCTTCAACTGTATCAGCAGCAGCTGGGATGTCTCCTTTTCGCAGCAGTCACCTGTCGCCCTGATCTTGCCTACGTCGCAAGTCACCTTGCGCAGTTTCTACGCTGCCCGAAAGAAGAACACTCTCTCGACTTACAGCGTGCGCTACGCTACTTCGTCTCTACACCAACAATCGGGTTGATTTTCAACGCTGGGAAGCCGACCGACAAAATGTACCTCAGCGGGTACGTTGACGCGGACCACGCTGGCGACACGTCAGATCGACGGTCACGCACGGGTTATATTTTTCGTCTCGAGCCGATTGGTCCGATCTCCTCGAATTCCTCGAAACAGGAACTCGTGTCACTTTCATCGGCTGAAGCAGAATTCATCGCCGCCTGTGCTGCAACTCGCGAAGGTCTGTACCTGCAGGAATTGCTTGACGAAGCAAAATTCGTCACGCTGAATCAGTTCACGTTGCAGTGCGACAACCAGAGTGCAATTACCATCGCCAACAAGCCTGGTTTCGTCAATCGCACGAAGCACATTTCGCTGCGTTACTTCTTCGTAAAAGACGCGATCGACAAGGGGAGAATGCGCCTTGTCTACTGTCCCACCAGCGACATGGCCGCTGATTCAATTACTAAGAAGCTGACGCGTCAGAAATTTTATCACTGCAACCAGCTCAGTGGCATTTCCGAGTCAACAGGGTGACTACACCGAACTCCTAGAAGTGAAGGGGAGTGTTGAGATAATATCGAGACTTGTGCACTTCAAGGAATTCGTGTAGTATAGTTAGTACAGTAAAAGTACCGATAGGCTGACGTCAGCAAAGCGCTACGCGCTCTAGGATAACGTCAGCAGTAGCTGTAGGTATCGCGAATAGTCACGTACCGTTTCAGGCTAATAGGTACATTAAGCGAATGGGTACTTTATCCTAGTATATATTCTGTATGTTTGTCATTTCTTAATATACTTGATTTCAGAGATATTGATCCTGTTACAAGTCACTCATATAAGACTTCCACTGCTACAGGAAGCTACTATCCTAAGACTACGATCCTATTCAGACAGCTTAATTCTAACAGGCCAAACGTGCAGAGTCCGAAAATCGGGGCTGTACGCGAAGCAGTCAACCCCGATAAGGAATTCGGGAAAATTCCTTACACTACCCCCTCCCCCCCCCCCCCCCTCTTTTAAGAAAGGTGGTCGATATCCGCAGCTCGCTTGCAGGCAAGATAATCCACAATAAGCGGGGAGTCTGCAAGCGAAGCGGATGACACCCACGTGTCGTCTTCACTGGTGCGGTCAGTCCAACGAATTAAAAAATCCACGTGGCGACCAGCGGCTGTCAAAACATATGCATAATTGTATCTAGGCTATATTGGGGCTAGCCTTAGGGGGTACACAAATAGTCTCGACACTCTAGTCTTGTACCCCAATCTTCTCCTAATCATCAGCTTTCTCGTTCCCTAGCTAGTGATTCTAACATGGTATTAAGAGCACAATGCTCCTTAGGACCGATTTTTTTAAAAGGGCCCACCACTACTATTTCGATCTACTGCCCGAGTCGCGCCCCTAGGAGAAATGCGAAATTCGAAACCGTGCTCTAGGCGAGACGGTTCCCTAGGCGCGATTTTTTTTTCCTCCTAGTCACGTGCGACCCCCTCCTGAACGCGTAGGCCCGTCGCGAAGCCCGTACAGCCCACGTAGGCCCGTCGCGAAGCCCGTACAGCCCGCGTAGGCCCGTCGCGAAGCCTGTACAGCCCGTGTAGACCCGTCGCGAAGCCCGTACAGCCCGCACCAGGCCGTCGCGCAGCCCGTACAGCCCGCGCCAGGCCGTCGCGCAGCCCGTACAGCTCACGTCAGGCTCGCACCCAGCGCGTAAAGCCCGCGCCAGGCCCGCACGCAGCCCTTACAGCCCGCGACTGGCCCGCACGCGGCCCGTGTTACTGTTACTCACTGCTGCTGCTACTGAAGCTAGTGCTGCTACAACTAGTGCTACTGCTGCCACTGCTACTACGGCACTTGCTACAGCTACTATTGTCTGAAACTACTCCAGCTACAGCTAGTGCTACTGCTGCAGCTCCTACTACTACACTTGCTACAGCTAGTGCTACTGCTGCAGCTCCTACTACTACACTTGCTACAGCTAGTGCTACTGCTGCAGCTCCTACTACTACACTTGCTACAGCTAGTGCTACTGCTGCAGCTCCTACTACTACACTTGCTACAGCTAGTGCTACTGCTGCAGCTCCTACTACTACACTTGCTACAGCTAGTGCTACTGCTGCAGCTCCTACTACTACACTTGCTACAGCTAGTGCTACTGCTGCAGCTCCTACTACTACACTTGCTACAGCTAGTGCTACTGCTGCAGCTCCTACTACTACACTTGCTACAGCTAGTGCTACTGCTGCAGCTCCTACTACTACACTTGCTACAGCTAGTGCTACTGCTGCAGCTCCTACTACTACACTTGCTACAGCTAGTGCTACTGCTGCAGCTCCTACTCCAGCGCTTACTGCAGCTGCTCCTGACTGAAGCTACTGCTGCTACAGTCCCTGAAGCAGCCGCCCCTGGTGCAGCCGCCCCTGGACCCTAGAGCAGCCGCCCCTGGCCCCTGAAGCAGCCGCCCCTGGTGCAGCCGCCCCTGGACCCAGAGCAGCCGCTTTGCACGCCCTCGCGTGCCCCTAGCGTACCGGCCCCGCCCCACTAGCCCGCCCTTGCTGGCCTCGTGCGACCAGGCCCCGCCCTAGCTAGCTCGCCACCTCGTGCCCCGTGCGGACCGCCCCACTCTGCCCTGCACGCCCTCACGTGCCCCACCTCGAGTAGCCGCTGCCTAGCCGAGCCGAGCCGCCCCACCGAACCGCGTCACCCGGCCCGAGCCGCGCCGCCCTACCGAGCCGCGCCCCTGATTCTGTCACTGCTACTGTCACTACTGCTGTTTCTGCTACTACTACTACTACTACTGCTCCTACTGTCGCTATGGCTAGCCCCCCTGTGCTAGCTTTCGATGCTGAGGGCCGCCCAGTGAAGTTTGACACCTGGCTCGATGACCTGCACCTATTCCTACAACTCACTGCCAAGGAAGACATCTCACTGTACGATCACGCCTTAGGCCATGCCACTGCCCCTGCTGCTACTGCTGACAGCACTGCCCGCTCACAGTGGCAGACTCGTGACGCCCACGCTCGCTTTGCTATTCGCAACTCCCTGCCGATAGATGAGCGCGAGCACTTTGGCCAGCACAAGACTGCACAGGCACTGTACACCGCTGTCGTTGCCCGCTACTCCTCACCTGCCTCTGCCGCGCTAGGCCGTCTCTCACTCCCCTACCTGTTCCCCGACCTGGCCTCTTTCCACACAGTCGCTGACCTCATCACGCACCTCCGTACTAGTGAGGCCCGCTTCCGTGCCGCTATGCCCGATGAGTTTCTTGCCACGAACCCCCCCCCGCTCTGGCTCACTCTCTACCACCTAGTCACCCGCCTCCCTGACACTCTGCGTGCAGTCAGGGATCACTTCCTATCTCGCTGCCCCACTGAGCTCACCATTGCCCTCCTCGAGAAGGAACTACTTGCAGCTGAGGCTAGCATAGTCGCTGTAGGTGCCTCTCGTGGCGACCCCCGCACCCCATTCTTTGAGGGGTGTTCCCCTTCCCCCCTTCTTCCCTCTGTAGCCTCTGCTTCTTCTGCCGACCTCCTTGGTGCTGAGAAGGTCGGGACTGCGTCCACTTCGAGCTGGCGCCGCAGCAGCAAGGGCAAAGGGGGCAAGGGAGGCGGAGGTGACGGCGGGGGAGGCGGTGGTGGGGGCGGTGGAGGCGGTGGGGGTGGTGGTGGGGCTGGAGGGACTAGTGGCAGCGGTGGGGGTGGTGGCGGCAGCGGCGGGGGAGGTGGCAGGGGCGGGGGCGGTGGTGGAGGCGGCGGTGGTCGTGGCGGCGGCAGGGGAGGGGGTGGTCGAGGAGGTGGCGGCGGCGGTGGTGGTCGTGGAGGCGCTGGCAGTGGCCAGAGCCAGCAGCGCACTCTGTCGCCCCAGGAGCTCCGTGAGTGGTACTCTCAGCACGGGGGGGGGGGGGGTGGCCTTAGCTGCACGTACGTCATCCGCACTGGTGACCGCACTGGTCAGACGTGTGGGAGGGCGCACACCACGCAGCGCTGCTTCTCTCGCCTCGACGACGCTTGGCGTACTCAGTTCCCTGATGCGACTGAGCTGCCCCGCTGGGCTGATCTGATGAAAAAGAACATTGATATCTATGCTCTAGACTTTGATGCTATTCTCACTGCCATGTATGTGATGTCTACTAGTGGAGAGAGTGCTCAGTACCTGCGTGTTCCGCCCGACCCGGGCATTCGGACCTGTGAGGCTACCGCTCTAGGTGCTGGTGAGGCTGCTGCTCTAGGTGCTAGTGAGTCTGCGCCCCCTGGTACTGAGTCGACTGAGGCACTACACACCTTCACACTGGACTCAGGTGCTTCTCGCTGTTTCTTTCGTGACCGCACTGCCCTTGAGCCGCTTGCTCGGCCAGTTGCTGTCTCCCTCGCTGACCCCTCTGGGGGTCTGGTCATTGCGACCTCCTCCACTGTCCTTCCTTGTCCTGCGGTCCCGTCGGGCACACTGTCAGGTCTCCACCTCCCCTCGTTCTCTACGAACTTGGTGGCGGGTTGTGCGCTCCAGGACGGGGGTGTTCACCAGTTCACCCCTGCCTACGAGCGCGTGACACACTGCACGTGTGCTCGGACGGGCCGTCACCTGGCTACCTTCACTCGGCAGCCGGGGTCGGACCTGTACACACTGACCACTGAGTCCCCTCAGGTAGCTGCGTCTGCGTCTGCGTCAGGTCAGCTGTCGGCCCCCTGCTCGTGTCGCTCTCTGGCGCACGAGACCGTCCTCTGGCACCACCGACTTGGTCACCCGTCTGTGCAGCGCCTTCGTGCCATGCATAAACGGTACCTTGTCTCTGGTCTTCCCAGGGTTCTCCCTCCCCTCCCACCCTCGCCTGCTCCTCCCTGTCTTCCCTGTGTCGAGGGGCGGCAGCGCGCCGCTCCTCACTCCTCCTCGTTTCCCCCGACGACTGCTCCCTTGCAGACGCTCCACATGGACGTGTGGGGCCCAGCCCGCGTCCGTGGTCAGGGTCAGGAAAGGTACTTCCTGATAGTTGTTGACGACTACTCGCGCTACACCACGGTCTTCCCCTTGCGCACCAAGGGTGAGGTCCCTGATGTTTTGATCCCTTGGATCCGCGCTTCTCGTCTCCAGCTCAGCGAGCGTTTCCACTCGGACTTTCCTGTCCTGCGCTTGCACTCTGACAGAGGTGGTGAGTTCTCCTCCGACCTCTTGGCAGCCTACTGTGCGGAGCACGGCATCCGCCAGTCGTTCACGCTTCCGGCCTCTCCACAGCAGAATGGGGTTGCTAAGCGCCGCATTGGCTTGGTCATGGAGGTCGCTCGTACCTCCTTGATCCATGCGGCTGCCCCCCACTTTCTGTGGCCGTTTGCGGTCCGATACGCTGCGCATCAGCTCAACCTCTGGCCCCGTGTCTCCTTGCCGGAGACTTCCCCGACACTGCGTTGGACGGGAGAGGTTGGCGATGCGTCGCATTTTCGGGTCTGGGGATCTCGAGCTTTTGTTCGCGATACGTCCGCGGACAAGCTCTCCTCCCGCGCTGTTCCTTGTGTCTTCCTTGGCTTTGTCCCGGACGCGTCTGGTTGGCAGTTTTACCACGCCACCTCGCGCCGTGTCCTGCCCTCACAGGACGTCACTTTTGACGAGTCCGTGCCCTACTACCGCCTCTTCCCCTACCGCACTGCCCCGCTCCCCCCCCCGCCTCTCTTCCTCGCCCCAGGTGCTGCTATGGTAGACCCCCTCCCCCCTCAGGGTGCCGCTCCCTCAGGTGTGTCCCAGGTAGACCCGGTTGAGCCTGTCGAGGTAGCTGTCGACTCTCGTCCTGCTAGGGGTGCTGAGCCTGAGCGTGCGGAGCCTGGGGGTGCGGAGCCTGGGGGTGCGGAGCCTGGGGTTGCGGAGTCTGGGGGTGCTGCGTCTGGGGGTGCTGAGTCTGGGGGTGCTGAGTCTGGAGGTGCTGAGCCTGGGAGTACTACACCTGGAGGAGCTCTCTCCTCACAGCAGCTGCGTGAGTGGTACTTACAGTACTGCAGCCTCAGGAGAGGTGCCTCTGGAGCTAGGAGTGCTGCTGGAGCTGGTGCTAGTGCTTCCCCTCCTAGGCGGGAGCTGCCCTCTCCCCAGCGGCTCCGAGAGTGGTACGCGCGGCGCTGCAGTCTCCGGAGTGGCGCTCCTAGTGTCGCGGACCCTGGTGCTGGAGGTGCTACTGCTGCTGGCGGTGCTGCTGGTGCTCCTGGAGGTGCTGCTGGTGCTGGTGCTACTGACGCTGCTGGAGGTACTGCTGGTACTGGTGGTACTGCTGGTGCTGCTGGAGCTGCTAGAGGTACTCCTACTACTGGAGCTGCTGCTGGTGCTGAGGACCCGGGTGTTGGAGCTGCTGCTGGTGCTGCGGACCCGGGTGTTGGAGCTGCTGCTGGTGCTGCGGACCCTGGAGTTGGAGCTGCAACTGGTGCTGCCGACCCTGGAGTTGGAGCTGCTGCTGGAGCTGAGGACCCTGGAGTTGGAGCTGCTGCTGGTGCTGCGGACCCGGGAGCTGGTGCTGCTGGTGTAGCTGGAGACCCTGGAGCTGAGGGTACTGGTGGTGCCTCTGCTGGTTCTGGAGGCGCTACGCGGCCGCGGCCGTACTTCGTTCCGCTCCTTCACCAGGTTCTTGGTCAGCCGCCTCCCCCTAGTCCTGCTCCCTCCTTAGAGTGTCCTCCGCCTGTCCAGTCGCAGTCACAGTTACCGCCTGCCTCGCCACTCCCTGGTCCTTCTCCTTACACTGGTCCGACTGGAGGTCTTACAGAGCGTCGTGAGCCTGAATCTCGTCCTGCGTCGCCAGAGTCTCGTCGTGCGTCACCTGTTCGTGCTGCTCACACTGGTCGTCGTGTTCCGCGTCAGCGTCCTCCTGCTGTCCCAGGCACTCACAAGATGGCACTTCGTCCTTCCACTGCTCCTCAGCGTGTCCCTCTGCCGTCTCCTCCTGCGTCTTCTCTTCCTGCTCTTGCTGACCCGGAGTCTGACTCCCTTCGTGCTGCCAGTCCTACTGTCACGCGTCTCCTCGCCACAGTTGTCACTGACACTTCCTTTGAGTCCTCTGCTGCGTCTGCTCTAGTCGCTGAGTTAGTTGACTTTGCTGCCGCTTGTCGTCTAGACTACGCCGCTAGCCTTGTCGCTGAGTCTGAGTCTGAGTCTGTCTGTCCTTCGTCCGTCGGGGGTGAGTGTGCTCTTGGCACGGACGTCCTTGAGGACAGGCAGGAGGAGTTTGAGTGCTTTGCCGCTGCGTTACCTCATCTCGTGTCCATGCTGGTTGCCCCTGAGGGAGACCCCGATGCTCCAGACATCCCGACCCCGCGCTCTTACGCTGAGGCGATCGCGGGTGAGTACTCCTCTCAGTGGCAGACGGCCATGGACGCAGAGATGGCTTCTTGGAAGTCCACAGGCACCTACGTCGACAAGGTTCCCCCACCTGGGGCGAACATCGTCAGTGGCATGTGGATTTTCAGGATGAAGCGGCCGCCGGGTTCTTCGCCTGTCTTCAAGGCGCGTTACGTTGCACGAGGCTTCAGTCAGCGAGAGGGAGTTGACTTCTTCCAGACCTTCTCCCCGACCCCGAAGATGACCACTCTTCGGGTTCTGCTGCACGTCGCCGCTCAGCGTGACTACGAGCTCCACTCTCTTGACTTAAGCACAGTTTTCTTGCAGGGCAGCCTGCACGAGGAGATCTGGCTGCGCCGCCCACCTGGCTTCACTGGGTCGTTCCCTCCTGGTACCCAGTGGAGCCTCCGACGGCCAGTCTACGGTCTCCGCCAGGCGCCGCGTGAGTGGCACGACACACTGAGGACTACACTTGTGGCTCTTGGGTTCGCTCCTTCTACTGCTGACCCGTCGCTGTTTCTACGCACCGA
Organism: Closterium sp. Naga37s-1; assembly: GCA_947471745.1. Taxonomy (NCBI): domain Eukaryota; kingdom Viridiplantae; phylum Streptophyta; class Zygnematophyceae; order Desmidiales; family Closteriaceae; genus Closterium; species Closterium sp. Naga37s-1. The sequence continues at coordinate 791,627 of CANJKZ010000979.1, forward strand.
CACTTCACTGCCGCCGTTCTACATCCTCGTGTACGTCGACGACTTGGTCTTTGCCACTGCTGACACTACGGCACTCGCCCACGTGAAGTCGGAGCTGCAGAAGAGACACACGTGCACAGACCTGGGTGAACTGACAAGCTATCTTGGCTTGCGGATCACCCGGGACTGAGCACGGCGCACCATCACCTTGACTCAGTCACACATGGTGCAGCAGGTCCTTCAGCGCTTCCGCTTTACGTACTCCTCGCCTCAGCCCACTCCTCTGCCTACCGGTCACTCGCTCTCAGCTCTGCCTTCGGATGAGTCCGTAGAGCCGAGTGGCCCGTATCCAGAGCTTGTGGGCTGCCTCATGTACCTGATGACCTGCACTCGACCTGACCTTGCATACCCTCTTAGCATCCTTGCACGCTATGTCGCTCCTGGTCGTCACCGGAAGGAGCACATGGATGCCGCTAAGAGGGGGTTACGTTACTTGTGCAGTACGTCGGGCATGGGGCTAGTGCTTGGAGGACGAGACCGAGTTGTACTCACTGGGCACTCAGACGCTTCTTGGGCTGACGACCAGGCTACTCAGCGGTCGTCTCAGGGTTACACCTTCAGCCTTGGCTCTGGTTCTGTTTCTTGGCGTTCTACACGCTCGTCTTCCGTTCTCAGCTCCAGTTGTGAGGCTGAGATCTACGCCACAGCCATGGCTGCACAGGAGTTACGCTGGCTCACCTACCTGCTGACCGACTTGGGAGAGCGGCCTCGTTCTCCTCCAGTGCTGTACGTCGACAACAAGGCTACCATTGCCTTGTGTGAGGAGCACAGACTGGAGCACAGAACGAAGCATATCGCTCTACGGTACTTCCTTGCTCGAGAGCTGCAGCAGCGTGGTCAGCTTCGTCTGCGTTACGTGGCCACTCGGGCCAACACTGCTGATGTGTTCACCAAGGCGCTTCAGCCTTGTGACCATCAGCGCTTCTGTACTGTTCTAGGCCTTGTGCCTACTGTGCCTCACTTGCTTACTTCTTGACTCTGTTTGTACTGTGATCTCTATATATATACCTGCATACTTACACTTGCTAGGTTGTGCTCACTGTACCCCTTGCTATATTATTAAACTGCATGTGAACTGGTCTTGTGACCACTTGCTTGTGCTCGGAATTTGTGTGGTTTCCTCGAGATCCACCCTGAGCTTGCTTTGCCCTTCCTGACTGGTCTTGTGACCACTACTTGCTCTGGCTATCCCCCATTTCGCCTATGGGGGTGTGTCAAAACATATGCATAATTGTATCTAGGCTATATTGGGGCTAGCCTTAGGGGGTACACAAATAGTCTCGACACTCTAGTCTTGTACCCCAATCTTCTCCTAATCATCAACTTTCTCGTTCCCTAGCTACTGATTCTAACAGCGGCATCCAGTCGTACACGATGTGCCAAGATCTTGGACGGGTGAAGTGTCGGTTCTGGTACCGGGCGTGCTGTTGGTGCAGCCTGTTGACGTGCGATGTCGGTCGTGGAAGGCACGAATTTGCGAAGTAAGCTGACGTGGAAGGCGTCATGGATAGGCCAGTCGTCGGGTAGCAGCAGCTTCGCGGTGACAGGTGTCACCATCTTGATGATCTTGAAATGCCCACAAAATCGTGGCCGTAATTTCAATGGGCCGGGCAATCGTAGATTCTTCGTGTCGAGTAGGACTAGTTGCCTAGCTGCCAGGACGAGTTCCCGTCGTAAAAGGTCGGTATATTTGCGGGAAGTGGTATTCGCCTCGCGAATTGCGTTCGCAACTTTTTCTCGAACTTCCTGGAGTTCCGTCACGAATGTTTGTGACCGCGGGACCAGATTGTCAGGTGTAGTCGTTGTAGGCACCATCGGGTCCATCCCGTAATTTAAAAAGAACGGGGGGGGGTGATTAGTCGTGCTAGACGGGGCATTATTAAAGGCAAACTCCAACATGGCGAGCGAGTCTTCCCAGCGAGCAGGGTCTGGGCAGTTCGTCCGTAACAACTGCTCCATGGTTTGAATGGTCCGCTCGGTCCGGCCGTCCATTTGTGGGTGGTATGCCGAGGAGCACTGTAGCTTCGTGCTGTACTGCGCCCACGTTTCCTTCCAAAATTTCGACGTTAACTTCGGATCTCGGTCGCTGATGATCACCGAGGGAATTCCGTGCAGTCGCACGACCGTTGACATGAAGAGTCACGCAGTTTCTTCGGCTGTGATTGTTGTACGACACGGTGTGAAGTGCGCCATTTTCGTGAGAGGATCGACGACGACGAGAACAGCGTCGTTGCCGGACGGTCCACCTGGCATCCCCGTGACAAAATCCATTGTCACTTGTTGCCACAGTCGTTCGGGTGGTGCGAGGGGTTGCAGTGACCCAGCTGGCCGTTGACGTGTCGATTTCATGGCCTGGCATACCCTGCATGAGGACACATATCGCTGCACGTCGTTAGAGGAGTCAGGCCAATAATAGTGACGGTGCAGTAATTTCTGGGTTTTATCAAACTCGAAATGTCTGGAGAATTTGGAATAGTGGACCTCTTGGATAAGGAGTTCATGTAGTAGCGGTAAGCGGGAACCCAAATCCGGTTAGTTCCGACTTTTACGTAATGATCGCCTTTTTGCGTTGTGGCTTGCTGGTGATTGCCGGTTGTGAAGAACGGGTCCGTAGTGTAGCCGTGGGTGAAAAGTCCCGTAAGTAATGGGTTCGAGTTGTGAATGAGTACTGCAGCGGATTGTACTGTCGGTCAGGTCAGGGCGTCGGCAATGTTATTTGCCCCCTTCTTATACGTGATGCGGTAGGTCAAGTGGCTCTACATGTAGTCTAGCCACCGAATTTGTCGCGGGTTGAGGTTGGGCTGAGCTCGCAGATATTGGAGGGACTTGTGGTCCGTGCGAACAGTGACGTCGGCGCCCACCAAGCATCGCACCACACGAGTGTTGTAGTGAAGATGGCTGGCGGTGGTAAAGTCAGCGACAGCGACAGTGAGAGCCGAGACAGACGACGGAGAGAAGCGAGGGTCGGTGACACCAGTGGCTAGAACGCGGGAGACAACAGGGCAAACAGCACGGTAGTAGTCGAAGATAGGAGTAGGGGAGACGGAGGAGGAGAGGGGAGAACTGACACCGGAGGAGGAGAACGACGAAGAGAGGTACAAACGAGGGCAGTGTGGAGGTCGGTAACGGGGGACGCGGGACGAGCACTCGGAGGACAAGGACGGGAACGGTAGTGATGGACAACAGGAGGAGGAGACTGCGGTGGAGGAGAAGACCAGACCGCCGGACAGGCTTCAGGAGGAGAAAACGTAGGACCAAACGCAGGAGGGGACGGAGAGCGGACAGGAGGAGAGGAGGGAAGACCAAGGGCCCGGAGGCCACTCATGGGCGGGAACAACTGCCACTCCAGAGGGAGCTGCTGCGGCTGCGGTGGCGGCGGCGCCTGCTGCTGCTGTGGCTGCGGTGGCTGCTGCTGCGGCTGCCGCTGCTGCTGCTGCTGCTGTTGCTGCTGCTGCTACTGCTGCCGCTGCTGCCACTGCTGATGCTGCTCCAGCAGGTCCAACTGCCGCAACTCCTGCCGCTCCCGCTCCAACCGCTCCTGCTCCTCGCGCGCACGCCGGCAGGCCGCCTGGTAACGCGTGTCATGGCTGTGGGGAGGCAGAGTGCTCTCCGCAAACGTAGTGCCCCCAGCTCCAGTCGCCTCAGAACTAGCACCCCCAGAACCAGTGTCCCTAGAAGGGGTACCAACAAGGTCAGGGTCCCCAGCTCCAGCGCCCCCTGTCCTGGCATCCCCAGTGCCAGGACCTCCAACTCCAGCACCCCCAGAACTAGCACAACCCGTGCCAGCACCTCCACCTCTAGCACCCCCAGAAATAGCACCTCCAGTGCCAGCACCTCCAGCTCCAGCACCCCTCGAACAAGCACCCCCAGACCGAGTACCGCCAGTGGCTGCACCTCCAGCTCCAACACCAACCGAGTCCACACTAACCTGTCGTGGAAGTGCCAAAGGCTGCTGAGGGGACAGTGAGGAGGACTGCGGGGAGGGAGATGCTACCTGACGTGCGACCGAGGGTAGAGGGGTAGCGTGAGACACACCTGACGGGGCAGGACCAGGGGGGGTGGGGGTACCGGAGGAGCGGGAGCAGGGGGAAGAGAGGGTGCGAGGAAAGGGGGAGGAGAGGGAACCGAGAGACCTCTACAGGGGTACCGGGTGTAGTAGGATACTGACTCGTTGAACCAGACGTCACGGGAGTCTAGGAACTGGTGAAGGGGCGGGTGGTAAAAGGACCAGTCGGGCGAGGCTACCGGGAAACCAAGGAAGACACAGGGGACGGCACGAGCCGAGAGCTTGTCCGCAGAGGTGTCGCGGACAAGCGCAAGGCAGCCCCAGACACGAAAGGCTGACCCAACACCAGGGGACCCGGTCCAAAGACTGGTCGGTGAAGCCTCTGGCCGCGAGACGCACGGCTGGAGGTTCAGCTGGTGAGCGGCGTAGCGAACCGCGAAGGGCCACAGAAAATGGGGCGCATGGGCATGAATCATGGACGTGCGGGCGATGTCCATGACCAAGCCAATGCGGCACTCAGCAACCCCATTCTGCTATGGGGACCCCGGCAGCGTCCAGGATTGTACGATGCCCTGCTCGCCGCAGAATCCGGCAAGAATGCCTGAGCAAAACTCACCCCCACGGTCAGAGTGGAGACAGGAGACACAACAGCCACGAGTTCCCTCAGTGGCTAGAAGCCACCGGATCAGCGTAGAATTCACCTCAGACTTCTTCGCGAGAGGAAAATGAAGCCCCTCACGTGATTATACGGATCACAGGTAGCAGAGGTAGATATTCACATGACACTCACCGATGGATGCTGTGACGACGAGGAGAAAAATGGACAAGCTGAGGTAACAGTGGAGCCCCATAGCGTGCAAAATCCCCTAGCTGCTGAATTAGTTCCTAGCGATTTGAGAAAAAGGAATCCAGCTGCTTGATCAGAATGCGAATGAAGATGCCTGCCAGAATCAGCAGCGGTGGTATTTATCCTCTAATTGAAAGCTGAGCATGTGGTGGCCACACAAACTTTTCAGTTCGTTTCCGACAAAAATCGACTGCGTTATAGAACGATACAGATAGGTTCTGTGAAATTTCCCTGTGGTAATTTGGTACACGCGCTCTGGGAAACTAGGAGAATGCGCTGCGACATTGGGATGGACGCATTTGGCGGGGTACCTGGCGGGGTACCTGCATGTGACATCGCGTATGTTGAGGGTACGGACAACATCATAGAAAGTTGCGCAATCAGTGCCCCAAAAAAATCTACAAACACCAGCGGAGATGGTGACGAGGTTGGGGGTTTTTTTAGCTCTCGCCCACCCCACCTTGTAAGGAGTCCCAACTGAGTTCTGATGCAAGAAATACACTTATATTCTGGAGATTTTTTAGTCGAACGGGCAACCTAGTCGAAGCATCATTCTCTTGTCACGGACCGCAGAGTTGGTGACGATTCGCCGCAGAGCACGGATGGAGTACACGTCAGACACGGAAATGGTGAAAACGGAGAATTTCAGGTGGAAGTGCGTGGCAGCTTTCCTCAGGGAGGCTTGTGCTCCGCTCCGGCGCACACGCAATAAGCGCAGGTGGGTCAGGGAGATTTTCCAGAGAAGAACACAAACTGGATTCGTCGCAACACATCGTCTGTTGAAGTACATAACACTATGTTGACGATTTCTGTGCTCTTGTTGAGAGTGATTATACTAGCACACCAACCTTGCTTTCATCCAGCTTACAACGAAGGTTTTTCTATTGCTGACAAATTCAAAGAGCACTAGTTATCATCTTTTACATGCAGCCGAATCGACTTGGAGCTCTTACACCGCTCTAAAAGTGCCGCGCGCCGAACCGAAAGCCCTCAACGTGACAGATTTGGTCGTGTTGCTTTCGAGGCCTGGTTCGGAAATTCCTGTGCATAATATCAAGGGGAGTGTGACCATTCGAGTTCGATCACTTGGTTTCTCAGCAAGCCTGCCACATTCCAGCTTCCTGCGCTTCCGCATTTCATGTAAAGCGTGCGTGCCGTCGCTGATTACCCGCGCTACTCGCTCCGCAGCTTCCACCCCGCCTCTCCGTTGGCTTCCGCCGAGCCCCTCGAGCCCAAATCGTGCAGCTCAACTTGATTCACAGGCTAGCTAGGCTCCATTCGACGTACCAATGGACGGTCGTGTTCGCGACAACGCCAGCTTTATCGATTCTCCCGTCGTACCTCCCGCCGTACCTCCCGCCGCATCTTCCGCCGCGATCGCCGGTCTCCCCCAGCCCGTAGAAAGCGCGCTCTACCTCTGGGGATTCAATCTCCGCGGGCAGACCAGCCACCGCGCGGGGCTGCAGGGGGATCCGCACACGTGGCGCTGCCAGCGCGCGCCGCTGCGGATTGCGCGGGAGAAGTTCCGCGCGCGGGACGGGCGGCCCGTGGCGCTTGTTAGCGTGGCATGCGGGCTGGAACACAGCGCGGCGGTGGGGATCGATGGGAGCCTGTTCACGTGGGGGTCGAACGAATATGGACAGCTGGGCGACGGCACAGAGCAGAGCAGCAGGTACGCTGACTCCGTTGACTCCATGGACTTGACTTTCTCCCTGGGGATTGATGGGAGCCTGTCTACGTGGGGGTCGAATGAGTACGGGCAGCTGAGCGACGGAGCAGCAGGTGCGTTGACTGCATTGACTCCGTTGACTCCGTTGACCTGTTTTACTACCTGAGTCAGCACAGAGCACTGAGATGCGACAGACTCGGATCCCCGTTTTCTCCGCTCCTACAGGTGTAGCCTGTCGCCCGGGCGTGGGCCTGGGCGACAGGCTAGGACGACGGGCTAGGGGCGCGGAGGGCGCTGACGCACGGAGGAGGAGGGCGCTAAGGCGCGGAGAGGGCACGGAGGGCGCGAAGGCTAAGGCGCGGAGGGCGCGGAGGGCGCGTGCTAGGAAGGAACGAGGAACTAACCTACTCGTGATACCATCTCAAAGTAGGAACGCAACGGAATGATGAGATTAGGAATGTGGGTGATACCAATAGCAAACCCTAACTGAGTTGTACTCACTAAGGAGCACCTCACTACAGCCTATCACAAATATCAACATTTGGCAGCAGGTTGCTTGTGGCTGCCAAGGTGTGGAGACGAAGCAGGCACAGGTTTATAGCGACAAAGCACAGGCACCCATTGGGTCGCTTCCGGCCTTGGGTTGGAGCTTGGTTTGGCGCCTTGGCCATGGTTTGGGCCAAAGGTTGCCTCGTCCAGCTGCACAGGTGCAGTGTAACAGTTGGGTGCGGGTGCGCTGAAGTATATGGGTTCGACGAAACATCAATTTATCAACTTTATCAACCCCTTTTGTGCACCAAGCCATAGTATTGGGCGTTATGTTAACGTAGCTTTTCTGGCAAGTGAGGCTTCCAATGAGAGATTTTCACACTCCTTATGCACACATCTACCGGTAGAATGTATTAGTGATGTTTGATGTTGTCAAAAGATGGCATTGGACATTCACAGGAACATAGAAGACTACTAACAACTGTCAGTGGGACTTGTGTTGGTGGGAGGGCCTTGTGTGTGGAAACAGGAAGGGGTTGCTTGTGGGTGTAGTTGGTTTGTTAACATGCGTTGATAAAGCATCAAGGTTACTGCATTGTTTAAGTATACAAATGCAACTGTAATCAAACAAGTACAAAAGCCACATAAACACCATATCCAAGTTACTATCAATATAAATACTTGAATACTCTTTGCTCCTATCAGTCACGGGGATCCCCGTTTGGTGGTGCTGGATGTGTCCGCGCTTTGGCCGTACCTGAATTTAATGGCCAATTTGCCAGATGGTTTGTAGGCATATGTGTCCGCACTTTGGCCGTACCTGAGTTTAACGGCCAATTTGCCAGACGGTTTGTAGGTGTATGTGTCAGCGCTTTGGCCGTACCTGAATTTAACGGCCAATTTGCCAGACGGTTTGTAGGTGTATGTGTCAGCGCTTTGGCCGTACCTGAATTTAATGGCCAATTTGCCAGACCCTTCACCATCAACCAAGGTGACATTCTCGAAAGCACCACTCGCTGCTCCAGCCTCGAACGTTTTGGTGTAGACGAGAGCAGAGAAAGAGCCGGGCGCAGCCAGCATGGCATCCACCAGCTGCTTGTACGTCTGCCCATTATCCGCCGTCAAAGTACTGGCGCTTAGCCAAGTGCCGGTGGTTTCGTAGTTGTATCCGACGGGAGGGGGAAGCGGGGGAGGCGGCTGCTTGCCCTTCCTGCCCTTGGGAGTCAGTTTGCCGCCCAGCTTGGCGCGCTCGGCGTTTGAGAGCGTGCGATTGGTCCACGTGGCGTCACTGGTGAGCACGGTGAGTGCCACGTCAGCGCCGGTCTTGATGACGACACCAGTGGGCTCGCCAGAGTCGTTCAGACTCACGCGGACGTGGTAATAAATGTCGTAGTCGTTGGTCGTGGCGTTGCTGCGGGGGGGGGAAGGGTGGGTGGCAAAGAGGGGCAGGGATGGGCGGGTGTTTGGCGGGTGGTAAGCAAAGTCGTAGTTGGTAGCTGTGACGTTGCTGCGGGGGTACGTGGTAAGCAAAGGCAAGGAGGGGCAGGGAGGGGCAGGGAGGGGCAAGGCGGGGCAGGGAGGGGCAAGGAGGGGCAAGAGGTTTTTTAGGCTCACGCGGACGTGGTAGTGAATGTTGTAGTAAGGAGGCAAGGAGGGGCAGAGAGGGGCAGAGAGGGGCAGAGAGGTGAACTGAGGGGAGAAGTGTACTGAACGAAGGTTGGGGGGACGGATGGGAATGATGGGACAGCTAACCGGAAGATGGTGAGTAGGAGAAGAGAGAAGGAGAGGAGAGAAGGAGAAGCTTACAGAAAGACGGCGAGGTCAATGCAGCCGGTGGCGTTGACGTCACCGCTGAGGTCAACATTTGAGCCATTGACACGCGCTGCGAGCACGCCTGCACGAAATGGCGGAATCACGGAAAATAAAGAATGGTTGTGACAAGGAAAAAATGCAGAGAAAATGAATCGGAGAAGCGCTGTGAGACGCGCTGTGAGACCGTGAGAACCGGAGGGGGCACGGTGGGTGCTTGATTCCTAAGCATGCATAGATGGTGGCAAGAGGTAGGCAAGAGTGGGGGAGGCAAGAGTGGGCGAGGCAAGAGTGGGCGAGGCAAGAGTGGGCGAGGCAAGAGTGGGCGAGGCAAGAGTGGGCGAGGCAAGAGTGGGCGAGGCAAGAGTGGGCGAGGCAAGAGTGGGCGAGGCAAGAGTGGGCGAGGCAAGAGTGGGCGAGGCAAGAGTGGGCGAGGCAAGAGTAGGCGAGGCCAGAGTAGGCGAGGCCAGAGTAGGCGAGGCAAGAGTAGGCGAGGCAAGAGTGGGCGCGGAAGTCTCCCTTTATTATGGGCTTACCGACAACATTGCCGAACTTATCGCCGCCATTCTTGCCGCCGCCATTCTTCCCTCCATCCTTCCCGCCCTTCTTCCCTCCGTCCTTCCCGCCCTTCTTGTCCTTAGGCGGCGGCGGAAGCGGGTCCGACTTAAACTGCCCGCGCGCCGCACCCGAGTCATAACCAGTCGTCGCGAACGACGCGTAGTATCCATCCGGATTCGCGAGCATCGCATCCACCAGCACCTTTAGAGTCTGCCCGCCAATCGTGGCCACACAAACTTTTCAGTTCGTTTCCGACAAAAATCGACTGCGTTATAGAACGATACAGATAGGTTCTGTGAAATTTCCCTGTGGTAATTTGGTACACGCGCTCTGGGAAACTAGGAGAATGCGCTGCGACATTGGGATGGACGCATTTGGCGGGGTACCTGGCGGGGTACCTGCATGTGACATCGCGTATGTTGAGGGTACGGACAACATCATAGAAAGTTGCGCAATCAGTGCCCCAAAAAAATCTACAAACACCAGCGGAGATGGTGACGAGGTTGGGGGTTTTTTTAGCTCTCGCCCACCCCACCTTGTAAGGAGTCCCAACTGAGTTCTGATGCAAGAAATACACTTATATTCTGGAGATTTTTTAGTCGAACGGGCAACCTAGTCGAAGCATCATTCTCTTGTCACGGACCGCAGAGTTGGTGACGATTCGCCGCAGAGCACGGATGGAGTACACGTCAGACACGGAAATGGTGAAAACGGAGAATTTCAGGTGGAAGTGCGTGGCAGCTTTCCTCAGGGAGGCTTGTGCTCCGCTCCGGCGCACACGCAATAAGCGCAGGTGGGTCAGGGAGATTTTCCAGAGAAGAACACAAACTGGATTCGTCGCAACACATCGTCTGTTGAAGTACATAACACTATGTTGACGATTTCTGTGCTCTTGTTGAGAGTGATTATACTAGCACACCAACCTTGCTTTCATCCAGCTTACAACGAAGGTTTTTCTATTGCTGACAAATTCAAAGAGCACTAGTTATCATCTTTTACATGCAGCCGAATCGACTTGGAGCTCTTACACCGCTCTAAAAGTGCCGCGCGCCGAACCGAAAGCCCTCAACGTGACAGATTTGGTCGTGTTGCTTTCGAGGCCTGGTTCGGAAATTCCTGTGCATAATATCAAGGGGAGTGTGACCATTCGAGTTCGATCACTTGGTTTCTCAGCAAGCCTGCCACATTCCAGCTTCCTGCGCTTCCGCATTTCATGTAAAGCGTACGTGCCGTCGCTGATTACCCGCGCTACTCGCTCCGCAGCTTCCACCCCGCCTCTCCGTTGGCTTCCGCCGAGCCCCTCGAGCCCAAATCGTGCAGCTCAACTTGATTCACAGGCTAGCTAGGCTCCATTCGACGTACCAATGGACGGTCGTGTTCGCGACAACGCCAGCTTTATCGATTCTCCCGTCGTACCTCCCGCCGTACCTCCCGCCGCATCTTCCGCCGCGATCGCCGGTCTCCCCCAGCCCGTAGAAAGCGCGCTCTACCTCTGGGGATTCAATCTCCGCGGGCAGACCAGCCACCGCGCGGGGCTGCGGGGGGATCCGCACACGTGGCGCTGCCAGCGCGCGCCGCTGCGGATTGCGCGGGAGAAGTTCCGCGCACGGGACGGGCGGCCCGTGGCGCTTGTTAGCGTGGCATGCGGGCTGGAACACAGCGCGGCGGTGGGGATCGATGGGAGCCTGTTCACGTGGGGGTCGAACGAATATGGACAGCTGGGCGACGGCACAGAGCAGAGCAGCAGGTACGCTGACTCCGTTGACTCCATGGACTTGACTTTCTCCCTGGGGATTGATGGGAGCCTGTCTACGTGGGGGTCGAATGAGTACGGGCAGCTGAGCGACGGAGCAGCAGGTGCGTTGACTGCATTGACTCCGTTGACTCCGTTGACCTGTTTTACTACCTGAGTCAGCACAGAGCACTGATATGCGACAGACTCGGATCCCCGTTTTCTCCGCTCCTACAGGTGTAGCCTGTCGCCCGGGCGTGGGCCTGGGCGACAGGCTAGGACGACGGGCTAGGGGCGCGGAGGGCGCTGACGCACGGAGGAGGAGGGCGCTAAGGCGCGGAGAGGGCACGGAGGGCGCGAAGGCTAAGGCGCGGAGGGCGCGGAGGGCGCGTGCTAGGAAGGAACGAGGAACTAACCTACTCGTGATACCATCTCAAAGTAGGAACGCAACGGAATGATGAGATTAGGAATGTGGGTGATACCAATAGCAAACCCTAACTGAGTTGTACTCACTAAGGAGCACCTCACTACAGCCTATCACAAATATCAACATTTGGCAGCAGGTTGCTTGTGGCTGCCAAGGTGTGGAGACGAAGCAGGCACAGGTTTATAGCGACAAAGCACAGGCACCCATTGGGTCGCTTCCGGCCTTGGGTTGGAGCTTGGTTTGGCGCCTTGGCCATGGTTTGGGCCAAAGGTTGCCTCGTCCAGCTGCACAGGTGCAGTGTAACAGTTGGGTGCGGGTGCGCTGAAGTATATGGGTTCGACGAAACATCAATTTATCAACTTTATCAACCCCTTTTGTGCACCAAGCCATAGTATTGGGCGTTATGTTAACGTAGCTTTTCTGGCAAGTGAGGCTTCCAATGAGAGATTTTCACACTCCTTATGCACACATCTACCGGTAGAATGTATTAGTGATGTTTGATGTTGTCAAAAGATGGCATTGGACATTCACAGGAACATAGAAGACTACTAACAACTGTCAGTGGGACTTGTGTTGGTGGGAGGGCCTTGTGTGTGGAAACAGGAAGGGGTTGCTTGTGGGTGTAGTTGGTTTGTTAACATGCGTTGATAAAGCATCAAGGTTACTGCATTGTTTAAGTATACAAATGCAACTGTAATCAAACAAGTACAAAAGCCACATAAACACCATATCCAAGTTACTATCAATATAAATACTTGAATACTCTTTGCTCCTATCAGTCACGGGGATCCCCGTTTGGTGGTGCTGGATGTGTCCGCGCTTTGGCCGTACCTGAATTTAATGGCCAATTTGCCAGATGGTTTGTAGGCATATGTGTCCGCACTTTGGCCGTACCTGAGTTTAACGGCCAATTTGCCAGACGGTTTGTAGGTGTATGTGTCAGCGCTTTGGCCGTACCTGAATTTAACGGCCAATTTGCCAGACGGTTTGTAGGTGTATGTGTCAGCGCTTTGGCCGTACCTGAATTTAATGGCCAATTTGCCAGACCCTTCACCATCAACCAAGGTGACATTCTCGAAAGCACCACTCGCTGCTCCAGCCTCGAACGTTTTGGTGTAGACGAGAGCAGAGAAAGAGCCGGGCGCAGCCAGCATGGCATCCACCAGCTGCTTGTACGTCTGCCCATTATCCGCCGTCAAAGTACTGGCGCTTAGCCAAGTGCCGGTGGTTTCGTAGTTGTATCCGACGGGAGGGGGAAGCGGGGGAGGCGGCTGCTTGCCCTTCCTGCCCTTGGGAGTCAGTTTGCCGCCCAGCTTGGCGCGCTCGGCGTTTGAGAGCGTGCGATTGGTCCACGTGGCGTCACTGGTGAGCACGGTGAGTGCCACGTCAGCGCCGGTCTTGATGACGACACCAGTGGGCTCGCCAGAGTCGTTCAGACTCACGCGGACGTGGTAATAAATGTCGTAGTCGTTGGTCGTGGCGTTGCTGCGGGGGGGGGAAGGGTGGGTGGCAAAGAGGGGCAGGGATGGGCGGGTGTTTGGCGGGTGGTAAGCAAAGTCGTAGTTGGTAGCTGTGACGTTGCTGCGGGGGTACGTGGTAAGCAAAGGCAAGGAGGGGCAGGGAGGGGCAGGGAGGGGCAAGGCGGGGCAGGGAGGGGCAAGGAGGGGCAAGAGGTTTTTTAGGCTCACGCGGACGTGGTAGTGAATGTTGTAGTAAGGAGGCAAGGAGGGGCAGAGAGGGGCAGAGAGGGGCAGAGAGGTGAACTGAGGGGAGAAGTGTACTGAACGAAGGTTGGGGGGACGGATGGGAATGATGGGACAGCTAACCGGAAGATGGTGAGTAGGAGAAGAGAGAAGGAGAGGAGAGAAGGAGAAGCTTACAGAAAGACGGCGAGGTCAATGCAGCCGGTGGCGTTGACGTCACCGCTGAGGTCAACATTTGAGCCATTGACACGCGCTGCGAGCACGCCTGCACGAAATGGCGGAATCACGGAAAATAAAGAATGGTTGTGACAAGGAAAAAATGCAGAGAAAATGAATCGGAGAAGCGCTGTGAGACGCGCTGTGAGACCGTGAGAACCGGAGGGGGCACGGTGGGTGCTTGATTCCTAAGCATGCATAGATGGTGGCAAGAGGTAGGCAAGAGTGGGGGAGGCAAGAGTGGGCGAGGCAAGAGTGGGCGAGGCAAGAGTGGGCGAGGCAAGAGTGGGCGAGGCAAGAGTGGGCGAGGCAAGAGTGGGCGAGGCAAGAGTGGGCGAGGCAAGAGTGGGCGAGGCAAGAGTGGGCGAGGCAAGAGTGGGCGAGGCAAGAGTGGGCGAGGCAAGAGTAGGCGAGGCCAGAGTAGGCGAGGCCAGAGTAGGCGAGGCAAGAGTAGGCGAGGCAAGAGTGGGCGCGGAAGTCTCCCTTTATTATGGGCTTACCGACAACATTGCCGAACTTATCGCCGCCATTCTTGCCGCCGCCATTCTTCCCTCCATCCTTCCCGCCCTTCTTCCCTCCGTCCTTCCCGCCCTTCTTGTCCTTAGGCGGCGGCGGAAGCGGGTCCGACTTAAACTGCCCGCGCGCCGCACCCGAGTCATAACCAGTCGTCGCGAACGACGCGTAGTATCCATCCGGATTCGCGAGCATCGCATCCACCAGCACCTTTAGAGTCTGCCCGCCAATCGTGGCCACACAAACTTTTCAGTTCGTTTCCGACAAAAATCGACTGCGTTATAGAACGATACAGATAGGTTCTGTGAAATTTCCCTGTGGTAATTTGGTACACGCGCTCTGGGAAACTAGGAGAATGCGCTGCGACATTGGGATGGACGCATTTGGCGGGGTACCTGGCGGGGTACCTGCATGTGACATCGCGTATGTTGAGGGTACGGACAACATCATAGAAAGTTGCGCAATCAGTGCCCCAAAAAAATCTACAAACACCAGCGGAGATGGTGACGAGGTTGGGGGTTTTTTTAGCTCTCGCCCACCCCACCTTGTAAGGAGTCCCAACTGAGTTCTGATGCAAGAAATACACTTATATTCTGGAGATTTTTTAGTCGAACGGGCAACCTAGTCGAAGCATCATTCTCTTGTCACGGACCGCAGAGTTGGTGACGATTCGCCGCAGAGCACGGATGGAGTACACGTCAGACACGGAAATGGTGAAAACGGAGAATTTCAGGTGGAAGTGCGTGGCAGCTTTCCTCAGGGAGGCTTGTGCTCCGCTCCGGCGCACACGCAATAAGCGCAGGTGGGTCAGGGAGATTTTCCAGAGAAGAACACAAACTGGATTCGTCGCAACACATCGTCTGTTGAAGTACATAACACTATGTTGACGATTTCTGTGCTCTTGTTGAGAGTGATTATACTAGCACACCAACCTTGCTTTCATCCAGCTTACAACGAAGGTTTTTCTATTGCTGACAAATTCAAAGAGCACTAGTTATCATCTTTTACATGCAGCCGAATCGACTTGGAGCTCTTACACCGCTCTAAAAGTGCCGCGCGCCGAACCGAAAGCCCTCAACGTGACAGATTTGGTCGTGTTGCTTTCGAGGCCTGGTTCGGAAATTCCTGTGCATAATATCAAGGGGAGTGTGACCATTCGAGTTCGATCACTTGGTTTCTCAGCAAGCCTGCCACATTCCAGCTTCCTGCGCTTCCGCATTTCATGTAAAGCGTACGTGCCGTCGCTGATTACCCGCGCTACTCGCTCCGCAGCTTCCACCCCGCCTCTCCGTTGGCTTCCGCCGAGCCCCTCGAGCCCAAATCGTGCAGCTCAACTTGATTCACAGGCTAGCTAGGCTCCATTCGACGTACCAATGGACGGTCGTGTTCGCGACAACGCCAGCTTTATCGATTCTCCCGTCGTACCTCCCGCCGTACCTCCCGCCGCATCTTCCGCCGCGATCGCCGGTCTCCCCCAGCCCGTAGAAAGCGCGCTCTACCTCTGGGGATTCAATCTCCGCGGGCAGACCAGCCACCGCGCGGGGCTGCGGGGGGATCCGCACACGTGGCGCTGCCAGCGCGCGCCGCTGCGGATTGCGCGGGAGAAGTTCCGCGCACGGGACGGGCGGCCCGTGGCGCTTGTTAGCGTGGCATGCGGGCTGGAACACAGCGCGGCGGTGGGGATCGATGGGAGCCTGTTCACGTGGGGGTCGAACGAATATGGACAGCTGGGCGACGGCACAGAGCAGAGCAGCAGGTACGCTGACTCCGTTGACTCCATGGACTTGACTTTCTCCCTGGGGATTGATGGGAGCCTGTCTACGTGGGGGTCGAATGAGTACGGGCAGCTGAGCGACGGAGCAGCAGGTGCGTTGACTGCATTGACTCCGTTGACTCCGTTGACCTGTTTTACTACCTGAGTCAGCACAGAGCACTGATATGCGACAGACTCGGATCCCCGTTTTCTCCGCTCCTACAGGTGTAGCCTGTCGCCCGGGCGTGGGCCTGGGCGACAGGCTAGGACGACGGGCTAGGGGCGCGGAGGGCGCTGACGCACGGAGGAGGAGGGCGCTAAGGCGCGGAGAGGGCACGGAGGGCGCGAAGGCTAAGGCGCGGAGGGCGCGGAGGGCGCGTGCTAGGAAGGAACGAGGAACTAACCTACTCGTGATACCATCTCAAAGTAGGAACGCAACGGAATGATGAGATTAGGAATGTGGGTGATACCAATAGCAAACCCTAACTGAGTTGTACTCACTAAGGAGCACCTCACTACAGCCTATCACAAATATCAACATTTGGCAGCAGGTTGCTTGTGGCTGCCAAGGTGTGGAGACGAAGCAGGCACAGGTTTATAGCGACAAAGCACAGGCACCCATTGGGTCGCTTCCGGCCTTGGGTTGGAGCTTGGTTTGGCGCCTTGGCCATGGTTTGGGCCAAAGGTTGCCTCGTCCAGCTGCACAGGTGCAGTGTAACAGTTGGGTGCGGGTGCGCTGAAGTATATGGGTTCGACGAAACATCAATTTATCAACTTTATCAACCCCTTTTGTGCACCAAGCCATAGTATTGGGCGTTATGTTAACGTAGCTTTTCTGGCAAGTGAGGCTTCCAATGAGAGATTTTCACACTCCTTATGCACACATCTACCGGTAGAATGTATTAGTGATGTTTGATGTTGTCAAAAGATGGCATTGGACATTCACAGGAACATAGAAGACTACTAACAACTGTCAGTGGGACTTGTGTTGGTGGGAGGGCCTTGTGTGTGGAAACAGGAAGGGGTTGCTTGTGGGTGTAGTTGGTTTGTTAACATGCGTTGATAAAGCATCAAGGTTACTGCATTGTTTAAGTATACAAATGCAACTGTAATCAAACAAGTACAAAAGCCACATAAACACCATATCCAAGTTACTATCAATATAAATACTTGAATACTCTTTGCTCCTATCAGTCACGGGGATCCCCGTTTGGTGGTGCTGGATGTGTCCGCGCTTTGGCCGTACCTGAATTTAATGGCCAATTTGCCAGATGGTTTGTAGGCATATGTGTCCGCACTTTGGCCGTACCTGAGTTTAACGGCCAATTTGCCAGACGGTTTGTAGGTGTATGTGTCAGCGCTTTGGCCGTACCTGAATTTAACGGCCAATTTGCCAGACGGTTTGTAGGTGTATGTGTCAGCGCTTTGGCCGTACCTGAATTTAATGGCCAATTTGCCAGACCCTTCACCATCAACCAAGGTGACATTCTCGAAAGCACCACTCGCTGCTCCAGCCTCGAACGTTTTGGTGTAGACGAGAGCAGAGAAAGAGCCGGGCGCAGCCAGCATGGCATCCACCAGCTGCTTGTACGTCTGCCCATTATCCGCCGTCAAAGTACTGGCGCTTAGCCAAGTGCCGGTGGTTTCGTAGTTGTATCCGACGGGAGGGGGAAGCGGGGGAGGCGGCTGCTTGCCCTTCCTGCCCTTGGGAGTCAGTTTGCCGCCCAGCTTGGCGCGCTCGGCGTTTGAGAGCGTGCGATTGGTCCACGTGGCGTCACTGGTGAGCACGGTGAGTGCCACGTCAGCGCCGGTCTTGATGACGACACCAGTGGGCTCGCCAGAGTCGTTCAGACTCACGCGGACGTGGTAATAAATGTCGTAGTCGTTGGTCGTGGCGTTGCTGCGGGGGGGGGAAGGGTGGGTGGCAAAGAGGGGCAGGGATGGGCGGGTGTTTGGCGGGTGGTAAGCAAAGTCGTAGTTGGTAGCTGTGACGTTGCTGCGGGGGTACGTGGTAAGCAAAGGCAAGGAGGGGCAGGGAGGGGCAGGGAGGGGCAAGGCGGGGCAGGGAGGGGCAAGGAGGGGCAAGAGGTTTTTTAGGCTCACGCGGACGTGGTAGTGAATGTTGTAGTAAGGAGGCAAGGAGGGGCAGAGAGGGGCAGAGAGGGGCAGAGAGGTGAACTGAGGGGAGAAGTGTACTGAACGAAGGTTGGGGGGACGGATGGGAATGATGGGACAGCTAACCGGAAGATGGTGAGTAGGAGAAGAGAGAAGGAGAGGAGAGAAGGAGAAGCTTACAGAAAGACGGCGAGGTCAATGCAGCCGGTGGCGTTGACGTCACCGCTGAGGTCAACATTTGAGCCATTGACACGCGCTGCGAGCACGCCTGCACGAAATGGCGGAATCACGGAAAATAAAGAATGGTTGTGACAAGGAAAAAATGCAGAGAAAATGAATCGGAGAAGCGCTGTGAGACGCGCTGTGAGACCGTGAGAACCGGAGGGGGCACGGTGGGTGTTTGATTCCTAAGCATGCATAGATGGTGGCAAGAGGTAGGCAAGAGTGGGGGAGGCAAGAGTGGGCGAGGCAAGAGTGGGCGAGGCAAGAGTGGGCGAGGCAAGAGTGGGCGAGGCAAGAGTGGGCGAGGCAAGAGTGGGCGAGGCAAGAGTGGGCGAGGCAAGAGTGGGCGAGGCAAGAGTGGGCGAGGCAAGAGTGGGCGAGGCAAGAGTGGGCGAGGCAAGAGTGGGCGAGGCAAGAGTGGGCGAGGCAAGAGTGGGCGAGGCAAGAGTAGGCGAGGCCAGAGTAGGCGAGGCCAGAGTAGGCGAGGCAAGAGTAGGCGAGGCAAGAGTGGGCGCGGAAGTCTCCCTTTATTATGGGCTTACCGACAAGATTGCCGAACTTATCGCCGCCATTCTTGCCGCCGCCATTCTTCCCTCCATCCTTCCCGCCCTTCTTCCCTCCGTCCTTCCCGCCCTTCTTGTCCTTAGGCGGCGGCGGAAGCGGGTCCGACTTAAACTGCCCGCGCGCCGCACCCGAGTCATAACCAGTCGTCGCGAACGACGCGTAGTATCCATCCGGATTCGCGAGCATCGCATCCACCAGCACCTTTAGAGTCTGCCCGCCGATCGTGGCCATTGTACTCGCTGTAAGCCACGTCCCGTTTGTGGCATAAGTGTACTTCGGAGGAGGCGGGGGGGGCGGTGTTCCCTTGTTCTTCTTGCCCTTGGGAGGGGGAGGAGGCGGACGGGTAAGATTCGTCCACGTGACGGTTTTTCCTGCCTCTACTAAAAGGGCGGAAGCGTCGCCCGCCTCTCCCGCCGCGCCGAGCGATATCGAAGCGCCGAGCGGCTCGCCGGCGTCGGAGGCGGAGGCGACGACACTGTAGAAGACGTTGTAGTCGCCGTCTAGCCTGATGGATTCCGTCAGGGTTCACACAAGCGAGCGGAAGGGAAGAATTGAAAGTATTGCTCAGAAAGATGAGAGAGGTTTCGGGAAGATGATGTGGAGCAGCGGAAACCGGCGGTTTATTCAACGGGTAGGCGGAAGGGAGAAGGAGCACATAGGATCAGGGGGCGCACCACCGGCGGTTGGCTTACTGGAAGACAGCGAGGCAGGCTCGGCCGGTAGCATTGAAGTTGCCCGTCGCCCCAACCACTTCGGATCCGTTCAGCCGCGCGGCGAGAATCGCTGCATGGAGACGCGGAGGGGAGCGTACGTGGAGGGGAGGGGAGCGAAGTGTGTGGGAGAAGGGCGGAGAGGACAGTGAGAGCGCGGAGAGCAGGGCAGGGGAGCTCGAATTGAACGACAGGAGGATAGAGGAGAGCGAGAAGAGGAAATAATTTGCGTGCTGGTATCTTAACGCGTGGATCGGTGAAGGGACACGCCACACGGCCCACGAAGCGCCTAAAGGTTGCCGAGTTTCTCCAGAGAAATCTCACCTGTCAGATCCCCGAGAGCCTCAGCGTCTTTTGGCTTAGGCAGAGGGCACGGCCCTGCATCCGGTGGTCCGTCCTTCCCGCCATTTTTGTCGTTCTTGTCATTCACAGGGCGCGCCGTCGTGATCGCTGCGCAGAAGATGGAAGTAAGGACACATGTATTAAGCTTGTATCAGACGCATGGAAAATGAAGCCCCTCACGGGATTATACGGATCACAGGTAGCAGAGGTAGATATTCACATGACACTCACCGATGGATGCTGTGACGACGAGGAGAAAAATGGACAAGCTGAGGTAACGGTGGAGCCCCATAGCGTGCGAAATCCCCTAGCTGCTGAATTAGTTCCTAGCGATTTGAGAAAAAGGAATCCAGCTGCTTGATCAGAAGGCGAATGAAGATGCCTGCCAGAATCAGCAGCGGTGGTATTTATCCTCTAATTGAAAGCTGAGCATGTGGTGGCCACACAAACTTTTCAGTTCGTTTCCGACAAAAATCGACTGCGTTATAGAACGATACAGATAGGTTCTGTGAAATTTCCCTGTGGTAATTTGGTACACGCGCTCTGGGAAACTAGGAGAATGCGCTGCGACATTGGGATGGACGCATTTGGCGGGGTACCTGGCGGGGTACCTGCATGTGACATCGCGTATGTTGAGGGTACGGACAACATCATAGAAAGTTGCGCAATCAGTGCCCCAAAAAAATCTACAAACACCAGCGGAGATGGTGACGAGGTTGGGGGTTTTTTTAGCTCTCGCCCACCCCACCTTGTAAGGAGTCCCAACTGAGTTCTGATGCAAGAAATACACTTATATTCTGGAGATTTTTTAGTCGAACGGGCAACCTAGTCGAAGCATCATTCTCTTGTCACGGACCGCAGAGTTGGTGACGATTCGCCGCAGAGCACGGATGGAGTACACGTCAGACACGGAAATGGTGAAAACGGAGAATTTCAGGTGGAAGTGCGTGGCAGCTTTCCTCAGGGAGGCTTGTGCTCCGCTCCGGCGCACACGCAATAAGCGCAGGTGGGTCAGGGAGATTTTCCAGAGAAGAACACAAACTGGATTCGTCGCAACACATCGTCTGTTGAAGTACATAACACTATGTTGACGATTTCTGTGCTCTTGTTGAGAGTGATTATACTAGCACACCAACCTTGCTTTCATCCAGCTTACAACGAAGGTTTTTCTATTGCTGACAAATTCAAAGAGCACTAGTTATCATCTTTTACATGCAGCCGAATCGACTTGGAGCTCTTACACCGCTCTAAAAGTGCCGCGCGCCGAACCGAAAGCCCTCAACGTGACAGATTTGGTCGTGTTGCTTTCGAGGCCTGGTTCGGAAATTCCTGTGCATAATATCAAGGGGAGTGTGACCATTCGAGTTCGATCACTTGGTTTCTCAGCAAGCCTGCCACATTCCAGCTTCCTGCGCTTCCGCATTTCATGTAAAGCGTGCGTGCCGTCGCTGATTACCCGCGCTACTCGCTCCGCAGCTTCCACCCCGCCTCTCCGTTGGCTTCCGCCGAGCCCCTCGAGCCCAAATCGTGCAGCTCAACTTGATTCACAGGCTAGCTAGGCTCCATTCGACGTACCAATGGACGGTCGTGTTCGCGACAACGCCAGCTTTATCGATTCTCCCGTCGTACCTCCCGCCGTACCTCCCGCCGCATCTTCCGCCGCGATCGCCGGTCTCCCCCAGCCCGTAGAAAGCGCGCTCTACCTCTGGGGATTCAATCTCCGCGGGCAGACCAGCCACCGCGCGGGGCTGCGGGGGGATCCGCACACGTGGCGCTGCCAGCGCGCGCCGCTGCGGATTGCGCGGGAGAAGTTCCGCGCACGGGACGGGCGGCCCGTGGCGCTTGTTAGCGTGGCATGCGGGCTGGAACACAGCGCGGCGGTGGGGATCGATGGGAGCCTGTTCACGTGGGGGTCGAACGAATATGGACAGCTGGGCGACGGCACAGAGCAGAGCAGCAGGTACGCTGACTCCGTTGACTCCATGGACTTGACTTTCTCCCTGGGGATTGATGGGAGCCTGTCTACGTGGGGGTCGAATGAGTACGGGCAGCTGAGCGACGGAGCAGCAGGTGCGTTGACTGCATTGACTCCGTTGACTCCGTTGACCTGTTTTACTACCTGAGTCAGCACAGAGCACTGAGATGCGACAGACTCGGATCCCCGTTTTCTCCGCTCCTACAGGTGTAGCCTGTCGCCCGGGCGTGGGCCTGGGCGACAGGCTAGGACGACGGGCTAGGGGCGCGGAGGGCGCTGACGCACGGAGGAGGAGGGCGCTAAGGCGCGGAGAGGGCACGGAGGGCGCGGAGGCTAAGGCGCGGAGGGCGCGGAGGGCGCGTGCTAGGAAGGAACGAGGAACTAACCTACTCGTGATACCATCTCAAAGTAGGAACGCAACGGAATGATGAGATTAGGAATGTGGGTGATACCAATAGCAAACCCTAACTGAGTTGTACTCACTAAGGAGCACCTCACTACAGCCTATCACAAATATCAACATTTGGCAGCAGGTTGCTTGTGGCTGCCAAGGTGTGGAGACGAAGCAGGCACAGGTTTATAGCGACAAAGCACAGGCACCCATTGGGTCGCTTCCGGCCTTGGGTTGGAGCTTGGTTTGGCGCCTTGGCCATGGTTTGGGCCAAAGGTTGCCTCGTCCAGCTGCACAGGTGCAGTGTAACAGTTGGGTGCGGGTGCGCTGAAGTATATGGGTTCGACGAAACATCAATTTATCAACTTTATCAACCCCTTTTGTGCACCAAGCCATAGTATTGGGCGTTATGTTAACGTAGCTTTTCTGGCAAGTGAGGCTTCCAATGAGAGATTTTCACACTCCTTATGCACACATCTACCGGTAGAATGTATTAGTGATGTTTGATGTTGTCAAAAGATGGCATTGGACATTCACAGGAACATAGAAGACTACTAACAACTGTCAGTGGGACTTGTGTTGGTGGGAGGGCCTTGTGTGTGGAAACAGGAAGGGGTTGCTTGTGGGTGTAGTTGGTTTGTTAACATGCGTTGATAAAGCATCAAGGTTACTGCATTGTTTAAGTATACAAATGCAACTGTAATCAAACAAGTACAAAAGCCACATAAACACCATATCCAAGTTACTATCAATATAAATACTTGAATACTCTTTGCTCCTATCAGTCACGGGGATCCCCGTTTGGTGGTGCTGGATGTGTCCGCGCTTTGGCCGTACCTGAATTTAATGGCCAATTTGCCAGATGGTTTGTAGGCATATGTGTCCGCACTTTGGCCGTACCTGAGTTTAACGGCCAATTTGCCAGACGGTTTGTAGGTGTATGTGTCAGCGCTTTGGCCGTACCTGAATTTAACGGCCAATTTGCCAGACGGTTTGTAGGTGTATGTGTCAGCGCTTTGGCCGTACCTGAATTTAATGGCCAATTTGCCAGACCCTTCACCATCAACCAAGGTGACATTCTCGAAAGCACCACTCGCTGCTCCAGCCTCGAATGTTTTGGTGTAGACGAGAGCAGAGAAAGAGCCGGGCGCAGCCAGCATGGCATCCACCAGCTGCTTGTACGTCTGCCCATTATCCGCCGTCAAAGTACTGGCGCTTAGCCAAGTGCCGGTGGTTTCGTAGTTGTATCCGACGGGAGGGGGAAGCGGGGGAGGCGGCTGCTTGCCCTTCCTGCCCTTGGGAGTCAGTTTGCCGCCCAGCTTGGCGCGCTCGGCGTTTGAGAGCGTGCGATTGGTCCACGTGGCGTCACTGGTGAGCACGGTGAGTGCCACGTCAGCGCCGGTCTTGATGACGACACCAGTGGGCTCGCCAGAGTCGTTCAGACTCACGCGGACGTGGTAATAAATGTCGTAGTCGTTGGTCGTGGCGTTGCTGCGGGGGGGGGAAGGGTGGGTGGCAAAGAGGGGCAGGGATGGGCGGGTGTTTGGCGGGTGGTAAGCAAAGTCGTAGTTGGTAGCTGTGACGTTGCTGCGGGGGTACGTGGTAAGCAAAGGCAAGGAGGGGCAGGGAGGGGCAGGGAGGGGCAAGGCGGGGCAGGGAGGGGCAAGGAGGGGCAAGAGGTTTTTTAGGCTCACGCGGACGTGGTAGTGAATGTTGTAGTAAGGAGGCAAGGAGGGGCAGAGAGGGGCAGAGAGGGGCAGAGAGGTGAACTGAGGGGAGAAGTGTACTGAACGAAGGTTGGGGGGACGGATGGGAATGATGGGACAGCTAACCGGAAGATGGTGAGTAGGAGAAGAGAGAAGGAGAGGAGAGAAGGAGAAGCTTACAGAAAGACGGCGAGGTCAATGCAGCCGGTGGCGTTGACGTCACCGCTGAGGTCAACATTTGAGCCATTGACACGCGCTGCGAGCACGCCTGCACGAAATGGCGGAATCACGGAAAATAAAGAATGGTTGTGACAAGGAAAAAATGCAGAGAAAATGAATCGGAGAAGCGCTGTGAGACGCGCTGTGAGACCGTGAGAACCGGAGGGGGCACGGTGGGTGTTTGATTCCTAAGCATGCATAGATGGTGGCAAGAGGTAGGCAAGAGTGGGGGAGGCAAGAGTGGGCGAGGCAAGAGTGGGCGAGGCAAGAGTGGGCGAGGCAAGAGTGGGCGAGGCAAGAGTGGGCGAGGCAAGAGTGGGCGAGGCAAGAGTGGGCGAGGCAAGAGTGGGCGAGGCAAGAGTGGGCGAGGCAAGAGTGGGCGAGGCAAGAGTGGGCGAGGCAAGAGTGGGCGAGGCAAGAGTGGGCGAGGCAAGAGTGGGCGAGGCAAGAGTAGGCGAGGCCAGAGTAGGCGAGGCCAGAGTAGGCGAGGCAAGAGTAGGCGAGGCAAGAGTGGGCGCGGAAGTCTCCCTTTATTATGGGCTTACCGACAAGATTGCCGAACTTATCGCCGCCATTCTTGCCGCCGCCATTCTTCCCTCCATCCTTCCCGCCCTTCTTCCCTCCGTCCTTCCCGCCCTTCTTGTCCTTAGGCGGCGGCGGAAGCGGGTCCGACTTAAACTGCCCGCGCGCCGCACCCGAGTCATAACCAGTCGTCGCGAACGACGCGTAGTATCCATCCGGATTCGCGAGCATCGCATCCACCAGCACCTTTAGAGTCTGCCCGCCGATCGTGGCCATTGTACTCGCTGTAAGCCACGTCCCGTTTGTGGCATAAGTGTACTTCGGAGGAGGCGGGGGGGGCGGTGTTCCCTTGTTCTTCTTGCCCTTGGGAGGGGGAGGAGGCGGACGGGTAAGATTCGTCCACGTGACGGTTTTTCCTGCCTCTACTAAAAGGGCGGAAGCGTCGCCCGCCTCTCCCGCCGCGCCGAGCGATATCGAAGCGCCGAGCGGCTCGCCGGCGTCGGAGGCGGAGGCGACGACACTGTAGAAGACGTTGTAGTCGCCGTCTAGCCTGATGGATTCCGTCAGGGTTCACACAAGCGAGCGGAAGGGAAGAATTGAAAGTATTGCTCAGAAAGATGAGAGAGGTTTCGGGAAGATGATGTGGAGCAGCGGAAACCGGCGGTTTATTCAACGGGTAGGCGGAAGGGAGAAGGAGCACATAGGATCAGGGGGCGCACCACCGGCGGTTGGCTTACTGGAAGACAGCGAGGCAGGCTCGGCCGGTAGCATTGAAGTTGCCCGTCGCCCCAACCACTTCGGATCCGTTCAGCCGCGCGGCGAGAATCGCTGCATGGAGACGCGGAGGGGAGCGTACGTGGAGGGGAGGGGAGCGAAGTGTGTGGGAGAAGGGCGGAGAGGACAGTGAGAGCGCGGAGAGCAGGGCAGGGGAGCTCGAATTGAACGACAGGAGGATAGAGGAGAGCGAGAAGAGGAAATAATTTGCGTGCTGGTATCTTAACGCGTGGATCGGTGAAGGGACACGCCACACGGCCCACGAAGCGCCTAAAGGTTGCCGAGTTTCTCCAGAGAAATCTCACCTGTCAGATCCCCGAGAGCCTCAGCGTCTTTTGGCTTAGGCAGAGGGCACGGCCCTGCATCCGGTGGTCCGTCCTTCCCGCCATTTTTGTCGTTCTTGTCATTCACAGGGCGCGCCGTCGTGATCGCTGCGCAGAAGATGGAAGTAAGGACACATGTATTAAGCTTGTATCAGACGCATGGAAAATGAAGCCCCTCACGGGATTATACGGATCACAGGTAGCAGAGGTAGATATTCACATGACACTCACCGATGGATGCTGTGACGACGAGGAGAAAAATGGACAAGCTGAGGTAACGGTGGAGCCCCATAGCGTGCGAAATCCCCTAGCTGCTGAATTAGTTCCTAGCGATTTGAGAAAAAGGAATCCAGCTGCTTGATCAGAAGGCGAATGAAGATGCCTGCCAGAATCAGCAGCGGTGGTATTTATCCTCTAATTGAAAGCTGAGCATGTGGTGGCCACACAAACTTTTCAGTTCGTTTCCGACAAAAATCGACTGCGTTATAGAACGATACAGATAGGTTCTGTGAAATTTCCCTGTGGTAATTTGGTACACGCGCTCTGGGAAACTAGGAGAATGCGCTGCGACATTGGGATGGACGCATTTGGCGGGGTACCTGGCGGGGTACCTGCATGTGACATCGCGTATGTTGAGGGTACGGACAACATCATAGAAAGTTGCGCAATCAGTGCCCCAAAAAAATCTACAAACACCAGCGGAGATGGTGACGAGGTTGGGGGTTTTTTTAGCTCTCGCCCACCCCACCTTGTAAGGAGTCCCAACTGAGTTCTGATGCAAGAAATACACTTATATTCTGGAGATTTTTTAGTCGAACGGGCAACCTAGTCGAAGCATCATTCTCTTGTCACGGACCGCAGAGTTGGTGACGATTCGCCGCAGAGCACGGATGGAGTACACGTCAGACACGGAAATGGTGAAAACGGAGAATTTCAGGTGGAAGTGCGTGGCAGCTTTCCTCAGGGAGGCTTGTGCTCCGCTCCGGCGCACACGCAATAAGCGCAGGTGGGTCAGGGAGATTTTCCAGAGAAGAACACAAACTGGATTCGTCGCAACACATCGTCTGTTGAAGTACATAACACTATGTTGACGATTTCTGTGCTCTTGTTGAGAGTGATTATACTAGCACACCAACCTTGCTTTCATCCAGCTTACAACGAAGGTTTTTCTATTGCTGACAAATTCAAAGAGCACAACTAGTTATCATCTTTTACATGCAGCCGAATCGACTTGGAGCTCTTACACCGCTCTAAAAGTGCCGCGCGCCGAACCGAAAGCCCTCAACGTGACAGATTTGGTCGTGTTGCTTTCGAGGCCTGGTGCGAAAATTCCTGTGCATAATATCAAGGGGAGTGTGACCATTCGAGTTCGATCACTTGGTTTCTCAGCAAGCCTGCCACATTCCAGCTTCCTGCGCTTCCGCATTTCATGTAAAACGTGCGTGCCGTCGCTGATTACCCGCGCTACTCGCTCCGCAGCTTCCACCCCGCCTCTCCGTTGGCTTCCGCCGAGCCCCTCGAGCCCAAATCGTGCAGCTCAACTTGATTCACAGGCTAGCTAGGCTCCATTCGACGTACCAATGGACGGTCGTGTTCGCGACAACGCCAGCTTTATCGATTCTCCCGTCGTACCTCCCGCCGTACCTCCCGCCGCATCTTCCGCCGCGATCGCCGGTCTCCCCCAGCCCGTAGAAAGCGCGCTCTACCTCTGGGGATTCAATCTCCGCGGGCAGACCAGCCACCGCGCGGGGCTGCGGGGGGATCCGCGCACGTGGCGCTGCCAGCGCGCGCCGCTGCGGATTGCGCGGGAGAAGTTCCGCGCGCGGGACGGGCGGCCCGTGGCGCTTGTTAGCGTGGCGTGCGGGCTGGAACACAGCGCGGCGGTGGGGATCGATGGGAGCCTGTTCACGTGGGGGTCGAACGAATATGGACAGCTGGGCGACGGCACAGAGCAGAGCAGCAGGTACGCTGACTCCGTTGACTCCATGGACTTGACTTTCTCCCTGGGGATTGATGGGAGCCTGTCTACGTGGGGGTCGAATGAGTACGGGCAGCTGAGCGACGGAGCAGCAGGTGCGTTGACTGCATTGACTCCGTTGACTCCGTTGACCTGTTTTACTACCTGAGTCAGCACAGAGCACTGAGATGCGACAGACTCGGATCCCCGTTTTCTCCGCTCCTACAGGTGTAGCCTGTCGCCCGGGCGTGGGCCTGGGCGACAGGCTAGGACGACGGGCTAGGGGCGCGGAGGGCGCTGACGCACGGAGGAGGAGGGCGCTAAGGCGCGGAGAGGGCACGGAGGGCGCGGAGGCTAAGGCGCGGAGGGCGCGGAGGGCGCGTGCTAGGAAGGAACGAGGAACTAACCTACTCGTGATACCATCTCAAAGTAGGAACGCAACGGAATGATGAGATTAGGAATGTGGGTGATACCAATAGCAAACCCTAACTGAGTTGTACTCACTAAGGAGCACCTCACTACAGCCTATCACAAATATCAACATTTGGCAGCAGGTTGCTTGTGGCTGCCAAGGTGTGGAGACGAAGCAGGCACAGGTTTATAGCGACAAAGCACAGGCACCCATTGGGTCGCTTCCGGCCTTGGGTTGGAGCTTGGTTTGGCGCCTTGGCCATGGTTTGGGCCAAAGGTTGCCTCGTCCAGCTGCACAGGTGCAGTGTAACAGTTGGGTGCGGGTGCGCTGAAGTATATGGGTTCGACGAAACATCAATTTATCAACTTTATCAACCCCTTTTGTGCACCAAGCCATAGTATTGGGCGTTATGTTAACGTAGCTTTTCTGGCAAGTGAGGCTTCCAATGAGAGATTTTCACACTCCTTATGCACACATCTACCGGTAGAATGTATTAGTGATGTTTGATGTTGTCAAAAGATGGCATTGGACATTCACAGGAACATAGAAGACTACTAACAACTGTCAGTGGGACTTGTGTTGGTGGGAGGGCCTTGTGTGTGGAAACAGGAAGGGGTTGCTTGTGGGTGTAGTTGGTTTGTTAACATGCGTTGATAAAGCATCAAGGTTACTGCATTGTTTAAGTATACAAATGCAACTGTAATCAAACAAGTACAAAAGCCACATAAACACCATATCCAAGTTACTATCAATATAAATACTTGAATACTCTTTGCTCCTATCAGTCACGGGGATCCCCGTTTGGTGGTGCTGGATGTGTCCGCGCTTTGGCCGTACCTGAATTTAATGGCCAATTTGCCAGATGGTTTGTAGGCATATGTGTCCGCACTTTGGCCGTACCTGAGTTTAACGGCCAATTTGCCAGACGGTTTGTAGGTGTATGTGTCAGCGCTTTGGCCGTACCTGAATTTAACGGCCAATTTGCCAGACGGTTTGTAGGTGTATGTGTCAGCGCTTTGGCCGTACCTGAATTTAA
The DNA here is from genome assembly GCA_947471745.1 of Closterium sp. Naga37s-1. Lineage (NCBI taxonomy): Eukaryota > Viridiplantae > Streptophyta > Zygnematophyceae > Desmidiales > Closteriaceae > Closterium > Closterium sp. Naga37s-1. Next base: position 820,656 of record CANJKZ010000979.1, read on the forward strand.
TGGCCAATTTGCCAGACCCTTCACCATCAACCAAGGTGACATTCTCGAAAGCACCACTCGCTGCTCCAGCCTCGAACGTTTTGGTGTAGACGAGAGCAGAGAAAGAGCCGGGCGCAGCCAGCATGGCATCCACCAGCTGCTTGTACGTCTGCCCATTATCCGCCGTCAAAGTACTGGCGCTTAGCCAAGTGCCGGTGGTTTCGTAGTTGTATCCGACGGGAGGGGGAAGCGGGGGAGGCGGCTGCTTGCCCTTCCTGCCCTTGGGAGTCAGTTTGCCGCCCAGCTTGGCGCGCTCGGCGTTTGAGAGCGTGCGATTGGTCCACGTGGCGTCACTGGTGAGCACGGTGAGTGCCACGTCAGCGCCGGTCTTGATGACGACACCAGTGGGCTCGCCAGAGTCGTTCAGACTCACGCGGACGTGGTAATAAATGTCGTAGTCGTTGGTCGTGGCGTTGCTGCGGGGGGGGGAAGGGTGGGTGGCAAAGAGGGGCAGGGATGGGCGGGTGTTTGGCGGGTGGTAAGCAAAGTCGTAGTTGGTAGCTGTGACGTTGCTGCGGGGGTACGTGGTAAGCAAAGGCAAGGAGGGGCAGGGAGGGGCAGGGAGGGGCAAGGCGGGGCAGGGAGGGGCAAGGAGGGGCAAGAGGTTTTTTAGGCTCACGCGGACGTGGTAGTGAATGTTGTAGTAAGGAGGCAAGGAGGGGCAGAGAGGGGCAGAGAGGGGCAGAGAGGTGAACTGAGGGGAGAAGTGTACTGAACGAAGGTTGGGGGGACGGATGGGAATGATGGGACAGCTAACCGGAAGATGGTGAGTAGGAGAAGAGAGAAGGAGAGGAGAGAAGGAGAAGCTTACAGAAAGACGGCGAGGTCAATGCAGCCGGTGGCGTTGACGTCACCGCTGAGGTCAACATTTGAGCCATTGACACGCGCTGCGAGCACGCCTGCACGAAATGGCGGAATCACGGAAAATAAAGAATGGTTGTGACAAGGAAAAAATGCAGAGAAAATGAATCGGAGAAGCGCTGTGAGACGCGCTGTGAGACCGTGAGAACCGGAGGGGGCACGGTGGGTGTTTGATTCCTAAGCATGCATAGATGGTGGCAAGAGGTAGGCAAGAGTGGGGGAGGCAAGAGTGGGCGAGGCAAGAGTGGGCGAGGCAAGAGTGGGCGAGGCAAGAGTGGGCGAGGCAAGAGTGGGCGAGGCAAGAGTGGGCGAGGCAAGAGTGGGCGAGGCAAGAGTGGGCGAGGCAAGAGTGGGCGAGGCAAGAGTGGGCGAGGCAAGAGTAGGCGAGGCCAGAGTAGGCGAGGCCAGAGTAGGCGAGGCAAGAGTAGGCGAGGCAAGAGTGGGCGCGGAAGTCTCCCTTTATTATGGGCTTACCGACAAGATTGCCGAACTTATCGCCGCCATTCTTGCCGCCGCCATTCTTCCCTCCATCCTTCCCGCCCTTCTTCCCTCCGTCCTTCCCGCCCTTCTTGTCCTTAGGCGGCGGCGGAAGCGGGTCCGACTTAAACTGCCCGCGCGCCGCACCCGAGTCATAACCAGTCGTCGCGAACGACGCGTAGTATCCATCCGGATTCGCGAGCATCGCATCCACCAGCACCTTTAGAGTCTGCCCGCCGATCGTGGCCATTGTACTCGCTGTAAGCCACGTCCCGTTTGTGGCATAAGTGTACTTCGGAGGAGGCGGGGGGGGCGGTGTTCCCTTGTTCTTCTTGCCCTTGGGAGGGGGAGGAGGCGGACGGGTAAGATTCGTCCACGTGACGGTTTTTCCTGCCTCTACTAAAAGGGCGGAAGCGTCGCCCGCCTCTCCCGCCGCGCCGAGCGATATCGAAGCGCCGAGCGGCTCGCCGGCGTCGGAGGCGGAGGCGACGACACTGTAGAAGACGTTGTAGTCGCCGTCTAGCCTGATGGATTCCGTCAGGGTTCACACAAGCGAGCGGAAGGGAAGAATTGAAAGTATTGCTCAGAAAGATGAGAGAGGTTTCGGGAAGATGATGTGGAGCAGCGGAAACCGGCGGTTTATTCAACGGGTAGGCGGAAGGGAGAAGGAGCACATAGGATCAGGGGGCGCACCACCGGCGGTTGGCTTACTGGAAGACAGCGAGGCAGGCTCGGCCGGTAGCATTGAAGTTGCCCGTCGCCCCAACCACTTCGGATCCGTTCAGCCGCGCGGCGAGAATCGCTGCATGGAGACGCGGAGGGGAGCGTACGTGGAGGGGAGGGGAGCGAAGTGTGTGGGAGAAGGGCGGAGAGGACAGTGAGAGCGCGGAGAGCAGGGCAGGGGAGCTCGAATTGAACGACAGGAGGATAGAGGAGAGCGAGAAGAGGAAATAATTTGCGTGCTGATATCTTAACGCGTGGATCGGTGAAGGGACACGCCACACGGCCCACGAAGCGCCTAAAGGTTGCCGAGTTTCTCCAGAGAAATCTCACCTGTCAGATCCCCGAGAGCCTCAGCGTCTTTTGGCTTAGGCAGAGGGCACGGCCCTGCATCCGGTGGTCCGTCCTTCCCGCCATTTTTGTCGTTCTTGTCATTCACAGGGCGCGCCGTCGTGATCGCTGCGCAGAAGATGGAAGTAAGGACACATGTATTAAGCTTGTATCAGACGCATGGAAAATGAAGCCCCTCACGGGATTATACGGATCACAGGTAGCAGAGGTAGATATTCACATGACACTCACCGATGGATGCTGTGACGACGAGGAGAAAAATGGACAAGCTGAGGTAACGGTGGAGCCCCATAGCGTGCGAAATCCCCTAGCTGCTGAATTAGTTCCTAGCGATTTGAGAAAAAGGAATCCAGCTGCTTGATCAGAAGGCGAATGAAGATGCCTGCCAGAATCAGCAGCGGTGGTATTTATCCTCTAATTGAAAGCTGAGCATGTGGTGGCCACACAAACTTTTCAGTTCGTTTCCGACAAAAATCGACTGCGTTATAGAACGATACAGATAGGTTCTGTGAAATTTCCCTGTGGTAATTTGGTACACGCGCTCTGGGAAACTAGGAGAATGCGCTGCGACATTGGGATGGACGCATTTGGCGGGGTACCTGGCGGGGTACCTGCATGTGACATCGCGTATGTTGAGGGTACGGACAACATCATAGAAAGTTGCGCAATCAGTGCCCCAAAAAAATCTACAAACACCAGCGGAGATGGTGACGAGGTTGGGGGTTTTTTTAGCTCTCGCCCACCCCACCTTGTAAGGAGTCCCAACTGAGTTCTGATGCAAGAAATACACTTATATTCTGGAGAGTTTTTAGTCGAACGGGCAACCTAGTCGAAGCATCATTCTCTTGTCACGGACCGCAGAGTTGGTGACGATTCGCCGCAGAGCACGGATGGAGTACACGTCAGACACGGAAATGGTGAAAACGGAGAATTTCAGGTGGAAGTGCGTGGCAGCTTTCCTCAGGGAGGCTTGTGCTCCGCTCCGGCGCACACGCAATAAGCGCAGGTGGGTCAGGGAGATTTTCCAGAGAAGAACACAAACTGGATTCGTCGCAACACATCGTCTGTTGAAGTACATAACACTATGTTGACGATTTCTGTGCTCTTGTTGAGAGTGATTATACTAGCACACCAACCTTGCTTTCATCCAGCTTACAACGAAGGTTTTTCTATTGCTGACAAATTCAAAGAGCACAACTAGTTATCATCTTTTACATGCAGCCGAATCGACTTGGAGCTCTTACACCGCTCTAAAAGTGCCGTGCGCCGAACCGAAAGCCCTCAACGTGACAGATTTGGTCGTGTTGCTTTCGAGGCCTGGTGCAAAAATTCCTGTGCATAATATCAAGGGGAGTGTGACCATTCGAGTTCGATCACTTGGTTTCTCAGCAAGCCTGCCACATTCCAGCTTCCTGCGCTTCCGCATTTCATGTAAAACGTGCGTGCCGTCGCTGATTACCCGCGCTACTCGCTCCGCAGCTTCCACCCCGCCTCTCCGTTGGCTTCCGCCGAGCCCCTCGAGCCCAAATCGTGCAGCTCAACTTGATTCACAGGCTAGCTAGGCTCCATTCGACGTACCAATGGACGGTCGTGTTCGCGACAACGCCAGCTTTATCGATTCTCCCGTCGTACCTCCCGCCGTACCTCCCGCCGCATCTTCCGCCGCGATCGCCGGTCTCCCCCAGCCCGTAGAAAGCGCGCTCTACCTCTGGGGATTCAATCTCCGCGGGCAGACCAGCCACCGCGCGGGGCTGCGGGGGGATCCGCGCACGTGGCGCTGCCAGCGCGCGCCGCTGCGGACTGCGCGGGAGAAGTTCCGCGCGCGGGACGGGCGGCCCGTGGCGCTTGTTAGCGTGGCGTGCGGGCTGGAACACAGCGCGGCGGTGGGGATCGATGGGAGCCTGTTCACGTGGGGGTCGAACGAATATGGACAGCTGGGCGACGGCACAGAGCAGAGCAGCAGGTACGCTGACTCCGTTGACTCCATGGACTTGACTTTCTCCCTGGGGATTGATGGGAGCCTGTCTACGTGGGGGTCGAATGAGTACGGGCAGCTGAGCGACGGAGCAGCAGGTGCGTTGACTGCATTGACTCCGTTGACTCCGTTGACCTGTTTTACTACCTGAGTCAGCACAGAGCACTGAGATGCGACAGACTCGGATCCCCGTTTTCTCCGCTCCTACAGGTGAAGCGGTGACTGCTGTGGCGTGTGACGCACAGTGCCCTGCTGGCATCAACCCCTCCTCTGTTTCCCTCGTCTTCACTCCTCTCCATCCTCTTCTTTTCCCTCGTCCCACGATTTCCCTACAGGGAGCCAATAAGGTTAGCAACTTTGGGGGAGGCAGGGGAGGAGGTGACTGCTGTGGCGTGTGGCGCACAGTGCACTGCTGCCATCACCAGGCGGAGAGGGGGCGGGCGGGGGAGGGGGAGGGGGAAGAGAGGAGAGGTCAATGCGGAGCATGGGGGTGGTGGGCAGGAGGAGGGGGAGGAGGGGCGCCTGTGGGTATGGGGCCAGAACCAGGTGGGTGCAAAACAATGCTAGTAGATACAACGTCATGCTGGCTGGTACAGAGCGGTACTATCAGGTGGTAGGAGAGACAGATGTCACTTGCCCATGCAACCTCTTTGTCTCCACATGGACGCGAACGCTCTTATCACAAGGGGGTACTGATCTTATCACGACTGGCGATTGTTCTTATCATCAGCAATCCAGTCATGAAAGCCAATGCCTTGATGCACTTTGCATTTCCTCTCCATTCGTGTCCTAGCTTTTCATTTCCTTTCTTTTCGCTTCCTTTTCTTTTGTCTCCTCACGCTGCAGAATTCCAACCTCCCTCGTCTCATGCGAGGGGCCTTCCCTCCCAAAACGGTGAGCCCTGAACTTCAACCTGGCTTTTCGTTTTAATCACACCCTTAGCGGCCACTTAGGCAGTCTGACACCTGAGGTGGCCACTTAGGTGGTCATGAGTCCAAATACTACTAATGATTTTTTCCCATTCTCTCACACCCCCCCCCCTCCCCCCCTCACCTTCCCTGCCCCCTGAACCACTTCCAGGTGGTTGTTCAGGTGTCTTGTGGCGACTCACACGCTGCTGCCGTGTCCAACACTGGGCTGCTGCAGACATGGGGTGAGTGGGAGGGAGAGGTGCAAGCATGGCGTGGGGTGGGTGGGTAACGACTTGACGTGGAATGAGACGGATGGGTGCAAGCGACTTGACATGGAATGAGACGGATGGGTGCAAGCGACTTGACATGGAATGAGACGGATGGGTGCAAGCGACTTGACATGGAATGAGACGGATGGGTGCAAGCGACTTGACATGGAATGAGACGGATGGGTGCAAGCGACTTGACATGGAATGAGACGGATGGGTGCAAGCGACTTGACATGGAATGAGACGGATGGGTGCAAGCGACTTGACATGGAATGAGACGGATGGGTGCAAGCGACTTGACATGGAATGAGACGGATGGGTGCAAGCGACTTGACATGGAATGAGACGGATGGGTGCAAGCGACTTGACATGGAATGAGACGGATGGGTGCAAGCGACTTGACATGGAATGAGACGGATGGCTGCAAGCGACTTGACATGGAATGAGACGGATGGGTGCAAGCGACTTGACATGGAATGAGACGGATGGGTGCAAGCGACTTGACATTGAATGAGACGGATGAATGTAAGCAAAGGATGAATGCAAGCAAAGGATGAATGCAAGCAAAGGATGAATGCAAGCAAAGGGTACGACCCATCAGTGCGGAAGGACTCACAGGCTGCTGCAGTGTCTAACAATGCAGAAGGGCCTGCTGCAGACTTGGGGTGGGTGAGTGGGAGAGGTGTAAGCATGGGGTGGTGCAAGCATGGCATGGCATGGGATGGATGGGGCATGCAGGCATGGGCTAGTGCGTGAAGAGAAAAGAACAGAGGGGGGTGATGCGAGGATGGCATGATATGGGATGAATGCAAGCAAGCAAGCAAGCAAGCAAGCAAGCAAGCAAGCAAGCAAGCAAGCAAGCAAGCAAGCAAGCAAGCAAGCAAGCAAGCATCTCAGTACTGTACTGCCCTCTTACCCACCCAACGCTCGCCTCCTACCCACGCAGCAATATTTTCAACAGCAGTAACCTCTCAATGCACACGCGTCTTGTCCCCCGCTCACACCTTTTTCTCCACCCCTCTCACTCCCTATCCCAGGCTACAACGAGCATGGGCAGCTGGCATCGGCAGGGCGTGTCACCTAGTCTCCTCCTTCCAGCTCTTCCTGGCTGATGAGTTACCGCCACTCCTTGACGTTGCAGGGATTTTTTTAGAATTCTCAAAATGTCTGCAGAGGCCGCACCTGGTCTCCTCCTTCCAGCACTTCCTAGCTGTTGAGTTACCACCACTCCTCCCTCACCCCCAAACCTACCCACGCTCCACCTCTCCCAACCCACGTCACCCCCACCACACCCCTCCAGGTTACAACGAGCATGGGCAGCTGGGCATCGGCAGGGCGTGTCACGGGCTGCAGAGGCTGCACCTAGTGGCCTCTTTCAGCACTTCCTGGACGACTAATTGCTAGCCTTCCTCCCTCCCTCTCTCTAAAAACACTCCCCCCCCAAATCCCCCCACCCCCAGGCTACAACGAGCATGGGCAACTGGGCATTGGCAGGGCGTGTGACGGCTTACAGAAGCCGCACCTGATCTCCTCCTTTCAACGCTTCCTGGACGACCTGCCTCTCACCTGCCCCGATGGCATTCGCATTGTGGCAGTGGCGTGTGGAGGGTTTCACATCGCTGCTGTCGACACAAGAGGCGAGATGTACGTTTTTTGTCACCTAGCAGCTGCCGCACCTGGTGACCTCCTTCCAGCGCTTCCTGGACGACCCTGCCTTGACCTGCTCCGATGGCATTCACATCACGGCCGTGGCCTGCTGGTTACTGGGCAGCTTAGTTTTGAGTCGACTCAAAACATGACCCTGACCTGACCTTCCCCTTCACATCATGACCGTGGCCTGCTGGTTGCTGAGGCAGGCAATTAGCAAGCAGCTGAGGCACCCAGGCAAGGGCGTGGTTACGGGAATCGAGGAATATTACACCCGGAACCACGTGCGCCCTCTTTCATCCCTTCGTCTTCTGTGCACATGCAGGTACACGTGGGGAGGGGGGTTGATGGGGCAGCTGGGGCACCTAGGTACGGGCCAGGTCAGGGAATGGGGAATTTAAACCCGGAACCATGTGCCGTCTCTTTCATCCGTTCATCTTCTGTGCACATGCAGGTACACGTGGGGAGGGGGGTTACAAGGGCAGCTGGGGCACCGAACGCTGCAGGCTCGGGGCGGCATGTGTGAGGTGGTTCCGAGGCGGGTGGTGGCACTAGAGGGGGTTGTGGTGACGCAGGTGGCTTGTGGCCGCACCCACTCATGCGCTCTCACCCACAGGTGTGCTCTCAACCACAGGTGTGCTCTCACCCACAGGTGTGCTCTCAACCACAGGTGTGCTCTCACCCACAGGTGTGCTCTCAACCACAGGTGTGCTCTCAACCACAGGTGTGCTCTCAACCACTCACACGCACACTCACGCACCCAACACGAGTGGGAGCGCTTGAAGGGGTTTCAGTGATGCAGGTGGCTTGTGGCCGCACCCACACATGCGCTCTCACCCACACATGCGCTCTCACCCACACATGCGCTCTCACCCACACATGCGCTCTCACCCACACATGCGCTCTCACCCACACATGCGCTCTCACCCACACATGCGCTCTCACCCACACATGCGCTCTCACCCACACATGTGCTCTCACCCACACATGCGCTCTCACCCGCACATGCGCTCTCACCCACACATGCGCTCTCACCCGCACATGCGCTCTCACCCACACATGCGCTCTCACCCACACATGCGCTCTCACCCACACATGCGCTCTCACCCACACATGCGCTCTCACCCACACATGCGCTCTCACCCACACATGCGCTCTCACCCACACATGCGCTCTCACCCACACATGCGCTCTCACCCACACATGCGCTCTCACCCACACATGCGCTCTCACCCACACATGCGCTCTCACCCACACATGCGCTCTCACCCACACATGCGCTCTCACCCACACATGCGCCCTCACCCACAGGTGGGTATGTGAAGTGTATATTCACGCACAGTGTATGTTAGTGTCCCCCCTTCCTTATCCCATTACATCTGGGGCGCTGGCAGGGACAGGCAGCTGAGCACCGGCCCCGCCTCTGCCTCCTCCTAAGATGGGAGACTCTTCACTTCTTACTTCTTTCCTATCGAGTCACCTTACTTCTTTCCTCTTCCCTCTCTACCAAACCCCCCGCTCACAATCCCCATTACAGAGGTGCACTTTACATCTGGGGAGCTGGCAGGGACGGGCAGCTAGGCACAGGCCCCAGTTCTGCTTCCTCTGCTCCCACCTCCTCCTCCTCCTCCTCCTCCTCCTCGTTCCCCTCCTCTGCCTCATCCTGCCCGTCCTTCCATCACCTACACATAGGCTTCACCACCGGCAATACCACTGCCAGCAACAGCAGCAGCAGCAGCAGCAGCAGCAACATCAGATTTGGAGGGGCGTTTGGCCGGGGGGTTGGAGCAGGGGCGCACGGGGGTGGTGGATGTTCGTCACTGGACTTCGTGAGAGGGCTGGTACAGCGCCTTCCGCTGCTGCTCATGCCGAAAGGAGTGCGCCTTGTGACCTGTGGGCAGGTGAGAGAGTGTTTCTGAAGGGTCACCCTGACTCACTCATGACTCATGAGACGACTTTTGAGGCGCCTCAAAAGCAGGTGAGAGAGTGTTTCTGAAGGGTCACCCTGACTCACTCATGACTCATGAGACGACTTTTGAGGCGCCTCAAAAGCAGGTGAGAGAGTGTTTCTGAAGGATCACCCTGACTCACTCATGACTCATGAGACGACTTTTGAGGCGCGGGTGGGCGTGGGTGGGGGCAAGGAAGGAAAGGGTGGTTGGCAGAACGACTGCCTTGCTACCTCTTCCAATGCTCGTTCTCTCCCCCATGCCCCTCCGCTTCCCCATGCCTGTGTCTCTCCCTCACGCCTCTTCTCCCCCCTGTGCCCCTTGTCACTCAGGATCACACGCTAGTGGCCATGGCAGACGATCAGGTCCTGGGGTGGGGTTACAACAGCTGTGGGCAGGCGGCAACAGGGAGGGAGTCCTATGCATGGATGCCCATGCACGTGGACTGGTGTGTGGGTAAGGTGCAGGCACTGGCAGCAGGGGGAGGCCATTCCGCTGTGCTTACTGTTGCCGACTCGCTGAAACTCCTTGCTGAGTTCCGGTTGGCCCATTCCCTCGACTTCTCTCTTCGCCGCCCGCGGGGATTAGTATCAAAGTGTGCGGAAAGTTTTGACGGGCTGCCCGGGGGCGGGGAAGGGAGTGAAGAGGAAGAGGATGGGGAAGTGATGCTGCGGCGCCAGCTGGCATTGGCGGAACGAATCGTGGAGGAGTCGCATAGACCCGGGGCTGACTCACTCGTGCGCTACAGCCTGCAGTTCTGGTGGGTGTTGTTGTGCGCTACAGCCTGGTGGGTGTTCTAGCAGGTATTCGGAGGGGTAAAACAGCTTGCTGTTGGGTGAAGTTGGGTTACAGCCCTGTGATTGTGGTGAGGGTACGTGCGTGCATGTGTGTGTATGCTTTAATTGATGCTATGTTGGTCTTGTATGCGCACTTTTATGTGTGTGTGTGTGTGTGTTTTTTTTTTTTTTTTTTTTTTTTTTTTTTTTTTTTTTTTTTTAACGTGGTTCTTTTTTTTTCATATCCTTGGCAGGCTTAGAGTCACAAGTGACATCGACCCAGATATGGATGAGAAGGAGCACCCCACAGCAAGAGGACGACGACAATCCATTATGGTGTAATTATTGTGCATATGCATTTAGTTCGTATATATTGTAGTCTCATTAGAGTGTTAAAAAACATTATCCACAGCTCTGTACATTTTAATTCTTGTCCTGGTTAGTGCCGATTGTTTACTTCGAACGCCTCATTGACCGCACTAAGTGTAAAGATCCGAGGCAAACTATAGCGCGGGCATTCTGGCTTGGGTACAGCATCCCTCCTGCCTAGAAGTTACCGTTTTTCATGTTCTCGAGATTCTCCTTACTTTTTCATTCCTAAATACCGGTACTAGTAGTTTTCAAGAGCTGCGCGTCGCTGACTGGCTCAAATTCTTCAATGAGCAAATATCACTTCGAACGTTTGAATTTTGCTCGTTCCGACTCCTCGCTTTTAAGTTCTGCTTTTTGACCGATTCTCATCCGAATCTCCTCTCCCGTTTCTTATTTTTTTCCGCCACTGGGCATGGCGAAAGATGAGGAGGAGAGGGAGGGAAGGACGGCTCGCAGAAGCAAGAGTAGGAGTCGCAGCCGAAGCAGGGACCGAGACCGAGGTAGGGACGATGGCAAGGTGAAGGAGAAAGATCGAGGTCGGGATAAAAAGCGCGATCGTGACAGGGACAAGGCGGGCGACAAGGATAAGGCGAGCGACAAGGATAAGAAAGGCGACAAGGATAAGGCGGGCGACAAGGATAAGGCGGGCGACAAGGGTAAGGCGGGCGATAAGGTTAAAACGGGCGACAAGGATAAGGCGGGCGACAAGGATAAGGCGGGCGAGAAGGTTAAAACGGGAGACAAAGATAGGACGGGCGACAAGGAACGACGGGATCGTCGCAGCAAGCGGAGTCGCAGTCGCTCTCCGGATCGCAAGCGTCGCCGTCGCAGTCGCTCTCCGGATCGCAAGCGTCGCAGCCGCAGTCGCGACCGGGAGAAGCGACGGAAGAGCAGCAGGAGTAGGAGCAGGAGCAGGAGTGGTGAGCGCGAAAAGGAGAAGACTCGAACGGGCGAACGCGATGCTGCGAGGGATGGTACAGCGGAAGAGAATAGAGAAGTTATGGATTCGGGAAATGATGTCAAGGAAGATTCGCGGAAGGATGCGAGGGGAGCTGCGGCGGAGGAGGGAAAGGCGGTTGGACAAGTTAACGGTGACGAGGCGAAAGAAAGTGGGAAGCAGAACGGCGATGCTGCTGTTGCTACTGCTGCTGCTCCGAAGAAGCAGGAGGTACGGGGTACACGCGGAAAAAAACGGTTTCTGTATTTCTTGTACAAGTGGAATTTCACGCTGTAGTACCGCTTCTTTCTTCTGGACCCATTTCTTCGTCCGGAAGCTATCCTGTCCGTCCTCTCACGTGTGCTACAATGTGTCTTTCCATGCTGTTCTGTCACGCTATGTCATTGTCCTATTCTGTTTGCAGCAGTTGTTCTTGGAAGAGGGCTGGACAAGAGGAAAGGGTTATGAGACGTGTTAAATCACAGAATTGTCCTCTGCTATCCGTGCTGCCATGTCGTTCTCCTGTTCTGTTGTGCAGCCCTTGTCCTTGGAGGAGCTGCTGAAGAAGAGGAAAGAGGACGCCTTACAGCAGGCCAAGGTATCGCCTTTTCTATGAGTTACTTGCCGCGACGTGACCCTGTTTGGAATGAAACGAAGTTGTTTCACGGTACTGCCGCTGCTGCCTAGCTTCATCATGGTTGCATCCAATGTCATTTCGTGACATTGATATCGTGATCACCCTTTATTTCCTTCCCCTCCCATTCACCCCTTTCCTTCCCCCTACCTCTTCCCTTTCACTTATCTTCATCCTTCCCTCCTTTCACATTCGCTCGTCCTTCCTCTCTTCCTTTCCCCCATTGCTCCCCTCCTTCCCCTCCCCTCCACTGCCATTGGGTCTCTGCTGCCCCAGCCGGTGTTTCTGACCAAGGAGCAGCGGCAGGCACTAACGCTACAGAGGCGCAGGGCAGAGGCAACGGCTCAGATGAGAAAGTAGGCTGGGGGGAAATGGGTTGGAGAGGGGAGAGGGGAATCGTGGAACACTCTTATCATACATTTTTCAACAACACAGAAGCCCCAGTGGCTGCTTCGTTTCTTCCACCTGTCAGCTGACTTGCTGGTTACTGTGGTTTCTTTTTTGGCGCCTCAAAAGACATTCTTCCACCTGTCAGCTGACTTGCTGGTTACTGTGGTTTCTTGGTCACTGGTGTCATCGCCTCACTCAACCTTCCCCCACTCGTGTTTCTTGTTCATTGTCCTGTCCTGTCCGTTCTCTTGTCCTCTCCTCTCCTCTCCTCTCCGCTCCTCTCCTCTCCCCTCCTCTCCTCTCCTTTCTCCTATCCCCTGCAGAATCGAGAACCAACGGCGGGCGCTCAGAGGACTCCCTCCCCTGCCTGGTAGGCGAATTGGACCTTTCTTCCCAACAACCGGCATCCTTTTTTTTTAACTGAAATTCAGACTAGCCTCGTTTTCTGCTTGCATTTCCCATATTCCTATCTCTTGCCTCCTCTTCTATCTCTGGTGCGGCTTCCTTCGGTTTGAGGATGCAACTTTTGACTTCTGAGTCGCCTCAGGAGCTGCCTCTTTCCACGTCTGGCGCTGGTTCTGTGAGTCTGGCTGCGGTAGTCTTAAGTTTTCTCGTTCCCCTTTTCGTCCCCCTGGCATTCTGGCAGATGAGAATGCAGAGGATGGTGCTGCAGAGGGCAAGGAGGGGGGAAAGGCTGTGGATGCGGATGGGGAGGAGGGGAAGAGAGACGGGGGACGAGGCAGGGAGAGTGATCACGGGAGGGAAGAGAAGGAAAGGGATGGAGAACGGGAGAGGGAGAGGGGCAGGGATAGGGATGGGGAGAGGGATAGGGACAGGGAGAGGGAGAGGGAGAGGGATAGGGATCGGGATAGAGATAGGGATAGAGATAGGGATCGGGATTGGGATCGGGATAGGGATCGTGATAGGGACCGTGATAGAGAAAGATACCGAGAGAGGGACAGGGATAGAGAGAGGGACAGAGACAGGGACAGGGATAGGGATAGGGACAGAGACAGGGAGAGTTACAGGGACAGAGACAGGGACAGAGACAGGGACAGGGACAGAGACAGGGACAGGGACCGAGACCGAGACAGAGACAGAGACAGGGACAGGGAGAGGGGAAGGGAGCGAGAGTGGGACAGGGACAAGGGAAGGGAGGGCGATAAGGGGAAGGAGAAGGGGAAGGGCGAGGAGGGCGGGGCTGGGGGTGGAGGAGCCGGCACAGATAGGGAGAGGGAGCTTGAGATGATCCGAGAGCAGGTGAGTCTTTGATGCGCCTCATGTTTTCAAAGAGCCAGTTTTTGAGGCGCCTTGGAAACAGTTGGGGGTGAAGGAGCAGGCACGGACAGGGAGAGGGAGCTAGAGATGATCCGAGAGCAGGTGAGTCTTTGATGCGCCTCATATTTCCGAGGAGTCCGTTTCTGAGGCACACCAAAACAATTGGGGGTGGAGGAGCAGGCAAGGACGGGGAGAGGGAGCTGGAGATGATCCGAGAGCAGGTGGGTCTGCTCTCTGTTTTTTTTACCAGATAATGGTTATTGTTGACCAGATAATGGTTATTGTTGACCAGATAATGGTTATTGTTGACCAGATAATGGTTATTTTGCGAAACATCTTCTCCTATTCCTCCTCTCCCTTCACCCAATGCACCCTCACCGTTTCTTTCCTCTATTGCAGTTCTCATTATCCCTCCCTCCCTCCCCCCTTCCCTCCCCCCTTCCCTCCCTCCCTCACTACCTGTCAACATCTCAGTCGATGCTTCATACCAACTCACCCCTCCGGCCTCCAACTCTCCATCCTCTCTCCCGGCCATCTTTCACCTTTTCCCTCTTCCCTTTTCCCCCCTCCCACCCTCCCCCACCCCCTTTTTTGCACCACTGCCGCCAGTACCTGGGGCTGCGCAAGCCCAAGAAGCGAGTGATCAAGCCGAGTGAGAAGTTCCGATTCTCCTTCGACTGGGAGAACACTGAGGACACGTCGCACGACCTCAACCCCCTGTGAGTGAGATGTAAAGGTCCTTGAAATTGAAAGATATCTGAATCATTCTATTTGATTCTTCCCTGACTGAGAGAACACTGAGGACACCTCACGCGACCTCAACCCCCTGTGAGTCTGGGCCGCATAAAAGCGTTTGAGCAGTCCTACATTTTCTACTCCTTAGGACCTCATGTGCTTTTCAACCCATCATTGTAACTTGCCTGCCATCATCTTACTTAAACCCGTTATCTCATCTCAACCTGTGCTTCCCTCCAGCTACCAGAACCCCCATGAGGCACAGCACAGCTGCCAGGCCAACATCATCCTCTCTTTCTCCCTCGCTTCAACCTGTCTTCTAACTAACCTCAACCTGTACTTTCCCCAGCTACCAGAACCCCCACGAGGCACAGCTGCCAAGCCAACATCATGTTCTCTTTCTCTCTTGCTTCAACCTGTCTTCTCACCTCAACCTGTACTTTCCCCAGCTACCAGAACCCCCACGAGGCGCAGTTGCTGTTTGGACGAGGCTTCAGGGCGGGCGTGGATAGGAGGGAGCAGAAGAAGGTGAGATGGAGGAGAGAGAGGGAGAGTGGGGAGAGTGGGGAGAGTGGGGAGAGTGGGGAGAGTGGGGAGAGTGGGGAGAGTGGGGAGAGTGGGGAGAGTGGGGAGAGTGGGGAGAGTGGGGAGAGTGGGGAGAGTGGGGAGAGTGGGGAGAGTGGGGAGAGTGGGGAGAGTGGGGAGAGTGGGGAGAGTGGGGAGAGTGGGGAGAGTGGGGAGAGTGGGGAGAGTGGGGAGAGTGGGGAGAGTGGGGAGAGTGGGGAGAGTGGGGAGAGTGGGGAGAGTGGGGAGAGTGGGGAGAGTGGGGAGAGTGGGGAGAGTGGGGAGAGTGGGGAGAGTGGGGAGAGTGGGGAGAGTGGGAGGGGAGAGTGGGGAGAGTGGGGAGCAGTGGCGGAGAGTGGGGAGAGTGGGAGATTGGGGAGAGTGGGGAGAGTGGGGAGAGTTGGGGAGTAGTGGGGAGAGTGGGGAGGAGAGTGGGAGGAGTGGGGAGAGTGGGGAGACGTGGGGAGACGTGGGGAGAGTGGGGAGAAGTGGGGAGAGTGGGGAGAGTGGGAGAGTGGGGGAGAGTGGGGAGAGTGGGGAGGAGTGGGGAGGAGTGGGGAGAGTGGGAGAGTGGGAGAGTTGGGGAGTATGTGGGGAGAGTGGGAGAGTGGGGAAGGCGTGGGGATGAGTGGGGAGGAGTGGGTGAGAGTGGGGAGAGTGGGGAGAGTGGGGAGAGTGGAGAGTGGGGAGATTGGGGAGAGTGGGGAGAGTGGGGAGAGTGGGGAGAGTGGGGAGAGTGGGGAGATGTGGGGAGAGTAGTGGGGAGCGTGTGGAGAGTGGGGAGAGTGGGAGACGTGGGGGAGAGTGGGGAGAGTGGAGGAGAGTGGGGAGAGTGGGGGAGTGGGGAGAGTGGGGAGAGTGGGGAGAGTGGGGAGAGTGGTGGAGAGTGGGGAGAGTGGGAGAGTGGGGAGAGTGGGGAGAGTGGGGAGAGTGGGGAGAGTGGGGAGAGTGGGGAGAGTGGGGAGAGTGGGGAGAGTGGGGAGAGTGGGGAGAGTGGGGAGATTGGGGAGAGTGGGGAGAGTGGGGAGAGTGGGGAGAGTGGGGAGATGGGGAGAGTGGGGAGAGTGGGGAGAGTGGGTGAGAGTGGGGAGAGTGGTGAGAAGTGGGGAGAGTGGGGGAGAGTGGGGAGAGTGGGGAGAGTGGGGAGAGTGGGGAGAGTGGGGAGAGTGAGGGAGAGTGGGGAGAGTGGGGAGAGTGGGGAGAGTGGGGAGAGTGGGAGAGTGGGGAGAGTGGGGAGAGTGGGGAGAGTGGGGAGAGTGGGGAGAGTGGGGAGAGTGGGGAGAGGGTGAGAGGGGAGAGTGGGAGAGGAGTGGGGAGAGTGGGGAGTAGTGGGGAGAGTGGGGAGAGTGGGGAGAGTGGGGAGAGTGGGGAGAGTGGGGAGAGTGGGGAGAGTGGGGAGAGGGGGAGAGTGGGGAGAGTGGGGAGAGTGGGAGAGTGGGAGAGTGGGGAGAGTGGGGGAGAGTGGGGAGAGTGGGGAGAAGTGGGGAGAGTGGGAGAGTGGGAGAGTGGGGAGAGTGGGGAGAGTGGGGAGAGTGGGGAGAGTGGGGAGAGTGGGGAGAGTGGGGAGAGTGGGGAGAGTGGGGAGAGTGGGGAGAGTGGGGAGAGTGGGGAGAGTGGGGAGAGTGGGGGGAGAGTGGGGAGATGGGGGAGAGTGGGGAGAGTGGGCGAAGAGTGGGAGAGTGGGGAGAGTGGGGAGAGTGGGGAGAGTGGGGAGAGTGGGGAGAGTGGGGAGAGTGGGGAGAGTGGGGAGAGGTGGGAGAGTGGGGAGAGTGGGGAGAGTGGGGAGAGTGGGGAGGAGTGGGGAGAGTGGGGAGAGTGGGGAGAGTGGGAGAGTGGGGAGAGTGGGGAGAGTGGGGAGAGTGGGGAGATTGGGGAGATTGTGGAGAGTGGGGAGAGTGGGGAGAGTGGGGAGAGTGGGGAGAGTGGGGAGGTGGGGAGAGTGGGGAGAGTGGGGAGAGTGGGGAGAGTGGGGAGAGTGGGGAGAGTGGGGAGAGTGGGGAGAGTGGGGAGAGTGGGGAGAGTGGGGAGAGTGGGGAGAGTGGGGAGAGTGGGGAGAGTGGGGAGAGTGGGGAGAGTGGGGAGAGTGGGGAGAGTGGGGAGAGTGGGAGAGTGGGGAGAGTGGGGAGAGTGGGGAGAGTGGGGAGAGTGGGGAGAGTGGGAGAGTGGGGAGAGTGGGGAGAGTGGGGAGAGTGGGGAGAGTGGGGAGAGTGGGGAGAGTGGGGAGAGTGGGGAGAGTGGGAGAGTGGGGAGAGTGGGGAGAGTGGGGAGAGTGGGGAGAGTGGGGAGAGTGGGGAGAGTGGGGAGAGTGGGGGAGAGTGGGGAGAGTGGGGAGAGTGGGGAGAGTGGGGAGAGTGGGGAGAGTGGGGAGAGTGGGGAGAGTGGGGAGAGTGGGGAGAGTGGGGAGAGTGGGGAGAGTGGGGAGAGTGGGGAGAGTGGGGAGAGTGGGGAGAGTGGGGAGAGTGGGAGAGTGGGGAGAGTGGGGAGAGTGGGGAGAGTGGGGAGAGTGGGGAGAGTGGGGAGAGTGGGAGAGTGGGGAGAGTGGGGAGAGGTGGGGAGAGTGGGGAGAGTGGGGAGAGTGGGGAGATTGGGGAGAGTGGGGAGGAGTGGGGAGAGTGGGGAGAGGTGGGGAGAGTGGGGAGAGTGGGGAGAGTGGGGAGAGTGGGGAGAGTGGGGAGAGTGGGGAGAGTGGGGAGGAGTGGGGAGAGTGGGGAGAGTGGGAGAGTGGGGAGAGTGGGAGAGTGGGAGAGTGGGGAGAGTGGGGAGAGTGGGGAGAGTGGGAGGGGAGAGTGGGGAGAGTGGGGAGAGTGGGGCAGAGTGGGGAGAGTGGGGAGAGTGGGAGAGTGGGGAGAGTGGGGAGAGTTGGGGGAGAGTGGGGAGAGTGGGGAGAGTGGGGAGAGTGGGGAGAGTGGGAGAGTGGGGAGACGTGGGGAGAGTGGGGAGAGTGGGGAGAGTGGGGAGAGTGGGGAGATGGGGAGAGTGGGAGGAGAGTGGGGAGCAGTGGGGAGAGTGGGGAGAGTGGGGAGAGGTGGGGAGAGTGGGGAGAGTGGGGAGAGTGGGGAGGAGGTGGGGAGAGTGGGGAGAGTGGGGAGAGTGGGGAGAGTGGGGAGAGTGGGGAGAGTGGGGAGAGTGGGGAGAGTGGGGAGAGTGGGGAGAGTGGGGAGAGTGGGGAGAGTGGGGAGAGTGGGGAGAGTGGGGAGAGTGGGGAGAGTGGGGAGAGAGTGGGGAGAGTGGGGAGAGTGGGGAGAGTGGGGAGAGTGGGGAGAGTGGGGAGAGTGGGGAGAGTGGGGAGAGTGGGGAGAGTGGGGAGAGTGGGGAGAGTGGGGAGAGTGGGGAGAGTGGGGAGAGTGGGGAGAGTGGGGAGAGTGGGGAGAGTGGGGAGAGTGGGGAGAGTGGGGAGAGTGGGGAGAGTGGGGAGAGTGGGGAGAGTGGGGAGAGTGGGGAGAGTGGGGAGAGTGGGGAGAGTGGGGAGAGTGGGGAGAGTGGGGAGAGTGGGGGAGTGGGGAGTGGGGAGAGTGGGGAGAGTGGGGAGAGTGGGGAGAGTGGGGAGAGTGGGGAGAGTGGGGAGAGTGGGGAGAGTGGGGAGAGTGGGGAGAGTGGGGAGAGTGGGGAGAGTGGGGAGAGTGGGGAGAGTGGGGAGAGTGGGGAGAGTGGGGAGAGTGGGGAGAGTGGGGAGAGTGGGGAGAGTGGGGAGAGTGGGGAGAGTGGGGAGAGTGGGGAGAGTGGGGAGAGTGGGGAGAGTGGGGAGAGTGGGGAGAGTGGGGAGAGTGGGGAGAGTGGGGAGAGTGGGGAGAGTGGGGAGAGTGGGGAGAGTGGGGAGAGTGGGGAGAGTGGGGAGAGTGGGGAGAGTGGGGAGAGTGGGGAGAGTGGGGAGAGTGGGGAGAGTGGGGAGAGTGGGGAGAGTGGGGAGAGTGGGGAGAGTGGGGAGAGTGGGGAGAGTGGGGAGAGTGGGGAGAGTGGGGAGAGTGGGGAGAGTGGGGAGAGTGGGGAGAGTGGGGAGAGTGGGGAGAGTGGGGAGAGTGGGGAGAGTGGGGGAGAGTGGGGAGAGTGGGGAGAGTGGGGAGAGTGGGGAGAGTGGGGAGGAGTGGGGAAGAGTGGGGAGACGTGGGGAGAGTGGGGAGAGTGGGAGAGGGGGAGAGTGGGGAGAGTGGGGAGAGTGGGGAGAGTGGGGAGAGTGGGAGAGTGGGGAGAGTGGGAGAGTGGGGAGAGTGGGAGAGTGGGGAGAGTGGGGAGAGTGGGAGGTGAGAGTGGGGAGAGTGGGGAGAGTGGGGAGTGGGGAGAGTTGGGAGAGTGGGGGAGAGTGGGGAGAGTGGGGAGAGTGGGGAGAGTGGGGAGAGTGGGGAGAGTGGGGAGAGTGGGGAGAGTGGGGAGGAAAGAGGGCATGAGGATAGGAGGGAGCAGACGAAATTAAGGAAAAGAGGGTGTCTTTTTTGGTGGGGTGGGATGGGGGATTAAGGGATGAGGGATGAGAGGTTGGAGAGAAGGTTGCCTACTTTTGCGATTCCTTTCATCATGATAGATTGATTGATTCTTCATTCGCGCTTGCTTCATTATGTTTGTTTCTCTCCTCATCATGTCCCGTGCTGCTGTGTGGTATGGTCGATATGGCATGGCATGGCATATTGTGGTGTGTCTGGCGTGGCATGGCATGGCGTGCCATGGTGTGGCATGGCATGGGATGGGATGGCATCGCATGGCATGGTGTGGCATTGCGTGGCATGATCGAATGTCATCTGTTGCATTCTGCTGCGGTTCGATGCTGCTTGCATGCTGCCTCTATCCTGTCCTTGCCTCGCATCAGCTTGCAGCGAAGAATGAAGCAGACATGCGGGCAGCCATTAGGGTAAGAGCAGGCGTTGTTGGCAGCTTTATTGGAGCTGCTGTTGAGATTTGTCCTATGCAGTCTTTTCAGCTTCTCCTTTCCTTTCCGCTTGTCCCTCTTTTCTTCCTCCCTTCAATCCCCTATCCCACGTTCCTCCCCACACATGAATGCGGATGTGCATGCCTGCTTGCTTGTGACTATATCTGTCTGTATGTGCATGTGAATGTTCATGCTCATGTTCCCATGTGCATGTGCATTTGTTGCCTATCCTCTTTCCCCTCTCAACTGCCCGAGCAGGAGAAGGAGGGTGTGGAGGAGCGGCCAGAGGATGCAGAGGCGCAGCAGAAGAGGGAGGAGGCTGCCAACGCGTATGACACGTTTGACATGCGCGTTGACCGGCACTGGTCTGAGAAGAAGGTGAGTGGATGGGCACGTGCAGTGGTTGGAATAGAGAATACGAGTGGGTGTATGTGTGCATGCAGGATTGGGGAGGAGGCTGCCAACGCGTATGACACGTTTGACATGCGCGTTGACCGGCACTGGTCTGAAAAGAAGGTGAGTGGATGGGCACGTTGTGACTGATGCTCACATCTCACACTCCTGTATGGATCACATCATGGTGTACATCTTCCTTGTTTACCTGCTTTGAGTGGCCTCCCTTTTGAGGCGCCTCAAAATTCTGATGCTCACATCTCACCCTCCTGTCTGTATGGATCACATCATGGTGTACATCTTCCTTGTTTACCTGCTTTGGTGGTCCCCCCACTTCCGCCCCCTTCCTCTTGCCTTTCCCCTTGCCCCCCCACCCCCCCCTCCCCCCCGTTGCTCTTTTCTGCGTCCTCTTATCCCTGTTCTCGTATGGTGCGAGCAACATTTTAGAGGCGCCTCAAAAGTGTTTTCTGTGTCCTCTTATCTCTGGTCTCGAATGGAGCAACATTTGTTAAGGGAGGGGAGAGGTTGCACCAGTTCTGTGTTGCCGTGTGACTCGCATGTTGCCACCTGTGGCAGTTTTTTTAGTTACTCTCAAGAAGCTAACCATATCCTTGCTATCTCCATCCGTTCCCTCACTCACCTCTCCCCTCACTCACCTCTCCCCTCACTCACCTCTCCCCTCACTCACCTCTCCCCTCACTCACCTCTCCCCTCACCAGCTGAGCGAGATGAACGAGCGTGACTGGCGCATTTTCCGAGAGGACTTCAACATTGCGTACAAGGTATGAGACGTCTCAAAACTGGACTTCAACATTGCGTACAAGGTACTGCGATTAGATGTATAAGCTCATGTCTACTAGAACAGATGAGATGTATATGCTCATGTCTACTAGAACAGATTAGATGTATAAACTCATGTCTACTAGAACAGATTAGATGTATAAACTCATGTCTACTAGAACAGATTAGATGTATAAGCTCATGTCTACTAGAACAGATAGATGTATAAACTCATGTCTACTAGATTAGATGTATAAGCTCATGTCTACTAGAACAGATTAGATGTATAAGCTCATGTCTACTAGAACAGATTAGATGTATAAGCTCATGTCTACTAGAAGAGCTCTAGTAGCAATCGCCAATGTTTTCGCAGTCGAACCCGACGTCTGCATGTTTCCTTCCAAGCCATTGTCATTGTGGCTGCACTGCATCAATTCTTGCCTCGATGCTCTTTCATACTGTGCTTTCTTGCTCTTGCCCTCCACTCTCCTTCTTCCCCTTACCAGAACTCCAAGGTGCCACGTGCCATGTGCAACTGAAAGAAGGGTTGGCAATATATTATTGGAGCTGCTGCGGGCCGTGAAGGAGATCGGTTACACCAAGCCCGGATGCACCAATGCTGCTCCTCTCCTCTCTGTTCCCAGGCTTCAGCTGCTCTTTGTTTTCCAATTTTTCCACTCCACAGGGCTCCAAGGTGCCGCGTCCCATGCGCAACTCAGAGGAGAGCGGGCTGTCAGCGAAGCTGCTGCGGGCTGTCAGCGAAGCTGCTGCGGGCATGTCCTCACCTGCTGACGTACTCTCCGTACTGCCCTTTCTTACCCCATGGTCCTCTTCTCTCCCTCACCCTTCCTCTTCCAGGGCTCCAAGGTGCCTCGCCCCATGCGCAACTGGGAGGAGAGCGGGCTGTCAGCGAAGCTGCTGCGGGCTGTCAGCGAAGCTGCTGCGGGCATGTCCTCACCTGCTGACGTACTCTCCGTACTGCCCTTTCTTACCCCATGGTCCTCTTCTCTCCCTCACCCTTCCTCTTCCAGGGCTCCAAGGTGCCTCGCCCCATGCGCAACTGGGAGGAGAGCGGGCTGTCAGCAGAGCTGCTGCGGGCCGTGAAGGAGATCGGTTACACCAAGCCGTCGCCCATCCAGATGGCCGCCATGCCCATTGGGCTGCAGCAGCGAGACGTGATTGGGATTGCTGAGACTGGTGAGTTGAAGGATGCACCCAAGTCTGCATGCACACACACGCACACACACCAAGCCGTCGCCCATTCAGATGGCCGCCATGCCCATTGGGCTGCAGCAGCGAGACGTGATTGGCATCGCCGAGACTGGTGAGATAGAATGATGGATGAGTCAGACGTATGTGTGCGTGTACAACTACACTTCACCCCTTGCTGCTACTACTCCTTGATCCACACCCACCAAGCCGTTGCCAATATAGATGGCAGCGCTGCCCATCGGGCTGCAGCAGCAGCAGCGAGACATGACTGGCATTGCTGAGACTGGTGCGGTGAGGAGTGGGTTGTATCATATGGGCTGATGCATCATATGGGCTGATGCATCATATGGGCTGATGCATCATATGGGCTGATGCATCATATGGGCTGATGCATCATATGGGTTGATGCATCATATGGGCTGATGCATCATATGGGCTGATGCATCATATGGGCTGATGCATCATATGGGCTGATGCATCATATGGGCTGATGCATCATATGGGCTGATGCATCATATGGGCTGATGCATCATATGGGGAGATGCATCATATGGGCTGATGCATCATATGGGCTGATGCATCATATGGGCTGATGCATCATATGGGCTGATGCATCATATGGGGAGATGGCCATGCTTCCCTTGCAGGCTTGCACTCCCCGACATGCACACCCAATAATAAGCTGTCAAGGGTTCGGGGTTTAGTTTTACTTGGCAATTCATTTTTGTGGCCTCTCATACTCCCTATCCCGCAGGTTCCGGCAAGACATGCGCCTTTGTGCTGCCCATGCTGACGTACATCTCCAAGCTGCCGCCCATCACACAGGCCAGCGAAGCCAACGAGGCCAACGAGGCCAACGAGGCCAACGAGCCCAACGAGACCCTCATGCTGCCCTTAACCTCCAGACTGCAACTGGTTTACCCTTCCACTCTCCCCCCACCCCTCCCCTCCCCCCACTTATCTCCTGCTTCCCCCACCCTCCATCTCCCCAGCTTCCGGCAAGACGTGCGCCTTTGTGCTGCCCGTGCTGATGTGTATTTCAAAGCTGCCGCCCATGACAGAGGCCAACAAGGCCAGCCAGGGAGCCCCTCTCCCCACACACACCCCCTTGCCTGCCCCTCCATCCTTTCTCCCATCTCCCCAGGTTCCGGCAAGACATGTGCCTTTGTGCTGCCCATGCTGACGTACATCTCAAAGCTGCCGCCCATGACCAAGGTCAATGAGGCCGAGGGCCCCCATTTCCCCACACAACACACCCCCTTGCCTGCCCCTCCATCCCTTCTCCCATCCCATCTCCCCAGGTTCCGGCAAGACATGTGCCTTTGTGCTGCCCATGCTGACGTACATCTCAAAGCTGCCGCCCATGACCGAGGCCAACGAGGCGGAGGGGCCGTACGCCGTGGTCATGGCGCCCACCAGAGAGCTGGCGCAGCAGATCGAGGAGGAAACCGTGAAGTTTGCCCAATTCATGGTGCGTTGTATGCCGTTTTAATGTCCTGTACGTCAGCCTTTTTTACAGCCATGTTGAGTGTGGGAGGGGGGGCAGTCGATCTGGGAGCAATGCGATGGGCATAATCTCCTCTTTGCATTCCACCCACTCCCCACAACCATTGCCATTCTCCGATTCACAACAAGTTTCCTCAACCTTCCTTGTTCTCCCCTCGCCTTCACTCACCGCGACACTCACTTATCTTGAGACGTCTCAAAACACCCTTTCCTCACTTATCTTGAGACGTCTCAAAACACCCTTTCCTCACTTATCTTGAGACGTCTCAAAACACCCTTTCCTCACTTATCTTGAGACGTCTCAAAACACCCTTTCCTCACTTATCTTGAGACGTCTCAAAACACCCTTTCCTCACTTATCTTGAGACGTCTCAAAACACCCTTTCCTCACTTATCTTGAGACGTCTCAAAACACCCTTTCCTCACTTATCTTGAGACGTCTCAAAACACCCTTTCCTCACTTATCTTGAGACGTCTCAAAACACCCTTTCCTCACTTATCTTGAGACGTCTCAAAACACCCTTTCCTCACTTATCTTGAGACGTCTCAAAACACCCTTTCCTCACTTATCTTGAGACGTCTCAAAACACCCTTTCCTCACTTATCTTGAGACGTCTCAAAACACCCTTTCCTCACTTATCTTGAGACGTCTCAAAACACCCTTTCCTCACTTATCTTGAGACGTCTCAAAACACCCTTTCCTCACTTATCTTGAGACGTCTCAAAACACCCTTTCCTCACTTATCTTGAGACGTCTCAAAACACCCTTTCCTCACTTATCTTGAGACGTCTCAAAACACCCTTTCCTCACTTATCTTGAGACGTCTCAAAACACCCTTTCCTCACTTATCTTGAGACGTCTCAAAACACCCTTTCCTCACTTATCTTGAGACGTCTCAAAACACCCTTTCCTCACTTATCTTGAGACGTCTCAAAACACCCTTTCCTCACTTATCTTGAGACGTCTCAAAACACCCTTTCCTCACTTATCTTGAGACGTCTCAAAACACCCTTTCCTCACTTATCTTGAGACGTCTCAAACACCCTTTCCTCACTTATCTTGAGACGTCTCAAAACACCCTTTCCTCACTTATCTTGAGACGTCTCAAAACACCCTTTCCTCACTTATCTTGAGACGTCTCAAAACACCCTTTCCTCACTTATCTTGAGACGTCTCAAAACACCCTTTCCTCACTTATCTTGAGACGTCTCAAAACACCCTTTCCTCACTTATCTTGAGACGTCTCAAAACACCCTTTCCTCACTTATCTTGAGACGTCTCAAAACACCCTTTCCTCACTTATCTTGAGACGTCTCAAAACACCCTTTCCTCACTTATCTTGAGACGTCTCAAAACACCCTTTCCTCACTTATCTTGAGACGTCTCAAAACACCCTTTCCTCACTTATCTTGAGACGTCTCAAAACACCCTTTCCTCACTTATCTTGAGACGTCTCAAAACACCCTTTCCTCACTTATCTTGAGACGTCTCAAAACACCCTTTCCTCACTTATCTTGAGACGTCTCAAAACACCCTTTCCTCACTTATCTTGAGACGTCTCAAAACACCCTTTCCTCACTTATCTTGAGACGTCTCAAAACACCCTTTCCTCACTTATCTTGAGACGTCTCAAAACACCCTTTCCTCACTTATCTTGAGACGTCTCAAAACACCCTTTCCTCACTTATCTTGAGACGTCTCAAAAACACCCTTTCCTCACTTATCTTGAGACGTCTCAAAACACCCTTTCCTCACTTATCTTGAGACGTCTCAAAACACCCTTTCCTCACTTATCTTGAGACGTCTCAAAACACCCTTTCCTCACTTATCTTGAGACGTCTCAAAACACCCTTTCCTCACTTATCTTGAGACGTCTCAAAACACCCTTTCCTCACTTATCTTGAGACGTCTCAAAACACCCTTTCCTCACTTATCTTGAGACGTCTCAAAACACCCTTTCCTCACTTATCTTGAGACGTCTCAAAACACCCTTTCCTCACTTATCTTGAGACGTCTCAAAACACCCTTTCCTCACTTATCTTGAGACGTCTCAAAACACCCTTTCCTCACTTATCTTGAGACGTCTCAAAACACCCTTTCCTCACTTATCTTGAGACGTCTCAAAACACCCTTTCCTCACTTATCTTGAGACGTCTCAAAACACCCTTTCCTCACTTATCTTGAGACGTCTCAAAACACCCTTTCCTCACTTATCTTGAGACGTCTCAAAACACCCTTTCCTCACTTATCTTGAGACGTCTCAAAACACCCTTTCCTCACTTATCTTGAGACGTCTCAAAACACCCTTTCCTCACTTATCTTGAGACGTCTCAAAACACCCTTTCCTCACTTATCTTGAGACGTCTCAAAACACCCTTTCCTCACTTATCTTGAGACGTCTCAAAACACCCTTTCCTCACTTATCTTGAGACGTCTCAAAACACCCTTTCCTCACTTATCTTGAGACGTCTCAAAACACCCTTTCCTCACTTATCTTGAGACGTCTCAAAACACCCTTTCCTCACTTATCTTGAGACGTCTCAAAACACCCTTTCCTCACTTATCTTGAGACGTTAATCAAAACACCCTTTCCTCACTTATCTTGAGACGTCTCAAAACACCCTTTCCTCACTTATCTTGAGACGTCTCAAAACACCCTTTCCTCACTTATCTTGAGACGTCTCAAAACACCCTTTCCTCACTTATCTTGAGACGTCTCAAAACACCCTTTCCTCACTTATCTTGAGACGTCTCAAAACACCCTTTCCTCACTTATCTTGAGACGTCTCAAAACACCCTTTCCTCACTTATCTTGAGACGTCTCAAAACACCCTTTCCTCACTTATCTTGAGACGTCTCAAAACACCCTTTCCTCACTTATCTTGAGACGTCTCAAAACACCCTTTCCTCACTTATCTTGAGACGTCTCAAAACACCCTTTCCTCACTTATCTTGAGACGTCTCAAAACACCCTTTCCTCACTTATCTTGAGACGTCTCAAAACACCCTTTCCTCACTTATCTTGAGACGTCTCAAAACACCCTTTCCTCACTTATCTTGAGACGTCTCAAAACACCCTTTCCTCACTTATCTTGAGACGTCTCAAAACACCCTTTCCTCACTTATCTTGAGACGTCTCAAAACACCCTTTCCTCACTTATCTTGAGACGTCTCAAAACACCCTTTCCTCACTTATCTTGAGACGTCTCAAAACACCCTTTCCTCACTTATCTTGAGACGTCTCAAAACACCCTTTCCTCACTTATCTTGAGACGTCTCAAAACACCCTTTCCTCACTTATCTTGAGACGTCTCAAAACACCCTTTCCTCACTTATCTTGAGACGTCTCAAAACACCCTTTCCTCACTTATCTTGAGACGTCTCAAAACACCCTTTCCTCACTTATCTTGAGACGTCTCAAAACACCCTTTCCTCACTTATCTTGAGACGTCTCAAAACACCCTTTCCTCACTTATCTTGAGACGTCTCAAAACACCCTTTCCTCACTTATCTTGAGACGTCTCAAAACACCCTTTCCTCACTTATCTTGAGACGTCTCAAAACACCCCTTTCCTCACTTATCTTGAGACGTCTCAAAACACCCTTTCCTCACTTATCTTGAGACGTCTCAAAACACCCTTTCCTCACTTATCTTGAGACGTCTCAAAACACCCTTTCCTCACTTATCTTGAGACGTCTCAAAACACCCTTTCCTCACTTATCTTGAGACGTCTCAAAACACCCTTTCCTCACTTATCTTGAGACGTCTCAAAACACCCTTTCCTCACTTATCTTGAGACGTCTCAAAACACCCTTTCCTCACTTATCTTGAGACGTCTCAAAACACCCTTTCCTCACTTATCTTGAGACGTCTCAAAACACCCTTTCCTCACTTATCTTGAGACGTCTCAAAACACCCTTTCCTCACTTATCTTGAGACGTCTCAAAACACCCTTTCCTCACTTATCTTGAGACGTCTCAAAACACCCTTTCCTCACTTATCTTGAGACGTCTCAAAACACCCTTTCCTCACTTATCTTGAGACGTCTCAAAACACCCTTTCCTCACTTATCTTGAGACGTCTCAAAACACCCTTTCCTCACTTATCTTGAGACGTCTCAAAACACCCCTTTCCTCACTTATCTTGAGACGTCTCAAAACACCCTTTCCTCACTTATCTTGAGACGTCTCAAAACACCCTTTCCTCACTTATCTTGAGACGTCTCAAAACACCCTTTCCTCACTTATCTTGAGACGTCTCAAACACCCTTTCCTCACTTATCTTGAGACGTCTCAAAACACCCTTTCCTCACTTATCTTGAGACGTCTCAAAACACCCTTTCCTCACTTATCTTGAGACGTCTCAAAACACCCTTTCCTCACTTATCTTGAGACGTCTCAAAACACCCTTTCCTCACTTATCTTGAGACGTCTCAAAACACCCTTTCCTCACTTATCTTGAGACGTCTCAAAACACCCTTTCCTCACTTATCTTGAGACGTCTCAAAACACCCTTTCCTCACTTATCTTGAGACGTCTCAAAACACCCTTTCCTCACTTATCTTGAGACGTCTCAAAACACCCTTTCCTCACTTATCTTGAGACGTCTCAAAACACCCTTTCCTCACTTATCTTGAGACGTCTCAAAACACCCTTTCCTCACTTATCTTGAGACGTCTCAAAACACCCTTTCCTCACTTATCTTGAGACGTCTCAAAACACCCTTTCCTCACTTATCTTGAGACGTCTCAAAACACCCTTTCCTCACTTATCTTGAGACGTCTCAAAACACCCTTTCCTCACTTATCTTGAGACGTCTCAAAACACCCTTTCCTCACTTATCTTGAGACGTCTCAAAACACCCTTTCCTCACTTATCTTGAGACGTCTCAAAACACCCTTTCCTCACTTATCTTGAGACGTCTCAAAACACCCTTTCCTCACTTATCTTGAGACGTCTCAAAACACCCTTTCCTCACTTATCTTGAGACGTCTCAAAACACCCTTTCCTCACTTATCTTGAGACGTCTCAAAACACCCTTCCTCACTTATCTTGAGACGTCTCAAAACACCCTTTCCTCACTTATCTTGAGACGTCTCAAAACACCCTTTCCTCACTTATCTTGAGACGTCTCAAAACACCCTTTCCTCACTTATCTTGAGACGTCTCAAAACACCCTTTCCTCACTTATCTTGAGACGTCTCAAACACCCTTTCCTCACTTATCTTGAGACGTCTCAAAACACCCTTTCCTCACTTATCTTGAGACGTCTCAAAACACCCTTTCCTCACTTATCTTGAGACGTCTCAAAACACCCTTTCCTCACTTATCTTGAGACGTCTCAAAACACCCTTTCCTCACTTATCTTGAGACGTCTCAAAACACCCTTTCCTCACTTATCTTGAGACGTCTCAAAACACCCTTTCCTCACTTATCTTGAGACGTCTCAAAACACCCTTTCCTCACTTATCTTGAGACGTCTCAAAACACCCTTTCCTCACTTATCTTGAGACGTCTCAAAACACCCTTTCCTCACTTATCTTGAGACGTCTCAAAACACCCTTTCCTCACTTATCTTGAGACGTCTCAAAACACCCTTTTCCTCACTTATCTTGAGACGTCTCAAAACACCCTTTCCTCACTTATCTTGAGACGTCTCAAAACACCCTTTCCTCACTTATCTTGAGACGTCTCAAAACACCCTTTCCTCACTTATCTTGAGACGTCTCAAAATACCCTTTCCTCACTTATCTTGAGACGTCTCAAAACACCCTTTCCTCACTTATCTTGAGACGTCTCAAACACCCTTTCCTCACTTATCTTGAGACGTCTCAAAACACCCTTTCCTCACTTATCTTGAGACGTCCTCAAAACACCCGTTCCTCACTTATCTTGAGACGTCTCAAAACACCCTTTCCTCACTTATCTTGAGACGTCTCAAAACACCCTTTCCTCACTTATCTTGAGACGTCTCAAACACCCGTTCCTCACTTATCTTGAGACGTCTCAAAACACCCGTTCCTCACTTATCTTGAGACGTCTCAAAACACCCTTTCCTCACTTATCTTGAGACGTCTCAAAACACCCTTTCCTCACTTATCTTGAGACGTCTCAAAACACCCTTTCCTCACTTATCTTGAGACGTCTCAAAACACCCTTTCCTCACTTATCTTGAGACGTCTCAAAACACCCTTTCCTCACTTATCTTGAGACGTCTCAAAACACCCTTTCCTCACTTATCTTGAGACGTCTCAAAACACCCTTTCCTCACTTATCTTGAGACGTCTCAAAACACCCTTTCCTCACTTATCTTGAGACGTTCTCAAAACACCCTTTCCTCACTTATCTTGAGACGTCTCAAAACACCCTTTCCTCACTTATCTTGAGACGTCTCAAAACACCCTTTCCTCACTTATCTTGAGACGTCTCAAAACACCCTTTCCTCACTTATCTTGAGACGTCTCAAAACACCCTTTCCTCACTTATCTTGAGACGTCTCAAAACACCCTTTCCTCACTTATCTTGAGACGTCTCAAAACACCCTTTCCTCACTTATCTTGAGACGTCTCAAAACACCACACCCCTTTCCTCACTTATCTTGAGACGTCTCAAAACACCCTTTCCTCACTTATCTTGAGACGTCTCAAAACACCCTTTCCTCACTTATCTTGAGACGTCTCAAAACACCCTTTCCTCACTTATCTTGAGACGTCTCAAAACACCCTTTCCTCACTTATCTTGAGACGTCTCAAAACACCCTTTCCTCACTTATCTTGAGACGTCTCAAAACACCCTTTCCTCACTTATCTTGAGACGTCTCAAAACACCCTTTCCTCACTTATCTTGAGACGTCTCAAAACACCCTTTCCTCACTTATCTTGAGACGTCTCAAAACACCCTTTCCTCACTTATCTTGAGACGTCTCAAAACACCCTTTCCTCACTTATCTTGAGACGTCTCAAAACACCCTTTCCTCACTTATCTTGAGACGTCTCAAAACACCCTTTCCTCACTTATCTTGAGACGTCTCAAAACACCCTTTCCTCACTTATCTTGAGACGTCTCAAAACACCCTTTCCTCACTTATCTTGAGACGTCTCAAAACACCCTTTCCTCACTTATCTTGAGACGTCTCAAAACACCCTTTCCTCACTATCTTGAGACGTCTCAAAACACCCTTTCCTCACTTATCTTGAGACGTCTCAAAACACCCTTTCCTCACTTATCTTGAGACGTCTCAAAACACCCTTTCCTCACTTATCTTGAGACGTCTCAAAACACCCTTTCCTCACTTATCTTGAGACGTCTCAAAACACCCTTTCCTCACTTATCTTGAGACGTCTCAAAACACCCTTTCCTCACTTATCTTGAGACGTCTCAAACACCCTTTCCTCACTTATCTTGAGACGTCTCAAAACACCCTTTCCTCACTTATCTTGAGACGTCTCAAAACACCCTTTCCTCACTTATCTTGAGACGTCTCAAAACACCCTTTCCTCACTTATCTTGAGACGTCTCAAAACACCCTTTCCTCACTTATCTTGAGACGTCTCAAAACACCCTTTCCTCACTTATCTTGAGACGTCTCAAAACACCCTTTCCTCACTTATCTTGAGACGTCTCAAAACACCCTTTCCTCACTTATCTTGAGACGTCTCAAAACACCCTTTCCTCACTTATCTTGAGACGTCTCAAAACACCCTTTCCTCACTTATCTTGAGACGTCTCAAAACACCCTTTCCTCACTTATCTTGAGACGTCTCAAAACACCCTTTCCTCACTTATCTTGAGACGTCTCAAAACACCCTTTCCTCACTTATCTTGAGACGTCTCAAAACACCCTTTCCTCACTTATCTTGAGACGTCTCAAAACACCCTTTCCTCACTTATCTTGAGACGTCTCAAAACACCCTTTCCTCACTATCTTGAGACGTCTCAAAACACCCTTTCCTCACTTATCTTGAGACGTCTCAAAACACCCTTTCCTCACTTATCTTGAGACGTCTCAAAACACCCTTTCCTCACTTATCTTGAGACGTCTCAAAACACCCTTTCCTCACTTATCTTGAGACGTCTCAAAACACCCTTTCCTCACTTATCTTGAGACGTCTCAAAACACCCTTTCCTCACTTATCTTGAGACGTCTCAAAACACCCTTTCCTCACTTATCTTGAGACGTCTCAAAACACCCTTTCCTCACTTATCTTGAGACGTCTCAAAACACCCTTTCCTCACTTATCTTGAGACGTCTCAAAACACCCTTTCCTCACTTATCTTGAGACGTCTCAAAACACCCCTTTCCTCACTTATCTTGAGACGTCTCAAAACACCCTTTCCTCACTTATCTTGAGACGTCTCAAAACACCCTTTCCTCACTTATCTTGAGACGTCTCAAAACACCCTTTCCTCACTTATCTTGAGACGTCTCAAAACACCCTTTCCTCACTTATCTTGAGACGTCTCAAAACACCCTTTCCTCACTTATCTTGAGACGTCTCAAAACACCCTTTCCTCACTTATCTTGAGACGTCTCAAAACACCCTTTCCTCACTTATCTTGAGACGTCTCAAAACACCCTTTCCTCACTTATCTTGAGACGTCTCAAAACACCCTTTCCTTTCCTCACTTATCTTGAGACGTCTCAAAACACCCTTTCCTCACTTATCTTGAGACGTCTCAAAACACCCTTTCCTCACTTATCTTGAGACGTCTCAAAACACCCTTTCCTCACTTATCTTGAGACGTCTCAAAACACCCTTTCCTCACTTATCTTGAGACGTCTCAAAACACCCTTTCCTCACTTATCTTGAGACGTCTCAAAACACCCTTTCCTCACTTATCTTGAGACGTCTCAAAACACCCTTTCCTCACTTATCTTGAGACGTCTCAAAACACCCTTTCCTCACTTATCTTGAGACGTCTCAAAACACCCTTTCCTCACTTATCTTGAGACGTCTCAAAACACCCTTTCCTCACTTATCTTGAGACGTCTCAAAACACCCTTTCCTCACTTATCTTGAGACGTCTCAAAACACCCGTTCCTCACTTATCTTGAGACGTCTCAAAACACCCTTTCCTCACTTATCTTGAGACGTCTCAAAACACCCTTTCCTCACTTATCTTGAGACGTCTCAAAACACCCTTTCCTCACTTATCTTGAGACGTCTCAAAACACCCTTTCCTCACTTATCTTGAGACGTCTCAAAACACCCTTTCCTCACTTATCTTGAGACGTCTCAAAACACCCTTTCCTCACTTATCTTGAGACGTCTCAAAACACCCTTTCCTCACTTATCTTGAGACGTCTCAAAACACCCTTTCCTCACTTATCTTGAGACGTCTCAAAACACCCTTTCCTCACTTATCTTGAGACGTCTCAAAACACCCTTTCCTCACTTATCTTGAGACGTCTCAAAACACCCTTTCCTCACTTATCTTGAGACGTCTCAAAACACCCTTTCCTCACTTATCTTGAGACGTCTCAAAACACCCTTTCCTCACTTATCTTGAGACGTCTCAAAACACCCTTTCCTCACTTATCTTGAGACGTCTCAAAACACCCTTTCCTCACTTATCTTGAGACGTCTCAAAACACCCTTTCCTCACTTATCTTGAGACGTCTCAAAACACCCTTTCCTCACTTATCTTGAGACGTCTCAAAACACCCTTTCCTCACTTATCTTGAGACGTCTCAAAACACCCTTTCCTCACTTATCTTGAGACGTCTCAAAACACCCTTTCCTCACTTATCTTGAGACGTCTCAAAACACCCTTTCCTCACTTATCTTGAGACGTCTCAAAACACCCTTTCCTCACTTATCTTGAGACGTCTCAAAACACCCTTTCCTCACTTATCTTGAGACGTCTCAAAACACCCTTTCCTCACTTATCTTGAGACGTCTCAAAACACCCTTTCCTCACTTATCTTTCTTTCTGTGCTGCAGAATCTCCGGGTCGTGTCGATCGTAGGAGGGCAGTCCATTGAGGAGCAAGGCTTTAAGCTGCGCCAGGTGAGCGGATCAACACGGCCTCTGCTTCGTTCTTTCTTCTGAGGATGCTAAACACAGTCACCTCGTTACAGTGCAACACGCTTACAGGCCCTGCTCTTTCCTCCTCCTCCGAACCCCTCCTCCTCTCACCCCCCCCAACCCCCCCACTCCCGCTGTCTGTCAGGGCTGTGAGATTGTGATCGCCACACCAGGGCGACTGCTGGACTGTCTGGAGAGGCGCTATGCCGTGCTGAACCAGTGCAACTATGTGGTGCTGGACGAGGCTGATCGCATGATTGACATGGGCTTTGAGCCTCAGGTATGCTGCATGAGAGACACGGGCTTTAACCGTTAGGTGTGTGTAGGAGTGTAACCTTGCCTCAGAGGGCTTTAAGGTGCTGAACCAGTGCAACTACGTGGTGCTGGACGAGGCTGATCGTATGATTGACATGGGCTTTGAACCTCAGGTAAGCATAAGTGTTCCACTACTCATAGCAGCCTATCCCCCATCAGCCTATCTCACATGCGGGCCCCTCACATGGGCCTAGAGGGTGCTGAACCAGTGCAACTACGTGGTGCTGGACGAGGCTGATCGTATGATTGACATGGGCTTTGAACCTCAGGTAAGCATAAGTGTTCCACTACTCATAGCAGCCTATCCCCCATCAGCTTATCTCACATGCGGGCCCCTCACATGGGCCTAGAGGGTGCTGAACCAGTGCAACTACGTGGTGCTGGACGAGGCTGATTGTATGTTTGACATGGGCTTTGAACCTCAGGTATGCATAAGTGCTTACTACTCACATCAGCCTGCCCCTCATATGAGAGCCTACCTCTTCACTTGGCCATTTGGGAAGGGTGCTGAACCAGTGCAACCACGTGGTGCTTGACGAGGCTGATCGCATGATTGACATGGGCTTACCGGCAGGTATGATGCATGAGCCTTGGGTTACCCGTCACAGCATGTTTGCCTCACATGGACTTGGAGGCCATGCCCTCGTCCCATCCAGACTGCGAGCATGCACAGTTGGATGCCTGCCATAACGATCTAGCAAGGGACCTACTTGTTCGTTTCCTCTCCCTCCCCCTCTTCTCTTGCACACTCTGAACAAGTCACAGGAGTGCCCGAGGCCATGCCATCGTCCTCCCTCAAGCTTGACAGCGAGGATGCAGAGCTGTACGCTTCCCGCATCTGATCGCTCTCTCCCCATTCCGCCCCCCAACCCCCCTGTTGTGCACAGGTGACAGGAGTGCTGGAAGCCATGAACACGACATTCCTCAAGCCCGAGAACGAGGATGCAGAGCTGGATGCCTCCCGCATCTACCGGGTGACCTACATGTTCTCTGCCACCATGCCTCCCAGCGTTGAACGGCTGGCCAGGAAATACCTTCGCAATCCCGTCGTGGTACGTGCCTCTCTCTGCTCCATGCTGTTTCTCCCTTCCTCTCCTCTCCCCTCTCCTCCCATCCTCTCCTCTCCTCTCTTCCCGCATCTACCGGGTGACCTACATTTTCTCCGCCACCATGCCTCCCAGCGTCGAGAGGCTGGCGCGCAAATTCCTCCGCAGCCCTGTTGTTTCCATCTCCCTCTTTTTCCCACACAGGTGACCATTGGCACGGCAGGCAAGGCGACAGAGCTCATCACACAGAACATGTTTATGGTGAAGGGCTCTGAGAAGATCTCCCGCCTGCAATCAAGCCTGTTCCTCTGTTCGTCTTCCTCTTTTTCCCGTACAGGTGACCATCGGCACAGCGGGATTTCCACAGAGCTCATCACGCAGAACGTGTTTCTGGTGAAGGATTCCGAGAAGATAGCCTGCCTGCACTCCCCTTCCATGTGCATCTCCCTCCCTCTCTGTGTGTCCTTCCCACTCCTCAATTACAGGTGATCATTGGCACGGCAGGCAAGGCGACAGAGCTCATCACGCAGAACATGTTCATGGTGAAGGACTCTGAGAAGATCTCCCGCCTGCAATTGCCTCTGTGTCTCGTCTCGTTCCATCTCCCTTTCCCTACTGTAATTTCAGGTAACGATTGGCACGGCAGGCAAGGCGACAGAGCTCATCACGCAGAACGTGTTCATGGTGAAGGACTCTGAGAAGATCTCCCGCCTGCAGCGCCTGTTGGAAGAAGTTGGGGAGGACCGCACGGCCATTGTGTTTGTCAACACCAAGAAGACGGCTGATGGTGTTGCCAAGCAGGTATGCAAGGGGGTTGTTGGGGGAAACGAGGTGTGTTGGGGGGGGGGGGGGGGGGTGGTGGGGGTTGTTGAGATTGGTGTTGGGGAGGACCGCACGGTGAGTGTGGTTGTGAACACCAAGAAGACAGCCGATGGTGTTGCCAAGCAGGTGGGTTGGTTTTGGTTGGGTCCAGTCCAGTTGGGCAGGGTTTGTTGATGAAGGGGTGGGGGGGGAGTGTAATTTGCGTTTGGGAGGACCGCACAGTCATTGTGTTTGTTAACACCGATGTGACCATCAGAATTATTGTAGATTGATTCTGAGAATTCTCAAAATCAATCTTCAGCATTGTATTGATACAGAGTGCTCTTTGAGCTTGCTCTGCATTTGCATGCCTGGTTGGTTTTTGCGATTTCTTAAGAAACAAAAACCGACCATTATGAGAGTACCAACAAGAGGGGTCTGAGTTCTTCTTCTGCATTCGCCTGTCTGCAGATTGACAGGATGGGGTTCAATGTGACGACGCTGCACGGAGGCAAGACGCAGGAGCAGCGAGAGGTCAGCCTGGAGGGCTTCAGAACCAAGAAGTTCAACGTGCTGGTGGCAACAGACGTGGCGGGCCGTGGTATCGACATCCCGGTGAGCATTGACTTCAAATTATCACAACATGCCGGCGCTGGTGGAAGGAAAAGCGATTGTGTCGATATCTGGGCGAGCGTTTGCTGGAAGGGATTCGCTTCGGGAGGAAAATCAAGAACTTCACTGGTCTTCACACTAGATTTCAATGGAGCAGAGTAAATGAGTGAGTAAGGGAAGGGAGTGAGTGAGTGGGTGAGTAAGAGAGTGTGAATATGTGAGTGAATGAAGAGCTGTGTGATTGAGTTATAGAGTGAGTGAGGAAGTGAGTGAATGATTGATCAGTGAGGGTGTGAGTGCATGAGCCTTCATGCTGATTCATCAATCCTTCATCCCCACTTCTGCATTCCATCCAATCAGGACGTGGCACATGTGATCAACTTCGACATGCCAGGCAACATTGAGATGTACACTCACCGCATCGGTACGTTCCTCTTTGCCTCTCTCATCCCCCCTCCTCCTCTCCTTCCATTCTTTCTGTCGCATATTTCTTCACACATCATCATCGCTTTCTCCTCGTTGCTAACCCTCTTCCCCCCTTTCCCTGCTCCTCCAACCCCTTGTCTCCTCAACCTGCTGCTTGTGCACGCCAGGGCGAACGGGGCGGGCGGGCAAGACAGGAGTAGCGACCACCTTCCTCACGCTGCATGACTCCGAGCTCTTCTACGATCTCAAGCAGGTGAGCTGGGCACTCTTAGGTCGACTCAAAGGTGACATTTCAATCAGACTAAAAGATGGCTTATGAGTCAACACACAAAGGCATGCCTGGCGACCACATTCCTCACGCTGCACGACTCGGAGCTCTTGTACGACCTCAAGCAGGTGAGCTTCCCGTTCTCTCGACTCTCCCCCTGTTCACCCGCTCCCGGCTCTCCTCACTCTCCCCGCTCACGCTGCATGACTCGGAGCTCTTCTACGATCTCAAGCAGGTGCGCTCCCCCCTCTCCCCGCTCTCCTCTCACCTTGCTCCCCCTCTCCCCCCCCGCCCACCTTCCTCACACTGCATGACTCGGAGCTCTTCTACGATCTCAAGCAGGTGCGCTCCCCCCTCTCCCTCCTCTCCCTCCTCCTCGCGTTCACACACTTCTCGGTGTGTTTTGAGTCGACTCAAAACACACCTGCATGACTCTGAGCTCTTCGACAACCTCAAGCAGGTCTGCTCCCCACTACCCCCGCTCCCCCCTCTCCCCTCACCCTGCTCCCCCTTCTCCCCGCTCCCTGCTCTCCCCTCTCCCCTCTCTCCCTGCTCTCCCCCCTCCTTCTCACGCTGCATGAATCGGACCTCAAGCAGGTCCACTTCCCCTTCAATGCTCCCCTTCTCTATCCCGCTCCTCCCCTCCTCTCTTTCACACTCTTCTACGACCTCAATCAGACCTCCCCCCCCTTTCACGCTCCTCTTTTCTCTCCCTTACTTCCCTCCTCTTCTCTTGTGCACTCTTCTACGGCCTCAAACGTGCATTTTTAAACCCCTCCCCTCCCCGTCCCCCACCCCCTTGTCCCTTCTCCAATCACAGATGCTTACGCAAAGCGGTTGTGCCGTGCCTCCTGAACTCGCGCGGCACGAAGCTGCCAAATTCAAACCAGGTACCTCCTGAACCCACCCTCGCTTTTTCAGGTACATTTTTCTTTGTAGCTAGTTCTGAATCGTTGGTTCATTTTGTTCACAGTATTCGAATTGCTTACCGTTTTGAACGCATTCTATTTTCTCCAATGTGGCGTGTTTTTTGCTACTTTTAGGTTCCATTCCTGACAGGCCCCGTCGTAGCGAGCAGCTTTTCACGCATTGAGGAAGTTAACATGCCCAAGCATTTTTCATGTGGCTTCATTTTCTCGTGCGAATTAGTAGTTCAACATTTCCATGTGACTACCTTCTCACTCCGATCACATTTTTTTGCTAATTGTGGACCACATTACACTCACATGGTA
The DNA here is from genome assembly GCA_947471745.1 of Closterium sp. Naga37s-1. Classification (NCBI taxonomy): domain Eukaryota; kingdom Viridiplantae; phylum Streptophyta; class Zygnematophyceae; order Desmidiales; family Closteriaceae; genus Closterium; species Closterium sp. Naga37s-1. Next base: position 859,019 of record CANJKZ010000979.1, read on the forward strand.
TTGGATCTGTTCATACAAACGCGGAACCATTTCTATTTGGAAGTGACAGCTGCTGACTCAGTTCCTCCATCGTCATCAGCTTTACCCATGATGCGCATTTTCCCTGCAGTGGCTGACGCGCCACGTGACAACGACTTCCTCCTGATTTTCCGAGACTCCTGCCATCTGCCTGTCTGAATCTCGAATTCTTGACTCGCGCTTATCTCAGCCTTATTTAGCAAATATTTAAAAAACTCAGCACAACACGCGCTTAGTATTGCCTTGAACTGCCCCGAAGAATTACCGAGATGACCTGTCCCAAGAATTCCCGTGTCCTCGTCAGCTTTATTCTCGAACACATCATCACTGTTTTCGTTCCCTCGGTACTGCCGCATCCCACCCAACCACCTCCCTCCCTAGCCATCACTTTTTTTTTCTTCTTTTTTTTTTTTTTTTCTTTTTTGGTGGATATAAGTACACTACCAGCATACATACATCCGCAGTCGTAACTGTTGCTAGGAGGGCATGTAGAGGCTACAAGTACACAGGTAACGAGAGCCCCCCTTATCCTTTTACGAAGTTTGGAAAGCAACACCGCCATCTTCCCAGATCGCCTTAAAACCCGCTCTCCACGTCATCGAGGCCTCTGTCTCGTAGAGCCTGCGCATAGCACCTGCTTCGTCAGCATTCAGGTGGCTCCAGTCACCCGTCCTTTCCGAGGCATTTCTGCCAGCCGTTTTCTTCCGCACTCTGCTGTAGATCTTCACGTGCCTCGTGAAGCCAACCGCTATGCGCCTCAATGCTCTCTTTGGTTGGAAACGGCTACCGCGGAAAACCGCGTTGCACCTCTCCAGCCAAACTTGATGCGCTGTTATGGATATGATTGCCGCCTCAGGAAAGCCTGTTGACGTGCCACTCCTTTGGAAGAGCATGTCACCGAGAGATCGCATGTCTCTGCCCGGATTCATACACTGAACCGCTTTCCTCATCACCCCCACCACAGGTTGGATCGTCGGGCAGCTGAAAAGGCAGTGATCCTGCGATTCCACTCCACCACAGTACGTGCATTTCGCCCTCGCGCCCAAGAAAGGGAGCCGTTCTCCCACCTGGAGGTTGTTACTGTGCACCCTCAGTATTACTTCCCGTGCCCTGCATGGGGTTGCCAGTGAGTCACGGACCATGATGGCCTTCCCCCAGCCGATCTTCCTCCCCAGCTCCTCTTCCCACTTGAGCTGCTGTTTCGGTTGCGTCACCGAGGGTTTCATCGCCTTCCTCAGCTTCTTTAGATCAGCTCGCTCGCCTTTCTCACAGATTGTGGAAAAAAGCAGTCGCGTTCTTGGAGCGCCGAGTAAGCCGCGGGCCCTCCCGTCTATGACTGCCATGGGTGAAACGCGCCGAAAGTCCACCGTTCCCACGCTAGCATATTCCACCTCACCTATGTTCCCTTTCCTGTCCACCGTCACTCTTCGACCATATAGTTCGCCGTTGATCACATACTGCAGCTGGTAGTAAAAGAACACTCCTGGCCGGTAAGACGCAGAGCGGACCAGCCTTGTTTCCCTGAAAAAATCCTCCGCAGACAGTTGGTTGAGTACCAGATCCTTCCACCTCTGCGGCGCCGCCTCCCACGCCTTCAGGGCCCATTTCCTCTGCTCCTCACCTCCCAGTTCCCTCTCCAGAACCTCCTCACTCTTACGAGATCTGCTGCCATCCCCTCCTTTCGCCACCAAATCCCCCAGTCGAATGCCCTTCAGGCAAAGCGAACCCGCCTGGTTTCCAAAAGGTGATCTGCCTCTGAAGAAAATATTGCGATTGAAGAGTAGCTGCTCCTCCTCCGCGTCCCACCTGTGTGCCGGGTCGCCTATGGTCACCAGTTTTGAGTCCCACAACGCTTTAATAGTGGCTTTCCATCTCGTTCCTCCCCCCAGCCAGGACTTCAGGACCGAAGGGTGCGCGTAGATTGTGGCCAAGCCGAGGGGAAAAGCCGCCGCTCTCTCCCATAACCAATTCCGAAGTGGCTCCTGCTCCGCCAGGGCCTTCCCCAATCCTTGAATCACCATGCTGTCAATCCGGTGCTTCAGATCAATCACACCCAGGCCTCCCTCTTTCCGTCCTCTGCACGACAGTTCGTAGCTCCATAGCGTGAAGTGCCTGTCGAGGAGCGCCTTCCCTCCCGAGATGAAATTGTGACAAAGCCTCTTCACTTTAGTCCAGACCTCGTATGGTGGGGCGTAGATCTGCGCCTGGAAGAGCAGGATCGGCATCGCATAACTGTTAATGATTGTAACCCGTGCCGAGGTTTTGAGATGTTTAGTCTCCCAGCAGCTCAACACCGCGCTAACTTTTTCAAAAGCCTTGTCCCATGCAGGTCCCGGCGAGCCTCCAGAGGTGATCCAGATTCCGAGCAACCTTTCAGACGTGTTCTTATCCGCCCACTTGAAAGACGACGCTATCGGCTGCAGCCTCCTTCGATTTTTTCCCAGCGGCATTAGTGTGGTCTTATCGCGGTTCACCTTCAACCCTGAGATCTCCGCGAACTCCCCCAGTAGTTTCTCAGCAACCGCCACCTGCTCCTTGCCCTTCAGTACCAGTGTCGTGTCGTCTGCATACCCAATGTAGTCTAGGCTCCCTTGCACACCTCTCTTCCTGACCCCCAGTTTCCTCCGTTCTATTTCTTGACAGAGTGGCTCAACCGCGCAGAGGAAGAGATATGGGGCAAGCGGACAGCCTTGACGTACCCCTTTAGCCATCTCCACCCGTTCTCCAATCCAGCCATTCAACAGCTCCTTTGTCGCCGCTCCGTCGTGAAGACCCTTCACCCATCTTGTGAACTTCCCCGGGAAGCCCATGTTGTCCAGCGTCGTGAAGAGGTATTCCCGTGATACCGAATCGTAAGCTTTCTGAAAATCGACCAACAACAGCAACCAGTCCTCGTCCTCCTGCTCCGCAGCGTCGATCGCATCCGCTACCAGAGAGACAGCGTCAGTGAGGCTCCTTCCCAGAAGAAAACCGAACTGATTGCTGGAGATCACTCTCGGTAAGACCACCTTGATACGATTCGCCAAAACCTTTGCCAGTAGTTTGTAGAAGAAGCTCAATAATGTAATCGGCCGGTAATTTCCCAAATCATCCCTGTCTCCTTTTTTGTGCAGAAGTATCGTAACCGCCGTTGTGAAGGACTCCGAAAGCACACCCGCTGATTCGAAAATCCTGACTTCCCTCATCACCGCCGGGCCCAACAGCTCCCAATTTCTTTCGAAAAATTCTTTCGGCAAGCCGTCCTGCCCCGGGGCCTTCCCCGCTGGCAAGCCTTTAAGCGCGGCCTTCACCTCCTGCTCCGACCATTCACTGTCCAGCTGTAAGCGATCACTCTCCTGCAGCGTCTTTCCCTCTTCAATCGGCCACGGCTCCACAGGATCGGACGACGGCGACAGCGCGTAGGCTTCTCGGAAATGTTCCGAGGCCGCTTGCAGCGCCTCGCTTGCACCCTTCCTCAGCACCCCTTTGAAAGTAAGTTCCGCTATCTCAGTTTTCGCCTTCCTGGACTTGACCAAGCCCGACAGGAAGCCTGATGGAGTCTCCCCCGCCAGCTCTTGCAGCAACCCCGTCAGAACTTGCAGCCGCTCTTTGTTACTGTCCTGGTAAAGCTTGAGAGCCGCTTCGTTTTTTATCAGGTCCTCGTACAGAGCCTGCGACGAAGGGTCTGACATCACCTTCCATCTGAGCTCTTCCACCTTCAGCTCCAAGTGCACCATGGTCGCCTTAACCCTTTTCCTCTCCTCCGCTACATGAGCTCTCATGCTTGCTCGCAGGTTCGTCACCAGCCTCTCCAGGCCCTGGTCCGGATAATTCGCTTGCGAGTCTAGTACCGCCGATATGATGTTCCTGACGCCTTCACCCCCAGCATGGGGTGCCTGAAGCCTCCACAACCCTGGACCATGGTCATCTGCCGATGCAGCCTTGAGCGACACCGACACAGCAAACCAGTGATCTGTTAACCCGTATGGGACCATTCTGTGTTTCGCCTCCACTACACAGCTGAGAAGAGAGTGTGACACTAAAACCCTGTCAATCCGTGTGCTTGCTTTTGCAGATCTCGAGAAGAAAGTGTACTCCTTCCTGGTCGGATGGAGACTCCGGAAAGCATCATGCAGATCCCATCTCGAGCAAATCTGCAGGAGCCTCTGGTTTTCCGCCGGTGTTCCCAGTTTTGAGGATTTGTCCAGCTCTGGATCCGCAACGATGTTAAGGTCGCCAAGAAGTATGGTATACGGAGAGACACCCAAGCTCTGCACAAAGGGTGTTAGTACGTCACGAAAGAAAACCCCCCTAGCGGGTGCTTGTGCAGGTAAATATACAGCCACCACTCTGCATGTCAGATCGCGCCATGCGATCATCAAACTTATGATACGGCCGGACTCATGCTTAACCACGTCCGTGAACCGCATGCCTGGCAGGAAACCCAAGACCGCCACCCCCCCGGCTCTCTGCGACGGGCCAACCACCGCTTGTGCTTCCGACCTGACTTGCGTCCAGAAGTTATGATCTTGTGAAACTCGTGTGTCGGTGAGTACGACTACATGCGCTGCTTTCCTGATCCACTTTCCGCATCTCTCTTGTTTCCCACAGCTACCGAGCCCGTTGATGTTGAGCTCGAGGAGAGTTAAGCTGTTGCATTTATCCATTAACCACTGTCCTTGAGCCCCACAGCATCCACGGGCGGTTGATCTTTATTGCGACGATGCATCCAGCTACAGCAAAGGAGAACATGACACCTACTACGCAACTTGCGCCAAACAGCCACAGAGTCATCTCATCCACTAAGCCGCTGCTCACTTCTTTGCCGGCGTGATCATGAACTCTTTTTTGAAAGCAGCCATTTTCTGAGAGTTCTTGCTGGCGCGTGTTGTAGCACCTTCCTTCTTCAGTCCTCCCTTGTGCCTGGCAGAAGCGACATGAGTCGCCGCCTGCTCGAAGCGATTCCCTTGAGCCTTCTCGCATACAGTCTGTACGCACACCCACTCCTCCCGCACACCTCCTGTAGAGGTGAGTATGACTGCGGGGTCTTTCAGAATGCGTGTCAGAGACGCTGTGGCTTTCAGGGAAGCCGCTGCGAGAGGAGGTGAGGAGACAGTCGTCAGTACGATTCGGGAGGCATGTTCTGAGCGGGGTGGAAAACGAAGGCAGCGGAAATGAGAGGTGAGGGTGGGGAGTCGTCCTGCTTATACCGTTCATGTCATGAACCTTTTTGACCGACAGGTTCCAGTTGGTGAAATTCTCCTGCCTCGAGGTGACATAGTGATCGTGGTAACGGGACAGGTGCTGGCCGCTGCAGAGCTCGCAGGTAAGCGATGGGTAGTGCAGCATGTAGCGCCTGCCAGTCGACGGGTCCTCCACAAAGTATCTCCAGCGGTATTCATCATCAGCGTGGGGGATAAACAGGCCGCGGATACGGTCGGTGTCCAGCCCAGTGACCGGATCGACGGTACGATGAAAACCGAATCCGCTGGCGAAAGCACTCCGACCGCGTTTAACCAGCTTCGACACCACAAGCAGGTGACGAATCAGCTCAGCAGTCATGTCCGCGGGAACTCCTTTGACAACAACCTCCTTCGCCGTCGGATTCAGCAGGCGCTCGCGGAGGAAACGCGCATCTTCGGGGTGCTGCCAGGTAAAGTCGACAATGTCGCCATTCGCGCACTCGTGCCTGATGACTTGGCTCCAAACAAAGTTTGCGTCACGGACGTGGTTGAAGGTAACTTGAAGGCGACCATAGCGTGCGCCAGAGAAATAGGTCGCCGTAAGTTCCTGGTAAGTTGTTGTCTGCAGCGCATCTGGCGACAGCTGGTCCTTCCATTCTTCCAGCGAGGCAGCCACAGTTACAGCAGTCCGCTTGACTTCAGGTTTCCTGTTAAACGGCACCAGCAAGGTCAGTGAGAATCTTTTCAAGGCGATAATGCTGCCGAGCGAAGCTGGTTCCAGGTGTTCGTCGGAGTCGTCGCTCAGGTAACCATCTTCATCATCGTCTGGAGCCTGATCCGACGAGGCATCATTGTTCTCCTGCGCGTCCGCATCATCTTCAGCCTCTCCTTCAGCGGCCTCTTTTTCACCCTCCTTGCCAGCGGGGTCAGCAGCACCATCAGCAGCAACGCCGACTTGTTTGCCATTGAGGTCGGTCTTGATCTGTAGGTCCAATAAGTCTTCGAAAGGGCCAAGCACCACTGGCGACGAGGAGGTGGAAGGCGCATGACCTTTGACAGCAGCATCCTTCTCAGGTACCGTAGCGGTGGATGACATATCGGCAGCCTTGTCAGTGACTGTTGACTTCTTGCTAGTCTTGTTGCTGCGAGCTCTCCCCATGGTGCGATGATGAGAAGAGCTTGTCCGCCCGTTGAAGGCTGAGATACAAGCCGGACTGAGCACAGCTGATAATGAATCCGAATGTTTATACTTCTTATGTTTGAAACTGAAACGCTGCAGGTCCAGGCCAGGGAGGGGAGCCATAACCTTAGGGAAAACCAGACAGCCAAGTTGGTTAGGAGCATTGGGTTGTGCTGAAACATAGGAAGTGTCGTCCTTGAAAGTAGCGCGAGTTGTTGACGTTGCCGAGCGCAAAACTCGATGGTAGTCTCTTGGGAGCTTGGGACCTTGATAGTAGCCATGTGCATTAGATAACCTTGAAGATGCATGAAACACTGTCGACAGCCTGGAACTCGCATAAGTGGTGTTTAGGTTCCCGTAATGAACACTAAAAAGACACCACTGTGTAGAGCTTAAAGCCGCGCGTCGTCCGAGAGTCTCAATGTCAGGCTCGCCGCCATGGCCATGGCTGCATTGTCATTGTCATCAGCTTCTAGCCATCACTGCCACTTCATGAAAGTAAAACACGCAGAGTAGTGAGTACGGTAAATAATTTTTCCAGAACGGTACCTCTCGTTACGGGGGCATGCATGTGTCCACCTAACTGACTTTGGGTAAGATTGGCGGAACCCTAATTCAAATGTTTGACTCAGTTCTGGTTTACGCGTCTTGTGTTATCAAGCTCTCCTCTTCGCGCTTTCGGTTTCACATACCCTTCTCCAATAGTGCGGTCTTAACCTATTTATACTTGCCGTTCGACACTAATGCTAGAGGGACTTCAGTTCTTTAGTAGCATTCTCGAGCATCAGCTTTTGTTAGACCAACCTTCATACACATTTGGCATCAATTTCTGAAGAGTGTCGCCATCACCGTCGCTACTTCTTGAGTTCGGCTACGCAGTTACCACTTCCGTTTCTTCGTAATCTTCGCCCAGCGGCATGGACATCGGGGGTGTGAGACATTGACCCTAGACACTTCACAGGTACCCGCGCGCCTCTGATTCCGTTTTTTTTTTTCGAGCTACGAACTATGATTACGAAGAATTAGGGTACGATGATAAAGGAACACAAACAAATACACGCGTTTTTACTCCTCTTTCTCCATGTCTCTATAGCTCTCACTCTCCTTTGTACGAGCATCCTATAGTAGTTACTACTGGCTGACCTAACCAGGTGCGTGGCTGCATAAGTTTTTACTGTATTGGGAGCTTCGCTCTAACCACGCGTCTGGTTGCAAAACAAAGTGTTTATGTGTTGCGAGGTAGACTTATTGATATTTCTCGCTCTCTATAACGGATAGTGATTGTACTACGCGGTCGGCTTAGCGAGACGTCTAGCTGCATTGCAATCGCGAGTGCGATTCTGCTGTCGCGTGGTCCAACCAATCCTTCTTTCGCACGGTATACGTCTACTGTCGCCCGGTAATGCAACTGCCGCTCCGGACTAGGACGCGCACGAATGCCCGGCTACATTTGCGGTCCCATTCGGACCTCAAGTCCCCTTGATGCCTCTTCTTCGCTCAAACCCCCTTCCTGACACACTCCTCGCAGCTTCGTGGTAAATTAGAGTTTTTGAAAACTTCTTTTATCACGTGACTCCTCGCAGCTTACTCGTGGTTTTATCCGTTGAAGATTTCGTTTGGCTTGTCTGCATGGGGAAAACTCGTCTTGCTTCTATGCATGAAGAGGACTCAAAACGCCAATCGGCGTGTGTGGCGTGTGTGGTGTGTGTGGCGGGTGTGGCGTGTGCACCATATCTCCCCCCTTGGTACTCCAGCCCCTTCATGGTTCCCTTCTCAGTCTCCCTCCCGTTCCTCCTCTCTCGCCGTCCCATTCATCCCGTCCTTTCCTCCTTCCATCTCCTCGATCTCCCTACATACCTCCTCTCTCGCCGTCCCATTCACCCCTTCCTTTCCTCCTTCCAATCTCTCCCCTCGGCCTTCTTACGTTCCTCTCTGGCCCCGCCGTCCCATTCATCCCGTCCTTTCCTCCTTCCGATTTTTCCCCTCGGTCTCCCTACATTTCTCCTCTCCCGCCGTCCTGTCCCACCAGTCTCTTTTGCTCCTCTCACTTCTTCTCATCCACCTCGGTTCGTTCTTTCTTTCCCGTCCTCCCGGTTTCTCCTCCCTTCGCCCATCCATTGCTGCTTGCCCGTGTCGCATCCTCTCTCCCTCTTCCCTCCTATCCCGTCCTCCCATCATTTCCCCTCCTTCCCTCTCCTCTCCTCTAGTCCTCGTCCCTCATTCCTTCTCCCCCCTCCGTCTCTCCTCTCCCGTCCTCCCATTTATTCCGCTCCATCCCTGCTCTCACCTCCCTCCCCCCTCCTCCACTATTTCCCTCATCTTCCTTCCATCCTTCCTCTCCCTTCCTCTCTCGTCGCCCCTCCTCCCATCCTCCCTCTTTTCTTTCCATCCCTCCCCTCTTCCCCTTCTCCCCAACCTCCCAGGGTATTGACCCCCTTCCCTTCCCCGGTAGTCCCCCCCCCCCCCCCCCCCCCCCCAGGGTGTTAATCTCCCACCCAGCGTATTGAGTCCCCCAAGGTATTAGCCTCCCAAGTGAGTTCCCCCCCAGGGTATTAACATCCCACCCCGGGTATTGATCCCCCCCCAGGGTATAAACCCCCCAACCACGGCCTTGACACGCCTAGGGGAATTGAGCCCCCTTGTATCCCTCTATTATTCGCTTCTTCCCTCCACTTGCATTCACCTCACTCCCCATATGTCTGAGTCTCCCCTCCTCATGGTTGAAGCGGACGGCAGTTAAATTTGTGTCCTCTAACCTCCTATTACTCATTTCGTTCAGTCGTTTTTTTATTGTTCGCCTTTTCTTGTGTGCTTTATCCATATTTGCTCCCTCCTGTCCCCCGCCGCCCGTTCCTCCTCCCCCCTCCCTCCTCCCCCTCCTTCCGTTCTTCCGCTCTCCGTCCCCCATTTCTCGCTCCATTGCCCTCTCCCTCCCCCCCTCCCCACGCTCATTTCCCCACTGCCCATTTACCCACCGCCTGTATTGCGTCTCTCCTGTTTCTCTCTCGTCGCATCCTTCTCATTGACCTGTTTCTGTTTCCTTCCTTCTTGCCCTTCTCTTTCCTCTCCCCTCCCTCCCTCTATTTGCCATTCTCCATCTTTCCGAACCCCATCTCTTCCTTCTCAGATGGCCTCTACCGCCAACCACCAGCTACTGCTAGCGAGCTCTGCTCTCCTCATTTCCTTTCTTTCCCTTCTCTTTCCTCTCCTCTCCCTCCCTCTATTTGCCATTTTCCATTTTTCTGAACCCCATCCCTCCTCCCTCCCTCAGATCAGATGGCCTCTACCAGCAACCACCACCTACTGCTAGCAAGCTCCGCTTTCCTCTAAACCACACCCGACCACAGAATACCGCACCATCAGACTTATCCCGCGTCTCCGTCTGAACCATTACGCCACTCTACGCAAAAAATCATCTGCCCGTTCAGCTGCCCGCCATCTCCCCCTCCTCTCAACCGGCCTACCGCCGTCTTTTACCATGGGCTGTGCTATCAGCATCGCAGCAGACGAAAAAAAAAGCAAGGACGCCAAAAGTGGCGACGCTCCTGCTGCTCCTGCAAAGCCAGCTGTCACCTTCACCCCCATTGATCGCTCCATGCCTCCCATCGTATCTGGAGAGGTGCTTTCGATGCCCCAGACCAGAAAACCCATGGAGTCGATATATGAGCCCAAGGAGGGGTAAGTAAAAACACCCTCCGTATGTGTGCCTGTGTGTGGGAGTGGAAGTTGGACCAAACTCGGTGAGCGGAACAGAGGTGTATGTGGGTCCAAGGTTTGATTGGGTTACTGGGTGGAATTTGGTGGTTTAATGTTATATACCTGAAAGTACAGTAAGGGTTTAGAATATGCCTGTCCTGCTTTCACTGTTGACAGGATGCTGTTCTGAAGCTTGAAATATATATGGTAGTTGACATACTCAGGAGCTTGTGCTGCTCTATCCATGCGTGCTGGGATTACAATAAATTTGAAATTATGCCACCCACCTGGCTGTGCCCATCTGTCGCGCAGGGTCGCGATACATTGGTTGTTTGTGACACAACATTTGGCAAATTTACAGGCGCGACTCGGGAAAACGGGGATTGAGACACAAGTGTCCCCACAGGAATGTACCATTAGTTAGTGCTTGTAGTCAGGCCTGAAATCTGTTTTGCTGTCTAGTATTACAATTTATGTAGCCCAGTCATGAGAAGATTTACAACCGTACCATAGTAAGATCTTAGCAGAACAATACTGAGAGTGTCAGGAATCTGCCCCACTCCTGCTTAGCAGCATGTATTCTTCATGCTTAATAGCAAGCACAGCCGGCTTTAGCAGCTTCATGAGCCTATCGGCCTCCTAAGCCACTGACTCACTCTCACCATACCTCTTCAGTACCTCCACACTAGTTCTCTGTAAATCCAGTCTCTTTATCGAGGATGCAATTTCCTTGGTGAGAACTGGATGTTGATACATTTTGAACAAAAAAATACAAGATACGAAGACACAACTGTGCAAGTGGCCATAAACGCCTAGGCATTCCCGAGGGTCAGGAATCTGCCCCACGCCTGCTTGGCAGCACGTGCTTCTTCATGCTTGGCAAGCACAACCGGCTTGAGCAGCTTCATGAGCCTATCAGCCTCCTTAGCTGCTGACTCACTCTCACCATACCTCCCCTCTAACTCCTCCACACTAGCTTTCAACCGCGCAACTTTCCTTGTTAGCCTTTCCCTCTCCACCATCGCACCCTGCAAACCTTGCCTTCTTTCCAAAACCAGTGCCTCAGCTCGTTGCACCTTGCGGCTCATTGCTCCTGCCACCCTCTCTGCCTGAGCCTTCACCAGTTCTGCCTCCTCTCGCTGCAGCCTTGCTCCCAAGGTCCGTGTTCCTGCCGACTCAACACTCATGGCTTGGTGCAAATCTTCCTCGGCTTCATGAAGAATCCTCGTCTGCTCATCGGCCATTTCCCGTGCGCCTGCCAGCTCAGCGTTCGCCTGCTCGACATCTTTCTCCCCTTCCTTCACCTGGAAAACCGCAAATTCCGCATCGCCTTCCGTGTTATCCAGATCTTCTCGCATCCTCTTCATCTTCTGCAAATCTTCTGACGCCCGACCCCCAGCTATGGAGGATTTCCAAGCCTGGACTTCGGATCGGAGGCTGTCAAGCAATCCCCGAACCACCGCCTCCTCTGCCTCGGCTGCTGCAATCTCCTCCACAGCTTCGCTTGACTTCACCTTCTCCTGCGAATTCTTATCTTCAGAACCGGGTTCAGCATCCGTTCCTTCGCCATGGTTTGCTTCTGTTTCAGCAAGATAAGGGTCGTCTTTTTCGTTCCAAGGTCGCACCGTACGTTTGGAAGAGCCAGACGCGCCATTGGCCTGTCTTTGATGATCACCATCATCGTCATCAGCGACTGAACCCAATGCGACAGGTGGACCGCCACGGGTTTCATCTCGGCGTGCTGAGGACGACATTTGGACGATTCCGAGGATGGCGCCCTCAGCTTCAGGAGAGGATTTCATCGCGCGTTTGAACGTTGCAATGTAATCTCTCAGCGTCGCATTGGTGGTCTTCTCCGCTTCCGTCGCCAGCGGAAGCCGCTGCTCCCAGGCTTTCATTATCTCGTCGCGACACGTCACTGCGATGCTGTGCGATGCCACTTTGTCGCGCAGTCGCAGAACCTTCCGTGCGAGTCTCGCAAACAGTCGCTCGGCGACGAGTTTCGCCTCGCCCGCTGTTACCAGCGACAGCCGGACGTCCTCCGAGTCGCGCTCGTACATCCGATGAGCGGCTCTGTCGATTATCGCGGAAAGCTCGTCGATTACTTTCTGCTGCTCCTTCAGTCGCGCCGACGTCAGCTTGAGCTTTTCCCGCGCGCGCAGCGCCTCCTGAATCTTCCCGTTGGCCTCGGCGATGCTGTCGTTGAGCGACCGGAATTCGCGGAGAAGCACGAGGCCGTGCCGCCTCGCTTCCACGGCCCGCGCTTTCCGCGCGACCAGCTCCGACAGGATTCCAGCGCCGGAATTGTTGATAGTAGTGGTTGGTTCATTTTTAGATGGTCCGTTAGAGGTCGATACCATGTCATGTGGTCGAGAGGACGCAGGTGCGAAGCAGCAAGCAGCGGCGAGGGTCAATATTAAGATCATAAGTGGATGTTTTTTGACGCGGCGAAAAGGTTGTCGCCGGCGCGACGCGTCCATCCTTCCGAGAAGTAATATTCGCAGCGAATGCATAGAATGTGTTAGCCTAGATAGTAGAAATGTGATCCTCTAGCTCAAAAGAGCTACTTCTGAATAAACCAGGAGCTGCTGTTAGTTTAGTTGTGGTATTGGCCCAATAGTACGGGATGAGAAATGCGACCCGGAGAGCTGGGGAATGTTACTGGATCTCTCGAAAGGTTGGATCGATAAATAAATCCTTCACAGTATATTTGCGAGGAGCAGCAGCAGTACAGAAAGATGTGCCTTTCTGGCCTCGATTTCCCCTCCACGACAATCATAGCCACTCTCCAGAGGGGTGGTCCTGTTCTTTACCCAACAGTCCGTCCTGGGCGGTTAGAGTAACACCGAGTCACTACCCGACCCGAAGTGTTCAGGTCCCCATGCTGGTCGGTGGGATGGTTCGACTCGGAGCCGGAACAGAGTTGCAGGGCATGCCGCGGGAGGGGCAGTGAGCCACAGGGAAGTGTAGGAAGAAGGCGGGTAGAGTGTGGGAACCATATTGGCGGAAGGTGTAGGGTTTGCTGGCTTTAGAAACGACATGTTCCATGTTCTGGTTGGAATACCCGCAACTTTTTTGGCATTTATTGGGGAAGTTTTAAGGGTTTCATGATCTCTTTGGGGGAGTGTGGGAAACCTATGGGTCCAAGCTGTATGATTTATCTGCTGGCGAAACGACTAGCTCCATGTTCTGGCGCAACGTTGGAGGAGGCATTTCATTCGCATCGAGGGTAACAACTGTAGGGGCCTTGTTCAGAAGCCTTTTGGCTTTTCGGGGGGAGGGTTTTCAGGGAACAACTGCAAACACCGTCATTGCCATCTGTCATTCGAGGTGGTGAATTGGAAGCGTTCAACAGAAAACCTGTACCATTTTCACCCTATTGAATGTACCTTACAATCTTTCAGCTGTGCTTTATTATAAGGATGATGTAGTTGTGTGACATGTAAATATATTACAGACAACATACTCATAAATTTTTATCAGCCGACAGCTCTCGGAACCCTTGTCCTGAAATCATCTCAGCTTGAGAAAACCAAGCCCAGGGCGTTTTCAGGGCAAATGGTGTCGGCTGCAATTGCCTTTTCCTGCTTCAAGCAGAATTTCTCTTTGTGCAAAGAGAAACAAATTAAGTCTTAAGTTGTTGATTATGTTAAGTACTTTCCAAATATATTTATCAGGGAAACCAATAATACGGAATGACTAAGCCTGTGCTATGTTAGTATCGGGAATATTTTACTGATCCATCACTTTCCAGGGGTGTAGCATGCTTTGCTGCGCCACCTGCGCTCACCAAAGCAAGCAAAGAATATTGTTGACGAATGAATGCACACCCTCTCGACAAGGCACAAGCGAAAATGCACCTGAAGAACTTGCCATCGTGTCCCGCGGCAGAGCTGTCCACTGAAAATACCGGCAGTGTACAGTTTATCGCCAGGGGTAGCTCTCTCGGCAGCATGTCCATGATCACGTTTCCCGCCAGATACCCTGCCAGATACCCTGTTAGATGCATCGTTCAGAAATTCCCGAATCGCATCCTCTCAGGTGTCCCAAACCGCCGAATATATCTCAGCGGACAAGCGAGTTCGCCCGGGGGAGCTCGATGCTCGCGGGCAAAAAAAATAAAACCCATTCGGGCATGCATCCGGTCAGGGAGGCATCGACCCTAAACACAGGGAGGCATGGATTTAGGGTTGATGCCTCCCTCGGATGGCATGCCATCCGAGAGGGTTATAGTTTTTTTTCTGCCCCGGGAAGCATGTCGTCAAGTCGTCAACGGGTCGTCAGGCTTGACGACCCGTTTCCGCTGAGATATTCCGCGAAGTAGTAGAATCAAGGAATAAAATTTCGTGCATTGTTATGTACCAATCATATAGTAGACTGAACCGTACTAAAAGACCTCGTTAGGCAACAAGACGTGAGTGTGACCAGACCCCTGTATTGCTGTGGCACAAAAACCACACACTGCTTCCAGCAATCACATTTCAATTTCTTAGTTACAACCGATTTTGGTAGTAGTATATGCTTGTACATTTTGATATATACCAGGGCTGACGATATCAGACTATTTTAGTCTGATTGTCTGAAATTTCAGACTATTTTCCTGACATTCCTGATTTTTCAGAGTTGGCTGGTTTTGAAAAATGAGTGCTTCAGACTAATGGTTTTTTCGATACTGAAAAATTCAGAGAACTTGCTTACCGGATAATGAGTTTTCATACTACAGAGTACGAACTCCCCTTCGCCATACCTGTTACTTCGAGGAAAACCCATCCCTCCAAACTTGTGCAAAAGGTTCGTTAGTAGGAAAACCTGCCTTAGTCTCTGAATTATAAAATTTTCAGAGTTATACTTCTCTTGTTCCTGAGAAATCAGAGTATTCACTTTTTGGAAAATGGGCCTCAGACTAAAAAAAATTGGGGGGCCAAAAAAATCAGAGTGTTTTTATTCGAAAAGTCAGCCCTGGTATATACCTATCAATTACCAAAAAACATTTCAAATTCTTCTTCTCTGTTTCCTCTAGAAACACATTTTTCACCTTTCTCTACGATACTTGCTTACAATGGGGTTCCAGCGCACCCTCGCCTTGGCGCTCCTTCTCTTTGCCGTCGCCCCTCACACCGGTGAGTGCCATTGTCACTTCCTCCTTACAATCTACATACAGCCAGATTGTTTAAAAGGACTCTCATCTAGTTGGCAGGAACTGGGATTTGAACTAAACAATAGAGCACTCGGTTAGCTTTCCAACGAGCCGTAGATCACCTCGAACGCCAAATTATCGAGCGAGATATAAGCGTTTATGCGCTAGGTAGTGCTCTTGGAATCAAGGAGAGCAGCTCTCTGGATTTTGTAGTCGAATGTGTTAGAATCAGGAACGGAATGAATGAACTAGGAAGCAAGTGGGTACAAGTAGGAAACCTAAAAGTGTTGTACCCTATAAGAACTACCCCACTACAGCCTAAACAGACTATAGCATATATAAGTTTGACACACCCCCATAGGCAAAGTGGGGGAGAACAAGAGGTCACAAGACCAGTCAAGAAGGCAGAGCAAGCTCAGGGTGGATCACAAAGTCACCACGCAGTCTGAGCACAAGCAAAGGGCCACAAGGCCAGTTCACATGCAGAGTTATACAAAGTAAAGCAAACAATACAGTGAACACAACCTAGCAAGTGTAAGCATGCAGGTATATATATATACAGTACAGTACAAGCAGAGTCAAGAAGTAAGCAAGTGAGGCACAGTAGGAACAAGGCCTAGAACAGTACAGAAACGCTGATGATCACAAGGCTGAAGTGCCTTGGTGAAAACATCAGCAGTATTGGCCTGTGAGGCCACGTAATCAAGACGAAGCTGGCCACGCTGCTGCAACTCTCGAGCAAGGAAGTAGAGCAGAGCAATGTGCTTCGTTCTGTGCTCCGGTCTGTGCTCCTGGCACAAGGCCAGCATGGCCTTGTTGTCGACGTACAGAACTGGAGGAGAACGAGGTGCCTCTCCCAAGTTGGTCAGCAGGTAGGTGAGCCAGCGTAGCTCCTGTGCAGCCATGGCCCCAGCGTAGATCTCAGCCTCACAACTGGAGCTGAGAACAGAAGAAGAGCGGGTAGACCGCCAAGAGACAGAACCGGAGCCAAGACTGAAGGTGTAGCCCTGTGACGACCGCTGCGTAGCCAAGTCGTCAACCCGGGAGGCGTCAGCGTGACCAGTGAGGACAACTCGAGCCCGTCCTCCAAGCACGAGCCCCATGCCCGATGTACTGCACAAGTAGTGCAACACCCTCTTCGCAGCATCCCAGTGCACCTTTCGATGCCTACCGGGAGCTACGTAGCGAGACAGAAGGCTGAGAGGGTATGCGAGGTCAGGTCGTTTGGAAGTCATCAGGTACATGAGGCAGCCCACAAGCTCTGGATACGGGCCACTCGGCTCTACGGACTCATCCGAAGGTGGAGCTGAGAGCGAGTGACCGGTAGGCAGAGGAGTGGATTATGGCGAGGAGTACGTGAAGCCGAAGCGCTGAAGGACCTGCTGCACCATGTGTGACTGAGTCAAGGTAATGGTGCGCTGTGCTCTGTCCCGGGTGATCCGCAAGCCAAGATAGCTTGTCAGCTCCCCCAGGTCGGTGCACGTGTGTCTCTTCTGCAGCTTGGAATTCACGTGGGCGAGTGCCTCAGTGTCAGCAGTAGCAAAGACAAGGTCGTCTACGTACACAAGAATGTAGAACGGCGGCAGAGTGGTGTCAGTGCGTAGAAACAGAAAAGGGTCAGCAGTGGAAGGAGCAAAACCAAGAGTAGCAAGAGTGGTCCTCAGTGTGTCGTGCCACTCACGGGGTGCCTGGCGGAGACCGTAGACTGGCCGGCGGAGGCTCCACTGGGTACCAGCTGGAAACGACCCAGTGATGCCAGGTGGGCGGCGCAGCCATATCTCCTCATGCAGGCTGCCCTGTAGGAAGGTTGTGCTGAAGTCAAGCGAGTGGAGCTCGTAGTCACGCTGAGCAGCTACGTGCAGCAGTACCCGAAGAGTGGTCATCTTCGGGGTAGGGGAGAAGGTCTGGAAGAAGTCAACTCCCTGCCGCTGACTGAAGCCACGTGCAACGTAACGCGCCTTGAAGACAGGCGGAGAACCCGACGGCCGCTTCACCCTGAAGATCCACATGCCACTGACGATGTTCGCCCCAGGTGGGGGAACCTCGTCGACGTAGGTGCCTGTGGACTTCCAGGAAGCCATCTCGGCGTCCATGGCTGCCTGCCACTGAGAGGAGTAGGGACCCTCTATCGCCTCTGCGTAAGAGCGCGGGGTCGGGATGTCTGGTGCATCGGGGTCTCCCTCAGGGGCAAGCAGCATGGACACGAGATGAGGTACAGCAGCGGCAAAGCACTCAAACTCCTCCTGTCTGTCCTCAAGAACGTCCGTGCCAAGATCACACTCACCCCCGACGGACGGAGGACAGACAGACGCAGACGCTGACTCAGCAACAAGACTAGTGGCGTAGTCTAGGCGACAGGCTGCAGCAAAGTCAACAAGCTCAGCAACGAGAGCAGACGCAGCAGAGGACTCAAACAGAGGGTCACTGACAGCAGTGGCCAGGAAGCGCGTGACAGTAGGACCAGCAGCACGAAGGGAGTCAGACTCCGGGTCCGGACCGTCAAGAAGAGAGGACGCAGGAGGAGAGGGCAGAGGGACACGCTGAGGAGCAGTGGAAGGACGCAGTGTCATAGAGTGAGTGCCAGGGACAGGAGGAGGACGTGGACGCAAAACACGACCAGCGCGAGCAGTGCGGACAGGCGACGCAGCACGAGACACAGGCGACACAGGACGCGACTCAGGCTCACGACGCTCCGTAAGACCTCTAGTCGGTCCAGAGTAAGGAGAAGGACCAGGCAGTGGAGAGGACGGCTGTAACGGCGACTGTAACTGGACAGGCGGTGGACTCAGTAACGGAGGAGTAGGACCAGGAGAAGGTGGTAGACCAAGAACCTGCTGAAGGAGCGGAACGTAGTACGGCCGCGGCCGCGCAGCACCTCCAGAAACAGCAGAGACAGCACCAGTACCACCTCCAGCAGCTCCAGAACCAGTAGCACCTCAAGTAGCTCCAGCACCAGCAGCACCTCCAGCAGCTCCAGCACCAGCAGCACCTCCAGCAGGACCAGCACCAGCAGCACCTCCAGGAGCTCCAGCACCAGTAGCACCTCCAGTAGCTCCAGCACCAGCAGCACCTCCAGCAGCTCCAGCACCAGCAGCACCTCCAGCAGCTCCAGCACCAGCAGCACCTCCAGCAGCTCCAGCACCAGAAGCACCTCCAGCAGCTCCAGCACCAGCAGCACCTCCAGCAGCTCCAGCACCAGCAGCACCTCCAGCAGCTCCAGCACCAGTAGCACCTCCAGTAGCACCAGCACCAGCAGCTCCAGTAGCACTAGTAGCACGGCGATAGAGTCGAGCGTACCACTCAGGAAGCCGCTGCTCCACTTGCCCTTGCCGCGTCCCCCCCACCACCCTTGCTCCCCTTGCCCTTGCTGTTGCGGCGTCTCCCACTAGGGGCACACGCAGCGCCGACCTCCTCAGTGCCAACGAGGTCGACAGCAGCAGCAGAAGCAACAGAGGGGAGAAGGGGGACAGGGGAACACCCCTCAAAGAAAGGGGTGCGACGGTCGCCTCGAGAAGCACGTACAGCTAAGATACTCTTCTCAGCTGCAGCTAGGCGCTCCTCTAGCAGGTCGACAGTGAGCTCGGTGGGGCAAAGGGAGAGAAAGTGGTCCCTGACTGAAGAAAGGGAGTCAGGGAGGCGGGTGACTAGGTAGTAAAGGGCGATGTACATGGGGGGGGGTTCTTGGCACATAACTCAGTGGGAAGGGCAGCGCGGTAGCGGGCGTCACTAGTGCGGAGGTGAGCAACTAGGTCAGCGACTGTGGCAAAGGCGGCAAGGTCAGGGAAAAGGTACGGCATCATGAGGCGGCTGAGGGCAGCAGTGGCAGGGGAGGAGTAGCGCGCAACTACAGCGTAATACAAAGACTGAGCAGTCTTGTACTGGCCAAAATGCGCGCGCTCAGCAGGCGGCAGGTGACTACGAACAGCAAGATGAGCAACAGCGTCACGAGTGGTCCACTGCGAGCGAACAGTACTGTCAGAAGTGGCAGCAGGAGCAGTGGAGACACCGGACGTGTGATCGAAAAGGGATACACCATCCCTAGAGTCACACTGAAGAAAGAGCTGCAAGTCGTCAACCCACACATCAAACCCAACTGCACGCCCCTCAGCATCAAAGGTGAGAACAGTGGGGCTAGCCATAGTAGCAGTAGCAGCAGGAGCAGCAGAGGCAGCAGAAGCAGCAGTGGTAGCAGGCGCAGTGCAAGGAGAAGGGCAGCGCGGCTCGGTTCGGCAGCGCGGTTCGGCTGGGCTGCGCAGCTCAGTGGGGCGGCGCGGCTCGGCTGGGCGGCGCGGCTCGGCTGGGCGGCGCGGCTCGGTTCTTGGCGGTGCGGCACGGCAGCAGGCGGTGCGGCGCAGGGGGGCAGGGTGGCGCGGGTGCTTACCAGGGGCGGGTGCAGGGCAGGGCCGCAGCTGGTGGTTTTAGGACAGGGCCGCGGCAGGGGGCGACTGTAGGGCAGGGACGCGACCGGGGGCGGCTGCAGGACAGGGCCGCAGCAGGCGGCCGTGCCGTGACGGGCGGGCCGGAACTGGCGGTCGACGGGCGGCAAGAGGGGCCGTGACGGGCGGCGAAGGGGCCGCCGGGCGGCTAAGGGCCGTGACGGGCGGCTAAGGGCCGTGACTGGCGGCGAAGGGGCCGCCGGGTGGCTAAGGGCCGTGACGGGCGGCTAAGGGCCGTGACGGGCGGCTAAGGGGCCAGCGGGCGGCTAAGGGGCCGATGGGCGGCTAAGGGGCCGACGGGCGGCTTAGAGGCCGTGACGGGCGGCAGAGGGGGGGCCAGCGACGGGCGGCTAAGGGGCCGTGACGGGCGGCGAAGGGGCCGACGGGCGGCTAAGGGGCCGACGGGCGGCTAAAGGGCCGACGGGCGGCGAAGGGGCCGTGACGGGTGGCTAAGGGGCCGACGACGGGCGGCTAAGGGGCCGTGACGGGCGGCTATGGGGCCGCGACGGGCGGCTAAGGGGCCGACGGGCGGCTAAGGGGCCGACGGGGGGCGAAGGGGCCGTGACGGGCGGCTAAGGGGCCGACGACGGGCGGCTAAGGGGCCGTGACGGGCGGCGAAAGGGGCCGACGGGCGGCTAAGGGGCCAACGGGCGGCAAAGGCAGGGCGCGATGCGCGCTTCGGGCAGGGCAGGAGAAATTTCGTGGTGGGCCCTAAAAAAACGTTCCCACTAGGGAACCTGCTCAGAATACCATGTTAGAATCAGGAACGAAATGAATGAACTAGGAAGCAGGTGGGTACAAGTAGGAAACCTAAAAGTGTTGTACCCTATAAGAACTACCCCACTACAGCCTAAACGGACTATAGCATATATAAGTTTGACCGAATGTATCACATGCAAAGTGATTCTCGATTTCAGTGTATTCGATGCAATACAAAGCAAACAAATTTATATGAACTTCAATGCATCGAGTCGCACATGTAACCTCGAGTCGCTACACTCTCGAATGTTCGAGTAACATTTCGAAGGGGTGAAATTCGGAACTCGAATTTTGCCGAATCGAATTCTCCTTCGGTCTCGATTCTTCTCGTGCTGCCATGTGGCACCGAAGTGATGGAGTCTTCCGAAGCCAAACTTCAACCCTACGCATACCGGCAGCTCACTCAAAGGTGAGCACCAAAAACAGCACCGCTTGGTGGTTGGGGGAAAAACCGCCCCACGCAACCTCCAACACTCCCCCTTGCACCCAAGCCACTAGGTGCTCAAGCCAACACGCTCACAGCATGCCCGGAACGAGTCCTTAGGGAGTGGTTTGGTGAGGAAATCCGCCGGTTGAGCTTTGGTGCTCACATAAGTGAGTTTGACCTCACCCTTCTCAACCGCCTCACGAATGAAGTGATGCTTCACCTCAATATGCTTTGTTCGTCCGTGAAGGACAGCGTTGTGAGAGAGGCTTATGGCGGCTTGGTTGTCACAAAAGAGAGGAGTTGGGTTCGGTTGAGAATGCCCAAGCTACGCTAGAAGACGCTGTAGCCATATTGCCTCCATGGCACCTTGTATGAGTGCCATATACTCCGCTTCCGTTGAGCTTAGAGCTATGGTTGGTTGCTTCTTGCTTTGCCAACTCACGGCTGCCCCAAGAAAGGTAAAGACGTACCCGGAGGTACTCTTACGCGTGCTCGGATCTCCCGCGTAGTCCGAGTCGGCATAGCCTTTGAGTTCGATTGGGCCGGCTTCATACACGAGCCCCAAGTTAGGTGTGCCTTGGAGGTAGCGTAGAACGCGTCCTCTTGCGCGCACATGCTCGGTATGAGGCTTGCTCACTGTCAAACTTATATGCTATAGTCTGTTTAAGCTGTAGTGGGGTAGTTCTTATAGGGTACAACACTTTTAGGTTTGCTACTTGTACCCAACTGCTTTCTAGTTCACTCATTCATTCGTTCCATATTCTAACATGGTATTCTGAGCAGGTTCCCTCGTGGGAACGTTTTTTTTAGGGCCCACCACGAACTTTTTTTTCCTGCCCTGCCCGAAGCGCGCCTCGCGCCTGCCCTAGCTATGCAGTCGCCCGCCCTTCCCTAGCCGGCCCTCTCTCAGCCGGCCCGCCACGGCCTGTTCCTGGCCCGTCGCGGCCCCATTGCCGCCCGTCGCAGCCCCTTTCCCGCCCGTCGCGGCCTGTTCGCCGCCCATCGCGGCCCCTTTGCCGCCCGTCACGGCCTGTTCGCCGCCCGTCGCGGCCCCTTTGCCGCCCGTCGCAGCCTGTTCGCCGCCCGTCGCAGCCTCTGCCTAGCAGCCGCCCTGTCGCGGCCACTGCCCAGCACTTCGCCGCCTGTCGCGGCCACTGCCCTGCTGCCGCCCCAGTCGCGGCCCTTCCTTAGCCACCCGTCGCGGCCTCTGCCCTGCAGCCGCCCCCTGTCGCGGCCCTGCTCTGCTGCCGCCCCAGTCGCGGCCCTGCCTTCGCCGCTGTCGTGGCCTCTGCCCTGCAGCCGCCCCTGTCGCGGCCCTGCTCTGATGCCGCCCCTATCGCGGCCCTGCCCTGCGGCCGCCCACTGTCGCGGCCCTGCCTTCGCATCCCGGCGCGGCCCCTACCCTGCATCTGCCCCTGCTGCGGCCCTGCCCTGCACCCGCCCCCGGTAAGCACCTGCACTGTCCTGCCGCGCCGCGCCGCCTGCTGCCGCGCAGCGCTGCCAGGAACCGAGCCGCGCCGCCCTGCCGAGCCGCGCCGCCCGGCCGAGCCGCGCCGCCTTTGCCGAGCCGCGACGCCCAGCCGAGCCGCGCCGCTCTGCCGAGCCGCGCTGCCCTTCTGCTTGCACTGCTTCTGCTACCACTGCTGCTACTGCTGCTACTGCTGCTATGGCTAGCCCTACTGTTCTCACCTTTGATGATGAGGGGCGTGCAATTGACTTTGACGTGTGGGTTGACGACCTGCAGCTCTTCCTTCAGTGTGACTCTAGGGATGGGGTATCCCTTTCGATCACACGTCAGGTGTCTCTACTGCTCCTGCTGCCATTTCTGACAGTACAGTTCGCTCGCAGTGGACCACTCGTGACGCTGTTGCTCGTCTTGCTGTTCGTAGTCACCTGCCGCCTGCTGAGCGCGCGCATTTTGGCCAGTACAAGACTGCTAATTCTTTGAACGACGCTGTAGTTGCGCGCTACTCCTCCCCTGCCACTGCTGCCCTCAGCCGCCTCATGCTGCCGTACCTTTTCGCTGACCTTGCCGCCTTTGCCACAGTTGCTGACCTCATTGCTCACCTCTGAACTAGTGACGCCCGCTACCACGCTGCCCTTCCCACTGAGTTCTGTGCCAAGAACCCCCCCCCCCATGTACATCCACCTTTACTACCTAGTCACCCGCCTCCCTGACTCCCTTTCTTCAGTCAGGGACCACTTTCTCTCCCTTTGCCCCACCGAGCTCACTGTCGACCTGCTAGAGGAGCGCCTCGCTGCAGCTGAAAAGAGTATCTTAGCTGTAGGTGCTTCTCGAGGCGACCGACGCACCCCCTTCTTTGAGGGGTGTTCCCCTGTCCCCCTTCTCCCCTCTGTTGCTTCTGCTGCTGCTGTCGACCTCGTTGGCACTGAGGAGGTCGGAGCTGCGTCTGCCCCTAGTGGGAGACGCCACAACAGCAAGGGCAAGGGGACCAGGGGTGGTGGAGGGGGTGGCCGGGGGGGTGGTGGAGGAGGCGGAGGGGGTGGCGGTGGAGGTGGGGGTGGTACCGGGAGTGGGGGCTTCAGTGGCGGCAGTGGAGGTGGTGGAGGCAGCGGCGGAGGTGGTGGAGGCAGCGACAGCGGTGGTGGAGGCGGAGGCGGCGGCGGTTCTGGTCGAGGTGCAGCCGCGCAGCGTGGAGGCTTTGGTGGCAGCCAGCGCCAGCAGCAGCTGCGCACCCGTGAGACCCCGTCGGTTCAGCAGCTTCGTGAGTGGTACGCTGGGCGTGGGAGGTCTGGGGGTGCAGGTCCCTGCGCTTACGTTCTTCGCACCGGCCCTCGTAGTGGGGAGGTGTGTGGGCTCCCACACACCACGCAGCGCTGCTTCGGTCGCTTGACTGACGCTTGGCGTACCCAGTTTCCTGACTCTGTTGAGCTCCCTCGCTGGCATGATCTGCTTCTGCAGAATGTGCCTATCTTTGATCTAGATTTTGATGCTATCCTTGCTGCCATGTATGCTCTTGCTGATATTACTGAGGGTGACTGTTACCTGAGTGTCCCGCCCGACCCGGGCACTGCGGCTGCTGCTCTAGGTGCTAGTGCGGCTGCTGCCCTAGGTGGTAGTGCGTTTGCTGCTCCAGGTGCTGGTACGTCTACTCTCTCTGGTACTGCACCTACTGAGGCCTTGCACACTTTCACACTTGACTCTGGTGCTTTGCGCTCTTTCTTTAGAGACAGCACCATACTCACGCCGCTCAGTCGGCCTGTCGCAGTCTCCCTGGCTGACCCCTCTGGGGGCCCAGTCCTTGCACACTCTTCCACGGTTCTACCGTGTCCCGCGGCCCCGTCGGGCTTGCTGTCGGGACTCCACCTCCCCTCGTTCTCTACGAACTTGGTGAGTGGAGCTGACCTCCAGGACGCGTGGGTTGACCAGTTCACCCCTGGAGGTCAGCGTGTGACCCACTGCACTTGCTCTCGGACGGGCCGCCACCTGGCCACGTTCACCCGTCGGCCTGGGTCGAGTCTCTACACACTGACTACTGCGCCTCCTCCGGTCTCTGCGTCTGGTCAGGTAGCCGCGTCTAGTCAGGTGTTTACTGCCGCGTCCAGGTCTAGTCCTGTGTCTGCCCCCTGCTTGTGTCGTCCTCTGACGCACGAGACTCGCCTTTGGCACCACCGCCTAGGTCACCCCTCCCTGCCTCGTCTTCGAGGTATGGCCTCCTGTACCCTTGTCTCTAGTCTCCCCCGGTGCCTTCCTCCCCTTCCTCCGGGGCCTGCCCTCACCTGTGTTCCTTGTGTCGAGGGCCGGCAGCGCGCCGCTCCTCACTCCTCCTCGTTCCCTCCGACAGAGGCTCCCCTGCAGACTCTTCACATGGACGTGTGGGGCCCAGCCCGCGTCCGTGGACAGGGTCACGAGCGTTAATTCCTGCTGGTCGTTGACGACTACTTGCGTTACACCTCAGTCTTCCCCTTGCGCAGCAAGGGTGACGTCACTGAGGTGTTGATCGACTGGATCCGCGGTGCTCGTCGCCAGCTCAGCGAGAGTTTCGGCTCGGACCTTCCTGTTCTGCGTCTGCACTCAGACAAAGGTGGTGAGTTTTCCTCCGACCTCCTGAGGGCCTTCTGTCGTGCGGAGGGCATCCGCCAGACGTTCACGCTTCCGGCCTCCCCACAGCAAAATGGGATTGCTGAGCGCCGCGTTGGCATGGTCATGGACGTCGCTCGTACGTCCATGATCCATGCGGCTGCTCCACATTTTCTGTGGCCGTTCGCGGTTCAGTACGCTGCGCATCAGATCAACCTTCAGCCTCGTGTCTCCTTGCCGGAGACCACACCTACTCTGAGGTGGACAGGGAAGGTTGGCGATGCGTCCGCGTTCCGTGTCTGGGGATCTCGAGCTTTTGTCCGCGATACTTCAGCGGACACGCTGTCCTCCCGTGCCGTTCCCTGCGTCTTCCTTGGCTTCCCCCCTGACGCACCCGGGTGGCAGTTCTACCACCCCACCTCACGTCGTGTTCTGTCCTCTCAGGACGTCACGTTTGACGAGTCGGTGTCTTACTACCGTCTCTTTCCCTACCGCACTGCCTCTCTCCCCCCCCCACCACTCTTCCTAGCACCAGGTACTCCTTCGGTAGACCCCCTCCCCCCTCAGGGTCCTGCCCCCTCAGGTGTGTCTCAGGTAGACCCTGCCGAGCCGGTCGAGGTAGCTGTCGACTCAGGTGCTGCTCGGGGTGCTGAGCCTACGGGTGCGGGGACTGGGGGTGCGGAGCCTGGGGGTGCTGAGCCTGAGCGTGTGGGGTCTGGGGGTGCTGAGCCTGCGGGTGCGGGGACTGGGGGTGTGGAGCCTGGGGGTGCTGCGTCTTGGGGTGCTGAGCCTGCGCGTGCTGAGCCTGGACGTTCTCCGGGTGTCCCGTTGCGACGGGAGCCCCTCTCTCCGCAGCGGCTTTGTGAGTGGTACGCTCGGCGCTGTCGCCGTGCTTCTGGTGCTGCTAGTGCTGGAGCTGCTGGAGGTGCTGCTGGTGCGGGAGCTGCTGGAGGTGCTGCTGGTGCTGGAGTTGCTGGAGGTGCTGCTGGTGCTGGAGCTGCTGGAGGTGCTGCTGGTGCTGGAGCTACTGGAGGTACTGCTGGTGCTGGAGGTGCTGCTGGTGCTGGAGCTGCTGGAGGCGCTGCTGGTGCTGGTGCTGCTGGAGGCGCTGCTGGTGCTGGTGCTGCTGGAGTTGCTGCTGGTGCTGGAGCCGCTGGTCCTGGTCGTGCTCGTACTGGAGGTACTGGAGCTGCTGGGGATGTTGGTGCTGCAGGAGTTGGCGCTGCAGGAGTCGTCGCTGGAGACCCGGGCGCTGGGGGTACTGGTGCTGTCTCTGCTGTTCCTTGAGGCATTGCGAGGCCGCGGCCGTACTACGTTCCGCTCCTTCAGTAGGTTCTTGGTCTACAGCCTTCTCCTGGTCCTACTCCTCCTTTACTGAGTCCACCGCCTGTCCAGTCACAGTCGCAGCTACAGCCGGCCTCTCCCCTGCCTGGTCCTTCTCCTTACTATGGACCGACTAGAGGTCTTACGGAGCGTCGTGAGCCTGAGTCGCGCCCTGTGTCACCTGAGTCTCGTCCTGAGTCACCTGAGTCTCGTTCTGATTCGCCTGTCCGCACTGTTCGCGCTGGTCGTCGTGTTACGCGTCCACGTCCTCCTTTTGTCCCCGGCACTCACTCTATGACTCTGCGTCCTTCCACTGCTCCACAGCGTGTCCCTCTGCCGTCTCCTCCTGCGTCCTCCCTTCCTGACGGTCCTGACCCAGAGTCTGACTCCCTTTGTGCTGCTAGTCCTACTGTCACGTGCTTTCTGGCCACTGCTGTCACTGACCCTTTGTTTGAGTCCATTGCTGCGTCTGCTCTCGTTGCTGAGCTTGTTGACTTTGCTGCTGCCTGTCGCCTAGACTACGCCACTAGTCTTGTTGCTGAGTCTGCGTCTGCATCTGTCTGTCCTCCGTCCGTCGGGGGTGAGTGTGCTCTTGGCACGGACGTTCTTGAGGACTGACAGAAGGAGTTTGAGTGCTTTGCCGCTGCTGTACCTTATCTCGTGTCCATGCTGCTTGCCCCTGAGGGAGACCCGGATGCACCAGACATCCCGACCCCGCGCTCTTACGCAGAGGCGATAGAGGGTCCCTACTCCTCTCAGTGGCAGGCAGCCATGGACGCCGAGAAGGCTTCCTGGAAGTCCACACGCACCTACGTCGACGAGGTTCCCCCGCGTGGGGCGAACATCGTCAGTGGCATGTGGATCTTCAGGGTGAAGCGGCCGCCGGGTTCTCCGCCTGTCTTCAAGGCGCGTTACGTTGCACGTGGCTTCAGTCAGCGACAGGGAGTTGACTTCTTCCAGACCTTCTCTCCTACCCCGAAGATGACCACTCTTCGGGTACTGCTGCACGTAGCTGCTCAGCGTGACTACGAGCTCCACTCGCTTGACTTCAGCACAACCTTCCTACAGGGCAGCCTGCATGAGGAGATATGGCTGCGCCGCCCACCTGGCTTCACTGGGTCGTTTCCTGCTGGTACCCAGTGGAGCCTCCGGCGGCCAGTCGACGGTCTCCGCCAGGCACCCCGTGAGTGGCATGACACACTGAGGACGACTCTTGCTGCTCTTGGTTTTGCTCCTTCCACTGCTGACCCTTCGATCTTTTTACGCACTGACACCACTCTGCCGCCGTTCTACGTTCTCGTGTACGTAGACGACCTCGTCTTTGCTACTGCTGACACTGAGGCACTCGCCCACGTGAAGTTCGAGCTGCAGAAGAGACACACGTGCACAGACCTGGGTGAGCTGATAAGCTATCTTGGCTTGCAGATCACCCGGGACAGAGCACAGCGCACCATTTCCTTGACTCAGTCACACATGGTGCAGCAGGTCCTTCAGCGCTTCGGCTTCACGTACTCCTCGCCACAGTCCACTCCTCTGCCTACTGGTCACTCGCTCTCAGCTCCACCTTCGGACGAGTCCGTAGAGCCGGGTGGCCCGTATCCAGAGCTTGTGGGCTGCCTCATGTACCTGATGAATTGCACACGACCTGACCTTGCATACCCTCTCAGCCTTCTGGCTCGCTACGTGTCTCCCGGTCGACACCGAAAGGTGCACTGGGATGCTGCGAAGAGGGTGTTGCGCTACCTGTGCAGTACGTCGGGCATGGGGCTCGTGCTTGGAGGACGGGCTTGAGTTGTCCTCACTGGTCACGCAGACGCTTCCTGGGTTGACGACTTGGCTACGCAGCGGTCGTCACTGGGTTACACCTTCAGTCTTGGTTCCGGTTTTGTCTCTTGGCGGTCTACCCGCTCTTCTTCTGTTCTCAGCTCCAGTTGTGAGGCTGAGATCTACGCTGGGGCCATGGCTGCACAGGAGCTACGCTGGCTCACCTACCTGCTGACCGACTTGGGAGAGGCGCCTCGTTCTCCTCCAGTTCTGTACGTCGACAACAAGGCCATGCTGGCCTTGTGTCAGGAGCACAGACTGGAGCACAGAACGAAGCACATTGCTCTGCGCTACTTCCTTGCTCGAGAGTTGCAGCAGCGTGGTCAGCTTCGTCTTGCTTACTTGGCCTCTCAGGCCAACACTGCTGATGTTTTCAGCAAGGCACTTCAGCCTTGTGATCATCAGCGTTTCTGTACTGTTCTAGGCCTTGTACCTACTGTGCCTCACTTGCTTACTTTTTGACTCTGCTTGTACTGTACTCTTTCTACATATAC
The DNA here is from genome assembly GCA_947471745.1 of Closterium sp. Naga37s-1. NCBI lineage: Eukaryota > Viridiplantae > Streptophyta > Zygnematophyceae > Desmidiales > Closteriaceae > Closterium > Closterium sp. Naga37s-1. The sequence continues at coordinate 887,517 of CANJKZ010000979.1, forward strand.
CTGCATGCTTACACTTGCTAGGTTGTGTTCACTGTATTGTTTGTTTTCCTTTATATAACTCTTCATGTGAACAGGCCTTGTGGCCATTTGCTTGTGCTCAGACTGCGTGGTGACTTTGTGATCCACCGTGAGCTTGGTTTGCCTTTCTTGACTAGTCTTGTGACCTCTTGTTCTCCCCCACTTTGCCTATGGGGGTGTGTCAAACTTATATGCTATAGTATGTTTAGGCTGTAGTGGGGTAGTTCTTATAGGGTACAACACTTTTAGGTTTGCTACTTGTACCCAACTGCTTTCTAGTTCACTCATTCATTCGTTCCATATTCTAACACTCACAACTCGTCCAAGCACCCCGGCAGCGTATGCGAGGTCGGGACGGGTAGAAACGGTGGCATACATGAGTGAACCCACTAGCGAATGAAACCGCTTCCCTTCGGCTTCGTCGAGGGTGGATTCTTCCTCTCCCGTGAGGCAAGAAAATCCCGTAGCTAGTGGTTTTCCCACCGGTTTGCTATTGCCCATGCCAAGGCTCTCCACTACCCCCTTCACATAAATCTCTTGGTGGAGGTGGATGGTCCTGTTGGCTCGGTCACGGTCGACGTGCATCCCAAGGTAGTACGTGACCGGCCCCAAGTCCCTCATCGCAAACTCCGCCCCTAGCCGTTGCTTGACCTCCCGAATGAGGTCTTTGGAGTTGGAGAAGAGGAGTAGGTCATCGACGTAGAGTAAAAGCACAAATTGCTTCTCCCCCTCCTTCAACACGTACAAAGCGCTATCGCACTCGCTACGCGCGAAGCCGTGTTGAAGAAGTCGTCGATGCGCTTGTACCATCCGCGTGGACTTTGCTTCAAGCCGTAGAGGGTACGCTTGAGCTTCCATACCCTTCCACTACCATCATCGTACCCCGGGGGTTGCCGCATATAGACCTCTTCCATGAGAAGCCCGTAGAGGAAGGCGGTGCAAACGTCCAATCGCTCCACTTCGAGGTTGAGAGATGCCGCTAACGCGAGCAACACCCGAAGAGTAGTAGCCTTAGCGACGGGAGCGAAGGTCTCACTATAGTGCTCCCCCTCTCGTTGAGTGTATCATTGAGCTACAAGCCTCGCCTTGTAGCGTTCGACACTCCCATCGGCTCCCAACTTCTTCTTAAGCACCCATTTGCACCCCACCAAGTAGGCACCCTTCGGTGGGTCGACGAGCTCGAACACGTCGTTCTCTTTGATCGAGGCTAGTTCCTTCTCCATCGCTTGCTTCCATAGTGGCGCATACGGAGAAGCCAAAGCCTCGATATGGGTGCGAGGGTCATCACCCAAGGTTGCGAAGCAATATGCCGCACGCTCCTTGTCCAACTCCCCAACGGCTACCGTATCGTAGTCGGTGTACTTCGTGTTGGGGCGACGTGTACGTTGCTCGCAGGTCAACGCCAATGGGAGGGAGGAAGGTGTTGAGGAAGTTGCTGCCGCGGTTAATGGCACTTCCACCACGTCGTCATCACTCTCCTCGTTCTCTCCCCCTCCATTCTCGGCTTCCTTTTCCACTTGTGATGGAACCTCCATCGCTTCATCCTCCTCTCGTGCGGGAAGGATGACGGTGAGTTGCGGCGTTGGTTGTTCCTTCGTCGGGAACTTGTCTTCGTCGAAGACCACATCCCGAGACGTGACGACACGCCTTTCACCCAAGTCCCACACTCGCCACGCGCGCTCGTTCGCCGCAATTCCCAAGTAGATTGCCGCACGAGCTTTCGGTTGCAACTTGTGGCGAAGGGTATCCGGTACATGGTAGTAGCAAAGGCACCCAAAGGTGCGTAGGCGGGATAGGTTCGGCTTCGTTCCGGTCCATGCTTCGAACGGAGTCGTTCCCGGTAGCACCTTCATCGGCAAACGGTTGCGAATCGACGCCGCCAACGAACTCGCCTCACCCCACCACTCGCTCCCAAGCTTGGAGTGTTGAAGAAGTGAACGAACGGCTTCCACCAACGTGCGATTAAGCCGCTCCGCCGCTCCATTTTGTTGGAGTGTGTAGGGTGTTGTGATGTCGTGCTTAATGCCCTTGCTCTTCATCCATTTCTCAAGCTCCGCGTTCACGAATTCGCCGCCACCGTCGGTGCGAATAGCCTTGATCCGCTTCTTGTCGTCGTCGCAAACTTCAAGCGCCCACTCTTGAATCGCCTTAGTCACATCTCCCTTAGCCTTCAAGAGCCGGGTCCAACACATCCGCGTCGCATCGTCGAGCATCACCAAGAGGAACCGCGCTCCTCCCTTTGATGCATGCCGCATCGGTCCACACACGTCCATGTGAACAAGCGCAAGCGGGTCCTTAGCGAGGGGTGAGGTACGGCTACCAAATGGCTTGCGAGCCATTTTTCCTTCGACACACGCCGTGCATACGCCCTTCTCGTCGTCGCCGGCGATCACGTCAAATCCCTTCGCAAGTCCTTTGTTGGCCAACTCCTTGACCGACTCGTAGTTAGCGTGCGCAAGCCAATTATGCCACGCCTTGAGAGTCGCCTTGGAGCCTTGCGCCACGTTTGATGAAGCCGCTTTCGGGTGCGTCTTGAGTTGGTAGAGTTCTCCGTTGAGAACGCCTTGTGCGAATTGCCTCCCCTTCCAAAAGAGGTTCATCTTCGCATTGTCGATAGTGACCTTCATACCCTTCTTCGCGAGTTGAGTGACGGAGAGGAGATTCACCTTCAACCCCGGGACGTGAAGCACGTTCGTGATGTCCACCGGCCCACCATCGACGATAATGCGCGTACTTCCAACTCTGACCACCGGTAGCGACCTTTCATTTCCGAAGACGACGCGTGTTACGTCTCCCGGTGCACCAACGTTGGTGAGGAACGATGCCGAGTGCGTCATGTGTTGTGTTGCACCGGTGTCGAGGAACCATGCGTCGCTTGGTGTGTTGGTCCCGTCACCGGCCAATAATACGATCGACTCCCTTGAATCATCCGCATCGCCGAATGCCGTGTGCGCGTTGCCCTCGTGGTTCCGCGCCTTCGATGGAGTCCAATCGCTTGGGCGCTTCCGACACTCACGCCAAAAGTGTCCCGCCTTGCCACAATAGTGGCACTTGCTCGAGCCATTCGATGTGTTTCCCTTGCCGCAATCGCTTCCACCGGACGACTTTTTTGTCGCACCTTTGCTCCACGTGGATTTCTTTCCGGAACTCCCTCCGGAGAACATGGCGGCACCCTCGCTCTCATTAGCGAATTGTCGGTGACGCGATTCTTCATGGAGAAGCCGACCGGCCACCATTTCCTTCGTACAAGTGTCTTGCACGCTATCAAGTGCCGTAATCACCGTCGACCACTCTTCCGGAAGGCCGCATAGCAAGGTCAAAATCCAATCTTTCTCCGTGACCGTTCCACCGAGGTCCATGAACGTTTCCCCGAGTTCCTCCACACGAGTCGCATACTCGTGCATCGATTCGCCCGCGCGCATCTTCTCCATGTAGAACGCATGCCGGGCTAGGATCTTGACGTGGAGAGTCTTGTTCACGTGCATCGTCTCGAGCCGCTTCCACGCTTCATGCGCCGACGCTTCGAGCTTGATGCACATGCGCACCGAGCTCACGAGATTGATGCCGATGCGCGAAATCAACGTAGCGAACGCCTTTTGGTCCTTCTTCTTCCATGCCGCGATGTCGCTCTCATTGTCCGGCTTCTTCTCCGTTCCATCGAAGAAACCCCAAAGTCCCCGCTCCATCATGAGCACTTGGAACTTAAACTTCCACACGGTGTAGTTTTGTCCCGTGAAAATCGGTACCACCGACGTGTCGAACATCGTCACAGTTGCCCAGGGTTTGCCGGAATTTACAACGACACCATCCAAGGAAGTGCGGGAGGCCTTGCTTGACGTTGGCATGCTAGCTTCTTGTTGCGCGCGTAGACTCCTCCAACCTCGCTCTTGTCAGAAGACTTGCACTGTGAGATCCCCGATTGATCCTTGGAGGGTTACAGGCCTGTTAGCCTGGGGGATTATGGGCGCACTGAACCGCTACTGAAACAAGCCCTTTATCCCAGTGGTCTAGTGACTGGGATTCTGACAGCTCTGATACCACTGTTTAAAAGGACTCTCCTCTAGTTTTCAGGAACTGGGATTTGAAATAAACAATAGAGCACTCTGTTAGCTTTCCAACGAGCCGTAGATCACCTCGAACGCCTAAGTATCGAGCGAGATATAAGCGTTTATGCGCTAGGTAGTGCTCTTGGAATCAAGGAGAGGAGCTCTCTGGATTTTGTAGTCGAATGTATCACATACAAAGTGATTCTTGATCCATGCAATACAAAGCAAACAAATTTATATGAACTGCAATGCATCGAGTCGCACATGTAACCTCGAGTCGCTACACTCTCGAATGTTCGAGTAACATTTCGAATGGGTGAAATTCGGAACTCGAATTTCACCGAATCGAATTCTCCTTCAGTCTCGATTCTTCTTGTGCTGCCATGTGGCACTGAAGTGATGGAGTCTTCCGAAGTCAAACTTCAAACCCATGCATACCTGCAGCTCACTCGAAGGTGAGCACCAAAAACAGCACTGCTTGGTGGTTGGGGGCAAAACCGCCCCACGCAACCTCCAACACAGATTGCAACCGAAGAATTTCACACATCATCATTAGCAAAAATCGCACCTGCTTGCTTGCAATCCCTTTCGTCCATCAGTTTCATTTTGACTCTCCTCTGCATGAATGACTCTGATCAATTTCCATCCTTTCCGTGTTCCGCCGCGCAGAGGCCGCGAGGGATATCGTCGTCTACAAGGGCAATGAGTCGCAGCAAGGTGGTCCCATAGACGCGGGAGGCCCAGGCGGAATCGGCGAGACCGGCGGGAAGGACGGGAAAAAGGTGTCAAAATGTTGTATTGCTTACTTTGTGTAGGCTATAGTGGGGTAGCCCATAAGGGGTACAACCCAATTAGGGTTAGTACTTGTACCCAACTGTTTCATAGTTCATCCATTCTTGTTCATTATTCTGACATGGTTTCAGAGCAGGTCCTTCGCTAGGACCGTTTTTATAGGGCCCACCACAGAGCTGCCCCACGTATTGCCCTGCCCTAGAGGCCCGATGCGTTGCCCCTACCGTCGCGTCGCCCTTAGCCACGGTCGCGCCGCCCCTAACGGCCCGCGCGCCGTCTCTGCAGCCTACGCGTCGCCCGCTTGCGACCCGCCCGCTAGCCCCTGTTGCGGCCCGCTCGCCGCCATTGCGGCCCGCTAGCCGCCCGTTAGGCCCGCGCGCCGCCCTTTTGCGGCCCGCCCGTCGCCCGCTTGCAACCCGCCCGCCGCCTCGAGGCCCGCTCGCTGCCCTCGTGCGGCCCACCCGTCGCCTCCTCCTCACGGCCAGCTCGCCGCCCCTAGGCCCGCGCGTCGCCTCAACCTCACGGCCCGCTCGCCGCCCCTAGGCCCACGCGTTCCCCCCTTGCGGCCCTCTCGCCACCCGTGTGACCCGCTCGCCCCTTGCTCGCGGCCCGCTAGCCGCCTCTGCCACCCGCTCGCCGCTAGCCTGAGGCCTGCCCGCCGCCCCTGCAGCCCGCTTGCTGCCTGCCTGCAGCCTGCTCGCTGCCCTAGTGCGGCCCGCTAGCCGCCCCCCTGCAGCCCACTCGCCGCCACTTGCGGCCCGCTACACCGCCCCTTGCAACCCGCGTGCAGCCCCTTGCGGCCCACTCGCCGACCCTGCAGCCCGCGCAACGCCCCTTGCGGCCCGCTCGCCGCCCCTGCAGCCCGTGCGCTGCCCCTTGCAGCCCACTCGCCGCCACTTGTGGCCCGCTATGATGCTATCCTTGCTGCTATGTATGCCTTGTCTGATAGTGCTGAGGGTGACTGTTACCAGCGTGTGCTGCCTGACCCAGGTATAGAGGCTGCTGCTTTAGGTGCTAGTGAGTCTGCTCTCCCTGGTACTGCGCCTGCTGAGGCCTTGCACACCTTTACACTTGACTCAGGTGCTTCATAATGTTTCTTTTGCGTCAGCACTACCCTCACTCCTCTCTCTACACCTGTCCCGGTCCGACTGGCTGACCCCTCAGGGGGCACAGTCCTTGCCTGTTCCTCCACTGTTCTCCCGTGTCCGGTGGTTCCATCCGGCTCACTGTCAGGTCTTCACCTCCCCTCGTTCTCTACGAACTTGGTGAGTATCGCTGCCCTCCAGGATGTGATGGTCACTACCACCACTCCTGGGGGTCACCGTGTGTTGATCTGCATGTGTACACGGACAGGCCGTCACCTGGCCACGTTCACTCATCGGCCTGGGTCGAGTCTGTACACACTGGCTACCAAGCCTCCTCAGGTAGCTGTGTCTGCCCAGGTGTCTGCGTCAGGTCCGGTAGCACCCCCTTGTTTGTGTCGCCTCCTGTCGCACCAGAATCTCCTGTGGCACCACCGCTTTGGTCACCCCTCCTTGCCACGCCTTCGTGGTATGCACTCCCGCCTCCTTGTCTCTAGTCTTCCCAGGTCTCTACCTCCCTTCCCGCCCTCGCCTGCCCCGCCCTGCCTTCCTTGCGTCGAGGGGCGGCAGCGCGCTGCTCCTCACTCCTCCTCGTTTCCCCCGACGACTGCTCCCCTGCAGACCCTCCACATGGACGTGTGGGGCCCAGCCCGCGTTGGTGGACAGGGCCGCGAGCGCTACTTTCTGTTGGTTGTTGACGACTACACACGCTACACCACGGTCTTCCCCTTGCGCAGCAAGGGTGAGGTCCCTGATGTCTTCATCCCCTGGATCCGCGCAGTCCGTCTCCACCTTTGCGAGCGGTTCCGCCAGGTCCTTCCTGTCCTGCGTCTGCACTCTGACAGAGGTGGTGAGTTCTCCTCCGACCTCTTGCGGGACTTTTGTCATGGGGAGGGCATTCTCCAGACGTTCACGCTTCCAGCCTCCCCTCAGCAAAATGGGATTGCTGAGCGCCGCATTGGCTTAGTCATGGAGGTCGCTCGTACCTCCATGATCCATGTGGTTGCTCCCCATTTTCTGTGGCCGTTTGCGGTCCGGTACGCTGCGCATCAGCTCAACCTTTGGCCCCGTGTCTCCTTGCCGGAGACCTCGCCTACACTGCGTTGGACGGGGACGGTTGGCGATGCGTCGGTGTTCCGGGTCTGGGGTTCTCGTGCCTTTGTTCGCGATACGTCCGTGGACAAGCTCTCCGCCCACGCTATTCCCTGCGTCTTTCTTGGCTTTTCCCCTGACGCGCCTGGCTGGCAGTTTTACCACCCCACCTCGCGCCGTGTCCTCCCCTCTCAGGACGTCACTTTTGATGAGTCGGTTCCCTTTTACCATCTCTTCCCCTACCGCTCTGCCCCTCCCCCACCCCCGCCGCTCTTCCTTGCTCCAGGTCCCCCTCCGGTAGAGCCCCTCCCCCCCCAGGGTCCTGCTCCCTCAGGTGTGTCTCAGGTAGACCCTCTCCTTGGTACTGTGCGTGTTGAGGTAGCTGTCGACTCATGTGCTGCTCGAGGAGCTGCGTCTGGGGTTGCTGCGTCTGGGGGTGCTTCGTCTGGGGGTGCGGAGCCTGGGGGTGCTGAGGGTGCCGGGTCTGGGGGTGCTGCGCCTGGGGGTGCGGAGCTTGGGGGTGCTGAACCTGCGCGTGTGGAGCTTGGGGGTGCTGAGCCTGAGGGTGTGGAGCCTGGGGGTGCTGAGCATGAGGGTGTGGAGCCTGTGGGTGCTGAGTCTGAGGGTGCGGAGTCTGGGGGTGCTGAGCCTCGGGGTACTGCTTCTTCTGGAGGTCCTGCGGGTGCTTCGCCACGACTGCCTCCCAGGCCGGAGCCTCTCTCCGCACTGCAGCTGCGCGAGTGGTTTGCTCAGCGCACACGCCTTCGGAGTGGAGCTGCCTGAGCTGGAGACTCTGTGGCTGGAGACCCTGGAGCTGGAGGTGTTGGAGCTACCCGTCTTGGAGGTGCTGGAGTTACTGCTGGAGCTGGTGGTACCGGAGGTGCTGCAACTGCTGGTCCTGGAGGTGCTCGTGTCAAACTAACGAATGAGAATGGATGAATTGAGCAGAAGTTGGGTACAAGTACTAACCCTAATTGGGTTGTACCCCTTATGGGCTACCCCACTATAGCCTACACAAATGTTAGCACTACAACATTCTGACACACCCCCATAGGCAAAGTGGGGGAGAACAAGTGGTCACAAGACCAGTCAAGAAAAGCAAAACAAGCTCAGGGTGGATCACAAAGTCACCACACAGTCCGAGCACAAGCAAAGGGCCACAAGGCCAGTTCACATGCAGAGTTCTATAAAAGAGAACAAACAATACAGTGATCATACCCTAGCAAGTGTAAGCATGCAGATATATATATATGTATATTTATATATCACAGTACAAGCAAAGTCACGCAGTGAGCAAGTGAGGCAAAGTAGGCACAAGGCCTAACACAGTAGAGAAGCGCTGATGATCACCAGGCGGAAGTGCCTTGGTGAATATATCAGCAGTGTTGGCCCAAGTGGCCACGTACGCAAGACGAAGCTGGCCACGCTGCTACAACTCTCGAGCAAGGAAGTATCGCAAAGCGATGTGCTTCGTTCTGTGCTCCAGTCTGTGCTCCTGACACAAGGCAATCATGGCCTTGTTGTCTACGTACAGAACTGGAGGCGAACGAGGTTGCTCTCCCAAGTCAGTCAGCAGGTAGGTGAGCCAGCGTAGCTCCTGTGCAGCCATGGCCCCTGCGTAGATCTTGTTAGAGACTAAGGACGGAGTCTATGAAGATTAGGGGCTGAAATATCTCAAAATCGTCAACTACAATTCTGCACAGAAAAGTCGTCGTCACAAGAAACGTCGTCGACGAAAGGTCCACTGTTAGAATTCTTTCAAACTCGAGTATGTTGTAGCCCTTCACCGTGGCTATCTTTCCCAATTTGAATAGTATCAAAATATGGAGTATAACTTGAGTTATGAACTTCGGCGCACTAGGGGGTATGCTGCCATAGAAAACGTAGCTCAATCACAATTATCTCACAAGTTCACACAAGAAAGTTAGAGTAGCAATTGAACCAGGTAGGAGGGGATGAGGAGGACGAGAGGGAAGGTCCCAAGGGAGTCTCCAACCAAGGACACCCCATACCACACAATTCCCCTCTCTATAGGCACCCCAACTTTGACATTTGTCACTTTCCCAACTCATGCCATCCACCTCACCCAACTTGACCACACTTGCCAGCCACTTGGCAGCATCTACAGTGATGTTGACGAATTTCCCAACCCCCAAGAGTCTGTACTCCTTATGGAGTCAACACCACAACTTCCCATAGTCCCCACAACCAAATATCAAAAGCATACGAACTTCCAACGTTCGTAACTTTCTTGTTCGTGCTCCGATTGAAGCGATACTTGGTTTGTCAGAAAGCTCTTGAGCAGAGGAGTCACTTCAGATATCTGCTCAAGCCAAATAAAATTCACACACACACTCAGAAAAACCAAAACAACACCAAACACACATTCTTACACACGCTCACACCACGCATGCAACACACGAAAATATGATGGGAGGCAGACAGACGTGAATGCAAATGATAGCATCACATAACAAACTCCCCCTCTGGCTGCCTACCATCATCCCATATGCCATAGCACAAGCATGCACCCTCAATGCACACTCATTCCAGCAAGTTTCATTCCCTTCCAATGCTCATTTTCAGCCAGGCGCTTGGTGAGAATGTCTGCCGCCTGCTGATGGGTCTTCACAATCTCCAGCCGCACCTCCTTGTCCAGGAGCCTCCTCACCCAGTGCCACTTTGGCCTGATGTGCTTCGTCAGCCCATGAAGGCAAGCGTTCTTAGCAAGCTTCACAGCCGACTCGTTGTCACAGAAAATCACAGTTGGCTCCTTCTGGCACACTCCGATCTCCTACAACAAACGCCTCAGCCACACCACCTCCTTTGCCCCATGATGCAGAGCCATGTACTCTGTCTCACACGAGGACTGCCCCACCTCGTTCTGCTTCTTGCTGCGCCAGCTCACTGCACCACCTCCAAACAGGCACACATAGCCTCCAATGCTGGTGCCATCCGCCTTCACAGAGTTTAAGCTAGCGTCGGTGTAGCAGGTCAGGAGCATCTCCCCCTTGCCCAAATCAGCTGCACCCCTCTGCAGCCTCTGTCGCACAGCACTGTACTCCAAGCCCACTGATGTCGTAGCGCTCACATAGCGGACCAACCTCTTGGCCGCTTCCAGCTGCTCATGACTGGGGCGTGAAACCACACTTGCAAGCCTGGATGTAGCAAAGGCAATGTCAGGCCGCGTGTGGTTAGCCGCATAATTGAGTGCCCCCACCATGGAATGAAACAGCTTCCTGTCACTCTCACCCACCACCTCCTCATCAGCACAGGGCTCCACAGTGAACCCCGAAGGCAGTGGGGTGGCTGGATTCCCTCCATCTTGCCGCCCATACTTCTCAGCCAGCCCCTCACAATACTTTCTCTGGTGCAACCTCAACACTCCCTTGTCAAGGTCCGTCTCCACATGCATGCCCAAATAGTACTTCACATCTCCCATCTTGGAGCACTTAAACTGCATCTCCAGCATCTCCTCCACATGCTCAATCATTGCAGACGACTTAGAGAAGAGCAGGATGTCGTCCACATACACCAAGAGCATGAGAAACTGCTCCTTCTCTTGCAGCAGGAACAAGCTGTGATCACACTCACTCTTCTTGAAACCCCCAGCCAGCAGTGTCTCCTCCAACTTGTGGTACCATGCACGAGGAGCCTGCTTAAGGCCATAGATGGCCTTCTTGAGCCTGCACACCCTGCCGCTCCCATCATCCAACCCCTCAGGCTGCAGCATGTACAGCTCCTCCAGGATGATCCCATTGAGGAAAGCAGTTGTGATATCCATCTGCTTGATCCTCCATCCACGGTTTGCAGCCATTCCCAACATCACCCTTAGTGTAGTCCCTTTCCCCACAGGAGCAAAGATCCCGTCAAAGTCCTTCCCCTTTGTCTGCTGAAACCCCTTTGCCACAAGCCTTAACTTGTAGCGGGTCAGCTCCCCATCAGGTCCGTACTTGTGCCTGAAGATCAGCTTGGAAGAAATGGCCTTCTTCCCAGGAGGCAGCTCACACAGCTCCCACGTTTCATTCTCCAACAGAGAGTCATACTCCTCCTTCACACTCTGCTTCCACTTCTCAGCATCGGGCCCACTCAAGGCCTCAGCTAGCGTCTTGGGCTCAGGGACGGCTGCCCAGTAGCAGTGTGCTATCTCTTCCTCATCACACTGCTCAGCCACACTCCCAGCCCGTACCACCTTTGGCTTACCAAAGCTCGGATAGGTCAGCCGGTTAGGAGGGCGCACATCCCTCCTAGGACGGTCAGCCGGCCGTGCGGCACCTTGTGGAGCATCTTGCTGCTGCTGCTGCTGCTGCTACTGCTCCTCCACCTCAGGTTCTCTCCCATCCTCAGTCACCCCAGAAATCTCCTCCTCTGAGACAGTGACCTGCACTTGCCTCGAAGGCCGCTGCACCTCATCGGCCTCAATGATCAGCGGTGTAGTAGGAAGCTTCTGCTGCTGCTGCTGCTTCCACTCCTTGTAGTACAAGGACTCAAGGAACTTCACATCCCTTGACACAGTCAGCTGCTGGCTGGTCAAGTCCCATATCAACCAGCCCTTATGATCCTTAGCAAGCCCCAAGTGTACTCCCCATCTCCCACTAGCCTCCAACTTTCCCCTCTTCTCCTTAGGCACATGAAACACCACCATGCAGCCATAGGCTCTCAGCATGTTGACTGCTGGTGCACTCCCATACCACTTGGTGTAGGGGACCCACTGCTTGTCCCCCACAGTCGCCAACACCCTGTTCCTCACAAGGGCGACCTGCCGCAGTGCAGTCACCCAAAACGGATCCGGCAGCCCTGCACGCCCAAGGAGAGTGCGAGCACCTTCTTGTAGGGTCCGGTTGAACCGCTCAGCCACGCCGTTCTGCTGAGGGTTGTAGGCACTGTGAGCTGATGCTGGATCCCCTTCTTCTTCAGCACCGACTCAAAATCAGCACCAATGAACTCTCCCCCATTGTCGGTGCGGATCACCTTCACCTTGTGTCCGCTCTCCCTTTGAGCTCTCGGCATCCACTCCTTAAGAACAGCCGCTGCCACTTCCCCCTTAGTCTTGAGAGGGTACACCCACACGGCACGCGTGTGGTCGTCCACAATGGTTAAGAAGTAGCGGCTGCCCGAGAGAGAAGGGGCCCTCGTAGGGCCCACCACATCCATGTGCACAAGTGCGAGCGGGGCCTTAGCTGGTCCCGTGCCGCTGCTGAACGGAAACTTTGTGAACTTGGTCTCAAGGCATGTAGGGAAGCTCCCAATCTCCTTTGCTGCCCCCTTCACCTCCAACCCCTTCAAGCTCCCATCCTTCACTAACTTCTGCAGCATAGGAATGTTGATGTGACACAACCTCTCGTGCCACGTCTCCCAATCGGCATCACCATTCCCAGATGAAGCCTTTGCCCATGCAGCGGTTGCATCCACGCCAGCAAGCACCTCACCATGTGGCTGCTGTGACTGCTGCACCTTCTTGACTGCATCTAGGGCCCCATCGGTTGGTTCAGTCTCCTCTCCTCCCGCAGTTGTTTTAGCCGTTGCTGCTGCCGCTGCCGTTGCTGGTGGTTTCCCATTCCAAGGGATGATGGGCAGCTGCCATAGGTCCTTGATGCAGCTGCTCTTCTCCTCCAAGTCCCACAGCAGCAATTTCCCAAGCTTTGCACGGCAGCTGGTTGGGCCGAAGGTCACTTTGGCCTTGCTTTTCTGCAGCCGGCGCACAGAGAGGAGGTTAGCGGACAAACCTTCAACCAGCAGTACATTTCCCAGCCCCACAAGGCCCCCATTGGCTCCCATTACCTTAGCATTCCCAACACCAATCACAGGGAGCAAAGCACCTGAAGCGGCAGCCACAAACTTGATCTTCCCAGGGGGCTTTACCTCGTCAAGCAAATCTGCCCGTGGGGTCATGTGACTTGTGCAACCTGAATCTATCACCCAGTGAGTGAGGGGGTGCATCACAACCTTCCCAACTGAGCCCACATCACCCTCACTCCCTTTCACATCCTCAACCATGAGGAACATCCCAGGGTTGGCTTTACCTTGTGCACCATCACCTTGTGCACCTGAACCTTGCACAGCGCCACCTCGTGCACGTTCACCACTTGGCGGCTTCATGTCTGGGGGTGCCCATCCCTCAGGCCGGCTGAAACACTTGAACCACGGGTGTCCAGCCTTCTTGCAGTACCAGCACGCTCCCTCCATTCGGGTACTCCCCCTGCCACCAGAGCTCCCATGCCCCTCGTTATAGTCACCTCGGCCTCTCCCTCTGCCAAAGCCTCTCCCACGGCCTCGGCCTCTCCCTCCCCCTCTTCCTCTGCTGCCTCCTGCAGCTCCATACCCCTCGGCAGTTTTGTTGGCAGCACCACCACCCGTGTGGCGCCTGCGGAAGTCCTCCTGCAGAATCTGCTGCCGTAGCCACTCAGGTGTCCACTGGTCCTGCTGAGTGTTGAGGGTGGGGATGAGGTTGTCCCATGAGTTGTCGAGCACCGAGATGATCTTGGTGCACTGCTGCATCTGCGACACATTGCTGCCCGCCGCTGCCATCCTCGCATAGGTGTCCTTGATCTTGTCAAGGACCGGCTTCACATCATCGCCCGGTCGCATGGAGAGGGCAGCCAGCTCCTTCTCCAACACAATCACCATCGGCAGCGTGTTGGGCTGAATCACGTCGCGCAGTAGCTTCCACGCCTTTGGTCCGGAATCATCCAACTCCACCAAATCCTTGATGTGTTGGAACATGTCGTTGTTGATCGATTGAAGGATTAGGTCGTACAGCACCGCGCTTTTCTCAATCCACCGATCGCGGGCGTCGCCTTCCTCCGGCATCTTCTCTTCTCCCATCGCAAGTTTCAGCAGCTTGTAGCGCTTAAATGCACTCCGCATCCGCCCGCTCCATTCCTCATAGTTGGAGCCATCCAATGCCTCGATCTTGGATGGTGGCGGCTCATTCCTCTTCTCAGCTGCATCTCCACTCCCTTGACTCATTTCCTCTGCTCCCAAGCACAGGTTCCAGCTCCCCCCTTGCTGTCCACACCGAAGTCCCACTCAATTTCCACAAGTGTCGGCGCCAACGAAATTTCGGCAGAGTTTCCCCTTAGCGGAAGTCACATGCAACCTCCAGAACTCCACCTAGGCACGCCCACAGGCCATGGTGGGTCTAGGAGGGTCTTCACACTTCAGTAGACTCTCCACAAAGTCCTTAATCAGCTCTGATACCACTTGTTAGAGACTAAGGACGGAGTCTATGAAGATTAGGGGCTGAAATATCTCAAAATCGTCAACTACAATTCTGGACAGAAAAGTTGTCGTCACAAGAAACGTCGTCGACGAAAGGTCCACTGTTAGAATTCTTTCAAACTCGAGTATGTTGTAGCCCTTCACCGTGGCTATCTTTCCCAATTTGAATAGTATCAAAATATGAGTATAACTTGAGTTATGAACTTCGGCGCACTAGGGGGTATGCTGCCTTAGAAAACGTAACTCAATCACAATTATCTCACAAGTTCACACAAGAAAGTTAGAGTAGCAATTGAACCAGGTAGGAGGGGATGAGGAGGACGAGAGGGAAGGTCCCAAGGGAGTCTCCAACCAAGGACACCCCATACCACACAATTCCCCTCTCTATAGGCACCCCAACTTTGACATTTGTCACTTTCCCAACTCATGCCATCCACCTCACCCAACTTGACCACACTTGCCAGCCTGGTTTGGCACCTCCCAACCACTTGGCAGCATCTACAGTGATGTTGACGAATTTCCCAACCCCCAAGAGTCTGTACTCCTTATGGAGTCAACACCACAACTTCCCATAGTCACCACAACCAAATATCAAAAGCATACGAACTTCCAACGTTCGTAACTTTCTTGTTCGTGCTCCGATTGAAGCGATACTTGGTTCGTCAGAAAGCTCTTGAGCAGAGGAGTCACTTCAGATATCTGCTCAAGCCAAATAAAATTCACACACACACTCAGAAAAACCAAAACAACACCAAACACACATTCTTACACACGCTCACACCACGCATGCAACACACGAACATATGATGGGAGGCAGACAGACGTGAATGCAAATGATAGCATCACATAACAGATCTCAGCCTCACAGCTCGAGCTGAGAACCGAAGACGAGCGGGTAGACCGCTAGGAAACAGAGCCGGAACCGAGACTGAAGGTGTAACCCAGTGACGACCACTGCGTAGCTGAGTCGTCAAGCCAAGGAGCGTCTACGTGACCAGTGAGGACAACTGGACCCCGTCCTCCAAGCACGAGCCCCATGCCCGACGTACTGCACAAGTAACGTAGTACCCTCTTCGGATCATCCCAATGCACCTTTCGGTGCCTACAGGGAGCCACGTAGCGAGCCAGGAGGCTGAGAGGGTACGCGAGGTCAGGTCGTGTGCACGTCATCAGGTACATGAGGCAACCCACAAGCTCTGGGTACGGACCACTCGGCTCTACGGACTCGTCCGAAGGTGGAGTTGAGAGCGAGTGGCCGGTAGACAGAGGAGTGGGCTGTGGCGAGGAGAACTGGAAGCCGAAGCGCTGAAGGACCTGGTGCACCATGTGTGACTGAGTCAGTGTGATGGTGCGCCGAGCTCTGTCTCGGGTGATCTGCAAGCCAAGATAGCTGCGCAATTCATCCAGGTCAGTGCAGGTGTGTCTCTTCTGCAGCTCCAACTTCACAAGGGTCAGTGCCTCAGTGTCAGCAGTGGCAAAGACGAGGTCGTCGACGTACACGAGGACGTAGAACGGCGGCAGCGAGGTGTCGGTGCGTAGAAACAGCAACGGGTCCGCAGTAGAAGGAGCAAACCCAAGAGCCGCAAGTGTAGTCCTCAGTGTGTCGTGCCACTCGCGAGGCGCCTGGCGGAGACCGTAGACTGGCCGCCGGAGGCTCCACTGGGTACCTGCAGGAAACGACCCAGTGAAGCCAGGTGGGCGGCGCAGCCAGATCTCCTCGTGCAGGCTGCCCTGCAAGAAAGCTGTACTGAAGTCCATAGAGTGCAACTCGTAGTCACGCTGAGCAGCGACGTGCAGCAACACCCGAAGAGTAGTCATCTTTGGGGTGGGGGAGAAGGTCTGGAAGTAGTCGACCCCCTGTCGCTGACTGAAGCCTCGAGCAATGTAACGCGCCTTGAAGGCAGGCGGAGACCCCAGCGGCCGCTTCACCCTGAAAATCCACATGCCATCGACTATGTTCGCCCCAGGCGGGGGAACTGCATTGACATAGGTGCCTGTGGACTTCCAGGATGCCATCTCGGCATCCATGGTTGTTTGCCACTGAGAGGAGTAAGGACCCGTAATCACCTCTGCGTAAGAGCGCGGGGTCGGATGTCTGGTGCATCCGGGTCTCCCTCAAGGGCAAGCAGCATGGAAGCAAAACGAGGTACAGCAGCTGCAAGACACTCAGAGTCCTCCTGCCTGTCCTCATGGACGTCCGTGCCAAGAGCACACTGACCCCAGACGGACAGAGGATTGGCAAACTCAGACTCAACAACAAGAGCAGTGGCGTAGTCTAGAGGACAGGCAACAGCAAAGTCAACCAGCTCAGCAACTAGGGCAGACGCAACAGTTGACTCAAAAGAAGGGTCAGTGACAACAGTGGCGAGGAGACGAGAGACAGTGGGAGTGGCAGCACGAGCAAGGTCAAACTTAGGGTCAGGGACGGCAGGAAGAGAGGACTCAGGAGGAGGCGGCAGAGGAACACGCAGTGGAACAGAGGAAGGACGAAGTGCCATAGCGTGAGTGCCGGGGACAGGAGGAGGACACGGACGAGGAACCCTACGACCAGTGCGAACAGCGCGAACATGCGAGGCAAGACGAGACTCTGGCTCACGACGCTCTGTAAGACCTCCAGGTTGCTCAGTGTAAGGAGAAGGAGCAGGCAGTGGGGAGGCTGGCTGTAACGGTGGCTGTGACTGGTCAGGCGGTGGACACAGTAAGGGGGGAGTAAGGCCAGTAGAAGACGGGAGTCCAAGAACCTGCTGAAGGAGGGGAACAAAGTACGGTCGCGGCCGCACAGTGCCTCCAGCACCAGTACCGCCAGACACAGCACCCCTAGCTCCAGCACCTCCAACTCCAGGGACAACAGCTACAGTGACTCCAGCTCCAGCTCCTCCAGCTCTAGCGCCACCTGCGCCAGGGCCTCCAGCTCCAGTGCCAACCGCGCCAGCGTCACCAGCTCCAGCTCCTCCAGATCTAGCGCCACCAGCTCTAGTGCCTCCAACACCAGCGCCTCCGGGCTCCGCAGGGCCTCCAGCTCCAGCTCCTCCAACTCCAGCGCCCCCAACACTACTAGTCCCGGCAGCTCTAGTACCCCTGGTACGAGCACCTCCAGAACCAGCAGCTATAGCATTTCCGGTACCATCAGCTCCAGCAGTAACTCCAACACCTCCAGCTCCAGTGTCACCAGTGGCAGAGACTCCAGCTCCTGCAGCTCCACTCCAAAGGCAGGTGCGCTGAGCAAACCACTCGCGCAGCTGCTGCGGGGAGAGAGGCTCCGGCCAGGGAGACAGTGGTGGTGAAGCACCCGAAGGGCCTCCAGAAGAAGCAATACCCCGAGGCTCAGCACCCCCAGACCCCGCACCCTCAGACTCAGCACCCCCAGGCTCCACACCCTCAGGCTCAGCACCCCCACGCTCCGCACCCCCAGGCTCAGTACCCTCAGGCTCAGCACCCCCAGACCCGGCACCCTCAGACTCAGCACCCCCAGGCTCCGCACCCCCAGACGCAGCACCCTCAGACGCAGCACCTCGAGCAGCACCTGAGCCGACAGCAACCTCAACAGGCACAGTACCAGGGAGAGGGTCTACCTGAGACACACCAGAGGGAGCAGGACCCTAGAGGGGGAGGGGGTCTACCGGAGGGGGACCTGGAGCAAGGAAGAGCGGCGGGGGTGGGGGAGGGGCAGAGCGGTAGGGGAAGAGATGGTAAAAGGGAACAGACTCGTCAAACGTGACGTCATGAGAGGGGAAGACACGGCGCGAGGTGGGGTGGTAAAACTGCCAGCCAGGCGCGACCGTGGGAAAGCCAAGGAAGACGCAGGGAATAGTACGGGCGGAGAGCTTGTCCGCGGACGTATCGCGAACAAAGGCACGAGAACCCCAGACCCGGAACACCGACGCATCGCCAACCTCCCCCGTCCAACGCAGTGTGGGCGAGGTTTCCGGCAGGGAGACACGGGGCCAGAGGTTGAGCTGATGCGCAGCGTACCAGACCGCAAACGGCCACAAAAAATGGGGAGCAGCCGCATGGATCATGGAGGTACGAGCCACATCCATGACTAAGCCAATGCGGTGCTCAGCAATCCCATTTTGCTGAGGGGGGGCCGGAAGCGTGAACGACCGGAGAATGCCCTCCCCATGACAAAAGTCTTGCAAGAAGTCGGAGGAGAACTCACCACCTCTGTCAGAGTGCAAACGCAGGACAGGAAGGTCCTGGCGGAACCGCTCGTGAAGCTGGAGACGGACTACGCGGATCCAAGTGATCAAGACACCAGGGACCTCACCCTTGTTGCGCAAGGGGAAGACCGAGGTGTAGCGCGTGTAGTCGTCAACAACCAGCAGAAAGTAGCGCTCGCGGCCCTGTCCACTGATGCAGGCTGGGCCCCACACGTCCATGTGGAGAGTCTGTAGGGGAGAAGTCGTTGGGTGAAACGAGGAGGAGTGAGTAGCGGCGCGCTGCCGCCCCTCGACGCAAGGAAGGCAGGGCGGGGCAGGTGAGGACGGGAGGGGAGGCAGAGACCTGGGAAGACCAAAGACAAGGAGGCGCGAGTGCATACCACGAAGGCGTGGCAGGGAGGGGTGACCAAGGCGGTGGTGCCACAGGAGAGTCTGGTGTGACAAGAGGCGACACGAGCAAGGGGGTGCTACTGGACCTGACACGGACACCTGGGCAGACGCAGCTACCTGAGGAGGCTCGGTAGCCAATGTGTACAAACTCGACCCTGGCCGACAAGTGAACGTGGCCAGGTGACGGCCCGTGCGTGTACACGTGCAGATCGACACACGCTGACCCCCAGGAGTGGTGGTAGTGACCATCGCATCCTGGAGGGCAGCGGTACTCACCAAGTTCGTAGAGAACAAGGGGAGGTGAAGACCTGACAGTGAGCTGGACGGAACCGCCGGACACGGGAGAACAGTGGAGGAATGGGCAAGGACTGGGCCCCCTGAGGGGTCAGCCAGTCTGACCGGGACAAGTGCAGAGAGAGGAGTGAGGGTGGTGCTGTCGCGAAAGAAACAGCATGAAGCACTTGAGTCAAGCATAAAGGTGTGCAAGGCCTCAGCAGGCGCAGTACCAGGGAGATCAGACTCACTAGCACCTAGAGCAGCAGCCGCTATACCTGGGTCAGGCATCACATACAGGTAACAAACACCCTCAGCACTAACAGACAAGGCATACATAGCAGCAAGGATGGCATCATAGTCTAGGTCAAAGATAGCAACTCCAGACCTAAGCAGCTCTGCCCAGCGGAGGCGCTCGGCCTCGTCACCAAACTCTGCGCGCCAAGCGTTGTCAAGGCGGGAGAAGTAGCGGTGCTGAGTGTGAGGCTTCCCGCATGTCTGACCAGCACGGCCACTCGTGTGAATGACATACGGGCAGCTACCACTACCCCCAGACGCCCCACGTTGAGCAAACCACTCACGAAGCTGCTCGGGCGATGGGGTCTCGCTCCGACGCTGCTGCTGCTGCCTTTGGCCACCGCCAGAACCTCCACGCTGAGTAGCTCCAGCCCTACCGCCACCACTCCCACTGCCGCCGCTACCTCCACCCCCATCGCTGCCTCCACCGCCGCTGCCAAAGCCCCCACTCCCGCCACCACTTCCACCACCGCCACCACCTCCACTGCCTCCACCACCTCCACTACTGCCCCCACCACCACCCCCGCTGCCACCGCCACCACCCCTGCCACCCTTGCCCTTGCTGCTGTGGCGCTTCCCACTAGCAGAAGCAGCCCCGACGTCCTCAGCACCAAGGACATCAACAACAGCAGCAGAGGCGTAGGAGGGGGCAAGGGGGGAGGGGGAACACTCCTCAAAGAAGGGCGTGCGAGGAGTGCCACGAGCGGCACCTACAGCGACAACACTAGTCTCAGCTGCAAAGAGGTGCTGCTCGAGTAGGTCAATAGTGAGGTTCTGGTTGTTGGCGACGGTGATCACGACTTCCCGGTTGAGGTGTTGTTCTCGTTGAATGAAGCGATTTGACTAGCACATGTGTTGTCCGCTGCAGCTGTCCAACAACCAAGTATCTTGACCGGATTGTTCGCTCTGTGCGATAGCTGCGTATGTCGGGTTTGGTTGTAGCGATTTGCGACGAGGCGTGCTTTCGTCGAGCAGTTCTTCTGGTGAGAAGGTCGGTTGTGAACCAGTGATGCAGGAGTGTGTTCTTGTCATGCAGTTTATGATGTTTCTTGTTTCTCGTGCATGTTGTGACGTTGTCGTTGAAAGCGGCATCTGATTTGAAGGATGTTGCTGTGTGGAGGTCACTTGACTACTTGAAGGTCGAAGCTGACATGTTGATGGTGTTGATTGCTGCTGATTCGGACAATGAATGCGAGGGTGTCCTGACGTTCGGCATAGATGACAGAACGGTAGTACGTATCTTCGTGCTTGGTGCTCTTGTTGTTGGTTGTTGTTGTTCCGCCGCTGAGTGTGAAAGGCGAATTCTAGTGTTGGTCCTCCAATCCCTTGTCGTTCTTCATGCATGTCCATGTCTTGTTGTTCGGCACGAATTTCAGTGCAGAGTTTGGCTTCGGAGATTCTTCCGTGGGCTCGGAGAATGGCTCGAGTGGAGCGCCACTGAGGACCGAGACCTGTGATGACGACAGTGATTAACGCTTCTTCGGATATTGATCCGCCGCATCGAAGGAGTCTATCGCGCAGGCCACGAGAGCGACTGATATATGCCATTCCCTTTTCGCCGGGTTGCATTTGAACCGTTGTTAATTGCGCCATGAGACGACTTTGATTAATGCTGTCAGTTGCTTGATTCAGGTTCTTCAGGTGGTTGTACACGAGCTCGGCGAAGTCCTTTCCGTCAAACGGTGTTCATGTTTGCAGTTTCAGCACATGTGCGAATTGCGACTGCAACTGAAGTGCATCCAGTGTCTTCGTCTCTTGTCCAGGTGGGAGCTGATTCGGCATGAAGCTGACAGAGCCGCGTTGAGGTACATACGGTGCGAAGTTAGGATGTTGATCTCCGCGCGCAAAAGATGAGCCGTCGAGACTCATGGGAGTAACTCCGTTGTTGATGTCGCTGTTGGTTGACTGCGCAAGTGCCGCTTGTTGATGTTGCTCGTAAAACGACATGAATGAGAATAATTTCTCCATCATGCTTGGGTCGATGCCGATTGCTTGGTTCGCATGAGTCTCAGTTGACTCAGCAGCTGGTCTTTGAGTTGTGCCTCCTTCTGTCTGCAGTCCAGAGGTTGGCGGTGAAGTAGTACCAAGAGATCCAGTAGACGAGCTTCTTTCCTTCTGTGTTGCCATGTCTTCTGATGTTGCAAGAAGTTGAACAAAGTTGAGTTTTTTCCTGATGGCTCTCATACCATGTTGGGCTGAAAAAGTCCTTAGGATCGTTTCAAGACTAAACACTCGAAGTGATGATGTACTTAGCGGAAGCGTAATCAGTGAATTGATTGAACCACCTTGTACTGGTGTGTGAGAATAAGATGAATTGATTATAGCAAAAAGATACAAGGTTTTATATTATTACAAGGAATACGAAGGGTTTAACTGTAACTGCTGTTGCGGTTCGATACAGTGATAACTCGGGTAACTACTCAATAGCGAGTCTGTTATTTGTCCTTGCTGTCACGCTGCCTTTGTCAAGTCAAAGGTAGCTGACCTTTGACCTTCGCTTCAACCTCCTGCTGTTGTCGCCTTGTCAACCGCTTTGGTTGACTCGGTGTTGCTTCGCTGTGAGTGTGCTTCTCTTTTGTTACAGTGCTCGATACTTCAAAAGCGCAAACTAAATGTTTCCAACAATAATGACAAAAATGGTTTGTGAAGAGATTGTCGAATTGGCAAACAAAGCCTTATGGTTCGGTTCAGATGACCGTGGGTGCTATCTATACTAAACAAAATGATGTCTAACTCCTGGAATTGGTGGCAAAATTGCTATGTGGGATGGCATCTACTTACGGTAGCTGTATTTTGTGAAAGAATTGAGGAATGAATGGAATGGGGATCACTAGCAAACATTGGGATACATACAGCAAACCCTAACAGGGCTGTACTCACTATAGAGTACCCCACTGCAGACTAGAGAAACATAATATTCTGACACACCCCCATAGTCAAAGTGGGGTACGATCAGCACAACAGGCAAAGCAAAGCAAGCTCAGGGTGGATCACAATGTCACCACACATTCTGAGCACAAGTACAAGAAGCAACAGTTTAAAGTTCACAAATGTAAGCAAAGCTAGAGGCTATCGCAGAGGGCAAGTGTGGAGGAGAAGGGACTATGAGAGGAGAGGAGGTAGTGGGCGGCAGCTGAAGCTGCTGGCACATGGCGCAACTGGAGCAACTGGCACACGGGCAACTGGAGCAACTGGCACACTGGCAACTGGAGCAACTGGCACACGGGCTACTGGAGTAACTGGCTCCGCGGCTAACTCTGAGCGGCAGGAGCAACGGACTCACGGGCGACTGGAGCAACTGGCTCACGGGCGACTGGCGCAACGGGCTCACGAGCGACTGGCGCAACGGTCTCACGGGCAACTGGAGCTGCGGGCTTCACGGCAGCCACCCCCCTTCACCCTCCCCAAACTATCCCACCCCCCTTTCACACACCCCTTGCTGCACCCTAAGTTCACTCACACCCCACCCCCTAGCACCACTCCTTTGGCTCCCACACATCCACCCCCCTCAGCGACAGCTGCAACAGTGGGAGACAGAGGAGGAGGAGGAGCAGGGGAGTCCACACACCCGCCACCCCCTACTCGCCACCCCCAAACCCTAACACAGGGCAGGGCGGGATGGCGGGTAGGGAGGTTACGGGGGGGGGGGATTACGGGGGCCGACGCGCGGCCTCCCAGGGCGCCAGAACAGGCGGAAGAAGGGGCGACGCGCGGCCCCCCAGGTCGCCCCTCCCGTCGCCTTTCGTGGCGACCTGGGGGGGGGGGGGCGCGGGGGGGGGCGGTGCGCGGGCCCCCGGTGCGCCGCGACAGGCATGAGGGGGGCGGGGCCGGGGCAGGGTCGGGGCATGGCCGGGGCAGGGCCGCGACAGGACCGCGACAGGGTCGGGGCAGGGCCGCGACAGGTCCGGGACAGGGGCGGCGCCGGGCGACGGGGCAGGGCCGAGACGAGGGGCCCGCGACGGGGGGCCGCGACGGGGGGCCGCGACAGGGGGGGCCGCGACGGGGGGCCGCGACGGGGGAGGGGGGCCGCGACGAGGGGGCCGCGACGGGGGCCTGCGACGAGGGACCGCAACGGGGGGCCGCGACGGGGTCGTTAAGGGGCCGCAAGGGGGGCCGCGACGGGGCAGGGCCGGGGCGGGGTCGTGACAGGCTACGGGGCAGGGCCGGGGCGGGGCCGCGACGGGGTCGCGACGGGGCCGCGACAGGACCGCGACAGGCGACGGGGCAGGGCCGCGACGGGGCAGTAACGGGGCCGCGACGGGGTCGCGACGGGGCCGCGAAGGGGCAGGGCAGGCCGCTAAGGGGCCGCGAAAGGGTAGGGCAGGCCGAGCGCGAAGGGCGCTTCGGGCAGGTGAGGAGACAAAAAGTTTAGTGGTGGGCCCTTAGGAAAAATTCGAACCAACTCTATACCATGTGAAAGAATTGAGGAATGAATGGAATGGGGATCACTAGCAAACATTGGGATACATATAGCAAACCCTAACAGGGCTGTATTCACTATAGAGTACCCCACTGCAGACAATGTTACGAGTGCAATTGAGTGAGCGAGCGAGGATTGCACTATCGAGACAAGAATACAATGAGCGAAGGATTGAGCGAAGAATATATAGCGAAGCTACAGTGGTAACGGTAACGTGTGGAAAAATGGGGTGCGCGACGGGCCTGGTGCCGAGATTGGGGAATGTCGAGGCGGAGGTCCGGAGCGCGGGTGTTACCAACCGAACCGTGAGGTTGGGTCGCATCATGAACAGTGGCGAAAATGGGGTCGAGGCGAATGTCGCGAGTGGTAACGGATTATTGTGGGGTGCTGATGGCGGGAACAGTGGTGTACGCGCTGAGCAGGGACGCGACGTAAGGAAAAAGGAATTTTCCTTATAGAGAGTCAACATGAACAAGTTCGCGTAATATTGAGACTAACTAGTAAGAGTAGGCTCTTGTTCTTGTGTGTGGAGTATGTGATAGCGCGGTAACATCAAGTTCTCTGCATTTTCTGATTTTGCGAGTGATAAGCGGTCAACACGTCATTCACAGCAAGAACCACGCTGGATGGACCTCAGCACGCATGCATTGCGTCATCGATCTGAAAAAATGCGCCAACACCAGTGGGGATGACGTGACGCAGGTAAGATCTCGAACGACGTGGCTACGACGAATCACATCACGAAACATACTGGAAACGTTTAGAATCTCAATGTAACAAGAGGAACCGATCTGTCTGACCTTCATCCCTCTTCCTTCCACACCACCAAGCTCAAAGGTGTGCTTGCAATTGGAACGTTCGAGGATTTCGAATAAACATGAACCGTACGATTGCCAATCGACGTCAGAGGACGGATGAAGCCCCGCACAAGCACGCACACCACAAGCGCGGCGCAGGACATGCAACCAACCACCTGCCACATGTTTCACACTGGACAATTCAGAGCCGGGCTGGCGTGGTATTTTGGCGGGATGGTGGTGACGAGACGACGAGCACCATTGCCTGGTGTAGCGCGTTTTGCTCGGATATATCTCCAGTCCTTGCCACACCTCCTCTTCCTCCTCCCACAATTTCTCGTGCAGTAGCAGGCAACTACTCTCCAGCGCTTTTCCTCTCGTCTCTCGAGCTTGCACTTCTCACGCTCACAAGGGGAGAGAGGAATCGCCTAGCTTTTCAATAAGGGGCGAGTGGAATCGCATAGCTTTTCAATAAGGGGCGAGTGGAATCGCTTAGCTTTCAATAAAGGCCGAGAGAAGTCGCCTAGCTTTCAATAAGGGGGGAGAGTAACCGCATCTAGCTCCTCACAGGGAGTTTAGCACCCTTGCAAGCAGCGACGAGATAGGACGAGCGGGGCATTCGCTAAAATTTGTATTAGCGGCAAAAGAAGCAAGAGTTGTCTTGAGGAGTTCGCGTGAGAGGCCCTCGTCAAATCTAGACGTGTTGTGCCCTCGAAGGTGCTTTTGGGGTTATTCTTTTCCCATCGTCTAGAAGGAATTGTCCCTTCGTGTTTCCAAGCCCTCCAATTGTTGGTTCCACACCACGCCATGGCGGCCCGCTACTGCGCCTTGGCGCACCGAGCATCACGGGGGGGTTCGCGACTCCATAATAAGGCACGCCACCGTCGCTTCGCCTTGTACATGTATTATTCTGTATATGCCCCTTATATTTTGTGCAAGCGCATGACTTTCCTGATTAACGTACGGTATTTTGGAAATTGCAGGTCGTGGGAGGAACCGTCCCTTCTGCTGACCCCCGTACCGCACTTTACAGCTTTCCGCGAAACCCGCGGGAGTCTCTGCAGCTGCTTCCGCCTGTGCGCCATGTACTTCCGTTCCGCTTCCGCTTCCGCCAATTTTCGATTTCCGACGTGAGCAGCGCCCCCGGAACCCTTCCGCCCCCCGCTTCCCCCACCACGCCCCTGTCCCCGTCCCTCTCCCCCTCCCCATCGCTGTTGCCCACTCACGGCGAAGGGATGGTTCTCGAAAGGGCGGCGGTTTCCACGGCGGAATACACGGCGCATTACATGATGGACGGGGGAGTGGAGGAGGTGCTGGAGTCGCGTTACATCCACGTGGGAGCGACTGCCACGTCAGCTGCAGCCGCGTCGTTCTGGCCGGGAACGGGCCAGCATACCAGCACCCGCCACGTGGCAGGGCGCCGCGATGGACAGCCCTCTGCTTCGTTCAATTCTGGTGGGCGCAACGAGATACGGGTCACAGATGTGAAAGACGACGGGAGCACAGGGAGAGGGGAGGGGCGCATGGCGGAGGTGCTCGAAGGCAGAGGGGAATCGGGGGAAGGGGGGGAGGCGTTTGGGGGAAAAAGCCGCGCGCCAGAGGTGGAATCTGCGCCCAGCCTTCAATCCCAACGCAGCATGGCGGAACATATTGGGGCAGTGCGCGGAGACATGCAGGGGATGAGCGCGCGGGGGGGGAAGGCGGAGGCGGAAGAGGGGGAGAAGCGGGAAGGGGCGGGGAGGGATGGAAACAGGGGAGAACCAGGGGGGAATGGGGGGAGGGGGGAAGGGGCGGTGTGGGTAGATGATTTGGATGGGAAGGGGTATGTGAGTCTAGGTCGGCCTACTAATGTGGAAGTAGGAAGCACAGAAGGATTGTTGGGGAACTTGGAAAGGCTGGACTCTGCCAGGCTGGCAGAACCCGAACCTGAGCTCGAGCCTGCTGCAGAAACGGTCCACGAAACCGGCACTGCCACTGCTGCAGATACTGACAAATCCGCCAGCTGTCCGCACGCTGCAACGGGATTGGTCGGCGCGGGAGGCGGTGAGGTGGTGAACGCGATGGGGATGCGAGTGAGAGTTAAAGCCGAGGCGGAGCAAACAGGAGGGTCCTATAGTGTGTTGGAGTATGAGGTTCCGGCAGGGGAGGGGTCAGAGGAGCACATTCACACGCGGGAGCACGAGGCGTGGTTTCTCCTGGACGGGCAGATGACATGGACGATCGAGAAAGAGTAAGTTTATTTGAGTTTATATGGATGGGGTGTGGGGCATTGGCCAGGAGTTAAAGTATGATACCATAGCACGTGATACGGGCTGTTGATTTGAAAGAGAGTGGATGACATGAAGTGAGCTCTCAAGCAGGTTTGGTGGGGAGAAGGAGGGGAGGGGGTGCAGGAAAAGGAAGGTGAGGGGGGGGGGGAGGGGGGGAGAGAGAAGATGACACATTTGTTTATACCCTTTGTTGGCGCTTTATTGTCCCATGTCCCATTTTCACCATGTCCCCACCCCATCCACAATATGATCTCTGTGTTCTCATCCTCCCTGCTCTCACGTTATCCCGCTCGCCTACTCCACCCCCACAGGACCTACCAAGCCAGCAAGGGCAGCTTCATGCACATGCCTCTTGGCCGGGCACATTCTTTCCGCAACAACTCTGACCAACCTGCCCGAATGCTGGTGGTCTGTATGCCGGGCGGGCTGGAAAAATATTTCCTGGAAATTGGAGATCCAGAGGAAGCAGCTATTATTGGACAGGATGGTGCTGTGCATAAGCCTGTGGTGGTCCAGGCAAAGGTGCAGAATGCCATCAAGAAAGCCATGCTCTACGGTCTAGTGTATCCGAAAGGTGCAGCTGCTTAGATGAGGCCTGGCGCACATAGAGTCATGCTGGTTGATTAGTGTTGTAGTTGATACACGTCAGAGGGTGTAAAATATTGTGCTTTCATGCAGTTAGAGGGTGTTCCTATCCTTTGCCTCAGGCTCATCTCACTGAAAATCTTATATCAGGCTCATATCAGGCTCACACTGAAAAATCCCCTAAACCCACAATCCTTAGCTAGTTTACCAGGCAAGTCTGATATGAAGTTGCCTGATATGAGGCATAGGAACACGCCCTTAGATCCAAACTGTTCCTCTCATGTGAGGCAATAAATGCAGGCAACATGTACAATACAGGTTCTGTCCTACGCGTCAACACAAGGAGTCTGCCACTGACCCTGTCCTCTAGCCCCCTAACGAAGAGAGTATAACATACCGTATTAGAATGCCGAAGCCCCCACAGCAAGCATGCACACAACCAGCTGCACAGTTATGAAGTTTCAGTTCCCCAGTGCAGGACAGCTAGTAGAGCAACATGCACCATGCACCAGTCTCAAATAGCATACAGGCAGCACAAGCATGCAAGACCATCCCCCACAATCCCAGCACCATAGCCTCCAGCGAATGTGCCTACATCTGCAGCACGTCTGTGCATCAGCGGCAAACTTCTGTGTGAGGCGCTTGAGGTAGGATATGGCACGCACTGCCATGCGCAGAGCAGACACCAGCACCAGCTGGTGCCTACATCTGCAGCACGGGCTCTTCTCCTGAGAACTCCGCCTGTGCGTCAGCTGCTAGCTTCTGTGTGAGACGTGTGAGGTTGGACATGGCACGCACTGCCATGCGCCACGCATTGTCCCTCTCCTGCAGCTGCTGCTGCATCCGTGCCTCCTCCTGCTTCTCTTCCCTCTGCCTCTTCTCCTCCCGCTCCTTCTGCTGCTGCAGTTGCACCCGCTGCTGCTCCTCCTCCTCCTCTCCCCCCATTTGGGGGGCAGCACTCCCCACTGCTCTGACAACATCAGCAGAGGCCAGAGCGAGACAAGAGTGTAGTTGACTGGCGGAGGCGGTGGCGGAACCGAGTGAGGATGCGGGCAGCAGCAGCATGCGGTCGTCTGCGTCTGCTTTGAGCTGTGCGCTCAGATCGGCCATGCCCTGCAGGGCTGACATTGCTGTTTCAACCTCCACCTTCGCCACCTGGACACCAGAGGGAGGAAAGGCGGGATGGGGAGGAACGGGAGGGAGGCACATGGGAAATGGTTGAGAACAGGGGCAGTGGATGGGTAGTCACGCTAAACAAAGCCGTGGGAGGTGTCAGGAGGGGACAGAGGGCGCTCACGGGACAGAGGGCGTTCAGGCAGGCCGTAGCATGGTTAAAGTGAGCTCACCTCCAGTTCCAGCTTCACCACTTCATGCGCCACCAGATCCGCCTGCGACACCTTTTCTGCCCCCTCGCCCTGCCCTGCCTGGCGCGAGGACGCGGATTTGATCACGTCCCGCAGCTGTGCAATCTCCCTGGCTCCGCTGATCACCTCCACGCGCATGGCCGTCAGCGCAGCTTCCCGTTCCTCCCACCGCGCCGTCAGCTGCCGGATCTCCTCCTCGCGCTCGGCTAGGAGCGATTTCACGGAATCTAGCTCGGTTTGCTTCTCTCCCAGCGCCGCCCTTGCCGCCCGGAGCTGCTCCATTAGGCGCTCGTTCTGCGATCGCTGCTCTTGTTCTTGCTCCTGCTTGGGAGCAGGATTTGGCGAAGGATTGGATAAGAATGGAAGGAAATGAGGCGGAGAGACAGAAACGGACACGGAAGGGGAGCGGGTGGAGGGTACCGCGGGAGATAGACATAGAGAGACGGAGAAACGGGGAGCAAGAGGGAGGAAGTGGGGGAGGTGGGGACATTTGGAATGGAATTGCCAGCAGGTCAGGGCGATTGAAGGAGAGAGCATCAGCACGGCCTACCTGCAGCAGCTGCATCCCATGCTCCTTCTCCAGCAGCGCCCGGCTCGCCGCAAACAACTCTCGGTTCGTCTCCGCCAGCAGCACGCTCTCCCCCACCAGCATCTTCCCGCCTCTCAACCCCACCGACCCCGCACCACCACTCTGCACCGCTCTCCCGGACGGCAGCACCCGCATGTCGAACCCCCCGGCGGCGAGCGCGGAATCCGCAAGCTTGCGCGAGAGCTCCGCAATCTGCTCCACTACAGTCTCCGCCGCCGCCAGGCGCGCGTTGCTGCCTTCCAGCTTCACCTCCATCGCCCCAATCGTTTCCTCCCGCATCTCTAGAGCCTTATCGGACGCCGCGACTCTCTCATCTTTAACTTGAAGCTCCAGCTTCACTGCTGCCAGCTCCCGGCGAAGACCCTCCAGCGCGCTTGCCGCGGCGTTGAGCTCCTCTGACCGGGTTGTGAGGTCCTGCTTCGCTATAGACAGATCCGATGCAGTTTCTTGCAGCTCCAGGCGGAGCCCCACGAGTTCTGCTTCTTTCAACTGGAGGGAGATTTTAGCGTCTGAGAGTTCAGACTCCGCCTGCCGGACGGATTTACGGAGCTCGGAAGCTTCAGACATGGCTGTGCGAAGCTTCGACCTCGCGTCCCGGACCTCCGTTGCGAGCGTCTCGCAGGCGTCCATCTCGTGCTTTAACTTAGTCTCGAGATCCAGAACCGAGGCGCGACCTTCTTGCAACGTCGCCTTCTCCTTTGCGAGTTCCGCATTCGCTCGTTCGAGCTCCCGTTCCCGCTTTTTCAAAAGCATCGACGCGTTGGTCGCTTCGCGTTCCTGTCTCGAGACGGCGGCTTTCAGCTCATGAACCTCGAAACGGAATTTGCTCAGAGCTTCGTTCGACACCTTCAACTCGGCCTTCACCGCACCAATCATTGACTTGGCTTGAGCGAGCTCGCGGGACGCAGCCTCTCCCGTTACTCCGGAGTTCTTCAGATGCTTCTGAAGAATCTTAATCTCCTTCTGCGCAGCTGTCACAATGCCGCTTCTTTTCTCCAAATCTGATTCCATAGCGGTCAGTTTACCCTCCTGCCGACGCAGCTCCTTTTGCGAATCTTCCAGCTCCTCCTGCAACCGTTTCTTTTCGGCAACCGCAGATCTCAGATCCAACCGCAATTGCCGAACCTCCGCTGTCGAAGCTACAAGCTGGCTCTCCTGAGCCTGAAGCTGAGCTTCGGCAAGCCTCAACTTCTCATTCCTTGCTCGAATCGCCGAATGAGCCCGAGTGATCTCCTCTTCCTTCTTACCCAACCCCTCTTTGGCCTCGCGAATCTCCTTATTCCTCAAGTCGACTTCCTTGCGAGCCGCTACCAGCTCCTCCGTCTGTTCCGCCAGCTTCGAACGGATCTTCTCCGCGTCTTCCCGTAAAGACAACTGAGACGTCTGGATTTCAGCAAGACGAGCCTCACGCTCCTGGATGAGTTCGCGTGCCGTCTCGAGGTTATCCCGGTCGAAGAGCAGCCGTTGCTCAGACTCTGCAAGCTCCTCCTCTTTCTCGCGCATGGCCTCGAAGACCGTAGAAAGATCCATTTCGAGCTGAGCAATCGCGTCTTCAAGAAACCTCGTGGAATCCACCTCGGTCTTGTGATGTTGGCGGTAGTTCTGCGAGAATAGCCGCTCCAATGCGGCGCGAGCGATGTCCAAGGAATCTTGGCCGGTACCGCTTCGGGTAAAGCGGCTTCCGCTGCCATTGCCGCTGGTACTGCCGCTGCTTCCACCGCTGGTGTTGCTCGACGGTTTGTCCAGAACGGCGCGGATGGACGGACCGACGCGGAAAGATACGGAAGTCGAGCCACGGTACGTTGAAGGCCGGAGCTTTAGGTGAGATAAGAAGGACGTGGAAGACATGCCGTCGCGACTGGCAGCGCGAAGGCTACCCATGGCGACTGGCTTCGACATGGCGTTGTTCGTCAAAACAGAGGTTGTGGTTGAGATACGCGGTTACTAGGAAAAGATACGCGTGGTCGACTTGAAATTGACTGCGAGGAATAAACTTGACAGACTCGTCTTGCTCAAGGCGCTTGTGGAGAAAACATCTGCAGGATTGAAGCCTTTACAAAGATAACTAGTGAGCTGTGATGAAACAATTAAAACCCGAGTCTAGAATGGTAAGGCTTCAAGAATACTGAACTTGAAAGGTGTTGGGAAAGCGACGGAATGAGCAAGCGATGGTCATGTGAAGGTCACCGACATGATGGGAGAGCGTGGGAGACACTCAGAGTAAGCGTGGGCGACGGACGCGGGAAGGGAGAGCCACCTAAAAGGCGACGGGAGGGGAGGCGAATTCAAGTTCAAGAATCTTGAACTTGAAAAGTTGCCATTCTAGACTCGGGCTTTAAAGAAACGGAGGTTCATAGAAAGAAATACTGCGCGGGGCATTGGGATTACCATGGTTGTGTAGATCCCCAGAGTTGAGGATGAACGGTTCAGATGACAGCTAACAAGACCATCAAGGGCCAATGGGTTCGATGGAGGAGGGAGTGTGGTTTGGCGGAAGGGGCGGAGCGTGGAAGGGGAAGGGTAGGGGAGAGGCATTGCGCAAGTTCCAGGTGAAATGATGGGGGAGGAAGAGGTAGACTGTGGAAGGGGGAGTGGGGGGGGGTCCAGGCGCGGGGAAAAGAAATGACAGAGGGGCTATTCGGGGAGAAGGGGAATGGTGAGGAGGAGCAGGCGAGGAGGGGCGAGGTGGTTCGGTGGTGAAGCCTCAAGAAGATCTCATTGGATGGTAGAAACTGCGTTGCAGGGACGACAAGGACCAAACCGGGGCAGGGCAAGCAAATTATTTATTGTTGGCCAAAACCCCCCATACAGCCTGCGAAATTATGGTGGTTGCATGTGTGGCCAGAGTTGGTTCCACTGCCCCTAATCCCTCGATAGAATAACACGTACAGCGCCAGCGCATAGATTTTCTGCGCTATTGGTGCTTTTGCAATTATGAGCTCGTGCTACCAAGGATCTTCCGCCAATTCTGCATGTGCTGCCCATCTCGTGACCGTCCAACCAAAGTTCGAAGTTTTGGAGACGGGCCGCGTGCAAAGAAATGGCGGTCAGCACAAGAGTGGCGGAAAGTAATCAGAAAATACATACTCCAAAGATGGTGGGACCAACGAAAAAGTTTTGGTATCAATCACACAACTGGGACGGTGTTGCTCACGTGTCATCGAGATCTCAACAGAGGGTTCTTCAGAACGTCTGATATTTCTGGGTCATGACAGAACGCCGAGTTTAATGCAATAAACTGATTCCTCAACAACAAGTGTATCTATTGGTACATTCCGACACATATACAGGTTATATAACATCCCTACATGGACCATACATTTCAAGCAACCAGTTATGGTAAGTTGTTTTTTGACTTATTGTGTACTTATAGTGTATCTTTGCGTTTAAACAAAACGATTTTCTACTCGAAATCCTTGTTTGACACTGAGAATATCTACGGTATTTTAACAAGGTTCCGTCCTCAAATGCGAATGGTTCTAGATGCAACAGAGGGATAGTGTGATTTGTGTTGGGCTGAGAAATAGCCCTTAGGATCGTTCAAGGCTAATATCTTAAAGTAGGAATGTTGTAGTTTGCGGAGGCGTAATAATAAGAATACTTGAACCACCTTGCACTGGTGTGTGGGAACAAGATAAGTTGATAATAGCAAAGACATATAAGGCTTTTATATGATTACAAAGAATATGAAAAGTTATACTTCAACTGTTTTCTGCTGTTGCGGTTCGATACAGTGACGACTCGGGTAACTGCTCAGTATTGAGTCAGTTATGTGTACTTGCTGTTGCGCTGTACTTTTTGTACCTTCGCGTAACCTCCAGCGGTTGCGTTTGTCGACTCGTGTGTTGTTTCGCTGTAGTCTGCTCCGTTTCGTGTCGATACTTCGATACTTCAGAAGCGTTCAAGTTACTTGTTTCCAACAATTTGGAGGGTGACATTCTATCTTGAGGAGCCAATGCAGGTACGGTAGTACAGGTTGGGATGGGATGTGTAGGTTCTATAAAAGTTTGCATCATGTACAGAAAAGTATAGCCATTGAATACATTACATCATCAGGCAGACGTTCTCACGTAATCCCCGGGCTGGACCATAGATACAAGCCCATGAAGATGCCCCTGGCAAGCATCTTGGGCTGTGCGCTGCCCTTGCTCAAGACACAAACTATTCCCAAGAACTGCCGCTGCAGGCTGGCGCAGAGGTTGTGGCCGGAAGTGTTGTTGTTGCGGGCATTGTGCGTCGACATTGCGCTTGTTCTCCGGGGTATTGACGGCATTTTCAAGGGGACGAGCAACGGTTCTCCGAACAATTCTCCCGCCAAAAACGTTCAGCAGCACCCACGGATGGGATAATACTTTCGAAGCGGTAGGGCGTCGCTGGGGATCTCGATGTAGCATGCAGCGAATCAGCCCTTTCGCTTCGACTGAAATCGTCGCCCATTCCGGTGAGGAAAAATCCAGACGTCCATTCAGGACGGCCTCCGTGGACTCACTATTGTCATCCCCGAAAAAAGGAACGGCACCGCTTAGCATTGTGAAGAGGAGAACTCCAAGCGACCATACATCGGCAGAATGCCCGTACTCCCCTGAGAGCACCTCAGGCGCCATGTAAAACGTCGAACCCGAAATTCCTCGAGTAGTTTCGCCGGCTGAAAGCGGGATCGCAAGTCCAAAATCGGCAAGCTTCACGGTTAGCCGGTTAGAAGCATCTCCTTGCTTATGGAGCAGAATATTTTCTGGTTTCATGTCGCGATGCATCACACCCCTTGAGTGGCAAAACGCGAGAGCTGAGGCGATTTGTCGGAACAGAAGCGCCGACTCCTTTTCGGGTAGCCTTCCCCGTCGCACAACTTCGTCGTACAGGTCGCCAGAGTCGCACAAATCCATGACGAGATGAACTCCCGCGTCGTCCTCGAAGACCGCACGGAGCTGCACAATCGCCGGATGTGTCGCTGCTCTGGTTGCTGCAGCTCCGGGCGACGGTTGCGCCACGCGCATCGGCGAGCCTTCCGTTTGTCGCGCGCTCGCCATTTTGTTCTCATCGCAACCAGCGCTCGTGTTGCCCGCAGGGGGTGCGTTGGCCGAAGAATGAAGCCGATTCAAACGATGTTGCATAAGCAGCACCTCCATCTTCACCTCATCTCTCACGAACTGGTCGAGAAGCCGAGACTTCTGAATCGTCTTGCACGCGAAAGCTTGACCCGTCTCCCTGCAAACGCACCGTCGAACCGTGCCGAATTGGCCGGCGCCTAGAATTTCGGAGTCCAAATCAAACGATTCTTCGAGCCGTCTTTGAAGCTCCGGGAAGACTGGAGGCACATGAAGATTAGAGCTTATTGATAAAGGCGTTTCTGCCGTAGCGCTGTTCGGACGAACTTGAGCAAATTCTGTAGATTCAGAAAGAAGTCTTGGGGCTGGGTTTGCACTCTGCGTGTAGGAGTGTCGTAGCCGCTTGGTCGCATTGCCGGAAGTCGACAAGGGCTCTAGCACATCACAGGAGCGCCGAGTCCCGCCAGTAGCAGCATTACTGTTAGTAGTGGCTGATGCTTGGTTGCAAGCTGCAATGCCAGGTGTCTCCATTGTGATCCGAAATCGGAAGGGGATTCAGCGTTTATTTCTGAATTGTCGTGTAGCAATGCTTTCCACAAGCTCCCGAAAACTTAAGAGTTTAAAGCTGCGGCGCGGTGAAGAGAAAGCAAAAATGCCTCTGGAGGATAGAAGCCTTTGTAGAACGAAGAATACAGGAAAGGGTTTGAGATGGCGCTAAACTTTCGCAGTGAACGAATAGGAGCAATGTGCCAAGGCTTTTGAATCGGAGCCAGATGTAGACGAGAACCAGTGGAGGACGACCAATGCACCTAACTGGCTTCAGGGCTTGGGCATAAAGCGTAAAGTGAAAGGGAACGTGACACTGAGTCGTCATCACAATGAGTGGGGGCATTTTTTGAGCGAGTGAGGGTGTCTCGCTGGGAAGGGGAGGCTGGGGAAGAAACTCGTACATGCGACGACAAGATGAGGTATTTCGCGTCGCTGTCTTATGGCCGACCGCGTAGACCTATCACAGCGCACCACGGCACACGGAGGGCGGTTCGTGGAAGCGTGTTGTGGTGTGGACAATGCTGGGTTTGCGAAGATTAGTCTTCGTGCTGGGTCCGCTGACGTATTTGCTTCCGCTTATGAGCGTTCCTGAAGCCGGGCATTCTGAAATCCGGGAAGGAAACGGAAGCTTTGAAACCAGGTACATAATATGATGGTGTAGAAGTATTGTCTGTACAAGTGGTGCACGATTGGGGCCTAAAATATGAAGTAACGTTTGTGCCGAAATTTCAGTGCCCAGTTTAGTTGCGTTGAAGGGTCTTCCATTCACTGCTCCCTCTCCCCGTAACCCCTCCGCGAGGATATTGAAAAATCCAGCCTGTAAAACGCCTTCCAACAGAGTATGACAGGTCAGCGCGCCCCTTCCGCGTTAAACTTCGCAAATGGAAGTCCACCTGTACTTTCGGCGCAAGCAGCGGGCTATCACACGATGGGTCCATGTAGACGTCGCTTTCGCGCTCCAAATAGGTCGCAGCAAGATAGGCTCCAAAAACACCCACAATCGCAGAGGATTGCACAACGACAAAGCAGACCCCCAAATGAGCCGATGAACTTCGAGCCACACAAGCCAAGCAGAGTTCTATCTTCTTTGACCCGGACTTTACGTTATCCTTGGACGGTCTGTCGAAATTTGTGGTAATTAAAGAGGCCTCTGAAACTTCGACGGGTGTCAAACGAGTCCACGTAAGCGGATTTCCAAAGAGGCCGGGGCACAAGTGGTGAAGCAACTAAGAGGATCTTCGGACAGCACGGCACACATTACAGCGAATAACCGACACTTTCCATCTGTTCTTACAAAAGATCTGTCGAGTCCACGTGGTCGATGACAAAGTGCAAAGCAAACACTTTTTTCGACAGTATGCTTGCAGCTGGCAGCTTCAAAGCTGACCACAATCTTTTGTGGTCCAAGGCTAACACCTCTGACACGGCCAATCAAAGCCGCAAGGAGCTTCGAAACAAGCGAGCGCCATACGACTTTCGACGACTTTTCACGATCACCTATGATCCCAATCTCAGAGCAAATTCAGATCGGCAGATCGCGGTAGGCGCCAACACGAAAATATGCGACGCTATCGAAGCCCTCATCAACCAATTGACCATTCACAAATCCCTGCCGCTTATTAGTGTACTATCATTCGCAAAAAAAAAAAAAAAAAAAAAGACGTAGTCTCAACCCTTTGTTGTCTGAAAGTGTAGTGTCCCCATGTGTGCTGCAGCTCAACTTGTTTGGAACAGAAGTTGTTACGAGGAAAGCTAGGGAAACCTTGGGGGGTAAAACGCTACGAGCTGAGCTGCAGATGGTTTCCTAAAAAACTTTCACTACTAGCACAATTTCCAGCATTCACTCAAGCCTTAGCAGACATTGAATAAAAGACTACTCTAAGACGAAATTGCATCAATGGCAGCACCAAGTGGCCAAGCTGCCTCCACATCCTTGCCCTTGTAAGTGACCTGCTTCACCAGCGTAAGTTCTGCTGAATCATCAATCCCTGAAAAATACAGTAGATGATAAACAGAGCCAACAAAAGATTCAGGAATCAGGATCATATGCCAGCAATGGCAAAAGCTACAGAATGAAGCACCAAATGGTAACATAGAATGAATGTTAACGAAATCAATGTAATGCTTACTGAAGCCATGAGTGAGCAGCTTGTGCTGGTACACCACGTCCAAGCACATGTACGGCGCGTCCTTGCCCTCCACTCCAGGAAACTTCTTTGTGACTTCCTCCAAGGGTGTGGCACAGGCAGCCTCAGCTGCAGTGGCAAAGTCCTTAGCCTTGACAGGAGCTGATGACGCCTTGGGGTCGGGAATAACACCAAGCTGCAGGGGGGAGTGAGGGAACGGAGGGGGGAGGAAGGGGAACGCAGGAAATTGTGCCAAGGCACAGGGCGGGAAATTGTGGAGGGAGCGTTAGGGAAAAGGGGATCGAGGCCCAACTGCAATGCACCTTGCTTTGAAAGGCGCTGACACCTCAGAATCTGATCACACACAAATCAGGGCAATGACGATCAGCTCACACAATCCATCAGGTGCATGTTCATTCACAAGCAGTGAGAAGAGTCCAGTTTGTGTATCCCACACTGGCAAGCTATCACTCTGTCCAGTTTGTGCATCCCATATTCCCTTGCTTGACCAGCCTGGACGAAGATATTAAGAAGCAAAAGCAGCCTACTTGGTGCAACTTACCTGGCCCGCCTAGCCAAAGAAGTGTGAGGCGACATTGAGCTTTCAATTCTTTTTTTCTTCTCCTTCTTCTGGAAGTATTTTGGAGTTGACTCACCTGGCCTGCTCGGTCAAAGAAGTATGAAGCAATGAAGAGCTTGGATGCGCCCTGACCGCGACCACCACTCCACACCCCTCCGAACGTGCACTCCTCGAAAGAGCATGCAGGAGCCGCGTCGCCTGCAAGAGCCCCTCCCAGTTCCAACGCCTTTGCTGCCAGCAGCGCACACTCCGCTGCACTCCCTCCCATCGGCAGCGCCTGTGCCTGGACCTCCTCTGTGCCATACACGTACTTGTCTGGTGGGTGGGTTTGGGGGTAGGGGAGGGGGGTTGGGGGTGATGAGGGGGGAGGGTGAAATTGTTAGACGGGATACAGGCAGAGATATTACACACTCTTGGCACTCCCTCCTGCTGGCACCGCCTGTGCCTTACTTTATCTGTGCCGTACACGTACTTGTCTGGTGGGCGGGTTTGGTTGGGGTGGGGTGGTGTTGAGGGGGGGGGGAGTAGGGGGGAGGGGTGAAAGTGCCGCTGGGGATATTACCAGAGATTCTGCACACTCCGTGGCACTCCATCCTGCTGGCAGCGCATCTGCCTTGACATTTTCTGTGCAGTGCACGTACTTGTCTGGTGGGAGGGTTTGGTTGGAAGGGTAAGGGGCTATACACACTTTCATAGTACTTCCATCCCATCCAATCGTTATCTGGTTGTAGCAGCCAGCGTGTTTACACCACTATCAGCTAGCTACGAAGACGCTCCTTCCTCCTGCTTTGCCCCACCAGTCAACGCCAGAGCTATTCGGCACATGAGCATGCCTCTCATTCACGTTGCTTCAACTGATCACAATTGGCCCCTGGAACCTTAACCATCACAAGATTACTCTTTCCAATCCGTGCTGCTCACCACGCGCCATATTTAGCCAAAAGCAGGGGCACACATAATTAACTATTCCCTTTTACCCATGCTTGCATAGGATATCGCTATCCTCTCTGTGCCTCACCATGCACCATCTTTAGCCTTTGGCAGGGGCACAAATCCCCCCCCCCCCCCTCTTATTCATGCTTGCATATACATATCACTATCCTCTCTCGCTGCCTCACCACTGACCATCACCGCCAGTGAGTAGGCACGCCGCATCCAGATGTGCATACATCCCACACGCTTCTCTCTGCCTCACCCCTCGTCGCCACTGCTGTCACTGCCACTTGCTCTCAGGCTCATCCCAGGTGTGTCCCACACACGCTCCCACTTGCTTCTTCGCCACAGTTGGCTCTCTGTATCCGTTCCACCCACCTCTACTAATAGTTCTGAAGAAGAAAGGTACTCGCTTGAGTTTTTGCTCGACCACCTCTCTGTCTCTTCCCTACCACTCACCGTCAGTGCCCTTGGGTAAGCATGCATGCCCCTCGCTGCCTGGTGGCTTCGCCTTGAGCACCTGAGCGCGAGCTGCCATCAGACCGAAGCCCAGGTAGCTGCGGGTTCATTGAGGGATGGGGAGGGGGATGGCACAAAGCGCTTGCAACAATGGAGCATGGATGGATACAAGGGGAGACTTGCTAAGTTTGTCCCGTACTGAGCTGCGCATGCTTACCACACTGCTGCTGCTGCCCTCTGAATTGCATAGCGAGACCTAAATGGACTCAACCACACTTGCCTAACCCACCACGCCACGGCAAAACACATTTTCACATTGTTAGGCGTGGCTTGAATTGCATCAGCCAACCGTTTGCGAATACCGTATCTGCCTCACATGTTCCCATGGACCTTACGTCTTGCCCAGATTTAGGGAACTACTATTTTTTAAATCCTTCAGAGCCACATTGTCAGCCATCTTGAAAGACCTGTCGGACCCACTTTGCCCTGACCTGTGCACCTTGACCACGCAAGTCTTGCCCATCCTCAAAAACCCTCTCCGTCCTCGCCTATGCTTTTTAACCACGTCTCGTCCATCCCCCCAGAACCCTTTTCGCTCTCACCTGTGCACGTACACCCCGTACGTCTTGCCCATTCCGCTCAGCCTCCGAACGTAGCCCTCAGGCGCCTTCGCTGCCACGTCATCAGGCACCGCGTACGTCATCTGCACGGACCCGCCGCCCAGATCCACCACCCCCACCGTGTGGCTGATGTCCTTGCCGAGATTGCCCAGGAGGTAGTTCACCGTGACCTGCAGCGCGGGCGGATTGATATGTATGGGAGGATAGTGGAACATACTCAATCAACCAGATCAACCACCCTCACCGTGTGGCTGATGTCCTTGCAGAGGTTGCGGAGGAGGTAATTCACCGTCACCTATAGGGAGCAAGGATATGAATGGAGGATAGTGAAACATACTTTTAATCTCCAGATCCACCACACGAATGTGGGCCATGTCCTTACCGAGACTGCCCAGGAGGTAATTCACCGCCACCTGCATGGCAGGTTGAGAGAGACGGAGGATGCTGGGCCCGTTATGAAAATAACCAGGCCATACACCGATGTCCTCGCCAAGGCCGCACAGACACAGGTGTCTCAGACTTACCTCCGCGTTTTATTGAGAGATTACTGTTGCTTGGTAGATATGTTTAGGACTTTGGCGAAGGGAATTGACGGGGTGAACACGGTAAGAAGGCAAAGGCCAGACGAGGAACAGCGAAAGCCTGGGCTGACAAGGGGTTTTAGCTGGTCATGCACTGACAATCATCCTCCAGCACAAATTTCTCATGCAACAGCGGGATTCAAGCGAGTCTATCAGGACGCGCATACCAACGGAGGGAAAGGCGACTGCTTCTAGCGATCTTCCTTTGTGTGAAGAACGAAACCCTGGCAGGCACTCACCCACGCGAAGGAGCCCTCGTCGGCGCCATCAAGAATCTTGACGGAATCGGCAGCGAAGGTGAAGGGGTACTCCTTGAGCATCTCGCGGACCTGAGGAGAGCGAGATATTGAGAGAGCGAGAGGGCGAGTCAGACGTGTGAGAAGGTAGAGACGAAACAAACGATTAGGACTCATGTGACGGGATGGTCAAGAGATTGGACGCAATTGAACAGTGTGGAAGGAGGGAGATGAGCGAGAACCAAAATGGCGGGTCGTAAAATAATAAGCTTACGGCTTGGAGAATGTTGTCAGCGAGGTCGCCAGGGAGAAGGCGCAGACCAGCCGTTGCCTGCACAGGGAAAACAGCTCGCATATCAGTACTTCTCAGCAAGACAATACGACAGACTGGCCTGAGATCTCAGAGCGAATCTCTCGAGCACAACGGATCACGATATCAAAAGAAAGTATAGGAGAATCGGAGCTCGCTTTGTCACGCTAACACTGTGCGGTGTACCGCATTTCCAATAACGAGACTCACTCCGACGCGGATGGGCGTGGTGGAGCGGACTTCCTCGGGGACGACGGTGAGCGCCTTGTCGATGAGCGGACGGAGCGAGTCCGCCGCTCCCTTTTCGTTTTCGCGGAACGAGCTCAGACCTGGCTTGAGCTGCAGCGCAGGTGATGACGACAGTAGTTACGAGTATCGACATGTCAGTGGAGAGATGATAAGGAAATAGAAACGTTAAGGCCTCAAGTGCGCATGAAGACATTAGGGGGAAGGATTAGGAACAAGAAAAAAATGCCAAGATAATGAAATGACGTCCTTGGAGGACAAGATCTGGACCATCAACTGACAAATGTGCAGCCATCTGAAATGGCAGTGAATGGATACGCGGACGCATGTCTGATAACCATAACTGCAGCTGTTATTAGTTCTTTGAAGCCAATTTCCGTATTGAAGCTAGTTAGAGGGACGGAGACGTACCGCAACAAACAACTCCAAGTCGTCGCCGATCTCCATCAGTTCGAGTTTGGGGTTGAACTGGTACACGTGGATCCGGCTCCCAGTGCTTCCGGCATCGATAATGACGGCATACTTGTTCTCTCCTCCAGATTGCATTTTCGCCACCGCCTTGTTGACCTCATCTGCCGCGCTGTGATGGATGACGCGGTCGTCCGTGATTGGCTCTCCGTGAGGCATAAATAGAATAATGAAGATAATGAGGAAGATGGGGACGGATACGACGACAATGACCCCGCGATAGTGGAACAGCTTCTCCCAGGTGGACTCATGTCGTCGCCTCATGGTTGCTTAATGTCTGTGCACTGAGATTGACGACGAGGAGGCGAACGAGTACTACAAGAGCACTAACGTGCCGCTGTTGGGTGGTCAGCTGTGCTGATGGCCTGGCCTGACTGAGTGCTTCCTGATTCCACCGTAGGCTTTCCTTGATACAGAATAAGGACAGGAAGATCACCCGTCAGATGGGAAACCACAGAGGTTACTACCACGAAACAAGACCTAGCTATTCTAAGCTAACCTAGGCCAGCCTGCTACCTTGTCAGACTTGCCCTGAAGTGAACCACAATCCAAGTGCTATGACATAACCCTGGTCGACTCCATAGCTAAACCTTTCCAAGGTCTGGTGGTGAAGCGAAGCCAAGCTCCTTGGAAATGTCCATGCAGCACCAACTACTTCAGCAGACGCCCCGTGTTACCGTTGTCAATTTATCTTCACCGTACCAAGCTCCTTTGACCACCACTTTTCTCTCACCTGCTATCTGGCAGTTGGAACTGGTTGGATGATGAGACTGGAGGACAGATCATATGCCGATAGTTTTGAGGGTCCAATCCAACCGTCCATCTTCCTCCACCCCTGCTTCCCAGGCGTCGGGAGATCCCAAGGCATCGTTCGTTCCTTGGTTGCCTCGCTTGTCCGCCAAACCGTCAGCTTGTAGGTCTGGTCTGGTTTTGTCGTCAAAACTCGCTGTATCTCCCGAAATGTCGTGACACCCGAGGTACTGCAAACTGTCCTCTGGTGATGCCGGACGTCAGTTCATGAGCTCACCTCCAATGACATACAAGCATAGAGTAACGACCGGCTGATTCTGCTGGTTTGTGATTCATCTCAATTCAAAGCTGTCGGCCCATTCGTGGTGCCGTCAGATGGCTGCGCTATTGGCAGAGAAAGCCAGGCACCGACAGAATTTCAGCAAGTTGACTTCGATTTCACACTTGATGTGAAACAAGCAAACACAATATGGCAACAAGCATTTGCTTTTACAATCTAGCAAGCTTCTACACAACTTTCTGTGCACGAGCTGTGCAAGGCAATATGCATCCCAAAGATCCGATCATGACAGGCAGTCCACACAAAAGCCTGCCTTTCACACCGAACTCTAAATAGCACGACTTATTTCCTGCCTTTCAGCTGGATGCTACTTGAACCCGCAATCCCTCTGTTGTCCGGTTGGTGGTGCCCAGCCTTGTAACTGGACACGGAGAATTCCTCACACAGTGTGTCGTCAAGCCCCGGCAGGAGAACCAAGCCCCAATGTTCAACCCGCACACATGCGAGGCAGGCAGAAGCAAGTGATCCGCACCCATCCTAGTACAGAAAGCAAGGATCGCCTGAGCTGTGCCTTCCCAGGTATGCGGAAGTGGTTGTGGTAGCCGGGCTGCAGGGACAGCTGCTTGTTGCTGGGACATCTGGGAATGTGGATCCCAGCCTGACCCAGCTCCTCTGTTTTTCAAACTTGGGCTGAAATTGGAAACCATTTGGGGCGATGTGGTGCCGAGTTCAAGAGCAGCTGATCCTTGGAGGTCATCCAGGTCAATTGCCTCAAACCGCACCTGCAAGGATGGACAGGGAAGGCGTCAGATCCTCGTGTTCACAATTTTTTTAGACAAACGACACTTAGCGAATCTGCTTTGGAAATGCTGATCCCCTAACCCTTGCCAGCACTTGGTTTCACTCATCGCGCCATGCATAACATGCTAAAGCTACAATGCTGCACCTAAGGTACACCTTCCACACTACACACATACGTACCCTGTAAGACCGAGCCATGGCAGCCATTTTCAGCGCTGCCGCTTTCGTCCGCCCGTGAAATCGAGCGAGCTTCGCAGTCACCTCTTTAGCAGGTGTAGATGGGACCACAACCACGGTTTCCACGTCAGCCTTGCTGTCTGTTGACGTGGCGAGTTGCTGATTTTGTGCCGCCACGGGGTGATCTGTAACCGAGACGTTAGAAAGAGGATGTCAGTGGGAGGACCCCATGCATTACTAACCACAATGACCAAAGAAACCCAAGACGGCAAGGAAAGAACGTACCGACATCACGGGGCGAGTGAACTACCCTCCGCCATTGCGGTCGCTTTTGAAAATTATCACTATTGAGACAATTTTGAGATTTTCCGAAGGCAACAAAAGCACGTACCAACGTCGGAGAGGGGGAAGGGGGCGGGAAAGGGCTGAACTAGCGTCCGCCATTGCGGTTCCTTTTGAGTCTGTTCACAATTTTAATAACTTTTGAGGGCTTCAGGAGGCGAAGAAAGAACGTACCGACAACAGGAGGGGGTGAATTGCCGTCCGCCATTGCGGTGCCTGCTGTTGCCCCTGCTCCCGCCTCTGAACGCGACCTGGGCCAGTGATTTGGCGCATGTAGATTCTGCACCTGCTGGTGCTGCCGTTCCTGCTGCTGTTGCTGCTGGCTACCCGATAAAGACCGCGGCCACTGGCCCTGTGCCTTCTGGTGCGACTGCTGCTGCTGGCTTGACGTGCCAGACCGCGTTCGGGGACTTGCGAGGAATGAGAACATCGCCGCGGCCGTTTTTTGCGGGGAGGCTTGGTGCGGGGACGGTTGCGCGGTCGGTGGGAGATGAGGGGAAGTGAGCGGCGGAAGCATTGTTAGCAGCTGCTGGTGCTGCGCGGCGACGTCGCTCCGCGAGCGGCGGAGCAGCAGCGGAGAAGGAAGGTGATGCCCGCGGTGAAAGACGACAATTAGGCGGTCCGCGGGAGACAAGCGGAATTCTCCACGCGCGGCGGGGTTCTCGTGCGTACCGAGGAACGAGGTGGACTTGTAGCCTGTTGCTAGGAGGTCTTCAAACGCGGATATGCAACCCTTGCATGTGTCGACGGCTAGGACGACGGTGCGGCCGTCACCCACGCCGTAGAGGCGGTCGACGGGACGCTTGGACAGAGGCATTGCGACGATAGGCGAGGTACAGAGAGGTTAAGAGAGTTCTGGAGTGAGTTTAAAGCAGTCAAGGAGTACTGGCTGTTACTAAGCCGTACTTGAAGCTCGCCTATGAGGAGAAACAACGATGCTAGGTGAGTTAATTGGCGGTGCCTTTTGAACGCCTATTTTCCGTACACCGACTAATATACGGAATCCCTTGAAACGAAAATCCTGGTGATCAATTGTGAGAGAAGGACGCAACGCAGAAAAAGGAGTTTGTGCTAGCGG
Source organism: Closterium sp. Naga37s-1 (assembly GCA_947471745.1). Lineage (NCBI taxonomy): Eukaryota > Viridiplantae > Streptophyta > Zygnematophyceae > Desmidiales > Closteriaceae > Closterium > Closterium sp. Naga37s-1. Next base: position 932,494 of record CANJKZ010000979.1, read on the forward strand.
ATGGTTCTGAGATACGGTTACCCGTAAGCTAATAAGTAGCTACGGTCATACGGCCAGGCAGAAACGGGATGGCATTGGCAGTGTGGAGCGCGATGTGTTTGGTCAGTTTAGCAGTTACAGTGAATCACGAACCGCGATGGATGGCACACAGACGTCAGCAGACAGAACAGAAGACTCGCAGAAGGATGATATCCCACAGTTAGAAGGCCTTACGAAGTACAAGAACCGATCAACTGCACGAAGTGACAAACCGCAGAATCTCAGACGAAAGGGGGTTGATGTTGAAATCGAAGGAATGCAAACAGGACTCGGACCAACAGGTTGATGTATGCGTTCGCGGCGATGCACTCTTTCTGGGGCGACGATGTTTCTTGGCACTTGATTCTCCGAGATTTCCACCACAGACGAGGGGGAATGGAGAGGAGGGACAGGAATGGTTTATTCTGCGAGTCACATGTGGATGCCTGAAGCAGAACAAAGCTTTCGTTTCGTGAGTGCGAGGAATAGTACAGGGGACAAGTTGCCTCGCGTGCAGCCATTCTGGTTGCAACCGTTACTTGACAACACCATGCTGCTGGCCTGCTTGCTGTTCTGTGAGGTGCATGCCTGCTCCACGGATAAGAGTGTTGCTCATGGCGGTTTCTACTGGATTTGTCATGGGTTTGTCTGTAACGAGACTTCAGATCAGAGTTGAGGTTGGGGCCTCGCAGTTGAAGAAACCAGCCTTTCGAGTTTTGGGGGGTAAAAAGAGAGAGGGACGAGAGGGAAACACCTTTGGGAATGCCGAACACCCTTCTAAAAGAAACCAGCTGGAGACATGGTCAAAGTTTCAGGTTTGTTCTCTGTGGTATAGAAGTAGATAGAACGGTGTAGTGCTCCGTAGGACAGTGAGGAGGGAGACGAAAGTTGTGTACTCCCATGCGCAACAAGGGGTAGCTGAGACGACCAGCTGTACAGTTCTGTACACTCGTCCCGATTCCTGATTCTCGAGCATGAAACCCCGACCGTGCCCCACCAATTTGGGGGAAATAACTGATGAGAACAAAAATGGAAATTGAGGCGTTGGGGGTCTTGTTTGGCAGCTGAGAGGCTGGGTGAGCTACCTGGTGTAGCAGCAGTTTAATGGCATTCGATCAACCAATCAAATGCGTGAGGCGTGAACAACCAGGAGCCAGCTGTTCACTGTCGCCACCACCACGTGTACCGAGCCTATGGTGAGCTGGAAGGCAGAAGAGTACAGTATAACCGAACCACCAAATCTGGGACTTCTTTGGTGCGATTGGTGGTCCCTCCCTGAAGGAGGCGCGGAGTAAGGGCGTGTCTGAAGTGAATTTCGACGTTTGCCGACGAAACTTTCGTCGACGTTCCTTGACGAAACTCGACATCCGTTTTCAGCTGTGTTCACTTCAGACACCCACACGACAAAATAACCCACACGTGCCATAGGAACACTGTTATAAGTTGCCCATGAAAATTCGACGTGGAATTAACAGAATCATTCATGTAACTCAATTGTTTGCAATCTCGCGAATTTCGCTTAGCATAGATTGTTGCTGGTAACACCGGATATTCTACTGTCACATTGCCAGCGAAATTTCTCTAGCACGTGTCGCTCTCGTCTTAGTTCTTATTCACGTGTGTTTGCCACAGCTATGCAGACATGGCGTGTCGAAGAATTGTTTTTGAAACACTCACTGACAACAGTGACTCAAACAGCTGCCCGGTATCACTGTTCGACATCCCTCGACATGTGCACGAACGTCGAGTTTCGTCGAGGGATGTCAGGCTGCACTTCAGACACCAACACGCGTGGGTCCCACGGATGAGTTTCGTCGACGAAATTTGACGAAACTCGACGTTTGCACTTCAGACACGCCCTAAGGGCGTGTCTGAAGTAAAACGTCGACGAATGTACAGTCTCGTCGAGATGTCGGTGAGTTTCAACCCTCGGATCGAGTGTTCCAACCGTCAGGATTCCTCGACATCCCTCAAAGTTTCGTCGAGGAATGTCGACGTTCACTTCAGACACGCTCTGACAGCCAAACAAAGACGGACAGGCAAGGCTACATTATTCAGGTTCGGAGTTGACCAGTGTCTCCATACGTAGATATGTTGCAAGGTTCGCGGCAAGCCAGGCTAGGTTGGTAGGTACGGGAGGTAGGTAGCAGACAAGACAATCCCCCGAGGATCAACCACACATATGGCTGTGGAACGTTTGGGATTTTTATACGTTTGAGAATGGTGTATTTTTTAAGCGCTTTGTTCAAGTAGGTTTCAATACGTTTCAGAGCGGTACTTTTCCGAACCGAACCATATGCCCAGATTTTCCACGCTCTAAGAGCTGTTCCTACGGCCTCTTGTCAGGCCTACCCCATATCAGATTTGTGGAAACTCGAGATTTTCGTTATTAAAACCAAATTTCAGACTTGTATTGCGCGATTAGAATCCGCGCGCGCGAAACCTTTCAATCGCGCCACATCAGCAAACCACACCGAGACTGCGCTGAACATGTGCAAACACAGGTCAGTTTTGTCGAGAATGGGGCTACAGTTTTGTTTTTCAGCTGGCAGCATTTGTACTGTGGCACCAGCGATTTGTTCACGATTCTCTGGGATGCCACAATGTGAAATTCGAAACCTGACGTTTTTTCTCAAACTGAGCTCCATGTTCCCGATTTTCGGGCAGTACAGGAAAGCTGTTCGCAATCCACGTGCCACATCACCCAGGCTAGAATTATTTCACGCACGTTGCAAGACTAGAAAATCGTCCAATACGAATTCGCCTTACACTGAGAATTGTGTGATTGGGGCGAGTCTGACTAGAGTTTGTCTGACAAGGGCCCCGTAGGAACACGCTCTAAGACCACCCAAGCCAAACATCACTCTCGAGAGTGTAATCGTGAAGCCATTACAGTAGGTAAATAAGTCGCATGTCGCATGTCACAGCTGTAATTTAGAGTCCGCCACGTGCTTCAGCGGAAGATGCGGTCCGAATATTACTTTCGCGGTTCGAGATTCAGCGTGCATGCTGCTGACCCGCAACCTAATGCCGTCTTATCGTTCCACGTTGTGCTTGCCCCTCAGTAGAACATCAGAGCCGAAGCGCTCGATACTTGTGACCCTTATGACTTTTCTCTTCACTACTGACATGGACCTCGTGGAATCCGGACCTCTAAAAACCATGTTCAAATATCGGTCACGTAATTTTCGCCCTGGACTCCGGCTACCTTCTGGTGCAGTGCCTGAGTAGTTATGGAGCACGTCACAACAGTCGAATAATTGGGACCGCAGGTGCGTTTGGTGTAGCTGATCAAGCTTGGAGTTTGATCTGGCAGGAGAGAAGGGTCCTCATTGATCGCAACTCCCATGCAGCTGCTGATAAGAAACTCTCTCGATGGCAGCTTTTACGTCCTCGAAGTCGAATCTCCTAAAACAACAGTTGAGTCCGTCATGTCCACGATTAAAAAATCCACGGGAATACCTATCTCCCAGCAGATGCTGCTTCATGAGGGCCGTTGGATGGAACCGTTCAGCAACCTGAACCAGGGTTCTCTTTGTGGGAGTCAGACAGCATACATGAAGTATGCGCAGAAGCTCCTGTCAGATTACAATGTTGGGCCTGGTGCTGTTCTTACATTAGCTCCTTTGGACATGCCGAATTGGAGGACAAGGCTGAAGAATGCTGGCTGATTGGAATGATGCTGGCTGCGGACTAAGGTGGCAATGGCGTAGCAGCATTTCTGTGTAGATACCAGGGCCTATTTTTGGATTTTAGGTACTCTGATTTCCAGAGTAGTTTTTTTCCCAACTCTGAAATCTAGGGTTGTTCCTGCGCCTTACTCTGATTTGTCAGAGTAACCCTATACTTTCAAAAAAAAACCCAGGCACGTCAGAGTGATATTTTTCTCTACTCTGATGTTAGTTAAGTTTGGTGTACCATGACCTTAATAGGTTTTTGTTACGCCTTTTGTACTTGCATTTCCGCGTCGCCCACGTTTCCCCCCTCACTGCGATGTTTCAGAGTGAGGTGTTGGCGGCACCGATAATCTGACTAAGGGCGTGTCCGAAGTGAAACGTCAATAGATGTCGCTGGATGTCGGTAAATGTCATCCCTCGGATCGACAGTTCCAACCGTCAGGATTTACCGACATCCCCAAACGGATGTCCACGGATGTCGACGTTTCACTTCGGACACCCCCAAAGAGCGTGTCTGAAGTGAAATGTCGACGGATGTACAGTTTCGTCGAGGAATGCTGGCGAATCTCAACCCTCGGATTGAGCGTTCCGACCGTCAGGATTCCTCGACGTCCCTCAAAGTTTCGTCGGGAAACGTCGACGTTCACTTCAGACATAAAGAGAGAGGGGACTGGCTGGCATCGTGCGCTGGTTGGGAAAGTTGTCAAACTACGGTAGCCAATCAGTGCTCATATTGCCGCCAACACACGACAGAAATCAGGAGAATGATCTCGACGATTCGGGGAAAACCCGCTAAACGTAGGGGGAGGTGGGGAGGGGAGGGGGGCGGGGGAGGGGGGGCCGGCAGGTATTCCCTATACAGAGTAAATTCGGTCCCCGAAAAAAAAACCCAGAGGCCTCAGAGTAAACTACAGCATAACTCTGACAAATCAGAGAAATCGGAAGTCCCAAAAAAATTACCCAGCGGGTACAGAGTTACTTTCAAAAATGACTCTGATTTTCAGAGAAACAGAGTAATTTACTCTGAAAACGTGAGGCCTGGTAGATACCTGACATTTACCACAGGAGCTAGGTGTTCTCTGTTTTCTACACGAGTTTGTGATTGAGTGTGTGTTAGGTAAATGAAATAATGTTCAGCAAAAGGTTAATAGAAGCAGAACCCATGCTGACAAGATTAGTACCATGTGAAGACGCAAAACATAAGGTAAAACCATATCAAGCTCCTCCTTTTACATTCACAAGGCCAGCGAGCTGGAGACAGACAAGCTAACAACCACTAGATGGAGATTCTGTCATTCCTGTGCGCATCTGCCTTGTGAATGCAAAAGGAAAAGCTGCAAGCAAACCTGCGTGTGTTGCCCACAGACATACCGTTTGCAGTGGTACTATGCATGGCTTCAGAATCGAAACTAGAGCCCGCTTATTTGATGACGCCCGCCCAGTCGACGGTACCACCCATCCTCCAGCTGCTCCAACACCATCCTCAATGGTGTGATCGGTGCTCGGCCACCCACTATTCTCCGTGCCACAAAAGACCCTCCTTCCTACTCCTAATGAGTCATCCCTCTCCACAGCCCCAACGCCATTGTCGCAAGCTTCTTGAACCCCTTATTCTGAAGCATCATCCTGACAGGCAGATCCAAATGCTGCCATGTCACCAACCCTCCTCTGGCGGCTGAAATCCACCAGCAGCGGCCGGTACAGCGGCTCGTTTTCATCTCTTCCAACACTCGGTTTGACAAACGCTTCAAATTTGCCAAAGCATTCACCAAACGAGCCGTCAACACCGATACAGTATCCAGCTGACCCGTGAAAATCCTCAAGACCGAATCCGCCATGACATGCAGTTGCCTCCCTCCTAGCCTGCGCTGGTAACTTCATGCACAGTGATTCCTTCAGCGAAGCTGAACCGCTGCCTCTAGCAACCACCACTGCTGCCCTTCCCCTGTGATGGTTCTCCTGAAACTCAGGCGAAGGGAGCCTTCCTGGAAGGTTCACAGGGCGCGAACATGCTTTACTGGTGGCGTGTCGAAAAGCCTTGACCCGATCGAAACGGAGGATGGTGGCTTCTGTTTTTCTAGCAAGAGGAGCGAACAGCTCATGGCTCCCTTCCGCTATAGTCACGCCTTGAAAAATGAATGAACCGCAAGGAGACGAACGATCCGGAGGCTGATTGGAATCCGGGTAGGGCTGCTTCAGCCTCCGTGATTTGAGATGCGGTTTCCTGTACCAAAGCTGACGGCGAAATGTCCACTGCAATAATGAATTTGCTGCACAGGAGGAGAGATTAATCCGGTTACAAGGGTTAAAGATGGAATTTACAGCTCTCCTATAAGGGCAGAAGAAAAGAGGTCAAACGACATCAATAATAAAACAAACGAGTCGGGAAAGGCAAAAACATAACTAAACTAAACAAGACAGGGAAACGAAAGAGAGGAGAGAATCGTGAGACGGCGAAAATATTTATCACTACTACCTTGTCCCTCGAAGCACGGTGAGAGTCGCCTTGCATCCACGAAACGCTCCGACGGCACATCCCAAGGCAACCATGTCCACCAGACGACGCAAACTGCGCACTTGACGGATCACCGCGTGTGCTGTTGCGTCTTCGGGGAAATGGGAGACGGTGACAGGGTGAAGAGCGAGAATGATGTCTCCTGGGAGAAGGTTCTTCGGGGTTAGGATGGACCAGCAGCTGCTTATCACGCCGACCACGCTGGTGCTTTTGCTGGGAGTGTTTGGTTCGACGGGGTGACAACGACTCGGACTCATTCTTTCGTGATCCGTGGCATCAAGTGATTGCCTCAAGTAGTAGGTGTGTTGACGAAAGCGCAAGCAAACGCGGTAACGAATGAGGTCTGTCTAGTATGACTTCATAAAGCCGAACCTCTCTGAGCTGAAATTGAAGTCAGCCGCGGGGATGAACGGTACTTTCGAAGTCTGTGCATTCTTTCACGAATAATATGATGGATAGTTTGTGGATATCTGTAGATTTCAACAACTGAGCGGGACGGAATGAACACTGAAGGCGTTGCTATCATGGAGCGGATGGCACCGCCTCCGGCTGATGCTTGATCTAACCCCTCAGCATCCTGTACTTCTCGAACCTCGCAGATTCAGCAGACTATCTTCCAACGCCCAGCGGTTGCTCAAAGAACTACATCCCCAAACCCATATCGATGCTCTCTTGTCAAAGCTTTCTTGTGCCAGTGCCCCTTCTTTTGCGGACATGGAATGTAAAAAGAGCTCCACTCATACGATATTGTTTTTCCAAGTGAGTGTGAATCCACTAGGAGGTGGCAGAAGACTCCACTAGAGTACGGTTTGGTAGGATGTGAAAACGGTTTAACAGTATTAAAAAGTGGTTACATTAACTTTTGAATGACAAAGGAGTTGTGGGTGTCAATGGTGCCAATGCCAACGGAGAGTTATGTGCGACTCGGTGGCACCGCACAACAACCCCACACAGCAATGCCCAATGCTTTTTGTCGGTTCCAGAAACCTCCCGCCCTACGCTCACGCTTGTCAGATGACAGGCGTCGGATGATTATTTGTTCCTCCTGGGGATTGGTCGGATTCCGTGCGCGAAAGTGAAATCATCACTTGATCTCGGCGAAACTCGGTGGATGTCTGTTGGAGCGTTGATTGGCTGACTTTCAGTATCTGCAGAGGGCAGGCGGTTACCATCATCGCAGCGCTCCGCCATTTTTGAACCGCTGGATTCTTCGTGGCGGTCCACAAGGCAGAAAGTGGCGCGAAGAAATGGCGTTTCGGCCCCTACAAGTAGGCGCGGTTACCATTTCAGCAGCTTTCGACAATGTGTAATTACGCTCGTACAGCTATATATTATGGCTTTCTCGTGTCTACACATTATCGAGACTGCTCTTAGTAGGTAATCCTTGCTCCAGGTCGAACATGGCGATTCGACAGAGGCGTTACCATCCTACCACGTGGACTCGCTTCTGATTCACGCAACTGAAGCTGCTTCTATCAATTCTTAGCTAAGCATTTTCAGATGCAATTATCCAGCATTCGACCCTCTTAGCAAAGCAACTGTCTGGAGTCCGGACATTCGCCCACCCTGCTTTGTTTGTTGCTGAATCAGCACATTTCATTTCAATGCTACTGGTCGCCTAATTCACGATCCTGGTAGGCAGCGTAGTTAGGCAGTAGGTTGCCCTGGTGCCTGCTTCCCTAGTTGCCATGCTGGCAGCTCTAAAGCCGTGCTTACCACGGCGCCTCAATCGTGTCCTCTGCACCGCATTGCACCCATCCGCAGCGCACCGCGCGCTCCAGCCCGTCCAGTACCGAGTCTTAGTCCTCTGGGATCAGGCTCAGGCCGCCGCCGGAACAGCATGGATCCGCGGATTCACCGCAAATTCCGGCGGAGATTCAGGGAACGGGAATAATGCGGGAGGCAAGAAGGGGGATTCGGCGGCGGACGTGCCGATTTCAAGCGAGAAAGGGGATTCTGCGCGAAGGGGCCTTGCGGCGGAAGTAGCTGCGGAAGGCGGAGGGGAATCCGCGCGCGTGGCCGAAGCATCGGCGGAAGGGGCGGGGGAAGCGGCGGGGGAAGCCGCCGCTAGTGAGGCGTCGGCGGAAGCAGTGGGGGAGGAAGTCGCAGCGGATGCCGTAGCGCACGCTGGGTATCATGGCGCCCGGCGCGGCCGCATCAGACGGCGTGATTCGCGGATCAGATCCGCCACGGAAGTCAGGGGAGCCTCTTCCGCTCCCGCTGCAGCGGCTGCGAACGCTGAGGTGGCTGCGCGGGGGGGAGATTCCGTGGGGGCAAATGGTGTGGGAAATGCTGGCGCGTCCGCGGAGGGCGGGGCGGAATTCGTAATGGGGGAAGGCGCAGCGGGGGAAGGAGCGGGGGAAGGCGGGGGACTGGCGGAAGAGACGTCCATCGTCCCCGCGGGTCCGCGCCCCGAGCATTACCCCAAAGTGCTCGCGATTCCGCTCACGCGGAGACCATTATTCCCAGGCTTCTATGTCCCCGTTATTGTCAAGGTGGGGGCGCGTACATTCTGTTTTTCCATAACCGTCCAGGTGGGGACACGTGTGTGTTCCGTTTCTGAGTTGACTTAAAACACACCTAGCTTCTGCTCACGCGCAGACCACTATTCCCCGTTATCGTCAAGGTGTGCGGCCAGGCCATGCGCATTCTTCCCCCTTGTTCCCCCCTCTCCCACCCCCCACCCTTGGCTGCAGAACCCCAAGCTGGTGGCGGCGCTGCAGGCGCTCAAGGCGCAAGGCACGCCCTATGTGGGCGCATTCCTAGTTCGGGACGACCATGCCGCTGCTGCTTCTTCTTCTGCCGCTCATCCTTCAGCTAGCGCGGCTGGAACAGCAGGAGCAGAGGGAGCAGATGGGGCAAACGGAGCAGCCACAAGCAGCAGCAGTGACAGGCGCGAGTTGGGGCCGGAGAGGAGTGACGGTGTGGGGGAGGAGTGGGGCGGGGGGGTGGTTCACGGAGGGGGCGCAGGGGCGAGGGGGGGGCAGGCGGAAGGAGCAGGCGCGGGGGTGGGAGAGGGGGCAGGAGAGGGGGAAGGTGGTGGCGGTGGGGGTGGGGGGGAGGCGTTTATAAAGGGAAGGGAGCTTTATAGCAAGCTGCATGAGACAGGGACGTTCGCCCAGGTGAGAAACGGTGGAGAGTTGTGATAAAGCCATGAATGCTGATGATGCTGGTGGGTGGCAGTAGAGGGGAGGCGTTTATCAAGGGAGGGGAGCTGTATGGCAGGCTGCATGAGACAGGGACGTTCGCCCAGGTGAGAAGTGGTGGAGAGCGGTGGTCTTAGAGGGTTTTTTGAAGGGATCTGTAATGGTTTGGAGTGGTGTTTAAGCGGTTGATGCTGGCGATGGGATGGAGGGGAGGCGTTTATCAAGGGAGGGGAGCTCTATGGCAGGCCGCATGAGACAGGGACGTTCGCCCAGGTGAGAAGCGGTGGAGAGAGATGGGTTCAGAAGAGATTTGTAGCGTGCCCAAGCAGTTGATGCAGGTGATCAAGCCACCTCTGTCCTCCTGCCGCACTCCTCCCCCTCCTCCCTCTCCTCCCCCTCCTTCCCCTCCTCCCTCCTCTCCCCTTCCCCTCTGCAGGTGATGCAGGTGATCAAGCCACTGGACGGCGACTCAGCGCAGGTGCTGCTGATGGGGCACCGGCGGCTCAGATGCTGTGCTCACTTTTGAGGCGCCTCAAAAGTCGGCTCAGATGCTGTGCTGAACCACACATCTGAAGATAAAGATAAAAAGCGCGAACACACACCTTACACTTCTTACTTCTCCTGTTGCTCCTCTTCTTTCAGGTGATGCAGGTGATCAAGCCACTGGACGGCGACTCAGCACAGGTGCTGCTGATGGGGCACCGGCGCCTGAGGCTGACAGGCATGGTGGGGGACGACCCGCTCACTGTCACCGTTGACCATGTCAAGGTGGGATGCGGTGGAGGTGGGTTTGGGTGGGAGAGCTGGTGGAGTGGCAGTGCTGCTGATGGGGCACCGGCACCTGAGGCTGACAGGCATGGTGGGGGACGACCCACTCACTGTCACCGTGGACCATGTCAAGGTGGGGATGGGTATGTGACGGTGGGGATGGGTGTCAAGGTGAGGGAGGTTAGTGGGGGTGGAATTGTAGTGCTGCGTTGTGCGATTCGTGGCGTGAGGCTCATAGGTCTGGTGGGGGACGACCTCCTTACAGCCATCCGGTGATAGTAGTGTAATGATCACAGCTGGTTTTTGAGAATTCTCAAAGACCTCCTTACAGCCATCCGGTGATAGTAGTGTAATGATCACAGCTGGTTTTTGAGAATTCTCAAAGACCTCCTTACAGCCATCCGGTGATAGTAGTGTGATGATCACAGCTGGTTTTTGAGAATTCTCAAAGACCTCCTTACAGCCATCCGGTGATAGTAGTGTAATGATCACAGCTGGTTTTTGAGAATTCTCAAAGACCTCCTTACAGCCATCCGGTGTTAGTAGTGTAATGATCACAGCTGGTTTTTGAGAATTCTCAAAGACCTCCTTACAGCCATCCGGTGATAGTAATGTGATGATCACAGCTGGTTTTTTAGAATTCTCAAAGACCTCCTTACAGCCATCCAGTGATAGTAGTGTAATGATCACAGCTGGTTTTTGAGAATTCTCAAAGACCTCCTTACAGCCATCCGGTGATAGTAGTGTAACGATCACAGCTGGTTTTTGAGAATTCTCAAAGACCTCCTTACAGCCATCCGGTGATAGTAGTGTAATGATCACAGCTGGTTTTTTAGAATTCTCAAAGACCTCCTTACAGCCATCCGGTGATAGTAGTGTAATGATCACAGCTGGTTTTTGAGAATTCTCAAAGACCTCCTTACAGCCATCCGGTGATAGTAGTGTAATGATCACAGCTGGTTTTTGAGAATTCTCAAAGACCTCCTTACAGCCATCCGGTGATAGTAGTGTAATGATCACAGCTGGTTTTTGAGAATTCTCAAAGACCTCCTTACAGCCATCCGGTGATAGTAGTGTAATGATCACAGCTGGTTTTTGAGAATTCTCAAAGACCTCCTTACAGCCATCCGGTGATAGTAGTGTAATGATCACAGCTGGTTTTTGAGAATTCTCAAAGACCTCCTTACAGCCATCCGGTGATAGTAGTGTAATGATCACAGCTGGTTTTTGAGAATTCTCAAAGACCTCCTTACAGCCATCCAGTGATACTAGTGTAATGATCACAGCTGGTTTTTGAGAATTCTCAAAGACCTCCTTACAGCCATCCGGTGATAGTAGTGTAATGATCACAGCTGGTTTTTTAGAATTCTCAAAGACCTCCTTACAGCCATCCGGTGATAGTAGTGTAATGATCACAGCTGGTTTTTGAGAATTCTCAAAGACCTCCTTACAGCCATCCGGTGATAGTAGTGTAATGATCACAGCTGGTTTTTGAGAATTCTCAAAGACCTCCTTACAGCCATCCGGTGATAGTAGTGTAATGATCACAGCTGGTTTTTTAGAATTCTCAAAGACCTCCTTACAGCCATCCAGTGATACTAGTGTAATGATCACAGCTGGTTTTTGAGAATTCTCAAAGACCTCATTACAGCCATCCGGTGATAGTAGTGTAATGATCACAGCTGGTTTTTGAGAATTCTCAAAGACCTCCTTACAGCCATCCGGTGATAGTAGTGTAATGATCACAGCTGGTTTTTGAGAATTCTCAAAGACCTCCTTACAGCCATCCGGTGATAGTAGTGTAATGATCACAGCTGGTTTTTGAGAATTCTCAAAGACCTCCTTACAGCCATCCGGTGATAGTAGTGTAATGATCACAGCTGGTTTTTGAGAATTCTCAAAGACCTCCTTACAGCCATCCGGTGATAGTAGTGTAATGATCACAGCTGGTTTTTGAGAATTCTCAAAGACCTCCTTACAGCCATCCGGTGATAGTAGTGTAATGATCACAGCTGGTTTTTGAGAATTCTCAAAGACCTCCTTACAGCCATCCAGTGATACTAGTGTAATGATCACAGCTGGTTTTTGAGAATTCTCAAAGACCTCCTTACAGCCATCCGGTGATAGTAGTGTAATGATCACAGCTGGTTTTTTAGAATTCTCAAAGACCTCCTTACAGCCATCCGGTGATAGTAGTGTAATGATCACAGCTGGTTTTTGAGAATTCTCAAAGACCTCCTTACAGCCATCCGGTGATAGTAGTGTAATGATCACAGCTGGTTTTTGAGAATTCTCAAAGACCTCCTTACAGCCATCCGGTGATAGTAGTGTAATGATCACAGCTGGTTTTTTAGAATTCTCAAAGACCTCCTTACAGCCATCCAGTGATACTAGTGTAATGATCACAGCTGGTTTTTGAGAATTCTCAAAGACCTCATTACAGCCATCCGGTGATAGTAGTGTAATGATCACAGCTGGTTTTTGAGAATTCTCAAAGACCTCCTTACAGCCATCCGGTGATAGTAGTGTAATGATCACAGCTGGTTTTTGAGAAGTCTCAAAGACCTCCTTACAGCCATCCGCTTATAGTAGTGTGATGATCACAGCGACGGTAATGGAGGTGGTGAGCACGCTCCAGGACCTCGTGTGTGCAGCACAACCTGCTGCCTTTCCCCTCATCCGTCATCCCTTCTCCTCCTTCCCATACTTTGCTGTGCCAAGCCATGCCAAGCCATGCCACGCCATGCCCCATGCCATGTCCCATGCCAGGACTTGCCGTACAACAGCAACAGTGTGATGATAAAGGCCACAGTGATGGAGGTGGCGAGCACGCTCAAGGACCTCGTGAGGCACAACCCTGCCTTTGCCCTTTCCCACCATCCCTTCTCATCCTTACTTATCCGCTGTCTTTACCATGTTGAGCCATGCCCATGCCATGTCCAATGCCAGGATCTACCATACGACAGCAACAGCGTGATGATCAAGGCCACAGTAATGGAGGTGGTGAGCACGCTCAAGGATCTCGTGAGGCACAACCCGCTGTACAAGGAGCACATCGCCATGTTCGTGCAGCACGTGGGGGAGTTCAACGCCTCAAGAATGGCGGATTTTGGTGCCGCGCTTACGACCGCCGATGAACCGACACTCCAGTCGGTTCTGGAAGAGCTGGACGTAAGTCACCCTCACCCCCGGTCCCCCCCCCACAACCCGCTGTACAAGGAGCATATCGCCATGTTTGTGCAGCACGTGGGGGAGTTCAACGCCATGGCTGACTTTGATGCTGCCCTGACAACTGCGGATGAGCCGACACTCCAGTCGGTGCTAGAGGAGCTGGATGTGAGTCGCTGTGGCATCATGGGTGTGTGGACATGCATGGGTGTGTGGACATGCATGGGTGTGTGGACATGCATGGGTGTGTGGACATGCATGCGTGTGTGGGTTTGCGTCTGCCCCTTTCCCTGTTGTGTGGCCTTGTGCATATGAACGGACTGTTGTTGTTCGACCCTCCATCCCACTTCGTCCTCCTATCTCTCCCCTCCGCCTGTCCATCTCCCCCTCCATCCCTTGCACCACCAGGCCGGCAAGCGTTCTTCGCTCGCACTCATGCTGCTCAAAAGGGAGCTGGTGCCCTCAAAAGAGATGAGTTGCTGGTGCTGCACAAAGTGCCGGACTCGAAGAGCTGAAGAGGTCTGATCCTGCACTTGGTTTTTACCCACCATCCCATTTCTTCCTCTTTTCTTCCCCCGCCTGTCCATCTCCCCCTCCATCCCTGCACTACCAGGTGGGCAAGCGGCTATCGCTTGCACTCATGCTGCTCAAGAAGGAATTAGAACTTGCCAAGCTGCAGGTGAGACGATGCCTTCTTGAGTCGACTCAAAAATAGGAATTAGAGCTTGCCAGGCTGCAGGTGAGACGACTTTTGAGTCGACTCAAAAATAGGAATTAGAGCTTGCCAAGCTGCAGGTGAGACGATTTTTGAGTCGACTCAAAAATAGGAATTAGAGCTTGCCAAGCTGCAGGTGAGACGACTTTTGAGTCGACTCAAAAATAGGAATTAGAGCTTGCCAAGCTGCAGGTGAGACGACTTTTGAGTCGACTCAAAAATAGGAATTAGAGCTTGCCAAGCTGCAGGTGAGACGATGCCTTCTTGAGTCGACTCAAAAATAGGAATTAGAGCTTGCCAAGCTGCAGGTGAGACGACTTTTGAGTCGACTCAAAAATAGGAATTAGAGCTTGCCAAGCTGCAGGTGAGACGATTTTTGAGTCGACTCAAAAATAGGAATTAGAGCTTGCCAAGCTGCAGGTGAGACGACTTTTGAGTCGACTCAAAAATAGGAATTAGAGCTTGCCAAGCTGCAGGTGAGACGACTTTTGAGTCGACTCAAAAATAGGAATTAGAGCTTGCCAAGCTGCAGGTGAGACGATTTTTGAGTCGACTCAAAAATAGGAATTAGAGCTTGCCAAGCTGCAGGTGAGACGATTTTTGAGTCGACTCAAAAATAGGAATTAGAGCTTGCCAAGGTGCAGGTGAGACGATTTTTGAGTCGACTCAAAAATAGGAATTAGAGCTTGCCAAGCTGCAGGTGAGACGATTTTTGAGTCGACTCAAAAATAGGAATTAGAGCTTGCCAAGCTGCAGGTGAGACGATTTTTGAGTCGACTCAAAAATAGGAATTAGAGCTTGCCAAGCTGCAGGTGAGACGATTTTTGAGTCGACTCAAAAATAGGAATTAGAGCTTGCCAAGCTGCAGGTGAGACGATTTTTGAGTCGACTCAAAAATAGGAATTAGAGCTTGCCAAGCTGCAGGTGAGACGATTTTTGAGTCGACTCAAAAATAGGAATTAGAGCTGGCCAAGCTGCAGGTGAGACGATTTTTGAGTCGACTCAAAAATAGGAATTAGAGCTTGCCAAGCTGCAGGTGAGACGATGCCTTCTTGCATTCTGAGCATCCGACTTGCTGCTTTTGTCTTTTCACCACGTCTGTTCTTATCCGTCCTTATGCCTTTTCTCTGTGGTGATCCTTGACCCACTTGTCTCTGTGTGTATCCTTGACCCACCTTTAAACGTAACCCCCTTACCCGTCACGCCTCATCTGTGCCGCCCTGCATTGGCAGGCGAACATCGCCAAGGGCGTGGAGGAGAAACTGGCGGGGGAGAGCCGCCGGTACATGCTCATGGAACAGCTCAAGGCCATCAAGAAGGTGAGAGGGGAACAATGCTTGGAGCAGCTTGAGTCAATGTTGAATGTAACCCCCTATTTTCTAATAATTTATATAAAACTGAGAGGACATTTATCCGCGACTTTGTTTTCTTCATTCTTTTCTCTGCCTCTTTTGATGCTCTGTCGTCCCATCTTCTACCTCTCGTGCTTTTCAGGAGCTGGGGTTGGAGAAAGACGACAAAACTGCACTCATCGGTGAGTAAGACATGCCATGAGATGCCATGCTGTGTTTGGGTGCCACGCCGTGCCATCACTGCACATATCTCCACTGCTTGCTTGGTGCTTCTCAGGAGCTGGGGTTGGAGAAAGACGACAAAACTGCACTTGTCTAGGTCTTTTGAGATATGCCATGTCATGCCGATTTGGTCTTTTGAGGCCCCTTGTGCAATGCCTCTAACTATTACTTGTGCAAGCCTCCCACATTCCATGTCTTGAGACGTCCTCAACACTCCTGCCTCTTGCTCGCCTCTCACTCACCTCTCACATCCCATGCCATCCCGTGTCTGCCCAGGTCGTTTCAAGGAGAAGCTTCAGCCGTTTCAGCTCAACTGATTTTGAGGCGCCACAATAATAGACTTTGTTCTCGCCTCTCACATCCCATGTCCTGAGACGTCGCAATATTTCTGCCTCGTGCTCGCCTCTCCCCATCCCATGCCATCCCGTGTCTGCCCAGGTCGTTTCAAGGAGAAGCTTCAGCCGTTTCAGCAGCACTGCCCGCCAGCAGCCATGCAGGTAGGGCGATGTCAGCAATCCACTCCATTCCCATTGATAAGGTAAATTGACGCACTTTACGTGTATCCCGTTTGAGATTCCTCAAATTTTGATACACGCGTAAATGTTGTTGCAGTGTGTTTTTTTCATCGTGGTGTCTTCAAGTCTTTTCTCTGTTGCTCCTGTACACCGGACGAAAGACATGAGAGGAGGACATGGGTACACGTCCTCCTCTCCACGCATCCCTACACGTCCCCTACATGAGAAAAGACATGAGAGGAGGACATCCTATTTGCACGCATGTCCCCTATTTTCTCCTCCCGTTCCCTTTGCGGGTGCTGCCATCTCCGGTTCATTCGTGCTGCCTTTTCATGCGTGAATGGAGATGATCCGTTGCATGAGAAGTGAGAGAGAGCCTTGACTACATCTTTCCATTCTGCTTTTCCATGCATTCAATAATCTCCACCCCACCAGGTGAGAGAGGACGAGATGGCCAAGCTACAAGGGCTGGAAGGCTATGTCACCACTTTCCTTTAACTTCTCAGAAGCGCGGTGGGGGTTTTAGCAGCACACCCCTTTGTTTGCTGACGCATTCCACACTACCCAACAGGTGATAGAGGACGAACTGGCCAAGCTACAAGGACTGGAGGCGAGCTCGTCTGAGTTCAACGTGACACGGAACTACCTCGACTGGCTCACGTCCATCCCCTGGGGGCACTACAGGTGGGGCAAGGGGGGCGGGGGGTGTAGGGGGTAAATGGGTGAGTGGGTGGGCGGGCGGGCGGGCAAGCGGGTGGGTGGGTGGGCGAGTGGGTGGGTTGGGTGGGTTGGTTGAGGGTAGCTCGTCGGAGTTCAACGTGACTCGATCGGAACTACCTCAGAGATCAGAAGAGTTTTTTTAGTTTAGGGACGCATCAAAACAACTGGTGTAGAATGTGGTCCCTTTTGAGAATTCTCAAAAGTCACTCCTTTTGAGAATTCTCAAAAGTCACTTGAATGTGGTCCCCTTGCTTAGCTCAGCACCAAGCGCTGCTTCATTCATCATCCACTTGCTGATACACCCGTTCCTTTGTTCCCCCTCCGCCCAATTTCCCCCCCAGCGAGGAGAATCTGGACGTGGTGCGGGCACAGCAGGTGCTGGATGCGGACCATTATGGGCTGACGGACGTGAAGGAGCGCATTCTCGAGTTCATTGCTGTTGGCAGGCTCAAAGGCAGCACGCACGGTACGAGTGTGTGGGCGGGTGGGGGTGCGGGCGTGCGGCAGAGAGTGGGTGGGTGGGGGTGAGGGCACAGCAGGTGCTGGACGCTGATCACTATGGGCTGACGGATGTGAAGGAACGCATCCTGGGGTTCATCGCTGTGGGGCGACTCAAAGGCAGCACACATGGTGAGTGTGGTTTCACTGACGGGTGTGTGAGTGTCTGTGTGTGGTGAGTAGGTAAGTGGTAGTGTGTGAGTGGGTGGGTGTGAGTGCTGCTGGATGCGGATAACTATGGGCTGACGGACGTGAAGGAGCGCATTCTCGAGTTCATTGCTGTTGGAAGGCTGAAAGGCAGCATGCACGGCATGTGTGGGTGACGGGGTGGGCTGGGTGGGTGGGGTAGGGTTGCTGGTGTGTGGGTGGGTTCTGGCCTGACAATCTCTGTGAAAAGGTTGAAAGGCAGCACGCATGGTATATGTGGGTGAAGGGGTGGGCTGGGTAGGTGGGGTTGCTGGTGTGTGTGTGGGTGGGCTCTGGCCTGACAATCTCTGTGAAAAGGTTGAAAGGTTGTTGCAGCACTGCCGCTGCACTACTCTCGGCCCTTATCTCCCTCATCCCGCATCACCCCAGTCTTCATTTGTCTCTCGTTGTATCTTCTCTTGTTACCCCGTGTGTGTCGCCACATCATCCAGGCAAGATCATCTGTCTGGTGGGGTCGCCGGGAGTGGGGAAGGCGTCCATTGGTAGCTCCATTGCCAACGCCCTGGACCGCAAGTTCTACTGCTTCTCACACACACGTCCCTTGTCGCTCTTTGTCTCTCATCTCTTTTTTCCCTTGGTGTGTCGTTGCTGTTAATCAGGCAAGATCATCTGTCTGGTGGGCCCACCAGGAGTGGGGAAGACGTCCATTGGTCGCTCTATTGCCAACGCGCTGGACCGCAAGTTCTACCGCTTCTCTGTGGGAGGGCTGTCTGACGTGGCAGAGATCAAGGTGAGGGCTGTCTGACGTGGCAGAGATCAAGGTGGGGCTCGTCTGACGTGGCAGAGATCAAGGTAAGGTTTGTGGTCTGGGGTGTCCACACACACATCAGCATGTGCGTCATTCAATCGCCATGCATATTTTGGGCACCTCTTCTTGCCTCCCCTGCTGATAGCCTGAAAGCTGGGGAGGCGCACGTATGTGAACAAGGAAAACTTTTGAGACGCCTCAAAAGGCGCACGTATGTGAACAAGGAAGCTGAAATTTGGTTCACTGTGTGAAGTCCCGTCTCCCATGTTACCCATTCCTCATTTCTTAACCTCCCTGCATCCCATGTCCTCTTTCGCTCTCCTGCTCCTCAGGGTCACCGGCGCACGTATGTGGGTGCAATGCCTCAAGATGGGGCAGTGCCTGAAGGCCTGCCCAATGCAGCCAGCTCCCTTGTGTTCCCACCCTCCCTCTACCAATCCCATGTCTTCTCCACCTCTCTCCTCAGGGTCACCGGCGAACGTATGTGGGCGCCATGCCAGGCAAGATGGGGCAGTGCTTCACTGCCTGCCACTGAGCAAGCAACCCCATTGTTGTCCTCTAAATGAAAACACTTGACCAACCCATGTCTGTCTGTCCCATGTCACTCCCTTTCCTCCCTGCAGGGTCACCGGCGCACATACGTGGGCGCCATGCCAGGCAAGATGGTGCAGTGCCTCAAGTCCACAGGGGTGGCCAACCCTCTCGTGCTCATTGACGAGATCGACAAGGTGCGTGCGTGGGGAGTGGAATGGGGTGTGGAGGTGTTGGGTGTGGTGATGGGCGCCAAGCAGGCAAGATGGTGCAGTGTCTCAAGTCCACGGGCATGGCCAACCCTCTCGTGCTCATTGACAAGATCGACACCCGCTCTCGCCGCATCATGTTTCCGCCACTTCCCCACTCCCCATTCCTTCCATGGCAGTTGGGTAGGGGCCATGCAGGGGACCCAGCAGGAGCGCTACTGGAGATGCTTGATCCGGAGCAGAATGCGTCGTTCCTTGACCACTATCTGGACGTGCCGCTGGACCTCTCCAAGGTATGCCGTGTATGTGCGTCGTGCAAGTGTGGCAAGTGCCAGTGGGTAGAGGCCATGCAGGCGACCCGGAGATGCTGCTGGAGCATCCAGCAGGAGCGCTCATGGAGATGCTGGACCCGGAGCAGAACGCATCGTTCCTGGACCATTACCTGGACGTGCTGCTGGACCTATCCAAGGTAAGCGGTGTGTGTGCCCCATGATCCATCCAAGGAAACCCTGTGTGTCTAGCGCACCATTCAAGTGCACGGACCAGAATGCATCATTCCTCGACACCTATCTGGACGTGCCGCTAGTCCTCTCCAAGGTGGGCCTTGTGTGGCTGTTGGTGTCAGTTGCTTGTGTGCAAGTGCAAGTGCCCGGAGCAGAATGCATCGTTCCGAGACCATTACCTGGACGTGCCCCTCGACCTCTCCAAGGTCTGCAGAGTGCCGCTTGACCGCTTGCCAGCTGGCAAGTGTGGCAAGTGTGGCAAGTGTGGCAAGTGCAAGTGAACGGAGCAGAACGCATTGTTTCTTGATCATTACCTGGATGTGCCCCTCGACCTCTCCACGGTGTGTGCTGTGTGTCTGCTGCAATTTGCACGTCTGCAAGGCACATCTCTGAGGCACATCTCTGAGGCACATCTCTGAGGCACATCTCTGAGGCACATCTCTGAGGCACATCTCTGAGGCACATCTCTGAGGCACATCTCTGAGGCACATCTCTGAGGCACATCTCTGAGGCACATCTCTGAGGCACATCTCTGAGGCACATCTCTGAGGCACATCTCTGAGGCACATCTCTGAGGCACATCTCTGAGGCACATCTCTGAGGCACATCTCTGAGGCACTTCTCTGAGGCACATCTCTGAGGCACATCTCTGAGGCACATCTCTGAGGCACATCTCTGAGGCACATCTCTGAGGCACATCTCTGAGGCACATCTCTGAGGCACATCTCTGAGGCACATCTCTGAGGCACATCTCTGAGGCACATCTCTGAGGCACATCTCTGAGGCACATCTCTGAGGCACATCTCTGAGGCACATCTCTGAGGCACATCTCTGAGGCATGTCTCATATTGCATAAGGCGAACGAATCATGTTGCTACGGGCCTCCTACCTCCTCCTGTCGTCCCATCCCTCTCCCCCTCAGGTGCTCTTTGTGTGCACGGCCAACATGCTGGAGACCATCCCAGCGCCTCTCTTGGATCGCATGGAGGTGATCCGCCTGGTGGGGTACATCTCAGATGAGAAGACCCACATCTCCTCCTCCCGCCTTCCCTCCTCCCTCATCCCACCTGTTTTCGCAGGTGCTCTTTGTGTGCACGGCCAACATGCTGGAGTCAATCCCAGCGCCCCTGCTGGATCGCATGAAGGTGATTTGCTTGGTGGGGTACATCTCAGATGAGAAGGCGGCTTATGTTCCCACCGACCTCCTTCCTTTCCCCACTCTCCCTTCCCCCCTCTCCTCTAACCTCCATCTCCCCCTCAGGTGCTCTTTGTGTGCACGGCCAACATGCTGGAGACCATCCCAGCACCCCTCCTGGATCGCATGGAGGTGATTCGCCTGGTGGGGTACATCTCAGACGAGAAGACCCACATCGCTAGAGGGTACCTGGAACCAGCTGCTCGCTCTGGGTGTGGCGTGAAGCCAGAACAGGTGGGGGCTCTCTCGCACACTTTACCACGCAATTCCTCGCACTCTTGTTACTCGAATGGTCTTATCACTCCCTTTCACACACTCTAGTACCCTCGCTCGCACCCTGCTGAATCGCATGGAGGCTGGGGTGGGGAACCTGGTTTTTGAGAATTCTCAAAAACCGCTCGCACCCTGCTGAATCGCATGGAGGCTGGGGTGGGGAACCTTTGAAGGCGCTTGCAGAGTTGCTTGGCGCCACCAGTCTCACACGTCGCCTTCCCTTCCCTCCTTCTGAAACCACCAGGTGCTGGTGTCGGATACTGAGACGTCTCAAAGGTTCACTGCACTCGCTGATCGAGACCGTACTGCAGGGAAGCAGGCGTGGGGAACCTTTGGAGGCGCCTCACCACTCTCCCTTCCCTCCTTCACCCGCCCTCTTTCCTCGTGAAACCACCAGGTGCTGGTGACGGATAATGCACTGCACTCACTCATTGAGACGTATTGTAGGGAAGCGGGCGTGAGGAACCTTCAGAAACACATCGAGAGGATCTACCGCAAGGTAAGGAATTTCTATTGCTGGGAAGGGTGCAGGGAGGTGTGCTGGGGTGTTGGGAGTGGTGCTGGGGTGCTTGATCGGGTGTGAGGAACCTGCAGAAGCACATCGAGAGGATCTACTGCAAGGTAGAGAGCTTGCTGGGAGGTGTGCAGGGGGGGGTTGCTGAGGGTTGTGCTTCGGAGTGCACCACACTCGCTTATCGAGACGTATTGCAGAGAGGCCGGGGTGAGGAACCTGAGAAGCACATCGAGAGGATTTCCCGCAAGGTGTGAGCTTGCTGGGAGGGGTTTTGGGAGGTGTGCAGCACACCCACCCCCCTCAGCGGCAGCTGCAGCAGTGGGAGACCAGGGAGGAGGAGGAGCAAGGGGAGTAACACACAACCGCCACCCCCACACTCCTCACCCCCAAACCCTAATTCAGGAGAACGGGCAGCAGTAGGGGTGGGGCACCGTCAGAAGCACGGGGGACAGCGAGCAGCTCAGGGACAGAGAGGAACGGGCCGCCCACGGGCCTGGCACAGCCCGACGAACCGCGCGCAGGCGGCCCGAGCCGCGCGCGGGCCTGGCGCAACCCGTACGGGCCACGCGCGGGCCTGGCGCAGCCCGTACGGGCCGCGCGCGGGCCGGGCGCAGCCGGTACGGGCCGCGCTCGGGGCTGGCGCAGCCCGCGCTGGCCAGGACGGGCGACGGGGGACGACGGGCTGGTGGGCCAATGGACCGGTTGGACGAACTGGCCTGATCGGCCAATGGACCGGTTGGACAAACTGGCCTGTTGGGCCAATGGACCGGTTGAACCAACTGGCCTGTTGGGCCAATGGACCGGTTGGACTTACTGGCCTAATGGTCCAATGGACCGGTTGGACCAACTGGCGTGTTGGTCCAATGGACCGGTTGGACCAACTGGCCTGTTGGTCCAATGGACTGGTTGGACCAACTGACCTGTTGGGCCAATGGACCGGTTGGACGAACTGGCCTGTTCGGCCAATGGACCGATTGGACCATCTAGCCTGTTGGTCCAAATGACCGGTTGGACCAACTGGCCTGGTGGTCCAATGGACCTGTCGGACCAACTGGCCTGTTGGGCCAATGGACCGGTTGGACCATCTGGCCTGTTGGTCCAATGGAACGGATGGACCAACTGGCCTGTTGGTCCAATGGAACGGTTGGACTAACTGGCCTGTTGGTCCAATGGACCGGTTGGACCAACTGGCCTGTTGGTCCAATGGACCGGTTGGACCAACTGGCCTGTTGGTCCAATGGACCGGTTGGACCAACGGCCTGTTGGGCCAATGGACCGGTTGGACCAACTGGCATGTTGGGCCACTGGACCGGTTGTACCCACTGGCCTGTTGGTCCAATGGACCGGTTGGACCAACTGGCCTGGTGGTCTAATGGACCTGTCGAACCAACTGCCCGGTTCGGTGAATGGACCGGTTGGACCAACTGGCCTGTTGGTCCAATGGACCGGTTGGACCAACTGGCCTGATTTGCCAATGGATGGGTTGGACCAACTGGACTGTTGGGCCACTGGAACGGTTGGACCAACTGCCCTGTTTGGCCAATGGACCGGTTGGACCAACTAGCCTGTTGGTCCAATGGACTGGTTGGACCAACTGTCCTGTTGGTCCAATGGACCAGTTGGACCAACTGGCCTGTTGGGCTAATAGACCGGGCGGACCAACTAGCCTGTTGGTCGAATGGACCGGTTGGACCAATGGACCGGTTGGACCAATTGGCCTGTTGGGCCAATGGACCCGTGGGCCAACTGGTCAGTTACTCCAATGGACCGGTTGGACCAACTGACCTGTTGGGCCAATGGAATGGTTGGACCAACTGGCTTGTTGGGCCAATGGACCTGTCGGACCAATTGGCCTGTTGGGCCAATGGACCGGTTGGACCAACTGGCCTGCTGGGGTGCTTGGTGGGGTGTACTGAGGAACCTGCAGAAACACATCGAGAGGATTTACCGCAAGGTAAGGAATTTCTATTGCTGGGAAGGGTGCAGGGATGAGTTTGTGGTTCTTGAAATCAAGGGCGGAGAGAGGGACGAGGGAGGAGGGGGAGGAACGGGAGGGTATGAGTTGCATGTTGACGTTCACGCACACTCCCTCTCTTCCCCCATCTCCGTGGTTTGCAGGTGGCATTGAAGATAGTGCGTAGGGAGGGGGAGAGGGAGGAGCGAAGGAAGGTAGCTGTGGCAGCAGCAGCAGGACTACTGGAGGATGGGGAAGAGGACAAGGATTCTGTCCCCAGCAGTGCTAGTGGCAGCAGCAGCAGCAGTGATTTCAGCAGCAGTATTTCCAGCACTAGTGATTCAAGCAGCAGCAGCAGCAGGAAAGACAGTATGGATATAGCGGAGAAGATTATGGAGGGGACAGAGGGGGCTCTAGATTTAGTCACTCGGCTGTCCGAGGATGGGGGGGAGGGGCTGGAGGAGAGGAGGGACGAAGGGGAAAGGAGGGGTGAGGGAGAGAGGCGGGGAGAGAAGGAAGGGCCAGGGGCCATTGATGGGGGCGGGGAGGAGGGTAAGCAGGGCAAGGAGAGGGAGAATGAGGCTGGGAAGGAGGCTGAAATTGTGGCTAAGGAGGGTGTGAAGGAGGAAAGGGAGAGGATAGTGGTGGACGAGGGCACGTTGGTGGAGTATGTGGGGCAGCCGGTGTTTCAGAGCGAGCGCATGTATGATGAGACGCCAGTGGGTGTGGTCATGGGGCTGGCATGGACGGCCATGGGGGGATCGACGCTCTACGTGGAAGCCACAGTCATTGAGCAGGTGAGGGGAGGCCGTCTGTGGTAGCAGTGATTCTAGCAGTGGTGATTCCAGCAGCAGTGACTCTACCAGTGGGTGTGGTCATTGGGCTGGCATGGACTGCCATGGGGGGATCACCCTCTATGTGGAAGCAACATTCATCGAGCAGGAGAGGAGGGTGCTGTGGTCGGTTGAGATGGGTTGAGATGGGTGAGGTGGGTTGGTGAGAGAGTGAGCGCATGTCACGGAGAGAGGGAGAGTGGGCAGTTGGATAAAGTGACGAGGGAGTGCGTCATCATTGCACACACGGTGGTGCGACGTGTAGCGAGACGTCTCAAAAACAACCTCGCTACACGTCATCATTGCACACACTCGCTACACGTCATCATTGCACACACTCGCCACACATCATCATTGCACACACTCGCTACACGTCATCATTGCACACACGGTGGTGCGGCAGATTCTCAACCTCTCTTCCTTCCCTTTCCATCCCATTCCCTTACGCCCCAACCCACAGGCAGCGGAAAGAGGCAGTCTCGAACTCACGGGTCAGCTGGGAGACGTAATGAGGGAGAGCGCCACCATAGTGCACACGGTGGCACAACAGATCCTCACCCTCCTTTCCTTCCCTTTCCACTCTCCAAACATAGGCAGCAGAGAGAGGCAGTCTCGAACTCACAGGCCAGCTGGGAGACGTGATGAGGGAGAGCGCCACCATAGCGCACACGGTGGCGCGACAAATCCTCACACGCGCCGACCCCGGCAGCGAGTTCTTCTGAAAGGCGCACATGCACGTGCCGGCAGGGGCCACTCCCAAGGATGGCCCGAGTGCTGGATGCACCATGAATTCTCACCCTCTCCCTGTCTTTCTCCCTACTGTCTTGTTGACCCCACCCCAGGCAGCGGAAAGAGGCAGCCTTGAGCTGACGGGCCAGCTGGGAGACGTGATGAGGGAAAGCGCCACCATAGCCCATACAGTCGCGAGGCAAATCCTCACGCGGGCCGACCCTGGCAGCGAGTTCTTCCGAAAGGCGCACATGCACATGCACGTGCCGGCTGGGGCCACGCCCAAGGACGGCCCGAGTGCCGGCTGCACCATGATCACTGCCATGCTGTCTCTGGCACTGGGGCGGCATGTGCGGGCGGATCTGGCCATGACTGGCGAAGTGACCTTGACTGGCAGAGTCCTGCCGATTGGAGGGGTGAGTTGCTTTGACTTGCTTTGACTTGCGGTATGTTGTTCTGTGGCTATTGTTATGCTGGTGACTGGGAGGCACATGCACGTGTCGGCTGGGGCCACGCCCAAGGACGGCCCGAGTGCCGGCTGCACCATGATCACTGCCATGCTGTCTCTGGCACTGGGGCGGCATGTGACGGCGGATCTGGCCATGACTGGCGAAGTGACCTTGACTGGCAGAGTCCTGCCGATTGGAGGGGTGAGTTGCTTGACTTCCTTGACTTGCTTTGACTTGTGTTGACTTGCTGGCTGCATGATGATTACTGCCATGCTGTCACTGGCGCAACCGCAAGGCGTATGAGAAGGAGCGGCCAATACACTTGAGAGCTTCGTTTCCTGTCGCTCACTGCCCACCCTTCCCACAGGTGAAGGAGAAGACCATAGCCGCTCGCCGCAATGGTGTGAAGCTGCTTGTGTTCCCCAAGGCCAACCGCAAAGACTATGAGGAGCTGCCAGAGCATGTGCGGGAGGGGCTGGATTCGTGGTTCGTGGAGCACTACGATGAGATCTTTCAGCTTGCGTTTGGACGGCGGGTGGAGGAAATGGGTGCTGCAGAGGTGGTGGCTGATGCTGTGGCTGTTGAACCGCAGAGGGAGAAGGCAGGTGCTATCATTGCATCTTGAGCACGCCACAAGATGTGGTGGATGAGAGACATGGGTGGAGATTGGTGTTGCAGAGGTGGTGGCTGATGGAGCCGCAGAGGGTGAAGGCCAGTGCTGCCATTGCGTCTTGATATTCATGAAACATGGCATTTGGTAGAGGGTTATAACAGCAACACAAAAATGGCATTGTGACTGCCTTGTGGTAGAATATGGTACCGGTATGTAGTCAACCATTTGTCAAACATGGGCTTGCTAGTACCAGAGAGGGAGAGTGAATGGGGAATTTCATTTAAAACCGGGGTGCACATTCAGCTGAATGTGCATCAAAGGTTATCCCTTGACTGAGTGGGTTACGAGGTGTGCTTTCAACCCCTTCAAGTCGAAATTCGTTTCCCCCCTCCCCCGCAATTTCGTTTCCCCACGCCCCCGCAATTTCATTTCCCCCTCCCCGTCGAAATTCGTTTCCCCCCTCACCCGCAATTTTGTTTCCCCCCTCCCCCGCAATTTCGTTTCCCCCCCCTCCCGCCAATCTGTTTCATCCCTCCCGCCATTCGGTTTCACCCACTCCCGCCATTTCACCCCCTCCCGCCACCTACGAAATGCCCGAAGCTCTAGCGGAATCATTTTTTTGTCGCCCCTCGTGAGCCAATCACTGTTTTTCTCCAAACCCCCTTCCCAACATCTCAAGCCGAACCGCGTTGAATGTGCACCCTGGTTTTAAGGTGTCTGAAAGATTGCACTGACCTGGTTAGTTATGGGCCGGATGGTGACCATGTACAAGGAATGGTGCAGCTAGCGCCGCTAATACAAGCACAGGAGCCCATCACGAAGTAGTAGCGAATCTTGCTTTGGGTTGGGTACAAATGTACTAAGCCTTTTCAATACACCATTATGAACAGCAAATCACAGAAAGGCCAGCTGGCATTCATCACAACACAACCACTTCCCACCCAGCTTAAGCTGGTGATCACTACTGACCACCACGGAGGCGAAGCACCAGATGGAGGGTGGACTCCTTCTGGATGTTGTAATCAGCCAAAGTGCGGCCATCCTCGAGCTGCTTGCCGGCGAAAATCAGACGCTGCTGGTCAGGCGGAATGCCTTCTTTGTCCTGGATCTTCGCCTTCACGTTGTCGATGGTGTCGCTGCTCTCAACCTCCAGGGTGATGGTCTTTCCCGTCAAGGTCTTCACGAAAATTTGCATGCCTCCGCGAAGACGGAGCACCAGATGAAGGGTTGACTCCTTCTGGATATTGTAGTCAGCCAACGTGCGACCGTCCTCGAGCTGCTTGCCGGCGAAAATCAGGCGCTGCTGGTCGGGGGGGATGCCTTCCTTATCCTGGATCTTCGCCTTCACGTTGTCGATGGTGTCGCTGCTCTCAACCTCCAGAGTAATCGTCTTCCCGGTAAGAGTCTTCACGAAGATCTGCATGCCACCGCGGAGGCGAAGCACCAGATGCAGAGTCGACTCCTTCTGAATGTTGTAGTCGGCCAACGTACGTCCGTCCTCGAGCTGCTTGCCGGCGAAAATCAGACGCTGCTGGTCAGGGGGGATCCCCTCCTTATCCTGAATCTTCGCCTTAACGTTGTCAATCGTGTCGCTGCTCTCAACCTCCAAGGTGATGGTCTTGCCGGTAAGAGTCTTCACGAAGATTTGCATGCCACCGCGAAGCCGAAGTACCAGATGAAGCGTAGACTCCTTCTGGATATTGTAGTCCGCAAGAGTACGGCCATCCTCCAGTTGCTTGCCAGCGAAAATCAGACGCTGCTGGTCAGGAGGAATCCCCTCCTTGTCCTGGATCTTGGCCTTAACATTGTCAATAGTATCGCTGCTCTCGACCTCGAGGGTAATAGTCTTGCCGGTGAGAGTCTTCACGAAGATTTGCATGGTGGCTGACGGAAACTACCGAATTACCAAACAAGCAGGCTCTACGGAGGCTAGAACAAGCAAGTAGTAGACAGGCAAGCAGAAACCTAGCTCAAGAATGAAGAGTGTTGAGATATGGAGGCTGACTATATACTTCCAACAACACCAAAGGGCATTGTCCCTTGAGAAAGGTGCTGCGCTGTGGCCGCTCTGCTGAGCCAAACCTATCGTGGATGAAACCCCAAGGAAGAAACGTCTCGAAGAAGGAAGCTGGCCTGTGTGGCCAGGCGAAGGTTGCGGAAGCGTGCTCGGCAAGATCTTCGCGAGAGAGCTCCGCTCCGCGCCAGGCTTGACAGCATGACGCGGTTTCAAAAGCTCGAACGGACCAATGAGACCGAAAGTGGGTGGGTTCAGGAACCACGTGGGCGATTCGGTTTGGAGGAGAGCCGTTTCGCTGACTCAGCGGGGACCACCGAACTGGGTCGCTGAACCCAATGAGGCCACCAGGCTTCACGTTTGCTAATAAAACAAACCTACAACTGTGATGGTGAGTCCGAGACGCAACAGCAATAATACATTTCCTGAGCATAACATCATAACGACTGTGCATATAGATGCCGTATACAAGAAGCCTTGCAAATCAAACCTTTCTAATATACATGTACAGAAATATGTCTCGTATGTTTATCATGGACAGGTGCACATTTCTTCACATAAAAAGCCGATGGTCGCGGTATACTGAAGAGCGGTCAGCACCGGAGGAGCCATCAAAAGCTGCTGCAGAGGCATAGGGCAAGCCCCCTTGCTGAAGCAAGGAATTTATCCCTTGCAGAAACACAGGCGCGCCAGAAGGATCTAGAAACGGCACTAATCCAGTATCGTGAAGAATACCCAGGAGCCCAACAACTGCGCACGTTATCGCGATGTAACACAAGGCTTGCGCGCGCGCCTGGAGTAGGAAAGTGGGCGACGGGTATCGTCTATTCCTAGGCGAAAGAGGCTTCAAGCGTTGCTGTGGTTGCGCAGGCAGGGTTACCACTCGCGGTGACGACAATGCTGACCCTGAAGCCCCAGCTTCTACTGACAAAGGAGCCAAGAGTGCTGGCATGGCTGCTGAGGACGATGATCCTGATGATGCTGGCACTGATACTGATGCTGATGATGATATCAAGGCTGATGGCTCTGCTGCTGCAGGTGTGAGTGGTAGTGGTGGCACTGCTGCCACTTGCTGGTCCCTATCAGCCAGACCCTCTGAACCTGGAAGAGCCACCGCTGGAGCTGCAGCCAGCCCTGGTGCCGGAGCTGTTGCCAAACCTGCTGCTGGACCTACTCCCGGACCTGCTGCCGAACTTGCCGCCGAACCTGCTGCTGCTGTGACAGCACCATCTCCATTGCCCTCTACCCCCGATACCTCACAGCACACAGCTGGACTCAAACAACTTACTAGCTGATAACCCATGGGCTGCTCTTGCGGCAAGGCCTGTTCTTGCGGCACAACCAGCCCACTGCTCTCTTCTTCTGAGCGCAGAAACGGTTGCGCTTGTGAGGCATCGACGGGCAGACCCTGTGGATGCTGCGATCGTGCCTGTCCCCCGGGTTCTTTCTCTGCCTCTGCATCTAACTCTGCCTCTGCCTCTGCCTCTGCCTCTGCCTCTGCCTCTGCCTCTGCCTGCGACTTTTCCTCCTGCTGGTGCAGGGAAAGCAGCTCAACATCCTCCGCCCCTGCTGCTACAGGTCGGCCCAGACCACTCAAGCGGCACAAATCCCCCTTGCGGTAGCGATCAGGTGCGCTCTCAGGTGAATTCTCAGGGTGCTTCTTCGCCAGAAAAGGGCTGTCGACTAGCGAGGGGCAGAAGCAGCTGAGAATGCTCTCGGAGAGATCGAGATCCTCCAGCTCATCAGAGAGAGATCCCGACCCTGATCCCACGGAATGGAGCAAGTTGGGCGGGTGGTGAATGTCTGGAGAGTGGCTGGAGAGAAACTGGGTGTCTGTGAAGGATAAAGCAGTGGAAGAGCCACAAAAGCCCAGGATTTTTTCGAGTGACTGGGTCAGGGATCCGTGCGTGTGTAGCAAGCTGCTTCTACTACTGCTGGAGTTACTGCTAGCGGTGTTGCTGGCGGTGTTGTTGCTATCCCTGTCTGTGTCCTTGTCCCTGCAGCCACTGCTGCAGCTGGTGCTGCTGGTGCTGCTCCCTCTGTCTCTCCGACTTTCCCTTCTCTCCTCGCTTATTGCTGAGTGATATCTCCCGACTAGCGTGATGCGCAACCCACGGCTCACCTGGGCAAGGGGGCAGACGAAGGGGATGCATGGCATGAGCATGTGTGTGTGAAGGGATGCATGGCACGAGTATGAGTGTGTGAGGGGATGGGTCACATGCATGCATGCGCCAGGCGCCTGCAAGTGTCTCTCTAAGACCACGGTGCGAAAGATTACCTCGATCGCAGAGACAAAAAAGGAGGAGGAGGGCAGTTGGTTGGAAGCAGTCATGCCATGATGATGCGACCAAAGACATGCGTGCCGATGATACAGCAGAGCACTCCCAGCAGCACGAGGAGGCGGGAAAGAGCAGGGGCACACCCAGCAGCAACAGGCACATGACGCTTCAATAAGCAGCCTACCTCAATCGCAGAGACGAAAAGGGAGGAAGCTGGGGGTTGGAAGCAGTCAAGGGCCACGACGATGCGACCAAAGACGTGCGTGCCGACGCAGCACAGCACTCCCAGCAGCACGCCCAGGCTGAGGCCCAGATAGAGCTTTCCCACCGAGGAGGACGGCTGGAATATGGACTCGTCTGAAAAGAACCTGGGGGACAGAGAGTCAGGGGCAGGGGATGGGCGCATGAGAGAGAATGAGGGGTCTGGGCATAGTAGGGAGGGCCCGTGAAGGGCTGAGGCCCAGATAGAGCTTGCCCACTGAGGAGGACGGCTGGAATATGGACTCGTCTGAAAAGAACCTGGGGGGACACTTTAAGGCGGATGGGGACAAGGGGAGTGGGGGGTGAGGGTTAGATGGAGAGGGAAGCACGTCTTGAATGTGACCCAGATAGAGATTTTTGAGACGTCTCATGAGACGTCTCAAAAGAATGTGACCCAGATAGAGATTGCCCACCAGAAGAAACTGGGTGGTGGGACGAGGGGGAAGAGGGCATTTGGGGGGTTGAAAGGGCGAGTGGCGCATCGAGCAAGTAGCGGGTAGGTAGGTAACAGCCCGTGAAGGAGATTTTTTTAATTACTCTCTAGTGCCCAACAAACCCTTTCAAGTTTCAACCATTGCACCACGTTAAAGCCCGACCTCCACGCTCACCACTTGGTGATGGCGGCAGCAGCGAGGTGCATGAATATGCTTTGGCGCGGGGGGGTGGGTGGGGTGGAGGAGGGGGGAAGGGGCGTGTGGGCATGAGCGGTGCAGGCAACTCTAGTGCCGCACAGACCCTTAGACCCTTCCAACCCCTCAGAACCCAACCTCGCCAGCACTCACCACTTAGTGATGGCGGTAGCAGCGAGGTGCATGAAAATGCCCTGGCGTAGGGGAGGCGGGCACTGGCGCATGGAGGCATGCAGCAGTGGGGGGGCAGGCACGAGCAGCCTGTGCCCTACAGGCCCTTTCAAGCTTTTAAACACTCACCACTTGCTGATGGCTGTAGCAGCGAGGTGCATGAAAATGCCCTGGCGCGGGGGAGGCGGGCACTGGCGCATGGAGCGGGGCGGGGGGAGGTGCACCCTGTGGGGGTGGCGCGGGTCGTACAGGCACTTGTGCAGCGATGCCACCTGGGGCGGGAAGGAGGGACGACGGGGGATGGGGGGTGGTAGGGGGGGAGTTGTGCAGGGGAAGAGGGGGAATGGATTTGACAAGAGGGATGAGGTGCACCCTGTGGGGGTGACGCGGGTCGTACAGGCACTTGTGCAGCGATGCCACCTGGGCGGGGAGGGGGCGGGGGAAGCGGGAGAAAAAGGGAGAAGGGGTGAGAGGGGAAAAGGGGTGAAAGGGGAAATGGGGGGAGGGAAGAAGGGCAGGAGGGGATTCGGTTTAGGATGGAAGGGGAAGAAGAGGGGCGGGCACGTGCACCCTGCGGGAGTGGCGGGGGCTGTGGCAGCAGCGAGAGTGGCAGCAGCGGGCATGGCAGCAGGGGGAGTGGCAGCAGCAGGGGGAGCGCACCTTGTACTTGTCTTTGGCCCGCCACGCAGCGTTGAAGTCCGGGCGGCACTGGGACAACGGCAGGGACAGGGAGAGCGGGTCGGGGAGAGCCGTGGTGGTCCGGATCGTCGTAATGCTCCCCTGCTCCCCTTCCTCCCATTCCTCCCCTTGCTCCTCTTGAACGCGTTGACTTCGTTGACTGCGTTGACTCGCTTGACTGTGTTGACCGCGTTGACTTTTCTGCCGCCTGTGCTGACGCAGCGAGCGCCACGTGTTGGACGGCGAGTGGAAGGAGACGTTGAGGTCGAGCTGGATGAGCGCGGCCCAGTAGTAGGTGAAGCGGCAGCGCGTGGCGGAGGGGGAGAGTGGCAGCGCGGAGAGCACCGGTTGCGGGAGGAGCGCGAGGAGCGACGCGGAGAGGGACGCGAGGGCGGAGGGGGGGTTGGCGGGAGGGGAGGCGGAGGCGGAGGGGGAAGGGGAGGCGGAGGGGGAAGCGGAAGCGGAGGCGGAGGGGCAGGAAAAGGGGGAGGAGGAGTGACAGGAGGTTAGGGAGGAGTGGGCGGACGAGTGGAGGTTGGGGGAGGAGGAGGGAGGAGGGGAAGGCGTGGCGTAAGGGGAGGAGGCGAATGGACGAGGGGCGGGGTGTGGTGAGGCTTGCGATGGGGCTTGCAACGTGTGTGGCGAAGATGGTAACCAGGTTGGCAACGATGACGGGGAGGAGGTGTCGTTGACGGTGCACAGCTTGACGGATCGCAGATCCACCCCTGGCGAAATCAGGACATTGTGAAAATCGGGTAGTCGCAAGATTAGGAAATGGCGAAAGCAGGAAAATGCCTAGAGGTCATGGGGGAGGAATAAGGGGGATGTGGAGCGGGGAGAAGGGGGGGAATGGAAACAAATGAACGACATTTGGGTTCGAGCGATAATGCTATCTATTTTCACCTGCAGAAACGACGCGGCACGTGCCCTTGGACATGGCGGCCGGATCAGGCGGCATCTGCAGCCAAAGCGCGCCAATTCCGACCGACAGAAATAGGAGATTCACGAGCAGCAGGAGCGACACGGCGCACGTTAGCCACCAGCGAATGTACTTAAAACGCGTACGCTGCCCGCGCAGGCACGCGGTGATTATGCGGACGACGGGGACGCCTATACAGAGGCCGGCGACGGGGACGGACGTGGCGACGGCGATGACGATGACTTCTGCGAACTCGACGAGCGACGACGCTGCGAAGGCTGCGATGTCGGTGAGCGACATGGACGACGCCATCGCAAGAAGGTCACACGGACTAAAGACGGTGTAAGATATCAATCGAAGAAGAGTAATACCGCACGGCTCGGCGATATAGTACCTACGCTACAGTTTTTATTTCCAATGCTGAAAGAAAAAAGAAGTGGAAAAAAAAATCATGAAGGCTTGAATGGGAATAGACAGAGGACCTCCTGTTTCAGTCGGAGTCGAATGGGTGTAACACTAGTAGGAACCTTTGACCCAGTCCCAGTCTACGGTGACCTCGACGATACAGTATTGCATAGAATACTCTACGCGGCATGAGCAGAGGAACAGAATGGCCAATAATTTTTGTTAGAGAGGCTTTGGGTTCAATCAGTGAGGAAACGAGTCGGCCGTGTGTGTCATTTGTGTTATTCTCGTATCAGATGGCAGGTAATCGAGCACTGCAGAGCTATGTTAGGCGGTCCTGGTAGGAATGAATGTGAAATGGCGTACATGCTGAAATGACACCCTAGACGCGAGTCACACATGACACCATCAAGGGTCACTGGTGGAATGGTGGGTGCGTGGTGTTGGGTTATTCGCCTTGAAGCCTCCGTGACATAGAGACCGTACTGTATCTCAGATGATCTTACAACACCATATTCGGCCCTTATCCAAAGAGCCCTTGGCAAGGGTGTTTGCAAGGGCTCTTTTCGCGGCCTGCAGTAAGGGTGTGTGAAGCACTGTCGTTTACTGTAGATCACGGTCTTAGTCTTTCCAGAACCTTCAGAGCTCTGTGCAGTGGTTTATCGCGTTATTTAGTGTTACAGAGTGGTACTAATAGTTTCACGACATGACCAGGTGATTCTAACTGCCCAGCATTCCTGCTCACAATTCATCCCAGGGGGCACCCGCTTGCTGTCCAGGCTTGCTGGCTCGCACGACTTCAGGGAAGGAAGTCGTGGAGGGCATACGATGCGACGTGGCACGGCGTGGTGAAGTGAGACGACAGAGTCGCAACAACGAACCTTGACGAAGTCGTACTGCGTTCTTATTGGCCGTGCTGTCCGTCGCCAGGTGCATCTTGAGAATATGTCGGTTCCCTCGTTTGTGGGAGCTCGCGCAACATTCCTTTTGAATCAACTCCCCTTCGTTCTAATACCGTGACAGTGAAAGTGGGTCCACGTGCCTTGTGATTGGTTCATTGTGCGTGCGTGTAAAAACGAATACAAATTCGTGACATTCTTACGCAGTGTATATATTTAATACTCTCTTAAGTTGTAGTAAAACCTCCAAATTGCTAAAACAATGTACAGTAATACAGCTGGTAAAGCGTATACATCTGTTTGCCAAGTGTCGTCTGCACATACGCGCCACGTCACTCCCTGCGAGCTGCGCATCCTCTGCACCAAATTCCAAAATGTGCATTTGCAGCCTGCCAGCCTCTACAGCCGCACCCACATACCCCACCCCATCACACAATACCGCACCAATCTGCATTTACAGCTAGGGCAGGTGTTTGTTACTTCTCGAACCCTACCTAAACGTAGCGATGTAGGAAAGAGCCGTTTGAACACGCACAAAATCGCATCTCACCGTAATAAAGTGAACCCTTCGAGCAGGTCCTCGTCCCTGCCAATTTCATTTCATCCCACCCCATGCCGACGTTGACACACCTAGCACCGACAATATTACAGCCTCCTACCAACGCCTAACTTCACTCGAGTTAAGGCAGCCCCTTGCAGCGCGCCTGGATGACTGAACCACTCAGGTCGGTCGGGAAGGCCTCGATGGCTTCGCCTGTTGCAACGCAGGCCACACCGTGATGGACACATCATCTCACTCGATATGGCGCTGGGGAAGAAAGAAAACATCGCGCCAGAAAGCGCCAACTACTCATACCAGTACTGTATATAACACCTTCGCGTCTCTTTCACAATTAAATCATCAGGTCGCCGCGTCGAAGTCAGTCCACGCAAATTAGTATTTTCTGCAACTCTTGGCGGCTGAGCTTTACCACCATTCAGCAGGTATACCTTCCGTTTTAGCGCATATTTTCACTCACGGTCACCGTGGCATGGCGATGAAGGTGTCTCCCGGCAGGTCTCCGAACAATATCGCCGTTGGATGGGTCTTGCCGTCTTACTCTCGAGTAAGCTTACACGATGAGTCTTGCCTCCGTTTTGCTGCAAATGCGAAAACAACGTTTTGCCTTAGCTTGCACGCCTCCACACTCGTCCGGTCCTAATCGTACCTCTATTCTGCTCTCCCATTAGCCTCTTGACGTTGCAGGCGCGGCATTGGCTGAGGTACTACACCACGGCCACCCGCATTCCCGCCAACATCATCTGAAACTCGTTCCTGGTCTCCTTAATAATCTTGCTGCAATCGTTTTTTCTGGCAAATTTAGAGCTGCATGCGCACCTTTCAGAAAATAAAATACCAAATTCTTATACGGTACAATCCTCCAACCTTCCCCTCTCGTCGTTACATTCTCTTTACCAGGCAAAGACCATCATAGTGGGCTATGGTATTTTTACTCCCTGGCGGTATGGAATTTCTGGATGGAAACCATTTAGGACAGTCCAACCAGGCGACCAGCTTTGTAAGTGACTGGCTTCTGTGTAGGTGTACTCCATATTCTCCATGCTTTGTTCAGAATGCTGCATATCATTTCTGAAAATGTGTGTAGATGTGTTTTGCTAGTAACTCCTAACACTCGGTATCCTCTTGGGATGTTGGCAGTATTCAAGTGGTTGGGGTAGCACGACGTGTGGCAATTCCCTGCAAAGATAGCGTACGACAATTGCGACTTCACCTTAGGGACTCAGCTATACCCCAAGACTGGCATTTTTGGAGCCCACTATTTCTACCCTGTGAAGAATATTCAGAAGGGAACCACCCTCTATTTTGGGTGTGCAGTGGGGAATCACTGTGCCCGTAAGATGAAGGCCAAGGTTGTTGTTTCCTGAGTGTGTGCACTGTGTATCTGGGCCATGTCTCTCAGTGTATAGTGCCCCTATTACCTATACCATCTTGTAAGATTCTGTCATGTACTGGCTATTTATTACACGAGACGCGGTCATGCCCACAAGTTATCAGGGATCATGAGTTGCTGCGCTTATATCGTAACGACGTCATAAACTTCACTGAGGTACGAACTTCCTCCACACCTGGTCCACAACGGACAGGGCACATGTACCCGTATCCGCTGGTGTGTGATGTTGCTCATCAGCTATCACCTTCTCACGTTATCCAAGCATTGCCAAGCACCCTTTAGATCTGCAATTCTTGTAGCTTTCCTACCTAAGGCAACTCGCATTGCAACATGTACGGTAGTACAAGCGCCGAATGGTACTTCCCGTCTGCACTACCTAACCAAGCCTGCTTTTCCAACCCCACTTACCACCATAATCCAGACATTTGTAAGGCTGTCAATGGCAACACACATGGTATCCATGATATCCATAACGAATGTACCATCATCTCTACTGCATCCCCTCATTTTCAATACGGCACGGCATCACACATGGTGTGCAGTCCATTTTAGACATACAGCGTCACTCCAGTGATAGCAGAGGGCCAGAGAGGCCACACAGACAAGCAAAACATGTGTATCACATATTTTCATTATACAACGTACACAGCAAAGAACCAACTCTCCTACTTCCCGGCATTGGCAATGGCCGGGCTGTCAACAGCAACATCCATGGCGTGCAGCCCATTGTCAACATACAGCGTCACGCCAGTGATAGCCGAGGCCAGAGGGGAGGCAAAACTTGTTAATGACAGTATTTTCATAAGACAATGTTACAACCCCCACAGTATCAGCCATCCTACTTGCCGGCGTTGGCAATGGCAGGGCTGTCGACAGCAACACCCATGGCGTGCAGCCCATTGTCAACATAAAGCGTCACGCCAGTGATAGCCGAGGCCAGAGGGGAAGCGAGGAAAGCTGCTGTGGCGCCCACCTCATCAGCGTCAAGCTCCTTGGGGAGGGGCGCGTTGGCGGTGGAGTAGTTGATCATGTTGTCTATGAAGCCGATGGCCTTGGCCGCCCTGCTGCGGAGAGGGCCTGAGGGATTACCAGGGTGGGGGGGAGAAGGTGGGGTAGAGGGGGGTTAAGCCACCAAGGATGGTGTTGACCCAGATGCCATTCTTGTGCCCCGCCTCCCATGCCAGCACATGTCACCATCTCTCTACTGTCCCATACCATACTTGCGCCCCGCCTCCCACGCCAGCACACACGTGTAGCTCTCCAGAGCCCTTTTTGGCATCCCACAAACACCAGGCAACAGCAGGGTTTCGGGTTTAGGGCAAGTAGAGGTCGTTTGCCACAGCACTGCCTTCTGCCATGCCCCAAAGCAGTACCTGCAGAGATGGTGTTGACGCGGATGCTGTATTTGCGCCCCGACTCCCACGCCAGCACATGTGAGCGTCAGTCTGCTGACCCATACCATAACACTTGCATTCCCGCCCTGCTCTACCACTAGCAGTACCTGCAGAGATGGTGTTGACGCGGATGCCGTACTTGCGCCCCGCCTCCCACGCCAGCACACGCGTGTCGCTCTCAAGAGCCGCCTTGGCGGAGCTCATGCCTCCGCCGTACCCGGGGATGATCTGCTCCGATGCGATGTAGGTGAGCGAGATGACGGACCCGCCTGGAAGGAGAGAGGTGGTGGTGGGGGGCGAAGAGACGAGTGGGGGTCAGGATGTCTATCGAGAGTAGCCTCGTGGGAGCTCATGCCTCCGCCGTACCCGGGGATGATCTGCTCCGATGCGATGTAGGTGAGCGAGATGACGGACCCGCCTGGAAGGAGAGAGGTGGTGGTGGGGGGCGAAGAGACGAGTGGGGGTCAGGATGTCTCTCGAGAGTAGCCTTGTGGGAGCTCATGCCGCCGCCGTACCCGGGGATGATCTGCTCCGATGCGATGTAGGTCAGCGAGATGACGGACCCGCCTGGAGGGATGGGGTGGTGGGGGGAGATAGAGGACCAAGGAAATGGTCAGGAGGGTTGCGAGTGGGGGGGAGAGTGGGGGATGGGGAGGGGGGAGAAGTGCTGCACGAGGGAGATGAAGGAGAAGGACTAGGCGGAAAGAAACGCCAGCCAGGTACCCTTTGCTCCCGGCCCCGTGCTTCCCACCTACCCCAACCGTTCCTCGCCTTCGACGTTTCTACTTTACACAACAGCTCAAGAGCTCACTGGCAGGGGGGAATGGTGCTGAGCTCCTCACCTGCGTTGGTGATGGGGCCGAAGCGCTGCACGAGGGAGATGAAGGAGAAGGAGGAGGCGGAGATGGCCGCTCATGCCCTGTGCTACCCACCCACCACGTGAGGGCATGTTTACTTGGATCAGTGACTCAGCGCCTTACCTGCGTTGGTGATGGGGCCGAAGCGCTGTACGAGGGAGATGAAGGAGAAGGAGGAGGCGGAGATGGCGGCCAGGTACCCCTTGCGAGACGTGTCGAGCAGATCCTTGGTGACCTCGGGCCCGTTGGCCAGCGAGTGCACGAGAATGTCGATGGAGCCATAGTCTGCCTTCACCTTGGCCGCTACTTCCTGGCAGGAGGAAGGGGGTGAAGGGGGGGAACGCACAGCAGGGCAGGGCAGGAGACGGCAGGGGGGAGAGGGGAGGAGGTTGGAAGGGGAGTATTATGGCATGCCTGACCCGCCAAACAGGTACCCCTTGCGGGACGTGTCGAGCAGGTCCTTGGTCACCTCAGGTCCGTTGGCCAGCGAGTGCACGAGAATGTCAATCGACCCGCAATCCGCCTTCACCATCGCTGCTACTTCCTGGAAAAGGGAGGGAGGAGGAGACATTGTGGGAGAGAGGGGGGGAAAGGTGAGGAACAGGGGGTGGGTGTCTCATCAGTTCGTTCACAAGTCTTTGCTCCATAGTGCACCTTTTTGGCGCCTCTAGACAAGTTTTCGTTCAAGTTACACGGTAAACACCTCCGTAGTCCGCCCTCTCACCTCCACAGTCCACCCAGTGGACCCAGCAGAGCGCTTGTTGGTGCGGATCCGCTCTGCACCCTTTCACCCATCATGTGCACCCATATCCACCCATCTGAACCGATCTCAACCCATCTCCACCCGCTCTTTTGCAAAGTCCCACTCACCTCAACGGTCCACCCAGACGATCCAGCGTAGCGCTTGTTGGTGCGGATCTCCTCGGGAACGTCGTCCAGCGTGTCAAAGACGGCATCCATGGGATAGACCTTGGCGATGTTGAACAGCGACCCGTCGGACAGCCTGATTGGTGGGCGAGGGATAAGGAAGCGAAAGGCGAAGCGACGGGAGGGCGTTTCACAAAATGTAAACACACACATGCTCCGTAGCGCTGAAGCAAACGCACAGGGAGGGGGGACTGGAACTGAACTGAACGCTAACACAATGGCGGCGACTTACTTGCGCGACTCGTCGAACTTGCCCCTCCGTAGGCTGGTCTCGAAGATGGAGAGAGCCTGCCATCAGATGGTCGCAGTCAGATGGGATGGGGAAAACGGAGAGCAAAGGATAAGGCAACTTGTAGCGAAGCAAGGAATTTGCCGTGAAATAAGTTGAAACACATCAACCGTTTTTGTCTTTTTCTTTTTCTTATTTTGACTGGGCTTTCGGGAGAAAAAGTGTGGGTAGAGAGACGACTTTTGAGGCGCCTCAAAAAGCTTTCGGGAGAAAAGGTGTCACCACCAAATCACGTCTGAAATGGCCAGAGTCAATGCGCAAATGTCGCATAAACAAAAGCGCCCAATCGGCGGTTGCGTAACCTATGATTCGCCCCCGCGACATGCAAATGATAGTCGCCGCCCACGTGCCCACGAGAACCTCGGCGCCCGCCTCCGCCAGGTTTCTTTGGAGTGTTATATATATATGTACATATATCACTTAAACATACGAGACGATTTACGCAAGTTTGGTCCAGCGAGTTCGATGCGAGCGACTCACCGGCACCCACGTGCCGACAAGAACCTCCGCGCCCGCCTCCGCGAGGTGCTTCGCGATGGCCCACCCGAAACCCTGATCGTCCGCCACTCCCGCGATGAACGCGCGCTTGCCTGCGCCGAGGAGGGAAGGAGGGGGAAAGGGGGAAACAAGTGGAGAGGAGGGAAGAGGTTGGGGAAATACGATGGCCCACCCGAAGCCCTGGTTGTCCGCCACCCCCGCGATGAACGCGCGCTTGCCTGTGGGGAGAGGGGGGAAAGGGGGAGGTGGAGGAAAGAGGGGGTGGGGAGAGGAGGGAGGAGGTTGGGTTGGGGAGATGCGATGGCCCACCCGAAGCCCTGATCGTCCGCCACGCCGGCGACAAATGCGCTCTTGAAGGCCACGGATTCTAAGTAATGAGAATCGGTTAAGTGGGCCACGTGCAAGGTGAGCGGTCGATACTTGTCTTTAAAACTTGTACCTACGTTACTTGTATATTAGATATGTAAGTTTACGGTCTACACTCGTTTGCCTGCCGGCCAACTGCACACGCACCGCGGAGATCGACGCGCAGACCGCCTCCGGAGGAGGCGCCGGCGGCATCGCCGTCAGCTGCTGCCGTCACAACGCTCCTGGCCCTGGGCTCGGCGCGTAGCGCCACGTCAGCGTTAGCGACCGCGCAGCCCAGGGACTGGCCGGCGAACGATGACTTGGCGAGCTTCGCGAACTGAGCAGATGGGAGGATCTTCGCAGCGCCGGCGGCGACGGATGCGGCGCGGCTGGCGGAGATCTTGGTCGCCATTGCAGCGGCAGCGACGTTTGTGGAGGAAGCGACAGCTGCGAGAACACCCATGGCTGCTGTAATATATCTCTTAAAAAATCAGCTGTGATTATGAAAGAGAAGAACGAAGTCCTCCGAGCCAAGATAGGCTGAAAATCCTGCTGGAGGAAAACAGCAGAAAGTCAGGAGCAGCAGGAAAGCAGGCTAGGAAGCTGGATCAAGTAGGAAGAAATAAAAACCTGAGGATAAGTAAATAGACCAGGGATCAGAGATTCCCAGGTCTGCTGTTTATCCTAGCAAATGGATCTCTGGTCAGGAATGTCCAATTGACTCACATTGGGATAACCGAAAAGCTGAATCTGTGGGCGAAACGCAGTAACGGTTTGCACGAATAATTCAGTGTACTTCGTCAGGTGGCATATTTGAGGGCTGTTATGTCGCGAGTAGTCGCCGCTCTCGCGATGTGCTTCTGGAGGTTACATTACGGTTTCCACGTCGGTCGATCGGACGGTTGCGGAACGCGATGTGAGAGGTTTGAAGTGTCCTGGAAGGGCAGATATGTCACTGACACGTCAATCACGTCATCTGAAGCAGCTGTTTGGACACATGGCAATGACATGGATTCCAGCGATGAGATCAGAGTTGCTTATTATTACCCAGTTCGCTATCGGACATGCGAGTACAGAATTCAGATATCCCAATATACTCCCTAGTTATTTAGATGTTAACATCCGATACTAGGGTCTTCGTTACTCTCAGCCTTCTACACCGCTGCTCAGCCAACCCGGAAACTTCAAACCCTCCCCCAAGCATTCTTCCGCCACCTCTCCCCCACCCGTGTTCCTCCCTACCTATCTTCCCCTCCAATCCCCCCAACTCCATCACCCTCCTCCGCCTGATACTAGTTCTCCATCTTCCGCATGCCCCTCATGTTTCTCCCCCAGTTCCGCCATCCCCGCAACACCCTCGTCCTGCCTGCCCTCCCCTCCCCCCCTCTTCCGCTTCGCAGCTCTCTTCCCTCACAACTCTGAGGGTTTTAGTCTAAGAACCTCCATTTCTTACCTCCTTTTCCCTAACTCTTGGTTTGCCTAGCTGTGCCCTAGCGCACCTTTTGTTCCTTCGCTGTCCGTCTCCCTCACACCTCACACGGCGCCATGACGAAGAAGGAGAACTCCCCACGGTATGCATATTTCTCGAAGCTAATATATTTTCGCTGTAGTTGTTTCGCCACCGGAGGTCGTTTTTTGGGGGAGGTAGTATTCGTTAGGCGGTTAG
Source organism: Closterium sp. Naga37s-1 (assembly GCA_947471745.1). NCBI lineage: Eukaryota > Viridiplantae > Streptophyta > Zygnematophyceae > Desmidiales > Closteriaceae > Closterium > Closterium sp. Naga37s-1. The sequence continues at coordinate 974,752 of CANJKZ010000979.1, forward strand.
TCCCCTGGCGCGAAGACCGTTAGCGTCGATTCCCTACCTTTCTCAAGTCGTATCAATATTCCAGGGTATTGCTTTAGTCCCAGGGATGGACGCAGATGGTGTTGGGTTGACCTAAATGTAGTCTACGAAGCAGCTGGATGGATCCAGTGTTCCTGATTGAGATTCGCAGGTCTCAAATCGGAAGGAGTTTGCATCTCAGGACCGATGGCAGGGAATATTTTCTGGACTCTTTAGTCCAAGGTGCTTGGAATAGGACATTCCAGGTCAGCCAGCAGCTGATGAGACCTCTCGAAGCACTTGTACGAAGCTGCGTCTCTTTCTTAGATGGCGAGTACCTTAAGTGATGCTGCTCTTACAGCGCGATTTCCCGTCGTGCGCATTCGCCGTTACTAAGCTCTGGCGTTAGTCCTCGGTGTCGCACATGAGATCCGCCTTGCTGGAAAATTAGGTCGGCGAGCAGGCGTCGTATAGGCTCAGCTGCTGGATGTACTTCTGGGGCACTAGACAATCGGAGTGGCAACCCGACGGTTGTGGAAACCCTAGTTTCTCTCGATATTCGTTGCAAGTTTTGCAGAGGATTTTCGCGCCCCTTCCGGTTCCATGATGCAACCCTATCGTCTGTCTTCAATAAATGAATAAAGGATATCACGTCCTGTGGTAACCACAGCTGAGGGGATGCTCAGGTCGCGACGCCGTTCTGGACACCTTAGGCATTTCTCCTTGCGAAAGCACTATCTATTTCCATCTGTGCCGATCACACCGATTCACCGTTTCATCTTCCGCATTTTCTGATTTCTACCCCTCCCCACCCCGCTCCCTCTCCCGCTGCCCCCCTTGTCGTATTCTGTCGCATTTTGCTCTGCGATTGCAGACTCTACGTGCGGGCTGTGGTGCTGGGCCACAAGAGGTGAGATTCTTGCTCGTTGTCCATATCGAGTACAGTGCGAGGTCCTACAGTGGGTATAGCGGTGCCGAACCTCTACTCTTTTCACTGTGTATTTCGAGGGCCCGTGAGGCTGTAGTTGCGAATCGTTGGCCGTAATTAATCACCACGAAATTAGGTCAAATCTATGCCCTTACCCCATTCCCTTACCCCCACCCTTCGCCACCTCTCCGGCACTCCTCCCCTCTCCGCTTCGCTCTTGTAGAGAGATAGAAGCTGCACGGGCAGACGTCTTGTGTTAATTTCGACTTAGAAACTATGACTTCCGTTCCCTGTTTCCCCAGCCTACTCTCCCACGCCCATCCCTTGAGGGAAGTCGAACATGCACGGGACACGTCCCCGCTGCGAATCGACTCTCAAAGTGCCCCTCTCCTTGCTGCCCCTGCTCCTCCCCCTCCCCCTCCTCCACCCACCCCGGGACGTCCCGCCCCCGCACTTACCGTGCGCTGATCCTCCCTCCGACCCCTTCCTCCGCAGAGGCAAGTCGAACGTGCACGAGCACACGTCGCTGCTGCAGATCAAGAACGTGCAGAGCAAGGAGGAGAGCCAGTGGTACCTGGGCAAGCGCATCGTCTACATCTACAAGGCCAAGACGCTCAAGAACGTCCCACGCTTTCCCAGGCGCCTCACAAACCCTCTTTCGATGAGGCTCTGAGGTGCTTGGAGAGAATTGGCGCCGCAGCAGATCGGCTCAACCTGTGCCTCTCGCTCCCTTTCCTTCTCTCCCCCTGCTTCTCCCGTTGTTGCTCCTTCCGTTCCCCGTGTAAACAGAGGCAAGTCGAACGTGCACGAGCACACGTCGCTGCTGCAGATCGAGAACGTGCAGAGCAAGGAGGAGAGCCAGTGGTACCTGGGCAAGCGCATCGTCTACATCTACAAGGCCAAGACGCTCAAGAACGGCAGCCTCTACCGCTCCATGTGGGGCCGCGTCACGCGCCCGCACGGCAACACCGGGGTCGTCCGCGCCAAGTTCAAGAAGAACCTGCCCTGCACCGCCACGGTGAGTTGCTGCGGTGGAGTGTGGTTGGGATGGGTGGGGCTGGGTGTGGGTTGGGTGGAGCGTGGTGTGAACGGCAGCCTCTATCACTCCATGTGGGGCCGTGTCACGCGCCCGCACGGCAACACCGGGGTGGTCCGCGCCAAGTTCAAGAAGAACCTGCCCTGCACCGCCATGGTGAGTCGCGGTGGAGTGCGGTTGGAATGTGTGGGACTGGGTGGAATCTGTATTGCCAGTTCAAGTAGAACCTGCCCTGGACTGCCATGGTGAGTGTTGGGTTGGTGTGATTGTAGGGGGGGCTATTAGATGGTGTGTCGGTGGCACTGGATTGGTTCGCGAGAATCAAAAGACCTGTACCTGGTCACTCGTTCCATAGCCACAGTGCATCAGATAGAAATATACAGGGGCTTGATTGGGCAGGATTGTTATCGTTCGGCTCATTCCTTTTAGGGTTATTTTGTCCCTGTTTAGAGTGAGCTACAGGTGTGCCAGGCATGGGAAAAGGGGAAGGGTTTCTGCCTATTATCGTCAGTCTCATTTCCCCTGGTACTCTTTCCTGTCACACTTCCCTAACCCCATTACACTTTCCCCCCTTACCTTTTCTGTCTTGGGTTAACAGGGGCGCAGGGTGCGTGTGTTCCTCTACCCCAGCAACATCTAAAGGATGTCAAAATAGGCTGTCATAAGAATCCTTCTCACAAGCTTTGCTTTTCGGAATGTGAAGTTTCAAAAAAAGGAGCAGTGCATATATTTGTATTCCCTTTGATGTATGCTGAGGCTAGATAAATGCTGATTGATAACCCAAAAGAAAGTCCTCATTTCCCAGGAGATCATACTTATGTTGTAAGTGCAAGTGCCTTACATCGAGTCAAATTGCAGAATTGCGATAATGTCTTGCGCCACGTTACTCACATTCCAGCCACTAATGCGCGCTACCACCATTTCAGCACTTCACCAATCAGCACCGTCCACGTCAATTTACAAGCAGGGTAGGTGTGCATGCGGGACGCATACGGTATGTGAAACAGATGTGGTTGCTGCAAATCTCCGGAAGCTGCTTTTAGATGATGAATTTTACCCCCTCGAAATGCTGTTCGGTGAATTCTTCAAACGCGGAATACTCTCACATAGTGGATTAGTAGGAACTACTGCCATACTCCTCCATTTTTTCATTACGAGCTCGTTTTCGCAGGAAAGCTCATGGCATTCGCCGTAATTTCCGGTCGCTCGTGCAAGCCGATAGCGTTGAGTCAATCGCTCTGTCGAGCCATCGGCGTGGCCGGCGGTGCGATCAGCACGCGCAGCGCTGACCACGGCGCGTCTCACGCCGCCTACCGCGGCGCATCGATAAGCACAGATGCGGCGGGAAACCGCGAGTTTCATGGCGCTGCGGCGTCGGGAGAAGGCAGTTCCGCGGAGGCCGTCGGGGAAAGCAGCGCGCGCGCGGCACATAAGGGGGGGTCAGAAGCGGGAAGAAGCACCGCGGAGCAACGGGCGCGGGTAGGCAGTGCTCTTTAGAATCCTTTCTAGCCATAGTGTTTGATAATGACGTGGCAAGAGGCGGTTTTCTTGGCTGAGCTCTTTCGTTGTCCCCCCATCACCAGTGCAGACCTCCCCACTAACCGCCTTCCCCACTGCATTCTCTCCACTTGACTGGTTTCCCTCCCCCGCCGTGATCCCTTAACCGCTCCTTCCCTCCCCCTCACCCACTCCAACCCCTCCTACATGTAATTCCCTGATTGGTCCGTCAGATTGTGGTGATGGGTGGAAACGGCTTTGTGGGCAGCGCCATCTGTCGTAACGCCATTGGTCGGGGGATAGAGGTGGCGAGTGTGAACCGGTGAGAATGGGTTGGATTTGGTGAGAATTGGTGTGATTAAGTGAGAGGGGTGGGTGTGCACTGTAACGAATGTGAGACGAATGTGAGACGAGGTGGATGGTTTCACCCTGGTGGGTGTGTGTGTGTTCCTTTTTTTCGTTTTCATTCTTTTGAATTTTTTAGTTGGCTCAGAATCTGATCATTTGTCTGCCGGGTTGTGCATGCGAGCGTGTGTGCGGATGTGAATGATTGCATGCGTGCTTTCTGTTTTTGCATGTGCGGTCATGTGTGCATATGCGGTCATGTGTGCATATGCGGTCATGTGTGCATATGCGGTCATGTGTGCATGTGCGCATGCATGAATGGATCAGATCAGGTCAGCCCAATCGCAGTGAAGCATGGATCAAGGAGGTTGAGTGGATCAAAGGTGAGCATCTTATTTCCTTAAGCCCATTTTTCCTCGATTGTTACCTAGCTTCAACTCATGCATCGCCTTACAACCGGTGTTCTTATTGATTCTAGCCACCGTTCCTCACCCCTCTCCACCCCTTCTCGCCCTTCTCTTCCATCCAGGCGACGCCCTGAACCCTTCTTCGTGGAAGCAGCACTTGCAAGGGGCCACGGGAGTGGTGAGTATTGGGCATGGATGGCAGGTGTGTGGCTTGTCATGGCATTGCAAGGCATGGCGTAGCATGGCAAGGCATGGCGTGGCGTGGCAAGGCGTGGCATGGCATGGCATGGGATGGGATGATAAAGATCCTGAAATCCACTCCATGTAAGCAGCGCTTGCAAGGGGCCGTGGGAGTGGTGAGTGAATAGGCATGTATGGATGCGATGGGATGGCGTGGCATGGCATAGACTATGCATCTTGATGTTGTGTTGTCACTTGCAAGGAGGCATGGGGGAGGTGAGTGAGTAGCCATGGGTGGTTGCGAAAGTGAAGTGGCATTGCAAGCGGGAAGGACGCGAGCAGGTAGAGCGCACGAGGCCCTCTGTTGCTTTTGAGAATCCTCAAAAGTGCCTCTGTTGCGTTTAAATACGGTTTCTAAACTGTTGCGCTCATATGGTTTACTCCGTTCCTGTCATCTGCAGGTCTCCTGTGTGGGCGCCTTTGGGTCGAATGAGTGGATGAGGAGGATCAATGGAGATGCCAACGTGGGCGTGTTGAAGGCGGCAAAAGAGGAAGGTGGGTTGATCTGACAGCTAGTGGGGAACGCAGTCTTGCATTATTTCAGACACAGTTTTTTTTTTTTTTTTTTTGGTGTAAAAATTGAGCAATTGGACTTGTTGGTTCCCATTTTGAAAGTGAATGTACTTTCCCCATCTTTGTGGGGGCTATCCAGTATTTTGGCACTTCATTAATAATTTTGGTTATTCCTTCCCTGGCAGGGGTGGCGAGGTTTGTCTTCATCTCTGCTCATGACGTGGGGCTGCCTTCTTTCGTTCTCAGGGGATACTACGAGGGCAAGGTACAGTGCAACTATACAGTGGTGTACAGTGCAAATGTCCAGTGCAAATATACAGTGCTGCTGTACACTGCAGATGAGGGTTACAAATTTGCAGCGCAAGTTACAGTTTTAATAGAAAAAACGCACAGTGCACATGCAGCAAGCGCTTGTCTTTCCCCCTCCCTCCCGTCGTTCCTCCCTCCCTCCACTTGTCCCCACTTCTTCAGAAAGCAGCAGAGGCAGCTGTCATGGCAAGTTACCCCAACACAGGTATGTGCCTGCTCATGCCTCATGCTTTATGCATCATACCCCATGCCTCATGCCTCATGCCTCATGCTTTATGCATCATACCCCATGCCTCATGCCTCATGCTTCATGCATCATACCCCATGCCTCATGCTTCATGCATCATACCCCATGCCTCATGCCTCGTGGCTGGTAGCTCGTGGCTCGTGGTATCTCATTCTAGCGCAGGCATGCTCTCTTCCACCCACTTACAGTTGTAGTCCTTTTCCATTCTATCCACGTACCTTGGACCTACTCCTTTGGTCTTTGTCAAATTCTCAGTCGCCCTCATGTCTCTCCACCTACCGGCTCACCTCCCCAACATCGCTTTCGTTTCTTTCGCATGAGTTGTCCTCCGACCAGCCATGGTTCACGGCACTCACAGCGTTCTCGATTCTTCGCTTACCGATCTCTTGTCCCCCATGCCTCGAAACCCTCCCCCCTTTTCCCTTCTGATTCTTTATCAGGAGTTGTCCTTCGACCTGCCATGATTCACGGCACTCGCAGCATTGGCGCCTACCAACTCCCTCTCAGCTTGATCGGAGCTCCATTGGAACTGGTGAGAGTGCGGCTCCTGAGTTCATTCTGTTCCATGTCTATTGTGATTCATTTCCACGTGTAGCGTTCCGACCAGCCATGATTCACGGCACTCGCAGCATTGCCACCTACCAGCTGCCTCTCAGCTTGATTGAAACTCCCCTGATCTGGTGAGAGTGCTTTCAGGCCTCGAATTTTTTTGCTGCCAGCCATTCTGCCTCATCAACCCCCCGGGCCCCCAGAAAAGCCTGACACAGGGTTCGCTCGACTGTCTCTTTTCACACTCTCTATTCTCCTCTCCCCTTGCCCCACTCCCCTGTCTCTCTCCCTGATTCCTTTCCTCTTCCCAGGCCTTCAAGAACTTGTCCTTCCTCTCTCACCTGCCCCTGATCGGCCCAGCTCTAGTGCCTCCTGTTCCTGTCACAGCTGTTGCCGCTGTTGCAGTCAGAGCAGCATCAGAACACTCGTTCCCAGCGGGGATTGTGGATGTGTGGGGAATTTTGAAAGAGGCACGCTAGTTTAGTGTACAGCATTCCCAGGTCTTCAAGAACTTGACCTTCCTCTCTCCTGCCTCTGATCGGCCCAGCTCTAGTGCCTCCTGTTCTTGTCTCGGCTGTTGCATCGGTTGCAGTCAGAACCGCAACAGAGCACTCATGGATTGTGGATGTATGGGGAATTTGAGGGAGCGCCATACCAGTAGTCTGTAGGCTGAAGTACAGTTGGTGGAAATGAAGTTTCTAGCTCGAATGTATCAAGGGCACTGAATAGTACGGTACGGGAACTGTTGTCAAATATATAATATGTGGTATAGGCTGTAGTGAGGTGCCTTCTAGGGGGTACACCTTTTAGGTTAGCATATTTGTACCCCATCATGTTTCTAGTTCATTATTCCGTTGTGTTCCTACTTTGAGATGGTATCAGTTAGGTTCATTTCCTAGCTTAGCCTAGCCCGTGTTCGCGCCCTCCGCGCTCTAGCGCTCCCGCGCTCTCCGTGCCCTCCGCGCCCTCCGCACCCTAGCGCCCTCCGCACCCTCCGCGCCCTAGATCCTTCCGCGCCCTCCGCGCTCTCGCGTCCTCCGCGCCCTCAGCGCCCTAGCGCCCTCCGCACCTAGCCTGCTCCTCAGCCCTCGCCCTAGCCCGACGCCCCAGCCCGCGCCCTAGCCCATCGCCCCAGCCCGCGCCCTAGCCCGATGCCCCAGCCCGCGCCCTAGCCCGTCGCGCCAGCCCGCGCCCTAGCCCGACGCCCCAGCCCGCACCCTAGCCCGTCGCCCCAGCCCGCGCCCTAGCCCGACGCTCCAGCCCGCGCCCTAGCCCGTTGCCCCAGCCCGCGCCCTAGCCCGTCGCACGAGCCCGCACCCTACCCCGTCGCTCCCTCCCTCGCTTGCCCCACCCTGCACTCCTTGCGTCGCCGGCCGCCTGCGCGCCACTCCGCACTCCTCCTCGCTTCGTCCGGCCAATGCTCCCTTCCAGACTCTCCACCTGGACATTTGGGGCCCTGCCCCTACGCTGGGTCCTGAGAGGGGGCGCTACTTTCTAGTGGTCGTTGACGACTACTCCAGGTACACCACGGTGTTTCCCTCGCGAAAAAGTCTGAGGTGACTTCTACGCTGATCCGGTGGCTCCTGGCCACTGAGGGCACTCGTGGTAGCCGTGTCCGTTGTCTCCATTCCGGCCGTGGGGGTGAGTTTCACTCCGGCGTCCTTGCTGGGTTCTGCGGCGAGAAGGGCATCAGACAGTCCTGGACGCTCCCGGATTCCCCACAACAGAATGGGGTTGCTGAGCGCCGCATTGGCTTGGTCATGGACATCGCCCGCACGTCCATGATCCATGCCCGTGCGCCCCATTTTCGGTGGCCCTACGCGCTGCGCTACGCCGCGCACCAGCTGAACCTCCAGCCGCGTGTCTCGCGGCCAGAGGTTTCACTGACCAGCTGAACCTCCAGCCGACCTGTCTTCGTTGGTTTCCCGGTGGGCTCTCTCGACTAGGCCTTTTACCACCCGCCCCTCCACCAGTTTCTAGACTCTCGTGACGTGTGGTTTGACGAGTCCGTGTCCTACTACACCCGGTACCCCTGTCGAGGTCTCCCGGTTCCCCCTCCCCCCCTCTTCCCCACACCCTCTCCTCCCACTGCTCCCGCTCCTCCGGTACCCCCGCCCCCCCCCTGGTCCTGCCCCATCAGGTGTGTCTCACACTACCCCTCTACCCTCGGTCGCGCGTCAGGTAGCATCTCCCTCCCCGCAGTCCTCCTCACAGTCCCTTTCAGCAGCCTTCGGCACTTCCGCGACAGGTTACTGTGGACTCTGTTGGTGTTGGAGCTAGAGGTGCAGCCGCTGGCGGTACTCGGTCTGGGGGTGCTCGTTCGAGGGGTGCTGGAGCTGGAGGTGCTGGCGCAGGTGGCGCTAGCTCTGGGGGTGCTAGAGCTGGAGGTTCTGGCACTGGAGGTGCTAGTTCTGAGGGTGCTGGAGGTGGAGGTGCTGGCGCAGGTGGCGCTAGCTCTGGGGGTGCTGGAGCTGGAGGTGTTGGCACTGGAGGTGCTAGTTCTCGGGGTGCTGGAGCTGGAGGTGCTGGCACTGGCGGTGCTAGTTCTGGGGGTGCCGGAGCAGGAGGTGCTGGCGCTGTAGGGGCTGGTACAAAGTAGAGGCAGAACTGTTGTTTTGAGACATCTCTAAACGTTCTAGGCCTGGCAAATTAGTGGCGAATCTGCACTCCCCCCTCTCTCACACTCACACCCCCCCATCGCCTCACCTCCACGCCCATATCGACCTCCACTTCCATTTTGAACCGCTCCTCGCCGAACACCACCGTCACCTCTCGCGCCGCCATCGCCAGTAGCACCAACACGTGCCGCGCTAAACGAGCCACGTGGCGCAATCGCAAATTCGTTCGCTAGCTTGAGCGCTAGGAGAAGGAGCAGTTGGAGCAACAGAGGAAGGAGTTGCAGCAGTTGGACCAGCAGCAGTAGCAGCAGCAGCAGCAGCAGCAGCAGCAGCCGCCGCAGCCGCCACTTTTGCAGCAGCTGTTCCCTCCAGTGAGTGGCCTTTGGGCCCTTGGTCTTCCTTCTTCTCCTCCTGTTCACTCACAGTCTCCTACAGCGTACGGTCCTACATTTCCTCCTCCGGACTCAAATCTGGCTGTTTTCTCTCCTCCTCAGTTACAGTCGCCTCCTCCTGTTTTCCGGCACGACTGGACCAATCGTTGTCCTCCACGTGCTCGGCCCTCATCTCCTCTTGCCGACCTCCGCACCATCTTGTTTCGTTCTCCTCGTCGTCGTTCTCCGCTTGTGTCTGTTCCCCCCTCACCTCTTGAGTCGTCTCTCACTGTTTCCTCTCACCCTATCACTGACTACTACCGTGCTACTCGCCCTGTTGTCTCTCGTGTTCTCGCCTCTCTTGTCACCGACCCTCGTGCCTCTCCGTCGCCTGTCTCGGCTCTTACTGCCACTGTCACTGACTTTGCTTCCACCCGCTGTCTCAACTACGCCACGCGTGTGGTGGCTGCTCCACCTCCCCGTCCTCTATCCATCGGGGGTGAGTCTGCCCTTGGCTGTGACGTCCTAGAGGACAGGCAGTTTGAGCTGGAGTTCTCAGCAGCCGCTTCCCCCTCTCTCTGCGCCATGCTGCTTTCCCTTGAGGGAGACCCCGGCGCCCTTGACATACCGACACATCGGGCGTACCGTAAGGCAGTGTCAGGGAAGTGGGCCTCTCAGTGGAAAGCGGTTATGGATGCAGAGTTAGCGTCTTGGAGATCCACAGGCACCTACATCGACGCAGTTCCCCCTCCCACGGCGAACGTTGTCGATTGCATGTGGCTCTTCAAGGTGAAGCGCCCGCCTGGTTCACCGCCTGTGTTCAAGGCGCGCTACGTGGCTATTTTTCCAGACCTTCGCTACGACCCAGAAGATGACTATTTTTTTGGTGTTACTGCACGTAGCAGCACAGCGAGGCTATGAGCTGCACTCCCTTGACTTCTCCACTGCGTTTCTCCAAGGCCGACTACACGAGGAGATATGGCTGCGCCGTCCTCCTGGCTTCATTGACACCTTCCCACCTGGGACCCAGTGGAGCCTTAGGCGGCTAGTCTACGGTCTCCGCCAGTCGCCCAGTGAGTGGCACGACACTCTTCGCTCCACGCTTCGTGACATTGGGTTTCGTCCTTCTTCTGCCGACCCGTCGCTGTTTGTTCGCACTGGTTCCACTCATTTCTTTATACTAGTGTACGTCGACGACTTGGTCTTTGCCACAGCAGACAGGGCAGCTCTAGCTCAGGTGAAGTCCGAACTGCAGAAGAGACACACGTGCACTGGCCTAGGTGAACTGCAGCGCTACCTTGGCCTGCAGATTACCAGGGACAGAGCCGCTCGCACCATCACACTGACTCAGTCACACATGGTGCAGCAGGTCCTTCGGCGGTACGGGTTTCATTTCTCCACCACACATCCCACTCCTCTTGTCGTTGACCACCGACTCACTGGCCCTTTTCCCGGCGAGCACTCTGAGTCTAGTGGCCCCTACGCAGAGCTTGTGGGTTGCCTCATGTACCTGATCACTTATACTCGGCCGGACCTCGCATTTCCCCTCAGCGTCCTCTCTCGCTTTGTTGCGACTGGGAGACACCGTCATGTTCACTGGACAACTGCTGTGAGGGTGGCGAAGTACCTGGCGACTACATCAGGCATGGGGCTTGTGCTTGGAGGGACACAGCCAGTTGTGTTGACCGGTCACTGCGACTCTTCCTATGCTGACGACGTGGAGACTCAGCGCTCGACTCAGGGTTACTGCTTCAATCTGGGTGCTGGTGCTGTGTCGTGGAGGTCTATGTCAAACATATGTATATCTATGTTATATTTTGGGTAGGCTTAGTGGGGTACACACTGTGGGGTACAACCCCTTAGGTTCATTTTTCTTTGTACCAACCATCTCGATAGTCGACATCACTCATGCCTAGCTTCTAAGATGGTATCTAGAGCATAGGTCTTTAGGACCTAAGATTAGGGCCCACCGATTACTGCATTACCTCACCTACGGCCTTACCTGCCTGCCTGCCTTGCCTGCTGCCCGCGCGCGCCTCGGCTGCACGCGCGCGGTTTTTTTTTTTTTTTTTTTTTTTTTTTTTCCCGTGCGCGCCACTTAAGCAGCCCGCGCGCAGCCCGTTTTCGGCCCCGCGCGCCACGTCAGCCACCCGCGCAGCCTGCGGCCGGCCCGCGCGCCGTGTAAGCCGCCCGTGCGCAACCCGCTTAGGCCCTGCGCGCCGCGTCCGCCGCCCGTGTAGCCCGTTTTAGGCCCCACACGCCGCGCCAGCCGCCCACGCAGCCTGCCGCCAACCCACTTAGGCCCTGCGCGCCGCGTCTGTCAGAACATTATGTTTCTCTAGTCTGCAGTGGGGTACTCTGTAGTGAGTACAACCCTGTTAGGGTTTGCTATTTGTATCCCAATGCTTTCTAGTGCAATCATTCCTTTCTCACTCATTTCTCTCGTCAATCTTTCTCACATGGTATAGAGCATATCGATCCTTCCAAGGGCCCACCACGTTTACCACTGAAATTTCTCCTACCCTAGGCGCGCGTCGCGCCTGCCCTTAACGGCCCTTCGCGGCCCCTCGTAAGGCCCTTCGCGGCCCCTCGTTAGGCCCCTTCGCGGCCCCCTCGTAAGGCCCTTCGCGGCCCCTCGTTAGGACCCTTCGCGGCCCCCTCGTAAGGCCCCTCGTACGGCCCCCTTCGCGGCCCCTCGTTAGGCCCCTTCGCGCCCCCCCCCTCGTAAGGCCCCTTTCGCGGCCCCCCTCGTAAGGCCCCTTCGCGGCCCCTAGTGAGGCCCTTCGCGGCCCCGTCAGGCCCCGTTTGCGGCCCCGTCAGGCCCCGTACGGCCCCGTCAGGCCCCGTTTGCGGCCCCGTCAGGCCCCGTCAGGCCCCGTTTGCGGCCCCGTCAGGCCCTGTTTGAGCCCCGTTTGGCCCCGTCAGGCCCCGTAAGGCCCCGTCAGGCCCCGTTCGCGGCCCGAGGCCCCTTCGCGGCCCGCCCCGGCCCTTCCTCGGCCCCGTCCCGGCCCTGTCCCGGACCTGCCCCGACCCCGGCCCTGCCTCGACCCTGTCGCGGCCCGTTAGGCTTGTCGCGGCCCCTTCGCGGCCCGTTAGGCCCCTTCGCGGCCTGCCCCGGCCCTTCCTCGGCCCCGTCCCGGCCCTGTCCCGGACCTGCCCCGACCCCGGCCCTGCCCCGACCCTGTCGCGGCCCGTTAGGCTTGTCGCGGCCCCTTCGCGGCCCGTTAGGCCCCTTCGCGGCCCACCCCGGCCCTTCCTCGGCCCCGTCCCGGCCCTGTCCCGGACCTGCCCCGACCCTGGCCCTGCCCCGACCCTGTCGCGGCCCGTTAGGCTTGTCGCGGCCCCTTCGCGGCCCGTTAGGCCCCTTTGCGGCCCGCCCCGGCCCTTCCTCGGCCCCGTCCCGGCCCTGTCCCGGACCTGCCCCGACCCAGGCCCCGCCCTCATGCCGGTCGTGGCGCACCAGGGGCTCGTGCACCCCCCCCCCCCCCCCCCCCCGTGCCCCCCCCCCCCCCCCCCGCTCGCCACGCAAGGCGACGGGAGGGGCGACCTGGGGGGGCGCGCGTCGCCCCTTCTTCCGCCTGCTCTGGCGCCCTGGGAGGCCGCGCATCGGCCCCCGTACTCCTCCCCCCCCCTCCCCCCCTCAGGTCGCCTCAACAGGCGACGGGAGGGGCGACCTGGGCGGGGGGGACACGCGTTGGAGCAGCCGCCCCTGGTGCAGCCGCCCCTGGAGCAGCCGCCCCTGGTGCAGCCGCCCCTGGTGCAGCCGCCCCTGGTGCAGCCGCCCCTGGTGCAGCCGCCCCTGGTGCAGCAGCCCCTGGAGCAGCCGCCCCTGGTGCAGCCGCCCCTGGTGCAGCCGCCCCTAGAGCAGCCGCCCCTGGTGCAGCCGCCCCTGGAGCAGCCGCCCCTGGTGCAGCCGCTCCTGGACCTCAGCAGCCGCCCCTGGCCCCTGGCCCGTGGAGCAGCCGCCCCTGCACCCCGCGCCGCCGCCCCTGGACCCGGTGCCGCCGCCTCCCTGCAGCCCTGTGCGCCCCGCGCGCCCTGCTGCGGGTACAGCAGTGGGGGGGAGGGGATTTGCCATCCCCCTGCTGCGGTTGCGGCAGTGGGGGGAGGGGACCTGCAGCACCAGCCCCCCCCCCCCCCCCCCCCCTCCTCTCCGCCCTTTTCTCCTCTCCCTCCCCCTGCTGCGGGTGCAGCAGTGGGGGGAGGGGATCTGCCATCCCCCTGGTGCGGATGCGGCAGTGGGGGGAGGGGACCTGCAGCACCTGCCTGCCCCCCCCCCGCCCCCCCCCCCCCCCCCATCTCTCTGCTGCGGGTGCAGCAGTGGGGGAGGGTATGGGGGTGGCGGGTGTGGCCAACCCGCCAGCCCTGCTGCGCCCCGCGCGCCCTGCTGCCCTGTGCGCCCCGTGCGCCCTGCTGCCCTGCTGCCCTGTGCGCCCCGCGCGCCTGTGCGCCCCGCGCGCCTGTGCGCCCCGCGCGCCCTGCTGCCCTGCTGCCATGTGCGCCCCGTGCGCCCTGCTGCCCTCTGCACACACCATGCACAGCACCCCCCCCCCCCCCCCCCCTCCCCCTTCTCCTCCATCCCCTGCTGCAGGTGCAGCAGTGGGGGAGGGTATGGGGGTGGCGGGTGTGTGGCATCCCCTGCTCCTCCTCCTACTCCGTCTCCCACTACTGCAGCTGCCGCTGAGGGGGGTGGGTGTGTGTGAGTCGACGGAGTGGTGCTAGGGGGTGGAGTGTGAGTGAACCTAGGGGTGCAGCAGGGGGTGTGTGAATGGGGGGTGCGGCAGTAGAAGGAGGTTGGGTGGAGGTAGCCGTCGTGTTGCTAGCAGTGCCAGTAGTCCGGAGGTGCGCTTCCGGTAGCCCAGTGATGCCGCTGCGCCAGTCGCCCGTGGGTCCGTTGCTCCTGCCGCTCGTCTTAGCCGCGGAGCCAGTTACTCCTATAGTCCGGAGGTGCGCCTCCAGTAGCCACAGTGCGCGCCGCTCCTGTTGCCCGTGTGTCTGCAGCTTCCGCCGTTGCCTCCTCTCTCCTCTCCTATTAGTCCAGCCTCCTCCTCCTCACTTGCCCTCTGTGATAGCCTCTAGCTTTGCTTATTTATTGTGAACTTTAAACTGTTACTTCTTGTACTTGTGCTCAGACTGTGTGGTGACATTGTGATCCACCCTGAGCTTGCTTTGCTTTGCTTCTTATGCTGATCATACCCCACTTTGACTATGGGGGTGTGTCAGAACATTATGTTTCTCTAGTCTGCAGTGGGGTACTCTGTAGTGAGTACAACCCTGTTAGGGTTTGCTATTTGTATCCCAATGCTTTCTAGTGCAATCATTCCTTTCTCACTCATTTCTCTCGTCAATCTTTCTCACAGCGTCCGCCGCCCGTGTAGCCCGTTTTAGGCCCCACACGCCGCGCCAGCCGCCCACGCAGCCTGCCGCCAACCCGCTTAGGCCCTGCGCGCCGCGTCCGCCGCCCGTGTAGCCCGTTTTAGGCCCCACACGTCGCGCCAGCCGCCCACGCAGCCTGCCGCCAGCCCGCGCGTCGCCACGAGCAGCCCGCAGCTGCGCGTGCTGCCCGTAGCCACGTGCAACCTGCAGCCTCGTGCAGCAAGCCGCCACACGCAGCCAGTAGCCTCACGCAGCCCTTAGGCCGCTCCTACCTGCTGCCTACCTGCTGCCTGCCTGCCTGCCTGCTTGCTGCCTGCTGCCGCCTTCCTGCAGCCTGCCTGCTGCCTGCCTGCTGCTTGCTGCCTGCTGCCGCCTGCCTGCTAACTGCCTGCTGCTGCCTACCTGTCGCCTGCCTACCTGCCTGCTTGCTGCCTGCTAGCTGCCTGCTGCCACCTGCCTGTCGCCTGCCTGCCGGCCTGCTTGCTGCCTGCTGCCTGCTGCCTCCTGCCTTAAGCCAATATGGCGACGCCTAACGTTCTAGCGTTCGAGCCTGACGGTCGTCCCATCGAGTTCACTGTGTGGTTAGACGATCTCCAGCTGTTCCTTCTGGCTGATGCCAAAGAGGGTGTCTCACTGTTCGATTACGTCGCCTCCCCTCCCTCCCTCGCCTGCGCCGCCCTGCATTCCCTGCGTCGAGGGGCGGCAGCGCGCCGCTCCTCACTCCTCCTCGTTCCCTCCCACAGAGGCTCCACTGCAGACTCTCCACCTGGACGTGTGGGGCCCAGCCCGCGTCCGTGGACAGGGCCACGAGCGGTACTTCCTGCTGGTTGTCGACGACTACACGGGCTACACCACGGTCTTCCCCTTGCAGCGCAAGGCGGATGTCCCTGATGTTTTGATCCCCTGGATCCGCGCTACTCGTCTCCAGCTCCGCGAGCGGTTCCAGTCGGACTTTCCTGTCCTGCGTCTGCACTCTGACAGAGGTGGTGAGTTCTCCTCAGACCTCTTGGCAGCCTTCTGTGCGGAGCACGGCATCCGCCAGACTTTCACGCTTCCGGCCTCTCCGCAGCAGAATGGGGTTGCTGAGCGCCGCATTGGCTTAGTCATGGAGGTCGCTCGTACCTCCATGATCCATGCGGCTGCCCCCCATTTTCTGTGGCCGTTTGCGGTCCGGTACGCCGCGCATCAGCTCAACCTTTGGCCCCGTGTCTCCTTGCCGGAGACCTCGCCCACACTGCTGTGGACGGGGAAGGTTGGCGACGCGTCGCGTTTCCGGGTCTGGGGTGCTCGTGCCTTTGTCCGCGATACCACCGCGGACAAGCTCTCCCCTCGCGCCATTCCTTGCGTCTTCCTTGGCTTTGTCCCTGACGCGTCTGGCTGGCAGTTTTACGACCCCGCCTCGCGCCGTGTCTTTGCGTCTCAGGACGTCACCTTTGACGAGTCCGTCCCCTTTTACCGCCTCTTCCCCTACCGCACTGCTCCTCGCCCCCCCCCCGCCGCTCTTTCTCGCCCCAGGTCCTCCCCAGGTAGACCCCCTCCCCGCGCCAGGTCCTGCTCCTTCAGGTGTCTCTCAGGTAGACCCCCCTGCGCCTGCGCCTGTTGAGGTCACTGGTGACTCCGGTCCTGCTGCGAGTGGTGCTGTCCCTGGGGGTGCGGAGCTTGGGGGTGCTGAGTCTGGGGGCGCTGAGCGTGTGGAGCCTGGAGGTGCTGAGCCTGCGCGTGAGGAGCCTGGTGGTGCTGCGTCTCGTGGTACTGCATCCGGAGGTGTTGCGTCTGGGGGTGCTCAGCCTGTGTGTGCGGAGCCTAGGGGTGCTGAGTCTGGGGGTGAGCCGCCTGAGGGTTCTGAGACTGCTGTTATGCGGTCTCCTTGGAGTAGCCGTCTTCGTCCGCGTATGCCCCTCACCTCCCAGCAGCTGCACGACTGGTACGGTCGCCGTCAGCGTCCCACTTCTGCACCTCAGGGCTCTCCTGCTGGAGGTTCTTCTGCTGGTGTCGCTGGTCCCGGAGGTGCTCGTACTGGGAGTACTGGAGCTGCTGGGGCTGGTGGTGGTGCTGCTGGAGGTGCTGGAGGTGCTGGAGGTGCTGGAGCTGCTGGAGGTGCTGGAGCCGCTGGGGGTGCTGGAGCTGCTGGAGGTGCTGGAGCTGCTGGGGGTGCTGGAGCTGCTGGTGGCACTGCTCAGCTGCGCCTGTTCTTTGCTCCGCCGTCTCCGTCGTCTCAGCCACCACCTGACTCTGCACTTCGCCAGGTTCTCGGTCTTCCCTCGTCTACTGGTCTTCCGTTACAGCCTGGCTCACCGCTGCCTGCTCCCTCTCCTTACACAGAGCAGCCTGGTGGCCTTGCAGAGCGTCGTGAGCCTGTGTCGCGTCCTGTCTCCCCTGTCAGTTCCGGTCGTCGTGTTCCTCGTCAGTGCCAGCCGGCTGTCTCCGGCCCTCCCCTTGTCGTTCGTCGTCCTTCCTCTCCTTCACCGCGTGTTCCTCTGCCGCCTCCCCCTGCGTCCTCTCTGCCTGTCGTTGCTGACCCTGCGTCTGACCGGTTTCGTGCTGAGCACTCTACTGTCACGCGTCTGCTTGCCACTGTTGTCACTGACCCTTCGTTTGAGTCTGCTGCTGCGTCTGCCTTAGTCACTGAGCTTGTTGCCTTTGCTGCTCACTGTCGTCTAGACTACGCAGCCGGTCTTGTTGCTGAGTCTGCGTCTGTCTGTCCTCCGTCCGTCGGGGGTGAGTGTGCTCTTGGCACGGACGTCCTTGAGGACAGGCAGGAGGACCTTGAGTGTCTTGCAGCCGCTGCGCCTCATCTCGTATCCATGCTGCTTGCCCCTGAGGGAGACCCGGATGCACCAGACATCCCTACCCCGCGCTCTTACGCTGAGGCGATCGCGGGTGAGTACTCCTCTCAGTGGCAGACAGCCATGGATGCAGAGATGGCATCCTGGAAGTCCACAGCCACCTACGTCGACGAGGTTCCCCTCCTGGGGCGAACATTGTCAGTGGCATGTGGATTTTCAGGGTGAAGCGGCCGCCAGGTTCTCCGCCTGTCTTCAAGGCTCGTTACGTGGCTCGAGGCTTCAGTCAGCGAGAGGGAGTTGACTTCTTCTAGACCTTCTCCCCCACCCCGAAGATGACCACTCTTCGGGTGCTGCTGCACGTTGCCGCTCAGCGTGACTACGAGCTTCACTCTCTTGACTTCAGCACAGCCTTCTTGCAGGGCAGCCTGCACTAGGAGATTTGGCTGCGCCGCCCTCCTGGCTTCACTGGGTCGTTCCCTCCTGGTACCCAATGGAGCCTCCGGCGGCCGGTCTACGGTCTCCGCCAGGCGCCACGTGAGTGGCACGACACACTGAGGACGACACTTGCGGCTCTTGGGTTTGCTCCGTCGACTGCTGACCCGTCGCTGTTTTTGCGCACCGACACTTCGCTGCCACCGTTCTACGTTCTCGTGTACGTCGACGACTTGGTCTTTGCCACTGCTGACACTGAGGCTCTCGCCCTGGTGAAGTCGGAGCTGCAGAAGAGACACACGTGCACAGACCTGGGTGAACTGCGCAGCTACCTTGGCTTGCAGATCACTCGGGACAGAGCACGCCGCACCATCATACTGACTCAGTCACACATGGTGCAGCAGGTCCTTCTGCGCTTCGGTTTCACCTGGTCCTCAGCACAGGCCACTCCTCTGGCTACAGGTCACTCGCTCTCAGCTCCACCTTCGGACGAGTCCGTAGAGCCGAGTGGTCCTTACCCAGAGTTAGTGGGCTGCATCATGTACCTGATGACTTGCACTCGTCCTGACCTTGCGTACCCTCTTGGCCTTCTGGCTCGCTACGTGGCTCCTGGTCGGCACCGAAAGGTGCACATGGATGCTGCCAAGAGGGTACTACGCTACTTGTGCAGTACATCGGGCATGGGGCTCGTGCTTGGAGGACGGGGTGACGTTGTCCTCACTGGTCACTCGGACGCCTCTTGGGTTGACGACCAGGCTACGCAGCGGTCGTCACATGGTTACACCTTCAGCCTTGGCTCTGGTTCAGTTTCTTGGCGTTCTACACGCTCGTCTTCAGTTCTCGGCTCCAGTTGTGAGGCTGAGATCTACGCCACAGCCATGGCTGCACAGGAGCTTCGCTGGCTCACCTACCTGCTGACTGACTTGGGAGAGCGGCCTCGTTCTCCTCCAGTGCTGTACGTCGACAACAAGGCCGCCATTGCCTTGTGTCAGGAGCACAGACTGGAGCACAGAACGAAGCACATTGCTCTCCGTTACTTTCTTGCTCGAGAGCTGCAGCAGCGTGGCCAGCTTCGTCTTACCTACGTGGCCACTCGGGCCAACACTGCTGATATATTCACCAAGGCACTTCCGCCTGGTGATCATCAGCGTTTCTGCACTTTGTTAGGCCTTGTGCCCACTCTTCCTCACTTGCTGTAGGCTTTGTTTGTACCATGATTTATATGTATTCCTGCATGCTTGTTCTTGTAGGTAGATTTCACTGTACTGTTGTTTTTACATATATATCTCTGCATGTGAACTGGCCTTGTGGCCTTCTTGCTTGTGCTCAGACTGCGTGGTGACGTTGTGATCCACCCTGAGCTTGCTTTGCACTTCCTGACTGGTCTTGTGACCCTCTGTTCTCCCCCATTCTGCCTATGGGGGTGTGTCAAACATATGTATAACTATGTTATATTTTGGGTAGGCTTAGTGGGGTACACACTGTGGGGTACAACCCCTTACCGTAGGTTCATTTTTCTCTGTACCAACCATCTCGATAGTCGACATCACTCATGCCTAGCTTCTAAGAGTCTACACGGTCGTCGTCTGTGGCTTTGTCCAGTGCAGAGGCAGAGATCTACGTTGGTGCCATGGCAGCGCAGGAGCTTTGCTGGTTGACCTTCTTGCTCGCCAACCTTGGTGAGCGACCTCGCTCTGCACCGACCTTGTACGCTGACAACAAGGCCATGATCCTCCTGTGTCGAGAGCCTCGACTGGAGAGCAGAGTGAAGCATATTGGCGTTAGGTACTTTCTCCTGCGAGAGTTGCAGCGACGCGTCCAGGCACGTTTGGACTTCGTGGCCTCATAGGCCAACACTGTCGACGTCTTCACCAAGGTCTTGGCGCCTGGTGACCACCACAGGTTCTGTGTGCAGTTGGGGCTTGTTGAGGTAGGCCCTCGGTTGCTGTAGACTTGTTGTTTGCTCTGTTTGTTGTACTTTGCTATATATACCATAATGAACTCTTGAACTGGCCTTGTGACCGCTTGTTTGTGCTCGGAATTTGTGTGGTGTCCTTGAGATCCACCCAGAGCTTGCTTTGCTTCTTGCATTGACTGGTCTTGTCACCGTTTGTTCACCTTGCTTGCTTTGATGCCCCTCACTTAGCCTATGGGGGTGTGTCAAATATATAATACGGTACGTGGTATCGACTATAGTGAGGTGCCTTCTAGGGGGTACAACTTTTAGGTTTGCATATTTGTACCCCATCCCGTTTCTAGTTCATTATTCCGTTGTGTACCTACTTTGAAAACTGTTTTGTATGAGGTTGTACAATGTATGGAACAATTGATGTTCTATTAGTTACTCATACAACTTCCTAGACATTATTTTCAAATCACATTTATGAAAACAGCTATATGAAAATAAACACGCACAAGACATCTAGATAGTAGAGTAGGCATGTAAGGCACCAGCAGTGCACCTACCACACCATCCCCACTCACACATGCTCCTCCTCCCCCTCCACGTCTTCCCCCCTGCCTTCCCCTTCTAATTCCTCATCACCCTCCTCCACCTCTCCATGATCCCCATGCATCTGCTCCTCCCCCTCCTCCCCATGCTGTTCTTCCCCATGCTCCTCCTCCCCCTCAGCATGGCCTGCTTGTGCAGCATGCATGGACGCAGCAATAAGCTGGTTTTCATGCATCTGCCGCAAATGCTCTTGCTGCTGCTGCTGTTGCTGCTGCTGATGCAGCTGTTCCTGAGCGTCATCTAGCTGCTCCTCTCCATGTGCCTGCATCCCAGCCTGACCTTCGCCTGACATCTGCTGCAGCCCATGCGCATCTTGCATCAACAGCACGTTGTTATCTAGCTGACCCTGCGCCGCGGCTGCTGCTGCTGCTGCAGCAGCAGCTTCGTGCAACATGTTTTCTTCCAGAACCTGCTGCTGCGAAACTTCGTGCTGGGCTTCATGCTTTGGAAGAACATTGGGATCGTGTGGCATACCCATGCCTGCCATGTGAACCATGTCGCCCTGAACAGCTTGAGTGAACGTCTGCTGCTGCATTTCCATCAGCTGCTGCTGATGCAAGGCTTGTTGCTGGTGAGCGTGATGCTGATCTGACTGCTGGTGCGTCATCTGTCTCTTCTTAGCCATCCGAAGCAAACCCTTTTGCAACAAATCCCGGCATCGCTTCTTGAAACGACCAATGTCTTCTTCGTTTGTCTTTTGGCCTCCTAAAGCTTCGCGAAGCTTCGAGACGCTTCCGTCGAATTCCTCGCGAAGAATGTCCTCCCAGAAATTGATGCTGGAGTCGAGATCCCCACCAAGCTCGCGAGCCTTTTCCTCGACAGCATGAACAATCCTCATCTGCAGAATCATTAGAGGAAAATGAGTCAGGATGTAAAAAGCGATAGTGCTATACTGTGCGACCTTTACTTGTCCAGGTACGAAACTAACAACGACCGACGGTACCGACCTGCTTGCTCCAGTATTTGTAGTCGTTCATATTCTTCCACCAGACTTTCTTCCGGTCCTTCTTCCTCTCTTCTTCAAGCTTCTCAATCGACGGGAAACCATTCAGCCCTTCCTTCCATTCGAGCCAGACGTCGCGAACTTTGCACTCCGCACTCCGGTTGACTTCGTAACCATTCGGATTAGCGAAGTCAGATTCAAAACCAGATGGAGACTTTCCGTCAGACATGGACGATGGCAGGCCGGGTGAAGCGAGCTTGTTGCGTCGCATCTTCATCTTTCCCGGCTTAACTCCGAGCATCGGCGGTGTAAATACCGAGTGGAGCATCCGCGAAGGATCTCCATGACCCATAATCGGCATCGGCGAACCTGTCGTAAGAGAAAAGTAAAACACAAACAATAATCAGCGCCACGTGGCGAATAATAATGGCATTGCACACATCTAAGACAGAATAGTTGGATGCCACCAACAAAACACATATACAGGTCAGCTAAGCTCACGAAAAGAAGCCTTACCATCAACGGAGTATTGAGGCGGGAAGCCAGCGCAGGCAGACGGCACTCCATTTTCCGCAGGATTTCCACCAACAGAATTTGGATCGAATAAAAGTCTCAGAAATATAGTCTCTTGTGACCTCAGCTGCTCCTTATCCTTCCACAGGCATTGACGAACATTTCTCGCATCTTCCATGCGGTCCCTCTCGCCATGTTCACTCGCAGCTTCTATGTCCCTGAAGGTCCGATCCAGAAGGGTATCCAAATGAGCAAGTTCACGCCTCACCCTGAGAAGCTCCCCTTTGAGCTCCTCTGGGGAGAAACGAATCGCCATGGCTGAGTTTAGCGACGCCAGGCTGGGCGAGCAAGGGGGCAGAGCCAAAACCAGGGTAGTTTTTCTTCGCTGGCTTGGGCGAGAAATGTGGGCGAAACGCGCGAGAGATTACGCGAAAGAAACAGACAAGGAAGGCGAAATGAAGGATCACTGGGAAAGAGGGGAGGCAAAGAACTAGGCGAAGGAGAAATGGTTTGGCGAGGGCAGAAAAGGGTTGGCGAGGGTTTCATTCTGTCCGAGACGAGCTGGCGAGGGTCTGACAGAGGGATAGGCGAGAGGTGGATAGTAGCAAGCGAGGGTTTCGCACTTGCGGCGAGGGTTTCAAAGGACTCCCGCGAGACGTGCCGAAAGGAAGTGGCGAGGGTTAGGTTTCGCTCTCCAAGCCGCTGACAGGACTGTACAACAACCCATCCCCTCTGACCGTCCTGCCCGTATTCGCACGCTGGGCGTCATGCACGGACAGTCGCACGATAAGCGAAGGGCAGTGGCGAAAGAATCTGGGCCTACGACGAACGCTGTCACAGAACCTGGATGATCGCCATTGCAGAAAAAACGGGCTGGATGAGATTCTCGATGGTGAGGATGAGCTGGCGTGAGCCAACGGGGGCTCAGCATCACATTGGGTTGGGCAGATTTGGTTTTCCGAAAACGACTCATGGTGATCTGAAAAACTAATGGACTAGAACAGCGCGAGTATTGTGATATGTTTTCAAGCAAATTGCTGAAGTGTAGGTACAGAAGTATAGTTTGTATTGGTACTTGCTTATGCCATATTTTCCAACGTTAAAAATATAACGAGCTAATATGAAATAATATCTCAGAAGCTAAAATATCGGGCTAACGGGACGTCAATAATTATTGGATATTGTAAAGTCTTGTACTCTTAATCTCTCTACTACATGGTAAAGTCTTGGTTGATAGTTTCATATGGTTGACTGTTACGAGTGCAACTGAGCAAGCGAGCGAGAATTGCACTATCGAAGCAAAACAATACATTGAGCGAAGGCATGAGCGAAGAATATATCGCGAAGCTAGCGTGGTAACGGTACCGCAAGAAATTGGGTGCGCTACGGGCCTAGTGCCCAGGTTGGGAAATGTCGAGGCGGAGGTCCGGAACGCGGGTTACCAACCAAACTGTGAGGCTGGGTCGCATCGTGAACACTGGCGGCATCGGGGTCGAGGCGAGTGTCGCGAGCGGGGAACATTTCACTGTTGGGTGCCGATGGCGGGAATGGTCATGTACGCGGTAGGCAAGGACGCGAAGTAAGGAAAATGAATTTTCCTTACACTACCCCCCCCCCCCCCCCCCCCCCCGTTAAGGAGGTCCTCCTTACGAAAGTGCGTGTACATCTTGAAATTTCCGGATGCACAGATACACGGTGAGGACAGGGTGGTTCTCGATTCTATCCAGGGGGACCCAGTTGTCTTCGGTGGGCGTGCGATCTTTCCAGCGGATCAGAATTTCGATCCTGCGGCCTCCCCGTGGGTCACGAACTCTGTGGCTCAGTATTTTTTCGGGCGTAATAATTGGCTCTGCCGGCGGTCGTGTCATACTGGCGGGGCGGTTGCGAGACAGTTGGCTGGTGGATGGGATATACGGGTGGAGCAGGCTGACGTGGAATGACGGGCTGACGTACCAGTCAGCGGGGAGGAGGAGGTGGGCGGTGACAGGGGTGATCATGTGGCTGATGCGAAATGGCCCGCAATATCGGGGGCGGAGTTTTGGAGTGATGGGTAGGCAGAGGTTTTGAGTGTCGAGTAAGACCGGGTCGTCGGGTTGGTGAGTGACGGGGCGGCGGTGGCGGTTGGCGTTGTGCTTAGCGATGACGTTTATTTATTTATATTGCTTTTGCTGCTCGTGTCAGTGCTGCCTGTAATATTTCTGCGAATTGTTGCGCGCGTGGCACCGGGTTGTCGGGATTCGGGGTCATGGGTACTGTGGGGTCTTGTCCGTAGTTCAGGTAGAAAGGTGAGTGTTGGGTCGTGGTGGATGGCGAGTTGTTTTACGTGAACCGCATGAGTGGCAGCTGCTGTTCCCACGTGGTCGGGTCGTCGCACGTGGCTCGGATTAACTGTTCCATGGTATGATTTGTCCGTTCTATCTGTCCGTCAGTTTTGGAGTGGTACGATGATCTGAACTGTAGTCGCGTGCTCAACTGCTGCCACAGGTTCCGCCAGTTGTTGGTAAATTTCGTGTCGCTGTCGCTGATAATCGCCGCTGGTATCCCGTGCAGTCGAACGATGGTGGCGATGAAGAGGCGAGCTGTTTCAACGGCTGTGATAGATTTATTGCAGGCTGCGAAATGTGCCATCTTCGTCAGCCGATCGACGACGACTAGGATTGCATCGTTCCCACTTGCTCCTGCCGGTAACCCCGTGATGAAGTCCATCGTCACCTGCTGCCAAGCACGCTCTGGGGGTGGTATCGACTGCAACTGTCCTGCTGGTCATTGTCGTGACGACTTCAAGAGCTGGCAGGTGGGACACGATGCCACGTGTCGTTGCACGTCGGTCAGCATCTCGGGCCAGAAATAATATCACTGCAGCTGCTGCCGAGTTTTCTCTACTCCGAAATGTCCTGAGGTAACCCCGTCGTGTGCCTCCTGTAGTAACAGTTCCCTTAGTAAAGTGTAGCCCGGTATGTCAGAATGTTATAATTGTCTAGCCTGCAGTGGGGTACTCCATAGTGAGTACAGCCCAATTAGGGTTTGCTATATGTGTCCAACTGCTTGCTAGTGAACATCCTCCTTTCTTCATCCTTTCTTTCTACTACTACTTCTGACATGCTATCAGAGCAGGTCGATCCCCTTGGGTCGATCCTGTGGGTGGGCCCACCACCTCACTGCTTCCGCTGCTACTGCTACTCTGTGTGTTGCACGCCCCGTGGCGTGCGACGGATTTTTCATCCCGCCGCGCGCTCGGAGCGTGCGGCGGTTTTCTGCCCGCCGTGCGCCCCGAGGCGCGCGGCGGTTTTCTGCCCGCCCGCCGTGCGCCCCGAGGCGCGCGGCGGCTTTCTGCCCCGTCACTCCGCGCGTCGCTCCCGGGAGGCGCTGCGACGGGCGACGGGGACCCGCGCGTCGCCCCCCGTCGCCCGTCGCGGCCTGCGCGACCTGCGTAGGGCCCGCGCGCGGCCCGTACAGCCTGCGCGCGGCCCGTACGGGCTGCGCCAGGCCCGCGCGCGGCCTGTACGGGCTGCGCCAGGCCCGCGCGCGGCCCGTACGGGCAGCGCCAGGCCCGCGCGCGGCCCGTACGGGCTGCGTCAGGCCAGGGCGCGCCTCGGGCCGCCCGCACGCGGTTCGTACGGGCTGCGCCAGGCCCGTGGGCGCCCTGTTTCCTCTTCCCCTGCGCTGCCCGCTGTCCCCCGTGCTTCTGACGGCGCCCCACCCCTGCTGCTGCCCGTTCTCCTGAATTAGGGTTTGGGGTGGGGGGTATGGGGGTGCAGTTTCTGTGCGTCGTCCCCTGCTCCTCCTCCTCCTCCGTCTCCCAGTGCTGCAGCTGCCGCTGAGGGGGGTGGGTGTGTGGGAGCCGAAGGAGTGGTACTAGGGGGGTGACGTGCAAGTGGAGTTGGGAGTGAAGCAGTGGGTGTGTGGGGGGTGTGTGGGACAGTTGGAGGAGGTTGAGCGGAGGCTGCTGTCTTGTCGTCCGCAGCACCTGTAGTCCGGGGCGCACTGTCCTGGTAGCCCAGAGAGTCTGCTGCGCCTGTCGCCCGAGGGTCCGTTGCTCCTGTAGCTCGTCGTAGCCCATGAGCCAGTTACTCCAGTAGTCCGGGGCGCACTGTCCCGGTAGCCACTGTGCCAGCAGCTCCTGTTGCCCGTGTGTCTGCAGCTTCAGCCGCCGTCTCTCATCTTCTCTCCTCTCACAGTCCCTCCTCCTCCTCACTTGCCCGCTGTGATTACCTCTAGCTTTGCTTATAATTGTGAACTATTACTATGCTTGCTTGTTGTGCTGATTACACCCCACTTTGGCTTGGGGGTGTGTCAGAATGTTATAATTGTCTAGCCTGCAGTGGGGTACTCCATAGTGAGTACAGCCCAATTAGGGTTTGCTATATGTGTCCAACTGCTTGCTAGTGAACATCCTCCTTTCTTCATTCTTTCTTTCTACTACTACTTCTGACACGGTACCCAGATGCGATCGGTGCCGGCTTTTACGTAATAAACCCCCTTCGCTGCTGCGAACTGCTGGAATTTTCCTCCGGTGAAGAATGGGTCTGTTTGGTATCCGTGGGTAAATACTCCTGTAAGCAGTGGGCTTGTCTGGGCGAGTAGTATGGCGTGGATTTGGGCAGTGGGGCGGGCCAGTGCGTCGGCGATGTTTGATGTCCCCTTTTTGTAGGTGACCGTGTAATGAAAATTCGACTCGAGAAAATCGAGCCAGCGAATCTGTCGTGGGTTGAGGTGGGGCTGTGCGCGGAGGTACTGTAGTGATTTGTGGTCTGTCCGTACTGTCACGTCTGCACCGGTCAAGTAACAGCGCCACACTTTGAACGCGCGCACGATCGTGTATCGGGTAATTTTTCTCGGGCGGATGCAATTTTCGTGACTCGTATGCGATGGGCTGCAGGCCGTTGCCAAAATTCTGTAGCAGTACGGCTCCAATGGCGATGTCGCTTGCGTCTGTAACTACTTCGAAGGGGCGGTGTGGGTCGGCGATGTACATACGGGCGGTGAACAGATCACATTTTCAGGGCAGAGAAGGCAGCATGCTCTTTCCCCCCCCACGTAAAAGCGACCCCCTTCCACAGTAAATCCGTCAGTGGGATGAACCAACGCACATAATTAACGAACCCCAAAAAACTTTGCAGCTCCGTAATGTTCGTCGGGGGGTGCCACGCTTTTCCCGTGTCCAGCTTTGTTGGGCAGATCTCAACTCCAGCCTCCGAAATAACATGCCCCAAAAATTCTAACCTATCCTGGAAGAACTCGCACTCGGAACCCTTGGTCAGTGGGCTGTGCTCGTCTAAAACTTTAAACAGTGCTTATCGCGACTGTAGACTAAGATGTCGTCGAGGTAAAATATCACGCATTTATCTAAGAGTGGCCTAAACGCCTCGTTCATGGTCATCTGAAATGTCGTCGGTGCGTTGGTCAACCCGAATGGCATCACGGTGTACTCGAATGACCCGTACCTAGTCCTAAATGCCGTCTTGGCGCAGTCCGATGGTTCGACCCGAATCTGATGGTAACCTTCCCATAAATCTATTTTCGAAAAGACCCGCGCTGTTCGCAGTTGATCTAACAGTTCGTCGGCGCTGGGAATGGGGTATTGCGACTTGACTGTTACCCTGTTCAGTGCTCTGTAGTCGATACACATGCGAAACCCTTCGTCTTTTTTTGGTGTGAACAGTATCGGTGCGGCGAATGGTGTCGAGCTCGGTCGGATGAATTTATTCTCTAACGGGTAGTCTAACTGCTTCCTCAGTTCGTCGAGCTCGGGCTGTGTCAGTCTGAACTGTCGCTGTACAGTTGGCTGTGCAAGTGGTTCTAGTTCTATGCGGTGCTCGTGTGCTCGCTGAGATGGAAACCCCTCCGGCAGGTCGTCCGGAAAAATCCCCGGGTACCGTTTCAGTAGTTCCTATAATTCGGGCGGTACTGCTGCCAGCAGTTTCTGAAAATCGCTCGGCTGCCCTGCTTCTCCTACCAATGCGATATCCACCGCGTACACATCAGCTCCAGCTGCGACAGCCCGTTTCATCATGATGGCGTTGACGTGGATTGTCGAAGACTCAAATGACTACCAGCGAGGTAATTCGACCCAGTTACCGCTACTTTGCACAGTGTAGCTACCCGTCGTCCAGTCGATTCGCGGATTGTAGCGTCGCAACCAATCACGTCCCAGTAAAATGTCGTGCCCATCCAATGTCGTTGCGAGCATTTCCTGTGTAAACCTGAAGTTCCCCCCGCAGCGAACTTTCACTCTCTCCACTTTTTCCCGTATTGCCAGTGGCGTGCCGTCAACTAAGCGTGTATCAATCTCCGGTAAACAACGGCTAAGCGTCAGTTGCGGTATTAACTAAACTGTGGCCTGCTCCTCCGTCTATAAAAATCTTCACTCCTATCCCCTGTATTTTCCCGTAGATCAGTATTGGGCAATCCGTCGTTGTACCCTCCTTATTTATCCGAGCCCGATCGATGGCGTGAATCGGTACTGTGACTCGGTGAGGGTCTGTGAGGTTGGGCGGGCAGGTTGTCTCGTCAGTAGTTGGCCCGTTTTCTACTGACTGCTGGCGTTTCCCTGCCTCTGAGACTCCCTCCCCTGCTCCTGCAATGGCCCGGCCTATTGCAAGCACAGCAGCGCCCCTTAAATGGCGCAGCAGCTGCATTCGCCGCAACGGCGTGTACAATGGCGTGCTCAGTCGGCCCCCGAGGGCGATGTCCGTAGTAGGACCCCGGTCTCGGACGGCGGAAAATGTCGATTTTCTCGGCAAGCGCGAGGATCTCGTTGAATTTCGATAGCCCGCGTAGCATAATCTAGTACGAGAAAACCGCTCGTGTAATCTTAGACCGACCCAAGTTGTCGCCAAGTACGTAGTTTTTGACGCTCTGAGATAGAAGCCGCAATCAGCTCGAAGCGCGCCCGAAGCCCTGCGCACCACGCATCCCACGTGATTTACTGGGCGGTTTCGCAAAATGAACTCCAGGTGACGGCTGGACCCGTGGGCCCTTCCTCTTGCAACGGCGGCTCGTAGGCGCATGGCGACGTCACGATGACTCGCCACTAGTCCATGACGGGGCCCCGTAGCAGCGAAACGGCGTATCGTATCTTCGCTGCGTCCGACTCGACGTAATTCGTATCGAAGAAGACGTTCATCGTGAAGACCCACGATTGAACCGTTGGACCTCCATGTTGGTTGGGGTCAAAACAGGGCGGGCGTTGCGGCTTGAGCGACACAGGTGCGACGATGTTGTCATGACCGCTCGTTGCTGTGAATTCGACGTGACGACGGGCTTCGCGAGGCCCGCTCGTGCTTGGTGCGACCCTGTTTCTCTCCATGCCGGGCATTGATTGGGCGACGCCTGTCAAACTTATATATGCTATAGTCTGTTTAGGCTGTAGTGGGGTAGTCCTTAGAGGGTACAACACTTTGTGTTTCCTACTTGTACCCATCTCCTTTCTAGTTTCATCATTCTTCTCGTTAATTCTCACATGGTATAGAGCAGGTTCCCTAGTGGGACTGTTTCTTCCTAAGGGCCCACCACGTTAAAATTTTTTTTTTTACCTGCCCGAAGCGCGCTTCGCGCACTGCCCTGACCTACGCCTTTGCAGCCCCTACGCGGCCCCTTAGCGGCCCCCTTCGCGGCCCCTTAGCGGCCCCTTCGCGGCCCCCTAACGGCCCCTTCGCGGCCCCCTACAGCCCCTTCGCGGCCCCTTATCGGCCCCTTTGCGGCCCCCCCCTAGCGGCCCCTTCGCGGCCCCTTCACGGCCCCTTAACGGCCCCTTCGCGGCCCCCTATCGGCCCCTTATCGCCCCCTTCGCGGCCCCCCCTAGCGGCCCCTTAGCGGCCCCCTACGGCCCCTTCGCGGCCCCTTATCGGCCCCTTCACAGCCCCCTACGGCCCCTTCGCGGCCCCTTATCGGCCCCTTCACGGCCCCTTAACGGCCCCTTTTCGGCCCCTTCGCGGCCCCTCAGTGGCCCCTACGCAGCGTCGCCCCTGCTAGCGGCGTCGCCCCTGCCCGCGGCGTCGCCCCTGCCCGCGGCGTCGCCCCAGCCCACGGCATCGCCCCGGCCCGCGGCGTCGCCCCTGCCCACGGCGTCGCCCCTGCTCGCGGCGTCGCCCCTGCTCGCGACGTCGCCCCTGCTGCCGCAGCCCCTGCTGACGCGGCACCTGCAGTAGCGGCCCCTCCCCTGATGGCGCGACACCTGCTGCTGCGGCCCCTGCTGTCAAGGCCCGGCCCCGCACCCGCTCCTGGTAAGCACCCGAACCGCACTGCCCTACTGAGCAGCACTGCCTTGCACTGCCCTGCTGCTACTGTTTCTACTGCTGCTACTGCTGCTACTACTGCTACTCTTGCTACTGCTCCTACTGTTGCTATGGCTAGTCCTACCGTTCTCACCTTTGATGTTGAGGGACGTGCAGTTGATTTTGACGTGTGGGTTGACGACCTACAGCTATTCCTTCAATGTGATTCTAGGGATGGGGTGTCCCTCTTCGATCACACGTCCGGTGTTTCCACTGCTCCTGCTGCCACTGCTGACAGTACTGTTCGCTCGCAGTGGACCACTCGTGACGCTGTTGCTCGTCTTGCTGTTCGTAGTCACCTACCGCCCGCTGAGCGCGCGCACTTTGGCCAGTACAAGACTGCTCAGTCTTTGTACGACGCTGTAGTTGCACGCTACTCCTCCCCTGCCACTGCTGCCCTCAGCCGCCTCATGCTACCGTACCTTTTCCCTGACCTTGCTGCCTTTGCCACTGTCGCTGACCTAGTTGCTCACCTTCGCACTAGTGACGCCCGCTACCGCGCTGCCCTTCCCACTGAGTTCTGTGCCAAGAACCCCCCTCCCATGTACATCACCCTGTACTACCTAGTCACCCGCCTCCCTGACTCTCTCTCTTCAGTCAGGGACCACTTTCTCTCCCTTTGCCCCACCGAGTTGACTGTCGACCTGCTAGAGGAGCCCCTTGCTGTAGCTGAGAAGAGTATCTTAGCTGTAGGTGCTTCTCGCGGCGACCGTCGCACCCCCTTCTTTGAGGGGTGTTCCCCTGTCCCCCTTCTCCCCTCTGTTGCTTCTGCTGCTGCTGTCGACCTCGTTGGCACTGAGGAGGTCGGCGCTGCGTCTGCCTCTAGTGGGAGACGCCGCACCAGCAAGGGCAAGGAGAGCAAGGGTGGTGGAGGGGGCGGCGGGGGAAGCAGTGGAGGAGGTGGAGGCGGCGGAGGAGGTGGAGGTGGTGGTGGGGGTGGTACCGGGAGTGGGGGCGTCAGTGGCAGCGGTGGAGGTCGTGGCGGCGGTGGCGGAGGAGGTGGAGGCAGCGGCAACGGTGGTGGAGGTAGCGGAGGAGGTGGTGCTGGTCGAGGTGCAGCCGCGCAGCGTGGAGGCTTTGGTGGCAGCCAGCGCCAGCAGCAGCTGCGCACCCGTGAGACCCCGTCGGTTCAGCAGCTTCGTGATTGGTACGCTGGGCATGGGAGGTCTGGGGGTGCAGGTCCCTGCACGTACGTTCTTCGCACCGGCACTCGTAGTGGGGAGGTGTGTGGGCTCCCACACACCACGCAGCGCTGCTTTGGTCGCTTGACTGACGCTTGGCGTACCCAGTTTCCTGACGCCGTTGAGCTTCCTCGTTGGCATGATCTGCTTCTGCAGAATGTGCCTATCTTTGATGTAGACTTTGATGCTATCCTTGCTGCCATGTATGCTCTTGCTGATAGTGCTGAGGGTGACTGTTACCTGAGTGTCCCGCCCGACCCGGGCATTGCGGCTGCTGCTCTAGGTGCTAGTGCGTCTGCTGCTCCAGGTACTAGTGCGTCTGCTGCTCCAGGTGCTGGTGCGTTTGCTCTCTCTGGTACTGCACCTACTGAGTCCTTGCACACTATCACACTTGACTCTGGTGCATCGCGCTCTTTCTTTAGAGACAGCACCACGCTCACGCCACTCAGTCAGCCTGTTGCGGTCTCCCTTGCTGACCCCTCCGGGGGCCCAGTCCTTGCACACTCCTCCACTGTTCTACCGTGTCCTGCGGCCCCGTCGGGCTTGCTGTCGGGACTCCACCTCCCCTCGTTCTCTACGAACTTGGTGAGTGGAGCTGACCTTTAGGACGCGTGGGTTGACCAGTTCACCCCTGGAGGTCAGCGTGTGACCCACTGCACTTGCTCTCGGACGGGCCGCCACCTGGCCACGTTCACCCGTCGGCCAGGGTCGAGTCTGTACACACTGATTACTGCGCCTCCTCCGGTCCCTGCGTCTGGTCAGGTAGCTGCGTCCAATCAGGTGTTTGCTGCCGCGTCCAGGTCTAGTCCTGAGTCTGCCCCCTGCTCGTGTCGTCCTCTGGCGCACGAGACTCTCCTTTGGCACATCGTCAGTGGCATGTGGATCTTCAGGGTGAAGCGGCCGCCGGGTTCTCCGCCTGTCTTCAAGGCGCGTT
Organism: Closterium sp. Naga37s-1; assembly: GCA_947471745.1. Lineage (NCBI taxonomy): Eukaryota > Viridiplantae > Streptophyta > Zygnematophyceae > Desmidiales > Closteriaceae > Closterium > Closterium sp. Naga37s-1. Next base: position 1,006,762 of record CANJKZ010000979.1, read on the forward strand.
ACGTTGCACGTGGCTTCAGTCAGCGACAGGGAGTTGACTTCTTCTAGACCTTCTCCCCTACCCCGAAGATGACCACTCTTCGGATACTGCTGCACGTAGCTGCTCAGCGTGACTACGAGCTCCACTCGCTTGACTTCAGCACAGCCTTCCTACAGGGCAGCCTGCACGAGGAGATCTGGCTGCGCCGCCCACCTGGCTTCACTGGGTCGTTTCCAGCTGGTACCCAGTGTAGCCTCCGGCGGCCAGTCTACGGTCTCCGTCAGGCACCTCATGAGTGGCACGACACACTCAGGACGACTCTTGCTGCTCTTGGTTTTGCTCCTTCCACTTCTGACCCTTCTCTGTTCTTACGCACTGACACTAGTCTGCCGCCGTTCTACGTTCTGGTGTACGTAGACGACCTCATCTTTGCTACTGCTGACACTGAGGCACTCGCCCACGTGAAGTCCGAGCTGCAGAAGAGACACACGTGCACAGACCTGGGTGAGCTGACAAGCGATCTTGGCTTGCGGATCACCCGGGACAGAGCACAGCGCACCATTACCTTGACTCAGTCACACATGGTGCAGCAAGTCCTTCAGCGCTTCGGCTTCACGTACTCCTCGCCACAGTCCACTCCTCTGCCTACCGGTCACTCGCTCTCAGCTCCACCTTCAGACGAGTCCGTAGAGCCGAGTGGCCCGTATCCAGAGCTTGTGGGCTGCCTCATGTACCTGATGACTTGCACACGACCTGACCTCGCATACCCTCTCAGCCTTCTGGCTCGCTACGTGGCTCCCGGCAGGCACCGAAAGGTGCAATGGGATGCTGCGAAGAGGGTGTTGCGATACTTGTGCAGTACATCGGGCATGGGGCTCGTGCTTGGAGGACGGGCTCGAGTTGTCCTCACTGGTCACGCTGACGCCTCCTGGGTTGACGACTTGGCTACGCAGCGGTCGTCACAGGGTTACACCTTCAGTCTTGGCTCCTGTTCTGTCTCTTGGCGGTCTACCCGCTCTTCTTCTGTTCTCAGCTCCAGTTGTGAGGCTGAGATCTACGCTGGGGCCATGGCTGCACAGGAGCTACGCTGGCTCACCTACCTGCTGACCGACTTGGGAGAGGCGCCTCGTTCTCCTCCAGTTCTGTACGTCGACAACAAGGCCATGCTGGCCTTGTGTGAGGAGCACAGACTGGAGCACAGAACGAAGCACATTGCTCTGCGCTACTTCCTTGCTCGAGAGTTGCAGCAGCGTGGCCAGCTTCGTCTTGCTTACGTGGCCTCTCAGGCCAACACTGCTGATGTTTTCACCAAGGCACTTCAGCCTTGTGATCATCAGCGTTTCTGTACTGTGTTAGGCCTTGTAATTACTGTGCCTCACTTGCTTTCTTCTTGACTCTGCCTGTACTGTACTCTTTATACATATACCTGCATGTTCACACTTGCTAGGTTGTGTTCACTGTATTGTTTGTTCTCCTTTATATAACTCTGCATGTGAACTGGCCTTGTGGCCATTTGCTTGTGCTCAGACTGCGTGGTGACTTTGTGATCCACCCTGAGCTTGCTTTGCCTTCTTGACTGGTCTTGTGACCCCTTGTTCTCCCCCACTTTGCCTATGGGGGTGTGTCAAACTTATATATGCTATAGTCTGTTTAGGCTGTAGTGGGGTAGTCCTTAGAGGGTACAACACTTTGTGTTTCCTACTTGTACCCATCTCCTTTCTAGTTTCATCATTCTTCTTGTTAATTCTCACAACGCCATCACTGGCTGGGCCTGAGCGCAATCCCATGCTGTCGTGATGTGACGGTGTGCCAGATGAGATGACAATTGGCTCATTGTTAGAATCAGGAACGGAATGAAAACAGAGAAGAAGGGGTTTTCACTAGCAGGCAGTTGAGTACATATAGCAAACCCTAAATTGGGCTGTACTCGCTATAGAGTACCCCACTGCAGGCTAGACAAACATAACATTCTGACACACCCCCATAGCCAAAGTGTGGTGTAATCAGCACAACAAGCAAAGCAAAGCAAGCTCAGGGTGGATCACGACGTCACCACACATTCTGAGCACAAGTACAAGAAGCAGCAGTTTATAGTTCACAGTAATAAGCAAAGCTAGAGGCTATCATAGAGGGTAAGTGAGGAGGAGGAGGGACTATGAGAGGAGAGGAGATAGGAGACGACGGGTGAAGCTGCAGAAACACGGGCAATAGGAGCGGCGCGCACTGTGGCTACCGGAGATTGTAGCCTCCGGACTACTGGAGTAACTGGCTCCGCGGCTAACTCTGAGCGGCAGGAGCAACGGACCCACGGGCGACTGGCGCAGCAGGCTCGCTGGGCTACCGGAGATTGTAGCCTCCGGACTACTGGCGCTGCTGGCGACACGACGGCTGCCTCCGCCCAACCTCCCTCTAACTGTCTCACCCCCCCTTTCACACACCCCCTGCTGCACCTCTAGCACTGCTCACATGCCACCCCCGTAGTACTACTCCGACAGCTCCCACATATCCACCCCCCTCAGCGGCAGCTGCAGCAGTGGGAGACAGAGGAGGAGGAGGAGTAGAGGAGGCGGCACACAATTGTCACCCCCATACGCTCCACCCCCAAACCCTAACACTGGTAGCACGGGGTGAGAGCGGGAGCGGGACATAGCGGCCTACTTGGGGCTGCAGGGGCGGCTCACGGGCTGCAGGAGGGGTAGCGCGCAGGCGACCAGGGTGGGGGTCGCGCGGGCCCCTGAGGGCGCCTCGACGGGCGTCAGGAGGGGGCCGCGTGTGGGCCCCCGAGGGCGCCACGACGGGCGACTGGAGGGGGGCCGCGCGCGGGCCCCCGAGGGCGCCACGACGGGCGTCAGAAGGGGGCCGCGCGCTGGCCCCCGAGGGCGCCGCGACGGGCGACGGGAGGGGGCCGCGCGCAGGCCCCCGAGGGCGCCACGTCGGGCGACGGAAGGGGGGGCCGCGCGGGCCCCCGATGGCGCCACGACGGGCGACGGGAGGGCCGCGCACGAGCCCCCCCCGAAGGTGCCGTGACGAACGACAGGGGGGGGGGGCCGTCGCGTGGGCCCCCGGGGTGCCGCGACGGGCTACGGGATGGGGGGGGGGGGGGCGACGCGCGGGCCCACAGGGCTCCGCGACGGGCGACGGGCAGGGCAGCTCGCGGGCCCCCAGGGCGCCGCGTGAGACAGCAAACCGCCGCGCGCCTCGGGGCGCACGGCGGGCAGAAAACCGCCACGCGCTCGGAGCGTGTGGCGGGAAGAAAAAACGTCGCGCGCCACGGGGCGCGCGACAGACAGGACAGCAGCGGAAGCAGGTGGGCCCACAGGCCAGGAGCGATGTCGCTCTGATTCCATGTTAGAATCAGGAACGGAATGAAAACAGAGAAGAAGGGGTTTTCACTAGCAGGCAGTTGAGTACATATAGCAAACCCTAAATTGGGCTGTACTCGCTATAGAGTACCCCACTGCAGGCTAGACAAACATAACATTCTGACACTCATCCAATTGCGCATGTGCATTTGCAAGTGCTTGTGATGCTGCTGGTGCATTCACTGTTGATTGCTGGCGGGCGGAGTCGCGTTTCGCCGTGAGTGTCGCGATTTCGAGCGCCGAATCGTCGAGTTGGCGGACGAGCCGGTCGAGTTGCTCCTGCGTCAACGTCGCGAGATTGAGGTCGGCCATGGCGGGGGTGTCGGGCAAGCTCAGCGAGAGCCTCAGTCGTGGGCGTGCGTGCTTTCGATAGAGCACGTCGAGCGTCGATGCCTGAACGCTGAGAGACGTCTACGCCCTCCAAAAACTGAGATAGTGGGGAAGCGAAGGTGAGGGTGCGGTCCGAGAAGAGATCGTAGGCTCTGAATTCCAAGTGTTATGAGTGCAATTGAGCGAGCGAGCGAGAATTGCACTATCGAAGCAAAACAATACCTTGAGCGAAGGCAGGAGCGAAGAATATATAGCTAAGTGTCAGAATTATATTATTATAACTGCATGTAGTTCTAGCTGTAGTGTAGTTATCCTAATTTCCTGCTTGGTGGTGTACCCCCTTTCCTCCCCTATTTGTACTTCACTTACTATAGTGAAACCTTTTCCTTGCTCAAATTCTGTCGATAGTCATGCCTAGCCCAAACCCTAGGATGGCCCCTAGTCTCACCCTCTAGCTACTATTCCGACATGGTTTTAGAGCTGGTTCCATCCTGGAACCTTCCTGTAATTTTAAGAGATATGGACATACACGCGCGCGGCCTGTTTTGTCCTGCGTCCCGTCCCGTCGCCCTCGCAGCGCATGCCCGTCCCGTCCCGTCGCGCCAGTGGCGCTTGCCTGTCCCGTCGCGTCGCGCCTGAAGCGCCCGCCCGTCCCGTCCCGTCGTGCTTGCTGCGCCCGCCCGTCCCGTCCCATCGCGCCTGCTGCAACTGCTCGCCCCGTCCCGTGCACTGCCCCTTCGCCCCGCCGCTGGTCGTGAACTCTAGCGCCATGCACGTTGCTGGCGCCAGCACCTTCTATAGTGGGGTGGGGGGGAGATGAGTGGGTGGCGGACTGTGGGAGGAGATGTAGTGAGGGGGTGGTGAGCGAGATGCTGTCAAGCCAGCAGCCGCCCCTCCTCTCTTTCTCACTGTCGAACGTGCAGCTGTGGGGGGAAGGGTAAGAGAGAGTGGCGGACGAAGCAACCACGCATATGGAACTGCCGCCCTCTGCTACCGTGGCACCTCCTGCTGCAGCCCCTGTCGCCACCTTTGTTTGTCTCGTCTCTCTGCTGCTGTTGAGCGGCAGGTGCTGCCGTTGAGCCCTGCGTTGCCGCCACTCTTTCTCGCCGCACGCACCTGCTCTCCAGGCTACCTGCGCCACATGCACCTACTGTTGTCTGTTTCTATCTTGCCTCAAGGCTTACTGCAGCTGTATCTGCCACTACTGCACTGGTTGTCACTGCTCTTGCGTGCTGCTGCTTTGTTCTGCTTGGTGTACCCCTGCAGGTTGTGTCTTGCACTTGGTTATTCTTGCATGCAGTGAAGGGGGGATGTCAGAATTATATTGTTATAACTGCATGTAGTTCTAGCTGTATTGTAGTTATCCTAATTTCCCGCTTGGTGGTGTACCCCCTTTCCTCCCGTATTTGTACTTCACTTTCTATAGTGAAACCTTTTCCTTGCTCAAATTCTCTCGATAGTCATGCCTAGCCCAAACCCTAGGATGGCCCCTAGTCTCACCCTCTAGCTACTATTCCGACACAAAGCTAGCGTGGTAACGGTAACGCGAGAAATTTGGTGCGCTACGGGCCTAGTGCCGAGGTTGGGAAATGTCGAGGCGGAGGTCCGGAGCGCGGGTTACCAACCAAATTGTGAGGTTGGGTCACATCGTGAACAGTGGCGGGTGTTGGGGTCGAGGCGAGTTTCGTGAGCGCGTAACGTTTCACTGTTGGGTGTCAATGGCGGGAATGGTCATGTACGCGGTAGGCAGGGACGCGAAGTAATGTAAAGGAATTTTCCTTACATTTACATAGTTTAGCATCATGATTTGGGGAAGTTCTGCAAAATTAGTCTGGCAGAATTGTGGTGAAATCATGGTTGATTGTGGAATTATTATAAATTTTAAACACATTGATGTTTTTCAAAATTGTGTATTGTGAAAGCGAAGCTGCCTGTACCGCATATTTGGCAGCGTCGAAGCGCGCTAAACGCCCTTCTCCAACTACAAAAACCGTGGGTTGGAGTTCATTCCCTCCACCCACGTTTCTCGTTTTCCAACGGCTCAATCAACATCCCCACCACCCACCCCGGACCAACTACAAGACCACAGCTGCTTGGACGGACGATTCCATAGCTAGTAATATTTGCATGTAATAGCATGTGTTTAAGAACGATGCATATGTTGTATTAAGCCAGTTGCAATGAGAACGATGTTGCAATGAGAACGATGCCAAATTATAAGGACAAGAAAGCAAGCTTTCTCAATGTTTTAAAATTGAGAAGCTGAAGACAGTTTCTAAGCTAACGCGGTCCTGTGGATTACAGTGCGGTGACCTGTCTAGTGTTTCCAACCAGATTCAAGATTGCTTCGAAGGTCAAGTGAACAAGAGCTTCTAAATCGGTGGTGTACAAATCACAGGGATGCAAATGCTTATTGTACGGTTTGGTAGGCTTTTGCGAGGAGTGCTTTCCAAGTTCACATCCCATCAACATACCTACAAAGAATCGGCGTACCAGTATCCTAATACCAAGTTGGATACAGAGCGTTGAAGTCCTAAAAAATCATGTGTCCATCGTCAACTAGTGAAGTGACCGTTCGGAACATTTAGAGCGCTTGCTACCGTTGCGTTGCGTGTATGTTATTGATATTGATTGCGTAGTAAGCGGTTTGGCAGAGCTGGTGGCACTAGATTGCCCCCCCTGTCGCCAAGTAGCCGTTCCTTCCTCGCGTTATTTTCAACGGGAAAGAATGGACGACTTTCAGCGAGTTTCTGGAAGATGCGAGAGGCGTTTCAGTAAAAGAAGTGATGATGAAAGCGTAGGTGATAATAACGGAGTTGACCCTGAACGAGGTGATACTTGGGAAGCAGCAGCAGCGTTCGCATCGACATCAGCATCAGAAGCAGCATCAGCATCAGCATCAGTAGCTGCAGCAGCAGTATCATCAGAAGCGGTTGTGAATGAAACGGGTGTGACTGAAGCGCGACCTCGGATTCAAGTGCCTGACGGCGAGGAGGAGGATGACGACGACATGCCGGACCTTTGCAGCGACCCTGAAGATTGTGATTACAACGAGATTCAAGACGGTGGGGATCATGGAATTAGGGATCAAGGCGGTGGGGGTCAAGGTCGTGAAGCAGGGGAGAATGGGTATGAGAGTCGGGACGGTCGTGCAGCCGAAGAGGATTTTATGTTCAACGATAGCGCTGTGACGGCGACACTAGCGGTTGTGACTGAAGCGGGGGGAGCAGCAGTAGCGGAAGTGGAAGAAGATGAACTGCCGGATCTCGTATCGCCTCGTACGAGCACGTCACCGGATGTGGCTGAAACGGGTGTACCTGAAATGCGTGTGACAGAAACGGATGTGCTTGAAACGAGGCCTCTGAATGAGAATGAAGCGGCAGCAAGCGAGGATGAACTGCCAGCTCTTACCAGCGGCAGCGATGGTGGTGCTATTAGCGAGAGTGACCATATCGTGTACGACGAGGACGAGGAAAACGAGATAGAGGAACGGTGGTGGAGGAGGGAGAATGAGACCGCGGGCGTCAGGGGCCGTTATTATAACGAGCCCGATGAGAGCGACAACAGCGAGTACAGCGAGAGTGACAATAGCGAGTACGAGTTGGAGGAGAGGGAGGCAGAGAATCGAATCCCAGGCCGCAGGAACCGCGGAAATTGGGTTGCGGATAATTTTCTTAGCACTTTAAGACAACTGGAGGGTTTGTTGCTGGAGATAGGAGGCTCGTGGTCTAGCCTTGAAGGGGAGGCGGAGGGAGAAGAAGGACAGGAGGCGGAAAGGGAGGGGGAGGAAGAAGAGGATGGGGAGGAGGAGGAGGAGGAGGAGGAAGGAGAGGGGGGATGGAGTGATGCAGAGGAGGAGCATGTGGGAGGGAGGGCGCGCGTGCCTCTGTTTCGCATGGGCGTTGAGAGGCTGGCGTCTGGCTTTAACAGCGGACGGGGCAGACGCGGACGACGAGGGGTGAGGCGAGGAGGTGTGGCGGGGACTGGCTTGAGAGGTGGTGTTACGGAGCTGGAGGGGAGGGAGGAGAGGGAGGAGAGGGAGGGGATGGAGGGAATGGTGGGGAGGGAGGGAGGGGAAGCGGGGGAGGGGGGTTCAGGACGAGCCAACTTGCAGAGGGCCGTTCCTGCTTCGTCCACGTCATCATCCCCTGCCCCTGCTGCAGCTGCTACAGCAGCATCGTCGTCATCATCATCCACATCAGCATCCACGTCAGCATCGTCTGTGTCTTTGTTGTCAGGATCGTTATCCGCAGAACAAGCGGCAGAAATGGCACGGCTGGAAGGCGCAGCACCAGTCTTTCTGAGACCTTTTCAGGAGGTCGAGGGAGCAACTCCTGCTGTGCAGCAGGGCGAGAGGGAGCGCGGCGAGAGGCAGAGAGAAGAATGGGAGCGAGGAGAAGCACCTGGGAGAGAATCATCTGAGGGAGAAGCGTTCGAGCGAGAAGTGCATGAGAGGCAGGCGCGTGAGGCAGAGGCGCAAGCGTTTGTAGCGGGGCCCACAGAAGACAGGGGAGCAGGACTGCTGAGGCGGCTAAGAGCAGCCCAGCAGCAGGCGCTGCTGCGGCTGGAGGTGGGGTTGGAGAGGCGGCTGCAGCAGCTGATGCAGGAGCTCGTGGGGCCGTCCGTTCATGTGGAGTTCAGCCTTCGCCGCGGCCGCCTTGTCAACGCTGACGGTAGCCTTGCTGCTGGTGCTGGTGGCGTTGCCGGTGCTGGTGCTGGTGCTTCTGGTGCTGGTGCTGGTGGTGGTGCTGGTGATGCTGGTGCTGACGCTGGTGGTGGTGGTGGGGTTGGTGGTTTGTATGGTGCTGGTTTTGGTGGTGGTGGTGCTGGTGGGCTGGCCTTTGGCGGGGCTGGGTTCGAGGCTCGGATACACTGGGGCGCCGGACCTGCTGCTGCCGAACCTGCTGGTTTCGCAGGCGCGGGTGGTGCTACCACGGATTCAGACGGAGTCACAACCACAACCATCGTTTTTGGCAACAGAGGCCACTTTGGCAACCGAGGAGACTATCTCGACGGCCCAGGCTTAGACGCTTTTCTCGACCAGCTCGTTGCGGCAGACGCGCAACAACGCGGCAACCCCCCAGCGGCGCTATCCGCGGTCGACGCGCTGCCAGCTGTCGCCGTGCGATTGGAGGACGTGGAGAGTGGCACGTCGTGCTGCGCGGTGTGTAAGGAGGTGGCGGAGGTGGGGGAGGAGGTGGTGAGGCTGCCGTGCCGGCACCTGTACCATGGGGGTTGCATTCGACAGTGGCTTGCCGTGAGAAACTCGTGCCCCATCTGCCGGTTTGAGTTGCCCTCAGATGATGAGGAGTATGAGGAGCGGAGGCGGCTGCGAGAGCGAGAGCAAACGGGGCGGTCGCAGGGGGTGGGGGAGGAAGCCGGGCGGCGGCAGAGAGTGGGGTCAGAAGCAGGGCAGCGCCAGGGGGAGGGGGGGGAAGCAGGGCTGTGGCAGGGAGAGGGGGGGGCGGATGGGTGGCGGGGACAGGAACCGCAGCAGCAGGGGCTGCAGGAGAGGAGGCGGCAGAGAGAGGTGCAAGCAGATGGGACTTTTCGGGAGCAGCAGCGGAGGCAGGAGCAGGAGCAGGGACGGGAGCATGAGGTGGAGCAGCAGCAAGAGGGGGAGGCACGTGTGGTAGGAGGGGATGCGGACCAGGCTTCACTAGGAGCTGACAGCATAAGAGGCAGTGAGCAGTGGCAGAATGGTGCGACAAGAGTCGGCGTGCAGCTTGGCGTGCAGCTTGTGGGAGGAGGGGATGGGCAGCGGGCTTTGGTCGGAGCTGACAACCCAAGAGGCAGCACTGATCGCCCACACCATGGGGTGGCACGAGCTGGCGCGAAGCATGTGGTGGGTGAACGGACTGAGGAGTTGGAAGGCGAGGGGAGTGGTGATCAGAGGCGTTTGGAAGGAGGTAGTGAAGAGGGCTTGAGGCAGAGCGTGGAGCAGGACGAGGGGGGTGATGGTGTGGGGAACATGAGTTTGCACGGCCGTAGCGAAGCAGTGCGTGGTGCGGGGAGGGGAAGGGGCGGGCGGGCGCGCAGGCAAGGAGGCCATTTGCTGCGCCTGGCTGGCGTGGTGGCTGCGTTTGCTCTGGGGAGGTCGGTGGTGAGGCGTATTAGAAGGGGAGAGCCGGGTCCATGGGAGAGCTCAAGGGAGGAGTGATATAGAGGGGAAGGAGTGTCAGGGTGGGGAGAAGATTGATTAATAGGGTTTTGGAGAGGATCAAAGGGTGTTGTGCGGAAGAGGCTGCTAGCCTTATTTGGAGCTAGGAAAGGATGCCATGTGGTCACAAATGGGGCAACCCACTCTGAATGCTATTCAAATTACTAGTACCGGTACCTCCACTTTTAGTGCTAGACTGTCTGAACTTGTTGGTAAAACATCACAGCAAACATTTAGATTGGTCAGATCACCATGGCAAAGCACCTCCACCGCAAATCCTTTTAATTATCATGACATCAAGTTTGAAGTTTTGGCAATGGACATTTGTAGGTGAGTCAAAAAAAGCATTCAGAAACTCGTTGACAACTCTCAAACCATAATCATGCCTAAAAGTTAAGCAACAGGGAGCAGGCATGCTCTACCTACTAAGATGCCCCTTTCGCGAAAGGGGCAGCAAATTGTAAGTTCCTAGAAATGTACGATCCGACATAGCAGATGTAACTGTTACTGAACCCATTTGAGTTACGCTGATGTCATGACTGCTGCCTTTTGCACTGCGTCCAGCTCCCCTTCGCTCTCGCTTTCACTTTCCCACAAGAAAAGAGCATAACTAGCGAGCGCGTCCGAGTTATCCGGAGACTCTTGAATCGCCTTCTGATACAGATTCTCAGCTTGATCCTTATCGTGAAGCTGCTTCCACGAAAACTGTGCGTAACTCGTCAGTAACCGGATGTCGTATGGAGATTGCCGCATCGCCGACCGGTAATATTTATCTGCCGTCGAAGGCTCCACCCAGACTTCATTGACAAATTCCGCGAACTCTGTCTTAAAACTTGGCCGGCCCGTCACTTCAGCCTGTCGTCGTTCCTGATGACGGTGATAAGTCGCAGCTCGTTCCTCCATGCACGAAGCGCCAGTAGCTAATGAGCCAAGGGGATAAGACGCAGGGTACGTTGACGGCGACGATTCAGAGGCTGAAGGAAACGAGACGAAAGATGACGGCGATGGTTCAACAGCAGGTTGAGACGGTGGCCTGAGAACGGGTCTGCATCCTTTGCTGGTACACTCCACAATTCCAATCGACGACTCCGCCAGAAAAGATCGTTCAAGCTGAGCCAAAGCTAGCCGAGATGCTTCAAGGTCGTCGTTGTCAGGAATCGAACAGATCGGATCTTCAGAAAAACGAGCAGAATGCGGAAATCGTTGACATCTGCTGCTATGCCTGGGCTGAGAAGACATTGCTGGGACCGACATAGGCCAGGATGATGAACCCACTCCATCTCTTGCGAAATTGGAGTCGTTGGAGAAACCAGGGGATTGCATGGATGGAAATGCGGAACCTTTGAAACTCAGAAACTTCCGGCTTCTAATTGGTTGGCGATCTAAAGTCGCCTTAGGTGTGGCAAACTCAGCAGCTGAGAGCCCGGGATTTCCGCAACGAGAAATTGACACAGCTTCACAAGGTAGTCTCAGACACTCCATTGTTGAACAGATTGAGAATGATCTCGAAGAAATGCACTGTGATGACCTCCGAACAACAAAACCCCGGAAAGAAAATCTGCGGCTAACGCCAGTTGTAATTTGAGGTAAGCCTGTCGTCGAGGCAGACTAAGTAAGAAAATGTAACTGGTGTTGGAAGCGCGAATGACAGGCAGACCTACAACATTCATGGAATGCACCAGCTTCTTGTAAGCTGACAAACAGGCTGTCTCAGAAAATGAAGCGGTGAACCTTTCCTTCCCCTTTCACTTCTGTGCGACGAGCAAGCCAGCAGCTAGTGGGACTGTCTCTGAGACCAGGGCTAGAGTGACGAGCACCAGTGCTTTGCTCTTCTGTTCCGCGTTTTCGCGGAGTTTGACCCATCTGCTCCGCGTGTTTGCGCATTCCCCTGCGGTTTCTGTGGTACTTGTTCCCCCTTCGCCCCTATTATCTGGAGCACAGGAGTGGGCCAAGAAACCCTCGCTTGCGCAAAAGAACCCTGTTTGGCGGAAATTGGCTTCTCTGTTCCGCGCGCCTTTCCCCCTTCCCTTAAATGTCCTCTCTCTCTCTCTCTCACTCACTCACCACCACCACAGCATTTCTACAGTTACTTCCCCCCTGCCGTCATCTCCCCTTGTTACCAAACCTTTCCAGGTTGCTGCTGTCCCACGCGGACCTCCCCATCAACCCCGTTTCCTAGGCAACGGGGGGAAGGGAGAACGACCGTTCACTGTTCTTGTTCTGTTGCTTCCACTGCCTGACTCATGCGATCACCACTGGGAATGATGATTGCCATGGTCCCAGTCAGTAGTTCTGTTGAGGAGCATCAGCAGAACCATGCCAAAAACGTTTATCGCGCAAACATGATACGAATCAGTGCTGACGTTGTTACCATACAGTACCCCGATTCTATCATTCCTACTCTGGAAATAGACACTACGAGTTCGCATAGTGTTACTTCGCCATATTTGCGACGTGATGCGAAGCGGTGCGAAAATATATGGTACGACTGTGCGGCGGAACAAACTGTCAGCACGAGGGTGGCAGGGAGATTTTGCTTGCTGGCCCATTGGGTCCCATGTGCTTGCAGCATGCCTGTTGCATGTGTTTGACTCGACCTCCACTCCCCCGCTGGCGTCTATCTCCGACACCGTCCGTCTCACAGAGCGGTGGGATGGCGCAAACTTTTCCGCATAGTCTGCGTGCGGGGCGAGGCTTCAGTTCGGATGCGGGGGGTCCGGGTCAAGCAGCAGTTTCAATCCGACGTGGACGCCCCTAAAACTGTGCCTCGTCAAAAGCAATGAGATCTTGACATGTAGGCGGGAAAAGAGCTCAAAGCGATGAGTCAGTTGTCCCAGCGTTCGAACCGTTCGATTGGACAGTCAGAAGCCGACGACAGGCGGGAAGAAGAGTACCAATGACGGTTTCGCGTCGGCAGCACTAACGAAGGTTCTCATCCGTCCGTTGGAACTTCACACCAATTATGGCTGGCCAGCGCAGCACATCCTCTCAGCAACAAGCCACGTGAACAGAAGACCGCGCGCCCGTATTCAGGCTTTCCTCGCTTGAAGCCACGGCTGGCATGGATATCACACGGTATTCCAAACGGGTCGCATGCTGCACCTAATCTGGCCTAACAAAATCAATGTATGTCTCTTGTCCTACACAAGGGCATGTATTACAAACCTCTTGCAATCTTACTATAAACCTGGTTTGTCAATAGTTAGCACACTATATGATGTCGGAAAACTGTACTCTGCACTGTAATGCACAACTAGGAAATGCATTGTCAAGACGATTGTGATGCAAGAATGCAGCTGCAACTCAGCTCAGTGCAACTACGAAAACAGAGGCCATTTGAATCGCGCGCGCTCAGTTCAGAATCTTAAGCTTCCTTCCTAAAGTGGACTGTATGTTCATTTGCATGTTGGATTGCACACAGTGTCAGAATCCCAGCCACTAACCACTGGGATAAAAGGACTTGTTAAGTAGCGGGTCAGTGCGCCCATAACCCCCCAGGCCAACATGCCTGTAACCCTTCCCTATGATCAATCGGGGATCACCAGTGGACCTCTGACACCCCCCCGCTCTGGGATGCCCGAAGTGCACACACTGGGATTCGAACCCGAGACCTTCGCTCTGATACCATGTCAGAATCCCAGCCACTAACCACTGGGATAAAAGGGCTTGTTAAGTAGCGGGTCAGTGCGCCCATAACCCCCCAGGCCAACATGCCTGTAACCCTTCCCTATGATCAATCGGGGATCACCAGTGGACCTCTGACACACAGGGCTGACTTTATCAGACTAAAATAGTCTGATTGTCTGAAATCTCAGGGTATTTTCCTACGGATCCTGATTTTTCAGACTTGTAAGATTTTCAAACATGAGTGCCTCAGACTTACTTGGTTTTGGATCCTGAGATTTTCAGAGTACTGACTTAGCCGATAATGGGTCTTCATACTACAGGGAGTACAGATCCTGAAATGCGGATCTGTGATTTCTACGTACATTCCGCTACGTCATATGTTGCCAGTGTACGAACACACTTCATGGCGCTGTCACGTGCAGAATCTGTCCTTGGCAACTTTTGCCACCCTTTTCCCTTAGAAATCTGCCAACTTGGCTCACTCTTCCACTCACGCGGGACCATCACTGCAGCTACGCGGTGTCAGCGAGGGAAGCTGGTTAGCGTTGCGCCCCACGTGCTACATTTGTGGCAGTACTGTACTGCAGTGGTTGTAGTGTGTTCTGAGTACTTCAGACTTGTGTTTTTGCGGAACCTGAAAAATCAGAGTGGCCATTCTCTGGGAAATATGCCTCAGACTAAAAATTTTCAGAGCCCCCAGAACATCAGACTGGATTTTTTTGAATAGTCAGCCCTGATTGCACACTATTACGGTAAACAAGTCGCCCCTGCAGCAATGAAAATGAAATGGAATCAAAACATTTGGCTTTGTACTACAAGTCACACCTCTCAGCCTTGGCTTACACATAGAATACACTAGGTGATGCCAGGTGGGGATGCACATGCACTAGGACATCTGCTCAATTGAAAGCAATGCGATGCGCCATAAACATCCCAATTTACTGTTGTGGCATGTGTATTTATACCAAGTCGGGCGCTGTGGTTTTGTGTTCAGAATAACTACAATGAGCTTTCCCAAGTTTAGGGACAGTCATGCACCATACATCCGCTGCATACCATACCACGGTCCATACAAGATAATAAAAACATACAGTATCTAACTCGAATACCAGACCACCTAGACCAAGCCGCTTGAATTTGCTCACTTGGCGTTCAGGGGCTTAAGCTCTGTGCACACAAGCACACGAGAAGAGCAGAAGGGGGGGAGAGTAACGAATTTTGTCAACAAACACCACACAGCTAACCAGCCACCAAGAGGAGCCATGGGGGATTTGGGCGAAATGGAAGACCCAGAAGGGGAGGTGAACGAGAGGGAGAGGAGGGAGAGCAAGAGAAGGGGAGGGTGGTGGGACAGGTTGCGGGATGGGGGGGAGGGTGGGGAATACGGATGGAAGGGAAGGCAGAGACTACTCGCAGGAGATTGTGTGGGATAGTTGCGAGCAGCATATAGGGGCAACAAAGGACTGAGGCAGGTACGGCCAAAAAATACTCAGATAGATGTGAATGGTGCGAGGAAAGACTGAGGCAGTAGACAGGACGAGGAGGCAATCAGAATGAGAAGGGCATGAGATAAGAGCACAGAGGAGCAGAGGAATGAAGATCAGAAAAGACACATGGAT
The DNA here is from genome assembly GCA_947471745.1 of Closterium sp. Naga37s-1. Lineage (NCBI taxonomy): Eukaryota > Viridiplantae > Streptophyta > Zygnematophyceae > Desmidiales > Closteriaceae > Closterium > Closterium sp. Naga37s-1. The sequence goes on from CANJKZ010000979.1 coordinate 1,021,839, forward strand.
GGAAGGAGAGGGAGGGTCAGGGTTCTGCGAGGGTTTCTACGTGCACCGGATTTGGGCGAAATGGAAGACCCAGAAGGGGAGGTGAACGAGAGGGAGAGGAGGGAGAGCAAGAGAAGGGGAGGGTGGTGGGACAGGTTGCGGGATGGGGGGGAGGGTGGGGAATACGGATGGAAGGGAAGGCAGAGACTACTCGCAGGAGATTGTGTGGGATAGTTGCGAGCAGCATATAGGGGCAACAAAGGACTGAGGCAGGTACGGCCAAAAAATACTCAGATAGATGTGAATGGTGCGAGGAAAGACTGAGGCAGTAGACAGGACGAGGAGGCAATCAGAATGAGAAGGGCATGAGATAAGAGCACAGAGGAGCAGAGGAATGAAGATCAGAAAAGACACATGGATGGAAGGAGAGGGAGGGTCAGGGTTCTGCGAGGGTTTCTACGTGCACCGGATTGGCCTGGCAGAGGCATTGGATGATCGACCCTATGGCACGAAAAAACTGAACGGTCCTGTTAGAGATCAATGACCGCATCTATTTCATTCCCATGGCTACGTAGACTCCACACACGAGTATTCTAGGAAAACTTGTATACTCAAAACTGCCGACAAGAACCGAATCTTCGATACTCATAAGAATAAGAACCAAGAAGTTGTGGACACTCAAAAGGTATCCACTCGTTTTCGGAGACCACCTCCGAAAAGGAGACCTAATTCTTTTAACGCCGCCTCTGATACGAAACCAGGAGTACGAGAAGCAAATCGGTACATTCACATGCCTCCTCCCTTTCACGCAGGGTTTCTATGTTATGACCGTTAGTTAAGGGATTTGTTCAAAATTTCTCTCATGCTTATCTACGTTGTTGAAGGAAAAATAAACGGACTGTGCGATCAACGCGGCTCACCAGCATCTTGTGCGTCGTCCACTTCATTCGCAGGAGTCAAGGGTTTCGCCTCCTCCTCGTCCGTAGAAGCCGGAGCGGTCCGGAAGTTCTGCTTCACGTTCGATTGCTGGTACATCACTCCTCCGATGATTGTAACGAGAAGGCACATGACTCCAAACGAGGATGCGTGCTTGTCCCAGATCATCACGTTGATGACAACGGTCAGAAGCTTGTTGGTCACTCCGAGCACAGTGAAAGCAGTTGCTGAAATCGCCTTTCTGCAGGCGAATCCGAAGAAGCTTATAGCGAGTCCAAACGCGCAGGACAGCAGCACGGGGAAAACCACACCGAATTGCCAGTCGGCCATAGCCGTGGTAGCGATCATCGTCTCTTGAAACTCGCCGGTGATCATCCAGAAGAGAGGAGCCATGAGAAGGGAGAGGAAATTGTTGTACAGGACAAAACCCCAGGTGCTCAAACCGAGACTGCTCACGATGTGCTTGATGTACACCATTTCGAGTGTAATTGTGAAGAGGTAAGCGAAAGCCCAGGTGTACGCGCGAACGGTGAACTGGCTGTCTGTAACCACGTAACCAACCGCGCCGGCGAGAATCACGAAAAGAGCTCCGAAGGTGTATGGCCCCGGCCATGGCTGCTTCCTGAAGAGATAATCGGCGACGGCGACGAGAAGCGGTGTAGACGACCGGAACACGATAAATGTGTCCACGTTGGCGTATCTAAGAAGCGTAGTGTTGGTGAAGATTGCCATGTAGAAAACGAAAGCAGCGGGAAGGAATTTCTTAACCATGCTCCATTGGATCTGGTCGTGCTCCAGCGCCTTCATGTGGCCCAAACCGAAGACCGCGACGACGCATGTGAGGTATTGGAGAGCCGTTAGGAGGCTCGGGAAGGGGAAGACATCGATAGCGTATTTGTTGATAATTGCGAGGAGACTCGAGCAGAGCGCGTATCCGATCACCAATGGCAGCGCGGTGAGATCGCCGAGGTTGAGTGTAACCCCCAAGCAATTGACGGTCGTGTTCTCCTTATACCACGGAGCCATGGCGGATCTGACTGCCGCCTTGAGAAAATTCCGGGATCAAACGATGCAGCTCTCAGGCGCGCCAATGCGTTAAAAAGGTAACAAATGAGGGATGAAACTAAAGACGCTGTATAACTGGAATCAATGGGTCCTCGTTGCTGGTGGTGCTAACTTCTACACACGTGTTTGTGGAAAATGCGCCAACAAAAATGTCTGTAATGTGCTGTTATCTAGGTGGCGCTGAGAGAAATGAGATTTGTGTTTCAAGGAGCATCTAATTTACATGCTGAAATGCCCCACCATTCTGCCCTTCATTGATTGGTCGAAGCCTCGGAGACCTGGGTTTACCGCCGAGGCACGGGGAGAGCCTGATCTCCTAGTTTGGCGGGGTTGTTTCAGGGGCTGTAAATGTAGTGAGCTTTTGGGTTGTTGAAATGGTTTTTCCGTGGTTTAATTCGGTTTGTTTTTTGGTAGAGGTGGTTGAGCCGTGCCTGTTAGCCCTGGGAAATAGCTTTGGCATCGTGGTTGTTGGGCTTTCTGGGACGGAGTTTGGTGATGTGGCACGTGAGGTGAGCGGGACGGCGCTGATTGGATATACAAGCTGCGACACTTTGGTTTGATCCGAGCTGGCTTCTCCAAACCGAGTGTAATCATCAACAAGGCGACTGGGGCTGATTGCCAAGTAGCTGGCGAGTGTGCGACGCGATGCGATGAGGTGGTGGTGGTTGGGGGAGTGCGCTCAGCTGAGCGACTTGGTTTCAGGGCAGATGTAACGAACCAGAGAGATGACGGTCAGGTTGAATGTGAAACGCACGTGTTTGATGGGTCGCCTGAAACCACAACAGACGGCAACAAGACTCCTGAAACCACAACAGAGAATGTGTACCATCACCAATTCTCTGGTATGGAACGCGATGGGGTTAGTAATTTTATCGAAGCTGCTAATGTCAATGCTGTACCCATGCAAGTCGCAGATTCAATATGAGCAATCCACGCGGCAAATCCATGGCTGCATTGAGATTTGAGTTCTTGGCGTCGGTCATCCAAACTAGGCAAGGCCATGGGCAATGGCAAAGATGCTCAGCCATTAGGCAGACGCTGATCCGAATCTAAGGGCTGTTGCATGTCGGCTTGCCAACGGCGTGAAGATGTTGCTTGCAGTTGGACAGGAAAAAGCAGCCCTTGGGTCGGCCTCTATGTTTGAGCCTTTCACAGTCCAATCGATGCCACGTGTCTCCGGCCAAGCGGGGACGGATGTGGAGCTAGCTGTCTTTTTGCAAGGCGACCGAATCGCAGCGATAAGATGGTTGCCCTGGGGATAAATTGGCCGAACCAGGACGGACTTGCCGCGCACGCAACGTCATTTACGTCCTTAAATAGCGGTGTTCTCCCAAGTTTCCGTGTCGCGAGTTCTATTTGGTTCGCTTCAGCTCTACGCCCTCATATCTCAAGTTCTTTGGATTGTGGAATTGTGTCTTACGCACCGTACTGCATCTCGTGTTAGAGTCAGGCGAGCAAGTAGCAACATGGCGAGCCAGCAAGTTCCGCAGGTAAGGTCACCGTAAGTTTGGCATGCTTTCTGTATCTGATTTACGCTGTCTCGTCGGTTATTTTTCTGAGTACCGGGTTTTGTGCGCCGCAGGTGCCCCATGGCGGACAGGCACAGGCTGAGAGAGAGCAGAAGCAGCAGGAGGGCGTCTCCTGGGCTGAGCGTGTGAAGGGAACCTTGGAAAAGGGCTCCACAGAGGAAAGGCCCACTGAGCGTAAGAGCATGGCTGAAACAAGCGAGAGTAAGAGCGTGGAGGAAGAGAGGGCCAAGCAGGCTAAAGAGCATCAGGCAGTGGCTTCAGCGAAGCGAGCTGGAGAGCATCAGGCAGCCGCTTCGACCAAGCGTGAGGAGGCTAAAAAAGAGGCGCAGCAGGCGGGTAGCCAGGTGACAGAGACCACCAGGAAGGCAGGCGAGGTGACTGCGGAGAAGGGGCGTCAGTTGACGGAGAAGGCCAAGGAAGGGCTCGCGTCAGGGACGGAGACAGTGACTAAGAAGACTGAGGACCTGACGGAAAGGGCGAAGGAGAGTTTGGGAGAGACTGCAGAGATGCTCAAGTCCAGCTTTGGTAAGGGGCAGGAGGAGGTTCAGGAGGGGGAGACGGCCATAGGTAAGGGAGTGGATGTGAAGGGGAAGGAGGAGGCTGTTGCTGTTCTAGAAGCGTCTGCTAAGAGGTTGGGTCAGGTGGCAGAGGTTATGAAGGAAAAGGGTTTGGAGGCTGAACATGTGGTGGAGGGGGCAGCCAGCAAGATTTATTCCGACATTCAGCATGCGATGGAGAAACTCTCATTCGTGGGAGGAGAAGGCAAGACTGGGGGTGATGTAGAACTGAAGGGAGCAGAGGGGACTGGTGGTGAGGGAGTGAAGGCAGCAGCAGCAGACGTGCACGAAGCAGTGAAGACCACGCAGGGTGTTACTCAAACTGTTATGGTTGGTGCTGCTGAGGTGCTTGTTGCTGCTGGCGATGCTGTAACCGATGCTGCTAAGGTAAGTGTCTGGTGTTTGCAATTTGTTAAACTAGGCGCTTGAGTTGATCAGTGGTGCTGAACTGATTTAGGTTCCTTTCTGCAGGCACTTGGATCAAGTTTGCAGTCACTGGTGCAGCCATATGAGAAAGGCGCAGCTCCATCTCCAGACACAACTGTCCCCACAGGCACTACTGCCAAGATGGAGGAGGAACACAGGGAGAGTGATGCAGGTTCTTAGACACATGGAGATCTGAGTATAGTCTGACGAGTTAGCGTACATATGTGCAGCATGTGTGAAAGGCTACTCAGCTTGGGCTGACTGAATATACTCAGTTAGGAAGATGGATTTTGTACAACGGTAAACGTTACACAGCTATAGACTATGTACACGGTTCATTTCATTTACCAGGCATTGCTCCCACTGCATGATCTCACATCCTGCCATGAACGAGCAGGCAGTACCATGTGAGGTCACGACTACTCCAGCTGCAGGCACGTCCGTCCTTACAGGTACCACGACGGACGGAGAAGAAACACAAGGAGAGTGGTCAAGGTACATAATTTGACACTTGTTTTCACCCACACCACAAAACATGTTGGGAATGTACACGGCAATGAATGGTAAGTATGTACCGTACATTTGCACTTCAGTGACCTGGCATTGGTCCCATCGCCTCAACTCGGATTCTGCACAGAACAGAATCAGGCAGACAGACATGGTGTTTTACAAGAATGTCACAAGAAGTCGATACTCGATCTCGACCTAACAAGAACAACGAAGCAGCAGCGTGCAAAAGGGAAAGTACTCACTGTTGGGCAACAACCCACGCAGAGTAAATCATTCCAGGGATCCAAAAGCAGAGTGTGAGTAGAATAGAGATCTGCACATGAATCACAGAGTATGATGATCCACCATGTCGACGTGGGCTCCCGCAACAAAAGTTAAGAGCTACTACACGTCCATCCGAAACTCTCAGCGTGCAAACAAAGGAAAAAAACTATTCCGTACCCAGAATTCGTATCCGCACTCTTTCTTCATGAAGGTTCCAAGAGGTGGAAGAAAGACGGTCGCGATAATTGCACCCGCATTCCAGCAATCTGACATTTTGCTTAAGCGTCTGCTTTTTAACAAAAGCAAAACGAAAAGGAGAGAATGGTTAACAAAATATCACGCATCGGCTCTCATAAATAGTCGCTGAATGGCAGGTGCTCATTGAGACGTGGCATCGCAAAAATCACGTGGCACAGATCTGACAAGCTAACCGCACCTGGAGGAGCGTTGCACGCGGTGCTTACTGTGGGTGACCCCTAATATACAGAAATTAACAAGATGGCACGGTGACACGAATCTAATAGTAAATGGTCCTCACGGTGGACGGACTGGGAGTATAGAAGAACGACAAATCGACAAGACTGACCTAAAGAATAGTCTATGTCGATCACAGTATGCCCACCTACGCTCGTTATCGCTACTACTTCTGGCGGTTCCGAGGCCACCTTGATTCACGTGAACTTCAATGCTAGAATGAGTTGAGATTCACGTGAAAGTGAAACATGAAACCGCCAGCTTCGAGTGGCTAAATTTCAAGAACACCAGTAACTGCACTAGAGCTTGGAACCGCTACACTGAACACCAGTAGCGTGTACAATGCACAACAATGTTCATTCGCGGAGAAGCTATGTTCATTCAGTCTCAAAAGCTCACTTTCACATTCAGAACAGGAGCATGAATTTGATTTTCCAGTGAATGGTTTTTGTCGCTTCACCACTTTGAACTGCTGGCCACTCGCCAGCCTGAACTCTCGGGCTGGGGAAAGGGTGTATGGTGTGTACGTTAACACGGTGGCTTGGAACGTTTCCACGCGGTGGAAAGCGGTTCTGAAGCTACACCATTTGGCACTGCGACGAAATTTCATAAACCGCTCAAAGCGAACAACTTTAGCATTCCCATGCATTTTTGGAGTTGCTTGCACATTCTTGAGAATTTCCCGTTCTTGAGAATTCCGCGGATTTTTTGTATGTGCAAGGTCGTCCTGATTCTTGAACGCCTCAGCGACGGCGTCACCTTTGTGCGAGCTACTGGTCCTTATTTCCGTCGCCGGCTTTGCGTAATCTCCATTCGCAATCGAATCTTCCCCAGCAGTTCCACCTGGTGTTAGTATCTGCGAGTTATCGTCGTTTCCACGCGTTTTGAAGCCGACTTCCGCGTTTCCGTGTCCGCGGTAGTTTCGGCTGAATGGTACAAGACAGCGAGTAGATTAGGAAGAAAACACGTCGAGCAACACATAGGAAGAAGATTTCGGCAGATTAGGAAGACGGTTTCGACGAGCAACTATCCCCAGATTCGTCTCTCCTGCTGGAGTTTGCTCACAGGGGGATCACACCTTTCCGTCACTCGTTCCACCCCTTCTCACCCCTCTCCACGCCTCTTCCACCTCTCTTAACCCTTCTCGTGTCAGAATGGCGGCCTCCCAAGAGTCGGTCTGTAGGCGCTGCAGAACGCTGTTTAGACGGGAAGAAAACAGCCAAGAGGCGTGTCGGTTCCACCCCAAGATGTTTGTGAGCCGGAAGCATGACGACCAAAAGAGGTTAGTGTGTGCTAACAGAGCATTAGGGGAGAAAGGGAGTGGAAGAATTTAGAGGCGTGCCGGTTCCACCCCAAGATGTTTGTGAGCCGCAAGCACGACAACCAAAAGATGTGCGTGCGGGCTGGAAGTGTAATAGAGGGGGCTGGGGAGGGTGGTTGGGGAGGGTGCATTGTTGATTTTAGCCAAGAGGCATGTCGGTTTCCTCCCCCCTCCTCATTCCTGCCTCTTTCCCCTGTCCAACACCCACAGCTACTATGAGCTGAAGGATGGCGACCCGGAGTATCTGGCTCGTTTCTACGACTGCTGTCATAGTGCCACGACCCCCTTATCCCCCCCTTTCTCTCAATGTCCACAGGTAGTGCGAGCTGAAGGACGGCGATTCGAAGTAATCAGCTCGCTCCTATGACTGCTGTCAAAATGTCACTACCTGCTTGTCCCAACTTCCGTTACCCACAGGTACTACGAGCTGAAGGACGGGGATTCGGAGTATCCAGCTCGCTCCTATGACTGCTGACCTGCTTGTCCCAACTTCCATTACCCACAGGTACTACGAGCTGAAGGACGGGGATTCGGAGTATCCAGCTCGCTCCTATGACTGCTGACCTGCTTGTCCCAACTTCCATTACCCACTGGTACTACGAGCTGAAGGACGGGGATTTGGAGTATCCAGCTCGCTCCTATGACTGCTGACCTGCTTGTCCCAACTTCCGTTACCCACAGGTACTACGAGCTGAAGGATGGCGACCCGGAGTACCTGGCTCGCTTTTACGACTGCTGTGGCGCTGAGGACCCCAGTGCCCCTGGATGCACCACCGCTTGCCATGTGTCGTATGATGATTAAGTTTTTACAAGCAGTGCTTGAATAGAGAATTAAGGGTGATTGTTTTAAGGAAAGACAGGGCAGAGAATGGGATCATGGGATGTGTAGACAAGATACGGTTTCTTTTGGGGCATGTGTGGGTGGAGGGTTGATGCCCAGAAATATTGAGGGTGCTCTGCAATGGAATAATGAGAGTGTATATACTAGGCAGGTTTGGTATGGCTGATCAAATAACATACGAATGCCTACACAAACTGTGCGAATCGCGTCAAAAACAAAATATCTTATCACTCCGCTTCTTGATCCTATCGCTGTGTGCAGGGTAGATTTATGCTCTTCTGCTACAGCTCAGGCTACTGCACATGCTGCTGATTCTCCTGCAATGGCTGCTGCTATGGTTGCTGTTGCTGTTGTGAATACTTGGCCATGGCCACCACTAAATGGTTACCACACCAATGTGGTTACAACCACCCATGTGAGAAAGCCGCAACATGGTTACAATGATCACCAATGCTTCCTTCAAATCCCCTCCATTACAGCCCCTTATCCCCGTGCACAAACTGCCGAACCTCGTCGTACATGACGAGAATAAATGCCGCCCCAGTGCCTCGGAGGATATTGCTGAAGAGCCCCTTGTAGAACCCCAGCACGCCCTCCTGCCGATACACGTGCTTCCAGCACTCCCACGTGCTCTTGAACACAACCATCTTCCGTCCTGGCTGCTGCTGCTGATGGTGATGCTGTTGGTGGTGGTGCTGCTGAGCCTTGCCCTGTGGTTGATCCGGTTGACTGGGTTGACCTGTTTGACCAGGTTGACCGGGATGACCCGTCTGACCTGGTTGACCAGGTTGACCCAGTTGACTCAGTTGGCTCGTCTGACCTGGTTGACCTGCTTGACTCAGTTGACTCTGTTGACTCTGTTGACCCGGTTGGCTGAGTGCTTGGCTCTGCAGCAGCACGTGCTGTAGCTGGTGGCTGTCAAACGAGTGGCTCAGAGGACAGGGAGCCGGTGCAGGCACTCGGACGTTCGGTGCTTGTGCAACAGGCATGCTGGTGGCAACAGCAGCAGGATTGACAGGATTGACAGAATTGACACCACCCGTTGCTTCTGCTCCTGCAACGGCTGCAGCTAATCCCATCCCTGCTGCTGCTCCTCCTGACCCTACTGCACTGAATCCTGCTCCTGTTCTCCCTGCTGCTCCTGCTGCTGCTTCTACTGCTGCCACTCCTACTACCCCTGCCGGCCCTGCTCGCCCTGCTTCGCCTCTCCGCGGCTTCGCCAGCCCTGCTTGCATCATCATGCGGTGTCGCACGGTGTCAAACGGGTGAGACACAACACTAGCCGTGGTCGTTGCTGCCTGTGCCAGCATCCACCTCAACCAGAACGGCGCGTGCCCCAAACCGTCCCCATTCCCACCCCCATCCTCCTCTCCAGCCCTTCCCTTTTCTCCTCTCGCCACCCCACTGGTCTCTCCCTTCGTTCCTCCCCCCGCTAGCGCTGCCCCTCCCCCTCCCCTTCCTCCTCCTCCCTCTCCTACACCCCCTCTTCCTCCCCCGCCTCCGCTGTGGCCCTTCAGCAGCAGCTGCTTGGCACTATCGAACCCCCCAAAGTACAGACTCCTATGCACGATAATCCCATGCACAGACGCAGGAAATCCGCGATATAAGCCTCGGATCCCCTCCGCCCGCCAGAGCGCCGCTATAACGGATCGCATGCCTGCAAACTGCCTGCGCGTGCCTATATCGGTGGCCAGGCGCGTGTGCGCCACGTCTAGGGGGTACGTGACTAGGAGGCTCGTGGCTCCTGCTGCTGCGCCTGCCAGGAAGTTTCCTGCAGCAATTCGCGTGGCGGAAGGATCTGTGAGTAGGTGAGACGGGGCGAAGAGAACGCGATAGTAGTCCTGCGCGCGGGAGGGGGGGGGGGGGGGAGAAACGTGGGGTTTGGGGACGGACAAAGTGGAAGTGGGGAGAGGGGGGGGAGGGGGGGGTGTTGGTTGGCTTTGGATGAACTCAAACGTAGGTGAGACGGGGCAAAGAGTACGCGATAGTAGTCCTGCGTGTGGGAAAGGCCGTACAAAGGCGGGAAGGGGGGGATGAAGGAAGGATGGGGGAGAGGCAAGCGGGAGGAGGGTGGGGTTGGTGCAATTGAGTCAACTCAAAACGTAGGTGACACGGGGCGAAGAGAACGCGACAGTGGTCCTGCGCGGGGTGGTTGGAACCGGGGGCGGGGAACCAAGGTGGGGACGGGGAAGGAAATTCGACAGAAACATCGTGAAAGGGTTGGTGAATTCTGAGTGGATTCAAAAGCGGCAGAAGACAGAAAGGCAGAGAAAGGGTAGGCGCCACTGCCACTTACACTAGGCGATGAGATGCGAATGCAAATCCCTTACCAACTGACGTCATGGACGTTACAGTTACAAACGTCACGGACTGACCTTGAACGCGAAGTTGAGCGCGAGCGACGGGTAGTAGCGCATGACACTCGTCCCGTTCCCTCTCCAGAGCGCCCAAAAGCCTTCTTCCTTCACGATCGTCGTGACCGCGTCCACGAACCCGCGGTACCGCCGGTGCTGCCCCGCGAGGATCGCGGCGTTGCTGTCCTGCGTCTGCAGCAGCAGCTTCACGCGCTCGATCGGCGCCACGATCGTGTGCGACACGCCGCCTAACGCGCCGCCTAATGCGAGATCCAGCGCGAACGACTGCCAGCTCGCGCCTTGCTGCTGCCGCCACCGCGCCAGCTGCTGCGCCGCCTGCGCCGCTTGCGCCGCCGGGACCGCCGGAGCCGCCGGGCCCGCCGCCGCTTGCGCTGGCGCGGTTGCCGATGTTGTTTCTGGTTCCGATGCTAGGGCTTCCGTCGTTCCGCCGCTGGTGGTGGTTCTTAGGGACATGACGCTCAGCTGCAGCCGTCCGATTGTATCCGTAGAAGGTGAATGGACGTGAGAGTGTATCCGCGCTATTGCATGCTGGACTGGCCTATACAGTCCCAGATTTTGGCGCGTGGAGGGATGGCTTGAAAGAAACCGTGGAGCTGTTGATAACTGGTCACTTACTGCAGAATGGTAACCACCTTGACAATTCTGGTAACTACCACAACAACTGTGGTAACCTGTTACACTCGGCTGTGCAGGCGAGGAAACGGCGTCTGGCCTTCTGCTTTCAGGAGGAAGAGCCTGCGAGTGCAGGTGGATCGAATCTGCCGCACATGACGGCGCATTCGACGGCGCACTTGACTGCGAAAAGCGCAGCCGATCCGTATGCATCGTTGCGATTCGATTGATCTGATTTGATTAGCTGATGTCCTTACTATATTTCAGACCTAATTCTGATGCAGTCGAGAGCTCATTCGACAGATGCGATCAGGCTGTATATTTCAGCAAGTATAAAATGGTAATCACGACTCACGATCAGGTGTGATGACTCACGAGCGGGAGCGGGTATCGAAGTCGTGATCATGCCTCGGCGACGTGAATTCGAGACTCAAAACGGCGAGTTCAAGATAAGAGCCATGGACGCTTCAAAGCCAGGCGTCCTGTAAAGAGAACCTAGCTAACCACCCAAAGGAGACTTTTCCGAGCAGCTAACTTGGTAGTCTCTTGGTTGGTACTGTAGGTACCCAGGGGTGATCTCTAACTACCTTCACCAGATAGCTGCATCTGGCCTAGAGATTAGTCCGTCCGAGCTTGGCCTGGTTTCGCCCGAAGCTGGTAAGCTGGTTTCGAACCGAAGAGGTTTGGGAGAAAAGGCTTGGCTACCTGGGGCTCTCCGGCGAGGCTCGGCATGAACATATGAGCGGCTGGTATGGGTTCTCCAAGGTGATGGGGATTTGGCGCCACGTGACAAATAGCGAGGCCCAGGATCAGAAGCCGCTTTCGTCAAACCCTGCTGCGTTACGAAGTAAAAAACCAAATACTTACAATTAGCAACTAAGATCAAGATTGAGTCTAGGCCTGATTAATCAATGGAGGCGTTCACATCACCTGAAGGGGACACAAAAACAAAATCTGGATGAGGAAAAATGTGTTACATAATTTCCTTCAAGTCTTATTTGAGTCCACATCCGTGCATCCCAGCACCCTGGCCTGGAACCCTACACAACCTACTAGCCAAGCCTTGGATCCATCCCGTGTTGCCAGACATACACCATCTCATCCCACCCACACGACACCATAAGCCCTTCAACCAACGGGCTCCAATCCAACCCCACGGCAAACTCCGTATGATGATCCAACTTCCCTAAAAGCGCGTCTTCCGGAGCTCTAAAATCCCACGAGCAAACCGTCATGTCATACGACGCCGAAGCAAGCAACGGCTCGTGGAACGGCGAGCACCGCACGCGCCGAACCGCATACGCATGCCCTTGCAACCGAGCCAGAGGCTCGGGACGGCCAGGCCCGGGCCGAGGCACCCGGATGTCCCACATGCAGATGGTTCGGTCGACCGAAGCTGTGGCGATGAGTGAGCCGCCGCCGTACTTGTTCCAATCACAGGAGAGGATTTCCATGTCGTGGGCTGGGAGGACGAGCACTGATCGCGGCTCACGGAGGTCCCAGATGCGGAGAGTGCAATCACCAGATGCTGATGCAAAGACATCGGGATGTGCGGGGTTCCTGAGGATGTGGAGAGTGGATGAAAGGAGAGGGGTGAGCAGGGAGAACTAGCACGGATCGCGACGCACGCAAGTCCCAAATGCAGAGTGCAATCTCCAGATGCTGATGCAAAGACATCTGGAAGAGCCGGGTTCCTGAGGAGGTGGGTGGGTGAGATGCAAGGGACGGGGAGAGACAAGTTGAGAAGGGATTGTCATAGATTGGTCAGGTGGGATGAGGATGGCTGGTGGCGGTGGCTCATGCAGGTCTTGAAGGCGAAAGTTGCAACCGGAAGATGTGAGGAAGAGGCAGTCTATACCGGGGCGCAGGGTGGACACAGCATGTGTGCACCTTCAGTGAATGTTGAATGCACGTTGACTGCACATTAAATGTACAGTGATGCACATTGTATTGCATGTTGAATGCACAGTTGGTTTCAAATTTTACGTTTCAAATAAAGCTCACGACATGTCCCATACCAGACGGCAGAGTAGACGCAGTATGTGTGCTTTCTGAACGTCTACAGGGACTGTTTCGAGATACGCATGTAATGCATGGCAAAAACACCTCTCGATACATGCCACAAACATACGTCTACAAGCCATACCATACAGCAGAGTAGACGCAGTATGTGTGCTCTCTGAACGTCCTCAGGGACTGCCCAGATTCCAACGCCCACAGCTGGAAAGGGGAAGGATGGGAGCAAGTAAGGCGCGCAAAAGGTACATGTCAAGACACTTTCCATATCAGACAGCAGAGTAGACACAGTATGTGTGCTCTCTGAACGTCCTCAGGGACTGCCCAGATTCCAACGCCCACAACTGGAAAGGGGAGGACGGAAGTAAGTACGAAGCGAACACAGAAGAAGCCTTTTATGTGCATTACGTAACAAATATTACGAGTTGCATAACAAACATTAAGAGGACTCAAAACATCCCGGCTCCCAGGCACGTAACGGGAAGGGATGAGAGTAAGGGCGTGTGAAATCGCCGAACCCAGAAATTCGGCCAACATCCGTCGGGCCGTTTTTGCGAAAGTAACCCGTCCACGGCGATCGCTGAAACATTTGCGAGCTTCGTATATTTCGGGGAAAAAATACGAAAAAGATGGCTGGTTGAATAGTCGACACGTATCCGCCATCATGACGACTCCAATTCGGCCAAGTAGTCGACCCCGTGAGCGACAGTCACGTGCGACGTCGCTCGGTATCGCAGAACGACAAATTTTCGGATCTCGTCAAATCAGAAAATTTGCCGCCAAACGTGCGACCCCGTCGCACATACGCAACAACTGTAGCAACTGCAAAATTTACATTTTTTTAAAACCGGCCTGCAATTCGGCCCCCAAACCTGTAAAAATTGCAAATCTGCAAATAGTGGCTGTAAAAGTGACGACACAAAGTCGACCAATCTGTCGACCTTCGCGAAAGAAATGTCGACCGGACGGTCGACGAAAATCCGGCCAAAAGCAAATTTCGCATGTGTGCGGGGATTTTACACGCCCTAAGACCCAGTCGAAGAGGACGAGCATGCTTTGGTGCTGAGATGAGATGCAGTAGTATGATCCTTGAAGAGGATAGTGAAGAGGATAGTGATGAGGATAGTGATCTTTGAGAGCCTCAAAGCGTGGATAGTGATGGCCGCAGGCAGGGTGGGGGAAAGCAACGTTGACCCTTTTCGGAGGCTGCTCAAGGTATCAGTGCCACATCGATTGTGTCACCTTAGTGTGTAACCTCGATTCTGTCCCACCTCGATTGAGTCACCTTGATTGTGTCACACCTTGATTGTGTCACACCTTGATTGTATCACACCTTAATTTTGTCACACCTTGATTGTATCACACCTTGATTGTATCACACCTTGATTGTATCACACCTTGATTATATCACACCTTGATTGTATCACACCTTGATTGTGTCGTCCCAGGATGATGAGAGGAAGGAGTCACGGCGCACAACATTCCAGTCCACCGATTGGCTGGAGGAAAAAATCAAAAGACGTAGGGAGAAAACTGTTCTTTCTTTCTTTGTTCGAGGGTGAGACGGGGAGGGGAGATGGGGAGGGGAGATGGGGAGGTGAGACGGGGAGGGGAGATGGGGAGGTGAGACGGGGAGGGGAGATGGGGAGGGGAGATGGGGAGGGGAGATGGGGAGGGGAGATGGGGAGGTGAGATGGGGAGGGGAGATGGGGAGGGGAGATGGGGAGGGGAGATGGGGAGGGGAGATGGGGAGGGGAGATGGGGAGATTGTGGAAGATCGAGACCGGTCAGTGGGCACACTCAAGAGCGCAGAGGATCGCGATATGTACACTCAAAAGCGCAGTGAATCGGCATGAATACACCATGAAGGGCAGGGGATACACACACTTCTCGAATGTGCTCTTCAAAGCTGCGGATGGGGTTGCTGGCAGGAGGGAGAGCCAAGTCCCATATCTGCACAAGGTGGGGGAAAAGAAGCACACGGAAGGGAAGGTTAGGAGGGGAATGTGAGGAGGGAAAGTTGTGAACAGGATAGTCGGGTTATGATAAAAGAAATCTTGCAGGAAAAGTCAAGTTTCCTTCTCAAGGAAAGGAAAGAAAAGAAAGGAAGCAAAGCAGCAAGGGCGTGGCGTGCGTGCAGTGTGCACAAGTCAATCACGACTCACCTTGACACTGCCATCGCCGCTAGCGGACACTAGAAGATTCTCATTCGCCTGGAGCCGAGGGGAAGGGGCGGACGGTACGGGGTGGAGAAATTGGGCTGGATAAGATGGAAGGGGCTAGGGTCAAACGGAGGTTGTTGACAAACACGCAAAGAAGGCCAATGAGGAGATCTTCCCACATCAGATCAGATCAGATTAGATTTACATAATCCGTCGCCTTATAAAGCGCACACTTCACCTGGCCTCCCCTCATCCCAGCCCACTGCAGCAGCTGCAAAGCAAACAACCACACTGCACCTCACTGTACCCGCACTGCACCGCACTGTGCCTCACCTCACTCCAGCAGCAGTCGTACAGCCCGTCTGCTGTGTCATACGCCATCACCTCCACCAACCCGCCTCCTGGGGACAGCTGAGGGACCGAGCAGGGAAGGGAATAATGGATGGAGGGGGAGAGAAGAATGGATGGAGGAGGGGGAGAGAAGAATAGATGGTGGAGGAGACGATAAGTCAATTCAGAGATGCCTCAATAAGCAGCAGTCATTCAGCCCATCTGCCTGTCATACGCCTTGGAGAGAGGAGGGGGGAGGAGGTGGGGGGAGAGGAGCGGGGTTGGAGACAGAAGCAGCTTCTTTCGAAGGAGTTGGACAAAATGACACATTTTGAGCCTTTTACAAAGTAATATGGTGCCAACGACACCAAGGTTGAGTGCGGTGCAGTGCGATACCTCGAGTACGTGCAAACGGCCATTGCCAATGATGCCGAAGTTCTGTGCCGTCGCGACAGCCAGCCGATTCTCCACAAATGGACTGAAGCGAGCCTGGGGAACACGAGAGGTAAGGGAAGGAGGAGAGGAGCAGGAGCAAAGTTGAGTGCGGTGCAGTGCGGTGCAGTATGGTACCTCGAGTACGTGCAGGCGGCCATTGCCAATGATGCCGAAGTTCTGTGCCGTGGCGACAGCCAGTAGATTCTCCACAAATGGACTGAAGCGAGCCCGCAGGCAGACAGGGGATGAGGGAAGGAGGAGTAGGGAAGGGAGACGAAGCAAGGAGTTGGGAGGGAGGAGTGAGGGGAGACGTGGCGACTGCCAGTCGATTCTCCACAAACGGACTGAAGCGAGCCTGCAGGCAGACAGGGGCAAATAGAGCAAGCACAAAAGTGGGTAGGAGACGAGGAGTGTTGAGACATGTAAGAACTCGGGCTGAAGCGGCCCTGGGACACACAGTGGGAAAATGGAGGACGCACAAAGAGGAAGCTGCGAGAGTCAGGAGGAGCGAGTAGACAACCATAGGGAGAGACAGGATCAAGCGGCTAGCCTAAGTACCATAGGAGAAACGGGGGAAGGTGAAAACGGGGGTGTGAGTTTTCAACCGCCTCAATACGGAGAGAGCGCAACGACATATGACGGAGAACTGAAGCAGCTCGTTAATTAGCTCGATTGCTTGTCATCCTCTCATCGCATTTCAGGTGATTTTAAAAATTTGTTAATGCAGGCTAAAATGGAGAATATGGATCTTCATATTGCGTACCGAGTATCCATTAAACGCGGTCTTGAAACGAGGCATCGCTGCGAATCGCTACGGTCCCTACAGCAACGCTCCAAGCGGTTTTGAAGCTTTAGACAACTCTCCTGACGGTCGACTCCCAGAACGGTCAACCCGCAAAACGTTCGATCCGATTCACTCAACCAGATAGCGATCTGATCGGCTGGGAAGCTAGAAACTCTCAAGAAAAAACTGCTGATAGCTACTAGCTTCAGGTAATGTATGATGCCGGTGAAGAAATAAAAAGAGCTGGAAAGGCGAACATTGTCTTGTGGTGCTCGCAAGAACGAAGCGGAGGCTGTGAAATGCAGTAGGTTAATCGAAGAACTCCTTCAAAAGCTCGCTCGCTGATACGCTGAAGAGCAAGAAATAAGTACGACGAAATTAGAGTGCTGTTGGTAGTTGACACGTCAGCATGAGGTGGCAATGGGCGAAGACAGCAAGAAAGGAGAAGCCCAAACAACCTTGAGGTTGACTCACAGGTGAGCTTTGCGAATTGGCTTGATAGACACGAAACATTTACCACGAGAGTAGTCTCTGTAACTAGAAGTCGCTTTTTGCGAGTCATCAGAAAATAGCAACCAGTCATCGTGCAGAAACCATTCGCGAAAGGTCTTGCGAAAATGACATGCGTGTCTCACTGCGACAGCGAGAACGTGGGCGAATTCCTTCCAAGCACCACAGGGAAATCTGCTCATTCTCATTCAGCAGCAGGGAGGGAGAGAGTCCATCTCAAATATTCCATTCCCTTCTTCCATTCTTCCATTCAGTAGCAGATTTGGTGATTTCTTGCCATGTCTCTGACACTCCGCTGATTCTGACGGAGTTGATTAGTTAATTTTGACAGTTCTTGACAATTACTACCAATTTTCCTCACAAACCTGGTTCTAATTTCCTTTTATCGGGGACGCTCTTTCGTATGAGAGTTTGCTGACCCGGCCATACTAATTGCTGACTCGACCGTACTAATAGCTGGCCCGACCATCCAAATAGCTGGCACGAGCATACTAATTGCTGGCCCGAAATAGAATGGAGACAATTGCCGCGGCTCCTCCTACTCGATTTCTTTCGAAGAAGGTCGTAATACCTCGCAATGTCCTTGGACTGACATGTCATGAACCGCGATTTCCGCCGAGTAGACAGTCCTCCGCGTTCCTCCTTACTCATCAGCTCGTCTCTGTACTGTTTCCGGTTAGTCCAACTCGCAAGCAGGCTCTCGTGAAGTTGAATCAGGCGAGAGGCTCACGCGTTAGCAGGCTGAATTCGCATGTTCCTGACTGTCCGATTGACATGCCACGTGTGCCAGATGAGCAGGAAGCGACGAATCCAGCGGTAGAAGATGATCGGCTCAAAGTTTTGTGCGACATAGTCGCACGAGCTCGGAAGGGGAAGACAATGCGAGAATATGAGCAGGAGAAGGGGAAAAGCACGCATGAGGATAGACGAGTAAGAGAAGACGAATCCGGTGACACAGCTCCTGACACCTCTGCTGTTGCTTCCACTATCAAATTCAAAACGAAATCCAAAATCAAATCCGGAATCGAATCCAGTACCACTTACGCTACCACAGACCCTTCCGTCTCTGGCCTGCCCACAGCAGAAGAGGCCCGTTTCATCTCCTCCCTCCCACTTGAAACGCTCGTTTCAGCAGCCGGAACAATTCGCGACCAGCGCGAGGACCCCCATATAGTCACATTCTCGCCCAAGGTCTTCATTCCAGTCACATTCCTCTGCAGGGACACATGCGCCTACTGCACCTTTGCCAAGCCTCCAGATCAGGTTCGGCGCGCATACATGACCGAAGCTGAGGTGCTGGAAGTGGCTCGGGCCGGAGCTGCGGTCGGGTGTGTTGAGGCTCTGTTTACTCTGGGTGATAAACCAGAACTGAGATATGAGGAGGCGAGGAAAGAGGTCAGTTGATCTTACAGCTTTTAAGTTGCCACAACAGTTTGGTTTGAGAGGTTCAGTTGCCATTTCTTCCATTTCTTCTTTGTAATTGCATATGGTAGCAAATCATTTGTAAGTAACCCTTTCAGCAATTCCTTGTCGTTTCAGCTCCAAGAGCTGAGATTCCCCTCCACCATACACTACGTTGCACACCTAGCCTCCAGAATGCTGCATTGCACCGCACAATGGTGCTCAATGTCCCCCCCCTCATCTATTCCTTTTTATTCCCTTGTCAATCCAGCTTCAAGAGCAGAGGTTCCCCTCCACAATTCACTGCGTCGCCCACCTAGCCGCCAGAGTGCTGCAGTGCATGAAGCTGTAGTGATTAATCCCTCCCTGCGCCCACCCCACCTACACCTTTCCATTCTTTGTCATTCCAGCTTCAAGAGCTGGGGTTTACCTCCACCATACACTACGTCGCCCATCTAGCCGCCAGAGTGCTGCAGTGCACAGGACTGCTGCCGCACGTCAACGCCGGCACCATGGGGGCGGCAGACCTTGTCCTTTTGCGCCACGTGGCGGCCAGCCAGGGGCTGATGCTGGAGAGCACGGCAGAAGGGTTGATGAAACCCGGTGGGGCCCACTGGGGGTGTCCGGATAAGGAGCCAAGCGTGAGGCTGGCGACAATTGAAGCTGCTGGTGAGTTCGCAAGACCTGCGGCCAATTGTTATTAGAGCAGAGCAGAGCAGAGGGCTGCTAAAACCCGGTGGGGCCCACTGGGGCTGCCCGGATAAGGAGCCAAGCGCGAGGCTGACAACGATCAAGGCTGCTGGTGAGCTTTCTGAAGGGGTGAGAGGTACAGGGTGAGAGGTCTTAGTGAAAGTTACAGGGTGAGAGGTACAGGGTGAGAGGTACAGGGTGAGAGGTACAGGGTGAGAGGTCTTAGTGAAAGGTGTAGGGGGCGGTGTAGGGTGAATAAGCGTCTCTCATTTCCCCTTTCACTGCCCTCTCCCTTCCATCTCCCTTCCCTCTCCCTCCCCGCTCACTCCCCTCATTCCCCTTATACCCTCTCACGCCAGGTGCTGCTCGCATACCCTCTACAAGCAGGCTCCTTGTGGGCATAGGCGAGTCAAGGAATGACAGACTAAGGGACCTCTTAACCCTCCGGGACCTACACTCCCGCTATGGGCACATACAGGAGATCATTATCCAGCCATTTCCCCCCTCCATTGCTTTCACCTAACCCTACGGGACCTACACTCCCGCTAAGGGCACATACAGGAGATCATCATCCAGCCGTTCCGAGCCAAGGAGCAGACGAGGATGGGACGGTTAACCATCCAGCCATTTTCTCCCCTCACACCTTCTCACTCATCGCGTTCTGCAGGTGTTGCCCGTATACCCTTTACAAGCGGTCTCCTTGTGGGTATAGGCGAGACAAGGGCCGACAGATTAAGAGACCTGCTAACACTTCGAGACCTTCACTCCCGCTACGGGCACATACAGGAGATCATCATCCAGCCGTTCAGAGCCAAGGAGCAGACGAGGATGGGGGTTTGGGGCCATGCAGAGACGGAGGAGCTGCTGTGGAGTGTGGTGATGGCACGGATTGTGTTCGGGGCTCATATGAGCATCCAGTCGCCACCCAACCTGAGGTGAGAAGGAGAGGGCGAGCAGGGTCAGAGTGGGGTGGACGAGGATGGGGGTGTGGGGGCATGCAGAGGCGTTTGAGCTGCTGTGGAGCGTGGCTATGGCATGGATTGTGCTTGGTGCATGCATGAGCATCCAGTGGCCTGCCCAACCTGAGGTGAGAGAGGAAGAGATAATGAGCAGTGGCCTGCCCAACCTGAGGTGAGAGAGGAAGAGATAATGAGCAGTGGCCTGCCCAACCTGAGGTGAGGCTCTGTGAGGCGCCTAAAAACTCGTCAGAGGCGGAGGAGCTGCTGTGGAGCGTGGGGCTCACATTAGCATTCAGTCGCTGCCCAACCTAAGGTGAGAAAGAGTGGGTGGGGCTTTGATTGGAGTGGTGGGGGGGAGTGGAGAGGGGTGGTTTGGGGTGTGGCGATGGCGCGCATCATGTTTGGGGCTCACATGAGCATCCAGTCGCCACCCGAGCTCAGGTGAGTGGGGATCGGGAGTGGTATTGGTTGATTGGGGGGGGGGGCAGTGGAGAGGGGTGCTGTGGAGCGTGGCGATGGCACGCATCGTGCTCATCAGGGCGCACATGAGCATTCAGTCCTCACACATGTGAGCCCACATGTCCTCAGGAGAGTTAGCAGAGAGAATGAGCAGGGGCCTGGCTATACACACATTGGCAGGGGCACACGCACACACACTCACGGGCCCACTCTGTTTCTCCCCTGTTTCCCCAGGGGCACTTTCATTTCACCCCTGGGAAATCATCTCTTGCTACTTCATTTTCAAGTTGACTTTTGAGTCGACTCAAAAGTCAACTCGAAATCATCTCTCGCTACTTCATTTTCAAGCTCTTAACCTCTCTTTCTGGACATCCCCCCCCATATTCCTCCTTCACCCCCTCTTCCTGCTCTGTCCTCGCATCGTGGTGTGTGGCAGTGTGGGGGACTTGGCTCAGCGCGCCCTTATAGCAGCGGGGATCAACGACTGGGGAGGGATCTCGCCAGTCACCGTTGACTGGGTCAACCCTGAGGTGAGGTGCTAAAGCGTAAGGCTGAGCAGTTTCTGTTTGCAGGGTGGAGCAGGAAGGAATCTCTCGATGTTATTGCAGTCCTGGGAAAATAAATTCCCATGTACAGTTGACCAGGTCAACCCTGGTGTGGGGCTCTGCACTGACGGGCTGAGAAGGTTCTTAACCCACACAGTTGACTCAGTCAACACCACCAGTCATCACATGCTTGATCTCCCTTATCTCCCTTCACCCTCCCCTCATTCATTTTTCCCTTGCTCTCTTTCTGAGTTGTCTGGAAACTCTCCCATATCTGTCGTGTATCCTCTTTCTCCTGTCCCCTTCATTCCTCTTCCCCTTGCTCTCACTAACTACCACTCCGCCATTCCGTTTCTCCCCCCTTCCATCGATCCCTTCCACTTGCCATCCACTCCCCCATCCTATCCACCTGCCTCCTCCATTCCATCCTATCCATCTTTCCCCTCTCGTTTCTGTTTCTCAGGCCCCCTTTTGAGGCGCCTCAAAAGTTTTGAGGCGCCTCACCCATCCACTCCCCCATCCTATCCACCTGCCTCCTCCATTCCATCCTATCCATCTTTCTCCTCTCATTTCTGTTTCCCAGGCCCCCTGGCCGCACATTCACGAGCTGGCATCAGTCACTGCAGCTTCTGGGAAGGTTCTCGTGCCTCGCCTGCCTGTTTACCCGAGCTTTTTGTCACTGCACAACCAAGACACGTGGCTGGTGAGAAGGTTGACACGTGGCTGGTGAAAATACTGTCATGTGGCTGGTAAGAATGGTGACACGTGGCTGTGGCTAGTTAAAGTGGTGACACGTGGCTGGAACCGTGCTGGCCCTGTCAGCGTGCTGTCTCAGCCACAGTGCTTGCTAGCCCTGTCACTGTGGCAGGCAATCCTGGGCGTGAGACAAGAGGACCCACATCCACTCGTCGAGAAATGAGAGTGCTTTTGAGACGTCTCAAAAACGCTCTCATTTCATGTGCCTGTCACTGTGGCAGACAATCCTGGGCGTGAGAGCTGTCAGAAGCAGACAGGTGGGCTGCAAGAGTTAAGGCCTTCACAGCCCACCTGTTTGCTTCTGACAGCCCCTGTCACTGTGGCAGGCACGTGAAATGAGAGTGAGAGGACCCACATCCACAGTCCCCTCCTCTGCAACTGCAAGGCCCGCCATGTCCCTTACTTAACCTTTCTTCCCTTCTAGTTGCTATCCACACCACAGCCCCCTCAATACGCAAGGCCTCTGATTTGAACCCGTGAATCCATGTCAGTTTCCCTTCCTTCCCTTCTGCCTTCCCTTCTCCCTGCCCGACCTCCCTGCTCTCCCTGCCCTCCCTGCCCTCCCTCCATGCCCTCCCTCCATGCCCTCCCTGTAACCAGGACCCCAGGGTCCTTCCCCATATTCTCCAACTCTCAGACAGCTCGGGCTACGCCAGGTGCCAGCAGTGGGCGCTTGGGGCCACGTTGCCCTTTTCATCTCCACCTCTCCTTCCCTCCATGCCCTCTCTGTCACCGGGACCCCATGGTCCTTCCTTCCTTCCTCGCGTCCTCCAGCTCTCGAACAGTTCAGTTCAGGCTACTCCACCAGCTTCAAGGCCTTCTCTCTGAAGCCACGAGTCCATGTTGTTGCCCTTTCCTTGCCTGCCTGCCCACGTGCGCCCCCCCTGCCGTCGTTCCCTGCCTGCCAGGATCCCGTGGTCCTTCCTCTCGTTCTCCAGCTCTCAGACAGTTCAGCCTACGCCAGGTGCCAGCAGTGGGCGCCAGGAACCCTGCTGACCCTGCCTGCCACCCTGTCCCTGCCTCTGTGCCTCCCCCCATCACTGCCACCAGGATCCCGTGGTCCTTCCTCTAGTGCTCCAACTCTCAGACAGTTCAGCCTACGCCAGGTGCCAGCAGTGGGCGCCAGGAACCCTGCTGATCCTGCCTGCCACCCTGTCCCTGCCTCTGTGCCTCCCCCCATCACTGCCACCAGGATCCCGTGGTCCTTCCTCTAGTGCTCCAACTCTCAGACAGTTCAGCCTACGCCAAGTGCCTGCA
Source organism: Closterium sp. Naga37s-1 (assembly GCA_947471745.1). NCBI lineage: Eukaryota > Viridiplantae > Streptophyta > Zygnematophyceae > Desmidiales > Closteriaceae > Closterium > Closterium sp. Naga37s-1. Next base: position 1,045,032 of record CANJKZ010000979.1, read on the forward strand.
GTGGGCGCCAGGAACCCTGCTGATCCTGCCTGCCACCCTGTCCCTGCCTCTGTGCCTCCCCCCATCACTGCCACCAGGATCCCGCGGTCCTTCCTCTAGTGCTCCAACTCTCAGACAGTTCAGCCTACGCCAAGTGCCAGCAGTGGGCGCCAGGAACCCTGCTGACCCTGCCTGCCACCCTGTCCCTGCCTCTGTGCCTCCCCCCATCACTGCCACCAGGATCCCGTGGTCCTTCCTCTAGTGCTCCAACTCTCAGACAGTTCAGCCTACGCCAGGTGCCAGCAGTGGGCGCCAGGAACCCTGCTGATCCTGCCTGCCACCCTGTCCCTGCCTCTGTGCCTCCCCCCATCACTGCCACCAGGATCCCGTGGTCCTTCCTCTAGTGCTCCAACTCTCAGACAGTTCAGCCTACGCCAAGTGCCTGCAGTGGGCGCCAGGAACCCTGCTGATCCTGCCTGCCACCCTGTCCCTGCCTCTGTGCCTCCCCCCATCACTGCCACCAGGATCCCGCGGTCCTTCCTCTAGTGCTCCAACTCTCAGACAGTTCAGCCTACGCCAGGTGCCAGCAGTGGGCGCCAGGAACCCTGCTGATCCTGCCTGCCACCCTGTCCCTGCCTCTGTGCCTCCCCCCATCACTGCCACCAGGATCCCGTGGTCCTTCCTCTAGTGCTCCAACTCTCAGACAGTTCAGCCTACGCCAAGTGCCTGCAGTGGGCGCCAGGAACCCTGCTGACCCTGCCTGCCACCCTGTCCCTGCCTCTGTGCCTCCCCCCATCACTGCCACCAGGATCCCGTGGTCCTTCCTCTAGTGCTCCAACTCTCAGACAGTTCAGCCTACGCCAGGTGCCAGCAGTGGGCGCCAGGAACCCTGCTGACCCTGCCTGCCACCCTGTCCCTGCCTCTGTGCCTCCCCCCATCACTGCCACCAGGATCCCGTGGTCCTTCCTCTAGTGCTCCAACTCTCAGACAGTTCAGCCTACGCCAAGTGCCAGCAGTGGGCGCCAGGAACCCTGCTGACCCTGCCTGCCACCCTGTCCCTGCCTCTGTGCCTCCCCCCATCACTGCCACCAGGATCCCGTGGTCCTTCCTCTAGTGCTCCAACTCTCAGACAGTTCAGCCTACGCCAGGTGCCAGCAGTGGGCGCCAGGAACCCTGCTGACCCTGCCTGCCACCCTGTCCCTGCCTCTGTGCCTCCCCCCATCACTGCCACCAGGATCCCGTGGTCCTTCCTCTAGTGCTCCAACTCTCAGACAGTTCAGCCTACGCCAAGTGCCAGCAGTGGGCGCCAGGAACCCTGCTGACCCTGCCTGCCACCCTGTCCCTGCCTCTGTGCCTCCCCCCATCACTGCCACCAGGATCCCGTGGTCCTTCCTCTAGTGCTCCAACTCTCAGACAGTTCAGCCTACGCCAGGTGCCAGCAGTGGGCGCCAGGAACCCTGCTGATCCTGCCTGCCACCCTGTCCCTGCCTCTGTGCCTCCCCCCATCACTGCCACCAGGATCCCGTGGTCCTTCCTCTAGTGCTCCAACTCTCAGACAGTTCAGCCTACGCCAAGTGCCTGCAGTGGGCGCCAGGAACCCTGCTGACCCTGCCTGCCACCCTGTCCCTGCCTCTGTGCCTCCCCCCATCACTGCCACCAGGATCCCGTGGTCCTTCCTCTAGTGCTCCAACTCTCAGACAGTTCAGCCTACGCCAGGTGCCAGCAGTGGGCGCCAGGAACGCTGCTGCCCCTGCCACCTGGTGCAGATGGCTTGCTGACAAGAGCAGCAGGAGCAGAGTCAGCAGCAGCAGCAGAAGGGAGAGGATTAGCAGCAGCAGAAGCAGCAGCAGACGCAGCAGCAAAAGCAGAATCAAGGGAGATATACGGAGGAGGATGTATAGCTGTAGGTGCAGATGGGTTGCTGATGGGGACAGAGAGACGTGCCCACGTGGCTGGTGATGACGTGGACATTACACCAAGTGACAAGCCCATGCGGATACATGACGTGGCACGAGCAAGTGATGACGTGGCGCGCATTCTTGAACGCGCTCTGGAGGGACACTCGTTGTCTGAGGTGAGTCTATGTACATTCTTCCCTTTCCCTGTGCTTCCCTTTCCCTGGGCTTCCCTTTCCCTGTGCTTCCCTTTCCCTGTGCTTCCCTTTCCCTGTGCTTCCCTTTCCCTGTGCTTCCCTTTCCCTGCGCTTCCCTTTCCCTGCGCTTCCCTTTCCCTGCACCTCATGCGAGTCACTTCTGAGAATTCTTAAAAGTGACTTCAATATCCCTGGAGGGATGCACGTTGTCTGAGGTGAGGTGAGTGAGTCCACGTGCGTCCCTTTTTTCTCCTGCGCCTCATGTGAGGTGGTTTTAGAGCCGATTGGAAAGTCTCCTAGCATGCCCTTTCATGCGCTCATGTTTCTCAGGTGTGATCGATCCCTTTCTGCACTGCCACTGATGTTCTGTTCTCTGTGTGTGGGGAGTGCAACAACTCACTGGTATGCCGTTGATTTGCCATGATGCCCCGTTCCCATCAGGCGGAGATAGTTCAGCTCTTCTCGGCACGCGGCACTGACTTCCACGCGGTGTGCCGCGCTGCAGATGGGTTGAGAGCGGTGGTGAGCGGTGACGAGGTGTCATACGTGGTGAATCGCAACATCAACTACACCAACGTGTGCACCTACGCCTGCCAGTTCTGCGCTTTCAGGTACATACGGCAAGCTTCCACGTCGGACATGTATGACAAGATGCCATGTCGGATTGTGTGCATTCATGTCTGGACCAGAAGAAATGTGAAAAACACGTTGCACATGACATATCTACTATGGTTAAGAAGATTTGAGTTTAGACACATGGAAAAAGCTTGAGCCACATGGGCCTGCATTGCCTTCTTCCTTCCTCCCATCTCGTGTTTGATGCAGCAAGGGGAAATCAGCCGAGAGTCTCAGGGGCCAGCCATACCTGTGAGAGAACCTTCCCATTGCTTGCCATGCTGTCACGCCACATCATCTTGCCATGCTGTCACACGACATCATCTTGCTACGCCATGCCTTCTTTTCTCAGTCCTCTTCTGCTATTCTCTACTGTGCCGTCCTCTATGCCTTGCCATCGCACCATGCCATCATGCGACATGCCACAAACATTCCTTCCGCGTTACTTTTAAGTCGACTCAAAAGTATTCTCTACTGCTGTCCTCTATGTCATGCCATCGTATCATGCCATCGTATCATGCCATCGTATCATGCCATCGTATCATGCCATCGTATCATGCCATCGTATCATGCCATCGTATCATGCCATCGTATCATGCCATCGTATCATGCCATCGTATCATGCCATCGTATCATGCCATCGTATCATGCCATCGTATCATGGCGTCGTATCATGGCGTCGTATCATGCCGTCGTATCATGCCGTCGTATCATGCCGTCGTATCATGCCGTCGTATCATGCCGTCGTATCATGCCGTCGTATCATGCCGTCGTATCATGCCGTCTTATCATGCCGTCGTATCATGCCATCGTATCATGCCATCGTATCATGCCATCGTTGCACGTTGCACGCACATGGCATGGCATGGCATGGCATGGCATGGCAGCATGTCACTAGATGAGATCAGAAGACGAGCCAAGGAGGCATGGGAGCGAGGCGCAACTGAGGTCTGCATGCAGGTATGGGTGCATGGAAAGGTAGTTTCGACCCACATCCAGCAGATCTAACTCGTTCTAATCTCCTCTAGGCTGAGCTTAGGCTAGTAGGAATTGAGTAGGTAAGAAAAATGTCATTCAAACCTGAGCGTACACGTGTTTCGGCCGATGGCCTTCGTCGGCGCTCTCAGAAATACAAGAAAGACTACTTCTTATCTACTCCCATATACCGTGCCCAGAACTCAACCAAGAAACAGAAGTCCAGTGCGGCTCGTCATTGCGGCTCGCTAGCTGGCTGTACAGAACATTTACAATGTAATTCAACATGCAGGTGGGATGAATTCAATCCCATCAACTCACGGGGTTGGTGTATCCCCGTTTCTGAAACCTCGCTTTCACCAAGAGGTTTCGTAACCTCTTTGGCAAGCGCCAACACACTTAAAACCGTGGGAGGGAGATATGTTGCAGCGTATGTTTTTTGAGAAATCTAAAAAAATCCCCCAGCCCCAAGTCCAGGTCTGAAGGTAAGGAGATGTCCAAAGCCCCAAGTCCAAAGTCCTTGGACATCTCGAGGTGAATTTTGAGTCGACTCAAAAGTCACAAAGTCCTTGGACATCTCCTTACCTTCAGGGACTGGGGGACTTCCCTCTCTTTGTGTTGTTGGCAGTTGCGAAGCAGAATCGGTATATCTTGATGTTTGACGCTGTCGAAGATAGGCCTGAGAAAGTAATCAGGGTCCCCCTCTCAGAGTAGCGTCCCTGCTTCTCTCCCACTACCCCTCCTACCCCGTAGGGAGGCATACATCCAGACTTTACCGGAGAAACCTACCTTTCCATCCTATCAGCTGTGAAGTCTTGAAGGCTCTGCCTCTCTTCCCTCATGTCCCTCCCACTCCTCCCTTGCCTCTGTCCCCTCACTTTGCCCCCATCCCCACACTCCAGGGAGGCATACATCCAGACTGCACAGGAGATACCTACCTCTCCATCCTATCAGCCGTCAAGCCTTGACGGATTTCCTCTCTTCCATTGTGACCCTCTTCCTCTACCCCCTCCCTACCCCTTCTACCCGCAGGGAGGCATACATCCAGACTTTACCGGAGAAACTTACCTCTCCATCCTATCAGCCGTCAAGGCGGCATGCCCGGACATGCACGTGCATGCCTTCTCGCCTCTGGAGGTGTGGCATGGTGCCACCTCCCTCAACTGCAGGTATGCACGCATGTGCTTCAAATCAAAACATGCTTTGATCATACCAACAGAATTTCGTGAAGAACCCAGCCAATCCTGTGGTCGTGCTGCAAGATTTATATACTTTTTTTTTTTTTTTTTGGTGGTTGTATTTTGCCAATATTTCTCCTGCCCGCCTTTGCCCCTCTCTCGTCTCTTCCCCACGTTTTTGGCTCACGCTTCTGAGTCGACTAGATAACCTTCTCCCTCCTTCCCATCATCTCTCTCTCTCGTCTTTTCCCATCACATACATGTGCCTCAGCGTGCCACACTTTCTCCAGCTTCTGAAGAGTACGGGTTTGGGGTCCCTGCCTGGAACAGCTGCTGAGGTGAGAAGCTTACTTGGTTCGTACCTCAGTCACTCAGTGCACCGCGGTGTGCCTCACTGCATCGCAGTGCACCGCATTTTCTCCAGCTTCTGAAGAGTGCGGGTCCGGGGTTCCTGCCTGGAACAGCTGCAGAGGTGAGACGCTTACTTGGCTTTTCTTCCTTCTTCTTGCTTTTGGCCTGCACATCACCCCTCTCCTCTCACCTCCTCCAACCCATTTGAACCCCTTTGAACCCACCCATCTCCACTCAACTTCTCCAACCCCTCTCCACCGCTGTAGATCTTGGACGACTCAGTGCGAGCCGTGCTGTGCCCAGACAAGATCTCAACCGTCCAATGGAGGGAGGTGATAGAGGCCGCTCATTCTGTCGGCCTCCCCACCACCTCCACCATCATGTTTGGCCACGTGGACCATCCCATCCACTGGTAACCACCTGGTATCTGGTAACCACATGGTAGCTGGTAACCATCTGATAACAACCTGGTAGGTTCTCCTTATGCTGCCAGTCGTCTCACCATCATGTTTGGCCACGTGGACCATCCAATTCACTGGTAACCACATGGTAGCTACTTGGTAACCACATTCTATCCACTTCCACCCAGGTCAGTTTCTACTACCATAAGGCCTGGTCTGAGCTTTCTCAAAACTGAACAATGCCTGTTTACCCTTTTCCCTCTCCCTCCACCCATTGCCCCTTTTCCTCCCCCTCTTACCCCCACCTCCTCAACTGCCCAAACTCAATCCCCACCACACGTCTCCCCCCACCCTTCTCATGCTGCTCAGGGCACGTCACCTGCTGCTGCTGCGGTCCATTCAGGAGCGGACAGGTGGCATCACGGAATTCGTCCCCCTTCCATTCGTGCACATGCAGGTAGGCACGTGCATGCATCCATTTGGCATTTGGCACGTGTGTGCATGCATGTGACAGAGCACACATGCATGTGACAGAGCACACATGCATGTGATCAACTGCATACACACCCGCACCTCAGACCCTCTTCCTTCCCAAACCCCTTCCCTTTTTGCACCCTTCACCCCCAGGCGCCTTTGTATCTCAAGGGCAGGAGCAGGGTTTTCAGGGTCGAAGCCGTTATCCCCCCACCCCCTTCCCCTTTGTCCTGCTCAACTCAGGCGCCAGTGTATCTCAAGGGCAGGAGCAGAAGAGGCTCCACGTTCAGAGAGTGTGTACTGATGCATGCGGTGGGGCAGGCATTCATCCTTCTCTCCATAACCCCCCTTCCCTTGACCCCCAACCCATCCCCCCCTCATTCCCAGGCGACTGTGTATCTCAAGGGCAGGAGCAGGCGAGGCCCCACGTTCAGAGAGTGTGTGCTGATGCATGCAGTGGGGAGGGGTCATCCCCCTTCGCTTCCCGCCTAACCACCCTACCCCCCACATCGCCCTCCCCCCTCCAGGCGCCGGTGTATCTCAAGGGCAGGAGCCGGCGAGGCCCCACATTCAGAGAGTGTGTGCTGATGCACGCGGTGGGGCGGCTGGTGCTGCATCCACTCATCACTAACATCCAGGTACGGATGGGGCAAGACACGATGCCATGCCGTGTTTCATGCGTAGTTCAGAGAGTGGGGATGCTGGTGCTGCATCCACTCATCACTAACATCCAGGTATGGATGGGGCAAGGAAGGATGTAGTGATGAGTGGAGGCAGCACCACCTTCCCGCCCCACTGTGTGCCATGCAGAGAGATGCTGCGAACCTCAGAAAGTGTGTGCTGGTGCCTACTGTGGGGAGGCTGGTGCTGCATCCACTCATCACAAACATCCAAGTGAGGGATATACTTGCATATGCACAAGCAAATCCACATGCACTTGCAAATCCACATGCACACATGCATATGCACATGCAGACATGCACGTGCATACATACAGATACAGATGTACTATTCCAACCACATTAATTCAATGGACGGAGAGATAATTGTGGTGTGCATGTGTCGACTTCCACCCTTTCCTCCATATAACAGGCCTCATGGGTGAAGATGGGATTGGAGGGCGTTTCTTGTCTGCTAGCGGCTGGTTGCAATGATGTGGGCGGCACACTGATGAATGAGAGCATCACATGGGCGGCTGGAGCAGTACATGGTGCGTGAAGCTGTGGTTTGATGCGGCGTGTAATAATGTCCCGCTTGCACTCCCTATCTGTCGCTTATCCCCCCTCCACCACACTGCTCTTTTGTTGCCCAGCCTGTCCTCTGCACCATATACCAACCTACAAGCACTAAATTTTTGTTCGTCCTCATCATTGCAATACGCAGGTCAGGAAGTAACAGCCCAGCGCATGGAAGCAGTCATATATGCAGCTGGCCGTCAACCCCGTCAGCGAACCACGTTATACGATTATCCTAGAGCACATTGAATCAGTGATTATTGTGTCTGAGATTACAGTGCTAATTCTGTACATGTTATCCCATCTTCTAATTTCCCTCACTGCACAAATTGTCAATCTAAGCTCACGACAGGATAAAAATGGCATGTAAACTTGTCAATACACATTATTATGCTTCTCAATATATACAGCACAAGAGGACCAGGATTTATGTTATGAATGAACTTGCAGAGTGCGCAGAATAATGAATAATAAGAATAAGAATTGCAGAATGCCGATACAAGGAAAGTAGCGAGGCCTAAACAGGGAAAACCTAGCTAGGCGGGGAGGTCGCAAAAGGTTGCGATTGGTGCGGAGGCGACTCGATGAGGTTTGGGTGCGGACTTGTAGGCCGAGCCAGTTAGTCACGTGGCCCGCGGGATTTCCTCGTTAAAGAGTGCCTCATTAAGGATTTGTAAATCCTTTCAATTTACGTAGTCTCAGGTGGGGTATGCCTTGAAGAGTTGTTGAAGTTCCGCCTCTGCGCTGCTTTCCCCGCTAATTCCCGCTGTCGTCCCCATAGTCTGGATTTCCGATAATATCAGTTGGGTCAGCTCCCGCCAGTACATTAACTACATAGTCGTCTCGAAATTGCCGGTCACAATGCGGGCGCGAAGAGACTCCTGGTGCTTTGGTCCGCACATAGCCGACGTGTTGAAATAGCGACGGCACGTGCACATATCCCGTCCGGTTGGCGCTAGTTAGGTATTTGTTTAGGAGCCAATCCATAGGAGCCTCGACGAATCGCTTCTCCACAAACCCCAGCAGGTCTTCGAGCGCCAATACTTTGAAGAGCAGGGCCTGAGCGCAGCAAGGAATTAGATATTCCCCGCCATGCTTATATTCCCAAAAGTACGATTCGGGGTAGTAAAGGGATAGGACCGTCCACTCCTTATCCTTCATATCTTCGTTAATGAATTTCTCGATACCGATGTCGTAGAGGCGGGCTGGCCTTGTGTCGTCTTGCAGCAGCAGGATGTATTTCGGTTTCGTCGCCATGCACTGTCGCATCACGTAGACGAAATCCATTACCAGCTTCGTTCGCCATCGCCAAGATTTCCAGCCGTCGGCGCCGACCATCTCGTCTGTCACGCCGAACTTCCGCAACACCTCCTCGTCTTCCTGAACGAAGTCGCACGCATCTTGCCGAGATGGTAACACTGTTACATTCAATGAGGATTCTCGTCCAGCCAATATTAAAACTTTCTCATGCAGAACTCCCATCGTCTTCTTTCGTTCTTCCAAGTCGCCCAGATGAGTTGGAAGTACCGGCTCGGTAGCTGATTCCACGTGGCGTAGGGTCGGTCTTTTCAACAAGCTTCTAGTCGTCGTAGTAGGCCGCGGGTCCTCCTCCGAAGCGCTGGCGTCTGACGCGGCTGCTTGTTTCTTGAGGCGCCGTAAAATTTTCCGTTTTTCGTTGCAGCCCGAGTTGTAGACCACGACGTTCATGTCTTTAAAGCCGCCGGAAATGTTAGACGGCGACCGTCGCCGTTCCAGCATATCGAGAAGAGACACTGGGAAGTACCACGGTGGCAGCTTGCGGTTTTCGGGAAATACACGTGGCATCGAAGCTATAGCCACGCAGACTTCCAGTTGATTGTTTGCGCTCTTGCTGCTACTCCCGTCGCTGTCGATATTGAAACTGTTTCGGTCGCTCTTTTGATCATCCCCCGCCGTTTGACTTCGCTTTCCGTTGCTGCCACGTGTCGCGTCCTGGGGTGCGACATTTGGCTCGAAGTAGTCTCGTCTGACGTGGCGACGCAGATGCAGATGACTCAATTCCGTGTAACCCGTTCATCCCAAAAATCGTTCTGGGAGAGAAGTCGTATTTGGAGTTGAAGTACCCACCAAGTGTATCTGAGCCGTTTTCAACACTAGCGCCCCCTGGTTTTGCAGGCGACTACACTGTCTAAGTAGACGTGGTTTCTTGTCGTGGCTATAAATCGCATACGCAACGCGACGTGGATTTGACGGCGACCTGATTGTCCAGGTAGCATACCCTATTTACTTATCTTCACTTTCAGCCTTTTTCCAGCGACGTTATTTAATGTAGAAATTTGTTTCCCGTTTTTGCAGGGATGGATTGAGACCTCGTCACTTCCAAGTTCACTCACGTACGAGAGTCCTTTAGTGTGAAGACACATAGGTGTTATGGTTATTGTGGAGACTGTCCTCGTCGTTTCTGTAAATGTGTAATCATGTAAATATTGTTTAATATATGCGATTCAGTGACATGTCTCACCATATGATGAAAAGCGGGAACCTGAAACGAAAAGAAAATATCGCAACAATGCGCTTGAAAAACCTATAACGTAGTCACGTTATAAGGACATAGTACTCACATAATAAGGGCATAGTTTGTACAATGTACTGACTTCAGGTTCCTCAAGCAGTAGAGTCATTGCGTGAACTCCGTACAGACTGTATCAGGATGGTATGAGTACGGTCTTTCTATATGAGAAATATGCACAATGTACATTCTACTCAAAATTTGAGTATCCACATAGTACGTACCTTATTGCCAGGTGTAGAGTAGCTTGTAAGTCGCAGAACCTATACTTACATAGTCCGTCAGTACAATGTGCGCACTACATAGTTTCAGTGTGTCGACATTGTGTTTACTTAGTATTTTCGCCGAACAAATTTGGGATGTTAAAGCCGATGCGTTAATAGCTCCAGAAGCAGCGTCGTCGTTCCTTGCTGTTGAACCAGTCGACTGACGAGGCTATGCCGAAGTAAGGAACGTCCTGAAAACGGATCTGGCGAACGTGGACGGTAACCAGGTTACAGATTCTGAAGCTGACTGTAACGAGGTCAATGATGACGGCGACTGTGGCGAGAGCAGCTGGCGCCTGTTAAACTCGAACACCTTACCAGAAAAGTCCAGGCGTTCACAATTGTGGACATGGCGATTAAGCCTGATACTGACCCAAGGCGCGAAGATTAAAACGAGGCCACACGCGAGAAGCAGGAGAGCGAGGCGGTAGTAAGGTCTGGAGAACCTTGTGCGCGATGAAGTGGTAGTGTGCCTGCTAAAGCAGCACTTGCTGACGAACTTGCTGGTAGTAAGTTGGATCATGGTGCCTGGACGTGGTAGCTGGAGGTTGTGCTAGAGCATCTGATACGAAAATCAAATGATAAGCGGTAAGGACACATGTTTGCAACATTTTTCGGAGGATAAGGGGGTGTCTGAAGTGAACGTCGACATCCCCCGACGAGTCTTTGAGGAATGTCGATGAAACTTGACAGTCGGAATGCTCGATCCGAGGGTGGAAATTCGCCGACATCCCCCGACGAAACTGTAGCGTCCATCGACGTTTCACTTCAGACACCCCCCCCCCCCCTCCCCCCTTTAAGTACAGTCGATGCTCACCTAATCCCGTGTCCAAAGTGCATAACAGTCGGAAAAACAGTCACTCGCGAACGTTTTTGCCCGTGAGTGACTGAATTGAGCATTGTGGTACAGTCACCAAGTTGCGGAAGAAAAACATCTACAGCTAATAAACAACAACGGTTGCCCGTCAAAAATTGTTTACCTGGTTACGAACTTAAGGCCAAAACGCGATTCACATTTCAATTTCATATTACAGTCCCATTAATGCCCGTGGCGACAAGGGCGTATTTTGCGAAAAGCCCAAATTCGTTTCACGCACATGCCTCCCGCCTATCTGGTGTTCTTGAAATGAGCACCGACTGTAGTGATAGGCAGTGCGTGATAGCCTGTTGGCGACAGCCTGTGATAATTTGTCCGCGCGATATGTCCGCTTGATACAATGGGTTAGGGCGCGCTGCAGTTGTATTTTTATTCGAAAATGCTGAAGAAGATCGATCCAAATCCGAAATTTGAGGTAGTGCACCACGCTCGTGTTTTGGCATGTGAACTTGAACGCCATAGCGTCCCAAACGCGGGCAAACGATACTGCAGAATTCCCCATCAAATGCTCGAACTTGACAGGGAACTGCACCACCCCAAAAGGTGAACACCAGTTGCGAGAAATGCGAAACACTAACGACGGTAATGAGATGTTCACGACTACTAAACGAAATGAGACGATGTGCTATGCGACGTCTACAGTGTACGTACGACCCCAATTTTGGTTGCACGGTTGGTAGGAGTTCGGGTTCCCCAAAAAAACATTCTTGGTGCACTTGACGTGGGGGCATTGCTGCACTGCAACATGGCATTCGGTTGCCGCTGGTTGTTCTCCGGACATCTGTCTGGAGGCGGCGGGAAGGCTTTTCTGAAAGGCTGAGGGAGCGAGCAAGCGGCGATGGATAAGCTCTTCTCAAGACTCGAATGGTTTGGTAGTTGGATGTAGGCACTGGGGGGAATGGTTTGGTCTGGGCGTGATAGTGGGGAGTGATTGGCTGAAGGTGGTGCTGATTGGCTTGGGCGAGGCGTAACCTGTTGACGCCTTGTTTCCTGCAAACGCGCAACGAGAATCCCAGGTTTGTGTGAGGCCGAGATTACATGCGAAAACCCATCGACCTACAATTTTTCCCAACTTAAAGCCGTTGGTCCAAATTGTTCATGTTTTAAAACCGGGGTGCACATTCAGCTGAATGTGCATCAAAGGTTATCCCTTGACTGAGTGGGTTACGAGGTGTGCTTTCAACCCCTTCAAGTCGAAATTCGTTTCCCCCCTCCCCCACAATTTCGTTTCCCCACGCCCCCGCAATTTCATTTCCCCCTCCCCGTCGAAATTCGTTTCCCCCCTCCCCCGCAATTTTGTTTCCCCCCTCCCCCGCAATTTCGTTTCCCCCCCCTCCCGCCAATCTGTTTCATCCCTCCCGCCATTCTGTTTCACCCACTCCCGCCATTTCACCCCCTCCCGCCACCTACGAAATGCCCGAAGCTCTAGCGGAATCATTTTTTTGTCGCCCCTCGTGAGCCAATCACTGTTTTTCTCCTAACCCCCTTCCCAACATCTCAAGCCGAACCGCGTTGAATGTGCACCCTGGTTTTAAAACCAGGGTGCACATTCAATTGGATTTCTGTCAAAGGTTAACCTTTGACCTCGGGGTTACTCAGTGATTTAGGAATATCTGGGGGGAGTGTTCGCTTCAGCAGGTGAACATTTGAACCCTCGAGATTTGGCAAATGTATACCGAAGTCATCGAATGTGCTTCCGCCAATTCGTTTCCCCCCTCCCCATACCTATTCCGCTCCCACCGAAATTGTTTCCCCTTCCCCCACAATATCGTCTCACCCCCTTTCCCCTTTCCGCCAACCCAGTTGCCCTCCCCTTGATCCCCAATTTCTAGATCCAAGTGTTATCAATTTCTCCCCTGCCAAGCCTCATCTCTCACGGACGAAAAGCCCCATGCTCGCCCATTCTCAACTATTTATTCGCTACTCGTCAACCAATCAGCAGTTCCTGCAAACATGCCGCCCAAAATTTAGCCTGGAGTCGCGTTGAATGTGTACCCTGGTTTTAAAACCGGGGTGCACATTCAGCTGAATGTGCATCAAAGGTTATCCCTTGACTGAGTGGGTTACGAGGTGTGCTTTCAACCCCTTCAAGTCGAAATTCGTTTCCCCCCTCCCCCGCAATTTCGTTTCCCCACGCCCCCGCAATTTCATTTCCCCCTCCCCGTCGAAATTCGTTTCCCCCCTCCCCCGCAATTTTGTTTCCCCCCTCCCCCGCAATTTCGTTTCCCCCCCCTCCCGCCAATCTGTTTCATCCCTCCCGCCATTCGGTTTCACCCACTCCCGCCATTTCACCCCCTCCCGCCACCTACGAAATGCCCGAAGCTCTAGCGGAATCATTTTTTTGTCGCCCCTCGTGAGCCAATCACTGTTTTTCTCCAAACCCCCTTCCCAACATCTCAAGCCGAACCGCGTTGAATGTGCACCCTGGTTTTAAAAAGCATTTCAATTGGGTTTTTACAGTTTCAGATTTCAAGAATTTCGTTTTTTACGTCAAACCCAACCATCCCCCGTTTTTCCCCTGGTGGATGGCGTTGCTAAGGAAATGACAGATCGCCCTGTTTTCAAGTTTCCGATTCCTTTGGGCAGTGACTTTGACACCGCCTCGCTTCTCCGCTCGCGCCCGATTCCTTGGGGCCAGGGCTGACGTTTCATTTTAAGCTTCCCTGATTCCGGGGAAAATTTCCCCCCTCTATTATGGGTGCACATTTTCCAGAAAAGCAGTACCCTGATTGCTCAGGGTTGTAAAGTAGTTAACACTGATTGTTCAGGGTCGAGAACTGAACATCAGAGTAGTAACGCGCGCTTTGTTACCGGGGAAAATATCCCCACTCTCCATAAAGTCTCGAAGTTTCGATCAGAGCGAAGTTTCGAAGAAACTTCGTCTCGATAAAGCTAGAAGGGGGGGGATTACGCACATGTGGGGGGATCACTGCGATCAATCCAAGGCGGGGTCATCGGAAGCAAACTTCCGAGAAACTTCCTTTCGATAAGTCGAGGAAAATATCCCCACTCTCCATAAAGTCTCGAAGTTTCGATCAGAACGAAGTTTCGAAGAAACTTCGTCTCGATAAAGCAGGAAGGGGCGGGATTACGCACATGTGGGGGGATCACTGCGATCAATCCAAGGCGGGGTCATCGGAAGGAAACTTCCGAGAAACTTCCTCTCGATAAGTCAGGGTCCACACAGTCGATACTCTGTTAAGTCAGGGTCCACTAACAGCCTAGTCTGTTACACTGTACTCAAAATCAGGGATAGCTAGACTATTACTCTGATTGGATCAGGGCTGGAAATTCAATAACTCTGAAATTTCAGTCTCCACGAAGTGGAAAGCCTGAAATCAGGGTAATCACCCTGATAAAATCAGCCCTGCTTGGGGCAGCTGATTTCGACATTTCCAATTTCCTGTGACCAGAGAAATTCTGAAGTTTACCTGGTTTTAGTTTAGTGGCCAGTGGAAAAAATAAACCCCTCTCGGATGGCTGGCCATTTGGGAGGCATCAACCATATGTTGTAAAGGACTCTCCTCTACTCTGCAGGAACAAGGATTTGTACTAATCACTAGAGTTCTGTCTTAGCTTTCCAACGAGCCATCAATTGCGTCGATCGCCTAAGTATCGAGCGAGTTATGGCCTCTAACGTGAAAGCTATGCTCTATGTTGAAGGATAAGATGCTCTCTCGAATTTGTGTCGAGTTGAACCGTGTATAGGAGACTCTGATTTTCAGTATGAAACATGCAAACAAGGCGATCATATATATATAGCTACTCAATACATCGAGTCGCGCATGTAACATCTCGTCACTACGAGATGTGTCGCGAACATTCGTGTAACATTTCAAACGGGGTGAAATCCGGTACTCGAATTCCACCGAATGCTCCTTCACTCTCGAATGTTCCTGATGCTGCCATGTGGCACCGAATTGGTGGAGTCTTCCGAAGTCAAACTTCAACCCCACGCAAACCTGCAGCTCACTCGAAGGTGATCACCAAAAGCACATTCGGTGGGTTGGGGGCATACAACTACCCCACCACCGTTTTCTTTGAACACACGCGACCTCCAACACCCTAAACACCTTGCCTCATGGTGTTTAGGGTTGATGCCTCCCAAATGGCATGCCCTCCATGATGTTAACGGGAATGGAGTGTTGGCCCCGCCCTCGCTTGGGCAACGCCGACGACTTGGTCGGATGTACGTGAGTAACAGCCGACCGTTCACAGTGGAAGAGCTGCTCGACAGGCTTCGTCGAGCTGCAGGGGACCGCTGTGATGTTGCTGTCGATCAGGAAGCTCGACAGCCACAACTGACTGGTCTGGGCGACGGGTGGGCCGTCGACCAGGAGGGGCTGTTCGACCGGGAGGTCGACGGAGCAATCTGTCGACCTGAGAAGTGAGCAACGGTCGACGAGGGAAGCTCGTCAACAACAGTTGACAGTTCTGGTCGACGGAAGGGGTCCATCGACCAAGGGGTAGCTTGACGGGAGCTGTGGTCGACCAGGGGCACCTGGTGGTCGACCAGAAGCACCTGGTGGTCGACCAGAAGGACTTGGTGGTCGACCAGAGCACCTGGGGTTGTCCAGGTCGACCAGGTAACCTACTCGGCGAGTTCTGCGGAGGCACGCCAAGGTCGCGATGGCGAAGGCGACTTCGGGTTGGTATCCCGAAGTCGATGTGGCTCGTCAGGCGCAGACAACGGCCGACGGATGCACAACGGTGCAAGTCAGGCCAATCATCTGCGCGCATCTGCGAGCGTGCGCACTGCTGTCTTCTACGGTGCAGCGCTGGACAGCCATTCTGCTGCAGCGTTGGCACTCCGTCGACCTGCTGTGTTGGCAGGTCGCCTTTCTGCAGTGCTGGTGCGGCTCCTATACGCAACGCTGGCAGGCGGACGACCACGCTGTGCTGTCGATCGACAGGGCTAGCTGCAGAGTTGCTAGGTGCCTGATGAAGTCATCCTTGTCATTACTTGTTTAACAATTATGTAATTCCAACTTTGCTAGTGGAAACTCTTGCCGAATTCTCCCGTGATTGTGCAAGTACTAAGGAACTAGGCAAAGCTACGATTCACTCCTAGTAGTTCGTGCCAACCCCCGTAGTCTAGCTCACCACCGTTGTAGAGTGAATCTCCGCATGGTGCGGTGAGCGTGGATCGAACACGCGACCTTCAGATAGGAGCCGACTCTTGCACCTACTAAGTCGTTCGTAGGCCGGCAGCAGCGATAGTCACCATGGTCGACCCCGTAGCTAATGCGGGCGTAGCGGACACCTTGGAGGCACGCTTGGCTGATGCGAGGAAACGCCACGCGGATGGCGAGTACGGGACGATCCCCTTGCTAATCGTCGATTTGGGCATCCGGTCGCAATGGGCGACGGAACACCCTTCCCGTCCTGTTTCCCCTCGACCGGTGCGAAACGAAGGTGGCGTCGACGACGAGGTCGACAGCGGTGCACAAGTCAACGGAAACAATGGCATGAAGCACAGAGGAGTAATCAAGGTCTACGATGGTGTCGACAGGAGTCAGGCACGAGTGCAGCGGTCGACGGCGATTGCAGGCAGCTCGCGTGCCGACGACGATGGACGACGTCGCTCTCCCCTATGAAGCGGTGGAGGGCTCTCGGCGGCGACGCATGTGACGGCAGGCGGGATTGCACCGACGTACGGCTACTTCAAGTTCTCACCAGACCGAATTACCGTCGCCCCGCTGCAAGGTCGACGGGACCTCATCACCTGGAGAGAGTCGATAGAACCCCAGCTGGAGGTCGCCGGGCTGAAGGGCTTCACCGACGGCACAGTGCCAATTCCGCCCGTGGACGATGTCAGGCTACGCGGGGAGTTTCGTGCGGCTCACTTGCTCACCTTCATGGTCATCTCGAGGTGCTGCTCGCCGGTGGTGCAGCTGGCACTCAGGAGCTGTCGAGAGCGATTGGATGCTGGTCACCAGGCCTGGCACTTCATCCTGTCGACGTACCAGGTCAGGGACGACCTGTACATCGCATAGCTAGAGGAAAAGATGACACACATTCGGATGGATGAGCAAGAGTCGGCGACGGACAACTGCAATCGTGCTCGACGGATCCTGGCTGAAATGCGGATGGCGGGCGCCGAATACTCGATAGCGTCCTACATCTCCCATATCGTCAAGGGCCTGCCGCGCGGATACAACCTCATGAAGAGGATGATGATGGTACCTGGGACGCGTGAGTCCCTCGACGAGGACTCCATCACAAGCTACATCCTTCAAGACGAGGCGATGCAGGAGGCCGAACAGCCCACGGAGCTCCTTCCACAAGCAAACTACGCTGCACCGACAAAGCTGAATCAGCAGCAAGGGCAGCGCGAGAAGCCGAGCGGAGGTGGTAGCAGAAGTGGGCGGTCGACGAAGGACGTCGACGAGAAGAGGTCGACGCGGGACAAGGGCCGTGGAGGTGGTGGTCGATGACGGGAGTGCTGGATCTGCCACGACCCCAACCACCTCTCCTATGAGTGTCCCGACCGCGATGACAGCGACGAGGACGACACCAAGGGAGGCCGCAGTCGATCGACCAGCCGTCGTCCTCATAGAGATGCGAGGCTGCGCAAGGAGAAGCAGACGTCGAGGAAGACGTCGTCGACGAAGGACGTCGACAACTCCAGCGGCAAGATCCGAGGCGACGGGGAGGCGTCGTGCTCGATGGTCGGCGTAGTGGAGCCGACGGTCTCGCTTGCGCCGGAGGCTGGTGGGGACTTCCAGGCGGTGGCGGCAGCTGTGCAAGCCAACCCGATGGCGGTGCTACTCGGCAGCGGCTGCTCCCACCACCTGATGGGGACGAAGGCAGTCTTCGTCGACATGGCGCCGAGCGACAGCGTGAAGCACGTTCGTGGATTCAACGGGGCACTACAGTCGGTTGAGGGTCGCGGAACCGTCGCTCTGCTAGGGGAGGCTGGGAAGCGGGTCCTTATCCCCGACGTATTATATGTTCCGGGCGTACAGGTGAACCTGCTATCTGCTGGCCAACTGAAGGAGAGCGGAGTGCAGCTGAAGGGCGATGGCGACGAGATGCTGCTCATCGCCGCGACCGGGGGGGTGCTCGGTTGAGCACGCTACACCGGACGAGTCCTCTGCACTGACCTCCGCCCCTTCTCAACGCGGTCGTAGTCGACCGAGGTCGTGGCTCTGCGGACGATCGTCTCGGCGACGAAGTCGACCCCTGACCGGTTGCATGCGAGACTCGCGCACGTCAGCGTTGATACGATCAAGAGCTCGGCAAAGCATACAGTTGCTACCGGGCTCAACATCACTTCATCGACTGGAGCAGACCCGCAGTGTGTATCGTGCGTCGGAGGAAAGCTGGCGCGGCACACCTTCCCCGACAAAGGATCGGACGCCGAGGAGGTGCTGGCTGTCGTGCACATTGACTTGTGCGGGCCATTTCAGGTTGCTGCCAAGGATGGCAGCTTGTACTTCCTGCTGCTGAAGGATTCCCACACCCGATTTGTGTGGGTGATGCCGGTCGCTAAGAAAAGCGACGTGCTACGGGAGTTCCAGAAGTGGCTGGTGCTGGTGGAACGGCAGACGAAGAAATCGGTGCTGATGCTCCGCTCAGACCGGGGAGGGGAGTTCCTCGGGAAGGAGTTCACCGAATTCGTCGACAGCAAGGGCATCGTCCACGACCTGACATGCCCTTACACTCCGCAGCAGAACGGCATGGCTGAGCGGGAGATGCGCACTGCCGTCGAGTCCGTGAGGACAATGCTGCTGCACATGGGCGTGCAGCACCACTGGTGGCACCTCGCCCTACGACAAGCTGTGTGGGTGCGCAACTGCTTGGAGCGGTCGACGACGCCGCCGGGGACGACTCCGTACCAGCTGCTGACCGGGAAGAAGCCCGACCTCTCGCTGGCGCGGGTATGGGGCTGCATGGTGCAGTTCATGGTCCCTGAGCAGCAGCGAGGTGGGAAGCTGGCGCCAAAAGCTCGCTGGGGGCTTCACCTGGGCGTGTCGCCGGAGAGTAAGGGCTGGGAGGTGCTCGACCTGATCGACAACAAGGTGGTCATGTCGGTCGAGGTGATATTCTACGAGACGATGTCGCTGGAGGTGTGGAAGGCGAAGTTTGGGCCGGCGTCGGGGCGGATGCAGGCACACCCGCCGACGGACACCTCGACGGCGACGGTTCCTTTGCTCGCCAAAGTCGATGAGCCTGCTGATGAGGATGTTGTGGCGGTTATTCCACCTTCCCCGGTTCTTGCTCCTCCCTTCCCCGTCGCAGATCGGCCTACGTCAACACCCGTGTCGGCCACCGGCGATGAGGGGAGCCTTGAGGCGTTGCCTGTGGCGCCGGCCAGTGGCATCGCCGGCGGACGACAAGGCGCCAAGCTCGTCGACCAGGATGGGAAGCCGTCGACGACAGGGGAGCAGCAGACAGGGGAGCCGATCGAACAAGAGGTTGCAGCGGGGGTGCAGCAGACAAGGGAGCTGCCGAAATCAGCAGGAGGTGAGCAGCTGGTCAAAGGCTCGAAGCAGCTGGTCGACGACTTGGCCGTCGACGAAGAAGGGGAGCTGTCGGCAGGAGAAGAGTCCACAGACAGCGACGTGGTGGAGGTGCCGATCACGAAGCCTGAGCTGCGACGCACAGGTCGAGCTCGACGGCCGCCGGAGCGGCTGAGCTTCCACGCCTGCCTACCGCCAGCTGCCTTCACCACTGTATATGACGAGGTCGACAACGACTTGTTGTACGACGACGCCAAGGAGGATGAAGAACTGCCAGAGCTCGACCCCGACGTGCACGCCGACCCCAAACACCGCTGGGACATCGCCACGATGACAGTGAAGGAGGCGATGGCGAGCTGGAAAGGCGAGGCGGTGAAGGCCGTCATGGAGGAAGAGATCCGCAGCCTCATCGGCATGGGCACTTGGGAGCTGGTCAAACGCCCACGCGGGGTGAACATTATGAAGAACCGGTGGGTGCTCACGACCAAGTACCGCATCGACGACACCGTCGAGCGCGAGAAAGCGAGGCTGGTCGTGAAGGGCTTAACGCAGGTGTGCGGTGCCGACTACGACGAGACGAACTCGCCAGTGAGCATCTACGTCACGCTGAGGATCTTCCTCAGCATCGTCGCCGTCCTCGACCTCAATCTGATGCAGCTTGACATGAAGAACGCTTTCCTGCAAAGCAAGCTCGACAGGGTGCTCTACATGTACCAGCCGGACTACTTCGATGATGGGACCGGCCGGGTGTGTAAGCTGCTGAAGAGTCTCTACGGGCTGAAGCAGTCGCCGCTGCTGTGGTACAGGGCACTCGACGGAGTGCTGCTGGGCGCTGGCTGGAAGAAGAGCCAGGTCGACGAGGCGCTCTACTTCAAGGCCAGCGATGACGGAGTGACCTGCTGGGTGCTGGTCTATATCGACGACTTGCTCGCCGCCAGCAGCAGCCCCGCGATGCTGAAGGAGCTAAAGGGGATGTTGGAGGCTGCCTTCGAGCTGCGCGAGATTTCGCCGGTCGTTAAGTACCTCGGGCTGGAGATCGTGCGCGACAGGCCAGCGAGGAAGCTGTGGCTTCACCAGCAGGGCTACGCCGATAAGCTGCGTAGGCGCTTCATCGACGAGGAGCAGGGCGGTCGAGTCCCGAAGACGCCGGTCTCGGTCGATGCCTACGCCGAGCTGACATTCGACGACGAGGATGTGCAGGAGCGCGAGGAGGAGGAGTACCGGCAGAAGGTTGGCTCGTTGCAGTTCGCGGCGACGACGACGAGGCCGGACATCGCGTTCGCCTGCAGCAAGCTGGGGAGCGGCCTCACGGTGAGGAGCGACCAGCATTGGCGCGAGGTCGACCGCTGCCTCGCCTACCTTGCTGACACCCGCGACACCGCCCTGGAATTCGGCGGTGGACCAGAGTCGCTAGAGCTGATCGGCTTCGTGGACGCCGATGACGCGGGCGACAAGCAGAACCGGACGAGCACGGGAGACTACGTGTTCGTCTATGGAGGGGCCGCCGTCTCCTGGTCGAGCTCGCGCATCAAGTGCGTGACATTGTCATCGACAGAGTCGGAGTACGTGGCGGCCACGGATGCAGGCTAGGAGGGACGCCAACTTCGTTTCCTTCTTGCGGAATTCAAGTTACTCGACGCCAGGAAGCCGACCATCCTCCGCGTCGACAACAGGTCGGCAATCACGGTCGCTGAGGGCTTGGGGTTGACAGGCAACCTCAAGCACATGGAGCGATGCTATGCCTGGTTGCAGCACATGGTGAGGCGCGAGAAGTTTGTTCTAAAGTATATCCCGACCACCGAGCTGCCGGCAGACTTCCTGACGAAGGCGCTGCATTTTCCGGTTTTCAACCGGTGTTATGTCGCCATCGGCCAAGTTCGTCTGAACGACGTCGGCGACAGCGACGATGATGTGCAGCAGTAGGTGCCGTGCCCTTCTGCAAAGCTGGTGCGGTGACGGCGTGCTGTGTGTGGGATGCACGCCGAGGACAAGTATGAGTACTGCCGAGTGGGCTGGAGGCCCAAGCGTGAGCGCGGCAGGGGAGTGTTAACGGGAATGGAGTGTTGGCCCCGCCCTCGCTTGGGCAACGCCGACGACTTGGTCGAATGTACGTGAGTAGCAGCCGACCGTTCACAGTGGAAGAGCTGCTCGACAGGCTTCGTCGAGCTGCAGGGGACCGCTGTGATGTTGCTGTGCATACGGATGCACAACGGTGCAAGTCGGGCCAATCATCTGCGCGCATCTGCGAGCGTGCGCACTGCTGTCTTCTACGAGGCAGCGCTGGACAGCCGTTCTGCTGCAGCGTTGGCACTCTGTCGACCTGCTGTGTTGGCAGGTCGCCTTTCTGCAGTGCTGGCGCGGCTCCTCCACGCAACGCTGGCAGGCGGTCGACCATGCTGTGCTGTCGATCGACATGGCTAGCTGCAGAGTTGCTAGGTGCCTGATGTAGTCATCCTTGTCATTACTTGTTTAACAATTAAGTAATTCCAACTTTGCTAGTGGAAACTCTTGCCGATTTCTCCCGTGATTGTGCAAGCACTAAGGAACTAGGCAAAGCTACGATTCACTCCTAGTAGTTCGTGCCAACCCCCGTAGTCTAGCTCACCACCGTTGTAGAGTGAATCTCCGCAGATGAGGGGTATATATTTTTTGTCCCGAGCTTCTCGCAATTGACGCGACAATTCAATTTATGATATCCCGATAAATAAACACACTATTAGTCTCTGGACTCGAAAAGGGGCGATAGCGTAAATAACTGACCGAAGGTATCAGACTCGAGCGCGAAGCAAGGCGGTGTCAAAACCACTGCCGAAAGGAATCGAAAACCCAAAACCAGGGCGGTCCGTCATTCCCTCGGCGTTGCTGCTTGATAGTCCCAAATTGTTGTGGTCGTTTTTTCAAGTTAGCAAAGTCAACGCTATCAAGTTTTTAAAATTTGACCCGCGCGCTGTGCAATTTGGGCCGAGGGCTTCAAATGTGTCAGGCGAGAGGGCTGGGGCTCATACATTTTTCAATTTCCCCGAATTGGCTACCTGGCCGTTTGCCTAGCCTGTCAATTTGCCCAGCCAGTCCATTTGCCCAGCCTGTCCATTTCTTCTCATGCCAAGGCCCGCAACAGGGTTGCCATGCCAACCACCAGACAAGATGCCCCATTGGTCAAGGCTCACAAAGCTGCCACGGCGGAAAGCGGAAACATTTGGACTATACGTTGCACCCCCCCGACCCCAAAAAAACTAAAACCCATCAGGCACACCTGGTGGGCAAGTAGGCCTGGCGGGCACAAGAAAAATCTGGTTACCCCCCCCCCCCCCCCCCCCCCTTACCCCTTCTTCGCCATCCCCCTTGTTATGAGTTGTTGTAAGGAAAATTCGTTTTCCTTACTTCGCGTCCCTGCCTACCGCGTACTTGACCATTCCTGTTGGAGGGAGTTCTGTGGTGGGGCGGTTGTATGCCCCCAACCCACCGAGGGCACTTCGGTGCCTTCGATCCCTTTGACTAGGGGATCGGTGGGGAGCCACCGGTATACTTCGAGAGACTCCTTGTTCGGTGCCACGTGGCGGCACCACAATCCAACCTTCATTTGGAAGGCGCGCTCGGTTTGTTTCGGTGAAATTCAGCTACCGAATTTCACCCAACCGAAATGTTACGCGCGGCGCATTAGCGACGCGAAATGTAGCGGTTCGTGTTACATGCGCGGTTCGATGTTATTTGCTTACTATAAATCTGATCGCTTTGTATGCATGCAATATACTGGACATTGTGAACCACTTTGTATGACGTGCATTCGAACACAAATTCCAAAGAGTTTCCAATCCTTCAACATTGAGCATAGCTTTCACATTAGTAGTCATCTCTCGCTCGATACTTAGGCGATCGAGGTGATCTACGGCCCGTTGGAAAGCTAAGACAGTGCTCTACTGATTAATACAAATCCCAGTTCCTGCAAAGTAGAGGAGAAGCCTCTAAAACAGTGGTATCAGAGCTGGTCGGAGGAGTCTATGTGCGCGACGAGTAGCTAGCATGATGACGTCAAGCGAGGCCTCCCTGTCAGAAAGAGTGAACGAGAATGAATGAACTAGCAAAGAGTTGGGTACAAGTAATAACCCTGATTGGATTGTACCCCTTATGAGCTACCCCACTACAGCCTACAAAATGTAAGCTATATATAAGTTTGACACACCCCCATAGGCAAAGTGGGGGAGAACAAGTGGTCACAAGACCAGTCAAGAAAAGCAAAGCAAGCTCAGGGTGGATCACAAAGACACCACACATTCTGAGCACAAGCAAAGGGCCACAAGGCCAGTTCACATGCAGTGTTATATAAAGAGAACAAACAATACAGTGATCATACCCTAGCAAGTGTAAGCATGCAGGTATATATATAGATCACAGTACAAGCAGAGTCAAGTAGTAAGCAAGTGAGGCAAAGTTGGCACAAGACCTAACACAGTAGCAAAACGCTGATGATCACCAGGCGGAAGTGCCTTGGTGAAGACATCAGCAGTGTTGGCCCGAGTGGCCACGTACGCAAGATGAAGCTGGCCACGCTGCTACAACTCTCGAGCAAGGAAGTATCGCAGAGCAATGTGCTTCGTTCAGTGCTCCAGTCTGTGCTCCTGACACAAGGCAATCATGGCCTTCTTGTCTACGTACAGGACCGGAGGCGAACAAGGCTGCTCTCCCAAGTCGGTCAGCAAGTAGGTGAGCCAGCGTAGCTCCTGAGCAGCCATGGCCCCGGCGTAGATCTCAGCCTCACAACTGGAGCTGAGAACAGAAGACGAGCGGGTAGACCGCCAGGAAACAGAGCCGGAACCAAGGCTGAAGGTGTAACCCTGTGACGACCGTTGTGTAGCTGAGTCGTCAACCCAAGAAGCGTCTGCGTGACCAGTGAGGACAACAGGACCCCGTCCTCCAAGCACGAGCCCCATGCCCGACGTACTGCACAGGTAACGCAGTACCCTCTTCGCAGAATCCCAGTGCACCTTTCGGTGCCTACCGGGAGCCACATAGCGAGCCAGGAGGCTGAGAGGGTACGCGAGGTCAGGTCGTGTGCTCGTCATCAGGTACATGAGGCAACCCACAAGCTCTGGGTACGGACCACTCGGCTCTACGGACTCGTCCAAAGGTGGAGCTGAGAGCGAGTGGCTGGTAGACAGAGGAGTGGGCTGTGGCGAGGAGAACTGGAAGCCGAAGCGCTGAAGGACCTGGTGCACCATGTGTGACCGAGTTGTTAGAATACTGACCGAATGAATGACTGAACTAGCAAACAGGTGGGTACAAGTAGGAAACCTAAAAGTGTGGTACCCTATAAGAAATACCCCACTACAGCCTAGATAGACTATAGCATATATGTTTGACACACCCCCATAGGCAAAGTGGGGGAGAACAATACAGTGAACACAACCTAGCAAGTGTAAGCATGCAGGTATATGTATATAGAATACAGTACAAGCAGAGTCAAGAAGTAAGTAAGTGAGGCACAGTAGGTACACGGCCTAGGACAGTACAGAAACGCTGATGATCACAAGGCTGAAGTGCCTTGGTGAAAACATCAGCAGTGTTGGCCTGTGAGGCCACCTAAGCAAGACGAAGCTGGCCACGCTGCTGCAACTCTCGAGCAAGGAAGTAGCGCAGAGCAATGTGCTTCGTTCTGTGCTCCAGTCTGTGCTCCTGACACAAGGCAAGCATGGCCTTGTTGTCGACGTACAGAACTGGAGGAGAACGAGGCGCCTCTCCCAAGTCGGTCAGCAGGTAAGTGAGCCAGCGTAACTCCTGTGCAGCCATGGCCCCAGCGTAGATCTCAGCCTCACAACTGGAGCTGAGAACAGAAGACGAGCGGGTAGACCGCCAAGAGACAGAACCAGAGCCAAGGCTGAAGGTGTAACCCTGTGACGACCGCTGCGTAGCCAAGTCGTCAACCCAGGAGGCGTCTGCGTGACCAGTGAGGACAACTCGAGCCCGTCCTCCAAGCACGAGCCCCATGCCCGATGTACTGCACAAGTAGCGCAACACCCTCTTCGCAGCATCCCAGTGCACCTTTCGGTGCCTGCCGGGAGCCACGTAGCGAGCCAGAAGGCTGAGAGGGTATGCGAGGTCAGGTCGTGTGCAAGTCATCAGGTACATGAGGCAGCCCACAAGCTCTGGATACAGGCCACTCGGCTCTACAGACTCGTCTGAAGGTGGAGCTGAGAGCGAGTGACTGGTAGGCAGAGGAGTGGACTGTGGCGAGGAGTACGTGAAGCCGAAGCGCTGAAGGACCTGCTGCACCGTGTGTGACTGAGTCAAGGTAATGGTGCGCTGTGCTCTGTCCCGGGTGATCCGCAAGCCAAGATAGCTTGTCAGCTCACCCAAGTCTGTGCACGTGTGTCTCTTCTGCAGCTCGGACTTCACGTGGGAGAGTGCCTCCGTGTCAGCAGTAGCAAAGACGAGGTCGTTTACGTACACGAGAACATAGAACGGCGGCAGACTGGTGTCAGTGCGTAAAAACAGAGAAGGGTCAGCAGTGGAAGGAGCAAAACCAAGAGCATCAAGAGTCGTCCTCAGTGTGTCGTGCCACTCACGGGGTGCCTGGCGGAGACCGTAGACTGGCTGCCGGAGGCTCCACTGGGTACCAGCAGGAAACAACCCAGTGAAGCCAGGTGGGCGGCACAGCCAGATCTCCTCGTGTTGGCTGCCCTGTAGGAAGGCTGTGCTGAAGTCAAGTGAGTGGAGCTCGTAGTCACGCTGAGCGGCAACGTGCAGCAGTACCCGAAGAGAGGTCATCTTCGGGGTAGGGGAGAAGGTCTGGAAGAAGTCAACTCCCTGTCGCTGACTGAAGCCACGTGCAACGTAACGCGCCTTGAAGACAGGCGGAGAACCCGGCGGCCGCTTCACCCTGAAGATCCACATGCCACTGACGATGTTCGCCCCAGGCGGGGGAACCTCGTCAACGTAGGTGCCTGTGGACTTCCAGGAAGCCATCTCGGCGTCCATGGCTGCCTGCCACTGAGAGGAGTAGGGACCCTCTATCGCCTCTGCGTAAGAGCGCGGGGTCGGGATGTCTGGTGCATCCGGGTCTCCCTCAGTGGCAAGTAGCATGGGCACGAGATGAGGTACAGCAGCGGCAAAGCACTCAAACTCCTCCTGTCTGTCCTCAAGAACGTCCGTGCCAAGAGCACACGCACCCCCGGCGGACGGAGGACAGACAGACGCAGACGCAGACTCAGCAACAAGACTAGTGGCGTAGACTAGGCGACAGGCTGCAGCAAAGTCAACAAGCTCAGCAACGAGAGCAGACGCAGCAGTGGACTCAAACAAAGGGTCAGTGACAGCAGTGGCCAGAAAGCGCGTGACAGCAGGACTAGCAGCACGAAGGGAGTCAGATTCGGGTCCGGACCGTCAGGAAGAGAGGACGCAGGAGAAGACGACAGAGGGACACGTTGTGGAGCAGTGGAAGGACGCAGTGTCATAGAGTGAGTGCCAGGGACAGGAGGAGGACGCGGACGTGAAACACGACAACCAGTGCGAACAGTGCAGATAGGCGACGTAGAAAGAGACTCAGGTGACGCAGGACAAGACTCAGGCTCACGACGCTCCGTAAGACCTCTAGTCGGTCCAGAGTAAGGAGAAGGACCAGGCAGTGGAGAGGCCGGCTGTAACTGCGACTAGGACTGGACAGGCGGTGGACTCAGGAAAGGAGGAGTAGGACCAGGAGAAGGCGGGAGACCAAGAACCTGCTGAAGGAGCGGAACGTAGTACGGCCGCAGCCGCGCAGCGCCTCCAGAAACAGCAGAGACAGCACTAGCACCCGCAGCCCCAGGGTCTCCATCTACAACTCCTGCAGCACCACCAGTTCCAGCAGCTCCAGTAACTCTAGTACGAGCACCTCCAGGACCAGCTACGACAGCACCTCCAGCAGCTCCAGAACCACCAGGACCTCCAACAGCACCAGTACCACCAGCAGCTCTAGCAGCTCCAGCACCAGCAGCACCTCCAGCAGCTCCAGCACCAGGAGCACCTCCAGCAGCACCAGCAGCACCTCCAGCAGCTCCAACAGCTCCAGCACCAGCAGCACCTCCAACAGGTCCAGCAACAGTAGCACCTCCAGTAGCTCCAGCAGCACCTCCAGCAGCTCCAGCAGCACCACCCGCACCGCGACAGCGCCGAGCGTACCACTCACGAAGCTGCTGCAGAGAGAGGGGCTCCCGTCGCGACGCGACATCCGGAGAACCTCCAGACTCAGCACGCGCAGGCTCAGCACCCCCAGACGCAGTACCCCTAGGCTCCACACGCTCAGGCTCAGCACCCCCAGACTCAGCACCCCCAGGCTCCACACGCTCAGGCTCAGCACCCTCAGGCTCCGCACCCCCAGTCCCCGCACCCGCAGGCTCAGCACCCCTAGCAGCACCTGAGTCGACAGCTACCTCGACCGGCTCGGCAGGGTCTACCTGGGACACACCTGAGGGGGGAGGACCCTGAGAGGGGAGGGGGTCTACCGGAGGAGTACCTGGTGCTAGGAAGAGTGGCGGGGGGGGGGGAGAGAGGCAGTGCGGTAGGGAAAGAGACGGTAGTAAGACACCGACTCGTCAAACGTGACGTCCTGAGAGGACAGAACACGACGCGAGGTGGGGTGGTAGAACTGCCACCTGGGTGCGTCAGGGGGGAAGCCAAGGAAGACGCAGGGAACGACACGGGAGGACAGCTTGTCCGCTGAAGTATCGCGGACAAAAGCTCGAGATCCCTAGACACGGAACACAGACGCATCGCCAACCTTCCCCATCCACCGCAGAGTAGGTGTGGTCTCCGGCAAGGAGACACGAGGCTGAAGGTTGATCTGATGCGCAGCGTACTGAACCGCGAACGGCCACAGAAAATGGGAGCAGCCGCATGGATCATGGACATACGAGCGACATCCATGACCATGCCAATGCGGCGCTCAGCAATCCCATTTTGCTGTGGGGAGGCCGGAAGCATGAACGTATGGCGGATGCCCTCCGCACGACAGAAGGCCCTCAGAATGTCGGAGGAAAACTCACCACCTCTGTCTGAGTGCAGACGCAGAACAGGAAGGTCCGAGCCGAAACTCTCGCTGAGCTGGCGATGGGCACCGCGGATCCAGTTGATCAACACCTCAGTGACGTCACCCTTGCTGCGCAAGGGGAAGACTGTGGTGTAACGCGAGTAGTCGTCAACGACCAGCAGGAAGTAACGCTCGTGACCCTGTCCACGGACGCGGGCTGGGCCCCACACGTCCATGTGAAGAGTCTGCAGGGGAGCCTCTGTCGGAGGGAACGTGGAGGAGTGAGGAGCGGCGCCCTGCCGGCCCTCGACACAAGGAACACAGGTAGGGGCAGGCCCCGGAGGAAGGGGAGGGAGGCACCGGGGTAGACCCGAGACAAGGGTACGGGAGGCCATACCTCGAATTCGAGGCACGGAGGGGTGACCAAGGCGGTGGTGCCAAAGGAGAGTCTCGTGCGACAGAGGACGACACGAGCAGGGGGCAGACGCTGGACTGGACCTGGACGCGGCAGCAAACACCTGACTAGACGCGGCTACCTGACCAGACGCAGTGACCGGAGGAGACGCAGTAGTCAGTGTGTACAGACTCGACCCAGGCCGACGGGTGAACGTGGCCAGGTGGCGGCCCGTCCGAGAGCAAGTGCAGTGGGTCACACGCTGACCTCCAGGGGTGAACTGGTCAACCCACGCGTCCTGGAGGTCAGCTCAACTCACCAAGTTCGTAGAGAATGAGGGGAGGTGGAGTCCAGACAGCAAGCCCGACGGGGCCGCAGGACACGGTAGAACCGTGGAAGAGTGTGCAAGGACTGGGCCCCCAGAGGGGTCAGCCAGGGAGACTGCGACATGCCGACTAAGCGGCGTGATTGTGGTTCTGTCACGAAAGAAAGAGCGCGAAGCACCAGAGTCAAGTGTGAAAGTGTGCAAGGCCTCAGTAGGTGCAGCACCAGAGAGAGCAGACTCACCAGCACCTGGAGCAGCAGACTCACCAGCACCTGGAGCAGCAGACTCACAAGTACCTGGAGCAGCAGACGCACTAGCACCTAGAGCAGCAGCCTCAATGCCCGGGTCGGGCGGAACACACAGGTAACAGTCACCCTCAGCACTATCAGTCACAGCATACATGGCAGCAAGGATAGCATCGAAATCAAGATCAAAGATAGCAACATTCTGCTTAAGCAGATCACCCCAGCGAGGGAGCTCAATAGCGTCAGGAAACTGGGCGCGCCAGGCGTCAGTCAGACGACAGAAGCAGCGCTGCGCAGTGTGTGGCAGCCCGCACGTCTCCCCACGACGCCCCTTGGTGCGAAGAACGTAAGTGCAGGGACCAGCACCCCCAGACCTCCCACGCCCAGCGTACCACTCTCGAAGCTGCTGGGGCGAAGGGGTCTCACGGGAACGCGGCTGCTGCTGGCGCTGGCTACCACCAAAGCCTCCACGCTGCGCGGCTGCACCTCGACCAGCACCACCGCCGCCGCCACCTCCATCACCACTGCCACTGCCTCCACCACCGCTGCCGCTGCCTCCACCACCCCCACTGCCGCCACCGAAGCCTCCACTCCCGCCACCACCCCCACCTCCACCGCCACCCCCTCCGCCTCCTCCACCGCCTCCACCGCCGCCCCCACCGTCCCCTACACCACCCTTGCCCCCTTTGCCCTTGCTGTTGCGGCGCCTCCCACTAGGAGCAGGCGCAACCCCGACCTCCTCGGTGCCAACGAGGTCGACAGCAGCAGCAGAAGCAATAGAGGGGAGAAGGGGGACAGGGGAACACCCCTCAAAGAAAGGGGTGCGACGGTCGCCGCGAGAAGCACCTACAGCTAAGATACTCTTCTCAGCCGCAGTGAGGCGCTCCTCCAGCAGGTCGACAGTGAGCTCGGTGGGGCAGAGGGAGAGAAAGTGGTCCCTGACAGACGCAAGGGAGTCAGGGAGGCGAGTGACTAGGTAGTAAAGGGTGATGTACATGGGGGGGGGGTTCTTGGCACAGAACTCAGTGGGAAGCGCAGCGCGGTAGCGGGTGTCACTAGTGCGGAGGTGGGTAATGAGGTCAGCGACTGTGGCAAAGGCGGCAAGGTCAGGGAAAAGGTACGGCAGCATGAGGCGGCTGAGGGCAGCAGTGGCAGGGGAGGAGTAGCGCGCAACTACAGCGTCGTGCAAAGACTGAGCAGTCTTGTACTGGCCAAAATGCGCGTGCTCAGCAGGCGGTAGGTGACTACGAACAGCAAGGCGAGCAACAACGTCACAAGTGGTCCACTGCGAGCGAACCATACTGTCAGCTGTGGCAGCAGGTGCAGTAGAGACTCCGGACGTGTGATCGAACAGGGATACCCCATCCCTGGAGTCACACTGAAGAAAGAGCTGCAGGTCGTCAACCCACACGTCAAAGTCAACCGCACGCCCCTCAGCATCAAAGGTGAGAACAGTAGGGCTAGCCATAGAAGCAGTAGCAGCAGTAGCAGCAGTAGCATTAAGAGCAGTGCAAGCAGTAGGGTAGCGCGGCTCGGCAGTGCGGCGCGGCTCGGCTGGGCGGCGCGGCTCGGCAAAGGCGGCGCGGCTCGGCTGGGCAGCGCGGCTCGGCAGGGCGGCGCGGCTTGGTTCCTGGCAGTGCGGCACGGCAGCAGGCGGCGCGGCGCGGCAGGACAGCGCAGGTGCTTACCGAGGGCGGGTGCAGGGCAGGGCTGCGACAGGGGCAGCTGCAGGGCAGGGCCGCGACAGAGGGCGGCTCCAGGGCAGGGGCCGCGACGGGCGGCGAAGGCAGGGCCGCGACAGTGGGCGGCTGCAGTGCAGGGCCGCGACAGTGGGCGGCTGCAGGGCAGGGCCGCGACAGAGGGCGGTTGCAGGGCAGGGGCCGCGACGGGCGGCAAAGGCAGGGCCACGACTGGGGCGGCAGCAGGGTAGGGGCCGCGACAGGGCAGCTGCAGGGCAGAGGCCGCGACGGGCGGCGAACGGGCCGACGACGGGCGGCAAAGGGGCCGGAACAGGCCGACGATAGGCCGGGACTGGCCGGGACGGGCCTAGACGGGCCGGGACAGGCCGGCGATAGGCCGGGACTCGCCGGGACGGGCCTAGACGGGCCGGGACGGGCCGGGTTGGGCCTAGACGGGCCGGGACGGGCCTGGGCGGGCCAGCGACGGGCGGCTAAGGGCAGCACGGGGCCGCAGTGGGCAGCTAAAGCAGGGCCGCGACGCGTGGCGACGGGCAGCTACGGGCCGGCTGAGGCAGGGCCGCGTCGGGCCAGCTAAGAAAGTGTCAGAATGCTATAATTGTCTAGTCTGCAGTGGGGTACTCCATAGTGAGTACAACCCTGTTAGGGTTTGCTATATGTACTGCCCTGCTTACTAGTGCAACCCCTCTTTCTCCTTCTAAACTTTCTACTCCTAAACTACGATATGCTATCAGAGCGGTTACGCTCTTGGCCTGTGGGCCCACCTGCTTCCGCTGCCCTACTGTGTGTCGCGCGCCCTGTGGCGCGCGACCTTCGATTTTTCTTCCCGCCACGCGCTCGGGGCGCGTGGCGGTTTTCTGCCCGCCGTGCGCCCCGAGGCGCGCGGCGGTTTCTTGCTTCGTGTGGCGCCCTGGGGGCCCGCGCGTCGCCCTCCTCCCGTCGCCTCGTCGCGGCGCCCTGGGGGCCCGCGCGCCGGCCCCTCCCGTCCCTTCGTCGCGGCGCCTTAGGGGCCCGCGCGCAGGCCCCTCCCGTCGCCTCGTCGCGGCGCTTTGGGGGCCCGCGCGCCGGCCCCTCCCGTCGCCTCGTCGCGGCGCCCTGGGGGCCCGCGAGCCGGCCCCTCCCGTCGCCTCGTCGCGGCGCCCTGGGGGCCCGCGCGCCGGCCCCAACCGTCGCCTCATCGCGGCGCCTTGGGGGCCCACGCGCGGCCCCTCCCGTCGCCCGTCGAGCCGCCCTCGTGGGCCCGTGCGCGGCCCCCCTCCCGTCACCCGCTGTGGCGCCCTCGGGGGGCCCGCGCCCTGCTTTTTCGTGGCGCCCTGGAGACCCCCCGCCGCCTCCCTTTCCCTCCGTGACCCGCCCCCTACTGCTTCCTGCGCTCCTACCTGCGTTAGGGTTTGGGGGTGGCGGGTGTGGGGGTGGCGGTTGTGAGTTCCTCCCCTTGCTCCTCCTCCTCCCTCGTCTCCCACTGCTGCAGCTGTCGCTGAGGGGGGTGGGTGTGTGGGAGCCTAGGGTTTAGGGTTTAAGGGGGGTGCCGTGGGAGTGGAGCTAGGGTTTCAGCAGGGGGTGTGTGAGAGGGGCGTGGGGCAGCTGGGGGAGGTTGAGTGGAGGCAGCCGTCGTGTCGCCAGCAGCACCAGTAGTCCGGAGGCTACAATCTCCGGTAGTCGCCTGTCGCCTGTGGGTCAGTTGCTCCGGTCTGGAGGCTACAATCTCCGCGGAGCCAGTTACTCCTGTAGTCCGGGCCTTTGCTTCGGTAGCCACTGAGCCAGCAGCTCCTGTGTGTCTGCAGCTTCAGCAGTCGCCTCCCATCTTCTCTCCCCCACAGTCTCTCCTCCTCCTCACTTGCCCTCTGTGATAGCCTCTAGCTTTACTTGTGCTTGTGCACTTATTTATGACTGCTTGTTGTACTGATTATACCCCACTTTGCCTATGGGGGTGTGTCCGAATGCTATGATTGTCTAGTCTGCAGTGGGGTACTCCATAGTGAGTACAACCCTGTTAGGGTTTGCTATATGTACTGCCCTGCTTACTAGTGCAACCCCTCTTTCTCCTTCTAAACTTTCTAATCCTAAACTTCGATAGAAAGGGCGCGCGACGGCGCAGGTAAGACAGGCGCGAGGCGCGCGTTGGGCAGGGCAGGAAAAAAAAAAGTTCGTGGTGGGCCCTAAAAAAACGTTCCCACGAGGGAACCTGCTCAGAATACCATGTTAGAATACTGACCGAATGAATGACTGAACTAGCAAACAGGTGGGTACAAGTAGGAAACCTAAAAGTGTTGTACCCTATAAGAAATACCCCACTACAGCCTAGATAGACTATAGCATATATGTTTGACACGAGTCAGGGTGATGGTGCGCCGTGCTCTGTCCCGGGTGATCTGCAAGCCAAGATAGCTGCGCTGTTCACCCAAGTCAGTGCAGGTGTGTCTCTTCTGCAGCTCCGACTTCACAAGGGTCAGTGCCTCGGTGTCATCAGTGGCAAAGACCAGGTCGTCGACGTATACGAGGACGTAGAACGGCGGCAGCGAGGTGTCGGTGCGTAGAAGGAACAAACCCAAGAGCCGCAAGTGTAGTCCTCAGTGTGTCGTGCCACTCGTGAGGCGCCTGGCGGAGACCGTAGACTGGCCGGCGGAGGCTCCACTAGGTACCTGCAGGAAACGTCCCACTGAAGCCAAGTGGTCGGCGCAGCCATATCTCCTCGTGCAGGCTGCCCTGCAAGAAAGCTGTGCTGAATTCCAGAGAGTGCAACTCGTAGTCACGCTTGTCAACGGGAGTTGTGTGTTGCCCCCCGTCCTCGCTTGGGCGGAGCCGACTTTGTGGTTGAGTGTACGGGAGGTACAGCCAACTTGCAGCAGTGGGCGACGCCGACTTGGGCGAGCTGGTCGACGGGGTTGGTCGACTTGCACGGGGCCACTGCAATGCCGCCGACTTGGGAAGCCGGCGGACGACTTCAACTGATGGTCGGCGATGTGACACGTCGACCTGGAAGTCGGCGCCGACTTGCAAGGTCACCGACTTGCAAGGTCACCGACTTGCAAGGTCACCGACTTGCAAGGTCGCCGACTTGCAAGGTCACCGACTTGCAAGGTCACCGACTTGCAAGGTCACCGACTTGCAAGGTCACCGACTTGCAAGTTCACCGACTTGCAAGGTCACCGACTTGCAAGGTCGCCGACTTGCAAGGTCACCGACTTGCAAGGTCGCCGACTTGCAAGGTCGCCGACTTGGTGACGCCGACTTCTGGCAGCCGACTTGGGTGGTCAGCTGACGACTGTGCTGGTCGACGTGGAGCTGGTCGACCAGGAGTGACGTCGACCTGGACCTGGTCGACCAGGGGTGTGGTCGACCTGGTGAGATCGAATGGAGGTGGTCGTCGACTTGGGAGGTCGACGGGCACATACAGGAGCACCTGGTCGACGTGGTTACCTGGGGTGGCGAGGTTCTGCAGAAGAGTGCGACGGTCGCCCAGGCGATGTTGGCGAGACTGACCTCGGTGGTGGTATCCCGAGGTCGACGTGGCGGATCAGGTGGAGTCGTCAGCACGAGGATGACTTGGTGTGTGCGTTGTGTAGGTGACGAGGCTCAGCACGCCAATCATCTGCGAGCACCTGCGAAGCTGGTGCGCTGCTGCTCTGCGGGAGCAATGCTGGCATGCCGTTGACCTGCAGCGTTGGCACGCCGTCGACTTTGCACTGCTGGAACGCGGTCGACCATGCTGAGCTGGCAGTCGACCGACCTGAATGCTAGCTCTGATGTAGTCTTGTCTTGCCAACCTGATTGTACCATTGTTGTCAACTTTCTCTAGTGAAACTCTTGCCAATTCTCCCTGTGAACTAGCGAGCTGTGTGTGCACTAGGAAGACGACTAAGGACCAACGGACGCAGAGATCACACGAGCACCCGTGCCTAGCCTGTAGCCTAGCTCCCGTTGTAGTAGTTATCTCCGCAACGCTGAGTAGCGACGTGCAACAACACCCGAAGAGTAGTCATATTCGGGGTGGGGGACAAGGTTTGGAAGTAGTCAACCCCCTGTTGCTGACTGAAGCCTCGAGCAACGTAACGCACCTTGAAGGCAGGTGGAGAACCCGGCGGCCGCTTCACCCTGAAAATCCACATGCCATCGACTATGTTCGCCCAAGGTGGGGGAACCTCGTCGACGTAGGTGCCTGTGGACTTCCAGAATGCCATCTCGGCATCCATGGCTGCCTGCCACTGAGAGGAGTAAGGACCCGTAATCGCCTCTGCGTAAGAGCGCGGGGTCGGGATGTCTGGTGCATCCGGGTCTCCCTCAGGGGCAAGCACCATGGAAGCGAAACGAGGTACAGCAGCTGCAAGACACTCAAAGTCCTCCTACCTGTCCTCAAGGACGTCTGTGCCAAGAGCACATTCACCCCCGACGGACGGAGGACTGGCAGACGCAGACTCGGCAACAAGAGCAGTGGCGTAGTCTAGACGGCAGGCAGCAGCAAATTCAAGCAGCTCAGCAACGAGAGCAGACGCAGCAGCAGACTCAAAAGAAGGGTCAGTGATAGCAGTGGCGAGGAGACAAGAGACAGTGGGACTGGAAGCACGAGCGCGGTCAGACTCGGGGTCAGGGATCTCAGGAGGAGAGGACTGAGGAGGAGCAGGCAGAGGAACATGCAGTGGAGCAGAGGAAGGACGGAGTGCCATGGCGTGCGTGCCAGGGACAGGAGGAGGACGCGAACGAGGAACGTGACGAGCAGTGCGAACAGGCGAGACAGGACAAGACGCAGGCTCACGACGCTCTGTAAGACCGCCGGACTACTCAGTGTAAGGAGAAGGAGCAGGCAATGGGGAGGCTGACAGTAACGGCGGCTGCGACTGGTCAGGCGGTGGACACAGGAGGGGAGGAGTAAAGCTAGTAGAAGACGGGACACCAAGAACCTGCTGAAGCAGGGGAACAAAGTAAGGTCGTGGCCGCACAGTGCCTCCAGCACCTCCAGCTCCAGGGTCAACAGCTCCAGCTCCTGCAGCGCCAGCGCCTCCCGCGCTAGCGCCTCCAACTCCAGCTCCTCTAGCTCCAGCGCCTTTCGCGCCAGTGCCTCCAACTCCAGCTCCTCCAGCTCCAGCGCCTCCAGGCTCCGTAGGGTCTCCAGCTCCAGCGCTCCCAACACCACCAGTCCCGGCAGCTCCAGCACCCCTGGTACGAGCACCTCCAGGACCAACAGTCGCAGTACCCCCAGTACCACCAGCTTCAGCAGTAACTCCAGCACCTCCAGCTCCAGCGTCTCCAGCACCTCCAGATCCGGTAGCTCCACTCCGAAGGCGTGCGCGCCGAACAAGCCACTCACGCAGCTGCTGCGGAGACAGTCGCGGCGAAGCACCAGCAGGACCTCCAGACGAAGCAGCACCCCGAGGCTCAGCAACCCCAGACTTCGCACCCCCCGACTCCGCACCCCCAGGCTCAACACCCCCAGTCGCCACACCCGCAAGCTCAGCACCCCCAGGCTCCTCATCCCCAGGCTCAGCACCCCTAGACCCAGCACCCTCAGACTCCGCACCCCTTGGCTCCGCACCCCCAGACGCAGCACCCCCAAATGCAGCACCTCGAGCAGCACTTGAGCCGACAGCTACCTGAACAGGCGCAGTACCAGGGAGAGGGTCTTCCTGAGACACACCTGAGGGAGCAGGACCCTGGGGCGGGAGGGGGTATACCGGAGGAGGACCGAGAGCAAGGAAGAGCGGCGAGGGTGGGGGAGGGGAAGAGCGGTAGGGGAAGAGACGGTAAAAGGGAACTGACTCGTCAAACGTGACGTCCTGAGAAGGGAAGACACGGCGCGAGGTGGGGTGGTAAAACTGCCAGCCAGGCGCGTCAGGGACAAAGCCAAGGAAGACGCAAGAGATAGCACGGGCAGAGAGCTTGTCCGCGGACGTATCGCAAACAAAGGCACGAGAACCCCAGACCCGGAACACCGATGCATCGCCAACCTCCCCCGTCCAGCGCAGTGTGGGCGAGGTCTCCGGCAAGGAGACACAGGGCCAGAGGTTGAGCTGATGTGCAGCGTACCGGACCGCAAACGCCCACAGAAAATGGGGAGCAGCCGCATGGATCATGGAGGTACGAGCGACCTCCATGACTAAGCCAATGCGGCGCTCAGCAATCCCATTTTGCTGAGGGGAGTCCGGAAGCGTGAACGACTGGAGAATGCCCTCCCCACGACAAAAGTCCCGCAAGAGGTCGGAGGAGAACTCACCACCTCTGTCAGAGTGCAGACGTAGGACAGGAAGGTCCTGGCCGAACCGCTCGCGGAGCTGGAGACGGACTGTGCGGATCCAAGGGATCAAGTAGAGGGTGATGAACATCGGGGGCTGGTTCCTGTCAAGGAACTCAGCAGGGACGGTAGCGCGGTAGCGAGCATCGCTAGTGCGCAGGTGGGAAACAAGGTCCTCTACTGTGGCAAAACCTGACAGCTCGGGGAACAGGTAGGGCAGTAGCAGTCGGCCTAGAGTAGCAGCGGCAGGCGAGGAGTAGCGAGCAACTACAGCGTTGTACAGGGCCTGTGCTGTCCTGTGCTGTCCAAAGTGAGCGCATTCGGCTAACGATAGGTGGTTGCGAATGGCTAAGCGGGCAGCAGTGTCGCGAGTAAGCCACTGTGAGCGAGTCGCACTGTCAGCTGTGGCGGGAGGGGCAGTAGCAGCGCCTGACGCTAGGTCAAACAGCGAAACACTGTCCTTAGAATCGCTCAGTAGGTACAGCTGCAGATCGTCAAGCCACGTGTCAAATTGAATCGGTCTGCCCTCATGATTTAACGCTAGAACTCGAAGCGAAGCCATCGGGGCACAGTACGTAGGAGCAGCTGTGGCAGCAGAAGCAGTAGCAGTAGTAGCAGCAGCAGTAGCAGTAGTAGTATGAGCAGCAGCATGGGCCGAGGGGCCGAGGGGCCTAGGGGCCAAGGGGCCGAGGTGCCGGGGGCCTAGGGGTCAGGGGCCGAGGGGCCAGGGGGCCGAGGGGCCAGGGGGCCGAGGGGCCGAGGGGCCGAGGGGCCGAGGGCCTAGGTGGACGGGGCCGCGGGGCCAGGGTCGAAGGGGCCGAGGGGCCGAGGGACCGGGGGCCTAGGGTGACGGGGCCGAGGGGCCAGGGGCGACGGGGTCAAGGGGCCGAGGGCCTAGGGCCTAGGGGGGGGGGGGGGTCGGGCCGAGGGGCCAAGGGGCCAATGGGCCAAGGGGCCTAGGGGCCAAGGGGCCAAGGGGCCGAGGTGCCGGGGGCCTAGGGGGATGGGGGCCTAGGGCGACAGGGCCACGGGGCCAGGAGAGAAGGGGCCGAGGGGCCAGGGGCCTAGGGGCGACGGGGCCGCGGGGCCAGGAGAGATAGGGCCGAGGGGCCTGGGGGCCTAGGGGCGACGGGGCCGCGGGGCCAGGGGCTAAGGGGCCGAGGGGGGAGGGCCGAGGGGCCGCGGGGCAACGTGTCGCGAGGGGCCGTGGGACCGAGGGGCCTAGGCTAGGGGCGACGGGGCGAGGGGCCATGGGGCCTGGGCCAAGGCTAGGGGTGACGTGTCGCGAGGGGCCGCGGGGCCAGGGCCTAGGCGAGGGGCGATGGAGGGCCGCGACGGGCCTAGGGAGACGGGGGTTGCGATGGGCCTAGGGCGACGGAGGGCCGCGACGGGCCTAGGGCGACGGGGGTCGCGACGGGCCTAGGGCGACGGGGGTCGCGACGGGCCTAGGGCGACGGGGGGGTCGCGAGGCTAGGGGCGACGGGTCGACGGGCCGCGGGGCCTGGACCTACGCTAGGGGCGACGGGTCGCTAGGGGCCGAGGGGCCGAGGCTAGGGGTGACGGGCGACGCCAAGGGGCGACAGGCCGGGCTAGCGGTGGCGATGGGCCGAGGCCTAGGGGCGACGGGCGCGAGGCTACGGGCCGGGGCCTAGGGTCGAGAGTGGCTAGCAGGGCAGCAGGTGGTGGGCCCAAACAAAGCGGTTCTAGGAAGGGACCTGCTCTGAAACCATGTCAGAAAGAGTGAACGAGAAA
Organism: Closterium sp. Naga37s-1; assembly: GCA_947471745.1. Classification (NCBI taxonomy): domain Eukaryota; kingdom Viridiplantae; phylum Streptophyta; class Zygnematophyceae; order Desmidiales; family Closteriaceae; genus Closterium; species Closterium sp. Naga37s-1. The sequence continues at coordinate 1,084,125 of CANJKZ010000979.1, forward strand.
GAGTTGGATACAAGTACTAACCCCAATTGGGTTGTACCCCTTATGGGCTACCCCACTACAGCCTACACAATGTAAGCTATATATAAGTTTGACACTCCCGCACTTCCTTAGATGGTGTCGTTGTAAATTCCGGCGAACCCTGGACAACTGCAACGATGTTTGACACGTCGGCGGTACCGATTTTCACGGGACAAAACTACTCCGTGTGGAAGTTTAAGTTCAAAGTGCTCATGATGGAGCGGGGACTTTGGGGTTTCTTTGATGGAATGGAGAAGAAACTGGACAACGAGAGCGACATTGCGGCATGCAAGGACCAAAAGGCGTTCGCTACGTTGATTTCGCGCATCGACATCAATCTTGTGAGCGCGGTGCATACGTGCATCAAGCTCGAAGCGTCAGCGCATGAAGCGTGGAAGCGGCTCGAGACCATCCACGTAAACAAGACTCTCCATGGCAAGATCCTAGCCCGGAATGCGTTCTTCACGATGAAGTGTTGCGAGGGCGAATCGATGCACGGGTATGCGACTCGTGTGGAAGAACTCGGGGAAACGTTCATGGACATCGGTGGAACGGTCACGGAGGAGGATTGGATTTTGACCTTGCTATGCAGCCTTCCGCATCGCACCTTTCCGAAGGGTTTCTCGCCAATTTCAGGCAGTCAGGTTGGAATTAGCCTGATAAAAGGGTTCTCGAAGTTGGCGCGAAATGCTGAGTGGCGATTGCAGGCAACGTCAACCTACACGAAATCACAAATTGTGTTCGCGCATGCTGTAGTTTCGCCGACCACCAGCTAAATGCAGGAAATTGCGAAGAGGTTGGACACGTCATCACCCATATGATCGCGTTGTTACTTTTGAACGGAGTTGTAACGTTCAGTACATTTTTTAGGTTGTGTCGCATTGAAGCTAACTAATTAATGCAATGTCCATGTGGTCACTATTTGTGACAAAAACTTGTAAAACGTAATATCGGTTGACAACTCGGTGTAGTCACATTTCCTGAAAATCATTTTAATCACAAACCAGTAAGCACATTCATTTTATTGATAATATTGATTATCGGTATGAAATCTATTACCCAGTATAGTGAAAAATAATACATAGACAATATATATTATTTCCTATGTATAATCACCTACGCCAATTCAGAACAAACACATCACCAAAATCATAATGATTGGCTATGAGGGGAATATCGGCCTTCACTATCCAACGCTCAATTTGAGCCTTCTGAATGTCCATCTCTCGCCTGTTGGTTGACTTGTCCGGACCAAGGCTGGCCATGCCAGTGAGCATGCTGTTCTCAACCTGTATCACAAAATAGAGTTTGTCAATCACAGATTAGTACAAGAGAAAGAAAATACAACCAAAAATTGAATAAATACCACCAACAAAACAACTTACAGCAATAAGGAGGTAACAGACTTGATCAATGGTGAGTGTAATGTCTTCAACAGTTTCTTTGTACCACGATCTTGTCAGAATGTTATATTTGTCTAGCCTGCAGTGGGGTACTCAATAGTGAGTACAGCCCAATCTAGGGTTTGCTATATGTACTCAACTGCCTGCTAGTGAAACCCCTCTTCTCTGTTTCATTCATTCGTTCCAGATTCTAACAGATCTGGCAGCAGTTACAAAGGCTTCACTAGATAATGGGTTATCCTCCACTGCGTGCCATGGAAGCTCATAGTCATCTGCACATACAAAATGGCGATTAGAATCCAACCTGCTAAATCAAAACGAGTGTGCACTGCCTTACCGCATGCATTGTCAGTCACGTAGGTCCGATGTGCGCCGTCCGTGTTAACCATTTTTTTTTCTATGATGGGTCCTTCAGTAGGGAGAATGCAACTTTACGGAAAGTTGTATTGTACTTCCCTCTCCTGCCATTGCAATCGTGCGTGAGTTTCTCGCCCCACTTTTTGTTCTTGTAGTCAGAATTGAAGCGTGCAACTTCATCCTCCTGCACAGCCAACACATCAACCAACACATGTTTGAAATCGTCCTTGGTTGGGTAAATTCTCCTGTTCTCCAGCTTCGCCCCGTTCAACAACGTATCGAGCACCTCGCCCATTTTTTCCTGCATTTCGAAATGAAGGAACAGAATTAGCAGAAGCACAAAAAAGATAGATAACAATTGAGATACGTTGTTACCCGGAATTCTCACCTGGACTTGAACATAAGAGCCCCAGCTTGGTAGGTTGACGTTTTTTGCCAGATCCCTGACGATTTGAAGAAGCAGACGCTGCGTTTCTTCGGATGCTAGAAGCCGGTTGTTCATGGTATCCAACATGTCCGAGATGTTCCGCAGAGAAACTCGCACGTTCGAATCCAACGAACTGAAGTTGTTTGCTTCTGGATGATGCACGTTCCGGTCTGAGGACATTGGTGTCCATGTGCAATAAAAATGCAGCAAAATTAGGAACGAGGTGAAAATATGAAACCACGAAAACCGTAATGTGAGAACAGTTGGCGAGAATGGTTGACTAAGCAAAGGGGAGGGGTACAAGTAGAATGTCGAGAGAAATTATGTACCCCCTAAGGCTAAACCCACTATAGCCTAGACAACTGTAAACACATAAACTAAGCCTAGATATAACTAAGCATATATGTTTAACACACCCCCATAGGCGAAGTGGGGGATAGCCAGAACAAGCAATGGTCACAAGACCAGTCAAGAGAAGAAGCAAAGCAAAGCAAGCTCAGGGTGGATCACAAAGTCACCACACAGTCCGAGCACAAGCAAAGGGCCACAAGGCCAGTTCACATGCAGAGTTATATAAAGTAAACAAACAATGCAATGATCATACCCTAACAAGTGCAAGCATGCAGATATATAGACAGATCATAGTACAGGCAGAGTCAGGTAGTAAGTAAGTGAGGCAAAGTAGGCACAAGGCCTAACACAGTAACAAAGCGCTGATGGTCACCAGGCGGAAGTGCCTTGGTGAAGACATCAGCAGTGTTGGCCCGAGTGGCCACGTACGCTAGACGAAGCTGACCACGCTGCTGCAACTCCCGAGCAAGGAAGTATCGCAGAGCGATGTGCTTCGTTCTGTGCTTCGTTCTGTGCTCCAGTCTGTGCTCATGACACAAGGCTATCATGGCCTTGTTGTCTACGTACAGGACTGGAGGCGAACGAGGCTGCTCTCCCAAGTCAGTCAGCAATTAGGTGAGCCAGCGTAGCTCCTGAGCAGCCATGGCTCCGGCGTAGATCTCAGCCTCACAGCTGGAGCTGAGAACTGAAGACGAGCGGGTAGACCGCCAAGAAACCGAGCTGGACCCAAGGCTGAAGGTGTAACCCTGCGACGACCGCTGCGTAGCTGAGTCGTCCACCCAGGAGGCGTCTGCGTGACCAGTGAGGACAACAGGACCCCGTCCTCCAAGCACAAGCCCCATGCCCGACGTACTGCACAGGTAACGCAGTACCCTCTTCGCAGCATCCCAGTGCACCTTTTGGTGCCTGCCGGGAGCCACGTAGCGAGCCAGAAGGCTGAGAGGGTACGCGAGGTCAGGTCGTGTGCAAGTCATCAGTTACATGAGGCAACCCACAAGCTTTGGGTACGGACCACTCGGCTCTACGGACTCGTCCGAAGGTGGAGCTGAGAGCGAGTGGCTGGTAGACAGAGGAGTGAGCTGTGGCAAGGAGTACTGGAAGCCGAAGCGCTGAAGGACCTGGTGCACCATGTGTGACTGAGTCAGTGTAATGGTGCGCCGTGCTCTGTCCCGGGTGATCTGCAGGCCAAGATAGCTGCGCAGTTCACCCAGGTCAGTGCAGGTATGTCTCTTCTGCAGCTCGGACTTCACTAGGGTCAGTGCCTCAAAGTCAGCCGTGGCAAAGACGAGGTCGTCGACGTACACTAGGACGTAAAAGGGCAGCAGCGAGGTGTCGGTGCGTAGAAACAGCGACGGGTCTGCTGTAAAAGGAACAAACCCAAGAGCCGCAAGTGTAGTCCTGAGTGTGTCGTGCCACTCACGAGGCGCCTGGCGGAGACCGTAGACTGGCCGGCGGAGGCTCCACTGGGTACCTATAGGAAACGACCCAGTGAAACCAGGTGGTCGGCGCATCCAGATCTCCTCGTGCAGGCTGCCCTGCAGGAAGGCAGTACTGAAGTCCAGGGAGTGTAACTCGTAGTCACGCTGAGCAGCTACGTGCAGCAACACCCGAAGAGTAGTCATCTTCGGGGTGGGGGAGAAGGTCTGGAAGTAGTCAACTCCCTGTCGCTGACTGAAACCTCGAGCAACGTAACGTGCCTTGAAGGCAAGCGGAGAACCCGGCGGCCGCTTCACCCTGAAGATCCACATGCCATCGACTATGTTCACCCCAGGTGGGGGAACCTCGTCGACGTAAGTGCCTGTGGACTTCCAGGATGCCATCTCGGCATCCATAGCTGCCTGCCACTGAGAGGAGTAAGGACCCGTAATCGCCTCTGCGTAAGAGCGCGAGGTCGGGATGTCAGGAGCATCCGGGTCTCCCTCAGGGGCAAGCAGCAAGGAGGCGAAACGAGGTACAGCAGCTGCAAGACACTCAAAGTCCTCCTGCCTGTCCTCAAGGACGTCCGTGCCAAGAGCACACTCACCCCCGACGGACGGAGGACTGGCAGGCACAGACTCAGCAACTAGAGCAGAGGCGTAGTGGAGACGGCAGGCAGCAGCAAAGTCAAGTAGCTCAGCAACGAGAGCAGAAGCAGCAGCAGACTCAAAGTACGGGTCAGTGACAGCAGTGGCAAGGAGACGAGCGACAGTGGGACTGGCAGCACGCGCTCGGTCAGACTCAGGGTCAGGGACCTCAGGAAGAGAGGACTCAAGAGGAGCAGGCAGAGGAACACGCAGTGGAACAGAGGAAGGACGGAGTGCCATGGTGTGCGTGCCTGGGACAGGAGGAGGACGCGAACGAGGAGCGCGACGAGCAGTGCGAACAGGCGAGACAGGACGAGACGCAGGCTCACAACGCTCTGTAAGACCTCCTGACTGCTCAGTGTAAGGAGAGGGAACAGGAAGTGGGGAGGCTGGCTGTAACGGCGGCTGCGACTGGTCAGGCGGTGGACACAGGAAGGGAGGAGGAAGACCAATAGAAGACGGGACACCAAGAACCTGCTGAAGCAGGGGAACGAAGTACGGGCGCGGCCGCACAGTGCCTCCAGCACCTCCAGCTCCAGGGTCAACGGCTCCAGCTCCTGCAGCTCCAGCGCCTCCTGCGCCAGGGCCTCCAACTCCAGCTACACCAGCTCCAGCGCCTCCGGCGCCAGCTGCTCCAGGCTCCGTAGGGTCTCCAGCTCCAGTAGTAACAGCAGCACCTCCAGCTCCAGCGTCTCTAGGCTCGCCAGCCCCAGGGGCTCCACTCCGACGGTGTGGGCGCTGAACAAGCCACTCACGCAGCTGCTGCGAGGACAGTCGCGGTGAAGCACCAGCAGGACCTCCAGACGAAGTAGCACCTCGAGGCTCAGCACCCCCAGACTCCGCACCCTCCGACTCAGCACCCCCAGGCTCCGCACCCTCCGACTCAGCACCCCCAGGCTCAACACCCTCAGGCTCAGTACCCCCAGACCCAGCACCCCCAGACCCAGCACCCTATGACCCGGCACCCCCCGGCTCCGCACCCCCAGACGCAGCACCTGGAGCAGCACCTGAGACGACAGCTACCTGAACATTCGCAGTACCAGGGAGAGGGTCTACCTGAGACACTCCCGAGGGAGCAGGACCCTGGGGCGGAAGGGGGTCTACCGGAGGTGGACCGGGAGCAAGGAAGAGCGGCGGGGGTGGGGAAGGGGCAGAGCGGTAGGGGAAGAGACAGTAGAAGGGAACCGACTCGTCGAACGTGACGTCCTGAGAAGGGAGGACACGGCGCGAGGTGGGGTGGTAAAACTGCCAGCCAGGCGCGCCAGGGACAAAGCCAAGGAAGACGCAGGGAATGGCGCGGGCGGAGAGCTTGTCCGCGGACTTATCGCGAACAAAGGCACGAGAACCCCAGACCCGGAATACCGATGCATCGCCAACCTTCCCCGTCCAACGCAGTGTGGGCGAGGTCTCCGGCAAGGAGACACGGGGCCAAAGGTTGAGCTGATGCGCAGCGTACCGGACCGCAAATGGCCACAGAAAATGGGGAGCGGCCGCATGAATCATGGAGGTACGGGCGACCTCCATGACTAAGCCAATGCGGCGCTCTGCAATCCCATTTTGCTGAGGGGAGTCCATAAGCGTGAACGACTGGGTGATGCCCTCCCCACGACAAAAGTCTCGCAAGAGGTCGGAGGAGAACTCACCACGTCTGTCAGAGTGCAGACGCAGGACAGGAAGGTCCTGGCCGAAACGCTCGCGCAGCTGGAGACGGACCGTGCGGATCCAAGGGATCAAGACAGTAGAGACTTCACCCTTGCTGCGCAAGGGGAAGACTGTGGTGTACCGCGTGTAGTTGTCAACTACCAGTAGAAAGTAGCGCTCGCGGCCCTGTCCACTGACGCGGGCTGGGCCCCACACGTCCATGTGGAGGGTCTGCAGGGGAGCAGTCGTCGGGGGAAACGAGGAGGAGTGAGGAGCGGCCACTGCCGCCCCTCGACGCAAGGAAGACAGGGCGGGGCAGGGGAGGGCGGCAGGGGAGGTAGAGACCTGGGGAGACCAGAGACAAGGAGACGGGAGTGCATGCCACGAAGGCGTGGCAGGGAGGGGTGACCAAGGCGGTGGTGCCAAAGAAGAGTCTGGTGCGACAGGAGGCGACACGAGCAAGAGGCGGCTACCTGACCTGACACCTGAGCAGACGCAGCGACCTGAGGAGGCTCGGTAGCCAGTGTGTACAGACTCGACCCTGGCCGACGAGTGAACGTAGCCAGGTGACGCCCCGTCCATGTGCACGTGCAGATCTACGCACGCTGACCCCCAGGAGTGGTGGTAGTGACCATCGCATCCTGGAGGGCAGCGGTACTCACCAAGTTCGTAGAGAACGAGGGGAGGTGAAGACCTGACAGTGAGCCGGACGGAACCGCCGGACACGGGAGGACTGTGGAGGAACTGGCAACGACCGGGCCCCCAGAGGGGTCAGCCAGTCTGGCCGGAACAGGTGCAGGAAGAGGAGTGAGAGTGGTGCTGTCACGAAAGAAACAGCGCGAGGCGCCGGAGTCCAACGTGAAGGTGTGCAGGGCCTCAGCAGGCGCAGTACCAGGGGGAGTACCAGATGCACTAGCACCTAGAGCAGCAGCGGCTATACCTGGGTCAGGCGGCACACACCAGTAACAGTCACCCTCAGCATACATGGCAGAGATAATAACATCAAAGTCTAGGTCAAAGATAGCAACTCACGACCTAAGTAACTCCGCCCAGTGAGGGCGCTCGACGTCATCACCAAACTCAGTACGCCAGGCGTCGTCAAGGCGGGCAAAGCAGCGGCGCTCAGTGTGAAACCTCCCGCATGTCCGGCCCGCACGGGCACCCGTGCGAATGACATACGGGCAGGTCTCACTACCCTCACCCGCCCCACGCTGAACCAACCACTCACGGAGCTGCTGGGGCGTCTGAGTCTCGCTCCGACGCTGTTGCTGCTGGCCCCGACCACCACCAGGGCCTCCACGCTGAAGTCCAGACCGAGCACCACTGGTCCCACCGCCTCTACTGCCGCCACTCCCTCCGCTGCCTCCACCGCCGCCACCAGAGCCTCCACCTCCGCCACCGGTCCCACCGCCGCCACCACCTCCACCGCCTCCGCCTCCTCTACCGCTGCCCCCACTACCACTCCCACTGCCACCTCCACCACCACCACTGCCTCCTCCACTACCCCGGCCACCCTTGCCCTTGCTGTTGCGGTGCTTCGTACTAGTCGAAGCAGCACCGACGTCCTCAGGAGCAGAGACGTCTGCAGCAGCAGCAGAGGCGAAGGAGGAGGAAAGGGGGGAGGGGGAGCACCCCTCAAAGAAGGGTGAGCGCGGAGTGCCACGAGCAGCACCTACAGCAGCTGCACTAGTCTCAGCTGCGAGGAGATGCTGCTCGAGGAGGTCAACAGTGAGGGAAGTGGGGTCGAGGGTGAGGAAGTGGTCCCTGACAGAGCGAAGGGAGTCAGGGAGGCGAGTGACTATGAAGTATAGGGTGATGAACATGGGGGGCTGGTTCGTGGGAAGGAACTCAGTAGGGACGGTAGCGCGGTAGCGAGCGTCGCTAGTGCGCAGGTGGGTAACCAGGTCGGCTACTGTGGCAAAAGCCGACAGCTCAGGGAACAGGTAGGGCAGTAGCAGCCTGCCAATAGCAGCAGTGGCAGGGGAGGAGTAGCGAGCAACTACAGCGTCGTACAAGGCCTGTGCTGTCCTGTGCTCGCCAAAGTGAGCACATTCGGTTGCGGGCAGGTGGTTGCGAATGGCCAAGCGGGCAGTAGCGTCACGAGACAGCCACTGGGAACGAGTCGAAACGTCAGCTGTGGCGGGAGGGGCTGGAGCGGCACCGGACACGTGGTCAAACAGTGAGACACTGTCCCGACTATCGCTCAGTAGGTACAGTTGCAGATCGTCGTGCCACGTGTCAAATGCTACAGGTCTGCCTTCCGGGTCGAACGGGAGAGCTCGAAGCGACGCCATAGGGGCCTAGGGGCCTAGGGGCCGCGGGGCCAAACAAGGGGCCGGGGGGGGGGGGGGGGGCGAGGGGGGCCGAGGGGCCTAGGGGGCCGAGGGGCCAAACAAGGGGCCGAGGGGGGGCGGGGGGGGGGGGGGGGGGGGGGGCGGGGGCCGGGCTATGAGGTGGGGCCGAGGGGCCTAGGGGCCGCGGGGCCAAACAAGGGGCCGGGGGGCCTAGGGGGGGCCGAGAGGCCTAGGGGGCCGAGGGGCCAAACAAGGGGCCGGGGGGGCCTAGGGGGGGCCGAGGGGCCTAGGGGGCCGAGGAGCCAAACAAGGGGCCGGGGGGCCGGGCGCCGGGCTATGAGGTGGGGCCGAGGGGCCTAGGGGCCGCGGGGCCAAACAAGGGGCCGGGGGGCCTAGGGGGGGCCGAGGGGCCTAGGGGGCCGAGGGGCCAAACAAGGGGCCGGGGGGGGCCTAGGGGGGCCGAGGGGGGCCGAGGGGCCAAACAAGGGGCCGGGGGGGCCGGGCGCCGGGTTATGAGGTGGGGTCGTGGGGTCTAGGGGCCGCGGGGCCAAACAAGGGGCCTGGGGGGCCTAGGGGGGCCGAGGGGCCTAGGGGGCCGAGGGGCCAAACAAGGGGCCGGGGGAGCCTAGGGGGGGCGAGGGGCCTAGGGGGCCGAGGGGCCAAACAAGGGGCCGGGGGGGCCGGGCGCCTGGCTATGAGGTGGGGCCGAGGGGCCTAGGGGCCGCGGGGCCAAACAAGGGGCCGGGGGGCCTAGGGGGGCCGAGGGGCCTAGGGGGGCCGAGGGGCCAAACTAGGGGCTGGGGGGGGCCTAGGGGGGCCGAGGGGCCGAGGGGGCCGAAGGGCCAAACAAGGGGCCGGGGGGCCGGGCGCCGGGCTATGAGGTGGGGCCGAGGGGCCTAGGGGCCGCGGGGCCAAACAAAGGGCCGGGGGGGCTAGGGGGGCCGAGGGGCCTAGGGGGCCGAGGGGCCAAACAAGGGGCCGGAGGGGCCTGGCACCGGGCTATGAGGTGGGCCCGTGGGGCCTAGGGGCCGCGGGGCCAAACAAGGGGCCCGGGGGGGCCTAGGGGGGCCGAGGGGCCTAGGGGGCCGAAGGGCCAAACAAGGGGCCGGGGGGCCGGGCGCCGGGCTATGAGGTGGGGCCGAGGGGCCTAGGGGCCGCGGGGCCAAACAAGGGGCCGGGGGGGCCTAGGGGGGCCGAGGGGCCTAGGGGGCCGAGGGGCCAAACAAGGGGCCGGGGGGGGGCCGGGCACCTGTCTCTGAGGTGGGGCCGAGGGGCCTAGGGGCCGCGGGGCCAAACAAAGGGCCGGGGGGCCTAGGGGGGGCCGAGGGGCCTAGGGGGCCAAGGGGCCAAACAAGGGGCCGGGGGGCCTAGGTAGGCCGAGGGGCCAAACCAGGGGCCGGGTGCAGGTCAGGTACGGGGCCGGGCGCTGGGCAGGTACGGGGCCGGGCGCTGGGCAGGTACAGGGCCAGGCGCTGGGCAGGTACGGGGCCGGGCGCTGGGCGCGGAATGGGGCCGGGCGCGGGGCTAGGTACTGTTAACGGGAATGAAGTGTTGGCCCCGCCCTCGCTTGGGCAGCGCCGACGACTTGGTCGAATGTACGGGAGTAGCGGCCGACCATCCACAGTGGGAGAGCTGCTCGACAGGTTTCGTCGAGCTGCAGGGGACCGCTGTGGTGTTGCTGTCGACCAGGGAGCTCGACAGCTGTAACTGATAGGTCTGGGCGACGGGTGGGCCGTCGACCAGGAGGAGCAGTTCGACGAAGCAATCCGTCGACCTGACAAGTGAGCAATGGTCGACGAGGGGAGCTCGACGACAACAGCTGACAGTTCTGGTCGACGGAAGGGGTTCGTCGACCAGGGGGTAGCTTGACGGGACCCGGTGGTCGACCAGAGGCACTTGGGGTTATCCAGGTCGACCGGGTAACCTGCTCGGCGGCTTTTGCGGAGGCACGCAAACGTCGTCAAGGTCGCGATGGCGAAGGCGACTTCGGGTTGGTATCCCGAAGTCGATGTGGCTCGTCAGGCGCAGACAACGGCCAACGAATGTACAACGGTGCAAGTCGGGCCAATCGTTTGCGCGCACCTGCGAGCGTGCGCACTGCTGTCTTCTATGGGGCAACGCTGGACAGCCGCTCTGCCGCAGCGTTGGCACACCGTCGACTTGCTGTGTTGGCAGGTCGCCTTTCTGCAGTGCTGGCGCGGCTCTTCTACGCAACGCTGGCACGCAGTCGACCATGCTGTGCTGTCTGTCGACCAGGCTAGCTGCAGAGTTGCTAGGTGCCTGATGTAGTCTTTCTTGTCATTGCTTGTCCGAATGATTCTATGATTCCAACTTTGCTAGTGGAAACTCTTGCCGATTTCTCCCGTGATTGTGCAAGCACTAAGGAACTAGGAAAGCTAAGATCACTCCTAGTAGTTCGTGCCAACCTTGTAGTCTAGCTCACCACCGTTGTAGAGTGACTCTCCACATGGTGCGGTGAGCGTGGAGCGAACACGCGACCTTCAGATAGGAGCCGACTTTTGCACCTACCAAGTCGTTCGTAGTCCGGCAGCAGCGATAGTCACCATGGTCGACCCCGTAGCTAATGCGGGCGTAGCGGACACCTTGGAGGCACGCTTGGCTGATGCGAGGAATCGCCATGCGGATGGCGAGTACGGGACGATCCCCTTGCTGATCGTCGAGTTGGGCATCCGGTCGCAGTGGGCGACGGAACACCCTTCCCGTCCAGATTCTCCTCGACCGGTGCGAAACGAAGGTGGCGTCGACGACGAGGTCGACGGCGGTGCACGAGTCAGCGGCAACGATGGCACGAAACAGAGAGGAGTGCTCAAGGTCGACGGTGGCGTCGACAGGAGTCAGGCGCGAGTGCAGAAGTCAACGGCGACTGCAGGCAGTTCGCGTGCCGATGTCGATGGTCGAGCTCGCTCACCCCTACGAAGCAGTGGAGGGCTCTCAGCGACGACGCATGTGACGTCGGGCGGGATTGCACCGACGTATGGCTACTTCAAGTTCTCGCCGGACCGGATTACCGTCGCACCTCTGCAAGGTCGACGGGACCTCATCACCTGGAGGGAGTCGATAGAACCCCAGCTGGAGGTCGCCGGGCTCAAGGGATTCGCCGACGGCACTGTCCCAATTCCGCCCGTGGACAATGTCGGGCTACGCGGGGAGTTTCGTGCGGCTCACTTGCTCACCTTCATGGTCATCTCGAGGTGCTGCTCACCGGTGGTGCAGCTGGCGCTCAGGAGCTGTCGAGAGCGACTGGATGCGGGCCACCAGGCATGGCACTTCATCCTGTCGACGTACCAGGTCAGGGACGACCTGTACATCGCACAACTGGAGGAGAAGATGACCCATATTCGAATGGGCGAGCAGGAGTCGGCGACGGACTACTGCAACCGTGCTCGACGGATTCTCGCTGAGATGCGGATGGCGGGTGCCGAATACTCGACGGCGTCCTACATCTCCCACATCGTCAAGGGCCTGCCGCGCAGATACAACCTCATGAAGAGGATGATGATGGTACCTGGCACGCGTGAGTCCCTCGACGAGGACTCCATCACCAGCTACATCCTCCAAGATGAGGCGATGCAGGAGGCCGAACAGCCCACGGAGCTCCTTCCCCAGGCTAACTACGCTGCACCGACGAAGCTGAATCAGCAGCAAGGGCAGCGCAGGATGCATAGCGGCGGTGGTAGCGGAGGTGGGCGGTCGACGAAGGACGTCGACGAGAAAAGGTCAACGCGGGGCAAGAGCCGTGGAGGTGATGGTCGACGGCGAGAGTGCTGGATCTGCCATGATCCCGACCATCTTTCCTACGAATGTCCTGACCGCGACGAAAGTGACGAGGACGACACCAAGGGAGGCCATGGCCGGTCGACCAGCAGTCGCCCCCGTCGAAATGAGATGCCGTGCAGGGAGAAGCAGACGTCAAAGAAAACGTCGTCGACAAAGGACGTCGACCACTCCAGCGGCAAGAGCCGAGGCGACGGGGAGGCGTCGTGCTCGATGGTCGGCTTGGTGGAGCCGACGGTCTCGCTGGCGCCGGAGGCTGGCGAGGACTTTCAGGCAGTGGCAGCAGCCGTGCAAGCCAACCCGATGGCAGTGTTGCTCGACAGCGGCTGCTCCCACCACTTGATGGGGACGAAGGCGGTCTTCGTCGATATGGCGCCGAGCGGTAGCGTGAAGCACGTACGTGGATTCAACGGGGCGCTGCAGCCTGTCGAGGGCCGCGGAACCATCACCCTGCAAGGGGAGGCCGGGAAGCGGGTTCTCATTCCCGACGTACTCTACGTTCCGGGCGTGCAGGCGAACCTGCTATCTGCGGGCCAGCAGAAGGAGAGCGGAGTACAGCTGAAGGGCGACGGCGACGAGATGTTGCTCGTCACCGCGACCGGGAAGGTGCTCGGTCGAGCACGCTACACCGGACGAGTCCTCTGCACCGACCTTCGCCCCTGCCCAATGCAGTCGCAGTCGACTGAGGTAGTGGCTCTGAGGACGATCGTCCCGGCGACGAAGTCGACCCCTGATCGGTTGCATGCAAGGCTCGCGCACGTCAGCGTCGACACGATAAAGAGTTCGGCAAAACATGACATTGCTACTGGCCTTGACATCACCCCGTCGACCGGAACAGACCCGCCATGTATCTCGTGTGTCGGAGGAAAGCTGGCGCGGCACACCTTCCCCGCCACAGGCTCGGACGCCGTGGAGGCGTTGGCTGTCGTGCACATTGACTTGTGCGGGCCATTTCAAGTCGCTGCCAAGGATGGCAGCCTGTACTTCCTGCTGCTGAAGGATCGCCACACTCGTTTTGTGTGGGTGATGCCGATCGCTAGGAAAAGCGACGTGCTGCGGGAGTTCAAGAAATGGCTGGTGCTGGTGGAACGGCAGACGAAGAAGTCGGTGCTGATGCTCCGCTCAGACCGGGGAGGGGAGTTCCTCGGGAAGGAGTTCACCGAATTCGTCGACGGCAAGGGCATCGTCCACGACCTGACGTGCCCTTACACTCCGCAGCAGAACGGCATGGCTGAACGGGAGATGCGCACGAACGTCGAGTCCGTGAGGACGATGCTGCTGCACGTGGGCGTGCAGCACCACTGGTGGCACCTCGCTCTACGACAAGCTGTCTGGGTACGCAACTGCTTGGAGCGGTCGACGACACCACCAGGGACAACTCCGTACCAGCTGCTGACCGGGAAGAAGCCCGACCTCACGCTGGCGCGGGTGTGGGGCTGCATGGTGCAGTTCATGGTCCCTGAGCAGCAGCGCGGTGGGAAGCTGGCGCCGAAAGCTCGCTGGGGGCTTCATCTGGGAGTGTCACCAGAGAGTAAGGGCTGGGAGATACTCGACCTGATCGACAACAAGGTGGTCACGTCGGTCGAGGTGATCTTCTATAAAACGCTGTCGCTGGAGGTGTGGAAGGCAAAGTATGGGCCGGCGTCGGGACGAACGCAGGCACACCCGCCGACGGACACCTCGACAACGATGGTTCCTTTGCTCGTCGAAGTCGATGAGCCTGCTGATGAGGATGTCGTGGAGGTTCTCCCACCTCCCCCTGTTCTTGCTCCTCCCTTCCCCATCGCAAATCGGCCTGTGTCGACCACCTGCGATGAGGGGAGCCTTGAGGCATCGGCTGTGGCGCCGGCCAGTGGCATCGCCGGCGGTCGACAAGGCGCCAAGCCTGTCGACCAGGATGGGAACCCGTCGACGACAGGGGAGCAGCAGACAGGGGAGCCGGTAGAACAGGAGGCATCAGCAGGGGTGCATTCGACAGGGGAGCTGTCGAAGTCAGCAGGAGGTGAGCAGCTGGTCGAAGGTTCGAAGCAGCTGGTCGACGACTTGGACGTTGACGAAGAAGGGGAGCTGTCGGCAGGAGAAGAGTCCACCGACAGCGACGTGGTAGAGGTGCCGATCACGAAGCCTGAGCTGCGACGCACAGGTCGAGCCCGACGGATGCCGGAGCGGCTGAGCTTCCACGCCTGCCCAACGTCAGCTGCCTTCACTACTGTGTACATCGAGGTCGGCGATGACCTGTTGTACGACGACGCCGAAGGGGATAACGAACTGCCGGAGCTCGACCCCGACATGCACGCAGACCCCGAACACAGTTGGGACATCGCCTCGATGACGGTAAAGGAGGCACTGACTAGCTGGAAGGGCGAGGCGGTGAAGGCCGCCATGGAGGAAGAGATCCGCAGCCTCCTCGGCATGGGCACTTGGGAGTTGGTCAAACGCCCACGCGGGGTGAACATCATGAAGAATCGGTGGGTGCTGACGACCAAGTACCGCCTTGACGACACCGTCGAGCGCGAGAAAGCGAGGCTGGTCGTGAAGGGCTTCACGCAGGTGTGCGGTGCCGACTACGACGAGACGTACTCGCCGGTGAGCAGTTACGTCACGCTGAGGATCTTCCTCAGCATCGTCGCCGTCTTCGACCTCAATCTGATGCAGCTCGACATGAAGAACGCTTTCCTGCAGAGCAAGCTCGACAGGGTGCTCTACATGTACCAGCCTGACTACTTTGACGATGGGACCGGCCGGGTGTGTAAGCTGCTGAAGAGCCTCTACGGGCTGAAGCAGTCGCCACTGCTGTGGTACAGGGCACTCGATGGAGTGCTGCTGGGAGCTGGCTGGAAGAAGAGCCAGGTCGACGAGGCGCTCTACTTCAAGGCCGGCAACGACGGAGTGACCTGCTGGGTGTTGGTCTACGTCGACGACCTGCTCGCCGCCAGCAGCAGCCCCGCAATGCTGAAAGAGCTAAAGAAGCTGCTGGAGGCTGACTTTGAGCTGCGCGAGGTTTCGCCGGTCGTCAAGTACCTCGGACTGGAGATTGTGCGCGACAGGCCAGCGAGGAAGCTGTGGCTTCACCAGCAGGGCTATGCCGATAAGCTGCGAAGGCGCTTCATCGACGAGGAGCAGGGCGGTCGACTCCCGAAGACACCTGTCTCGGTCGATGCCTACGCCGAGCTGACATTCGATGACGAGGAGGCGCAGGGGCGCGAGGAGGAGGAGTACCGGCAGAAGGTTGGCTCGTTGCAGTTCGCGGCGACGACGACGAGGCCGGACATCGCGTTCGCCTGCAGCAAGCTGGGGAGCGGCCTTACGGTGAGGAGCGACCAGCATTGGCGCGAGGTCGACCGCTGCCTCGCTTATCTCGCTGACACCAGCGATACCGCCCTGGAGTTTGGCGGTGGACCAGAGTCGCTGGAGCTGATCGGCTAAGTGGATGCCGACGACGCGGGCGACAAGCAGGATCGTACGAGCACGGGAGGCTACGCGTTCGTCTACGGAGGGGCTGCCGTCTCTTGGTCGAGCTCGCGCATCAAGTGCGCAACATTGTCGTCGACCGAGTCAGAGTACGTGGCGGCCACGAATGCAGGCAAGGAGGGACGTCGACTTCGTTTCCTTCTTGCGGAATTCAAGCTGCTCGACGCCGGGAAGCCGACCATCCTCCGTGTCGACAACAAGTCGGCAATCACGGTCGCTGAAGGCTTGGGGCTGACAGGCAACCTCAAGCACATGGAACGACGCTATGCCTGGCTGCAGCACATGGTGAGGCACGGGAAGTTCGTACTGAAGTACATCCCGACCACCGAGCAGCCGGCAGACTTCCTGACGAAGCCGCTGCACTTTCCGGCTTTCAACCGGTGCTCTGTCGCCATCGGCCAAGTTCGTCTGGTCGACGTCGGCGACAGCGACGATGACGTGCAGCAGTAGGTGCCGTGCCCTTCTGCACGGCTGGTGCGGTGTCGGCGTGCTGTGTGTGGGGTGCACGCCGAAATCGAGTCTTCTCCGTGGAATACTGCCGTGAGGGCTGGAGGCCCAAGCGTGAGCGCGGCAGGGGAGTGTTAACGGGAATGAAGTGTTGGCCCCACCCTCGCTTGGGCAGCGCCGACGACTTGGTCGAATGTACGGGAGTAGCGGCCGACCATCCACAGTGGGAGAGCTGCGCGACAGGTTTCGTCGAGCTGCAGGGGACCGCTGTGGTGTTGCTGTCGACCAGGGAGCTCGACAGCTGTAACTGATAGGTCTGGGCGACGGGTGGGCCGTCGACCAGGAGGAGCAGTTCGACGAAGCAATTTGTCGACCTGACAAGTGAGCAATGGTCGACGAGGGGAGCTCGACGACAACAGCTGACAGTTCTGGTCGACGGAAGGGGTTCGTCGACCAGGGGGTAGCTCGACGGGACCCGGTGGTCGACCAGAGGCACCTGGGGTTATCCAGGTCGACCGGGTAACCTGCTCGGCGGCTTTTGCGGAGGCACGCAAACGTCGTCAAGGTCGCGATGGCGAAGGCGACTTCGGGTTGGTATCCCGAAGTCGATGTGGCTCGTCAGGCGCAGACAACGGCCAACGAATGTACAACGGTGCAAGTCGGGCCAATCGTTTGCGCGCACCTGCGAGCGTGCGCACTGCTGTCTTCTATGGGGCAACGCTGGACAGCCGCTCTGCCGCAGCGTTGGCACACCGTCGACTTGCTGTGTTGGCAGGTCGCCTTTCTGCAGTGCTGGCGCGGCTCTTCTACGCAACGCTGGCACGCGGTCGACCATGCTGTGCTGTCTGTCGACCAGGCTAGCTGCAGAGTTGCTAGGTGCCTGATGTAGTCTTTCTTGTCATTGCTTGTCCGAATGATTCTATGATTCCAACTTTGCTAGTGGAAACTCTTGCCGATTTCTCCCATGATTGTGCAAGCACTAAGGAACTAGGAAAGCTAAGATCACTCCTAGTAGTTCGTGCCAACCTTGTAGTCTAGCTCACCACCGTTGTAGAGTGACTCTCCACAGGTACGGGGCCGAGCGCGGGCAAGAGATGGGGTCGGGCGTTGGGCGAAGGACGGGGGGCCGGGCGCGAGGCTAGGTTCGGAGCCTGGCGCTGGCGACAGAAGGGGCCGGGTGCAGGCTAGGTACGGGGCCGGGCGCTGGCTAGGGTCAGGGCCGTGCGCTGGGCTAGGTACGAGCCGGGCGCGGGGCCAGGTACGAGCCGAGCGTGGACGAGAGATGGGGCCGTGCGTGGGCAGGGTACGGGCCGGTCGCGAGGCTAGGTACGGGCCGAGCGCGGGGCTAGGAACGGGGCTGAGCGCGGGACGGGTACGGGCCGATCGCGGGGCGGGTACGGGCCGATCGCGGGGCTAGGAACGGGGCCGTGCGCGAGGCTAGGTACTGGCCGATCGCGGGGCTAGGAGCAGGCCGGGCGCGGGCGACGGAATCGACGGGGCGACGGGGCCGAGGGGCCGAGCTAGGGGCGACGGGCCAAGGGGCCGAGCCTAGGGGCTATGGGCGATGCCACGGGGCCTAGGCTAGCAGTTACTTAGGTGGTGGGCCCATTAAAGTTAGGATCCTAGGAAGGTAATGCTCTTAATACCATGTGAGAACAGTAGGCGAGAATGGTTGACTAAGAAAAGTGGAGGGGTACAAGTAGAATGTCGAGAGAAATTTTGTACCCCCTAAGGCTAAACCCACTATAGCCTAGACAATTGTAAACACATAAACTAAGCCTAGATATAACTAAGCATATATGTTTGACACGTAAGGGGCAGAATCAGCATATTGAAATTAGTACTCACCATTTCCGGCGACGGCAGCATTGACGCCGGACCGTGAGGCTGCAAGGTTGTCGTTGGAAATGTCTTCCTACGAGCCGAACACGTTCTCCGCGCTGAGGTTAAGAGCAGCACCCTCAACCATGGGAGTGACAAGGTTGAGCGCATCATCATCAGCTGCATCAGCGGAAGAAACAGTGGCGACTACAGCGGCAAGATTAGACTGAGCAGGTGGTGGAGTGAGCAAGGAAGATCTACTGGGTGGTGTGGGTGTCTTCTCGAGGTTGTTGGATAGTCCTAAACGAGGACGGCTGCGAGGTAAATCAGTCTCATAGTCGTTCCACCTCCTGTTAGGAATACTGGTCCTCTTGCGTCTTGCCTCAACAAGCTCAGGAGCAAGCATTGCCATGAGAGGGTGTGTGGGTAGGGTGATGGATGGAGGAGTGGATGGCCAAAATACGTTGTTTGGCTCTATGTAGGTTTCCCAAGAAAAAAAACCCTGATTCGCCATTTTATCAAAATACTTGGCCCTCTTGGGTTCCCGTTTAAAATTACCGTTGAATGTAAGCGCGGAAATGGTCACTGCATTCGCGGTACCGTTAGTTGGTGTCAGAAAAAAAAAAAGTTTGGCGGGCAGCGCTCGACCCACACAAGGTACAGTAAGCCCAGGCTTGAGAAAGCCCACGCGGAATTTCCGTTGAGATAGGAATCCCACGCGGGTTTTTCGCGTTTGTCAGAATCGAACGGATGGAAGCCTGGTAGGCACATTGTTTCGTGGCAGGGAAGTGCGTCAAAACAGAGCGAAGGTGTAGCACAACAACTCGCCACCCAACGTAACTCTTGCACCAATGGGAGGTGAGTGACAGTGCGGCAGAAACAGCAGAGCTGAGAAATGTGAGCAATTTGCAGCTGGGACGAGGGTCCCTAACAGAAGGGGCGAGGGCTACGGCGTCCTTCACGGGGGGCACGCCAGAAAAACGACAAATGGGAGGAGAGTGACACCGCAGCAGAAACAGCGCAGCTGAGCACTGTGAGCAATTTACAGCTGGCTTCACGGAATGAACAAGACGAGCAACGTGCAATTGAGCACAGAGCGCAACGTACAGGTGTCTTACCGAAAGCCAGCAGAACTTCAATAATTTTTGTTTTGTCGCCATCCAATCCGAATTTAGACATTGAGTAATCATCAAGAGGTGGAAATCCCGCAGAGTGGCATGATAATCGACTTTCAAGCGGACGATAAGCTAAAATCTGTAACTGTAATCCCTAAGTGTAGGTGCGAAGGTGTCGATAGGTCTGCAATTCTGACCTTACCAGCTCGCTGATGATGTAGACGGTGTAATTGGTTCGGAAAGGGTAATCAACCACTCATGCACGGAAAAATTGTGGTCACATGTTTCACTGTTGTTCGAATGGAAGTGACCATGCTTCTACCGCTAGTGTATACCAGCAGCGGTGTACTAGAAGACGAAATAAAGCATACTCGATTCAGTTTTCATTGCGACACTGCGTTTCGATACAATTGTGATTTATACAGTCTCGGGTTCTCGACATATTGCAAAACTGCAGATGAAACATGTGTATTTGCAAAAATATATGAATTCCTCAACTTTTTACAACAAACTAATTCTAAATGAACAAGTCTGTGCATCCGCTGTTTGTTGAAACCCTGGAAGGATTTATAAATGGTACAGTCCTTGCTGATCAAATCAGGTATATGCTTCCCGCAAAAGAAGCATCTCGTTTTCATCAAAGTGATTGATAGAACTTGAACCTATTAAGGACAAACCTGTCATCACCAACAGGAACCACGTGTGCCATTCTCAGGATGCTGTCAATCTCCACCACCTGGTACTCATTCCCAGGTTCTTCCCACAGTAGCACGGGGCAGTGCGACGGATGAACCTCGTCGGACACCTTGTAGAACCTTACAAAGGCTCTCTCACGTTGGTCTGCCATCTCTGCTTCTGGATCCTCTGGTTCAGCCACAAACAGCATCAAAAGCCGCGCATACCAGATCACGTCCTTGGTTCCCGAAGTGCTGTCCGACGACGTCACTCGCTCTTTGCCCAAAATGGCAACATCGCTGTACCAAGGCCTTTTCATGAACTTAGGGCACGCACGCACGTAGTGAGTAATGCTTGAATACCTGGTAAAGTCCTCATCATCTGGTATCGCCATGCCCTTCCTTACTTGAATCTGGTTTCCCAATTTGACGTTGTCGGCTTGAGTTTGTGAAAGCAAGCTACGAAGTTGTGACATATCGACAGGTGCTGTAGTTTTGTACTCCTGCCACAGAGCATGCCCTGCATATCGTGGGTCCATCCAGTTCACCTTGGTCGATGTGGCAACAAGAGTGTTTCGGCCAGATTCCATGGCCTGCATACATGACGCAGTATCTTAGCAACAGTTAGTGATCAAACAACCTGATGCTGGTTTTACAATAGTGATTGAAAAATACCGCAGGGTTTAGACAAGAAGAACCAATGTAAAGACAAGGATGGTTTAGCAACACACACACCTGTTGTAGTGCGGCCATTCGTTGTGCCGCATCCTCCTTGTTGTGATCCTTATCGTCGAGCATGCGAAGCATTTGTGCCATGACAGTGTGCTTAACAATTTGTGGCATGGCATTCTGTTTGTTGCTCGCACGATATGCCCTTTTCACGAGTGGTTGGTGACGGTATTCAAACATGTTGGCGTTGTAGTGCACAAACACTCCGGATCGGCGAATGTCTTCAACGAAATGTGCGAGCTGGTGCACTTTTCCGATGTTGAATTCGGATGCTTGACTTGATCCAAAAACCTCTTTCAGTTGTGGAATCAATCTGCACAGAGGTGGAAAGGGATAGGAGAAGGTAGGAAAAGAGAGGATACGGTAGAATATAGAAGGGGGTGAGAGGCGAAGCGAAAGAGGGCAGGGGAGGAGTGGTGATGGCAAAATGAGAATTTCAGCAAGGGATGTGGCTAGGGGAGTGAAAGCATGGTGAGAGGAAGGCAAGATGGTATGGCAGAGGTATGAGTGGGAGGGCAAAGTGATAATTTCAGCAAGGGATGAGGCTAGGGGAGTGAAAGCATGGTGAGAGGAAGGCGAGATGGTATGGCAGAGGTAGGAGAGGGAGGGCAAAGTGAAATAGCAAGGGATGAGGCTAGGGGAGTGAAAGCATGGTGAGAGGAAGGCGAGGTGGTATGGCATAGGTAGGATTGGGAAGGGCAAAGTGAGAATTTCAGTAAGGGGTGTGGCTAGGGGTGTGAAAGCATGGTTAGAGGAAGGCAAGATGGTATGGCAGAGGTAGGAGTGGGAGGGAAAGGTGAGAATTTCAGCAAGGGATGAGGATAGGGGAGTGAAAGCATGGTGAGAGGAAGACGAGATGGTATGGCAGAGGTAGGAGTGGGAAGGGCAAAGTGAGAATTTCAGCAAGGGATGAGGCTAGGGGAGTGAAAGCATGGTGAGAGGAAGGCGAGATGGTATGGCAGAGGTAGGAGTGGGAGGGAAAAGTGAGAATTTCAGCAATGGATGAGGCTAGGGGAGTGAAAGCATGGTGAGAGGAAGGCAAGATGGTATGGCATAGGTAGGAGTGGGAGGGCAAAGTGAGAATTTCAGCAAGGGATGAGGCTAGGGGAGTGAAAGCATGGTGAGAGGAAGGCGAGATGGTATGGCATAGGTAGGAGTGAATAGGGCAAAGTTAGAATTTCAGCAATGGATGTGGCTAGGGGAGTGAAAGCATGGTTAGAGGAAGGCAAGATGGTATGGCAGAGGTAGGAGTGGGAGGGCAAAGTGAGAATTTCAGCAATGGATGAGGCTTGGGGAGTGAAAGCATGGTGAGAGGAAGGCAAGATGGTATGGCAGAGGTAGGAGTGGGAGGGCAAAGGGAAATTAGGGGACGATTGTGAGTTTGATGGCTAGAGGTTGTACCTTTTGATAGCGACGTCGAGTTCTTGTAAAGTGTTGTCGGTATGGTACCATCTCTTGCAGGCCAACATGTAGCAGTCTACAAATGCTGCTACAGCGTCCATGATTTTCTGGTCCACCAACCCTGCAAGGACAATTGTAGCCACCTGCATGACTGCACGGTGTTCAAATGCTTGGAACTTCGTCGCGCCTGCAAAGTAGCCACCCTTTTCATGACCTGGCAGCTGGAAACCAGAGATGTGGGTGTCTCGAGCAAGGTTTTGCAGGACCTGGTCTAGCTCCCTTAGGACATTTGTCTCCCTTGTTTTCTTGTGCATGACTCGGATGCATGACATGATGTGCATGAAAATACCGAGATCGAGAGCGTGCATGACCTCGATGAGTAGTGCCCTGTAAGGATTGACCACAACCGTCCTACCCAAGGCAAGCCCCCATATGGCAGCCTGTGTCATGGAGGAGCAAAGTACATGCGAAGGGAAATAACAAACTTAGCATAGAGAATGTTGCAAACTACATGCGAAGGAAACAACAAATGAAAGGCCATGGCTCACCTTGAATGGGTGAATGCTCAGCAACTGTGCGGCGTCCTTGCGTGCGGTGACAGTAGGAATAGCGAGCAAGCCATCCTCCTTGGCTGCTTGATCCTCCTCGGTACGATATGCGCTCACAATTTCCATGTTACTAATGTCCTCGCGTCGGACTAAGCACCTATGACATGGATAGTTGGCCTTGTGACTTGCGTAGGTACCAGCAACCTTACAAGCCTCAGGTTGATCTGCGACGTATGCGTACAAAACCAAGTAGACTAGTTGTCGTTCACCCCAAGTTTCCTTTATAATTATCCCACTGTCAAAGAGGGGTGGGGAGTGGGGTGAAGTGGGGCAGATAAGGAGTGGAATGTGTCAAACTTATATGCTATAGTCTGTTTAGGCTGTAGTGAGGTAGTTCTTATAGGGTACAACACTTCTAGGTTTGCTACTTGTACCCATCTGCTTTCTAGTTCATTCATTCCGTTCCTGATTCTAACATGGTATTCTGAGCAGGTTCCCTCGTGGGAACGTTTTTTTTAGGGCCCACCACGAACTTTTTTTTTTCCTGCCCTGCCCGAAGCGCGCCTCGCGCCAGCCTTACCTTCGCAGTCGCCCGCCCTTCCCTAGCCGGCCCTTTCTCAGCCGGCCTGTCCCTGGCCCATTACGGCCCCCTTGCTGCCCGTCGCGGCCCCTTTGCCGCCCGTAGCGGCCCCCTTTGCCGGCCGTCGCGGCCTGTTAGCCGCCCGACGCGGCCCCATTGCCGCCCGTCGCGGCCCCTTTGCAGCCCGACGAGGCCCCTCTGCCGCCCGTCGCGGCCCGTTTGACCGCCCGTCGCGGCCCCTTTGACCGCTCGTCGAGGCCCCCCTTTGCCGCCTGTCGCGGCCCCTTTGCCGCCTGGTCGCGGCCACTGCCTAGCAGCTGCCCCCTGTCGCGGCCCTGCCTTCGCCGCGTGTCGCGGCCACTGCCCTGCTGCCGCCCCAGCCGCGGCCCTGCCTCAGCCGCCCGTCGCGGCCTCTGCCCTGCAGCCGCCCACTGTCGTGGCCCTGCCTTCGCCGCCGTTGCGGCCTCTGCACTGCAGCAGCCCCTGTCGCGGCCCTGCCTTGCTGCCGCCCCTGTCGCGGCCCTGCCCTGCAACCGCCCGCTGTCGCGGCCCTGCCTTCGCAGCCCGTCGCGGCCCCTACCCTGCAGCCGCCCTTTGTCGCGGCCCTGCCCTGCAGCTGCCCCTGTCACGGCCCTGCCCTGCACCCGCCCCCGGTAAGCACTTGCGCTGTCCTGCCGCGCCGCGCCGCCTGCTGCCGCACCGCGCTGCCAGGAACCGAGCAGCGCCGCCTTGCCGAGCCGCGCCGCCCAGCCGAGCCGCGCCGCCTTTGCCAAGCCGCGCCGCCCAACCGAGCCGCGCCACACTGCTGAGCCGCGCTGACCTTCTGCTTGCCCTGCTTCTGCTGCCACTGCTGCTACTGCTGCTACTGCTGCAATGGCTAGCCCTACTGTTCTCACCTTTGATGCTGAGGGGCGTGCCGTTGACTTTGACGTGTGGGTTGACGACCTGCAGCTCTTTCTTCAGTGTGACTCTAGGGATGGGGTATCCCTTTTCGATCACACGTCCGGTGTCTCTACTGCTCCTGCTGCCACTGCTGACAGTACGGTTCGCTCGCAGTGGACCACTCGTGACGCTGTTGCTTGTCTTGCTGTTTGTAGTCACCTGCCGCCTGCTGAGCGTGCGCATTTTGGCCTGTACAAGACTGCTCAGTCTTTGTACGACGCTGTAGTTGCGCGCTACTCCTCCCCTGCCACTGCTGCCCTCAGCCGCCTCATGCTGCCGTACTTTTTCCCTGACCTTGCAGCCTTTGCCACAGTCGCTGACCTCATTGCTCACCTCCGCACTAGTGACGCCCACTACCGCGCTGCCCTTCCCACTGAGTTCTGTGCCAAGAACCCCCCCCCCCCATGTACATCACCCTTTACTACCTAATCACCTGCCTCCCTGACTCCCTTTCTTCAGTTAGGGACCACTTTCTCTCCCTTTGCCCCACCGAGCTCACTGTCGACCTGCTAGAGGAGCGCCTTGCTACAGCTGAGAAGAGTATCTTAGCTGTGCTTCTTGCGGCGACCGTCGCACCCCTTTCTTTGAGGGGTATTCCCTTGTCCCCCTTCTCCCCTCTATTGCTTCTGCTGCTGCTGTCAACCTCGTTGGCACTGAGGAGGTCGGGGCTGCGTCTGCTCCTAGTGGGAGGTGCCGCAACAGCAAGGGCAAGGGGAGCAAGGGTGGTGAAGGGGACGGCGGGGGCGGGGGTGGAGGCGGTGGAGGAGGCGGAGGGGGTGGCGGTGGAGGTGGGGGTGGTACCGGGAGTGGGGGCTTCAGTGGCGGCGGTGGAGGTGGTGGAGGAAGCAGCGGAGGTGGTGGAGGCAGCGGCAGCGGTGGTGGAGGCAGCGGCAGCGGTGGTGGAGGTGGCGGCGGCGGTGGTGCTGGTCGAGGTGCAGCCGCGCAGTGTGGAGGCTTTGGTGGTAGCCAGCGCCAGCAGCAGCCGCGTTCCCGTGAGACCCCGTCGGCCCAGCAGCTTCGTGAGTGGTACGCTCGGCGTGGGAGTTCTGGGGGTGCTGGTCCCTGCACTTACGTTCTTCGCACCGGCAGTCGTCGTGGGGAGCCATGCAGGCTGCCACACACTGCGCAGCGCTGCTTCGGTCGCTTGACTGACGTCTGGTGTGCCCAGTTTCCTGACGCTGTTGAGCTCCCTTGCTGGCATGATCTGCTTATGCAGAATGTGGCTATCTTTGATCTTGATTTCGATGCTATCCTTGCTGCCATGTATGCTTTGACTGATAGTGCTGAGGGTGATTATTACCTGAGTGTCTCACCCGACCCGTGCATTGAGGCTGCTGCTCTAGGTGCTAGTGCGTCTGCTGCTCCAGGTACTGGTGAGTCTGCTGCTCCAGGTGCTGGTGAGTCTGCTGCTCCAGGTGCTGGTGAGTCTGCTCTCTCTGGTACTGCACCTACTGAGGCCTTGCACACTTTCACACTTGACTCTGGTGCTTCGCGCTCTTTCTTTAGAGACAGCACCACACTCACGCCGCTCAGTCGGCCTGTCGCTGTCTCCCTAGCTGACCCCTCTGGGGGCCCAGTCCTTGCGCACTCTTCCACGGTTCTACCGTGTTCTGCGGCCCCGTCGGGCTTGCTGTCGGGACTCCACCTCCCCTCGTTCTCTACAAACCTGGTGAGTGGAGCTGACCTCCATGACGCGTGGGTTGACCAGTTCGCCCCTGGAGGTCAGCGTGTGACCCACTGCACTTGCTCTCGGACGGGCCGCCACCTGGCCACGTTCACCCATCGGCCAGGGTCGAGTTTGTACACACTGACTACTGCGTCTCCTCCGGTCTCTGCGTCTGGTCAGGTAGCCGAGTCTAGTTAGGTGTTTGCTGCCGCGTCCAGGTCTAGTCCTGCGTCTGCCCCCTGCTCGTGTCGTCCTCTGTCGCACGAGACTCTCCTTTGGCACCACCGCCTTGGTCACCCCTCCCTGCCTCGTCTTCGAGGTATGGCCTCCCGTACCCTTGTCTCGGGTCTACCCCGGTGCCTCCCTCCCCTTCCTCCGGGGCCTGCCCCTACCTGTGTTCCTTGTGTCGAGGGCCGGCAGGGCGCCGCTCCTCACTCCTCCACGTTCCCTCTGACAGAGGCTCCTCTGCAGACTCTTCACATGGACGTGTGGGGCCCAACCCGCGTCCGTGGACAGGGTCACGAGCGTTACTTCCTGCTGGTCGTTGACGACTACTCGCGTTACACCACAGTCTTCCCCTTGCGCAGCAAGGGTGAGGTCCCTGAGGTGTTGATCGACTGGATCCGCGGTGCTCGTCGCCAGCTCAGCGAGAGTTTCGGCTCGGACCTTCCTGTTCTGCGTCTGCACTCCGTCAGAGGTGGTGAGTTTTCCTCCGACCTCTTGAGGGCCTTCTGTCGTGCGGAGGGCATCCGCCAGACGTTCACGCTTCCGGCCTCCCCACAGCAAAATGGGATTGCTGAGCGCCGCATTGGCATGGTCATGGACGTCGCTCGTACGTCCATGATCCATGCGGCTGCTCCCCATTTTCTGTGGCCGTTCACGGTTCAGTACGCTGCGCATCAGATCAACCTTCAGCCTCGTGTCTCCTTGCCGGAGGCCACACCTACTCTGAGGTGGACGGGGAAGGTTGGCGATGCGTCCGCGTTCCGTGTCTGGGGATCTCGAGCTTTTGTCCGCGATACTTCAGCGGACAAGCTGTCCTCCCGTGCCGCTCCCTGCGTCTTCCTTGGCTTCCCCCCTGACGCACCCGGGTGGCAGTTCTACCACCCCACCTCGCGTCGTGTTCTGTCCTCTCAGGACATCACGTTTGACAAGTCGGTGTCTTACTACCGTCTCTTTCCCTACCGCGCTGCCTCTCTCCCCCCACCCGCCACTCTTCCTAGCACCAGGTACTCCTCCGGTAGACCCCCTCCCCCCTCAGGGTCCTGCCCCCTCAGGTGTGTCTCAGATAGACCCTGCCGAGTCGGTCGAGGTAGCTGTCGACTCAGGTGCTGCTAGGGGTGCTGAGCCTGCGGGTGCGGGGACTGGGGGTGCGGAGCCTGGGGGTGCTGAGCCTGAGCGTGTGGAGTGTGGGGGTGCTGAGCCTAAGCGTGTGGAGTCTGGGGGTGCTGAGCCTGAGCGTGTGGAGTATGGGGGTGCTGAGCCTGAGCGTGTGGAGCCTGGGGGTGCTGAGCCTGGGGGTACTGCGTCTGGGGGTGCTGAGCCTACGCGTGCTGAGTCTGGAGGTTCTCCGGGTGTCCCGTTGCGGCAGGAGCCCCTCTCTCCGCAGCGGCTTCGTGAGTGGTACGCTCGGCGCTGTTGGAGGTGCTGCTGGTGCTGGTGCTACTGGAGGTGCTGCTGGTGCTGGAGCTACTGGAGGTGCTGCTGGTGCTGGTGCTGCTGGAGGTACTGCTGGTGCTGATGCTGCTGGAGGTGCTGCTGGTGCTGGAGCTGCTGGAGTTGTTGGTCCTGGAGGTGCTCGTACAGGAGGTACTGGAGCTGGTGGGGCTGGTGGTGCTGCAGGCATTGGAGCTGCAGGTACTGGAGCTGGTGGTGCTGCGGGAGTTGTTACTGGAGACCCTGGAGCTGAGGGTACTGGTTCTGTGTCTGCTGTTTCTGGAGGCGCTGCGCGGCCGCGGCCGTACTACGTTCCGCTCCTTCAACAGGTTCTTGGTCGACCGCCTTCTCCTGGTCCTACTCCTCCTTTACTGAGTCCACCGCCTGTCCAGTCACAGTCGCCGTTACAGCCGTCGTCTCCACTGCCTGGTCCTTCTCCTTACTCTGGACCGACTAGAGGTCTTACGGAGCGTCGTGAGCCTAAGTCGCGTCCTATGTCGCCTGTTTCTCGTTCTGCGTCGCCTGTCCGCACTGCTCGCACTGGTTGTAGTACTCCGCGTCCTCCTCCTGTCCCTGGATCTCTCACTCTATGACTCTGCGTCCTTCCACTGCTCCACAGTGTGTCCCTCTGCCGTCTCCTCCTGCGTCCTCTCTTCCTGACCGTCCGGACCCTGCGTCTGACTCCCTTCGTGCTACTCGTCCAGCTGTCACGCGCTTTCTGGCCACTGCTGTCACTGACCCTTTGTTTGAGTCCACTGCTGCGTCTGCTCTTGTTGCTGACCTTGTTGACTTTGCTGCAGCTTGTCGCCTAGACTACGCCACTAGTCTTGTTGCTGAGTCTGCGTCTGCGTCTGTTTGTCCTCCATCCGTCGGGGGTGAGTGTGCTCTTGGCATGGACGTTCTTGAGGACAGACAGGAGGAGTTTGATTGCTTTGCCGCTACTGTACCTCATCTCATGTCCATGCTGCTTGCCCCTGAGGGAGACCCGGATGCACCAGACATCCCGACCCCGCGCTCTTACGCAGAGGCGATAGAGGGTCCCTACTCCTCTCAGTGGCAGGCAGCCATGGACGCCGAGATGGCTTCCTGGAAGTCCACACGCACCTACGTCGACGAGGTTCCCCCGCTTGGGGCGAACATCGTCAGTGGCATGTGGATCTTCTGGGTGAAGCGGCCGCCAGGTTCTCCGCCTGCCTTCAAGGCGCGTTACGTTGCACGTGGCTTCAGTCAGCGACAGGGGGTTGAATTCTTCCATACCTTCTCCCCTACCCCAAAGATGACCACTCTTCGGGTACTGCTGCACGTCGCCGCTCAGCGTGACTACGAGCTCCACTCACTTGACTTCAGCACAACCTTCCTACTGGGCAGCCTGCACGAGGAGATCTGGCTGCGCCGCCCACCTGGCTTCACTGGATCGTTTCCTGCTGGTACCCAGTGGAGCCTCCGGCGGCCAGTCTACGGTCTCCGCCAGGCACCCCGTGAGTGGCACGACACACTGAGGACGACTCTTGCTGCTCTTGGTTTTGCTCCTTCCACTGCTGACCCTTCTCTGTTTTTACGCACTGACACCACTCTGCCGCCGTTTTACGTTCTCGTGTACGTAGACGACCTCGTCTTTGCTACTGCTGACACTGAGGCACTCGCCCACGTGAAGTCCGAGCTGCAGAAGAGACACACGTGCACAGACCTGGGTGAACTGACAAGCTATCTTGGCTTGCGGATCACCCAGGACAGAGCACGGCGCACCATTACCTTGACTCAGTCACACATGGTGCAGCAGGTCCTTCAGCGCTTCGGCTTCACGTACTCCTCGCCACAGTCCACTCCTCTGCCTACTGGTCACTCGCTCTCAGCTCCACCTTCGGACGAGTCCATAGAGCCGAGTGGCCCGTATCCAAAGCTTGTGGGCTGCCTCATGTACCTGATGACTTGCACACGACCTGACCTCGCATACCCTCTCAGCCTTCTGGCCCGCTACGTGGCTCCCGGCAGGCACCGAAACGTGCACTGGGATGCTACGAAGAGGGTGTTGCGCTACTTGTGCAGTACATCGAGCATGGGGCTCGTGCTTGGAGGACGGGCTCGAGTTGTCCTCACTGGTCACGGTGACGCCTCCTGGGTTGACGACTTGGCTACGCAGCGGTCGTCACAGGGTTACACCTTCAGTCTCTTGGCGGTCTACCCGCTCGTCTTCTGTTCTCAGCTCCAGTTGTGAGGCTGAGATCTACGCTGGGGCCATGGCTGCACAGGAGCTACGCTGGCTCGCCTACCTGCTGACCGACTTGGGAGAGGCGCCTCGTTCTCCTCCAGTTCTGTACGTCGACAACAAGGCCATGCTGGCCTTGTGTCAGGAGCACAGACTGGAGCACAGAACGAAGCACATTGCTCTGCGCTACTTCCTTGCTCGAGAGTTGCAGTAGCGTGGCCAGCTTCGTCTTGCTTACGTGGCCTCTCAGGCCAACACTGCTGATGTTTTCACCAAAGCCCTTCAGCCTTGTGATCATCAGAGTTTCTGTACTGTGTTAGGTCTTGTACCTAATGTGCCTCACTTGCTTACTTCTTGACTCTACTTGTACTGTACTCTTTATACATATACCTGCATGCTTACATTTGCTAGGTTGTGTTCACTGTATTGTTTGCTCTCCTTTATATAACTCTGCATGTGAACTAGCCTTGTGGCCATTTGCTTGTGCTCAGACTGCGTGGTGACTTTGTGATCCACCCTGAGCTTGCTTTGCCTTTCTTGACTGGTCTTGTGACCTCTTGTTCTCCCCCACTTTGCCTATGGGGGTGTGTCAAACTTATAAGCTATAGTCTGTTTAGGCTGTAGTGGGGTAGTTCCTATAGGGTACAACACTTCTAGGTTTGCTACTTGTACCCATCTGCTTTCTAGTTCATTCATTCTGTTCTTGATTCTAACAGAATGGATTATTTACAAGATGGCTGATGTGTGTGAATATGAGAAGGGGCTGTAGTCGTGCTGATATGAAATGAGGGGAGGGAGCCTTGCATTCTCCAAGGGTGTCATGCTGCGTGGTGAATGAGAAGTATAGCAAGTGAATGTGAGTGTGGGTTATGCTAAGGGTATTAGAGTGGAGAGGTGGGGGTATTACCGTGCCTCTGTTTGTACCATGGTGGTTCTGTTATGAAGTGACCAGAGGTGTGGTGAGTGCTGATATGAAGTGAGCAGAGGTGTGTTAGGGGGGATTTGCAGTGACCAGAGGTGTGGTGGTGTTGATTTGCAGTGACCAGAGGTGTGGTGAGTGAGTGCTGATGTGAAGCAAGCAGTTGAGTACATATAAGAAACCCTAGATTGGGCTGTACTCGCTATAGAGTACCCCACTGCAGGCTAGACAAATACAACATTCTGACACACCCCCATAGCCAAAGTGGGGTGTAATCAGCACAATGAGCAGGTATAGCAGGAGTTCACAATAAGAAGCAAAGCTAGAGGTAATCACAGCGGGCAAGTGAGGAGGAGGAGGGACTGTGAGAGGAGAGAAGATGAGAGACGGCGGCTGAAGCTGCAGACACACGGGCAACAGGAGCTGCTGGCACAGTGGCTACCGGGACAGTGCGCCCCGGACTACTGGAGTAACTGGCTCACGGGCTACGACGAGCTACAGGAGCAACGGACCCTCGGGCGACAGGCGCAGCAGACTCTCTGGGCTACCAGGACAGTGCGCCCCGGACTACAGGTGCTGCGGACGACAAGACAGCAGCCTCCGCTCAACCTCCTCCAACTGTCCCACACACCCCCCACACACCCACTGCTTCACTCCTAACTCCACTTGCACGTCACCCCCCTAGTACCACTCCTTCGGCTCCCACACACCCACCCCCCTCAGCGGCAGCTGCAGCACTGGGAGACGGAGGAGGAGGAGGAGTAGAGGACGACGCACAGAAACTGCACCCCCATACCCCCCACCCCCAAACCCTAATTCAGGAGAACGGGCAGCAGCAGGGGTGGGGCGCCGTCAGAAGCACGGGGGACAGCGGGCAGCGCAGGGGCAGAGAAAACAGGGCGCCCACGGGCCTGGCGCAGCCCGTACGAACCGCGTGCGGGCGGCCCGAGGCGCGCCCTGGCCTGGCGCAGTCCGTACGGGCCGCGCGCGGGCCTGGCGCTGCCCGTACGGGCCGCGCGCGGGCCTGGCGCAGCCCGTACGGGCCGCGCGCGGGCCTGGCGCAGCCCGTACGGGCCGCGCGCAGGCTGTACGGGCCGCGCGCGGGCCCTACGCAGGTCGCGCAGGCCGCGACGGGCGACGGGGGGCGACGCGCGGGTCCCCGTCGCCCGTCGCAGCGCCTCCCGGGAGCGACGCGCGGAGTGACGGGGCAGAAAGCTGCCGCGCGCCTCGGGGCGCACGGCGGGCAGAAAACCGCCGCACGCTCCGAGCGCGCGGCGGGATGAAAAATCCGTCGCACGCCACGGGGCGTGCAACACACAGAGTAGCAGTAGCAGCGGAAGCAGTGAGGTGGTGGGCCCACCCACAAGATCGACCCAAGGGGATCGACCTGCTCTGATAGCATGTCAGAACTAGCAGTAGAAAGTAAGAATGAAGAAAGGAGGAGGTTCACTAGCAAGCAGTTGAGTACATATAAGAAACCCTAGATTGGGCTGTACTCGCTATAGAGTACCCCACTGCAGGCTAGACAAATACAACATTCTGACACAGAGGTGTGGTGGTGCTGATGTGGAGTGACCAGAGGTGTGGTAGGGGGGATTTGCAGTGACCAGAGGTGTGGTGAGTGAGTGCTGATGTGAAGTGACCAGAGGTGTGCTAGGGGGGATTTGCAGTGACCAGAGGTGTGGTAAGGGGGATTTGCAGTGACCAGAGGTGTGGTAAGGGGGATTTGCAGTGACCAGAGGTGTGGTGAGTGAGTGCTCATGTGAAGTGACCAGAGGTGTGCTAGGGGGGATTTGCAGTGACCAGAGGTGTGGTAAGGGGGATTTGCAGTGACCAGAGGTGTGTTGGTGCTGATTTGCAGTGACCAGAGGTGTGGTGGTGCTCATTTGCTGTGACCAGAGGCGTGGTGGTGTTGATTTGCAGTGACCAGAGGTGTGGTAAGGGGGATTTGCAGTGACCAGAGGTGTGTTGGTGCTGATTTGCAGTGACCAGAGGTGTGGTGGTGCTCATTTGCTGTGACCAGAGGTGTGTTGGTGCTGATTTGCAGTGACCAGAGGTGTGGTGGTGCTCATTTGCTGTGACCAGAGGTGTGGTGAGTGAGTGCTGATGTGAAGTGACCAGATGTGTGGTGGTGGGGATTTGCAGTGACCAGATGTGTGGTGGTGCTGATTTGCAGTGACCAGAGGTGTGGTGTTACGATGTAAGGAAAAAAACAGAAGTGAGATGGCATTTTTCACTTACTCCTTGGAAGCCTGCCTGAGGCTCTCCATGATGCGATCCAACGACTTTTGGAAGACCACGCGATGCGTCTCTTTCCCAGCTTCAGTTTTCGAATCTACGTCGGGTAAAGGGGGCAGCATTGCTATCATGATGTGGCCATGCGGCTGCCACCTATTCTTGACTGAGATGTTACCGAGGGTCAAGTACACGGGGTGACCTACTACTCTTCCATCATTGGACAGGTTGGTCCCGTCGCTGTAGACTATAACGGTAGCCAGTAAAGCACCCATCGGCAGCGTGCCTTGTATATCAATCCACATATCCCCTGTCTCTAGCCCTGCATAAATGCGTTGTTTCCGATCCGACGTGTAAAGCGGCGCAGCTCGCAACACAAACCCGTAGTGGTTCTTAGGATCTGAAAACAAAGTTTCAACTGCCGCCTTAGCGAGTGATGTCAAGCAGAGCGTGGCGACATGGTTGTCGTCATGACTAACGTCGATGGACTCCCACTCTGTTATTCCAGTCATTTGTACTAATAAAGCCTTTGCATAATTATCCATGCCTGCCCTGTTTGTATAGCTAGGTCTCTCCGTTGTTGGTTGGAAAAACAATGCTAATATGTTGTTTGTGTCAGTAGCAGATAATCCCATGCCTCCATTGCAACTGTGGATGACCTTTAAAAGGGCCTAGTCAATATCAAATGGCGGTACTACCACTGGTGGTGAGTCCATTGAGGCTGGTTCAGGTAATGAATACTCTGGGAGATCGTCTTCTCTCTCTGGAGCCATGCCTGCGGTGGTTCTAGCATTGGAGCACCCTAAACCAGGCCCTCAGATTGGTTTTGGGCTAGTCTGAAAATTCAGAGTTGGTACATGACTAAACTCTGAAAATCAGAGTTTTTCCTGCAGAAATACCACTGCACACTAGAAAAAAATGCATTTTCCCTATTTTTTCTCAAAAAAAGGCTGATTTTTCAGAGTTCACTTAAAAAAAAGGCTGAAATATCAGAGTTTTTTAGGCAAATCAGAGAAATTTCTCTGACTTCTGGGGGCCTGCCCTAAACCCGTTGACGAAGGTGCTGGTAAATCCGTAATGGGCCCATTACTCCCCTCGGCTGTCCTATGTCTAATATGCTGACCAAGTCGTCCACCTCCTCCTGATCACGTGGCCGCTTCTTGCATGCGCGTTGATGATTCTCAAGGGCTCTAGCACTTGTGAAGGTCCTCTTGCAACATATGAAAATCATGACTATCAAGATGGTAAACACAGGGGATGCCTTGTACTGGTTCATATTCAGAGGTATTAAGTAGTCCTGCCACTAGCGCCTATCCCTAAATCCTATATTCAGAGTAGTTGCTAACTATGAACAGGTAACTTAAATCCAAGGAGAGTTGCCTAATTCTAGAATAATCGCAGCTCCATTGGAACCAGCTCCTCTGCCTCCTGATACTGGAAAAACTGCATCCATTGTCAAACGGAATGTGATCAGAAGAATACTGGAATTCTAACTAGACTAAGCCTGTAAACGCTGAAGTAAAGAGATTTAACAGGTAATACTAAACTTACAGTGAACCCTGGACGTGAATCGCTGAATAGGACCACTGTCGCTTGGTTCTGTCATGAAATTTTGGCAGTGCGTTGTCAAAAACATGATTTTACGAAGTGGAGGCAAAACTAGAGTTTACAGTTAGATTATAAGCGGGAAGTTGATCAGTACGCGGTCACGACACGGGGAAATCTATATTGCTGCGCATGATCGTCGAAATCTAAGCAGATCGCGCATTGCGACGGGCGGTTTCACTCAGAACAGTGAGACTATGTAGTAGCAGTAGAAACTATGAGAAAGTACCTGCCTAACGATAATAAACAACGGGTACTTTACTACTCTAAGAGACGTTGGAGCAGGTGTTAGGGACGAGATGTAGGAAGGGGAAAGGGTTGAAAAGTCGCAACATTTTGGTGATGCGACACTCAACGATCTAATGGCGCTGTCTGATCCAATCATGTCGCTGACAAGCATGGGAAAATCGTCGCTAAGACTCGGTATCCTGCGAGGAGAAATTTGCTGGCTGTGGTCACACGACGAAAGCGATCAGTTTGATTGTCGCGTGCCAAACTGGTCGGGAATCGTTGGCCGTCGATCCTGACCACTTGGTTTGTATCGTGACGAGAAAGTCGTCGGCCGTCGTTTTACCCTGGCACGCCGAACCTGGCCCCCTGAGGTGTCGCGAGCCAACATGCGATCTCCCTTTTAAACAAAATCCGTCAGAGGCACAACAACAGTGTGGTATTACAATTTGTTTCCTACGCCTGTTTTTGAAGTTAACGTAGCAGGGTAAACTGCATTAATAGCACAATAAAGTCATGGGATATATTCAGATTTAGATAACAAATACCCTTTCTTTTACGCATCTATAAATGATTATATTAAAGGTGTGAAATATATTACATCAACGATATCGTTTTAATACTTGTATCACGTTGTAAACAATTTTTGACAAGTTCATATTAGCAAAAATCTATAATGACCAATACACGAACGACGAGACTTAAACAAGTTCCCGTGGAAACTGGAAACGCAGCGGAATTTCCCCCGATCTGATTGCTGGAAAACACAATCAGTCTACAGCAAGCAAGTAAATTTCGCGCGTTGGAGTCACGCAGTTTCGTGGCCAATAAAATTTGCGGGAAACCTGTTCGCAGATTTCCCAACTTCATCACTCGCAATCAGCAGGAAACCAGTATCGGCAGCAAACCCACTCGCAACCTGCGAGCGAACGAAGGTAAATGTGCGATGCGGAAGAGTGGTCGACGGTGATTACGACACTCGATAGCGTGCAAGACACTTGGACAAAGGAAATGGTGGTCGATCGGCTTCTCCATGAAGAATCGCGTTGCCGACAATTCGCTAATGAGAGCGTGAGTACCGCCATGTTCTCTGGAGGGAGTTCCGGAAAGAAGTCCACGTGGAGCAAAGGTGCGACGAAGACGTCGTCCGGTGGAAGCGAGCTCGGCAAGGGAAACGCGTCAAACGGCTCGAGAAAGTGTCACTATTGTGGCAAAACGGGACACTTTTGGCGAGAGTGTCAGAAACACCCGAGTGATTGGACTCCATCAAAGGCGCGGAACCAAGAGGGCAACGCGCACACGGCATCCGGCAAGGTGGATGATACAAGGGAGTCGATCATGTTATTGGCCGATGACGGGACGAACACTCCAAGCGACGCGTGGTTCCTTGACACCGACGCAACACAACACATGACGCACTCGGCATCGTTCCTCACCAACGTTGGTGCACCGGGGGACGTCACGCACGTCGTCTTCGGAAACGACAAGTCGCTACCGGTGGTCGGAGTTGGGAGTACGCGTCTCATCGTTGATGGCGGACCGGTGGACATCACGAACGTACTTCTTATCACGGGGTTGAAGGTGAATCTCCTCTCCGTCACTCAACTCGCGAAGAAGGGTGTGAAGGTGACCATCGACGACGCGAAAATGAACCTCTTTTGGAAGAGGGAACAATTCGCGCAAGGTGTTCTCAACGGGGAACTCTACCAACTCAAGACGCACCCGAGAGCGGCTTCGTCCAACGTGGCGCAAGGATCCAAAGCGACTCTTAAGGCGTAGCATAATCGTCTTGCGCACGCCAACTATGAGTCGGTCAAGGAGTTGGCCAACAAAGGACTTGCAAAGGGAGTCGACGTGGCCACCGGCGACGACGAGAAGGGCGTGTGCGCGGCGTGTGTCGAAGGAAAAATGGCTCGCAAGCCATTTAGTAGCCGAACATCACCCCTCGCTAAGGACCTGCTTGCGCTTGTTCACATGGACGTGTCTGGACCGATGCGGCATGCATCAAAGGGAGGAGCACGATTCCTCTTGGTGATGCTTGATGACGCGTCGCGGATGTGTTGAACCCGAATCTTGAAAGCTAAGGGAGATGCGGGCAAGGCAATCCAAGCATGGGCGCTCAAAGTTTGCGACGACGACAAGAAGCGGATCAAGGCTATTCGCACCGATGGTGGCGGCGAATTCGTGAACGTGGAGCTTGAGAAATGGATGAAGAGCAAGGGCTTTAAGCACGACGTCACAACACCCTACACACCCCAACAAAATGGAGCGGCGGAGCGGCTTAATCGCACGTTGGTGGAAGCCGTTCGTTCACTTCTTCAACACTCCAAGCTTGGGAGCGAGTGGTGGGGTGAGGCGAGTTCGTTAGCGGCGTGGATTCGCAACCGTTTGCCAACGAAGGTGCTCCCGGGAACGACTCCGTTCGAAGCATGGACCGGAACAAAGCCGAACCTATCCTGCCTACGCACCTTTTGGGTGTCTTTGCTACTACCATGTACCGGACCCCCTTCGCCACAAGTTGCAACCGAAGGCTCGTGCAGCGGTCTACTTGGGAATTGCGGCGAACGAGCGTGCGTGGCGGGTGTGGGACTTGGGTGAAAAGCGCGTCGTCACGTCTCGGGACGTGGTCTTCGATGAAGACAAGTTCCTGTCGAAGGAGAAACCAACGCAACAACTCACCTTCATCCTTCTGGCACGAGAGGAGGTTGAAGGGAGTGAGGTTCCACCGCAAGTGGAAATGGAAGCCGAAAATGGAGGGGGGGAGAACGAGGAGAGCGATGATGAGGTTATGGAGGTGCCACTAACCGCGGCGGCAACATCCTCTACATCTTCCTCCCTACCATTGGCATTGACCCGCGAGCGTCATGTTCCTCGTCCTCACCCCAAGTACGACGACTATGCTACGGCAGCCGTTGGGGAGTTGGATAAGGAGGGCGCGGCATTTTTCTTCGCGACCAAGGGTGATGATGAACACGTGGAATCTCTCACGGAACCACTCCCTAAAGATTCATCCCGTGCATGCTATGAGCATGTTGGACTGCACACCTAGTGGGTTGGGTGCAAGGGGGAGTGTTGGAGAGAGTTCGGTGGTGGGGCGGTTGTATGCCCCCAACCCACCGAGGGCACTTCGGTGCCTCCGATCCCTTTGACTAGGGATCGGTGGGGAGCCACCGGTTGACTTCGGGAGACTCCTTGTTCGGTGCCACGTGGCGGCACCACAATCCAACCTTCATTTGGAAGGCGCGTTCGGTTTGGAGGGCCTAATGTAAGGAGCCCTCCAAAAGGAAGGAGGGCCTCCTTGGGGGGGGGGAGGGTTGTGTAAGGAAAATTCCCTTTCCTTACTTCGCGTCCCTGCCTACTGCGTACGTGACCATTCCCGCCGTCGGCACCCAACGGTGAAACGTTACCCGCTCGCGATGTCATAATGTTATAGTGGTTACATCTTTGTAGGCTATAGTGGGGTAGCCCATAAGGGGTACAACCCAATTAGGGTTAGTACTTGTACCCAACTGTTTCATAGTTCATTCATTCTCGTTCATTCTTCTGACATGGTTTCAGAGCAGGTCCTCTGCTAGGACCGTTTTTTCCTTAGGCCCACCACAGCGCTACCCCGTTAGCCGCCTTCTGCAGCCCTCGAGCTGCCCCTACTACCTGTCGCGACCGTTAGGCCCCTAGGCCCGACGCCACTAGCCCGTCGCCTCGGCCCGTCGCCCCCGGCCCGTCGCCCGTCACCCCCCCCTAGGCCCGGCCCGTAGCCCGTCGCCCCGCGGCCCGTCGCCCTTAGGCCCCCCGAGGCCCGTCGTTCCTGGCCCCGCGGCCCGTCGCCCCTAGGCCCTTGGCCCCTCGGCCCTTTGCTCCTGGCCCCGCGGCCCGTCGCCCTAGGCCCGTCGCCCCCGGCCCTTCGCCTGTCGCCACCTAGGCCCGTCGCCCCGCGGCCCGTCGACCGTCGCCCCCCCCCAGGCCCGGCCCGTAGCCCGTCGCCCCGCAGCCCGTCGCCCCTCGGCCCCGTGGCCCGTCGCCCCTAGGCCCCGCGGCCCGTCGCCCTTAGGCCCCCCGAGGCCCGTCGTTCCTGGCCTCGCGGCCCGTCGCCCCTAGGCCCCCGGCCCCTCGGCCCTTTCGTTCCTGGCCCCGCGGCCCGTTGCCCCTAAGCCCTCGGCCCCTGGGCCCGTTGCTCCTGGCCCCGTGGCCCGTCGCCCCTAGGCCCTGCGGCCTGTCGCCCCTAGGCCCCCGGCCCTTTGGCCCGTCGTTCCTGGCCCCGCAGCCCGTCGCCCCTAGGCCCCCGGCCCCTCGGCCCGTCTCTCCTGGCCCCGTGGCCCGTCACCCCTAGGCCCCGTGGCCTGTAGCCCCTAGGCCCCCGGCCCGTCACTCCTAGCCCTGCGGCCCGTCGCCCCTAGGCCCCGCGGCCCGTCGCTCCTGGCCCCGCGGCCCTTCCCCCCTAGCCCCGGCCCTTAGTCCCTGGCCCCGCGGCCCGTCGCCCCTAGGCCCTTGAGCCGCCCCTCCTGCAGCCTGCTGCCTACCCTGTTCCTCGCGCGGCCCAGCTTCTGCCCGCCCTGCGTGCTGCGCCACTATGGCTTTTCTCCGCGTGCTAGCATTCGATCATGAGGGACGCCCCCTGCAATTTGACACGTGGCTCGACAACCTGCAGCTGTACCTGCTGAGCGACTCTAAGGACAGTGTTTCGTTGTTTGACCACACGTCTGGCGCCGCTCCCGCCCCTCCCGCCACAGCTGACAGTGCGACCCGTTCACAGTGGCTGACTCGCGACGCTGCTGCCCGCTTAGTCATTCGCAACCACCTCCCGTTGGCCGAATGCGCTCACTTCGGACAGCACACGACAGGGCAGGCACTGTACGACGCTATAGTCGCTCGCTACTCCTCGCCTGCCACAGCTGCTCTAGGCCGCTTCCTACTGCCCTACCTGTTCCCCGAGTTGTCCGCCTTTGCCATAGTCGAGGACCTGGTTTCCCACCTTCACGCTAGCGGCGCTCGCTACCGCCCCCGCTGAGTTCCTTGACAAGAACCAGCCCCCGATATTCATCACTCTCTACTTTATAGTCACCTGCCTCCCTGACTCTCTTCGCTCTGTCAGGGACCACTTTCTCTCCCTTGACCCCACCTCCCTCACTGTTGACCTACTCGAGCAGCACCTCCTTGCAGCTGAGACTAGTGCAGTAGCTGTAGGTGCTGCTCGTGGCACTCCATGCACGCCCTTCTTTGAGGGGTGCTCCCCCTCCCCCCTTGCCCCCTCCTACGCCTCTGCTGCTGCTGTAGACGTCCTTAGTACTGAGGATGTCGGGGCTGCTTCTGCTAGTGCGAAGTGCCGCAGCGGCAAGGGCAAGGGTGGCAGGGGTGGTGGAGGGGGCAGCGGGAGTGGTGGTGGGGGCAGCAGTGGAGGTAGTGGAGGCAGTGGAGGTGGTGGCAGCGGTGGAGGGAGTGGGGGCGTTGGTGGCGGCAATGGAGGCAGCGGTGGGAGTGGCGGCAGTGGCAGCGGTGGCAGTGGTGGCGGTAGGACTGGAGCTTAGCGTGAAGGTTCTGGAGGAGGCCAGCGGCAGCGGCAGCAGCGTCGGAGCGAGACCCCGTCGCCCCAGCAGCTTCGTGAGTGGTTGTTTCAGCGTGGGGCGTCTGGGGGTAGTGTGAGCTGCCCGTATGTCATTCGCACGGGTGACCGTGCTGGTCAGACATGCGGGAAGTCTCACACGCAGCACCGCTGCTTCTCCCGTCTCGACGATGCGTGGTGTGCTGAGTTTGGCGATGAGGTCGAGCGCCCCCACTGGGCAGAGCTGCTTAGGTCTGGTGTTGCGATCTTTGACCTAGACTATGATGCTATTCTTTCTGCTATGTATGCTTTGTCTGCTAGTGCTGAGGGTGACTGTTACTGGTGTGTCCCGCCTGACCCAGGTATAGAGACTGCTGCTCTAGGTGCTAGTGAGTCTTCTCTCCCTGGTACTGCGCTTGCTGAGGCCTTGCACACCTTCACGCTGGACTCAGGTGCCTCACACTGTTTCTTTCGTGACAGCACCACCCTCACTCCTCTCCCTGCACCTGTCCCGGTCAGACAGGCTGACCCCTCCGGGGGTACGATCGTTGTCCGTTCCTCCACTATCCTCCCGTGTCAGGCGGTTCTGTCTGGCTCACTGTCAGGTCTTCACCTCCCCTCGTTCTCTACGAACTTGGTGAGTACCGCTGCCCTCCAGGACGCGATTGTCACTACCACCACTCCTGGGGGTCAGCATGTGTCGATCTGCACGTGTACACGGACGGGTCGTCACCTAGCCACGTTCACTCGTCGGCCAGGGTCGAGTCTGTACACACTGGCTACCGAGCCTCCTCAGGTAGCTGAATCTGCTTAGGTGTCTGCGTCAGGTCAGGTAGCACCCCCTTGCTCGTGTCGCCTCCTGTCGCACCAGACTCTTCTGTGGCACCACCGCCTGGGTTACCCCTCCCTGCCACGCCTTCGTGGTATGCACTCCCGTCTCCTTGTCTCTGGTCTTCCCAGGTCTCTGCCTCCCTTACCGCCCTCGCCTGCCCCGCCCTGCCTTCCTTGCGTCGAGGGGCGGCAGCGCGTCGCTCCTCACTCCTCCTCGTTTCCCCCGACGACTGCTCCCCTGTAGACTCTCCACATGGACGTGTGGGGCCCAGCCCGCGTTGGTGGACAAGACCGCGAGCGCTACTTCCTGCTGGTTGTTGACAACTACACGCGTTACACCATGGTCTTCCCCTTGCGCAGCAAGGGTGAGGTCCTTGATGTCTTGATCCCTTGGATCCACGCAGTCCGTCTCCTTCTGCACGAGCGGTTCCGCAAGGGCCTTCCTGTCCTGCGTCTGCACTCTGACAGAGGTGGTGAGTTCTCCTCCGACCTCTTGCGGGACTTTTGTCGTGGGGAGGGCATTCTCCAGTCATTCACGCTTCCGGACCCCCCTCAGCAAAATGGGATTGCTGAGCGCCGCATTGGTTTAGTCATGGAGGTTGCTCGTACCTCCATGATCCATGCGGCTGCTCCCCATTTTCTGTGGCCGTTTGCGGTCTGGTACGTTGCGCATCAGCTCAACCTCTGGCTCCGTGTCTCCTTCCCGGAGACCTCGCCTACACTTCGTTGGACGGGGAAGGTTGGCGATGCGTCGGTGTTCCGGGTCTGGGGTTCTTGTGCCTTTGTTCGCGATACGTCCGCGGAAAAGCTCTCTGCCCGCGCTATTCCCTGCGTCTTCCTTGGCTTTTCCCCTGACGCGCTTAGCTGCCAGTTTTACCACCCCACCTCGCGCCGTGTCTTCTCCTCTCAGGACGTCACGTTTGACGAGTCGGTTCCCTTTTACCGTCTCTTCCCCTACCGCTCTGCCCCTCCCCCACCCCTGCCGCTCTTCCTTGCTCCAGGTCCCCCTCCGGTAGACCCTCTCCCCCCCCAGGGTCGTCCTCCCTCAGGTGTGTCTCATGTAGACCCTCTCCCTTGTACTGCGCCTGTTGAGGTAGCTGTCGGCTCAGGTGCTGCGTCTGGGGGTGCTGCGTCTAGGGGTGCGGAGCCGGGGGGTGCGGAGTCTGAGGGTGCTGGGTCTGGGGTTGCTGGGCCTGGGGGTGAGGAGTCTGGGGGTGGTGAGCCTGCGGGTGTGGAGCCTGGGGTGCTGAGGCGGAGGATGTTGAGCTTGGGGGTGCTAAGTCGGAGGGTGCAGAGTCTGGGGGTGCTGAGCCTAGGGGTGCTGCTTCGTCTGGAGGTCCTGCTGGTGCTTTGCTGCGACTGTCTCCGCAGCAGCTGCCTGAGTGGCTTGTTTGGCGCGCACGCCTTCGGAGTGGAGCTACCGGAGCTGGAGGCACTGGATGTGAGAATCGAGAAGAAATGAGTGAGGATGATTGCACTAGAAAGCATTGGGATACATATAGCAAACCCTAACAGGGTTGTACGCACTACAGAGTACCCCACTGCAGACTAGAGAAACATAATATTCTGACACACCCCCATAGTCAAAGTGGGGTATGATCAGCACAACAAGCAAAGCAAAGCAAGCTCAGGGTGGATCACAATGTCACCACACATTCTGAGCACAAGTACAAGAAGTAACAGTTTAAAGTTCACAATAAATAAGTAAACCTAGAGGCTATCACAGAGGGCAAGTGAGGAGGAGGAGGCTGGACTAATAGGAGAGGAGAGAGGAGGCAACGGCGGAAGCTGCAGACACACGGACAACAGGAGCGGCGCGCACTGTGGCTACCGGAGGCGCACCTCCGGACTACATGAGTAACTGGCTCCGCGGCTAAGACGAGCGGCAGGAGCAACGGACCCACGGGCGACTGGCGCAGCGGCATCACTGGGCTACCGGAAGCGCACCTCCGGACTACTGGCACTGCTAGCAACACGACGGCTACCTCCACCCAACCTCCCTCTACTGCCGCACCCCCCATTCACACACCCCCTGCTGCACCCCTAGGTTCACTCACACTCCACCCCCTAGCATCACTCCGTCGACTCACACACACCCACCCCCCTCAGCGGCAGCTGCAGCAGTGGGAGACGGAGTAGGAGGAGGAGCAGGGGATGCCACACACCCGCCACCCCCATACCCCCCCCCCACTGCTGCACCTGCAGCAGGGGATGGAGGAGAAGGGGGGGGGGGGTGCTGTGCATGGCGCGTGCAGAGGGCAGCAGGGCGCACGGGGCGCACAGGGCAGCAGGGCGCGCGGGGCGCGGCAGGGCTGGCGGGTTGGCCACACCCGCCACCCCCATACCCTCCCCCACTGCTGCACCCGCAGCAGAGAGATGGGGGGGGGGGGGGGGGCGGGGGGGGCAGGCAGGTGCTGCAGGTCCCCTCCTGCCTCCCCCAATGGGCAGCACAGGGAGGCGGCGGCACCGGGTCCAGGGGCGGCGGCGCGGGGTGCAGCAGGGCTGGCGGGTTGGCCACACCCGCCACCCCCATACCCTCCCCCACTGCTGCACCCGCAGCAGAGAGATGGGGGGGGGGGGGGCGGGAGGGGGGGCGGCACAGGGA
Organism: Closterium sp. Naga37s-1; assembly: GCA_947471745.1. Taxonomy (NCBI): domain Eukaryota; kingdom Viridiplantae; phylum Streptophyta; class Zygnematophyceae; order Desmidiales; family Closteriaceae; genus Closterium; species Closterium sp. Naga37s-1. The sequence goes on from CANJKZ010000979.1 coordinate 1,127,689, forward strand.
GGCGGCGGCACCGGGTCCAGGGGCGGCGGCGCGGGGTGCAGCAGGGCTGGCGGGTTGGCCACACCCGCCACCCCCATACCCTCCCCCACTGCTGCACCCGCAGCAGAGAGATGGGGGGGGCGGGGGGGGGGGGGCGGCACAGGGAGGCGGCGGCACCGGGTCCAGGGGCGGCGGCGCGGGGTCCAGGGGCGGCTGCTCCAGGGGCCAGGGGCCAGGGGCGGCTGCTGAGGTCCAGGAGCGGCTGCACCAGGGGTGGCTGCACCAGGGGCGGCTGCACCAGGGGCGGCTGCTCCAGGGGCTGCTGCACCAGGGGCGGCTGCTCCAGGGGCGGCTGCACCAGGGGCGGCTGCACCAGGGGCGGCTGCTCCAGGGGCGGCTGCACCAGGGGCGGCTGCTCCGACACGTGCCCCCACCCCCCAGGTCGCCCCTCCCGTCGCCTGTTGAGGCGACCTGAGGGGGGGGGGGGAGGGGGGGGGGGGGGTGCTGTGCATGGCGCGTGCAGAGGGCAGCAGGCCGCACGGGGTGCACAGGGCAGCAGGGCACGCGGGGCGCAGCAGGGATGGCGGGTTGGCCACACCCGCCACCCCCATACCCTCCCCCACTGCTGCACCCGCAGCAGAGAGATGGGGGGGGGGGGGGGCAGGCAGGTGCTGCAGGTCCCCTCCCCCCACTGCCGCATCCGCACCAGGGGGATGGCAGATCCCCTCCCCCCACTGCTGCACCCGCAGCAGGGGGAGGGAGAGGAGAAAAGGGCAACAGGAGCGGCGCGGGGTCCAGGGGCGGCTGCTCCAGGGGCCAGGGGCCAGGGGCGGCTGCTGAGGTCCAGGAGCGGCTGCACCAGGGGCGGCTGCTCCAGGGGCGGCTGCACCAGGGGCGGCTGCTCCAGGGGCGGCTGCACCAGGGGCGGCTGCACCAGGGGCGGCTGCTCCAGGGGCTGCTGCACCAGGGGCGGCTGCTCCAGCGGCGGCTGCACCAGGGGCGGCTGCACCAGGGGCGGCTGCACCAGGGGCGGCTGCTCCGACGCGTGGCCCCCCCCCCCAGGTCGCCCCTCCCGTCGCCTGTTGAGGCGACCTGAGGGGGGGGGGGGGGGTGGGGGGGAGGAGTACAGGGGGGGGGGCGACGCGCGGCCTCCCAGGGCGCCAGAGCAGGCGGAAGAAGGGGCGACGCGCGCCCCCCCAGGTCGCCCCTCCCGTCGCCTTACGTGGCGACCCGGGGGGGGGGGGGGGGGGGGGGCGGGGGGGGGGGGGCGGTGCACAGGCCCCTGGTGCGCCACGACCGGCATGAGGGCGGGGCCTGGGTCGGGGCAGGTCCGGGACAGGGCCGGGACGGGGCCGAGGAAGGGCCGGGGCGGGCCGCGAAGGGGCCTAACGGGCCGCGAAGGGGCCGCGACAAGCCGCGACGGGGCCTAACGGGCCGAGAAAGGGGCCGGGGAAGGGCCTGGGCTGGCCGCGAAGGGGCCTAACGGGCCGCGAAGGGGCCGCGACAAGCCGCGACGGGGCCTAACGGGCCGAGAAAGGGTCGGGGCAGGGCCGGGGTCGGGGCAGGTCCGGGACAGGGCCGGGACGGGGCCGAGGAAGGGCCGGGGCGGGCCGCGAAGGGGCCTAACGGGCCGCGAACGGGGCCTGACGGGGCCTTACGGGGCCTGACGGGGCCGAACGGGGCCGCAAACAGGGCCTGACGGGGCCGCAAACGGGGCCTGACGGGGCCTTACGGGGCCTGACGGGGCCGCAAACGGGGCCTGACGGGGCCGCGAAGGGCCTCACTAGGGGCCGCGAAGGGGCCTTACGAGGGGGCCGCGAAAGGGGCCTTACGAGGGGGGCCGCGAAGGGGCCTAACGAGGGGCCGCGAAGGGGGCCGTACGAGGGGCCGCGAAGGGGCCTTACGAGGGGCCGCGAAGGGGCCTAACGAGGGGCCGCGAAGGGCCTTACGAGGGGCCGCGAAGGGGCCTAACGAGGGGCCGCGAAGGGCCTTACGAGGGGCCGCGAAGGGCCGTTAAGGGCAGGCGCGACGCGCGCCTAGGGTAGGAAAAATTTCAGTGGTAAACGTGGTGGGCCCTTGGGAAGGATCGAAATTGCTCTATACCATGTGAGAATCGAGAAGAAATGAGTGAGGATGATTGCACTAGAAAGCATTGGGATACATATAGCAAACCCTAACAGGGTTGTACTCACTACAGAGTACCCCACTGCAGACTAGAGAAACATAATATTCTGACACTGGAGACGCTGGAGCTGGAGGTACTGGGGTTACTGTTGGAGCTGGTGGTACTGGAGGTACTGTGGCTGCTGGTCCTGGAGGTGCTCGTACTAGGGGTACTAGAGCTGCTGGGACTGGTGGTGTTGGGGGAGCTGGAGATGGAGACCCTACGGATCATGGGGCAGCTGGAGCTGGAGGCGCTGGAGCTGGTGACACTGGCACTGGAGGCGCTGGAGCTGGAGGAGCTGGAGTTGGTGGCACTGGCGCTGGAGGCGCTGGAGATGGAGGAGCTGGAGTTGGAGGCTCGGGCGAGGGAGACGCTGGAGCTGGAGGAGCTGGAGCTGTTGACCCTGGAGGCACTGTGCGGCCGCGACCGTACTTCGTTCCCCTGCTTCAGCAGGTTCTTAGTGTCCCGTCTTCTACTAGCCTTACTCCTCCCCTCCTGTGTCCACCGCCTGACCAGTCGCAGCTGCCGTTACAGCCAGCCTCCCCACTGCCTGCTCCTTCTCCTTACACTGAGCAGTCCGACGGTCTTACCGAGCGTCGTGAGCTTGCGTCTCGTCCTGTCTCGCACGTTCGCACTACTCCTTGCGTTCCTCGTTCGCGTCCTCCTCCTGTCCCCGGCACGCACGCTATGGCACTTCGTCCTTCCTCTGTTCCACTACGTGTTCCTCTGCCTGCTCCTCCTGCGTCCTCTCTTCCTAAGGTCCCTGACCCTGAGTCTGACCGTGCTCGTGCCGCCAGTCCCACTATCTCTTGTCTCCTCGCCACTGCTGTCACTGACCCTTCTTTTGAGTCTGCTGCTGCGTCTGCCCTCGTTGCTGAGCTGGTTGACTTTGTTGCTGCTTGTCGTCTAGACTACGCCACTGCTCTTGTTGCTGAGTCTGCGTCTGCCAGTCCTTCGTCCGTCGGGGGTGAGTGTGCTCTTCGCAAGGACGTCCTTGAGGATAGTCAGGAGGACTTTGAGTGTCTTGCAGCTGCTATACCTCGTTTCGCTTCCATGCTGCTTGCCCCTGAGGGAGACCCGGATGCACCAGACATCCCAACCCCGCGCTCTTACGCAGAGGCGATTACGGGTCCTTACTCCTCTCAGTGACAGGTAGCCATGGATGCCGAGATGGCATCCTGGAAGTCCACAGGAACCTAGGTCGACGAGGTTCCCCCACCTGGGGCGAACATAGTCGATGGCATGTGGATTTTCAGGGTGAAGCGGCCGCCGGGTTCTCCGCCTGCCTTCAAGGCGCATTACGTTGCTCGAGGCTTCAGTCAGCGACAGGGGGTTGACTACTTCCAGACCTTTTCCCCCACCCCGAAGATGACTACTCTTCAGGTGTTGCTGCATGCCGCTTCTCAGCGTGACTACGAGCTGCACTCTGTGGACTTCAGCACAGCTTTCCTGCAGGGCAGCCTGCACGAGGAGATCTGGCTGCGCCGCCCACCTGGCTTCACTGGGTCGTTTCATGCAGGTACCCAGTGGAGCCCTCGGCGGCCAGTCTACGGTCTCCGCCAGGCGCCTCGCGAGTGGCACGACACACTGAGGACTACACTTGCGGCTCTTGGGTTTGCTCCTTCTACTGCTGACCCGTCGCTGTTTCTACGCACCGACACCTCGCTGCCGCCGTTCTACGTCCTCATGTACGTCGACGACCTCGTCTTTGCCACTGCTGACACTGAGGCACTAACCCTTGTGAAGTCGGAACTGCAGAAGAGACACACCTGCACTAACCTGGGTGAAATGCGCAGCTATCTTGGCCTGCAGATCACCCGGGACAGAGCACGGCGCACCATCACCTTGACTCAGTCACACATGGTGCACCAGGTCCTTCAGCGTTTCGGTTTCCAGTTCTCCTCGCCATAGCCCACTCCTCTGTCTACCAGCCACTTGCTCTCAGCTCCACCTTTGGATGAGTCCGTAGAGCCGAGTGGTCCGTACCCAGAGCTTGTGGGTTGCCTCATGTACCTGATGACGTGCACACGACCTGACCTCGCGTACCCTCTCAGCCTTCTGGCTCGCTACGTGGCTCCCGGTAGGCACCGAAAGGTGCACTGGGATGCTGCGAAGAGGGTACTGCGCTACTTGTGCAGTACGTCAGGCATGGGGCTCGTGCTTGGAGGACGGGGTCCAGTTGTCCTCACTGGTCACGCAGCCGCCTCCTGGGTTGACGACTCAGCTACGCAGCGGTCGTCACAGGGTTACACCTTCAGCCTTGGTTCCGGCTCTGTTTCCTGGAGGGCTACTCGCTCGTCTTCGGTTCTCAGCTCCAGTTGTGAGGCTGAGATATACGCCGGGGCCATGGCTGCACAGGAGTTACGCTGGCTCACCTACCTGCTGACTGATTTGGGAGAGCAGCCTCGTTCGCCTCCAGTTCTGTACGTAGACAACAAGGCCATGATTGCCTTGTGTCAGGAGCACAGACTGGAGCACAGAACGAAGCACATCGCTCTACGATACTTCCTTGCTCGAGAGTTGCAGCAGCGTGGCAAGCTTCGTCTTGCGTACGTGGCCACTAGGGCCAACACTGCTGATATATTCACGAAGGCACTTCCGCCTGGTGATCACCAGCGCTTCTCTACTGTGTTACGCCTTGTGCCTATTTTGCCTCACTTGCTCACTGCTTGACTCTGCTTGTACTGTGATATATATATATACATATATATATACATATATATATACCTGCATGCTTGCACTTGCTAGGGTATGATCACTGTATTGTTTGCTCTCTTTTATATCACTCTGCATGTGAACTGGCCTTGTGGCCCTTTGCTTGTGCTCAGACTGTGTGTTGACTTTGTGATCCACCCTGAGCTTGCTTTTCTTTTCTTGACTGGTCTTGTGACCACTTGTTCTCCCCCACTTTGCCTATCGGAGTGTGTCAGAATGTTACCGTATAGTGGTTACATTTGTGTAGGCTATAGTGGGGTAGCCAATAAGGGGTACAACCCAATTAGGGTTAGTACTTGTACCCAACTGTTTCATAGTTCATTCATTCTCGTTCATTCTTCTGACACGCGACACTCGCCTCGACCCCGACTCCCGCCAATGCTCACATGCGACTTCTGATGTCATATGTACAGCTGGACGTCAGCCTCGTTAGCGAATTACATTATACAAGTCTCCTCCATCATTTTGATTTCCACCTAGATTAATATGCTACATTTGTACATATTTAGTACGCTGTATAGATTTCTTACAGGAACTCACAATTGTCAACATGGGCTCACATAACAAGATGAAAATGCCTTGTAAACTTGTCTGTTTACATTATTATGCTTATCAATATATACAGAAGCAGAGGACCAGGATTTACGTAGTCTCAGGTGCTAGTAACGGATTACCCAAGGCTTCTTTCGGGTATGCCTTGAAGAGCTGCCGAAGTTCCGCCTCTGCGAAGCTTTCCCCCAAATTATTCCCGCCATCTGCCACATAGTCTGCATTTTCCAGAATATCCGTTGATCCAGCTGCCTTCAGTAGATTAACTACGTAGTCGTCATGGAAGCGCCGGTCACGATGCGGGCGCGAAGAGACTCCAGGTGCTTTGGTCCGCACGTCGCCGACGTGTTGAAATAGCGACGGCACGTGCACGTATCCCGTTCGGTTGGCGCTAGTTAGGTATTTGTTTACTAGCCAATCCATAGGAGCCTCGGTGAATCGCTCCTCCACAAACCCTAGCAGATCGTCGAGCGCCGATACGTTGAAAAGCAGAGCCTGAGCGCAGCAGGGAATCAGATACTCCCCGCCATGATCATATGGCCAGAGGTACGATTCGGGATAGTAAAGCGATAGGACCGTCCACTCCTTCTCCTTGATTTCCTCGTTAATGAATTTCTCGATTCCGATATCGTACAGCCGGGCTGGCCTCGTGTCGTCTTGCAGCAGCAGGATGTATTTCGGTTTCGTCGCCATGCACTGCCGCATCACGTAGACGAAGTCCATTACCAGCTTCGTTCGCCATCGCCAGGATTTCCAGCCGTCGCTGGCCATCTCGTTTGTCACGCCCAACTTTCGCAACTCCTCCTCGTCTTCCTGAACGAAGTCGCACGCATCTTGGCGAGATGGTAACACCGTTACATTCAGCGACGATTCATTTCCAGCCAATCTGAGAGCTTTCTCATGCAGAACTCCCGCCATCGTCTCCTTTCGTTCTTCCAAGTCTCCCTGAGGAGTTAGTACCGGCTCCTTAGGTGATTCCACGTCACGCCGCGTCGCGCCGTCGGGAAGGCTTCTTGTCGTCGTAGTAGGCCTCAGGTCCTCCTCCAAAGCGCTGGCGTCTGACGCTGCGCGTGCTGCGGCTTGTTTCTTGAGGCGCTGTAAAAATTCCCGTTTTTCGTCGCAGCCAGAGCTGTAGACCACGACATTCATGTCTTTAAAGCCGCCAGTCATGTTAGACGGAGACCGTCGCCGTTCCAGCATCTCAAGAAGAGACACTGGGAAGTGCCACGGTGGCAGCTTGCGTCGTTCAGGAAAGACTCGTGGCATCGAAGCTATAGCCACGCAGACTTCATGTTGATTGTCAGTGCTTTTGCTGCTACTCCCGTCGCTGTCGGTGGGGAGCCCGTTTCCGCCGTTGCTCTTTTGATGACCCCCCGCCGTTTGACTTCGCCTTCCGTTGCTGCCACGTGTCGCGTCCTGGAGTGCGACATTTGGCTCGAAGTAGTCTCGTCCGACGTGGCGACGCATATGTAGAGGACTCAAATTCGTGTACTCTGCTGAAGCTGATGCGTTAATAGCTCCAGAGGCGTCGTCGTCGTTCCCTGCTGTTGAATTAGAAGACGGACGAGGCTGTGCTGAAGAAAGGAAGGTCCTGAAAACGGATCTGGCGAACGTGGACGGTAACCGGGTTACAGATTCTGACGCCGACTGTAACGAGGTCAACGGCGACTGTGGAGAGAGCAGCTGTCGCCTGTGAAACTCGAACACCTTCCCAGGTCGAAGCAAGCCCAGTCGTTCATGGATTTGAACATGGCGATTGAGCCTGGTGCTAGCCCAAGGCGCGAAGATTAAAACGAGGCCACAAACGAGAAGCAGGAAAGCGAGGCGGTAAGGTCTGGAGTGCCTCGCGCGTGGCGAAGTGGCAGTGTGCCTGCTAAAGCAATGCTTGCTAACAAACTTGCTGTAAATAGTAATAGATTGGATCATGGTGCCTGGACGTGGTGGTCGCTGGAGATTCTGCTAGAGCCTCTGATACGAAATCAAATGATAAGCGGTAAGGACACATATTTGACAACCGCGGCGATTTTCGAGGATAAGTAGTATGCTGTGATATTCTGTCGGCGCGATATGGTCATCTGATGCAACGGGTTATCACTGTCCGCAATAGCCTATCGAAGAACGGGCTCTGTTCTGCAGTTTTGCTCCAGGCCTGTCGAAGTTCCTGGGGCTCGTACTTGCGCTCGGGTAGGTGAGCGTTTTGGCGCCCTTAAGGGTCACGGGCGCACCCCAAAGTCAGAACTTGAAATCAGGGCATGTTTGAAGTTTGCACTTACACTTCATTTTACTATGATAAGTGCTGTTATGTACTTAAATTAGAAGTCAAAGACACCTAACACTACACATGTCTTAAATAGTCATAAAACCTACCTAGCCTGCAAAGTTCTTATTCTCTACACTAACTACAGATATGGCATGCAGAGCTCAGCTACTCTACTCTAACCCGACATCCAATGCGAGCCTAGTTGGCAGGCTTCCTCCCCTTCCTCCCCTTATCCTCAAACAAGGCATAGGCCGCTGCCCAGTCCACCGGGTAGTCTAGCATCTTCACCGTCATCAGCTCCCCCAGCCTAACATCAGTAAGAGCAACACGATCCCACGACTTAATAATGTTTTGGCGGGAGAAGCCCCTCTCACACTCAACAGTGCTGAGGGGCAACACAGAGACCGCACGCCAGAGAGAGACTATGGTGGGATAGTCATCCTTCCAGTCTGCAGTGCGCAGCATGTTGGTGAGAGCCTGATGGAAGCTCTGCTTCTTGAACTTCTTCTCCATGGTGGCTGTGAAGAGGCGCATCTGCGGCTCTATGTCAGCAAGAGCGACTCCTGCCAAGGACATATACAAAGTTAGATTACGTCATTGTGTGAGCATAATATGTACAAAGTTAGAACATACGTGGGTTCCTTTCATACTAATCTAGGCTTACCAGGTAGCTGGTTCTTGAACATGTCCAGGAGCTCGGTGAGATGGTGCTGCAGCCATGTGTCCTGCTCTCCTGCACGGAAGGGATACTTATCAGGGGTGAAAAACCCAACACCATCGAAATGGCGCAGGTCCGCCATCCTCTTCCCCAGCGCCTTAATCAGGCGCTGAGCGAAACGCCGCGCCAGGTCCACGCAGGCCTCCAAGTCGCATCCCCCCCCCGGGTTTTCAGGGTCGATGATGTCCTCGTGGAGCTCGATCTCGGCTTTTGCAGGTTTGCCGTCGCCACCCACTCCCTTGAGCTCCATCTTGCGCTTGTCCTTGCTGCCGTGTGCAGCAAGGAACTTGTTCAGGCGAGAGGTGTTCGGCCCGTAGGATGCGCTGGGCTCGACGTAGTACTGCGACAGCTTGGTCTTCACCTTGTCGACGTGATTCTTCACCTCTGTGATGTCGACCTGAAATCAAACGGAGCGGGAAAACATTAGAACCAAGCACTTAAGAGAAGAAGCGCCTAGTACATGTTCATGTCAATCTTACCGTCTGCTTCTGGAAGGCAAGATTGAGTCCGTTGAGCAGCTGCAGCACGTCAGCCAGGAGGTAAAGCATGTAGTGGAACTTGAAGCTGGTAGCGAGTTTCTCCATCCTGTCCTTCTCCTTCGTCCACATCCACATCAGCACCGGCAGCACGTCGCAGAAGCGATTCACAGCATCTCCGCGAGACAGCCAACGGACGGTGCAGAAGCCTTGCACCTCCAGGTGCGTCTTCAGAATGACGTCCTGGAGATGCATGTAGGTCTTGTGATCGGTCGATGAACGCCCGAGACGCTCGGCAGTCTGGCGTATCATCTGATCGACGACGTTGAACTCCTTGAATCTCTTCGCGGCATCCTTTGCAGCCAATGCCTCGCTGCACAAGCACGACAGGTTCGTGAGTACGTATGGCGACGGTAATAAGATAACAGGACATTGCAGTGCAACCTTACCTATGCGCCACGCAGTGAATCGCCACCAGCCACGGGCAACGTTTCCGAAGCAGGGCGACAACTCCGTTCTTCGAGCCAGTCATGACGGATGCACCATCCGTTGAAACCCCGACAAGCTTGTCCATCGACATGTCCTTCGACCACAGGCACTTCACGATCGTGTCGTACAGTGCAGCGGCGTCGCAACGCTCGAGCGACAGGAGAGCAAGAAACTGGGACACCACGGCCTCGCCTCTCTCAAACGTGACATACACGATGAGGTGCTTTCCGCGGGCGCGATCCGTGGATTCATCGAAGGAGAGGCTGTACCAGGCCGACTCTTTGACGTCCACGAGCTGCCTGGCCACCAGATGCTCCGCCATAGCCTCTACGAACTCGCCGAAGGCGTATCTGCAATGAGCACCAAATGTACGTTACTCACAGTATAACACAAGCACAAGTACGAAAATACAGAGGCAACGAAGAGAAGAAACAGCAGGACATTAGGTGCAGAACCAGAGGGTAACAAACACTTACCGCGAGTAATAACGCCCGTAGGATTCGCTGTTCATCATGTCGGGGCATCCTTGCTCCGCCATGAACCGCACCAGCATGGGGTAGAGAGCGATCGGTGCATCGTTCTGCGCAATCCACTGAGCTGCTTGCATGCATTTGACGACCCTCGCCATGACTGGATCGCCGCTGAGCATGTTCACGAGGCTGCGCTGCCTCACCTCCGTGCCAGCAGCGAGTCGTTCTGCTTCCATGGCCGCGAGGTGCACCTTGGACTGGTCATGGTTGCGGCACGCCGACTTCTGAAAGTCCCTTGCACCGACGCCAGCACCGCCAAAGGGAGACTTGGTGTTAGGAGCGAACTTACAGCACACGGAACACTTCATACCATACAGGCGCTCCTCTTTGTTGTACTTCAGTGTCAGCCACGAGTACGTCTGCTTCCACGACGGGCTGAAGCGACGTGCCATACCCTTCTCAGCAGCAGGGATCTCGGTGTCCGGGGGCACTTCTGCATCCTCGGCGATAGCCTTGTCCTGCGCCTCCAGCTCCTCAGCAGTGGGTGGAGGCGGTACGCTTCGTGTGCGCTTTCGCGAATCTGGTGGCGGACTTGCGAAGCTAAGGTGAACCTGACGGTAGCGGGCTGCTGACAGAGGTGTAGTCTATGACGATGATGCTTGCTGGGCGAGGCGCGGGTCCAACACTGAGATTGCTACGTCTAGCATGTCTTCAGCATCCGAGGGTAGGTAAGGCTCGGTCTCGGTCGTAGTATGAGAATGACTAACGTTCGACATGGGCAAAACTGGAGGAGGGGTTTCACCCTCGCTAGGATCCATTGTAGGAGAATGTGGCTGACGAAGCGAACGGGTTAGCTACCCATACTATAAACATCGCGTGCGTGAGCTAGGCGACGCGAGGTTTACTCGGCAGAGTGGTTGGGTGGAGGAGAAGTGCCATAGCATGGCACGTACGAGAGGGGAGGGGAGAGCTGAGGGCTTGGGTGGATGATACCGTGGAGGTGGTGGGACGGTGCGGAAGAGAAAACATGGGTGGGATGTGGTGGTGGATGGATTGCATGGTGGTGGAGAGGAATCGTGGCTCGCACGAACGAAGGTGGTGAGGGAGGGAGCTGCTGCGCTGGAGTGCTTCAGTTCCTTTGACGTGCTGTGGTTTAGTGTCTTAGATGTCTCTGTGGCCAAACAACTTAGCCAGATTTACCCAAGATAATCCCATGTGTCACAGCTGTACACTGCGGCCAGAGATCTTCCTGTCCGCAGCACCCCACTCACCAGACGTTTCGCTTCTGGTTTGATTCGAACAGCTTGGCCCCGTTTGCATCTAAACCGCACTCTCAGAAGCAGCGTCAATTCAATACCCCCACCTTTTAAAGGCATCGGCGGCAGCAGCATTAGAAGTATCAACAGCAGTTTCGAGCATTCAAGGAGAGCGCTGCAAGCCAGGTTGAAGCAGCCCAATACCTCCGGTTCAACCGCTGGTAGACTCAGGCCCAGCAACGTTGCTCCCACTGCCACTCGCCCGAGCAGCATTAGAAGCAGCAACAGCAGTTTTGAGCGTTCAAGGAGAACGCTGCAAGCCAGGTTGAAGCAGCCCATCAACTCCGATCCAACCACAGTCAGTCGCAGGCCCAATAACGTTGCTCCCACTGCCACTCGCTCTCCCAGGTACGCCCCACCCCACCCCGCCTTCGCTCCATTCCCCCTTCGCGCCATTCTCTCTTCGCCCCTCTCCCCCTTCGCCCCATTCCCCCTTCGCACCATCCTCCGTCGTCCCATCCCCCCTTCGCCCCATCCCCCCTTCGCCCCTCTCCCTCTTTGCCCCTTTCCCCCGTCGTCCCTCTCCCCCTTTGCCCCATTCTCCCTTCGCCCCTCTCCCCCTCCCTTCCTCCTAGGTGCCCCCGTCTCACCCTCACTCTCCCAGGTTTTCTCCATTTGACTAAGTGCAAAAAAAAAAAAAAAAACATATCAAATGCTTTTTCTTCCCTCCCCACTGCCTAAACTCCAGTCAATTGCCAGTTATCCCGTCAGACTTGGGCCCAGAAATAAAATCCTACTGCGGGCAGGGTGTTTGCGCTAAGGACCCCAAGTGGTGTGGGGTGATGAACAACCCTATCCGCATCTACCTTGTGTGGTACGGAAGCTTCTCGGATGCCCAGAAGAACCTTCTACGAACATTCATCCACTCTTTCAGCAGCACAGAAGGCACAGGTGAGTGATTTCAGGACAGTAGTTCTTCCCTCACAAGATAGAAGTTCAGTTTTGAGACGTCTCAAAACTCCTCAACTCTTATCATGTGGCATTTTAGGACAGTAGGTCTTCCCTCACAATAATGTCAGCAGTGAAAGCACCGGTGAATGTTCCAACGCCTGGAAGAATGTTCTCTGAACTTTCACCTGCTCCTTCAGCAGCAGAACTGAAGGCACTGGTGAGAGGTGTTCAAGGCAGCAGCACTGAAGGGTCAGGTGGGTCCTCTCACCTTGAAATTCTAAGGAGCCGCATACGTGCAGTCTACAGTCTTTATAGCCTTATCAACACTGAAAGCCATCACTCTTGACTCGAAGTCCCTATCTCCTCTCCCCGGCCTTTCACAACCCCCTCACCTTTTTTTTTCTTCTTCCTTCTCCCTCCCATCCCGCCTGCCTGCCTACAGTCGCTGACTGGTGGCGAACCAACACCTTTTATTACGACTGCCATGGCCGCTACGTCTCTTCCTCTGTAAATTTTAGCAAAGGGAGCACCACGTGTCTCCCTCCCATTCCCCCTTCTATCCCCCTCCACAACCCCCCCGAACAGTCTCTGACTGGACCAAAGCCTTTGTTACGACTGCTACGGCCGCTACGTCTCCTCCTCTGTAGTTTTAGCAAGGGAGCACCACGTGAGGCAACCCCTCCCATGTCTCCCTCCCTTCCCCCACCCGGGCCCCCTCCTTCCCACGCAGTTGCTGATTGGTGGCGAACCAACACCCTGTATTACGACTGCTACGTCTCCTCTTCTGTGATTTTAGCAAGGGAGCACCACGTGAGGCAGCCTCTCAGGCTGCTGTTTGGGCTCAAGTCGAGCCAAACAGTGCGACAACTCAACAGGCACTCCCTCCCGCCCTGCCCCACACCTCCCCACCCTACAGTCGCTGACTGGTGGCGAACCAACACCCTTTATTACGACTGCTACGGTCGCTACGTCTCCATTTCTGTGACTTAAGCAAGGGAGCACCACGTGAGGCCGCCTCTCAGGCTGCTGTTTGGGCTCAAGTCGAGCCGACAGTGCGACAACTCAACAGGCTCTCCCTCCCCCCTTGCCCCACACCCCCCCACTCTCAGTTGCTGACTCGTGGCGAACCAACACCCTTTATTACGACTGCTATGGCCACCACGTCTCCTCTTCAGTCCGCTTGCCCAGGGAGCACCACGCGACTGAGGCGCCCCCGTGTCTTCCTCCCTCCCGTCTCCCCTCCCACACAGTCGCTGACTGGTGGCGAACCAGCACCCTTCATTACGACTGCTACGGCCGCCACGTCTCCTCTTCTGTAATTGTGGCTAGGGAGCACCACGTGAGCAAGGAAGAACCACGTATCTCCCTCCTTTTCTCCCTTCCCCTCCCCACCTCCTGCAGTCGCTGACTGGTGGCGAACCAACACCCTTTATTACGACTGCTACGGTCGCTATGTCTCCTCTTCTGTGACTCTAGCAAGGGAGCACCACGTGAGGCAGCCCCTCAGGCTGCTGTATGGGCTCAAGTCAATAAAGCGGGTGATAAAGAAGAGAATGAACAGCGGCGCTTTCCCCCTCGATGAGAATGGCGTTTACTTCGTTATCGGCGATAGCAGTGTGGCTCAGGTGCGTAAAGGTGGGGTGCGGTGGTGGTGGGTCTGGTGGTCACGATAAGATGGGTGATGAAAAAGAGGTTGAAGGCCGGTGTGTTCCCCCTTAATGAGAATGGAGTGTACTTTGCGCGATGGGAGTGTGGCTCAGGTGTGTAGAGGTGCGGTACCGTGCGGTGGTGGTGGGTTTGGTGGCTTAGTAAGGTGCTTGGTGAACACGTGGGCGAAAGGTGAAGGGCGGCACCTTTCCTCTTGATGAGAATGGAGTGTACTTCGTTATCGGCGATAGCAGTGTGGCTCAGGTGCGTAGAGGTGCAGTGCGGTGGTGTGGAGGTGGGTGTTTTGGTGGGTATGATGGTTGTATTATTAAGGCTGCTATTTTGGCTCAGGACGATTTGCCAGGTGATCAAGGCGAGCGTGAAGGGGGATGCTTTCTCCCCTGTGATGTGGATGGAGTGTATTTTGAGATGAGAGCATGGCTCAGGTGTGTCTGGTGGTGGTTATTATAAGTCGGATGATAAAGAAGAGGTTGATGGACGGGCGGTACGTTTCCCCTCGATGGGGATGGAGTGTACTTCGTTATCGGCGATGGGAGTGTGGCTCAGGTGCGTTTTTTGTCTGAGTGAGTGAGTAGGCGAGTGAGTGGGTGAGTTAGTAGGAGAGTGAGTGAGTAGGTGAGTGAGTGAGTGAGTGAGTCTGTGAGTGTCCATAAGAATTATAAATCTCCTCTTTCAGTTATCTCCCCACGCTCCCTTCCCCACGCTCCCTTCCCCACGCTCCCTTCCCCACGCTCCCTTCCCCACGCTCCCTTCCCCACGCTCCCTTCCCCACGCTCCCTTCCCCACGCTCCCTTCCCCACGCTCCCTTCCCCACGCTCCCTTCCCCACGCTCCCTTCCCCACGCTCCCTTCCCCACGCTCCCTTCCCCACGCTCCCTTCCCCACGCTCCCTTCCCCACGCTCCCTTCCCCACGCTCCCTTCCCCACGCTCCCTTCCCCACGCTCCCTTCCCCACGCTCCCTTCCCCACGCTCCCTTCCCCACGCTCCCTTCCCCACGCTCCCTTCCCCACGCTCCCTTCCCCACGCTCCCTTCCCCACGCTCCCTTCCCCACGCTCCCTTCCCCACGCTCCCTTCCCCACGCTCCCTTCCCCACGCTCCCTTCCCCACGCTCCCTTCCCCACGCTCCCTTCCCCACGCTCCCTTCCCCACGCTCCCTTCCCCACGCTCCCTTCCCCACGCTCCCTTCCCCACGCTCCCTTCCCCACGCTCCCTTCCCCACGCTCCCTTCCCCACGCTCCCTTCCCCACGCTCCTTCCCCACGCTCCCTTCCCCACGCTCCCTTCCCCATGCTCCTCTCCCTTGTCCTACGTCTCACCTCTCCCCCTCTCGAAACAGAGGGACAGTTAAGGCGCCATGTGCAGCGCCTACTGCGGCTGGCACACTCACTTCCCCACTCTCTACTCCCCTCCCCATGCTTACCCCACCATACTCACCTCGTTTTCCTTGTCCCACGCCTCACCATTGCCTCTCCCCCAACAGAGGCACAGCCAGGGCAGCATGTGCAGCGCATACTGTTGGCATGGCATGCTCCCTTCCCCACACTCTGCTTTTGAGTCGACTCAAAAACAGCCAGGGCGCCATGGGCAGCACATACTGTTGGCACGCTCACTTCCCCACACTCACCGCCCCATGCTTATCCCCTCACCTCACCTCACCTCACCTCACCTCTCCTCACCTCTCCTCACCTCTCCTCACCTCACCTCACCTCACCTCTCCTCACCTCACCTCTCCTCACCTCTCCTCACCTCTCCTCACCTCACCTCTCCTCACCTCACCTCACCTCACCTCTCCTCACCTCACCTCTCCTCACCTCACCTCTCCTCACCTCACCTCTCCTCACCTCTCCTCACCTCACCTCACCTCACCTCACCTCACCTCTCCTCACCTCTCCTCACCTCACCTCACCTCACCTCACCTCACCTCTCCTCACCTCTCCTCACCTCACAATTGCTTCTCCCCCAACAGCGGGACAACCAGGGCGGCATATGCAGCGCCTACTGTGGGTGGCACACTCACTTCCCTTCCTCTCACCTTATTGTCCTATGCCTCACCTCTCCCCAGCTGACTTTTGAGTCGACTCAAAAGTCACTTCCCTTCCTCTCACCTTATTGTCCTACGCCTCACCTCTCCCCCTCCCTCCCCCAACCCAACAGAGGGACAGCTCGGGCGGCATGTGCAGCACCTACTGTGGGTGGCACGACTTTGTGAGGATTCGGAAGAAGCTCATTAAAGTGGCTTATGTGGGCAGCCCTACCAAGGTGTGTTGTGTGGTGAGGATGTGCTGAGTGTGGTTAGAGAGGGTTGAGAGTGGTTCAAGAGGGTTGAGAGTGGTGAGGGGGTTGTGAGCCAAGGTGCTATGTGCAACGCTTACTGCAGGTGGCACGACTTTGTGAGGATTCGGAAGAAGCTCAATAAAGTGCCTTATGTGGGCAGCCCTACCAAGGTGTGTTGAGAGTGGTTAGAAAGGGTTGAGAATGGTGAGCTAAGTTGCCATGTATAGTGCATACTGTGGGTGGCACGACTTTGTGATGATTCGAAAGAAGCTTATTAGAGTGGCTTATGTGGGCAGCCCGGTGAAGGTGCGTACTGTGGTAGAGAGTGGTTTTAGAGGGTTGAGGGAGTGGTGCGACTGGTTAGGGACGGTTGGGAATGGTGAGAGGGTGGTGAGTGCAGACCAGAAGAAGCTCATCAGAGTTTCATATGTGGGCGGCCCAGTAAAGGTGTTTGTTTGCTGCGGGATTGCCAATTGCAGTTAAAGCCCGCGGCCCAAATTGCGGACCGCGTGGGTCAAGTTTTTTAAGCTTGACGAAGTAGGCTGTGCAAGCTTTGAAAAGTTAGCGCACCTGCAATTTGGGACTTTTGAGGTCTGACACACCCACCACGGTAAAAACGAGGGGTTGGCTGGGTTTGGCGAAAAAAATGACTTTCACGAAATCTGAAACATTTGCCAAGGCGCCCAAACCAGTAAAACTCCTTCTCGTCAACGTTTTAAAACTTGTGCAATTCGGGCCAACGGCTTTAAAGAGGGTTGTGAGGAGTTAGAAAGGCTTGAAAGTGGTGAGAGAGGGTTGATAATTCGAGTTGCTTCTCTCCACCTTAAACAATCATTCCCTCCGCCCCCAACCCCCCTTTCCCCCCCAACCAATTCAATCCCCCCAGTGCCCCAGCAGCTGCTGGCTCGCTGCCTTTGCATTCCACGACAGCCCCAACAGGGATAAGTCGTTTGACTTGTTACTCTCCACCTCCTCTCCCCACTCCCCCTTCCCTCACCCTCCCGCCTCCCCCCCCCACCTCTGCCCCATTCCCCCAGTGCCCCAGCAGCTGTTGGATGGCTGCATTCGCCTTCAACGACAGCCCCAACAGCGATGAGTCTTTTGACTCGCTGCTCTCCACCTACTTCTCTCCACTACCACGCACTCAGCCTTTTCCCCATCCCTCTCTGACCCCCCAGTGCCCCAGCAGCTGCTGGCTCGCTGCCTTTGCATTCAATGACAGCCCTAACATGGATAAGTCGTTCGACTCGCTGCTCTCCACGTTTGCTCACGAGCTTGCAGAGGCGACGAGTGACCCGTATGTGACCAACTGGTATGACGCCGCTGGACAGGAGAACGCCGACATATGCGCGTGGACGTGAGTGAGTGGGGAGGGGGGGAGAAGGGGGGGATGGATTGCTGGGTTGATGTTGGGTGTGCAGAGGCGACGAGTGACCCGTATGTGACCAACTGGTACGACGCCGCTGGACAGGAGAACGCCGACATATGCGCGTGGAAGTGAGTGAGTGGGGAGGGGGGGAGAAGGGGGGGATGGATTGCTGGGTTGATGTTGGGTGTGCAGAGGCGACGAGTGACCCGTATGTGACCAACTGGTACGACGCCGCTGGACAGGAGAACGCCGACATATGCGCGTGGACGTGAGTGAGTGGGGAGGGTTGGAGGGAGCGGTGGGAGCGGAGGGGTGGGGGCGGAGGGGAGGTGTAGGGTAGCGGTGCGGAGGGGAGGTGTAGGGTAGCGGGGCGGAGGGGAGGTGTAGGGTAGCGGGGCGGAGGGGAGGTGTAGGGTAGCGGGGCGGAGGGGAGGTGTAGGGTAGCGGGGCGGAGGGGAGGTGTAGGGTAGCGGGGCGGAGGGGAGGTGTAGGGTAGCGGGGCGGAGGGGAGGTGTAGGGTAGCGGGGCGGAGGGGAGGTGTAGGGTAGCGGGGCGGAGGGGAGGTGTAGGGTAGCGGGGCGGAGGGGAGGTGTAGGGTAGCGGGGCGGAGGGGACATATGCGAGTGGAAGTGAGTGAGTGGGGGGGAGGGGGGTGGGGAAGCGGGAATTGGTACGATGCCTCGGGACAGGAGTACGGCGGCATATGTGCGTGGAAGTGAGTGAGTGGGGGGGGAGGGGAGCGGGGTGGGTGAAGGGAGGAAGGTGGTTTACGGGGAAGAGGGGGCGAAGAGGCGATTGCTGCTCTCCACGTTTTTTTCCTTTGCTTTAAGCCTACTGCACGCACGCAGCTCACTGAGACATGTCTGAATCTCGAAGAGGGGGCGAAGAGGCGATTGCTGCTCTCCACGTTTGCCCACGAGCTTGCAGAGGCCACGAGTGATCCATATGTGACCTGGTACGACGCATTGGGGCAGGAGAACAGCGACCTATGTGCCTGGAAGTGAGTATGGGGGGGGGGGGATATGTGGAGAGGGAAACGAGGTGGACGAATTCGTGAGTGTGCGGAGGCGACGAGTGACCCCTATGTGACCAATCGGTATGATGCTTCTGGGCAGGAGAACGGCGACACGTGCGCACGGATGTGAGCAGGGAGGGGAGGAAGGGGTGGGGGAGGGGATAGGGGAAAGAGGTGGGGAGGAGGGGTGAATGGCCTCTGACGCTCAGCAGTGCACTAACAGCGTGCTTCTCAACTTAAAGCACTTCCTCCATTTTCTATGTTTCGCATCTTCCCCTCCAATCCCAACAGGACCGGCACCCTGTCGTACACAGCAGATGCTGCTCCGTATAACGTGGAGGGAGTGGGTGGGACCAAGTTCCTCATTCAGCAGAACTACGACCCGAATCAACGAACCTGCGTCATTGCCACTGCTGGTTGACCAGGTTCACTGAACTTGGAAAGGACGGGTGGCAGGGACCAAGTTCCTGATTCAGCAGAAAATTTCCTGATTCGACGAACCTGCATCACCACCACAACTGCTCCTGCGTGACTAGGTTCATCGAACCTGGAGGCATTGAATGGGGATAAGTTTCTTATCCAGCAGAACTACGACCCGAGTCAACAAACCTGCACCACCAGCGCTTCTCATGCTTAACCAGGTTCATTGAACCTGGAACGAGCGAATGGCTCCAAGGTTCCCCAGTTGCGGCCCGATTCAAAGAACCTGCTCGTCACCGCTGCTGCTGCTAAGGTTGCTGCTGCCGCTGCTTGACCAGGTTCTTTGAACCTGAACCTGCATCACCACCACCACTGCAGCGCGACTTGATACGTTGAATCTGGACCCGCTGTCATGACTCGTGATCAGTGCTGCCTCGGCTCTCAAGGCAGAGTATTGAGGCACCCCAAACCAGGTGGGAGCGAGAGAGAGCGACAGAGGCCAAGCGTGAGGGAGCCTGTGAGAGCAAGCGAGTGCAAGAGGGAGAAAGAGTGAGCAAGAGCAAGAGAGAGAGAGCAAGGAGTAAGAGAGAGGAGGAGAGAGCGAGAGAGGGAGCAAGTGAGGGCAAGGGGAGTCAACAAAGAGACCAGGAGAGAGCAAGGGAGAGCAACAGAGGCCTAACGAGGGCACAGGAGAGAGCGAGAGAGGGCAGATAGAGCTTGAGGGAGCTTGAGACTAGCTTAAGCTCAGCCTAGAGAAGATTAAGATTAGATACTTGTTAAGGACGAGTCACCTGTTGGATCCAGGTCGAACCTGTTCTTCTTTAATGCACAGCCCAGCAGTGAGTGTGAGAGGCTCTCTGCCGAAGTGCTTGGCGCTCGGGGGAAGTGGCTCAACTCAACAGACAACCAAGAAGAATCTGGAGCATCGTCGGCGTTGGCGGCTGAGGTATCAGCAGCAGCAGCACTTGGTGGTGGCTGTGGTGGTGCTGGCGGCGGTGGCTGGCTGGCATTGTGGCGGTGGGTGGCAACAAGGGGGGTGTGATGAGGAAAATTTCATGACTGCCGCTGTTGCAGCTTGTAATGTGCTCAAAATGATGGCTTTCTATACAATTTGCATCTACAGTATCTATCAGTGAATTCATAACGTATGGAATTTGAGGAGCATGACATGAGAAACCAATTGGACTAGTAGCAGGCTTTGTACCACATGATTGATGACGAATGAATTCATTATTGAGATGTACAACACAAACCGTAGTGTACTGCACCCAATCTCTGAAAATCTACAGTTTGTGTAGTCTTCAGGAGCTCAGTGTATCCCATCGGGGGGGGGGGGGGGGGGGGGGGGTTCTTGTAAGTATCTACCAACAAGGAACCACAAGAATGCCTGTAGATATCTTTTGCTTATCCCAGCAGGGAGGCCTGGGAGGGTCACGGAGGCGATGGAATGTCCTGTACAGTCCGCGAAGCGTTGCGACTTCTCCTGGAGCGACGAAAGATCTGCTCGCGACGAGAGATGGTGGCGAAAGAGGGGGAGTGGGGGGAGAGGGGGGAGTGGGGGTAGAGGGGGTAGAGGGGGTAGAGGGGGGAGAGGGGGGAGTGGGGGTAGAGGGGGTAGAGGGGGGAGAGGGGGGAGAGGGGGGAGTGGGGGTAGAGGGGGTAGAGGGGGTAGAGGGGGGAGAGGGGGGAGAGGGGTGAGAGGGGAGAGACGGGGGAGAGGGGTTGTGGGGGGGGGGGGTGTGGGAGGGTAAGAGGATCATGTGAAGGATTGGATGGACAGGAAGAGTTTCAGATATGAAGCAGAACGGATCATGTTTGAGATTTTAGAGCAGGGAACTAACTAACCTGCGCAATGGTTTTCGTGAGGGAGTGAGCGGCGATGCCCAGAGGGCCGAACATGAGGCAGAGCACGAGTGAGTGCCGGGTCTCCAGCTTCTGCTTTAAACCGTCCAGATACACGTGCCTGTGGGGGGGGGAGGGGAGAAGCGAGAGGGGGGAGGGGGAGGAGAGGAAGGAGGGGGAGGAGAGGAAGGAGGGGGAGGAGAGGAAGGAGGGGGAGGAGAGGAAGGAAGGGGAGGAGAGGAAGGAGGGGAAGGAGGGGGAGGAGGGAATGAGTGAGTGTCGCATCTCCAGCTTCTGCTTTAAACCGTCCAGATACACGTGCCTGTGGGGGGGAAGGGGGCGGTGTGGGGGACGGAGGGAAGTGAGTGACATTTTAGTCGACTTGGAATCCAGCTTCTGCTTCAAGCTGTCCAGATACACGTGCCTGTGCGGGGGAAGTGGGGGTGGAGGAGGAGGGACGGAGGGAAGTGGGGGTGGAGGAGGAGGGACGGAGGGAAGTGGGGGTGGAGGAGGAGGGACGGAGGGAAGTGGGGGTGGAGGAGGAGGGGCGGAGGGAAGTGGGGGTGGAGGAGGAGGGGCGGAGGGAAGTGGGGGTGGAGGAGGAGGGGCGGAGGGAAGTGGTTGCGCCATCTAGAAGTGCTCCCTGAATAATTACCTTAGATACTCTCCTGACAGAATTTTCTGAGAAATCACCTGACGGCAAGCTTCTGACAACAGAACTGCCGCATCATTTTCATTTTCCAGAGCTTTGAAAACCTCCTGGTGTCTCACCTGGCAGACCTAACATCTCACCTGACAGAATACAGGACGACTCACCTGACAGACCACCTGACGACTCACCTGCCAGACCACCTGACGACTCACCTGCCAGACCACCTGACGACTCACCTGCCAGACCACCTGAGAGCTCACCTGGCGGCAAAGAGATCAACGGCCAGAAGGTGGATCCAGGCAGAGGCGACAGTGAGAGTGCTGGCGAACATCTGAGTGATACCCGCTAGCTGGTGGAGGGGTGCCGGGGGAGAGAGCAGGGGGAGGGAGCAAGAGAAAGGCAAGGGGAACGAGGTGGATGGTGGGTGGGTGGACACAGGCAGAGGCGACAGTGAGTGTGCTGGAAAACATCTGAGTGATGCCCGCTAGATGGTGGGGGGGGAGAGGTGGGGAGGAGGGAGAGCAGGGGGGAGGGGGAAGAAGAAGCAGCAGCAGAGGGTAAGGGAAGGGGGAAAGGGGGCCAAGAGAAGGGGAAACGGATGGATCCAGGCAGAGGCGACAGTGAGAGTGCTGGAAAACATCTGAGTGATTCCCGCTAGCTGGTGGGGGGGGAGCAGGGAGGGGGGGGTGAGAAAGAAGCAGCGACGGAGGTAAGGGAAGGGGGTGGGGAAACCAAGCGAGGGTGGCAATGAGAGAATTGGCGAACATTACAGGGTATGAAAGGGTTTGCAGCTATTCCATTATGAGTTTGGGGATCCAGGGGTAACTGAAGGGTGAATGCGTACAGACGCACCTCGCGATGAATCTCTACAGGTTTGCAGCTACTCCGCGATGAATCTCGATCCTTGGGCTATTGTACAGACGCACCTCGCGATGAATCTCTACAGGTTTGCAGCTACTCCGCGATGAATCTCGATCCTTGGGCTATTGTACAGACGCACCCCGCGATGAATCTCTACAGGTTTGCAGCTACTCCGCGATGAATCTCGATCCTTGGGCTATTGTACAGACGCGCCTCGCGCAGCCAGTATTTGGAGGAGAACATGCACAGCAGCGGGTGGGGCAGCGGGTGGGGCGTTCAAGAGATGCAAAGGATAAATCTCTAAATCTGTACCTCGGGCAGCCAGTATTTGGAGGAGAACATGTAGAGCAGCGTGTTGGGCGTCCACGACTTGTAGAGCAGATAGAGGTACACGAAACCCAGGAGAATGCTCGGCAGCGAGCTGCCCATTATCTTCTCCGTCTGTGGTGTGGGGTGGGGTGGGGTGAGTCGGAGTGGTGTGGGGTTGGGGTGGGGTGGGGTGGGGTTGGGTGGGAAGGGGTGGTAGGTGGTGTCTTTTGAGGCGCTTCAAAAGGCGTGAGGACTTGTAGAGGAGGTAGAGGTACACGAAGCCGAGGAGAATGCGCGGCCACAAGCCGCTCCTAATCTTCTCCGTCTGCAGTGCGGTGTGGTGAGGGTTGGTGTGGTGTGGTGAGGTGGGGGCGGAGTCTAATGAGGCGCCTCAAAACACAGGACGTCAGGACTCGTAGAGGAGGTAGAGGTACACGAAGCCGAGCAAAATGCGCGACCACAAGCTGCTCATAATCTTCTCCGTCTGCAGTGCGGTGTGGTGAGGTTTGGTGCGGTGAGGGGTGGGGTGGTGCGGTGTGGTGTGGTGAGAGTTGGTGTGGTGAGGGGTGGGGTGGTGCGGTGTGGTGTAGTGTGGTGTGGCGAGGGGTGGAGTGGTGCGGTGTGGTGTGGTGTGGTGAGGGGTGGTGTGGTGCAATGTGCAAGCAGCAGGGAGTAAGCGTACCACGTGCCAGTCTGGCGCGAAGATCATGAGCGTATAAAGGGGGATCACAGCAGCCTTGCGGATTTCTAAGAAGGCTCATAAAGGGGTTGCCTATATCGAGTTAGTGGTTGTGAGACGCGTACCACGTGCCAGTCTGGCGCGAAGATCATGAGCGTATAAAGGGGGATCACAGCGGCCGTGCAGAGCGTGAACCAGCTGCTCGCTATAGTCACAGCAGAGCCAACCCCAGCTGCCAGGGCTGCCGCTGCAGCGGACGACGCAGCGGATGTGACTATAGGGGGTGTCACTGGTGGGCGGGGTGAGGATGGGATGAAGGGCGCGGAGAGAGAGGGGGGTGGAGGGGAGGGTAAGGAAAATGCGGAAAAAAGGATGGCCGATAGGAAGGTGCTGCAGGTAGGTGGAATTGAATGCCGACGGAAGGTGGACGGAAGAAGGATGCGTGCGGTTTGCGAAGGCTTTTGAGTCGACTCAGAAGTAGGTGGAATGGAAGGTGGACGGAGTGTGAACGGCAGGAGGATGCGAGCGCTTTGCGAGGGACAGCTTACAACTGCATTGGATTCGACTGCCATTTGACATCTGTAGTTTTCTGGGCTTCGGTCGCCCGGAGAGGATGCATTCTCGGGCGGCACGAGTTGACGGATTCGCGAAGCGTCCGGGTGCCACGTGCGATGCTGCAATTCGCACTGCTGTTGTCGATGTGACTGTGGGGAACGACACGTGGCAGGAGGAGGAGGAGGAGGAAGAGCGAAGCGACGGGGACGAGGAGACCGCGACGACATGGGAGGCCTGCAATAACCAGTCAGACAATAACGAGGATATTGGAGTTCTGACGAGAATTTCCTGACCGACACGACGATCAAATGTTGCTTGCAAGACGGCTATCACACAAGCACCGCACCCAATCTCCTTCAACCACTTCTGCTGGTTTGAGCAGCTAGCTGGCACTACTTCATGCTTCCAGCAAAATTAGCGTTTCGAACACGTCAATTTCTCAAAAGCATGTTAATTGTGTGCGGCAGAGAGAATGCGACCGCCATGACTGCAGTTCTCATTGCAAAAGCGACTTCTACTGCTGTGCTGAGCTGCTTAGCGCTTCTCACCTCGACGGCCAAAGAGCGCGCCGAGCCCTGCAACGCAGCAGACGCCATCTCGTCCGACTTTCCTCTTCCTCTCTCCTGCTCGCAAAGCACGCAGCTATGCAAAGCTGATACTAAAAAATAGATGCGTCACCTTGTTCCTTCTGTCACCTGCGCTCTGATTAGTATGAGCTATTTTTTCTCTCACAACCCTACCCGAACATGTTATATTCTTCAAAACCGTTCTAAACCGTAGGGAAGTGACCATTCAGGGAAGAACCTATCCAGCATCAAATGGTATTGTGCTGACCCAAGTCCACCGTATCGAAACGCACAGAAAACCTCTCAGTTGCGGTGTGACGTCGTTTTGCAATCGGGTGACACACGCGGATGTCAGCCAGTCGTCCAGGCCAGACCAGAATCAAGGGATTGATTGTGTGCCTGACGCAAAGATGCGGCGTGCAGGTACGCTCGGACGCGCTCTGCCGTCTGATTGGTGGCCCTGATCCTCTGTGTGGATTTCTGGGCCACGAAAAGCAGAACTCCGATAGAGTTTCAACCGGTCTTGCACAGATTAAGCTCGCACACACCATGTAGTGATGGCTTATGAATCTTCTCATTTTCTGTAGAATAATATTACTCTTCTACAAACTTGTCTATAACATCTACAAAGTAATAGGGGGCACATCATCTCCTGTTATCCACTGGCGGCAGCCTAATAAGCCAGATTCTACCCTCAAAGAATCAATAATCCAGTCAAGTTCAAACCATACATATATTCTCTCCTATTCAAGGCTGAGGCCGTGACTGCACCACGTAGATCTTATCCCCCACAACACACCCTTCAATGTCCTGAGGCGATCCAAACCGGTCCTCCAGAAACGATCCAACGGCCTCAAGCTTCTTAGCAAGCACCACCTGAGCATCAGGCGAAGTAGACAAGAGCTGACCACTGTAATCCACTGCTTGCATCACAACCCCACCCCCTTCTGACCCCGCAACTGCTTTCCTTCCACCTGAACCGCCCCCAGCAGCAGCAGCAGCAGGTGCCATCACGATTTTCTCGCTGAAATTTGCAAAGGCCAGAATTCGAACCAAGCCGTCGGATTTCCCGACAGCGAAGCGCCATGCGGTGCCACGTGTACCAGACGCCAGGGTCTCGCCCAGCCCTGGCGCCACCTCAGCAGAGAGGAAATCCGACGGTGCAGATGAGCCGGGAGCAACAGCACTCGCAGATCCTGTGGCTTTCCCATTACTGCCGCTGCCACTGCCGCTGCTGCTGTTAGCAAGGCGTGGACTGGGAACAACGAGAGCACCACCAGCACCAGTACCGATCCCCTTGGTATGCAGCACGAAGCTAAGGTCTGGTGGGGAGATTAACTCCTGGACTAGAACCGCCATAGCTGCGTCGCTCTGACGCACGCCCGCCACCCGCCGGCTCAGCACCGCGCGCCGCGTGAACAGTGACGCCCACACCGAGGCTACGGCTCGGCCGAACGAAGCAGGGTCGGAGAGGGTGACATCAGGTACGGAATCGTACAGCCCAGCTCCGGACATGCCAGCCAGATCTTCCACGTTGGCGCTCGAGCGGACGATAAGGCGAGCGTTTGCGGAGAAGATATACGAGAGGGTTCGGAAGAAGGCCGGGGGGAGGGGGGATTCCTCTAGGAGCGTGCGGATCTGGGTGCAGGTGCTGTCTAGGCTGCTTCCTTGCAGGTTCGGGTCGTCGAGGGTGGCGACGAGGCGGTGGAAGAGAGTGCGACGGTTGGAAGCGGTGATGGCCTCGTCCATTACTCCAAAGGTGATCACGGCTGAGCGCGGGACGGAGAAGTCAGCACCTGGAAAGATGAAGTGGTGGAACCGAGGGGGGATGGAGGGAGTGGAGTAAGAGAAAGGGGGTAGCGACGAGGCGGTGGAAGAGAGTGCGACGGTTGCAAGCAGTGATGGCCTCGTCCGTTACCCCGTAATCACCCGGGGATGGAAACCGCATACAGGGGGGGGGGATGGAAGAATGTGTGAAGGTTGGAAGTGGTTATGGCCTCTTGCATGACTTTGAAGGTGATCACAGCTGAGAAACCAGCTCCTTGGAGAAATGGGGTACAGAGGGTGTGGATTGAATGAGTATGCGAAAGTTTTGAAGCTGTGATGACCTCATCCATTCCTCCAAAGGTGATCACTGCTGAGTGGGGATCGGAGAAATCAGCACCTGGAAGGAATGGGGTATTGAGAGAGGAGTGCAATTGGGATGTATATACATCGTATATACATGTATCATATTTACATATATCATATATACATATACCATATATACATATAGGTCATCACAGCTGAACAAGGGACTGAGTAAAAAGGAAAGGTGGAGGAAGGAAATTACCTGCAAAAGTGGAAGCGATCGAGAGCTCTTCCAGCTTGGCGCATCCATGCACCTTGGCCCCACACGTGGCCAGATGGCTCTCACAGGTGATGCGAGGGACACAAGACTGGCCTACATACACTAAGGGACTCGAGAGGAAATTACCAGCGAAGGTGGAGGCGATAGAAAGCTCTTCCAGCTTGGCGCACGCATGCGCCTTGGCCCCACACGTGGCCAGCTGTGCCTCGTGCAGCGGAAGCACTGGCAGCCGTGCCTCCTGCACTCGGATCTGAAGGGGGGAAGGATGGGGACACGAGGAGGGTAAAGAGGAGAGGGCAGATGAGGGGGTTTGGGTGTTGTTTAGGGGCGAGAGGCGAGGGGAGAGAGGGGAGGGAAGAGGGGAGAGGAGAGGAGAGAGAGGTGAAGCGGGAAGAGCAGGATGTGCCATTGCTAGCATATGTGCCACTAGAGTGAATGTGAATCTAATGGATGTGCAGTAATGGATGTGCCACTAAAGGATGTGCCTCTGATGGATCTGCATGAATGGATGTGCATTAATGGATGTGCATTAATGGATGTGCATTAATGGATGCGCATTAATGGATGTGCATTAATGGATGTTCCTGTGATGGAATTCGCGTCTAATCTATGTGCCTCTAGTAAGATTGTGAATAAAGCACACTTATGAGAACGGTGTACACTCACAGGATGTGGTTTCAGTGCCTGCACCCACACTTCATCCTCGCTCTTCTTACTGCTACCGCTACCGGCAGCGTCTGATGAGGAGGAGGAGCGCTGGTCCACAGCAGCTCCTGTTATGACCTTCACCCCTTCCACACCCGCCTCGAGACTGCAGAGGTAGAGACAGACAGGGGAATGGGGGAGGGTTGAGCGAGACAGAGAGAGGGAAAGAGTTGAGAGAGAGGAGTGCTGAACCACAGCAGCTCCTGTTGTGATCTTCACCCTTCCACACCCCCCTCGAGACTGACAGCACACACACAGGGGTGGGAAAGGGTTGGGGCGAAGGGTTTGAGCAAGACACAGAAAGAAGGGGGGGGGTTGAGAGAGATAAACGAAAAGAATCGCACACGAGGCCACAACAAAAGAAATGTACAGGAGGGTGGAAAGAGGCTCTTAGAGCTAGAAACGGCAAGGCAAAAAAACAGGACATTGGAAAAAAAAAAACACACACACACACACAAACAAACGAATTCGCCAAAAACAAGGCTTTTCTTGCTGCATGCACGGTGCAGGCATTTGAGATGGGGGCGTTTACCGGATTCGAGAGCCAACAGCGGACCGAAGGTCAGAGATTCGGTTCTCATCCTCGCACGTCATGAGCAGCACCCCCTCCTGCGTAGAGGGGTGCAGTGGATGGGGGGGGTGGATGAGGGGGTTTTGCTGATTCTGATGAAAAGACTCAACGCAAAGGTTCTCATCGCCGCACGTCATGAGCAGCACTCCCTCCTGCATGGATAGAGGTGGGGTAGGAGGGGTATTTGAGAAATGTGAATGACCGCTTACAACACCTAGGTTCTCATACTCGCATGCAGCACGCCCTCGTGTTGGGATGAGGGGGTGAATTGGCTGGGAGGGAAAGTGTATGTTACTATTATCAAAAACTGCTTACGAAACACGAAGGTCCTCATCCTCGCATGTCATGAGCAGCACTCCCTCCTGCGTGGATGAGGGGGGGAATCATTGGGAAGGGTTTATGACAACTCTCAGTGACCTCTTACAACCCAGAAAGGTTCTCATGCTCACATGTCATGAGTAACACAACCTACAGTGTGGATGTGCAGGCGCATAGGTGGTTGCATGGGAAAGTCACAAGCGATTCACTAACACCACGAGTCACAATGGTTGATTCACATGAAATCATACCACGTATCCACGACATCTCACCTGTCTCGCCCTCACGGTCAAGTAGGAAAGGTTCGGCAGCTCCTGCAGCAGCAGCAGCAGCAGCTAGCTAATATAGTGTATTGCTTGTATATTATATAGACTAGAGTACTGTGCATAGTCTCACCTGTCTCGCCCTCACGGCCAAGTGGGAGAGGTGCGGCAGCTCCTGCAGCAGCACAACGGCCTTCAGGTTGGCACCTGCTGCCTTCACCTGCTCGAAAACATGGGGATAGAGAGGAGGATATACGTGGGAGGTCGCAATAAGAGGGAGGGAGGGAGAGTGTTTTGGCGTGGATACGGTCAGTGGGTTGAGAGGGAGGTGGAGGGGGGACCAGAAGGGATGTACGCTTGCATGTGGGAGCAAGTGAGGGAGTGAAAGAGGGAGAGAGTGTGAGAGACAATGCAAACCAACCACCCTCCTCCCAGCCACCCACCCACCGCGGTTTTTTTCCACATATGGCACCCTTGGCGGGCTGCACTAGCCACGTGTAAAAAGAGTACTTTTGAGACGTCTCAAAAGCACCCACCACGGTTTTTTACTGCATATGGTACCCTTGACGGGCTGCACTAGCAGCACCAGAAAGTACTTTGAGACGACTTTTGAGACGTCTCAAAAGTCACATATGGTACCCTTGGCGGGCTGCACTAGTAGCACCAGAAAGCACTACTGTGCAGTAAAAACAGCACGCTGCTGGACACGGAGAGGGGGTGGTGAGAGCACCAGGAAAGCACTGTCCGAAGATCACTCGCCACCCCTCCCCACATCCACCCACCTCCTCATCTCCTTCTGCTCGCTGCAGGAACAGCACCAGCAGGCTCTGCTGCTCTCTAGGACCAAGTCTGGAGTTAAACCACCCACCCTCAATCCCCCCCCCCCCATCCGCTCACCTCCTCGCCCCCCTCCGCTCTCTGCACCAGCAGCAACACCCCCTGCTCCCCACCCGTTCACCCTTCGCCCCAACCACTCACCACCCCTCATAAACTCACCTCCTCGTCTCCCTCAGCACGCTGCACCAGCAGCACCAACCCCTGCTCCCCCTTGAGCGCTGCGAGGAGATCAGGGTCAATGCGCTCCACCTGAAGCAGAGACAAAGGGGGAATGAGAGAGAGATGAGGGGATTCAGCGAAAGCACCACCAGCAGCACCACCCCTGCTCGCCCTTCAGCGATGCGAGGAGATCAGGGTCAATGCGCTCCACCTGATGCAGAGGGAAGGAGTGGAACAGGGAGAAACAGGGACTTTTTTTGTTTACTCGACTGAAGTACCAGCAGCACCAACCCCTGCTCGCCCTTGAGAGTTGCCAGGAGGTCGGGGTCGATGCGCTCCACCTGGGGCAGAGGGAGGAGTGGAACAGGAAGAAAGAGGGAATTCTTTAGTTTATTCAACTCAAGCACCAGCAGCACCGCCCCTTCTCCTCCCCCTGACGCGTTTTCAGGAGTTCAGGCTATGCACTCGATTGAAAATAATCCAGCAACACCATCCCGTCCTCCTCCTCTCCCAACCTCACCCTTCTTAACCCCCCCTCACCCATCCTCACCCATCCTCACCCTCCCTCGCCCTCCCTCACCTCTCCCTCGCCCTCCCTCACCTCTCCCTCGCCCTCCCTCACCTCCACGAGCTTGCCCGCAACAGTGCCAGGAACAAGCATGTCCCACCTCTCGGCCCCCAGCACTGACCGCATCACCCCCGCAGCAGCAGTGAGGTGAGCATTTTTTAGGCGCCTCAAGAATCGTCTCAACACATGGCCCCACCCACTCACCTCCACCAGCTTCCCCACAGCAGTGCCAGGCACAAGCACATCCCATCCTTCTGCCCCCAGCACCGATCGCATCACACGCAGCAGCAGTGAGGTGAGCTTCGCCAGTTGAAACACCACACTGGCGGGGATAGGAGAGGGGGGGAGGGTAAGGTGGAAGGGGGGAAGGGGGAAGGGGTGGGGGATGGTGGCGGGAAAGAGTTGTTTTGGTGGCAAGGTCATTGCATCACTGGCAGCAGCAGCGAGGTGAGCTTCGCCGGCTGAAACACCACACTGCTGGGGGGATGCAGGAAAACGGTAAGGGGGAGTATTGCAGTGGATACGAGGCCAATGCAACGGCAGGTGAGCTTTTCCAGCTGAAACACCACACTGGTGCAAAGAGAGGGAGAAGGCGGGCGAAGGCGGAGAGGAGTTGCAGTTGTGGCTCAGTGCTCAGTGCCCCCCGAATCGGATCTTACCTGAATCGGATCTCACCTGAATTGGATTTCACCTGGGTAGGATATCACCTGGATCATATCTCACCTGGATCATATCTCACCTGGATCATATCTCACCTGGATCGGATCTCTGCCTCTGCAAACGTGCGCACAGCATTCTCCTCGATTCCCAGTGCGTGGCCCAGCTTCTGCCACGTGGCGCAAAAAGGGACAGGGAGGAACAGGGCAGAAAAGAAGAAGAGGACGGGGGGACTGTGAGAAGTCGAGACGGGAGAGACCGTGGGAAGGGGGAAGGGACAGAGAGAATGCACGGGTGGCATTGGTATGGTAGTGTTGCCATGTGTGGAATATTGCATCTGTGAGGATTCGAAGAGCTCCAGCGTGGTCTCTGTGAATGGCTCTGTGAGTCGCCGCATGCGGTCAGAGTCAACCCGACCCACTGCTGCACACTGTAACACTGCACACTGCACACTGCACACTGCACACTACACACTACACACTGCACACTACACACTGCACACTACACTGCACACTACACACTACACACTACACACTACACACTGCACACTACACACTGCACACTACACACTACACACTGCACACTACACACTGCACACTACACACTACACACTACACACTGCACAACACTACACACGGCCTTCAGTGCACCCCACGCACGCACCTGCGAGGGCTCAAAAAAGAGCTCTAGCGTGGTCTCTGTGAATGCCTCTGTGAGTCGCCTCATGCGGTCCAGAGACGCCTTGAGCCTCAGGGCCCACCACCGCAGGTCATGCTCTGATGCCACGCCTGGTAGGCATAGGGAGAGGGGAGAGGGATCAATGCATGACAGTGAAAATGGGTGTGCGGTGTGTGTGTCAGTGTGCGCGTGTGTGTCAGTGTGCGCGTGTGTGTCAGTGTGCGCGTGTGTGTCAGTGTGCGCACGTGCGTGTCAGTGTGTGCCCATGTGTGTGAATGCCTCTGTGAGTCGCCTCATGCGGTCCAGAGACGCCTTGAACCTCAGGGCCCACCTCCTCAGGTCGTGCTCTGATGCCACGCCTGGAAGAAAGTGGGGGTGCAGGGAGTGAACGTGTGTGTAAGAGTGTATTTTTGGAGTGCGAGTGACTCAATGCATGCCTTGAGCCTCAGCTGTCCCACGCAGTCTCCCCATCTCTCTCCCAGAATTCGCAGCAGCCCAGCTCACCTGTGCTACCACCAATGCCAGCAGCCTGCCAGGACGCGAGCTCGTTCTCCAAGGCAGAAGCACTCCGCCTGGTTCCACCCCGACAGCCCCAGGTGGTGCTGCAGCCCTCCTCTAAGCCCGTTCATATAAAGGTGGTGGGGTTGACGGGTATCAGCAGCACCACAACTTCCATTCCTGCTCACCTGCGCTGCCAATGCCAGCGGCCTGCCAGGAAGCCAGTTCGTTCTCAAGGCAAAAGCACTCCGCCTGGTTCCACCCCGACAGCCCCAGGTGCCGCAGCCCTCCTCCCTCTCTAATCAAGATGGGGTTTCGTTGATGCCTTGAGCACGAGCAAGGCTTCAGTTCAACCCAGCTCACCTGCGCTGCCGATGCCAGCGGCCTGCCAGGACGCCAGCTCGTTCTCAAGGCAAAAGCACTCCGCCTGGTTCCACCCGGACAGCCCCAGGTGCCGCAGCCCCAGCACAGCCGCCCCCAGCGCCACCCCCACGTGCCCCAGCTGCCCCATGCGGATCTCCCCCGCCATGCCCTCCGCTGCCTTGTCTCCCCCCTCTTCATCAAAAAGCTCGTTCAGAAACCTGGGAGGACGAGTCAAGCAGCAAGTTCATTGTTTGAGGCGCATCACAAACAGATAGATTCCCCTTCCCTACTCGTCTAACAGCTGCTTCAAAAAGATGTGAGGAGGAACGGGGGCAGCATACTCTAAACCCTAAACTGCTTGAACAAACGCCTGCTCACCTGCTCACACAGAACTGCTCACCTGCTCAGCAGCACAAAGAAATACTCCTCAAGACAGATCTCCGCCAGTCGCCACTGGGGGAGAAGGGAGAAAGAGGAGGGGTAGGAGAGAAAAGGAGGAGAGTTTTGAGTGAACTCGGAAGAAATCATCATTCAGACAGATCTCCGCCAGTCGCCACTGAGGAGATGAAAACTCGAGGGGGCAGGGAGGAGAAAAAAATCAGAGCTTTGCCCACCCCTCATCCCCCCCCCAGCAATCTCTGGCACACCATCCCTTCCCCTCTATTGTCACATCCTCATTATCCCCCCCCCAACCTCCTTCTCACCTTCCACTGACCTCAGCCAACCTCCTCCCCACCTTCTGCCGCATGGCCATGGCATCATCAGGATTGTCGTTCCTCAGCCTGCTCTCGAGGGAATACAGCAGTACGGCCCAACCACAATCCCTGAGCTTACTCCTATTCCTCTCCTTCTACCAACTGCTTCTCACCTTCTGCCGCACGGCCATGGCATCATCAGGAGAGTCGTTCCTGAACCCACTATCTAGGGAATTCATCAGGCACAGCCACTATTCCCCACCTGCACCACTATTCCCTCCCCCCTGCACACTGTCATCCCCCTAATCCTCCACCTTCCCCGCACCTTCTGCCGCATGGCAATGGCATCATCGGGAGCGTCGTTCCTCAGCCCACTCTCCAGGGAATACATCAGCACGGCCCGCAGCCCTGAGCTTACTCCTATCCCGCTCCTTCTACCAACCACTTCCCACACCTTCACCCAACCGCTTCTCCCCTTCTGCCGCATGGCAATGGCATCATCGGGAGCGTCGTTCCTCAGCCCACTCTCCAGGGAATACATCAGCACGGCCCGCAGCCCTGAGCTTACTCCTATCCCGCTCCTTCTACCAACCACTTCCCACACCTTCACCCAACCGCTTCTCACCTTCTGCCGCATGGCAATGGCATCATCAGAAGCATCGTTCCTCAGCCCACTCTCCAGGGAATACAGCAGCACGCGCCCCCCTTCCTCCCCCCCACTGACCCTCCCTCTTCTTCTCACCTTCTGTCGCATGGCAATGGCATCATCCGGAGCATCGTTCCTCAACCCGCTCTCCAGGGAATACATCAGCACGGCCCGCAGCCCCGTCAGCGCATGCAGCGCCGACATCAGCACGTCAGTCGGCCGCCCAGACGCTGCCGCCCCCTGTGATGACTCTCCTGTTGCACCTGCCGAAGACGGCAGTGCATCGACGTTCTAGGCGTGGGGAGAGAGGGGGGAGGGGGGAGGGGAAAGGGGGGCTGACATCAGCACATCAGTCGGCCGCCTGGACGCTGCTGCCCCCTGTGCTGACTCTCCTGATGCAGAAGACGGCAGTGCATCGACGTTCTGGGAAGAGAGGGGCGGGGAGAGGGGGGAGGAGAGGGGGGGAGTGGGGGTGTGTGCAGTGCAGGGGTGCGAAGAAGAAAATGGGGGTTCATTGTAACGTCCCAAACCTGCTGAATCCTCACCCCCACCTGCTTGCCCGATAGGAAACTCGCCTGCTCAATCCTCACCGCACCTGATCCATCCTCACACCACCTCCTGAATCTCACCGCACCTAAACAATGCTCATCGCTCCCCGTGAATCCCCCCCCCCCTGTACCTGCTTTTGAGACGTCTCAAAACTAATCCCCCCCCTGTACCTGCTTTTGAGACGTCTCAAAACTAATCCCCCCCCTGTACCTGCTTTTGAGACGTCTCAAAACTAATCCCCCCCCTGTACCTGCTTTTGAGACGTCTCAAAACTAATCCCCCCCCTGTACCTGCTTTTGAGACGTCTCAAAACTAATCCCCCCCCTGTACCTGCTTTTGAGACGTCTCAAAACTAATCCCCCCCCTGTACCTGCTTTTGAGACGTCTCAAAACTAATCCCCCCCCCGTACCTGCTTGCACGCCAGGAAGTTCTGCAGCATGGCAGCGCCCGTGTCGTCCAGGGAGGGGCGGATGCTCTCCAGGAGCTCCGTCAGACTGGCGGGGAGAGGGGGATGTGGGGGTGTGGAGGGGGGGTAGCGAGTGCATGGAAAGGAGAGTGCATTCAGGGGCTACCCTCAAGCGCGGCAGCGCCCGTGTCGTCCAGAGAGGGGCGGATGCTCTCCAGGAGCTCCGTCAGACTGGCGGGTTGAGGGAGGTGTGGGGGATAGGGTTGCGCAGGCAGGTGTGTGGGGGGTGTGGAGACGTAATAAGGGAGGATTAAGATGCAATTTGCCACCCTCAAGCATGGCAGCGCCCGTGTCGTGCAGAGAAGGGCGAATACTCTCCAGAAGCTCCGCCAGGCTGGCAGGGAGAGAGGGAAGGGAGGAGTAAACTTGTGCAGGTGTGTGGGGGGTTGTACAGGCATGGGGTTGCCATTTGAGTAAGCTCAAAAGTGCTCTCCCAAAGCTCCCACTCACCTGCTCGCGTTGAAAGAGTCCTTGAGCTCAGCGTAGAACAGCTTGAGCTGCTGCACGAATGCCTCGCTGTATCCAACTGAAGAAACATATCTCTGTATACACCACTCTATCCCGCTCTCCCCGTTACCTACCTGCTCGCGTTAAAGAAATCCTTGAGCTCAGCATAGAACAGCTTGAGCTGCTGTACAAACGCCTCGCTGTACTCCCCTGGGGTGCGGGTCACCCGGCGCAGCAGCAGCTCTGTGGCCACTAGATCCTCGGGTCCAGCGTTGCGGTGCAGCTTGTTCTGAATCGTGTGCTTGATCTCTTGCTGTTGGAGGTGGAAAAGTGGGGGCGGGGGAAGAGGAGATGGGGGGAGGGGAGACAGGGGGGAAGGGGAAAGGGGGAAAGAGAGGAGCGAAGGGAGGAGGGTGTGTGTTGCAGTCTGAACCGTGTGCTGGGAAAACGTTGAACTTGGAGCGGCAGCCCTGGTGCTATGAGTGTGAGCGAAGGCTACCCCCTCCAGCAGAAGCTCCGTGGCCACTAGATCCTCCAGCAGCGTTGCGATGCAGCTTGTTCTGAATCGTGTGCTTGATCTCTTGCTGTTGAAGGGGGAAAAGAGAGGGAATTGGTGGGGTGGGAGGGCGGAGGGTGGGAACGAGCAACAGGGGTGCTTGGGGCCAAGGGGAGAGTAGGGTTTTGCGTGCGCAAAACCTTGAGGTCGTGCAGGATGTCGTTGCGGTGTCCAATGTCTCGGATGCGTGTGAGGGGCACCGGCGCTGTGAAGTCAGTCTCTCTCTCTGGGTGCCTCCCTGCAACAGCCAGTCCTCCAGTTTCCTTCAACCCCTTACTGCACTTTAACCCTGCACCTCACCTTGACACGGAGTCTGTGTGCACTGCACCGCACCTTGAGATCGTGTGGGATGTCGTTGCGGTGAGCAATGTCGCGGATGCGCGTGAGGGGCACGGACGCCGTGAAGTCAGCAGAGAAGGCGGGCAGGCGCGGATGGATCTTGCGCATCACCACCTTCTCCTGAGAGAGTGGGGGAGAGAGAGGGGGGAGAGAGGGTTGGGAAGCTGGTGAGTTACTGGGTCGCGCAGAAAAGGCAGGCAGGCGCGGATGGAGCTTGCGCAACAAGCTTTCTCCTGAGGGGAAGAAGGCGGGGTTTATGTTACAGGGTGGCTGGATCGGGGTGGTCAGCACGCAGGACGCACCTCGGGCGGAAAATGCAAGGGGGTTCAGCACACAGCACCCACACACAGCACCCACACACGGCACCCACACACAGCACGAACCTCAGACGTGAGAGCAGAGCCTCTGGTGCCCTCATTCTCCAGCCAGCGGAAGATGCGGCGGGAGATCTCCACGTGGCGATCGGTTGGTTGGTTGGTTGGTTTCTTGGCAAGGATTCTTATAACAGAAACACTCACCTCGGAGGTTAGAGCAGAGCTCCTGGTGCCCTCCTTCTCGAGCCAGCGGAAGATGCGGCGGGAGATCTCCGCATGGCGATTGGGCCGCCTGTGCCCGCCGTCCTCCACGCACGGGATCTGCCCCGTGTTGATCCACTGCGGTGGAGAGGTGTGAGGAACGGTAGAGGTGCGTGAGGCGAGGGGAAACGCAGGGGCGTGTGCAAAGTGGAATATAGATGTCGAAATTGAATATAAAACCCGAAACAAAAAAGAAAACGAAAATGCACAGCGCGAATCATAGAATACCTGCAGGTAGATGGACGCGTAGATCATGGCATACCTGCAGGTAGATGGACGCGTAGATCATGGCATACCTGCAGGTAGATGGACCCGTAGATCATGGCATACCTGCAGGTAGATGGACGTGTAGATCATGGCATACCTGCAGGTAGATGGACGTGTAGATCATGGCATACCTGCAGGTAGATGGACGCGTAGATCATGGCATACCTGCAGGTAGATGGACGCGTAGATCATGGCATACCTGCAGGTAGATGGACGCGTAGATCATGGCATACCTGCAGGTAGATGCACGTGTAGATCATGGCATACCTGCAGGTAGATGGACGCGTAGATCATGGCATACCTGCAGGTAGATGGATGCGTAGATCATGGCATACCTTCAGGTAGATGGACGCGTAGATCATGGCATACCTGCAGGTAGATGGACGCGTAGATCATGGCATACCTGCAGGTAGATGGACGCATTGATCATGGCATCGAGACGCTGACCCCGCTCCAACGGCAATAGAAGCTGCTCCACTACCTCCAGCTGTATGACGGGAAGGGGTTTGGTTGGAGAGATTTAGAAGGGTTTGATAAGGTTTGAGGTAAGACGCGGGCTGCGTTTCTTGGCACGATTTCCTCGAACAGAACGTATTTGTAAATGACTCGACGTCAGCGTTCTTCGTTCCCGCCAACCATAGATTTGGCTAAGACGACATGCGGTTCAGAAATTCATGGTACGTACGTACAGTCGGCAAGGTGACGTGTTAATCATTCGTCAACGATAACGCTAATCTAAATCGACATTATACCAAAACCCGCGGTACGAGAAGTCGTCATTCGTGGTCCCGCCAGTGCAAAACCTCTAGGTGTTACTCATATGCTTAAAGCTAATCATAGTGTCTGTTCTTCGAAGAGCTAATCTCAGTCGTACCCCGTCAGTGCCGCTCCGTTCGTACCGTCGGAGTCGTCGTCACGCCGGTTTCAGTCAAACGGCCAGTGTATATTAATCATATTGGCGGTGCGAATGGTAACGTCTGTGTCAATCTTACCGGCAATGCCGATTGTAAGAACCACACGAACCATCAGAGTCTATAGTACCGTCGATGTCAATCGTCCGTTGGTGATAATGGTATCAACGATATCAATCGTACCGCTATTAGGCTTATCCGACCGTCCGTATCGTCGACCATATCGTGGAGGTGAATCATACAATTAATGTCAATCGTACCGTCAGTGCCATCCGTACCTTGGTCTCAACAGCACCATCAAAGGCATTCGTACCTTGCGCCACCACTTCCCCGCACTCTTATCAGCCTCCATCAGCGCTTAACCGGCCCGTCAATCGCGCTCCTGTCCCAGCGTTTATTCTTTAATCGACACACAAATCCATTCGTACCTTGCGCCACCAGTTCCCCGCACTCTTATCAGCCTCCACCAGCGTCTTCGCCGGCCCGTCGAGCCCGCTCGTGTCCCACCGGCCGCGCCTCTCGCTCTTGTGCGCGTTGCTCCTCATAAACTCCACACCCCTTCCCGCCCACTTCTGCGCAAACGCACTCTCCTCCAATTCCCCGTCCTCCGCGGATGAAAACTCCCCCTCGCTCTCAGACCCAAAGTCGCCGCCGACTGGAGCTTCGTTAGAAGATCCTGCTCTGTCCTCTTTAGAAACCTCCCACGACAGGGTTGCAGCGGTTTTGTTCCATTCGACATCGGTGTTGAATTCTTTGCCGCGGGGTTCAACCCCCGGAACAGTCACCTTCCTGTTGGGGCCGTCCTCCCAGACCGAGCTCTTCCCGTCCTTTACAATCACAAATTTGAACTCCACGTCTTGACCTGCAGGCGCGTCAAGGGTAATGCTCCAGCCGGCTTCGCTCCATTGAAGAGCTTTCGGATCGGACCAGGACCCGAGCCAATCAGCAGATCCGACAACCGCGATGCTCTCCCCGAATTTAACCTGAATCGGGAGATTGAAACGCACTTTCACCTTGCTTCCTGCAGAAACAGCTGCAGTCACTCTCACCGCGGTGGCTCTAACGGAAGAACTATGAAATGGTTTATCCATTAAGCGAGAATAAGTGTCATATTGAGCCCTGAGAGCATTGGGAAGCTGACTGGACAGTCCGAGAACGGAGAGCTTGGAGGGTTTTTTGCTGGATCGCAGGCCCTGCAGTGCAACTGGTTGCGCTGAGGAGCTGCTCAATGTGCCTCGCAGGCACTCCATTATCTCCACGTGCTAGCCTCACTAAGTGTCCGCCCAATGAAGCGTACAACCTCAGCGGATAACTTCGGAGGTTCAAGCCCTAACGTCCAGGCAACCCCCTGAGAGAGCTCAGGAGTAAGAAGCTTAGGCCGGTCTGCTTCTCTTAAAGAATCAGTTCAAGCAGAAGCTTGTGCTGTTTTAGCTGCACTGCTGCTGTGATTCCTGTGAATCCCTCTGATATTGTTGCAATTCAGCAGATAGATCAGCAAGACTGGATGGAGTTTCCTAGGGTGCGGGTCAGCCAACCAACCAGCCCAGAGCACGAACCGGACATTGGGGAATACCGAGAGAAGTTTGGAGTCCCTTTCTGCCGGAAAAGGCGTCAGGTGCATACTGGGTTGAATATCGAGGCTGTCTGATTTGTCGAATGATGTTACTGGGGAGCTGGAAAGTTGAAAAGTGGGAAGATAATTTCCGCCACGTCGACGACTCCCACAATTTGGGGGATCAACGACCTGCTGACTCGGCAGCCTCGAAGCCACTCACTTCTCTTCCTCCAATCTTCGCTGTAGAGACAGTCGTTAATCGCGCGTACTCAAATTGTCTTCCGCAACTACTCGAAATCGACATCTCCAATATAATATACACATCGTTGTTTCGCGAACCTTCCCAAACCTACTCGTCATTGGTGCGCATAGGAACCAAGGCAGAGGCGCGAAACTCTGACAGCTGAGGCAACTGCCGTTGACGTGTGGGAAACGCTTCAATTCCCGTCAACGTCTTGGTCCGTCATTCGGCACAATCAATGGCGAACCCCTCCCTGCGTCGGATGTATTATCAGAACTGATGAGGTTCCTTTCTTCAAAAAACCACTCACTGATCGGACTTTCGAGTTCTCCTTAGCCAGTCGAACGTCTATGTAGGAAGCCGTCTGTTCGTCCCTTTTGCTGAAGTTTATCTGGAACTCTCTTCCCATTTTCTTTTCCATCACCTCGCTTCTGATATTCGACTAGCTTTAGTGCATCGGGAGCGGAGCGATTAAACCGAAGAGTAAATAGAAGATTTTATATCTCAGCCATGATAATCGAGGAGCTGCCGAGTGGCCCGCAGGCGGCGGCGGAACTTGCGGCAAAAGGCGACGCGCAGTTTGTGGACGAGGATTACGACGCGGCCGTGGATCTCTACACGCAGGCGATCAGCGCGAATGGCGCGACTGAGACTCTTCTGTGCAAACGCGCAGCCGCGCACATTAAGCTTGAGAATTACACAGGTAATTCTCGCGTCCACACATTAGGTCACCTTTATTAGTAGTTTGTGCTCCATACTTGCACGTTTTTTTTTACTGTTTCGTCGCGACGGCTGAATTCAGCAACGGCTGCTTAGCTCTTGCAGATGTGCTGGCATCGCGGCGGTGTGGAAAGAAACCAGGTTCAATTCGGTTCTGGCCTTAGATGCGGTGGTGGATGCGGGGATTGCGTAGACAATAACGTAGACTCCGATGCGGAGGCAGTATCGCGTTAAAGCTTACTGTTATTGTGCTGATTTATGTTCTGGCAGATGCGGTGGCCGACGCGAATGCGGCGATCAAGCTGAACCCGTCGTACGCGCTGGCCTACCTGCGGAAAGGGTGCGTTGCTTGCAAATCCTTGCTGTCTCCCTGTTAGTCTGATTCTCGCTTTCCTCGCCGTCGTTGTGTTCTCATTTTGCTGAGCGGCTTTCGTGCACCCATAGCCAGGTTATTCAGTTTTGGTGTGAGTTTCCCTTTGTGAGGTTATTCAGTTTTGGTGCACCCGTAGCCAGTTTGTTCATTTTTTGTAATTGCTCGTTTTTGTAAACTCCCTGTATGTAAGCAGAAGTCTTCAAGTGCTCACTCTTTGCCCCTTTTGTGCTTTCTTCCCCAGCGTCGCTTGTCACCACCTGGAGGAATACGAGACGGCACTGGCAGCGTTCAAGGCGGGAGCCAAGCTGGAGCCGAGCAATGCCAAGTTCCGCAACGGCATTCGCAAGGCAGAGGCGGAGCTGCAGAGCCAAGGTGCGTGAGCTGTGAGGGGGGAATCAGTGGCTCAGCATCCTTCACAAGCCGAGGGTAGATAATCTTGAGGCAGAAGCTTGAGAGCCAAGCTAGAGCCCAGTAAGGCCAAGTTCCAGAACGGCATTCGCAAGGCAGCAGAAGCAGAGCTGCAGAGCCAAGGTGCGTGAACGTGAGGGGGGTACTTAATGGTTTTTGTAGCACCTCCTTGGTGGCACGCAGAGGGAGAACCTTGAGGCAGAAGCTGGGGAGCCAAGCTGGAGCAGGACAATGCCAAAACGGCTCCAGCTTGGCTCCCCAGCTTCGGAACCTCCGTGCCTCCTGCCCCCTCTCGCCTCCCTCCCTCCTGCCCCTTCCCCTCCGCTCCCTTCCCCTCACTGCCTGTATCCTCCGCTATCATATATGTGGTTCCCACTTTCATCGCTCAGTTTGGATTCCTCTGTTATCCCCACCTGCGTGACCTTCCCTCTCCTTCTCACCTCTCACAGATATATGCTTGCGTTACGAAACCTTCACGTTTCCATGTTGGTTCTCTCTGTTCCTCACCCCCACCCCTTCACTGTTTCTCTTCTTCATTCACACAGAAGAAGATATGACCGTTGACGCCCCTACCTCCTCTGCTGCTCCATCCACGTCAGAAGCTCCTGCGAGCGCCCCCACTGCTTCTGCTGCGCCTGCTCCCTCTGCTTCTGTCTCTACACCAGCACCAGCACCAGCACCAGCACCAGCCCCCCCTCCTAAGTATAGGTGAGGATATGGGGATTCAGACATGCAGAGAATTGCCGTTGTAGAATCACATATAGAGGCCTGACATGAGGCCACAGTTGTGCCGTGTCTCCATCCTAACCTCCCTCACATCTCTCCTTCCTCCTACTCCCCCCCCCCCGCCTCTCACAACTCGTTCCACTCCCAGGCACGAGTTCTATCAGTCGGCCACAACAGTGGTGGTGACAGTGTT
The DNA here is from genome assembly GCA_947471745.1 of Closterium sp. Naga37s-1. Lineage (NCBI taxonomy): Eukaryota > Viridiplantae > Streptophyta > Zygnematophyceae > Desmidiales > Closteriaceae > Closterium > Closterium sp. Naga37s-1. Next base: position 1,169,561 of record CANJKZ010000979.1, read on the forward strand.
CGCCAAGGGCGTTTCATCGGAGCAGCTGAAAGTGCAGATCGGAGAGGAAGTGGTGTGTGTGTATCCAGTGGTTTCTCTCCTCCTTTGATGGTTCTCTCCCCTCTGCTGTTCCACCCCCAGGCACGAGTTCTATCAGTCGGCCACAACAGTGGTGGTGACAGTGTTCGCCAAGGGCATTGCATTGGAGCAGCTGAAAGTGCAGATTGGAGAGCAAGTGGTGAGTATCAATTCTCCTTGAAAAGAATCAGTTTCTTTTCTTAACTAGGTGGTTTCTCATCTCCAAGGTAAGTTATTCCCACAGAAATGGTGGTTTCTCTGTTTCACGCTTCCCTCTCAAGCACTTGTATGAAACACGTTCCTTGTGTTGTTGCTCCTCTCTCCGCTCCACTGTAAATGCCCATTTTTTTGCTATCTGTGCAGCTGAGTGTTGTGATCGAGTCGACCAATGACGAGCCGCCATATTTCCTGCAGCTGCGGCTGTTTGGAAAGGTGGGTGTTGCGAGGGAGTGTGGGGGTTGGGAGGGGTTGGGGTTGGTTTCGAGTGGAGCCTAAGAAAACTATGTTAGGGTGGTCCAACACACCCCTATCCTGCTCAGAGTGGCCTAAAAAAACTATGTTAGGGTGGGAGCTGGGCTACTCTGAGCAAGATAGGGGAGGGAGAGGGGGAGGGGGGAGGGGAAAGGAGGGGGTAGGTAGGGAGGAAGGGGGAGAAAGGAGGGGTAAATAGCGAACGAAGCAGAAAGTACAAATATTTTTTTTCCTGATTTGACAGTGCTCAGCACATGTATTTAAATCGCTCAGGGCCCACAGGGCAAGACAGAAAGTTACTTTTGAGTCGATTCAAAAGTCACGCGCTCAGGGAGGTGTATTTTGAGGCGCCTCAAAATACACCTCGCCTCAAAATACACTTCGCCTCAAAATACACCTCACTGCAAGGCAGGAAGTTACTTTTGAGTCGATCCAAAAGTCACGCCCTCAGGGTGCTCAGGGCAGGGCAGAAAGTGAAGCCAGAGGCCGTGAAGGGCGTCCACCTATGAGGCACTCAGTCCCCTCCTTCCCTCACTGCCTCCCCTTTCTCCCCTTTCAGGTGGACCCGGCAAAGAGCAAGCACAAGCTCATGAGCACCAAGATCGAGGTACGGCTGGCCAAGGCAGAGGCCATTCACTTATGAGGCACTCAATCTTCCTTCTCCCCTCCCCTTGCCCTCTTCCTGCTTCCCCCCTCTCTTTTCCCCCTCCAGGTGAACCCGGCAAAGAGCAAGCACGTGCTGATGAGCACCAAGGTGGAGGTGCGACTGGCCAAGGCAGGGATTCATTACTCCTGAGACACTCAGTATTCCTCCCCCTCCTGCCTGCATCCCCCAGGTGGACCCAGCAAAGAGCAAGCACATGCTGATGAGCACCAAGGTGGAGGTGCGGCTGGCCAAGGCAGAGAGGAGGTGAGGCTAGATGCCTACCACTTCTGAGACACTCAGTATTCCTCCCGCTCCCTTTTCTCCCCTTTCAGGTGGACCCTGCACAGAGCAAGCACGTGGTGATGAGCACCAGGATCAGGGTGCGGCTGGCCAAGGCGGAGGCAGAAGGTGAAGGCATAGGCCATCCACTTATGAGGCACTCAATTCCTCCCTCCCGCCCGACCGCCTCCTTTCCCCCTTCCCCTCCCTTAGGTGGACCCTGCACAGAGCAAGCACGTTCTGATGAGCACCAAGATCGAGGTGCGATTGGCCAAGGCGGAGGCCATCCACTGGACGGCTCTGGAGGCCACCAGACGACCGGCCGTGGTGCAGCCTGTGAACGTGTCCGATGGTGGGTGGTGTGCGGCTGGGTGGGGTGGGATGGGTTGGGGGATGGTTGTGGGGTTATGACAACCGCGAATGGAGGGGAGACAGGGAGTAGGGACGGCCAAGGTGGAGGCCATTCACTGGACGGCTCTGGAGGCCACCAGTCGTGGTGCAGCCCGTGAATGTGTCTGATGGTGGGTGGGGTTCGGTGGAGTGGGGTGGGGTGGGGTGCGCGGGGTGGGGTGTGTTGAGGTGGAGTGGGATGGGGTGGGGTGGGAATGGGGTAGGCTGGGACGGGGTGGGGGGTTGTGGGTTGTAGAAAGAATTGGACAAAGGGTCACGCACCTCTTTTCCCCTTGTAGAATCCCTCCCCGGACAAACTGAAGCACATGTACCCTTTTATCTTTTTGAGACGTCTCAAAAACTCACTTTTTACACGTGGCTTACAAAGGGTCACGCACCTCTTTTCCCCTTTTAGAATCCCCAGACAAACTGGAGAACATGTACCGTTTCGAGGTGACTTTTGAGTCGACTCAAAAGTCACCTTGTTACCATGGCACACGACACAGAATCCCCAGTCAAACTGGAGCACATGTACCGTTTCGTCCCTTGGATTCTCCTGCCTCCCTGCCATTGCCCATGCAGTGACTTATTTCCCCTTCCACTCTCCTCTCCCTCCCCATTTCCCTGTTTCTCCTTTTCCTCTTCTCCCGGTTTCCCCGTTCCCCTTTTCCGCCCATCAGAAACTGCAGAGAAGCTGAAGCACATGTATCCTTCGTCCCGCAAGCAACATGTGAACTGGGACCAGCTGGAGGCGGAAGTCAAGGCCGAGGTAAGCTGAGTCAATGCAGGCCGAGGTAAGATGTGATGAAGCTTTCAGCTTGCTCTAGTTTTGAGATGTCTCAAAACCCGGCCGGTGGTGAAAATGAACGCCAAGGACGCAGTTCTCAACAAGCTCTTCCGAGACGTGATGAAGCTTCTCTTGCTCTTCCTCCGTTCGCTCTATTTTTTTGTCAAATCAATCTCCAGGAGAAGGGTGAGAAGCTCGAAGGGAATGCAGCGCTGAACAAGCTCTTGTAAGGAGTGAAGAAGGGGATCTGAATAAATGAACCGCACGACATCTGTTCAGACCCCCCTCCTTTCTCTTGCCCTCACTCTGTGTTGATATCAATCAACAGGAGAAGGATGAGAAGCTGGAGGGAGACGCAGCACTAAACAAGCTCTTTCAAGACATTTACGCGGGGGCAGACGAGGAGACCCGCCGTGCCATGAACAAGTCGTTTGTGAGTCCCCCCCCCCCTGCATAAATGTCTTGGAATGAGCCCACCATATCCAGCTTGCCTCGTTCAAGACATCCACGCAGGGGCAGACGAGGAGACCCGCTGTGCCATGAACAAGTCGTTTGTGAGTGTTCCTCGCTCCCTACTCTCCTTCCTTTCTGGGTATTGATGGTGGGCTTAAAGCTCATTCCAAGACATCTATGCAGGGGCAGACGAGGAGACCCACCGCACCACAAACAAGTCATTCGTGAGTGCCCCTCGCCCCTACTCCCCCTTCTGGCCCCCTCTCCTCCCTTACTCCCCTCCCCTCGCTGGTCCTTTGCCGTGCTATGATCAAGCCCTGTGTTCGCTCCCTCGCCCTCTATTTCCCCTGGTCTCTCCCAGGCTCTCACCCCTTTCCCCACTTCCCTTTCCTTTCATCTCCCTGGTCTCTCCCAGGCTCTCGCCCTTTTACCCCACTTCCCTTTCCTTTCCCCCCCTCCCACCGCCCTGGTCCTTTGCTGTGCCGTGATCAAGCCCTTTGTTCGCCCCTCGCCCTCTATTCCCCTGGTCTCTCTCCATGAGCAACATATTGTGAGTGCTCTCACTTGAGTGAGTGCCATCTGGCTTTGGATGGACACTCTCCAAGCTCACCTCAGTGCACAGTGCATTATCATACTCTGATTTTAATGTTCTTTTCTTCTTCTTCTTTTCTTCTTCTTTTCTTCTTCTTTTCTTCTTCTTTTCTTCTTCTTCTTTTCTTCTTCTTTTCTTCTTCTTCTTTTCTTCTTCTTCTTTTCTTCTTCTTTTCTTCTTCTTTTCTTCTTCTTCTTTTCTTCTTCTTCTTCCCCGTTTACACCCTGCCTGCTGCAGGTCGAATCAGAAGGCACGGTGCTGTCAACAAACTGGAAGGAGGTTGGGTCTGGGAAGGTCGATGCCAAGGACTGAGTGGGGTTAGAGGCTTAGAGCATTGAGAAGATGTAGAGCAGGTGGAAGACCGTAGCTACGTGACCCCATGCAGCTTCGGTCCTGCTGCAGGTCGAATCAAGAGGCACGGTGCTATTGACAAAACTGGAAGGAGGTAGGGTCTGGGAAGGTTGATGCCAAGGACTGAGTGGGGTTCGTAGAGGCTCGAGCATTGAGAAGCAGTTTGCAGTTAGAGTTGCATTGTTGGATCGCGTCACGTGGTGGCTTGAGCATCAAGGAAATGTAGAGCCTTAATACTTTCACTGAAGGGAGTGTCCAGGTGTCAGAATTATGTTGTTATAATTGCATGTAGTTCTAGCTTTAGTGTAGTTATCCTAATTTCCTGCTTGGTGGTGTACCCCTTTTCCTCCCATATTTGTACTTCACTCTCTATAGTGAAACTCCTCTTTCTTGCCCCAATTCTCTCTCACTGTCGAACGTGCAGCTGTGGGGGGGGAGGGTAAGAGAGAGTGGCGGACGAAGCAACCACGCATATGCAACTGCCGCCCTCTGCTACCGTGGCACCTCCTGCTGCAGCCCCTGTTGCCACCTTCGTTTGTCTCGTCTCTCTGCTGCTGTTGAGCGGCAGGTGCTGCCGTTGAGCACTGCGTTGCCGCCACCCTTTCTCGCCGCACGCACCTGCTCTCCAGGCTACCTGCGCCACATATACCTACTGTTGTCTGTTTCTCTCTTGCCTCAAGGCTTCTGTCAAACAATATGTTTGTGTTCTCTCTAGTCTATAGTGGGTTAGCCTACAAGAGGTACATCACTTTAGGGTTACTTGTACCCAACTCATTCATAGTTCATTCATTCCTGCACAGTTATTCTGACATGGTATTCAGAGCAGGAAACCTGTTAAGTTTTTAGGGCCCACCGACAGTTCCGCTCGTTCCTGTCCGAAGCGACCTTGCGCTGTCCGGCCCTGCTCGCCCAGTGTCGCGCTGCCCTGCAGCTACTCGCACTGCCTGCCCCCCGCACGTCGCGCCCTGCTGCAGCCTGCAAGTCGCGCCCTGCTGCCCTGCCCAGCGCGCGCCGCCCTGCCCTGCAGCCCGCGCCCAGCTGCCCTGCAGCCCGTGCATCATGCTGCCCTGCCCTTAGCCCCGCGCGCCGCCCTGCCCTGCAGCTCGCGAGCTGCACCGCCCTGCCCTGCAGCCCAGCGCGTCGCGCCCTGCTGCAGCCCGCGCGTCGCGCCCTACTGCCCTACGAATCGCGCCCTACTGCAGCCCGAGCGTCGCGCTCTGCTGCTCCGCGCGTCGCGCCCTACTGCAGCCCGCGCGTCGCGCTCTCCTGCCCCGCGCGTCGCGCCCTGCTGCAGCCCGCGCGTCACGCCCTGCTGCCCTGCACAGTGCGCGCCCTGCTGCCCGCGCCGCCCAGGCCGAGCCGCGCCGCCCAGCCCAAGCCGCCCTGCCCAACCCGAGCTACTGCTGCTGCTGCTGCTCGTGCTACTGCTGCTGCTGGTGGAGGTGCTGCTGGGAGTGCTGGAGGTGCCGCCGCCCAGCCCCACCGAGCCGCCCTGCTGCTAATACTGCTGCTGCTGCTCGTGCTACAGCTGCTGCTGGTGGAGGTGCTGCTGGGAGTGCTGGAGGTGCTGCTGGTGCTGGAGGTGCTGGAGGTGCAGCTGGGAGTACTGGAGGTGCTGCTGGTGCTGGAGGTGCTGGACCTACTACTGACCGTCACTGCCTGTCATGGCCACTATCACGGCAGTTGCAGCGACCAGGGGTGGACAGCAGCGGTCACTGCCTCTCCCGGACGACCCCACCCCTCAACAGCTTCGTGAGTGGTTTATTCAGCGAGGCAGTCCTGGTGGTGGAGGTTTTGGTTTTATGTGGCCTCAGCGACCTCACGACTGTGCTTCTCAGCGTTGCGTCCCTGGTAGTGTAGAGGCTGCCGCTCTCGGTTGTAGTGAGTCTGCTGCCGCTCCAGGTGCCGGTGAGTCTGTTGCAGCTCTAGGTGCTCGTGAGTCTGCCGGCGCTCTAGGTGCTAGTGCATCTACTGCCACAGGTCCTGCCTCAGCTGAGGCCTTGCACACTTTCACGCTTGACTAAAGCGCGTCACGTTGCTTCTTTCATGATTGCACCACAGTCACACCACTCGCAGCACCTGTCCCGGTCTCACTGGCTGACCCCACTGGGGGCCCAGTAGTTGCACAAGCCTCCACTGTCCTCCCGTGTCTGGCAGTCCCCTCTGAGTCTCTCTCATATCTCCACCTCCCCGCGTTCTCGACGAACTTAGTGAGCAACGTAGTTCTCCAGGATGAATGGGTTGACACCTTCATTCCTGGAGGACACGTTGGCGATCCGTGAGCACCAACGTACACGCTGTCCTCCAACGTGCCTGCACCAACGTGCCTTCCCTGCGTCGAGGGGCGGCAGCGCGCCGCTCCTCACTCCTCCGAGTTTCCTCCGACCACTGCTCCTCTGCAGACTCTCCACATGGACGTGTGGGGCCCGGCCCCCGTCGGTGGAACGGACCAGGAGCGCTACTTCCTGCTAGTTGTTGACGATTACACACGCTACACCACTGTCTTCCCCTTGTGGCGCAAGGCGGACGTGAGCGGCATTTTGATCCCCTAGATCCGTGCTACTCGTTGCCAGTTGCGCGAGCGGTTTTGTCAGGACTTCCCAATCCTGCGTCTGCACTCTGACAGGGGCGCTGCGTTCTCTTCTGACCTCCTTGCGGAGTTCTGTCGAGACGAGGGCATCCGCCAGTCGTTCACGCTTTCGGCCTCTCCTCAGCAAAATGGGATTGCTGAGCGTCGCATTGGCTTGATCATGGAGGTTGCTCGTACATCCATGATCCATGCGGCTGCTCCCCATATTCTGTAGACGTTTGCGGTCTGATACACTACGCATCAGCTCAACCTCTGGCCCCGTGTCTCTGAGCCACAGACCTCGCCCAGACTCCGGTGGACGGGGAAGGTTGGCAATGTGTCGGTGTTTCGGGTCTGGGGCGCGCTCTCCCTTGTTCGCGATGCCAAAGCGAGCAAGCTCTCCTCTCGCACTCTCCGCTGTGTCTTCCTTGGCTTCCCCACCGACGCCCCGCCATGGTAGTTTTACCACTCGCGCTCGCGTCGAGTCTTCTCCTCCCAGGACGTCACCTTTGACGAGTCTGTTTGTTACTACAGGCTACACCTGCACGCGTCCCACCCGGTCCCCCTAGCGCCTCTTTTCTTGGTACCAGTCCCCCCCTCGGTGGACCCCCTCCCCCCACAAGGTCCTGCTCCCTCAGGTGTGTCTCATGTAGACCCACCCCCCTTGGTTGAGCCTTTGGAGATCTCTTCTGACTCCTCTGGCTCAACTGAGGGGGGTGACCCCGCCGCTGACGACACGGCGGCCACTCGCCGCTCTCCACGCTTGGATACCCCCCCTGGTTTTCCGCCTCGGCCATCTTCGCCGCCTCCGCAGCCTGCTGCTGTGGAATCTGGAGCTGAGACTGCTGGTGTGGAGCCTGGGGGTGCTGAGACAAAGGGTGAGGGTTCTGAGGGTGCTGCGACTGGGGGTGTTGGGACTGGGGGTGCTGGTTCTGGGGGTGCAGCGACAGGGGGTGCTGGTTCTTGGGGTGCTGCGACTGGGGGTGCTGACTCTGGGGGTCCTGCGATTCCTAGTGGCGGTGGAGCTGTGGCTGACCCTGCTGGAGGTCCTGGAGCTGGACAGCCACCGCAGCCTGACCTACTTGAGACGCTCTTGCCGCAGGCGATTCGTGCATGAATCGTTCGTCGAGGCAGCCCTGGTGGTGGAGGGTACGGTCCTGCTGGGGCATGAGCTGCTAGTCCTGGAGGTACTGCTGGTGCTGGAGGTACTAGAGGTGCTGCTGGTGCTGGAGGTACTAGAGGTGCTGCTGGTGCTGGAGGTACTGGAGCTGCTAGTCCTGGAGGTACTGGAGGTGCTGCTGGTGCTGGAGGTGCCGGAGCTACTAGTCCTGGAGGTGCTATTGGTGCTGGAGGTGCTGGACCTACTAGACCTGGAGGTACAGCAGGTGCCGTTGGTGCTCGAGGCACTGGAGCTGGAGGTACCGGAGGTGCTGGAGCTGCTGGTCCTTGAGGTGCTCGTACTAGAGGTGCTGGAGCTGCCGGAGTAGCTGGTGCTGCTGGTGCTGGAGGTGCTGGAGGTGCTACTGGAGCTGCTGGCACTAGAGGTGCTGGAGGTACTGCTGGTGCTAGAGGTGCTGGCGCTGCCGGAGCTCGTGGTGCTGCTGGAGCTGGAGGTGCTAGTGGAGATGCTGGTGCTGGAGGTGTTGCTGCAGCTGGTGGTGGAGGAGCTGGAGCTGCTGGTACTGCCCCACTCCGACTGTTTTAATACCCGCACTGCCGCCGCCTGACTCGGTCCTTCGCCAGGTTCTTAGTCTCCCGGCTTCCACTGGCCTCACTCCACCTCTCATGTGTCCACCGACAGACCAGTCTCAGCCACAGCTACTGCCTGGCTCCCCGCTGCCTGCTCCTGCTCCTCACACTGAGGTGACTGAGTCCCTGATTGAGCGTCGTGAGCCTGAGATTCGTGCTTCCACACCTGTTCGTGCTCGTTGTATTGCCCGTCCTTGTCCTCCTGCTGTCCCACGCACTCACGGTATGGCACTTCGTCCTTCCTCTGTTTCACAGCGTGTTGTCCTGCTTGAGCCTCCGGCGTCCTCTCTTCCGCACGTTGATGGCATGTGGATTTTCAGAGTGAAGCGGCCGCCGGGTTCTCCGCCTGCCTTCAAGACGCGTTACGTTGCTCGATGCTTCAGCCAGTGACAGGGGGTCGACTTCTTTCAGGCCTTCTCCCCCACCCCGAAGATGACTACTCTTCGGGTGCTGGTGCACGTTGCAGCACAGCGTGACTACGAGCTGCACTCCCTCGACTTCTCCACAGCTTTCTTGCAGGGCAGCCTTCACAAGGTGATCTGGCTGCGCCGCCCACCTGGCTTCACTGGATCGTTTCCTGCGGGTACCCAGTGGAGCCTCCGGCGGCCAGTCTACGGTCTCCGCCAGGCGCCCCGAAAGTGGCACGACACACTGAAGACTACACTTGCGGCTCTTGGGTTTGCTCCTTCCTTTGCTGACCCGTCGCTGTTTCTACGCACCGACACTACCCTGCCGCTGTTCTACGTTCTAGTGTATGTCGACAACTTGGTTTTTACTACTGCTAACACTGAGGCGATGGCCCTAGTGAAGGCGGAGCTGCAGGAGAGACACACCTGCACTGACCTGGGTGAGCTGCGTAGCTATCTTGGCTTGCAGATCACACGCGACAGAGCACGGTGCACCATCACCCTGACTCAGTCACACATGGTGCACCAGGTCCTTCGGCGCTTCGGCTTCCACTTCTCCTCGCCACAGCCCACTCCTCTGTCTACCAGCCACTCGCTCTCAGCTCCACCTTCGGACGAGTCCGTAGAGACGAGTGGTCCATACCCAGAGCTTGTGGGTTGCCTCATGTACCTGATGACATGCAGACGACCTGACCTCGCGTACCCTCTTAGCCTCCTGGCTCGCTACGTGGCTCCCGGTAGACACCGAAAGGTGCACTGGGATGTTGCGAAGAGGGTACTGCGTTACTTGTGCAGTACATCGGGCATGGGGCTCGTGCTTGGAGGACGGGGTTCAGTGATACTCATAGAACACTCCGACGCTTCTTGGGCCGACGACCAGGCGACTCAGCGTTCGTCACAGGGTTACACCTTCAGTCTTGGCTCTGGTTCTGTCTCGTGGAGGTCCACTCGTTCTTCTTCTGTGCTTGGCTCCAGCTGTGAGGCCAAGATCTACGCTGGGGCCATGGCTGCACAGGAGCTACGCTGGCTGATCTACCTACTGACCGACTTGGGGGAGCGGCCTTGTTCTCCTCCAGTTCTGTACGACGACAACAAGGCAATGCTTGCTTTATGTCGCGAACAGATACTGGAGCACAGAACAAAACACATTGCTCTCCGCTACTTTCTTATGCGTGAGTTGCAGCAGCGTCGTCAGCTCCCCCTTTCCTATGTGGCCTCGCGGGCCAACACTGCTGATGTGTTCACCAAGGCCCTTGGGTCTGGTGATCATCAGCGTTTCTGCACTGCTCTTGTGCTTGTGCCCACTCTGTCTCACCTGTTGGTTGCTTGACTTGCTCTTGTTGTACACTGATATATATCTTTATACCTGCTTGTTTACTCTTGCTAGGCTGGGATCAGCGTACTTCTTTGCTATTATAACTCTGCATGTGAACTGGTCTTGTGGTCGCTTGCTTGGGCTCAGATTGTGTGGTGTCCTTGAGATCCACAATGAGCTTTGCTTTGCTTGTTCTCTTGCTTGACTGGTCTTGTGACCGTCTGTTGTGTTTGCTATCTCCTACTTAGCCTATGGGGGTGTGTCAAACTATATGTTTGTGTTCTCTCAAGGCTATAGTGGGTTAGCCTATAAGGGGTACATCACTCTAGGGTTAGTACTTCTACCCAAGTCATTCATAGTTCATTCATTCCTGCACTGTTATTTTGACACTTACTACAGCTGTATCTGCCACTATTGCACTGGTTGTCACTGTTCTTGCGTGCTCCTGCTTTGTTCTACTGGGTGTACCCCTGCAAGTTGTGTCTTGCCCTTGGCTATTCCTGCATGTAGTTAAGGGGGCATGTCTGAATTATATTGTTATAACTGCATATAGTTCTAGCTGTAGTGTAGTTATCCTAATTTCCTGCTCGGTGGTGTACCCCCTTTCCTCCCCTATTTGTACTTCACTCTCTATAGTGAAACTCCTCTTTCTTGCTCCAATTCTCTCGATATTCATGCCTAGCCTAAACCATAGGATGGCTCCTAGTCTCACCCTCTAGCTACTATTCTGACACCAGGGTACCGAAAGTTTTTTTTTTCCTCTGCAAACTACAAGGAGATTGTTGGAATGTGTAGGAAGGGTTGAATTTAGGGACTGAGATGACGAGGCTTGTGTCAAAGTACAATCTTACTTGTAGGCTATAGTGGGGCACTCCTTATGGGGTACAGCACTTCTAGGGTTAGCACTTGTACCCCAACTCTTGCTAATCCAATCATTCTTGCACAGTTATTCTGACATGGTATTCAGAGCAGGAAACCTATTAAGTTTTTAGGGCCCACCGATAGTTTCGCTCGTTCCTAACCGAAGCGCCCTTGCGCTGTCCGACCCTGCTCGCACACTGTCGCACTGACCTGCAGCTACTCGCACTGCCTGCCCCCCCTGCATATCGCGCCCTTCTGCAGCCCGCGCGTCGCGCTCTGCTGCTCCGCGCATCACACCCTGCTGCAGCCTGCACGTCGTGCCCTGCTGCCCTGCGCGTCGCGCCCTGTTGCAGCCAGCGCGTCGCACTCTGCTGCCCTCCGTGTCGCGCCCTGCTGCACTGCGCGTTGCGCTCTGCTGCAGCCAGTGCGTCGCGCCCTAGTGCAGCCAGCGCGCCGTGCTCTGCTGCCCCTCGCGTTACGCCCAGCACAGCGCGCGCCCTGCTGCCCTGTCCACCGCGCGCCCTGCCCTGCAGCCCGCAGCGAGCCCTGCCCGTCCGAGCCGCACCGCCCAGCCCGAGCCGCCCTGCTGCCACTACTGCTGCTGCTGCTGCTCGTGCTACTACTGCTGCTGGTGGAGGTGCTGCTGGGAGTGCTGCTGGTGCTGGGGGTGCGGGAGGTGCGACTGGGAGTGCTAGAGGTGCTGCTGGTGCCGTAGGTGCGACTGGGAGTGCTGGAGGTGCTGCTGGTGCCGGGGGTGCTGGACCTACTACTGACTGTCACTGCCTATCATGGCCACTATCACGGCAGTTGCAGCGGCTAGGGGTGGACAGCGGCGGTCACTGCCTCTCTCGGACGACCCCACCCCTCAGCAGCTTCGCGGGTGGGTTCTTCAGCGAGCCCGTCCAGGTGGTGGAGGCTTTGGTTTTCTACCTACTGCACAGAGGCGGCAGCAGAGTTAACAGGAGACCTTCTCCCCTCAGGTGCTTAGTGAGTTGTTTCCTCAGTATTGTGTCACCGGTTATGTCGAGGCTGCTGTACTAGGTGTTTGTGAGTCTGCTGCCGCACTAGGTGCTAGTGAGTCTGTTGCAGAACTAGATGGTAGTGAGTCTGCTGCAGCTTCGGTGCTCGTGCGTCTCCCGCCACATGTCCTTCCTCAGCTGAGGCCTTGCACACAGATGCGTCACGTTGCTTCTTTCGTGACTGAACCACACTCACACCACTTGCTGCACCGGTACCGGTCTCACTGGCTGACCCTACTGGGCGCCTAGTAGTCGCATGAGCCTCCATTGTCCTCCCGTGTCTAGTAGTCCCCTCTGGTTCTCTACCAGGTCTCCACCTCCCCACGTTCTCTACGAACTTGGTGAGCAGCGCTGCCATTCAGGATGTCTGGGTTGATACCTTTATTCCTGGAGGGCAGCGTGTGGCAATCTGTACATGCTCCCGGACTGGTCGTCACCTGGCTACGTTCACTCGACAGCCTGGGTCTAGTCTATACACACTGACCACTGCGTCTGCACAGGTGGCTGATGCAGGTCAGCTGGTTGCGTCGAGTCAGGTGTCTATGTTTGGTCAGCTTGCAGCGTCTTGCTCGTGTCGGGTACTCTCCCACCAGACTCTCCGCGGTATGCACTCCTGTCTCCTTGTCTCTGGCCTTCCCAGGTCCCTGCCCTCCCTCCCGTGCTCGCCTGCCCCGTGGTGCCTTCCCTGCTTCGAGGGGCGGCAGCACGCTGCTCCTCACTCCTCCGAGTTTCCTCCGACCACTGCTCCTCTACAGACTCTCCACATGGACGTTTGGGGCCCAGCCCCCGTCGATGGAACGGACCAGGAGCGCTACTTCTTGCTGGTTGTTGACGACTACACACATTAGACCACTATCTTCCCCTTGCGGCGCAACGTGGGCGTCAACGGTGTTTTGATCCCCTAGATCCGTGCTACTCGTCGCCAGCTGCGCGAGCGGTTCAGTCGAGACTTCCCAGTCCTGTGTTTGCACTCTGACAGGGGCGGTGAGTTCTCTTCTGACCTCCTTGCGGAGTTCTGTCGAGACGAGGGCATCGTCCAGACGTTCACGCTTCCCGCCTCTCCTCAACAAAACGGGATTGCTGAGCGTCGCATTGGCTTGATCATGGAGGTTGCTCGTACCTCCATGATCCATGCGGCTGCTCCCCATTTTCCGTGGCCGTTTGCGGTCCGATACACTGCGCATCAGCTCAACCTCTGACCCCGTGTCTCTGAGCCACAGACCTCGCCCACACTCTGGTGGACGGGGAAGGTTGGCGATGCGTCGGTGTTTCGGGTCTGGGGCGCGCTCTCCCTTGTTCGCGATGCCAAAACGAGCAAGCTCTCCTCTCGCACTCTCCGATGTGTCTTCCTTGGCTTCCCCACCGACACCCCGCCGTGGTAGTTTTACCACCCGCGCTCGCGTTGAGTCTTCTCCTCCCAGGACGTCACCTTTGACGAGTCTGTTTGTTACTACAGGCTACACCTGCACGCGTCCCATGTGGTCCCCCTAGCGCCTCTTTTCTTGGTACCAGTCCCCCCCCCCGGTAGACCCCCTCCCCCCACAGGGTCCTGCTCCCTCGTGTCCCAGGTAGACCCACCCCCCTTGGTTGAGCCTTTGGAGATCTCTTCTTACACCTCTGGCCCAGCTGAGGGGGGTGTCCCCGCCGCTGACGACACGGCAGCCACTCGCCGCTCTCTACGCTTGGAGACCCCCCCTGGTTTTCCGCCTCAGCCGTCTTTGCCGCCTCCGCAGCCTGCTGCTGTGGACTCTGGAGCTGAGACTGCTGGTCCTGAGCCTGGGGGTGCTGAGACAAAGGGTGAGGGTTCTGAGGGTGCTACGACTGGGGGTGCTGGGACTAGGGGTGCTGGTTCTGGGGGTGTTGTGACAGGGGTGCTGGTTTTTGGGGTGCCGCGACTAGGGGTGCTGACTCTGGGGGTCCTGCGAATCCTAGTGGCAGTGGAGCTGTGGGTGACCCTGCTGGAGGTCCTGGAGCTGGACGGCCACCGCAGCCTGACCTACTTGAGACGCTCTCGTCGCAGGCGATTCGTGCGTGGATCGTTCGGTGAGGCAGCCCTGGTGGTGGAGGGTACGGTCATGCTGGTGGTGGAGCTGCTAGTCCAGGAGGTACTGCTAGTGCTGGAGGTACTGGAGGTACTGCTGGATGTGTTGGAGGTGGTGCTGGTGCTGGAGGTACTAGAGGTGCTGCTGGTGCAGGAGGTGTTGGAGCTACTAGTCCTAGAGGTGCTACTGGTGCTGGAGGTGCTGGACCTACTAGTCCTGGAGGTAGAGCTGGTGCTGGAGGTGCTGGGGGTGCTGCTGGTGGTGGAGGCGCTGGAGGTGGAGGTACTGAAGGTTCTGGAGCTGCTGGTCCTAGAGGTGCTGGTACTGGAGGTGCTTGAGATGCTGGTCCTGGAGGTGCTCGTACTAGAGGTGCTGGAGCTGCCGGAGCAGGTGGTGCTGCTGGTGCTGGACGTGCTGGAGGTAACTACTGGTGCTAGAGGTCCTGGCGCTGCCGGAGCTAGTGGTGCTGCTGGTGCTGGAGGTGCTGCTAGAGCTGCTGGTACTGGAGGTGCTGGTGCTGCTGGTGCTGGAGGAGTTGGAGCTGCTGATACTGCCCTGCGCAGACCATTTTTCTACCCGCAGCCGTAGTCGTCCCTGCGGCCGCCTGACTCGGTCCTTCGCCAGGTTCTTAGTCTCCCATCTTCCACTGGCCTCCCTCTACCCCTCTTGTGTCCACCGACAGACCACTCTCAGCCACAGCTACTGCCTGGCTCCCCGCTGCCTGTGCCTGCTCCTCACACTGAGGTGACTGAGTCCCTGACTGAGCGTCGTGAGCCTAAGACTCGTGCTTCCATGTCAGAGGTCCACTGGTGATCCCCGATTGATCCTAGGGAAGGGTTACAGGCTCGTTGTCCTGGGGGGTTATGGGCGCACTGACCCGCTACTTAACAAGCCCTTTTATCCCAATGGTCTAGTGGTTGGGATTCTGACATGGCATCAGAGCAAAGGTCTCGGGTTCGAATCCCAGTGTGTGCACTTCGGGCATCCCAGTGCGGGGGGGTGTCAGAGGTCCACTGGTGATCCCCGATTGATCCTAGGGAAGGGTTACAGGCTCGTTGTCCTGGGGGGTTATGGGCGCACTGACCCGCTACTTAACAAGCCCTTTTATCCCAATGGTCTAGTGGTTGGGATTCTGACATTCCACACCTGTTCGTGCTCATTGTCTTGCCCGTCCTCGTCCTCCTGCTGTCCCAGGCACTCACGGTATGGCACTTCGTCCTTCCTCTGTTCAACAGCGTGTTGTCCCGCTTGAGCCTCCCGCGTCCTCTCTTCCGCATGTTCCTGACCCTGAGTCCGACCTTGCTCGTGCTGCCAGTCCTACTGTCACTCGTCTCCTCGCTTCTGTCGTTACTGACCCTGACCTTGAGTCTACTGCAGCGTTTGCCCTAGTCACTGAGCTGGTGGACTTTGCAGCTACGAGTTGTCTCAACTACGTCACGAGTCTTGTCACTGAGTCTGAGTCTGTCTGTCCTCCGTCCGTCGAGGGTGAGCTTGCCCTTGGCAGTGACGTACTTGAGGACAGACAGTTTGAGCGTGAATGTCTTGCGGTCGCTTTACCTCGTTTCGCATCCATGCTGCTTTGCCCTGATGGAGACCCGGATGCACTTGACATCCCTACCCCACACTCTTACGCTGAGGCGATCGCGGGTGAGTACTCCTCTCAGTGGCAGACGGCCATGGACGCAGAGATGGCTTCCTGGAAGTCCACAGGCACCTACGTCGACGAGGTTCCTCCTCCTGGGGCGAACATAGTCGATGGCATGTGGATTTTCTTAGTGAAGCGGCCGCCGGGTTCTCCGCCTGCCTTCAAGGTGCGTTACGTTGCTCGAGGCTTCAGACAGCGACAGGGGGTCGACTTCTTCCAGACCTTCTCCCCCACCCCGAAGATGACTACTCTTCGGGTGCTGCTGCACGTTGCAGCACAGCGTGACTACGAGCTGCACTCCCTCGAATTCTCCACAACTTTCTTGCATGGCAGCCTTCACGAGGAGATCTGGCTGCGCCGCCCACCTGGCTTCACTGGGTCGTTTCCTGCGTATACCCAGTGGAGCCTCCGGCGGCCAGTCTACGGTCTCCGCCAGGCGCCTCGAGAGTGGCACGACACACTGAGGACTACGCTTGCGGCTCTTGTGTTTGCTCTTTCCTCTGCTGACCCGACACTGTTTCTACGCACCGACACTACCCTGCCGCCGTTCTACGTTCTAGTGTACACGACCTGACCTCGCGTACCCTCTCAGCCTCTTGGATCGCTACATGGCTCCCGATAGACATCGAAAGGTGCAATGGGATGCTACGAAGAGGGTACTGCGTTACTTGTGCAGTACATCGGGCATGGGGCTCGTGCTTGGAGGACTGGGTTCAGTGGTACTCACAGGACACTCCTACACTTCTTGGGCCGACGACCAGGCGACTCAGCGTTCGTCACAGGGTTACACCTTCAGTCTTGGCTCTAGTTCTGTCTCGTGGAGGTCCACTCGTTCTTCTTCTGTGCTTAGTTCCAGCTGTGAGACCGAGATCTACGCTGGGGCTATGGCTGCACAAGAGCTACGCTGGCTGACCTACCTGCTGACCGACTTCGTTCTCCTCTAGCTATGTACGTTGGCAACAAGGGAATGCTTGCCTTGTGTCACGAGCAAAGATTTGAGCACAGAACGAGCTGCAACAGCATCGTCAGCTCTGCCTTTCCTACGTGGCCTCGCGGGCCAACACTGCTGATATGTTCACCAAGGCCCTTGGGTCTGGAGATCATCAGCGTTTCTGCACTGCTCTTGGGCTTGTGCCCACTCTGCCTCACCTGCTGGTTGTTTGACTTGCTCTTGTTGTACACTGATGTATATCTTTATACCTGCTTGTTTACTCTTGCTAGGTTGTGATCAGTGTACTTCTTTGCTATTATAACTCTGCATGTGAACTGGCCTTGTGGCCGCTTGCTTGTGCTCGGATTGTGTGGTGCTCTTGAGATCTACCCTAAGCTTTGCTTTTCTTTGCTCTGTTGTCTTGCTTGACCGGTCTTGTGACCGTCTTGTTTTCCCCCACTTAGCCTATGGGGGTGTGTCAAAGTACAATCTTACTTATAGGCTATAGTGGGGCACTCTCTATAGGGTACAATACTTCTAGGGTCAGTATTTGTACCCCAACTCTTGCTAATCCAGTCATTCCTGCAGAGTTATTCTGGTGATCCCCGATTGATCCTAGGGAAGGGTTACAGGTTCGTTGTCATGGGGGGTTATGTGCGCACTGACCCGCTTTTTAACAAGCCGTTTTATCCCAATGTTCTAGTGGTTGGGATTCTGACAACCTGAGTCTTGAATTGCATGGCGCTGCTCTAGTGCCTATGGAAAATTGAATGTTAGTTCACTTTTTTGTACCTCAAAGACTTGTTTCCTGCATCCAACACATGCTATCAGTCACAAGCAGTTGCTATGTTTCATACCATGCATGTGGCACATAATAGATCACATATTTTTAGCAGCCTAGTACATTTTACAGAGATGTTGCTCACGAGCACAATCCCAATTTGTTCAACGATGTTTTCGTCAATTTACGGTAACCGATTGTTGCATGAGGATCCCATAAGGCACAACATGCGACGAATTGCGACCCGAGCAGCAAGACGGGTTCCGCTGTGGCTGATCATGGATAAGAGCCCAACCACCTGTGGGACGCCAGCTAAGCACAATTTGTCCATCAGCAAAATCGGACCCCTCATCTTGTCACCGAGAGATTCGCTCTTGCGGACACTTCGGCGGGTTTGAAAATTCCCTGCTTCTCCAGGATGGAGTCGAATCGCGGTACACCAAGGCGACATGCGCGGCGCGACTTACCTGCCCACGGCTCACATGTGGAATCCTTATGGAAATTGGTGCATGAGTGCATATCAATCGCGCTGCCAGACTTTCCAGCTGCTTATCCAGAGGGTGGGACACCTACTCACCCCCACCTGCTCAGCATTCTGACAAATAAGTTCACGGTGCCTCTTCGGTTTACTCATCAAGAACGCATTGAGCAAGAAGCTCCACAACCTCCACCAATTTAAGTACCACTCACGCTTTACACTCCCCACACGCCTCGCACGCCGGCCCCTGCCCCGCTCATCGCCTAGCATCGCGAACTTCGCGACAACTTGGCAAGTTGGTGCTAAAGTGACACAGCTACACAGGCGCACATCGGTCTAACTTC
Organism: Closterium sp. Naga37s-1; assembly: GCA_947471745.1. Lineage (NCBI taxonomy): Eukaryota > Viridiplantae > Streptophyta > Zygnematophyceae > Desmidiales > Closteriaceae > Closterium > Closterium sp. Naga37s-1. The sequence continues at coordinate 1,187,728 of CANJKZ010000979.1, forward strand.
CGAGGCGGTCCGAAACCCCGTCCGAGCGGAATCATGGGGTTCGTTCTTCGGGGAGTCGCTATTCTTTTTCTTGTGGGATCCATCTCCGTACCATTCGTTTCCGCTGCTGAGCCGTACCTAGTGACCAAAGCCAAGCAGCTTCGCGGCATTTCCGACGCCGCGCAAGCGGATCTCGACGCCGCCAATGCCATTCTTCAGCAGCGGCTCGCGGAAGAAGCGCCTTTCGCACAAAAGGCGGCGGCTGCGGATGCGGAAGTCGCCGCCGCAACGACGGAGCTCAACAATAAGCGCACTGAGCTCGAGGCTGCGAAAGTGGAGCAGGAGACGGCGCGTCAGGCGCTGATTCAGGCGAAGCAGAATTCGCGCGACGAGCGTTCGTACTACGACGATCTCGAGTCGCAGGCTGAAGAGGCAATCTTCGAAGAGAGCGAATCAGCTAAGGACGTTCTCGACGCTATTTCCCGCCAGAACACCACCGCGGTCGTGCTATCCGAGCAGCAGAAAATCTCGACGGAGGCTTACAACGACGCTGTCGCCGCGGCTCGGTCAGCGGCTCGCCTCCAAACCCCAGAGGCCAAGGCGCTTCAGACGGAATTGTATAACGTCAAGCTGCAGGCGGATCGTATCCTTGGAGCCGTGAAGAAGCAATCCGACCGCGCTCTTCAGCGAGTGTCAGAGAGGCAGACGGAAAGCGAGAAGGCCAACAAGGACAAGACCGACACTCGCGGCGCGGCGGACAATCAGAAGGTGGTCAAGGAAAAGGCGGAGAAGGACGAGGCCGATTCGAACGTGTTTTTCACCAAGGCGATCGGAAAGACGAAGAACTTGGATACCGCGGTGAAAACGGCGGGGCAGAATTACAATGCGAAGGTGAAGGCGCAGCGGGACGCGAAATTGGCGCTGGCGCCCAAGGCTAATGCGCGCGCCGCGCAGGAGCGCGTGGTGGCGGTGAAGAAGTCGCGCGCGGACGTGGCGAAAGGGAACGCGGATAACTCGGAGAAGGAAGCTAAGGCGAAAGGTCACAAGTGGGATTAGGGATTTGAGATGGAAACGCATCTGGTTCCTGGAATCGCGTTTGGGTTTTGGAGTGGCGCATTTGCACCATCAACGCTGATGATGAAGGCCTGTTCGTCGAGCTGCTCGGAGGCTTTCTAATAAGAGGATCGACTAGTTTGGAATATGTCCTCGCAGCGTGTCTGTTTGGGAAGGTCTGTAAAGTTGATTCACGTTTCTGGGGTGGCTAGCATATGGGTGGACGCATTAGGATTTTTTTATTTTTTTTCCATTTTGCTCCTGCATCCGTTCTGAAAAACAAGGTTCGGTTTGTTTGTTCAACACTGCAGCAGCACAAAATATATTATTGGTCATCCACACTTAACAAAAAAATATGATCTTCAGATACCGCACCTCCTCAATAACATCCACAATCCATGGCATGTACCCCATTTTCCGGTCCATGTTGCATGAACCATGACCCACATTACACTCTGTCGAAATAGGAGGCTAAGTAAAAGGCTAGGTTCAAGTGAGGGCCTAGGCTTAGTAGCATAGGCCAAGGGAGTCGAGGTTGTTTGTGCCAAGCAGAGAGGAGAATGGGAATGATGTTCACTATAGCACTAGGGTACATATAGCAAACAAAGAGGTGCACCACCTATAAAGTTAATATCTACACTACAGCTAGAACTACATGCAGGTATAAGAATATAATTCTGACATCCCCCCGTAACTGCATGCAGGAATAGCTAAGTGCAGAACACAACCTGCAGAGAAAACAGCAACAGCAGATAAGGCAACAGAGCAGGTACAGCAGCAAAGGGGCAGGCACTCCTGCCACCCCTTTACTCTCCTCCCCCCCCCCCCCCACTTCAGGAGGGGCGGCTGGTTGGTCTCACACCCGCCACCCCAGTGCCACTCCCCTGGCTCCCCCACACCCGCACACCCTCCCTCCAGCGGCAGCTGCAGCAGTGGGAACGAAAGGAGGAGGAGGGGAAGGGAAACACACCACCCATCACCCCCATACCCGCCACCTCCATACCCTCCCCCCCACGGCTGCATGCGCAGCAGGGAGAAGAAGGAGGAGGGGGGGGGGAGGGGGGGGGGGGGGGGAGGGTGGCGCCCCACGGCCACAGAGGGGTGGCGCACAGGGAAGGGCAGGGGCGGCTGCACCGAGTGCAGGCGCATGTGAGGCAGGGGAGGCTGCTCCGAGGGCAGGCGCGGGTGAGGCAGGGGCGGCTGCTCCGAGGGCAGGCGCGGGTAGGGCAGGGGCGGCTGCACCGAGTGCAGGCGCATGTGAGGCAGGGGCGCCGTCGCGGGCGCCAGGGGTGGGTCCGCGGCGGCTCAGGCAGGGCACCGTCGCGCGCCACGGGGCGCACGACGGGCAGGCAGGGCACCGTCGCGCGCCTCGGGGCGCACGACGGGCAGGCAGGCAGGCAGGCAGGCAGGCAGAGCATCGTCGCGGGCGCCAGGGGCGGATCCGTGACGGGCAGAAAATACGTCACGCGCCACCCGGGCGCGGGACAGAACGAAAATCGCCACGCGCCCGAGGCGCGCGACCGGAAAAACAGCGGCGGAAGCGTGAGGCTGGCCCACAGGCCAGGACTTAACAGGCTCTAATACCATGTTAGAAATAGGAGGCTAAGTAAAAGGCTAGGTTCAAGTGAGGGCCTAGGCTTAGTAGCCTAGGCCAAGGGAGTCGAGGTTGTTTGTGCCAAGCAGAGAGGAAAATGGGAATGATGTTCACTATAGCACTAGGGTACATATAGCAAACAAAGAGGTGCACCACCTATAAAGTTAATATCTACACTACAGCTAGAACTACATGCAGGTATAAGAATATAATTCTGACACACTCCAAACCAGATGTAGAGGTACAAGATGTCTTCACATTCATGGAGCACCACTGGAAGCAAAATTACCACCACTGGAAGCAAAATTACCACCACTAGCTTACTCAGTGTGGCCATTGTTGGGCTGAGAAAGCCCTTGAGATCTTTTCAATGACTAAGGCTCAGGGTGATGATGTAATAGCGGAGGCGTTTTAATGATGATGTAGCTTGGTTGACTCGGTTTTTCTTTGCTGTGGATCTGCTTCGTTCTTGTTATAGTGCTCGACATGTCAGAAGCATGAACTATATGTTTCCAACACTCCCCTTCGCTTCTGGAGTGTCGTCACTTTCGATGCTGGTGACGTGGGCTTGTCCGGTAAGCAACATGCAGTATTCGAACTTATGCTTTCCAAGTTTATTGGTCAAGCAATCTGCTGCCATCTCGGACGTGGGACAGTAGGATAGCTCGAGCCTTCCCTTCTCGATCTCGTCTTTCACGAAGAAATATCGCAGGGCGATGTGCTTCGTTCGGTTCGCGAACCCGTTCTGGTTCGCTATACGAATTGCCGATTGGTTGTCGCAGAAGAGGGAGAAGCTGGGTAACTGGGCCAGCTTTGCTTCTTCGAGTAGTTCGCGAAGGTACAGTCCTTCCTTGGTGGCTGTGCAGAGTGCCATGTATGTTAGAATGAGCTTAGTAGTGCCTAGTGTTTGGTTGCTAGGCAACTGTCGAGGGTAGAAAGGAAGAGGTGTTTCACTAAGAGAACAAGGTACAAGATATACCGGTAGGGGCGAGAGATGGCAAAGGGTGCACCACCTACAGGGACTATGACAGTAACTACACTAGAGCTAGAACTACATGCAGTTATACAAAAATAAATATAAAATATATTCTGACAATGTATTCTGCTTCGGCAAAAGAGAGAGCAATTAGCTTTTGCTTGCTCGACCGCCACGAGATAGGACCGACGGGCTCAAGTCGATAGATGTAGCCGGTGGGTGATCGTATGTTGTCGGAGTCGCCTGCGTGGTCGGCATCCACGTAGCCGATTAGCTTTGGAGTTGTGGTTGCAGTTTTGTGATAGGTTAGGCCGGTTGCTGGTGTGCTGACAAAGTAGTGCAGTGCGCGATCGAGTTCTGCCATATGTTATGCTTCAGGCATTTTGAGGTAGGTAGCGATTTGGCTCGCCGAGTATGACAGATCCGGTCGACATGTGACAGCTACGAAGTGCATACATCCCAGTTTCCGCTGGTAGTCGCGTAGGCCGGCAGGTCCGAGCAGATTAGATTCTCCCTGGTGGTTTCCCACAGTGTAGCGATAGGGCACGGAAATGGTGGCTGACGTTAGTCCGAAGCGTTTTGCGATGGTGGCGGCGTATTTTGCGGCGCTGAGGTATATCGCGTTCTCTATGTCAAGTATGTTGAGCACCAGGTATTGGGTCTCGGTAGGGGAGACTGTGAGTGAGAGATCCTGTTGCAGCTCCCCTTCGAACCAGGTGGTGATGCCGTCGGTGGAGCCTATGTAGAGTAGGTCGTCTACGTAGACGGTGGAGCCTATGTAGAGTAGGTCGTCTACGTAGACGATGAGCAGGATGTACTCTGCTGCCTTTGTGAGTCTGTACATCCCTTGATCGTGTGGTAGTTGCTGGAAGCCGATGCGAATTAGTCGGATGTGCAGGTACTGTTGCCATAGTCGCGGAGCTTGTTTGATTCCGTACAGCGACTTCAGTAGCTGACAGACTTGGTTAGGGTCTTTGATGGATCCGTGCGATTGCTCGACGTATCAGAATAACGAACGAGAATGAAAGAACTAGCAAACAGTTGGGTACAAGTACTAACCCTAATTGGGTTGTACCCCTTATGGGCTACCCCACTACAGCCTACACAAATGTATAAGCTATAATGTTCTAACACACCCCCATAGGCAAAGTGGGGGAGAACAATGTCAGAATGGTGAAGGAAGGAATGACTGAACTAGCAAGCAGGTGGGTACAAGTAGGAAACCTAAAAGTGTTGTACCCTATATGAACTACCCCACTACAGCCTAGACAGACTATAGCATATAAGTTTGACACACCCCCATAGGCAAAGTGGGGGAGAACAAGAGGTCACAAGACCGGTCAAGAAAGGCAAAGCAAGCTCAGGGTGGATCACGACGTCACCACGCATTCTGAGCACAAGCAAATGGCCACAAGGCCAGTTCACATGCAAAGTTATATAAAGGAGAACAGGCAATACAGTGAACACAACCTAGCAAGTGTAAGCATGCACGTATATGTATAGAGATCACAGTACAAGCAGAGTCAAGAAGTAAGCAAGTGAGGCACAGTAGGTACAAGGCCTAGAACAGTACAGAAACGCTGATGATCACAAGGCTGAAGTGCCTTGGTGAAAAATCAGCAGTGTTGGCCCGAGTGGCCACGCTGCTGCAACTCTCGAGCAAGGAAAAAGCGCAGAGCGATGTGCTTCGTTCTGTGCTCCAGTCTGTGCTCCTGACAAAAGGCAATCATGGCCTTGTTGTCGACGTACAGCACTGGAGGAGAACGAGGCGGCTCTCCCAGGTCGGTCAGCAGGTAGGTGAGCCAGCGTAACTCCTGTGCAGCCATGGCCCCTGCGTAGATCTCAGCCTCACAACTGGAGCTGAGAACAGAAGACGAGCGGGTAGACCGCCAAGAGACAGAGCCGGAGCCAAGGCTGAATGTGTAACCCTGTGACGACCGCTGCGTAGTCAATTCGTCAGCCCAGGAAGCGTCTGCGTGACCAGTGAGGACATCTCGAGCCCGTCCTCCAAGCACGAGCCCCATGCCCGACGTACTGCACAAGTAGCGCAACACCCTCTTAGCTGCATCCATGTGCTCCTTCTTGTGTCTGCCAGGAGCAAAATAGCGTGCTAGAATGCTAAGAGGGTAGGCAAGGTCAGGTCGAGTGCATGTCATCAGGTATGAGGCAGCCCACAAGCTCTGGATACGGGCCACTCGGCTCTACGGACTCGTCCGAAGGTGGAGCTAAGAGCGAGTGACCGGTAGGCAGAGGAGTGGACTGTGGCGAGGAGTACGTGAAGCCGAAGCGCTAAAGGACCTGCTGCACCATGTGTGACTGAGTCAAGGTAATGGTGCGCTGTGCTCTGTCCCGGGTGATCCGCAAGCCAAGATAGCTTGTCAGCTCACCCAAGTCTGTGCATGTGTGTCTCTTCTGCAGCTCGGACTTCACGTGGGCGAGTGCCTCAGTGTCAGCAGTAGCAAAGACCAAGTCGTCTATGTACACGAGAACGTAGAACGGTGGCAGAATGGTGTCGGTGCGTAGAAACAGCGACGGGTCAGCAGTGGAAGGAGCAAACCCAAGAGCAGCAAGAGTCGTCCTCAGTGTGTCGTGCCACTCACAAGGTGCCTGACGGAGACCGTAGACTGGCCGCCGGAGGCTCCACTGGGTACCAGCAGGAAACGACCCAGTGAAGCCAGGTGGGTGGCGCAGCCAGATCTCCTCGTGCAGGCTGCCCTGTAGGAAGGCTGTGCTGAAGTCAAGAGAGTGTAGCTCGTAGTCACGCTGAGCGGCGACGTGCAGCAGCACCCGAAGAGTGGTCATCTTCAGGGTAGGGGAGAAGTTCTGGAAGAAGTCAACTCCCTGTCGCTGACTGAAGCCTCGTGCAATGTAACGCGCCTTGAAGACAGGCGGAGAACCCGGCGGCTGCTTCACCCTGAAAATCCACATGCCACTGACGATGTTCGCCCCAGGCGGGGGAACCTCGTCGACGTAGGTGCCCGTGGACTTCCAGGAAGCCATCTCTGTGTCCATGGCTGTCTTCCACTGAGAGGAGTAGGGACCCTCTATCGCCTCTGCGTAAGAGCGCGGGGTCGGGATGTCTGGTGCATCCGGGTCTCCCTCAGGGGCAAGCAGCATGGACACGAGATGAGGTACAGCAGCGGCAAAGCACTCAAACTCCTCCTGTCTATCCTCAAGAACGTCCGTGCTAAGAGCACACTCACCCCCGACGGACGGAGGACAGACAGACTCAGACGCAGACTCAACAACAAGACTAGTGGCAAAGTCTAGGCGACAGGCTGCAGCAAAGTTAACAAGCTCAGCAACTAGAGCAGACGCAGCAGTGGACTCAAACAAAGGGTCAGTGACAACAGTGGCCAGAAAACGCGTGACAGTAGGACTAGCAGCACGAAGGGAGTCAGACTCCGGGTCCAGACCGTCAGGAAGAGAGGACGCAGGAGGAGACGGCAGAGGGACACGCTGTGGAGCAGTGGAAGGACGCAGAGTCATATAGTGAGTGCCGGGGACAGGAGGAGGACTCTGACGCGGAACACGTCGACCAGTGCGAATAGCGCGAACAGGCGAATCAGGACGAGACTCAGGCTCACGACGCTCCGTAAGACCTCTAGTCGGTCCAGAGTAAGGAGAAGGACCAGGCAGTGGAGAGGCTGGCTGTAACTGCGACTGTGACTGGACAGGCGGTGGACTCAGTAAGGGAGGAGTAGGACCAGTAGAAGGCGGGAGACCAAGAACCTGCTGAAGGAGCGGAACGTAGTACGGCCACGGCCGCGCAGCGCCTCCAGAAACAGCAGAGACAGCACCAGTACCCTCAGCTCCAGGGTCTCCAGCTACAACTCCCGCAGCACCACCAGCTCCAGTACCTCTAGCAGCTCCAGCTCCAGCAGCACCGCTAGTAGCAACAGCTCCAGCACCTACAGCTCCAACTCCTGCAGCACCACTAGCCCCAGCAGCTCCAGTACCTCCAGTACGAGCACCTCCGGGACCAGCTGCTCCAGTACCTCCAGCAGCTCCAACACCAGTAGGACCTCCAACAGCGCCAGTACCTCCAGCACCAGCACCTCCAGGACCAGTGGCTCCAGCAGCTCCAGCACCAGCACCACCTCCAGCAGCTCCAGCTCCAGAAGCACATCCAGCAGCAGGCCCCGTAGCTCCAGCAGCACGGCTACAGCGCCGAGCGTACCACTCACGTAGCCGCTGCGGAGAGAGGGGCTCCCACCATGACGGGACACCCGGAGGACCTCCAGACTCAGGACACTCAGGCTCAGCACCCCCAGGCTCAGCACCCCCAGACTCAGCACCTTCAGGCTCAGCACCCCCAGGTTCCACACTCTCAGGCTCAGCACCCCTAGGCTCCGCACCCTCAGACTCAGCAACCCCACGCTCAGCACCCCCAGGCTCAGCACCCCTAGCAGCACCAGAGTCGACAGCTACCTCGACAGGCTCGACAGGGTCTACCTGGGACATACCTGAGGGGGCAGGACCCTGAGGGGGGAGGGGGTCTACCGGAGGAGCACCTGGTGCTAGGAAGAGTGGCGGGGGGGGGGAGAGGGGCAGTGCGGTAGGGAAAGAGACGGTAGTAAGATACCGACTCATCAAACGTGACGTCCTGAGAGGACAGAACACGACGCGAGGTGGGGTGATAAAACTGCCACCTGGGTGCGTCAGGGGGGAAGCCAAGGAAGACGCAGGGAACGGCACGGGAGGACAGCTTTTTCGCAGAAGTATCGCGGACAAAAGCTCGAGATCCCCAGACACGGAACACAGACGCATCGCCAACCGTCCCCGTCCACTGCAGAGTAGATGTGGTCTCCGGCAAGGAGACACGAGGCTGAAGGTTGATCTGATGCGCAGCGTACTGAATTGCAAACGGCCACAGAAAATGGGGAGCAGCCGCATGGATCATGGACGTACGAGCGACGTCCATGACCATGCCAATGCGGCGCTCAGCAATCCCATTTTGCTGTGGGGAGGCCGGAAGCGTGAACGTCTGGCGGATGCCCTCCGCACGACAGAAAACCCTCAGAAGGTCGGAGGAAAACTCACCACCTCTGTCTGAGTGCAGACGCAGAACAGGAAGGTCCGAGCCAAAAATCTCGCTGAGCTGGCGACGGGCACCGCGGATCCAGTCGATCAACACCTCAGTGACCTCACCCTTGTGGCGCAAGGGAAAGACTGTGGTGTAACGCGAGTAGTCGTCAACGACCAGCAGGAAGTAACGCTCGTGACCCTGTCCACGGACGCGGGCTGGGCCCCACACGTCCATGTGGAGAGTCTGCAGGGGAGCCTCTGTCGGAGGGAACTCGGAGGAGGGAGGAGCGGCGCGCTGCCTGCCCTCGACACAAGGAACACAGGTAGGGGCAGGCCCCGGAGGAAGGGGAGGGAGGGACCGGAGGAGACCAGAGACAAGGGTACGGGAGGCCATACCTCGAAGACGAGGTAGGGAGGGGTGACCAAGGTGGTGGTGCCAAAGGAGAGTCTCGTGTGAAGAAGGACGACACGAGCAGGGGGCAGACGCTGGACTAGACCTGGACGCGGCAGCAAACACCTGACCAGACGCGGCTACCTGACCAGACGCAGTAACCGGAGGAGACGCAGTAGTCAGTGTGTACAGACTCGACCCAGGCCGACGGGTGAACGTGGCCAGGTGGCGGCCCGTCCGAGAGCAAGTGCAGTGGGTCACACGCTGACCTCCAGGGGTGAACTAGTCAACCCACACGTCTTGGAGGTCAGCTCCACTCACCAAGTTCGTAGAGAACGAGGGGAGGTGGAGTCCCGACAGCAAGCTCGACGGGGTCGCAGGACACGGCAGAACTGTGGAAGAGTGCGCAAGGACTGGGCCCCCAGAGGGGTCAGCCACGGAGACTGCGACAGGCCGACTGAGCGGCGTGAGTGGTGCTATCGCGAAAGAAGGAGCGCGAAGCACCAGCGTCAAGTGTGAAAGTGTGCAAGGCCTCAGTAGGTGCAGTACCAGAGAGAGCAGACTCACCAGCATCTGGAGCAGCAGACTCACTAGTACCTGGAGCAGCAGACTCACTAGTACCTGGAGCAGCAGACTCACTAGCACCTAGAGCAGGAGCCTCAATGCCCGGGTCGGGCGGAACACACACGTAACAGTCACCCTCAGCACTATCAGTCGCAGCATACATGGCAGCAAGGATAGCATCAAAATCAAGATCAAAGATAGCAACATTCTGCTTAAGCAGATCACCCCAGCGTGGGAGCTCAATAGCGTCAGGAAACTGGGCGCGCCAGGCGTCAGTCACGCGACCGAAGCAGCGCTGCGTAGTGTGTGGCAGCTCGCACGTCTCCCCACGGCACCCGCCGGTGCGAAGAACGTAAGTGCAGGGACCAACACCCCCAGACCTCCCACGCCCAGCGTACCACTCACGCAGCTGCTAGGCCGACGGGGTCTCACGGGAACGCGGCTGCTGCTGGCGCTGGCTACCACCAAAGCCTCCACGCTGCGCGGCTCCACCTCGACCAGCACCACCGCCGCTGCCACCTCCACCACCGCTGCCGCTGCCTCCACCGCCGCTGCCGCTGCCTCCACCACCCCCACCGCCGCCACCGAAGCCCCCACTCCCTCCACCACCCCCACCTCCACCGCCACCCCCTCCGCCTCCTCCACCGCCTCCACCACCGCCCCCACCGCCCCCTCCACCACCCTTGCCCCCCTTGCCCTTGCTGTTGCGGCGCCTCCCACTGGGAGCAGACGCAGCCCCAACCTCCTCAGTGCCAACGAGGTCGATAGCAGCAGCAGAAGCAACAGAGGGGAGAAGGGGGACAGGGGAACACCCCTCAAAGAAAGGGGCGCGAGGGTTGCCGCGAGAAGCACCTACAGCAACGATACTCTTCTCAGCTGCAGTGAGGCGCTCCTCTAGCAGGCTGACGGTGAGCTTGGTGGGGCAAAGGGAGAGAAAGTGGTCCCTGACTGAAGCAAGGGAGTCAGGGAGGCGGGTGACTAGGTAGTAAAGGGTGATGTACATGGGGGGGGGGGGTTCTTGGCACAGAACTCAGTGGGAAGCGCAGGGCGGTAGCGGGCGTCACTAGTGCGGAGGTGAGTAATGAGGTCAGCGACTGTGGCAAAGGCGGCAAGGTCAGGGAACAGGTACGGCAGCATGAGGCGGCTGAGGGCAGCAGTGGCAGGGGAGGAGTAGCGCGCTACGACAGCGTCATACAAAGACTGAGCAGTCTTGTACTGGCCAAAGTGCGCGCTTTCAGCAGACGGCAGGTGACTACGAACAGCAAGGCGAGCAACAACGTCACGAGTGGTCCACAGCGAGCGAACCGTACTATCAGCAGTGGCAGCAGGTGCAGGAGAGACACCGGACGTGTGATCGAAAAGGGATACTCTGTCCTTAGAGTCACACTGAAGAAAGAGCTGCAGGTCGTCAACCCACACGTCAAAGTCAACCGCACGCCCCTCAGCATCAAAGGTAAGAACATTAGGGCTAGCCATAGCAGCAGTAGCAGTAGTAGCAGCAGTGGCAGCAGAAACAGCAGTAGCAACCGGATTAGCGCGGGCAGGGCAGTGCGGCTCAGTAGGGCGGCGTGGCTCGGCAGGGCGGCGCGGCTCGGTAGGGCGGCGCGGCTCGGCTGGGCGGCGCGGCTCGGCTCCTGGCGGCGCGGCGCGGCAGGGCGGCGCGGCTCGGAGGAGCGGCTCGGCTCGGTTGGGCGGCGCGGGTGCTTACCAGGGGCGGGTGCAGGGCAGGGACGCAGCTGGCGGTTAGGTCAGGGCCGCGACTGGAGCGGCAGCAGGGCAGGGCCGCTACGTGGCGGCGGTAGAGCAGGGCCGCGACTAGGGCGGCTGAAGGGCAGGGCCGCGACGCGTCGGCGGCAGCGCAGGGCCGCGACAGGGCGGCGGCAGGGCAGGGCCGCGGCTGGACGGCAGGGTAGGGCAGGGCCGCGACGAGCAGCGGCGGGGCAAAGGCCGCGGCGGGCGGCAAAGTCGGGGCCACGACGAGAGGCGGCAGGGTAGGGCCGCGACAGGCGGCTAGGGTAGGCCGCGACGGGCAGCAAGGCAAGGCCGCGGGTGGCGGCAGGGCAGGGCCGCGACTAGGCGGCTAGGTCGGGGCCGCGACAAGGCGGCGAGAGGGCAAGGCTGCGACGGGCCGAGAAAGCAGGGGGCCGCGACGGGCCGTTAGGGCAGGGCCGCGACGGGCCGAGAAGGCAGGGCCGCGACGGGCGGCACTAGGGCAGGGCGCGCGACGGCGCAGGTGAGGCAGGCGCGAGGCGCGCTTCAGGCAGGGCAGGAAAAAAAATGTTATTGTGGTGGGCCCTAAAAAAACGTTCCCACGAGGGAACCTGCTGAGAATACCATGTTAGAATAGTGAAGGAAGGAATGACTGAACTAGCAAGCAGGTGGGTACAAGTAGGAAACCTAAAAGTGTTGTACCCTATAAGAACTACCCCACTACAGCCTAGACAGACTATAGCATATAAGTTTGACAAACAAGTGGTCACAAGACAAGTCAAGAATAGCAAAGCAAGCTCAGGGTGGATCACAAAGTCACCACACAGTCCGAGCACAAGCAAAGGGCCACAAGGCCAGTTCACATGCAGAGTTATATAAAGAGAACAAACAATCCAGTCATCATACCCTAGCAAGTGCAAGCATGCAAGAATATATATAGATCACAGTACAAACAGAGTCAAGCAGTAAGCAAGTGAG